>JAOPSE010000091.1:3949084-5176584 GCA_029449295.1 Zea luxurians
CCGGGCCATCGCTACCAGGGTCTTCTCGGGGATCCGGCCCGAGCAGGCGGCTCGGCCGGTCACACCGGGGCCTCGGCCAGCTGTCCCAACGACGTCAGCCCGATCCGAGGCCTCGGCTGGTCAATTCCGGCGTCGGTCCCGCTAGCGGACGACCCGGCCAAGCTCCGGCCAACCAGGTTTTTCTTTTTGAGCCAACTCTGCCTCTGTTCATGTTGACGCGCTACCCCTGGCCTCGGCTCGTCGAAGAGCGCCGAGGAGTTCCTTTAATTAAGCTAGAGAAGCCTCAACAAGGCCGACCGAGCCGAGGGACTCCTACGCCTCCGGGATACGGATACCTCACTCGTCACCTTTACACGGGGCGACTCACGCTTGGTGAAGCGGTTCAGACAACCAACAGGCGAGTCTTAGTGCTCGAAAATGAGGAAAAAAACGGCTCCGTGCCGAAAATACATACATGTTCAGGCCCCGACAGCCACAATGAACAAAAACACTGGCATTCAAAGTGCCATTACAAACGGAACTCCGGTTCCACCTCCGCAGGTACGAACAACCCCACTCAATGCGGGGGGGGCCTGCGGAGCAACAGAAGGACCGACGGACGGCTCGCGTCGCCCGCTCCAGCAGCAGCGACAACGACCCCCTCTACGGGTGGCCAAACTGCAGCGGCGATGGCCTCAGGGCGAACGTTGCTGCAACCTTGCCCTCGCCTACGCCGACTTCTCGAGCCGCCTCCGCCTCGGCACCGGCGACAGGGGCCGTCAGTCCGCCGGCAGATCCCCACTCAGATCCTCCCGGACGGGCAGGGCACCGACCTCCCCGCGGAGGCACCGCACCGGTGCAAAGGCAGGACCGCCCCAGAACACGAACGCCGCCCTAGCAGCGCGCGACATCTTGGGCGGTCCTCCCGTGCACACGGCGCGGCAGTCGCCTTCTGGCAGGAAGTGGCACCGGGGCCAACCCGACGAGCCCGACGCGCTGGGGGATGACGCCTGCCGTCGACCGGCCCCGCGTTATCGAAGTCCGACCCGCCCGCAGGGCCAGCGAGCGCCCTCTCCCTCGAACGCCGCATGAGAGGGAGACCCATGAACCCGCGCGGGAGGTAGAGCTCCGGCTCAGCCCGGCCTCCGCCCCAGCAAGGATGATGAACGTCCTTGAAGCTGAGGGTGGGACCAAGATCGCAGCCCGGCTTGCTTCTCCCCACCCAGGGCCTGGTGGTCACCGTCTGGGGTGACCGCCGGCGGAGGGGTGCAGCCGGGCTGCGTGATGAAAATCCTTGAAGCCAAACGATGGCTGAAAGGTACCAACTCCCGCAGAGTTGCGTCCCTCCAACGACGAGGCGGAAAGACGGCGGATATCCCCCATCCGGGGGCTTGGAAGGCGGAAAGACGCGATGCATAAGGGAGCGCGAAGACATGGTCGCCTTCCAAGGGAGTCACCCTCCTTTTAAAGGTGGTTCTCCCTACTTGCGTCCCCAGCCGTCACGGGCTGAGTCTTCTTCAACACACTCCAAGGTCCTCCCCTACGGCGCGGGGGCTGGGTCCCACACGTCATGCAAGCCGACTCAGAGTAGAAGAAGCCAAACCGCCGCGCGCGGTGCGTACAACCCCAGCGGTCACAAGCGACCCTTCACTTTTGCCCAAACCAGCGGGCAAAAGGGCGGGCAGCCGTGCAGGCGGCATGCAACTGCGCCAGGTGGGCGCACTTCTCCGACTCCCAACACGCCCGACACGGAGGCCCAGGCCCACGCGTCATGCAACTGGTGCGCCGGTTGCTACGTGTGAGTACCTGTGCCACCACCGCGCCTCCTCGACTGCGGAACCAATACCGTGATTCGAGGCCACCCAGCGGACGACCTAGCGGCTCCAGCCTGGCACGACGGTCAATACGGCCGAAGACGCGTCGGCAGTAATGGCGGTGGCAGGCAGGCAGGTGCAGCGGTCACGTCGTCAGCCAAGCTTACGTCCCATCCGGGGGCAAGCGAGAGAACCCTCTCTCACGGCGTGAAGACAACGCGCCCGTGACCCGTTCCTCGAACGGCTCACGCACGCGGAACGGCTACCCTGCGAACTACTCGCCCCGTCGCATCAACTCCGCGGCGGGACATGCGGCGCCTCTGGCAGGAGAAGCGAGCGACGCTTCGCCTTCGCCGTAATGACCGCATCAAAAAAGGTACGCCGCATCGTTCGATTTCGTATCCTTTTCCGTTTTCCTCTTTCTCTCTCTTGCGACAGGGACCGGGAAAGGGGGATACCCAGAAAAGGATCATTCCCCGAGAAGGAACCAGGCTCCGAGCCCCCTACTGATCAGAGGTTCGAAGGCTGCCCCCCGGAAGGGTTCGACAGCCGCCTCGGATCGCGTGGGCCCTACACCCACTACCGGTCAGAGGTTCGAAGGCCGGCCCCTCGAAAGGGTTCCACGGCCGCCTCAGGCTACTCGGGCTCCGTGCCCATTACTGATCAGGGGTTCGAAGGCTGGCCCCCGAAGGGTTCACAGCCGCCTCAGACGCCGAGCGAGGGATGACCATGGGTACGTTCGATACATAACCAAGGCTCGGGCTGCGCTCCCGAGGTACCCTAGGACATTTCCGAGACCAGCGGGAACGATCTTGTAACAGAATCCCATCAGAGGGAGGCATCGAGCCCTCGGACCCCGTCACCAGGGGACCGGTCTGGCAAATCACCCGCAAGTACTTTTGGGCGTGCCTCTGGGCCCCTAGCCGACCCCTAACGAACGGGGCACGGACGTCCACTCGGATTACCCGCTTGCAGCTCATCGGAGACACCATGTTCGCGCCCATCGAGGGCAACATGGCGCTTTCCCCCCTCCTCCTTGCGGAAAGGCGACGCAGGGGCGTATGTAAAAAAGCCGAGTCTACCCCTGACCGCCCTCTCGCTCTGTGCAGAGGCTCGGGGGCTGCTCTCGCAAACCCGGCTCCGGCCGAACCGTTGACAGCGTCAACATACTAGCCCGAGAACTTGGGACCCGACCGTACACCTGGGCTACGGCCAGCTCGCATGAGGGAACGACCAGACCAGCCGAAGCACTACGTGAGGCAGTAAGACCTCGAAGGAGTGAAACCACTCCTCCGAGGCCTCGGGGCTACACCCGGCGGGTGCGCTCGCGCGCACCCACCGGAACAAAAGCGCAACCGAGAAAGGCTGGTCCCCTTGTAAAAAAGTGCGACGAAAGCCTCCAAGCGAGTGCAAACACTCCCTTCGAGGCTCGGGGGCTACTGTCGGGGACCATAATTAGGGGTACCCTCAAGGCTCCTAATTCTCAGCTGGTAACCCCCATCAGCACAAAGCTGCAAAGGCCTGATGGGTGCGATTAAGTCAGGGATCAGTCCATTCAAGGGACTCGATCACGCCTCACCCGAGCCAAGCCTCGGACAAGGGCAGCCGACCCGGAGGATTTCCGTCTCGTCCGAGGCCCCCCTTCAGCGGCGAACATGTTTTCGGCTCGCCCGAGGCCCTGCCTTCGCCAAGAAGCAACCCTAACCAAATCGCCGCACCGACCGACCAAATCGCAGGAGTATTTAATGCAAAGGTGGCCTGACACCTTTATCCTGACGCACGCCCCCCAGCCGGCAGAGCCGAAGTGACCGCCGTCACTTCGCCGCTCCACTGACCGGCCTGACAGAAGGACAGCGCCGCTGCGCCACTCGACTACGGTGCCACTTGATAGAGTGAGACTGACAGGCAGTCAGGCCCGGCCAAAGGCACCATAGGAAGCTCCGCTCCGCCCGACCCAGGGCTCGGACTCGGGCTAAATCCCGGAAGACGGCGAACTCCGCCCGACCCAGGGCTGGACTCGGGCTAAGTCCGGAAGACGGCGAACTCCGCCCGACCCAGGGCTCGGACTCGGGCTAAGTCCCAGAAGACGACGATCTCCGCCTCGCCGACCCAGGGCTCGGACTTGGGCTCGGCCCCAGAAGACGACGAACTCCGCTTCGCCCGACCCCAGGGCTCAGACTCCGCCCCGGCACCAGCCGGCGATCTCCGCCTCGCCCGAACTTGGGGCTCGGACCCGACCTCGGCCACGGAAGACAGACTCGACCTCGGCTTCGGAGGAGCTTCCACATCGCCTAACCTAGGGCATAGACCAGCCACGTCAACAGGAGGCGCCATCATCACCCTACCCCGAGCTGACTCGGGCCGCAGGGAACAAGACCGGCGTCCCATCTGGCTCGCCCCGCCTAGATAGGTAATGATGGCGCCCTGCATACTCTGTGACGACGGCGGCTCTCAGCCCCCTTACGGAAGCAAGAGGACGTCAGCAAGGATTCAACCGCTCCGACAGCTGTCCCTCCGCTAGGCTCCATCGCTCCTCCGACGGCCACGACATCACACCAGCTGGGTGCCAAAATCTATCCGGCTGCCACAACGGCATGTACTCAGGGCGCTAGCTCTCCTCCGCTAGACACGTATCACTCTGCTACACCCCCATTGTACACCTGGATCTCTCCTTGCGCCTATAAAAGGGAGGACCAGGGCCCTCTTAGAGAGGGTTGGCCGCGCGGGGACGAGGACGAGACACGCGCTCGCTTGGAGCCGCTCGCTCCCTCTCCCGCGTGGACGCTTGTAACCCCCTACTGCAAGCGTACCCGACCTGGGCGCGGGGGACGAACACGAAGGCCGCGGGATTCCCACCTCTCTCACGCCGGTCTCCGGCCGCCTCGCTCTCCCCCTTCGCGCTCGCCCTCGCGCTCGACCCATCTGGGCTGGGGCACGCGGCGACATTCACTCGTCGGCTCAGGGACACCCCGTTCTCGGAACGCCGACAACCATGTTCGTGTTCTTTTCTTGCATCGCAGACGGAGGCGCGGAGGGCCGTGCGCGGCTGGACTTCACGGCGCGCGCCCCATCGCGCTGGCGGCGGCGCGCGGCGCGCGGCGTGGCCTTCATCCACCACTCTAGGGCCAAGTCGTCCCATGGCAACATCAAGTCATCCAACATCGTGGTCACCGCAACGCGCGACGGCGCCTACGTCTCCGACTATGGCAGCGCTCAGTTCACGGGTGCCGCAACGCCGCCAAGGCGGGGCGCCGGGTACAACGCCCCAGAGGTGAACGACGCCCGCAATGTGCTGCAGAGCGCCGACGTGTACGGTTTCGGCGTGGTGGTACTGGAGCTGCTCAGCGGACGCGCCCCACTGCACGCGCTACGCGAAGGCGCCGACGGCGTGAACCTGTCGCGATGGGTGCGCTCTGTGGTGCAGGAGGAGTGGACGTCCGAGGTGTTCGACACCGGCATCGCCAATGAGCCGCGCGTCGAGGGGGAGATGATGCGGCTGCTGCAGCTCGACATGGAGTGCACCGAGCAGTGCCCCGACAGGCGGCCAACCATGGCCCTGGTGGAGGCGAGGATCGAGCGCATCGTCGAAGACGCCTGCCAGAAAGCCGATTTCAGCAGCACGGACGGCAACCAGAGCATTTCGGCGTGACCGGGCCGCCCTGCTGCCCTTCGTCCCCAGCTACTTTCATTCTGATTTTTTTGTGAACGCAATAAAGATGCTAATGGGAAATTGAATCAATCAAGTTCGATATAGCCTTGTACAACACTATTTAATACATTGTCTCTTAGTCTCTAATGGCATATATAGTCCTATCTCTACTATTTATTAAGCTGTAAGGGTAGTCTGTCATTTTTTTGTTCTGACTTTTTTTCATTTCCTGTTTTGCCCTTTCCATTCCATCCCATCGTGGATCAACCCTGTTACACACCTGATCAGCCCGACACCGCGGCCCCATCCCTGTCTGGCAAACCATCACATTCTGGACGCAGGACGTCGAGCAACTCCTGACTTAGGGCACTCCGCACTCCGGTCCCATGCGACAAAACCCCCATTCCCATTCAGCTATTCCTATCGTGCAAGCCATCACACACTCCGGACGTTGGACCCACATTGCAGACTACGGGCGCCCACGTGACAGCCACCCTCAGTTTTGCACACACCGGACCCACGTCTTCTCGCGCAAAAAGTTGCCTTAATTTGACACTGACAGGAGCATTTGACCACGATTGCTTCCTCTGAAGCAAGAAGGCTTATAAGCCGGTAGAAGCTATGTTGGCTGGCCGGTATGGTCATAAAAATGTGCAAGCCGTGACGACGACATAGGTCACGTGGGCTATGTTTCTTTGGTGTGGCCCAAGTAGCTGCCAGGAGCCCGCACGCTTCTTACCCTGACCCAGCTTGGCTTTAGGGTCAGTCTCCCTTGCTTTCTCTGCCCAGCGGGCCCTCCCCCTCTAGCTCTCCCTGCTAGCGCCGTCTTCGTCCCGTGCTCTCTTGTTCATCATCGAGCTCAGCCATCTCAGGAGCACCCGCTCACTCCCAGACGATCTCCCTCCAAACTACCCACTCCCTTCATGATCTCCCCCTCAACCTATTATGGAAAAATAGATTAAATAAACAGTTATGCTTATGTTTATTTTATATTTTTTGATTTGATTATCTAAACTATGATGTTCTATGAAAGATCATTTTTGAATTTTTGCCTTTAAATTTTCTTGTTAAATCTTGTATACTACACTACTAAGTGAGTGCTCGTGCGTCACAGTCCCGAGTTTCTCTTAACGTCATCCTGGACGGCTCGTAGATGTCGTCCTCCATCTCATAACAGTATAACACACATTTGTATATATAAGTTATCAAGGTATTATATGATCCTGTTGCAACGCACGGCACTGACCTAGTTTTAATTTTATGTCCTGACTTCTATAAATTATTGCTTTTGTGGTTTTTTCTAAACAAGCCGCCATTTGGAATGGGAGTGCCACGTAACCTGCCGCTTACTCGAGCAGGGCTGCCGCTCGTGGATGAGCAGTAGGTCCCTCCACTATATAACGGAGTGTAGTTTGAGAAATCACTCTATTCAATATAAGATGATACATATTATTATCATAAGTCTATTTCTTAAATTTAATGAAATGATTCCATTTCTAATATTAGATTCACTAACCAACTATGAGGAATAAGATGGTGATGGATCAACTCATTCTATCCCATAAATCGAACAAAAAAATTTTGGAGTGATAAAAAATGATGGACTAGCATATTCCTTAAACAAAATACGCTATAAGTGTTTTCCTCCTTATTTGCTTTATTTGCTTAGGTTAGTATTCAGAGAAGAGTTCTGAGAGGGGAGTTTCTGAGAGGGTTTAGGTAGTTCTATAGCAGCGAATTCCTGTCCGATTTTTCGCTTGTCATCACTCGATGTGTTAAAATTTACCTATTTTTGTTAAGTTGACATATATTTTTTATAAATTAATTGTTAATGTTTTTGTAGTTACTTAGTTTGTTAGTGATAGGATTTGTATGACATTGTATATTGTAGTTAGGTTCGATAAATTGTAGAATAGATATTTAATTATTATTCTTCTAGACGCGTTAGGCATTAGACTCGTTAATTCTTAGTAATATTTAGTGCATATATTAATGTTAAAGTTTATCTAGTGCAATTATTATGTATGCTGGACGATTCTTTCAAGATTAGATATTGAAGCATTTATTACATATTTGTACTTAGATCTGTGAATTCTTAGAAAAGATCTTTGAAGTGGTGTTTAGTTATTAACTCTCATTTTTGTACGAACTCATAGATATTCTTTATTTTTTATCCGTTTAGATACAATAGGAAGTGCATTAGTTAATTGTCTAAGAATATTAAATTATCCTATACAAATATGACAAACAAGACACGATTTCAATTTTTTGGTGACTAAAGTTATTCACGGTTCTAATGGAGTTGACTTGTCAATGTTCAAGTCTACAATAAGTGGCATAGATAGACCTTTGGAAAGGAGCTTTGAATCCATTTATAGATGGATGTAATGTTCTTTTAATGTTAACTCGGAGACTCATTTCTTGACCATGCAAGCTTTGACCCTTCTTACTGGCCTATGGGAATTGAAGCCACATATACAACACTTTAGATTAGAAGATGTATATGGAGGCGTCTTTGAGGGGTGACTAGTACCTTGCAATGTTTGTACAGATTAATGAGAAGGCACATGATGTAGTTCAAGGTTCTCCAACTAGGTGTGAAGCAGAATCACAAGGACAATAAGAGGGAGATGATGTTGACGAAGTAGACTGTTATGTTAGTCAACCTGAACCATAGGGACTTGATGATGAATGTGAGACTATACCTCATATTTAGTACAATAGATGTTAAATGAAGACCTCGAGGCAGAGTAGATAGAAGATCTGGACGACTCATCAGGTGATGAGAGCTACGTAGTGCTGGTTGATTGGAGGGATTGTGGATTCAGTAATCGTTTCATTCAAGATAGTAGGTGCCACAAGTGGTACATTGGTGCCAATGTTGTTGCAAATTGTTGCTATTGATGCTATCAAGGAGGTTGTGAAGCAGTGGCCTATATCTGTTGATGAAGGAATTCAAAGTGCTAAAGTCTGGAAGAAAGAATACGAGTTTCAATGTGTAAATGAGGGTGGCCATTTGTGAGTTCATGCCTATAAAAGAAGATGGAAGACTCATTGGCAATGCTCGATCTTTATGGAATATAACTATACTTTGGAATGCGTGGAGCAATCACACCGCAATCTGACACCTACATTAATAGCTAATCATATGTATGGCTACATTCTTGATAAGATCGACTTTGAGCCAAACCTACCATTAACTAGACTTCTATTCTATGTTTTTTGAGCAGCTCTTTGGACTCAAAATCAACTTTAACCAGAGTGAATTGTATTGCTTTTAGTGATGCTCTGAATTACTTAGACAATTACATAGAGATCTTTAGATGTAAGGCCGAAGAGTTTCCTTTTACCTATTAGGTATACCAATTCATTATAAGAAGCCAAGAAATAAGGATCAGAAAAAAGTGAGGAACGGTTTGAAAAATATCTTAGCAGCTAGAAAGGCAAATACCTCTTGATAGGAGGTTGAATGATTGTTGGGTCCTGGCACGTGGGACCAAAAACTAGGGAGCAGGTGAGACAACAATGCACGACAAAATGGATGGCAGGAAAGCTCAAATGTGTTGTCAAGGGTGTCCCATCCGGTAGCCGGACGAGGGTATTTATAGGATAACCAAGGGTATAGGTCCTAAAGTACGTACGTGTAGGACCAGTGAGGCGACCAAAGAGGGGTGAATGGGAGCCACTAAAAATTCTTGACTTGCGAGTACATGACTTTGATGCCAAAGGTCAACCCAGAAACTCTCTAGGGACATAAAGCAGCAGATCAGAGTACAATACAAACCAGCGTCATTTGTATGCACCAAAAACTTTAAGAACCGTATACCTAATTTTCTAGAAAATGTCAGAGTTAGAAACACCAGGAAGTTAGGGCGTCAGTGCCGGCCTTAGGTCTGGTAGTGTCGCACATACGGGCGGCAGTGCTAAGCACTGAAAAATGCCTAGAAAATTTTCAAACTTCACAAAAATTTTGCGTGAGGTAGAAGATGTTTACTGGTGAAGTATGAACCGAGCAAAACAGAAATTGAAGCGCAGATCAGAAATCCTGAGAGTAATGGGGTTTTGTTAGGGTTTTCTCAAAACGAACTCAAAGAGAACTCAACTCGGATCACGGCCAAGAACTGTGTCGTATGGGCATACATAGTGATCCAATGAGTCTATCTCCTCACAAATCAATCCCCAACAGCACCCTTATCACAAGAACTTGAGGATTCTCCATAAACTACAAGAGAAAGAAGGGGGAGAACACGAGATCAAAACAACTCCAAATTTCAGCAAAGATTCAAAATTGAGATGGAGAAGTGACCAAAACTTGTGGGCTGTACCAGCGACCCTTCTCAGGTTAAAACTTGCATATCACAAACATAGTCTATGGGAGATAGATGAACCATGGGTCATCGTCGCATGGACACGACCCATGGGCCGCTTAAGCAAACCCCTAATAAGTCAAGGCCAAGTATGCTATTGGGCCGACTCACATGGGAAACGAGTGCTACCGGAAGGATAACATAACTCAGCCAGAAAGATCTTGAAGAGCACGACATCAAGGCATTATATATGCGCATGTATCGCAGAAGATCCAACAAGATTTTGAATAACGTGCCATGCGTGTGTCCGGATTGAGGATTGTTTGATGCCAAGCTCGGAAGGAGGTAACCACTGAAAGAATCAACACACAATAATAGTGAAAGTAGATAGGTCTAGATATGTTTTCATGACTTGTAAAGGGATATCCCTCCGGTCACATATATAAGGCTGAGGGGGTACCCTACAAAAGGAGAGTTCATCCATCGCCACCCACTACTCATCTATAACCTATGCATCACCAGCAAATTCAATACTAAACACTAAAGTACGTGTGGTCCGGTGGTTAGCTCCAAAATTTCAAAGTTGGGGTGTGGGTTCGAGTGCTCGCTCTATACTTTTTGCGCGGTGTGGCAGCTGTGTGGGTGGGGTTGGTGAGAGCACCTAGAGGGGGGTGAATAGGTGATCCTGTAAAAACTTAAACTTAAAGCCACAAAAACTTGATTAAGTGTTAGCACAATGATGTCAAGTGGCTGGAGAGGGGTCTTAGCAAAACACAATAACCACAAAGATATCAACACAGAGATGGCACAGTGGTTTATCCCGTGGTTCGGCCAAGTCCAACGCTTGCCTACTCCACGTTGTGGCGTCCCAACGGACGAGGGTTGCAATCAACCCCTCTCAAGCGGTCCAAAGACCCACTTGATTACCACGGTGTTTTGCTTTGCTTTTCTATATCCCGCTTGCGAGGAATCTCCACAACTTGGAGTCTCTCGCCCTTACACTTTGATGTTCACAAAGAAGCACGGAGTAAGGGAGGGATGAGCAACACACACAAGACACAAAATCAGAGTGACAACACGCAAACAAGTCGCAACAAGAGCTCACAACACAACCCGACAAGTTCACACTCAAATAGAGCTCTAGATGCTATCACAAAGAATCAAATGCGCGGAATCGAGGTCTTGGTGCTTTAGAATGCTTGGGGAATGCTTGGTATACTCCTCCATGCGCCTAGGGGTCCCTTTTATAGCCCCAAGGCAGCTAGGAGCCGTTGAGAGCATTCCAGGAAGGCAATTCTTGCCTTCAGTCGCCTAGCGCACCGGACAGTCCGGTGCACCACCGGACAGTCCGGTGCACCACCGGACACTGTCTGGTGCGGATTTCCTTCCTTATTTGGCGAAGCCGACCGTTGCAGATTGAGAGCCGTTGGCGCACCGGACAGTCCGGTGCCCCCTTCTAGCCGTTGGCTCGGCCACGTGTCCCACGCAGATCGCGTGGCTGACCGTTGGCCCGGCCGACCGTTGGCTCACCGGACAGTCCAGTGAATTATAGCCGTACGCCGTTAATCATCTCCCGAGAGCGACGAGTTCGCCGGTGAATGGCTCACCGGACAGTCCGGTGCACCACCGGACAGTCCGGTGATTTATAGCCGTACACCGCCGTCGAAGTCCCGAGAACAGCAAGTTCGCCAGAGCTAGCCTGGCGCACCGGACAGTGTCCGGTGCACCTAGACTAAGCAGACTTTGGCTGAACAAAGCTAAGTCTTTTTCAATTCGATTTCTCTTGTTTTCCAGCACTTAGACACAATACATTAGTTCTCAAACAATGTACTAAGTCTAGAAACATACCTTTAGACTTGATTTGCACTTTGTCCATCAATTGACATAGATTTTCACTTAAGCACTTGTGTTGGCACTCAATCACCAAAATACTTAGAAATGGCCCAAGGGCACATTTCCCTTTCAATCTCCCCCTTTTTGGTGATTTATGCCAACACAACAAAAAGCAACTAAAAGAAGTGCAACATCAATACAAATGAGAACTCAAAATTGTTTTGATTCAAATTTGGCATATATGGATCACTCTTTGCCACCACTTGGTTTTGTTTTTGCAAATCAACCTCAATCTCCTATCTCTAAGTCAAACACACTTGTTGAGACATAAAGAGAGTCGTTCCAAGAGAAATTGATCAAAGATTTCAAAAACTCCCCCTTTTTTCCCATAATCGACTATTCTCCCCACAAGAGGCCAACTTTTGACAAAAGAGACAACAAGAGAGTTTTGACAAACCAAAATCTCTATTCTACTATTTTCAAAATTTCTCAAGTGGTAGCTGATCCATTTATTGCTTTGGCCTTATTTTCTCCCCCTTTGGCATCAAGCACCAAAACGGGATCAACTTTGGCCCTTTAACCCCATTGCCTCACCAAAATCTTCAAATAAGAATACAAAGGCAATAGGAGTACATGAGATGAACTTGGAATAAGTTACCCTCTCATCGGAGTGCAGTGGAAGTCTTTCATGGTCCAAGTCCACCTTTTCCCTTTCAAACCTCCTTTGAGACTAAATCAAGCAAACTCAAGCACATGGTTAGTCTCAAAGTGTCAAGTTGTAGCACAACTCCCCCTAAATATGTGCATCACTTGCAAAAGGACTTGTGAGGTCCGGGGAGTGTTTGTACAACTTGAGCACCACAAGTAAACAACAAAATGCATAAGGAACATGATCAAAGGCATAAACACATGTATGCTATAAATCAATCCAAGTTCTGCGAATCTAAGACATTTAGCTCACTATGCAGCCTGCAAAAGGTCTTTTCATCTAAAGGCTTGGTAAAGATATCGGCTAGCTGGTTCTCGGTGCTAACATAAAACACTTCGATATCTCCCTTTTGCTGGTGGTCTCTCAAAAAGTGATGCCGGATGTCAATGTGCTTTGTGCGGCTGTGCTCAACAGGATTTTCCGCTATGCGAATAGCACTCTCATTGTCACATAGGAGTGGGACTTTGCTCAGATTGTAGCCAAAGTCCCGGAGGGTTTGCCTCATCCAAAGTAGTTGCGCGCAACACTGTCCTGCGGCAACATACTCGGCCTCAGCGGTGGATAGGGCAACGGAAGTTTGTTTCTTAGAGTTCCATGACACCAGAGACCTTCCTAAGAATTGGCACGTCCCCGATGTACTCTTCCTATCGACCTTACATCCAGCATAGTCGGAGTCTGAATATCCAATCAAGTCAAAGTTAGACCCCTTTGGATACCAGATCCCGAAGCAAGGCGTAGCGACCAAATATCTAAGAATTCGCTTCACGGCCACTAAGTGACACTCCCTTGGATCGGATTGAAATCTAGCACACATGCATACGCTAAGCATAATATCCGGTCTACTAGCACATAAATAAAGTAAAGACCCTATCATTGACCGGTATGCCTTTTGATCAACGGACTTACCTCCTTTGTTGAGGTCGGTGTGTCCGTCGGTTCCCATTGGAGTCTTTGCGGGCTTGGCGTCCTTCATCCCAAACCGCTTTAGCAAGTCTTGCGTATACTTCGTTTGGGAGATGAAGGTGCCGTCCTTGAGTTGCTTCACTTGGAACCCAAGGAAGTAGTTCAACTCGCCCATCATCGACATCTCAAACTTTTGAGTCATCACCCTGCTAAACTCTTCACAAGACTTTTGGTTAGTAGAACCAAATATTATGTCATCGACATAAATTTGGCACACAAAAAGATCACCATCGAAAGTCTTAGTGAAAAGAGTTGGATCGGCTTTCCCAACCTTGAAAGCATTAGCAATTAAAAAGTCTCTAAGGCATTCATACCATGCTCTTGGGGCTTGTGTGACGGAACCTCCCAAGTAATTAGGCCCACCTACAGTTGTCCTTGTCCAACGGACATCAGACAACCCTATAGGTGCCCCTGAACTACTTAACAAGCTCGATATCTTTCCTTACCTTTCCAGGAACGTCTCACCCGTCTTGCAGACATTACAGAACATCGGAGGTAAAGAAATGCGGAAGCGATTACATAACTTACATTTATTAAAAAGTAAGATCAGGTTATTTAGTACAGACCAGGAATATAAACGAGTGCAGAGTAATATTATTACATACCAAGGGAGGCAAAAACTCCTCCCGACAGTTATCACACAAAAGACTTAATGGAGGACCCTTTCCTCCCGCGCTTCACTCTTGCTTATCTTCATTAGGAACCACCTTGGTACAGAAGCAACAGAACTCTGCTGCTTCCTCACCTAAAAACAACAAGGGGATAAACCCTGAGTATGGAATTACTCAGCAAGTCTTACCCGACTAAGGAAAAGACTCTCAAGGGTATGCTGGCTAGAGGGATTCAAGGAGTGGCTTATCAAGAATCAAAGACTCTATTTTGCAGAAAAGCTTACTACGAGTGGATCCTTAAAATCCAATTTTATTGTCAGGTTAAGTAAGATTATCTGCAGCTAGGGTTCTTTCTACCCTAGTTCAATCACTTTACCTGCACTAGCCAATTTCTTATCAACCCTTCATCTTCACTGGATTGCTACGTGTAAGTCAGTGGCCAAGTCTCCATAACCGCGGAGGTACGGCGATCCGAATCGATTATACTCAGCTGAGGATCTCCGATCACACGACATATGTAGCACTTAACCCTTGCATATGTCAACCCGCCACCGAGTTTCTTAAGACCAGATCAGGTTCACGCAAACCGAGAGCACAGATACACCACCGTCCAGCCTCTTGCCACGGAGGGTACACGCTGCTCTCGCCACCGCTCCACGCCCATTTCGTGTTATCTTATTCTGGCCTTAGTCCACCCGAGGCAAAGCTTACCCATGACGAGGCATGTGACCAGTTAAAGGGTCCTCGGTCAGCAGGCTTACATCGAGACGGCCCTTAATTGACTCAGACGGAGACACTACATTGAGACTCTCTTTCTCGTGCAAGTCACCCGCCCGGTCTCAGCTTAATCATTAATCCCAAAGGTTGGTACTTGGCAGAGGTACATCTTTTCCAATGTTGAATCCATCAAGGCCTTTGACAGATTCACCATTAAGTTTTATTTTGAAAACAACCCTCCCACTTTGCCAAGCATCTTTTGTAAAACAAATCCTTTTGTTTTGCTAGAGCAATACTAAGCATAACAAAACCTTTTGTAAAACAGGGTATCAAGGAAGGTAATCAAATTCCAAGGAAAGTAATGCAGGAATTGTTTTAGCAATCAACACCTAACACCTAGTGCATCAAACAAGTGAGAAAGATTTAAAACACAAGGGGTGGCAAATGCACCGGGGCTTGCCTTTGTTAACAGGTGAGTCTGGTTCGGATCCGCAAATATCAAAGTAGAAGAAGTTGCCTGCTTGAGAATCCGAGGGTGGTGGTGTCCTTTCTTCGGTGATTTCCTCTTCTTCTTCTCGTTCTAATCATAACCATACATATGTATAAGAATGGATGCCATGGGATGCTCATGAGGGTGCAAAGATAATATAAACTTATTATCTAAGTCTTGAGTACAACTTTCCTTCACGGTACTCCGAGAACCTAGGGTTTCCGGAGTCAGTAAAGGAGTTCACAGGGCAGGGGGGTGTTTTGGGGTTTGGTGATCAAACAAGGTCCAAATCAATTCAAATTCTACCCAAGACTTCTAAATAATGTGAGGAACTCATATAAAAATTTTGAGCATTTTTGGGATTACCATTTATTTTTTAAAAATCTAGAACTACTATCTCAATCTATTTTAAATGCCTTAAAATTCCTTATTTCTTCTAAAAATCATAAAACTATTTTTATTAAATTCTAGGGAAAATAATAAGGCTAGGAAAATTAGTTTCACAATTTTACCATTTTCCTACATTTTGCTACGTATTTCTAAAGCTCTACTAAAATAGAAAAAGAAAAATAATGAACAGACTCAGGCCGAAATCAGCCCAAGTCGGCCCATCCACAGCAGAATCACGTTTACGCGCGCGCGCCCGCGGCAATATTGCACGGAGGCCCTCGGTGTATTGATTAAATCGAAGTGGGTCGGTTAACTATTCTTCTGTGCCACTGACTAATTGCAGAAAAACCCTTTATCTTCTATTTCTTCACACGCCCAAGTCCACGACGACGTTCACTCATGGCCGAAGTCCGGCGAGCTCCTGGACCGGCCGATTGGGGCTATGACTGGCGCTTCCGAGCGGCGGACATCAAATCGGACCTACCCCGAGTATTTTCCCCAACCTAATTGCACGAATGGTCAAGAGGTGTGCTCTGGCCACGGTGGCCGTGAACATGGCGGCTAGCTCATCGTGTTCCCGACGATTGGGGGCATCTAAGTTCAAATTGATGGCTTGGCGAGCATCACAGAGTAACCAGAGTGATTAATCAAGGAAGAGGGAGCAATGAATTAACCTGGAAAGAGCTGACCGCGGTGAGATTGGGTTTCGGGTGGCGGAGAGTAGGTTTGGGGCGAATTCAAAATTCGCGAGCTTGAGCAAATTGTTGTGAGCAATACGTGGTGGCTGGGTGGGTGATGGTATGGTGAAGCTCTTTACGGGGTCAATTTATAGATCTCGGAGCGGTGACGCTTAATTTGATCGAGCAACGCGGCGGCCGGAGATAAGGAAGAACCCGGGTGCGGTGAATCCGTGGCTAACGGCGTGGCAACCTCCCCGGCGACGATGGGATGGCCCAAGGGAGTCATGACGGCACGGTGGAAAAGCTAAGCCATGCGGCCACAGCCGGGAGGCGGTGTTCACCGGCGATTTTATCGGCCCAGCCGCAAAGAGGAAGAGAGAGCCATGGAGGTCACCGGAGTGATCTCCAGCTCACTGCCGGCGAGGATCTTTTACCGTGTGTCCTTATCTGCCCATCCCGAGCACAAGTTGGGCCGGCAACAGCACGAATCACAGCGAAGTTGGTCGTCGGCGGTGGGTTTGCTGGCGATCTGATCTTTTTTAGTCGTGATACTGTACCATGGTGAACACTTCATCAGAGCAGCTGACAGAGCAACTTCAGAGCCCCTTTTCTCCAAATTTCTAGTGACAACACAAGTCAAGCTCTGCAGCAAAAGTGTAGAGCAATACTCCATCTACAACTTTGTAATATGATGATGCCACAAAAACCCATTGGATCATGCTGGAATTTAAGCTTGAAGTTGAGGGCATTAATCTGTTAGTCTGATTTTCAGACTGAACCAGCCTGACAGTCCAACTTGGGTTGAGATTTTCTCCAAATTTCTCATAAGAACATGACTTGCACTCTTAAGTAAAGTTGTTCTCCTATGATTGGGCTACAATTTTGATGTGGTGACCTAGGGCAAAAACCCTATATTTTAAGAGATACAGGGCTCCAAAGTTGAGCCAAAACTCTGAAATTTCAGACTTAGAATAAAACCAAATTGAGGTCCATTTTGAATTTAAGTCCAAAACTCAACATTTGGCTTTAAAGTCCACACATTTGTGAACCAAAGGGCTTAAGAAACTTATTTGACTTGGTTTTTGCACTTTAGTCCAAAAGTGGACTAATTTTGCACATAGGCCCCTAGGGTTTGGTTTTAGGGTTTTCCAGGGTTCCAATTAGGGTTTCTGGGATTCCAGGGGTTTAAATGTGATTCAACTTTGTGTTTGAGGATATTTTATGACTCTTTCCCTAAAGTCTTTAGGTTTCTCATCTTGGGTTATGTTTTACCCCTTTTGAGCCTTATTTAGGGTTAGGTTCCCTATCCAGGGTCCTATTTGCAAAACACCAAAAACAATACACTTGTTTGAAATTTTTACCTAGTGAATGCACTCTAGGTGTATCAAACATATGCAATGTCAATGCTTATGATGCCATGCTCAAGTTTTAGTTATAGTAACACCAGGGGTGTTACATCCTTCCCCCCATAAAAGAATCTCGTCCCGAGATTTAAAGTCCTAGGGTGAGTAATGGAAAAGGAAATGTGTCACATTTTTATTTACTTATTTCTGGTACAAGGCAGGGGTGGTGTGGGGGTTCACTCCTTTATTGCAATAACTATATACACTTTACAAATTACATGAGGCTAGAAAGCCTGGGAAATTCTTATTCAAGAAGTCTTGAGTTTCCCACGTAGCTTCTTCCTCAGAATGTTGGTTCCATTGTATCTTGTAGAACTTGAGAGTCTTTCTCCGGGTAACCCTGTCCTTTTGATTCAGAACTCGAATAGGATGTTCCGAGTATGTTAAATCTGGTTCCAGGACAACATCTGTCACTTCAATGGTTCGATCGGGAACCCGAAGACACTTCTTTAATTGCGATACATGGAACACATTATGTACAGCAGACAATGTTTCGGGAAGTTGAAGTCGATACGCCACTGGCCCATATCTTTGAAGGATAGGAAATGGACCAATGTACCTGGGTGCAAGCTTTCCTTTTATCCCGAAACGCGATACTCCCTTCATTGGTGAAACCTTCAAGTAAACATAGTCCCCTTCAAGAAAATCCAAGGGCATTCGCCGTTTGTCTGCGTAGCTCTTCTGTCGAGCTTGGGCTTTCTTCAGATTATGAATAACTTTCTGAACCTTTTCCTCGACCTCCTTCACTATGTCAGGCCTAAAGAAATACCTTTCTCCAGGTTCAGACCAATTTAGCGGAGTTCGACACTGTCGCCCATATAAAGCTTCAAAAGGTGCCATCTTGATACTTTCTTGATAACTATTATTGTATGAAAACTCCGCCAAAGGTAAACATTCATCCCATTTTGGTGAGAAATCTAGGACACATGCTCGCAACATATCTTCGAGTACTTGATTAACCCTCTCAGTCTGTCCACTGGTTTGTGGATGATATGCCGAACTATGGAGCAACTTAGTACCCAAGGATTTGTGAAGTGCTTCCCAAAACTTGGCTACAAAGGGTCCACGATCCGACACAATGGTCTTCAGAACACCATGCAGACTAAGAATACGAGCAATGTACAATTGGGTGTAGACAGTAACTGGGGAATCCGTCTTGACCGGCAAAAAGTGAGCAATCTTCATAAGCCGATCAATTATAACCCAGATAGAATCATACCCTTTTGCAGTCCTAGGTAATCCCACGATAAAGTCCATACTTATGTCTTCCCATTTCCATGTTGGGATTGGCAAAGATTGTAATGGACCAGCAGTTTTCATGTGTATGGCTTTGACACGTCTGCAAGTGTCACACTTAGCCACATAGCGTGCAATTTCGATCTTCATCTTTGTCCACCAGTAATGTTGTTTCAAGTCTTGGTACATCTTAGTGCTTCCGGGATGAATAGAATAGCGACTAAGATGTGCTTCATCAAGAATTTGCTGGCGAAGTTCTTCATTCTTTGGCACTACTATGCGGTTATTAAACCATAGCACACCTTGATCATCTTCCTTGAAACATTTGGCTGTTCTAGCCCTTATCTTCTCTCGTATGTGCTTCATACCCAGATTATCCTTTTGAGCATCAATTATCCTTTGCAAAATGATTGACTCAAGCTTTAGCTGATTCAGAGTCCCTTGTTGGATTATCCCCAGGTTTAACTTTTCCATTTCCTGACACAGAGTGTTGTCAGGGGTCTTCACCATAAGATAGTGACAGGAAGCCTTACGGCTTAGTGCATCTGCCACCACATTGGCTTTGCCTGGGTGATAATGGATCTCCAGTTCATAGTCCTTAATAAGCTCAAGCCATCGTCTTTGCCTCATATTGAATTCTGACTGGGTGAAGATATACTTCAAGCTTTTATGATCTGTGTAAATATGACAGATATTTCCCAGCAGATAATGACGCCAAATTTTCAGGGCATGAACCACAGCAGCTAGCTCCAGATCATGAGTTGGGTAATGCTCCTCATGTCGGCGCAACTGCCTTGAAGCATATGCAATTACTCGGCCCTCTTGCATTAATACACAGCCGAGTCCCCTGCCAGATGCATCACAATATACATCAAAAGGCTTAGTGATGTCCGGTTGAGCTAATACCGGAGCAGTGGTTAATAATGTCTTCAATTGCTCAAAGGCTTCATTACACTTAGAAGACCAATTGAACTTAATGTCATTCTTCAATAAACTTATGATTGGCTTCACAAGCTTAGAAAAATCTGGTATGAATCTGCGATAATACCCAGCTAGTCCAAGAAAACTCCGGACTTGGTGAACAGTGGTTGGGGGTTTCCACTCCAGAATATCTTTGACTTTGCTAGGATCTACCGCAATTCCTTTGGCCGATAACACGTGCCCCAAAAATTGAATTTCTTCCAGCCAGAACGCGCACTTGCTGAACTTGGCATAAAGCTGATGTTCCCTCAGGCGTGTCAATACAATCCGTAAATGCTGAGCATGCTCCTCTTCATTTTTAGAATATATCAAGATATCGTCGATGAAGACCACCACGAACTTGTCCAACTCGGGCATGAACACCGAGTTCATCAAATAGGTGAAGTGGGCAGGAGCATTTGTGAGCCCGAAAGATATTACCAGGTATTCAAACAATCCGTACCGTGTAGTAAACGCGGTCTTCGGTATATCCTCGGGCCGAATACGGATTTGATGATAGCCCGACCTGAGATCAATTTTGGAAAATACCCTCGCCCCAGTCAGTTGATCAAATAAGATGTCGATCCTTGGAAGAGGGTACTTATTCTTAATGGTGACCTCATTCAGGGGTCGATAATCCACGCACATTCGCAAGGTTTGATCCTTCTTCTTAACAAAAATGGCGGGACAACCCCATGGAGACGAGCTTGGCCGGATGAATCCCTTATTCAGTAGATCTTGTAATTGAATCTTCAATTCCGCCAACTCATTAGGGGGCATACGGTACGATCTTCGGGAGATGGGAGCCGTACCGGGCTTTAGCTCAATTACAAATTCTACATCTCTTTCAGGGGGCAGTCCAGGCAAATCTTCCGGAAATACATCTAGAAACTCACATACTACCGGAATGTTCTTGATCTCCGGTACAATGGCTTCATATACTCTACCAGAAGTTTTGGCTGGATTGGTTACGGGGAGAGACAAAAGAATCTCTTCATGATTATAGCTCAACCTGACGGTTCTGAGTTCAGTGTTGAGAATTGCCTTGTGTTGGGTTAACCAATTCATACCCAAAATTACATCTATATCCTGGCCTTTCAGAACAATCATGTTAGCAGGAAAGTTCCGTCCGGCCATTGTTACTGGCACTTCATAGGCCACTTCTCGGGTAAAAATATGTCCCCCAGGTGAATGAATTTTAAATCCCTCTTTTGATTCATGGCATGCAATGTGATGTTGCTCCACAAATTTCTTGCTAATGAATGTATGCGAAGCACCAGAATCAAAAAGAATAATTGCAGGGTGACTGGCCACGGGAAACGTACCCATCATCACCGGTTCTCCTTCCGGTGTAGTGGCCACTTGGGTGTAGTATACACGCCCCGTCTTCCTTGTATTTTTCCCCGCAGTATTTCCCTTAGGCTGAGTTGACTTCCCAGATCCTTGCTGAGCATTGGATTGATTTTGCTTGGGATATGGGCAGTCTTTGATAAAATGTCCCGACTTGCCGCAGTTGAAACACCCTGTTGAAGAGCTGGGCAAAGCAGGGAATCGAGTGCCTGGGGCACCCGGCTGATTTGGGGTAGTGGGGGTATTGTTGGGGCGAATAATAATGGGCTGTTTGAAAGGGAATGCAGGTGGACGAGAAAAAGTGCGATTTTGGCTAGAAGGCCGGATCACAAACCGTTGCCTCTTCGCCTGGCCCTGATTAGGCCTCTCACCACCGAATCCCTTATTCTTCCCAGAACTTGCGTATTTTGCTTCCACAGATAAGGCTGTACTGACAGCCTTTCCATACGTGAGATCTATACATGTGGCCATCTTTCTCTGCAACCGGTCATTTAGACACCTCATGAAGCAGTTCTTTTTCTTTACATCAGTATTCACCTGGTCGATGGCATACTGTGACAGGTGACTAAACTTGTTGAGATACTGATTGACGGTATCTCCTCCTTGTTTCAGCTTCATGAATTCTTCTTGTTTCATATGCAGCACACCTTCGGGTATGTAGTGCTCACGGAAGGCTACTTTAAATTCTTCCCAGGTGATTTGATGGTTGACAGGTTGAATAGCCACAAAATTTCCCCACCAGGTACTGGCAGGGCCACGTAGTTGTTGTGCTGCGAATAATGGCTTCTGCGTCTCTGAACAACGGAGAAGACCAAACTTTTGTTCAATAACCCGTATCCACTCGTCGGCTTCCAACGGGTCCTCTGCCTTGACGAATAGGGGTGGACTGGTTTCGGAGAAGTCCAGATAGGTGGTTTCACGGGGGCCTTGCTGGTAACCCCTTCCTGCCTGCTGCTGGAATTGCTGTTAACCCGCCATTTCCCTAAGGAAGCGGGTATTATCTGCAGTGGCATTTACCAAGGCGGCAATCGCCTCGGCCAATGTGGGAGGAACCGGAGGTGGATTTGGGGTGACATCCCTTCCCCTAGAAGTTCCTGCTGCGTCCTGTCCTCGAGTCCTGGTCAGCATCTGAGGCAAAGAACATTTGAAATAAACATAATATGCCAAAGAGACCTTCCATTTTACATTACTATAAAAAGTAATGATACAGACTCGATATTACATAACAGGATACATTGCCCATTATACAAAAGTTCAACCTATTATACAACATACTATTTCTATTTTTACAACTATACTACTACTCCTGCTTTTGATTGTTCTTGGTAGCTTCATCGTCAGGGGTGGGAGACCATACATCGACCAGCCTCAAAGAAGGAGGGGGCCTAAAAAGGTCTAACTCTCCACCAAGCGCTTCGCCCGTAGTGTGCGAGGTTCCGGCTTCAGACCTAACGGGATCCGCAGGGACATTTGGGTGTAATTGCAAATACAGTACATGAACTTCTTCATGTAAAGTATTGCAATATACCTGCAAGTTGTCAATAGCAACGCTAAGTTCGTTGACTCGTGCTCGAACCTTTGCTTCCTTAGCTAGAGCTACCGAACGAGACTGCACTGCCCAATCAAGTGCCAAATCTCGGTCAGCTAGTTGATCTTGCAGGGTGCGGATGTAACTTCTTAAATCATTGATTCGGTCACCGTCCGCAACCCATAGATTAGTCCTGCGTTGCAACTCCGCTTGAAGTTGATTTACGCGGGCTTCGAGATCTCCAATAGGATCGTTGCTCCCGCTACTGTTGTCTTGCTCCCGTGGGGCAAGTTGATGTCGAGGCACACCAATGGGTCCAGTATGCTTACGCGCCATTTTCCTTGTACGTGGCGGCATTTGCTAAGGGGGAAAATTTATTAGTACAGTTCTTAGCATGATGCATGAATAATTACAGAATCAACCTTAGTTGATTCAACCTTCTATACATTGCACTCTTCCTATCTGGTCTTTGAGATAAACTCTTCAGAAATGCTTAAGTAAGAAGAGAAGCAATTTTTCTAAATAAGTCTTAGGAAATTCTTTTGAAGATGCTACATAATATCTGTCAAGAAGGGCTACGCTCCGATACCAGCTGAGACGGAACCTCCCAAGTAATTAGGCCCACCTACAGTTGTCCTTGTCCAATTGACATCAGACAACCCTATAAGTGCCCCTGAACTACTTGACAAGCTCGGTATCTTTCCTTACCTTTCCAGGAATGTCTCACCCGTCTTGCAGACATTACAGAACATCAGAGGTAAAGAAATGCGAAAGCGATTACATAACTTACATTTATTAAAAAGTAAGATCAGGTTATTTAGTACAGACCAGGAATATAAACGAGTGCAGAGTAATATTATTACATACCAAGGGAGGCAAAAACTCCTCCCGACAGTTATCACACAAAAGACTTAATGGAGGACCCTTTCCTCCCGTGCTTCACTCTTGCTTATCTTCATTAGGAACCACCTTGGTACAGAAGCAACAGAACTCTGCTGCTTCCTCACCTAAAAACAACAAGGGGATAAACCCTGAGTATGGAATTACTCAGCAAGTCTTACCCGACTAAGGAAAAGACTCTCAAGGGTATGCTGGCTAGAGGGATTCAAGGAGTGGCTTATCAAGAATCAAAGACTCTGTTTTGCAGAAAAGCTTACTACGAGTGGATCCTTAAAATCCAATTTTATTGTCAGGTTAAGTAAGATTATCTGCAGCTAGGGTTCTTTCTACCCTAGTTCAATCACTTTACCTGCACTAGCCAATTTCTTATCAACCCTTCATCTTCATTGGATTGCTACGTGTAAGTCAGTGGCCAAGTCTCCATAACCGCGGAGGTACGGCGATCCGAATCGATTATACTCAGCTGAGGATCTCCGATCACACGATATATGTAGCACTTAACCCTTGCATATGTCAACCCGCCACCGAGTTTCTTAAGACCAGATCAGGTTCACGCAAACCGAGAGCACAGATACACCACCGTCCAGCCTCTTGCCACGGAGGGTACACGCTGCTCTCACCACCGCTCCACGCCCATTTCGTGTTATCTTATTCTGGCCTTAGTCCACCCGAGGCAAAGCTTACCCATGACGAGGCATGTGACCAGTTAAAGGGTCCTCGGTCAGCAGGCTTACATCGAGACGGCCCTTAATCGACTCAGACGGAGACACTACACCGAGACTCTCTTTCTCGTGCAAGTCACCCGCCCGGTCTCAGCTTAATCATTAATCCCAAAGGTTGGTACTTGGCAGAGGTACATCTTTTCCAATGTTGAATCCATCAAGGCCTTTGACAGATTCACCATTAAGTTTTATTTTGAAAACAACCCTCCCACTTTGCCAAGCATCTTTTGTAAAACAAATCCTTTTGTTTTGCTAGAGCAATACTAAGCATAACAAAACCTTTTGTAAAACAGGGTATCAAGGAAGGTAATCAAATTCCAAGGAAAGTAATGCAGGAATTGTTTTAGCAATCAACACCTAACACCTAGTGCATCAAACAAGTGAGAAAGATTTAAAACACAAGGGGGTGGCAAATGCACCGGGGCTTGCCTTTGTTAACAGGTGAGTCTGGTTCGGATCCGCAAATATCAAAGTAGAAGCAGTTGCCTGCTTGAGAATCCGAGGGTGGTGGTGTCCTTTCTTCGGTGATTTCCTCTTCTTCTTCTCGTTCTAATCATAACCATACATATGTATAAGAATGGATGCCATGGGATGCTCATGAGGGTGCAAAGATAATATAAACTTATTATCTAAGTCTCGAGTACAACTTTCCTTCACGGTACTCCGAGAACCTAGGGTTTCCGGAGTCAGTAAAGGAGTTCACAGGGCAGGGGGGTGTTTTGGGGTTTGGTGATCAAACAAGGTCCAAATCAATTCAAATTCTACCCAAGACTTCTAAATAATGTGAGGAACTCATATAAAAATTTTGAGCATTTTTGGGATTACCATTTATCCTTTAAAAATCCAGAACTACTATCTTAATCTATTTTAAATGCCTTAAAATTCTTTATTTCTTCTAAAAATCATAAAACTATTTTTATTAAATTCTAGGGAAAATAAGAAGGCTAGGAAAATTAGTTTCACAATTTTACCATTTTCCTACATTTTTCTACGTATTTCTAAAGCTCTACTAGAAATAGAAAAAGAAAAATAATGAACAGACTCAGGTCGAAATCAGCCCAAGTCGGCCCATCCACAGCAGAATCACGTTTACGCGCGCGCGCCCGCGACAATATTGCACGGAGGCCCTCGGTGTATTGATTAAATCGAAGTGGGTCGGTTAACTATTCTTCTGTGCCACTGACTAATTGCAGAAAAACCCTTTGTCTTCTATTTCTTCACACGCCCAAGTCCACGACGACGTTCACTCATGGCCGAAGTCCGGCGAGCTCCTGGACCGGCCGATTGGGGCTATGACTGGCGCTTCCGAGCGGCGGACATCAAATCGGACCTACCCCGAGTATTTTCCCCAACCTAATTGCACGAATGGTCAAGAGGTGTGCTCTGGCCACGGTGGCCGTGAACATGGTGGCTAGCTCGTCGTGTTCCCGATGATTGGGGGCATCTAAGTTCAAATTTATGGCTTGGCGAGCATCACAGAGTAACCAGAGTGATTAATCAAGGAAGAGGGAGCAATGAATTAACCTAGAAAGAGCTGACCGCGGTGAGATTGGGTTTCGGGTGGCGGAGAGTAGGTTTGGGGCGAATTCAAAATTCGCGAGCTTGAGCGAATCGTTGTGAGCAATACGTGGTGGCTGGGTGGGTGATGGTATGGTGAAGCTCTTTACGGGGTCAATTTATAGATCCCCGGAGCGGTGACGCTTAATTTGATCGAGCAACGCGGCGGCCAGAGATAAGGAAGAACCCGGGTGCGGTGAATCCGTGGCTAACGGTGTGGCAACCTCCCCAGCGACGATGGGATGGCCCAAGGGAGTCATGACGGCACGGTGGAAAAGCTAAGCCACGCGGCGCACAGCCGGGAGGCGGCGTTCACCGGCGATTTTATCGGCCCAGCCGCAAAGAGGAAGAGAGAGCCACGGAGGTCACCGGAGTGATCTCCAGCTCACCGCCGGCGAGGATCTTTTACCGTGTGTCCTTATCTGCCCATCCCGAGCACAAGTTGGGCCGACAACAGCACGAATCATGGCGAAGTTGGTCGTCGGCGGTGGGTTTGCTGGCGATCTGATCTTTTTCAGTCGTGATACTGTACCATGGTGAACACTTCATCAGAGCAGCTGACAGAGCAACTTCAGAGCCCCTTTTCTCCAAATTTCTAGTGACAACACAAGTCAAGCTCTGCAGCAAAAGTGTAGAGCAATACTCCATCTACAACTTTGTAATATGATGATGCCACAAAAACCCATTGGATCATGCTGGAATTTAAGCTTGAAGTTGAGGGCATTAATCTGTTAGTCTGATTTTCAGACTGAACCAGCCTGACAGTCCAACTTGGGTTGAGATTTTCTCCAAATTTCTCATAAGAACATGACTTGCACTCTTAAGTAAAGTTGTTCTCCTATGATTGGGCTACAATTTTGATGTGGTGACCTAGGGCAAAAACCCTATATTTTAAGAGATACAGGGCTCCAAAGTTGAGCCAAAACTCTGAAATTTCAGACTTAGAATAAAACCAAATTGAGGTCCATTTTGCATTTAAGTCCAAAACTCAACATTTGGCTTTCAAGTCCACACATTTGTGAACCAAAGGGATTAAGAAACTTATTTGACTTGGTTTTTGCACTTTAGTCCAAAAGTGGACTAATTTTGCACATAGGCCCCTAGGGTTTGGTTTTAGGGTTTTCCAGGGTTCTAATTGAGATTCTTGATATCCCAGGGCATAAATGTGATTCAACTTTGTTTTTGGGGATATTTTATGACTCTTTCCCTAAAGTCTTTAGGTTTTCTCATCTTGGGTTATGTTTTACCCCTTTTGAGCCTTATTTAGGGTTAGGTTCCCTATCCAGGGTCCTATTTGCAAAACACCAAAAACAATACACTTGTTTGAAATTTTTACCTAGTGAATGCACTCTAGGTGTATCAAACATATGCAATGTCAATGCTTATGATGCCATGCTCAAGTTTTAGTTATAGTAACACCAGGGGTGTTACAGCTTGCTTAAGTCCATAGAGCGCCTTAGAGAGCTTACATACGTGGTCGGGGTACCGTTCATCTTCGAAGCTAGGGGGTTGCTCCACGTACACCTCCTCCTTGATTGGCCTGTTGAGGAAAGCGCTCTTTACATCCATTTGGAACAACCTGAAAGAATGGTGAGCGGCATATGCTAGCAATATACGAATGGACTCTAGCCTAGCCACAGGAGCAAAAGTCTCCTCAAAGTCCAAACCTGCGACTTGGGCATAACCTTTTGCCACAAGTCGAGCCTTGTTCCTCGTCACCACTCCGTGCTCGTCCTGTTTGTTGCAGAACACCCACTTGGTTCCCACAACGTTTTGCTTGGAACGCGGCACCAGTGTCCAAACTTCATTTCTCTTGAAATTATTGAGCTCCTCCTGCATGGCCAACACCCAGTCCAGATCTAGCAAGGCCTCTTCTACCCTGAAAGGCTCAATAGAAGAGACAAAGGAGTAATGCTCACAAAAATTAACTAATCTAGAACGAGTAGTTACAACCTTGCTAATGTCACCCAAAATTTGGTCGACGGGATGATCCCTTTGAATCGTCGCTCGAACTTGGGTTGGAGGTGCCGGTTGCGCTTCTTCCTCCATCACATGATCATCTTGTGCCCCCCCTCGATCACACGCCTCCTTTTGATGAACCTGTTCATCATCTTGAGTTGGGGGATGCACCATTGTTGAGGAAGAGGGTTGATCTTGCTCCAATTGTTCCTGTGGTCGCACATCGCCAATCGCCATGGTGCGTATTGCGGCCGTTGGAACGTCTTGTTCATCTACATCATCAAGATCAACAACTTTCTCTCTTGGAGAGCTATTAGTCTCATCAAATACAACGTCGCTAGAGACTTCAACCAAACCCGATGATTTGTTGAAGACTCTATACGCCTTTGTATTTGAGTCATAACCTAACAAAAACCCTTCTACAGCTTTGGGAGCAAACTTAGAATTTCTACCTTTCTTCACTAGAATATAGCATTTGCTCCCAAATACACGAAAGTAAGACACATTGGGTTTGTTACCGGTTAGAAGCTCATACGAAGTCTTCTTGAGGAGGCGGTGAAGGTAGACCCGGTTGATGGCGTGGCAAGCCGTGTTCACGGCTTCCGACCAAAACTGCTCGGGGGTCTTGAACTCTCCAAGCATCGTCCTCGCCATGTCTATGAGCATCCTGTTCTTCCTCTCTACCACACCATTTTGCTGTGGTGTGTAGGGAGCGGAGAACTCGTGCTTGATCCCCTCCTCCTCAAGGAACTCCTCCACTTGAAGGTTCTTGAACTCGGACCCGTTGTCGCTCCTTATCTTCTTCACCTTGAGCTCAAACTCATTTTGAGCTCTCCTGAGGAAGCGCTTGAGGGTCCCTTGGGTTTCAGATTTATCCTGCAAAAAGAATACCCAAGTGAAGTGGGAAAAATCATCAACTATAACAAGACCATACTTACTTCCTCCTATGCTTAGATAGGCGACGGGTCCGAAGAGGTCCATATGAAGCATCTCCAAAGGTCTTGATGTGGTCATCACATTTTTGGGATGATGAGAGCTTCCCACATGTTTACCTGCTTGACAAGCTGCACAGGGTCTATCTTTTTCGAAATGCACGTTAGTTAGACCTATCACGTGTTCTCCCTTTAGAAGCTTGTGAAGGTTCTTCATCCCCACATGTGCTAAACGGCGATGCCACAGCCAGCCCATGCAAGTCTTAGCAATTAAGCATGCATCTAGGCCGGCTTCCTCTTTTGCAAAATCAACTAAATAAAGTTTGCCGTCTAGTACACCCTTAAAAGCTAGTGAACCATCACACCTTCTAAAGACAGACACGTCTACATTTGTGAATAAACAATTATATCCCATATTGCATAATTGACTAACGGATAACAAATTATATCCAAGTGACTCAACTAAAAACACATTAGAAATAGAGTGCTCGGATGAAATAGCAATCTTCCCTAACCCTTTCACCTTGCCTTGGTTCCCATCACCGAATATGATTGAATCTTGGGAATCCTTGTTCTTGACGTAGGAGGTGAACATCTTCTTCTCCCCCGTCATGTGGTTTGTGCATCCGCTGTCGATAATCCAGCTTGAACCCCCGGATGCATAAACCTGCAAGGCAAATTTAGGCTTGGGTTTTAGGTACCCAACTCTAGTTGGGTCCTACAAGGTTAGTCACAATGGTCTTAGGGACCCAGATGCAAGTTTTATCTCCCTTGCATCTTGCCCCTAATTTCCTAGCAATTACCTTCTTATCCTTTCTATAAATAGCAAAGGAAGCATTGCAAGTATGAAAAATTGTATAAGGTTCATTAATTACTTTCCTAGGAACATGAAAAATATTCTTTCTAGGCACATGATGAATATTTTTCCTAGGCAAATCTCTATCATGCACAACAAGGGAACTAGAAGCAGTCATAGCATATGAATCATAATCACAGGTCCTATACGCATTTCTAGGAAATTTTCTATCACCATAAATGAAAGCATGGTTCTTTTGAACACTACTAGCCATAGGGGCCTTCCCTTTCTCCTTGGTGGAGATGGAAGCCTTATGGCTTGTTAAGTTCTTGACTTCCCTCTTGAAGCCAATACCATCCTTAATTGAGGGGTGTCTACCAATCGTGTAGGCATCCCTTGCAAATTTTATTTTATCAATTTCACTCTTGCTAGTCTTAAGTTGGGCATTAAGACTAGCCAATTCATCATTCAATTTAGAAATTGAAACTAGGTGATCACTACAAGCATCAACATCAAAATCTTTACACCTATTACAAATTGTAACATGTTCTACACAAGATGTTGATTTATTTGCTATTTCTAACTTAGCATTCAAATCATCATTTATGCTCTTTAAGCTAGAAATAGAGTCATGGCATGTAGACAATTCACTAGAAAGCATTTCATTCCTTTTAATTTCTAAACCAAGGGATTTTTGTGCCTCTACAAACTTATCATGTTCTTCATACAAAAGATCCTCTTGCTTTTCTAATAACCTATTCTTATCATTCAAGGCATCAATTAATTCATTAATTTTATCAACCTTGGTTCTATCTAGGCCCTTGAATAAACATGAATAATCTATTTCATCATCATCACTAGACTCATCCTCACTTGAAGAAGCATAAGTAGTATTCCGAGTACATACCTTCTTCTCCTTCGCCATGAGGCATGTGTGACGCTCGTTGGGGAAGAGGGCCGATTTGTTGAAGGCGGTGGTGGCGAGTCCTTCGTTGTCGGAGTCGAACGACGAACAATCCGAGTCCCACTCCTTCCCAAGGTGTGCCTCGCCCTTAGCCTTCTTGTAAGCTTTCTTCTTTTCCCTCTTGTTCCCTTGTTCCTGGTCACTATCATTATCGGGACAATTAGCGATAAAATGACCAATCTTACCACATTTGAAGCATGAGCGCTTCCCCTTCGTCTTGGTCTTGCTAGGATGCCCCTTGCGACCCTTTAGCGCCGTCTTGAAGCGCTTGATGATGAGGGCCATCTCTTCATCATTAAGTCCGGCCGCCTCAACTTGCGCCACCTTGCTAGGTAGCGCCTCCTTGCTACTCGTTGCCTTGAGAGCAACGGGTTGAGGCTCATGGATTGGACCATTCAACGCGTCGTCCATGTATCTCGCCTCCTTGATCATCATTCTCCCGCTTACAAACTTCCCAAGTACTTCTTCGGGTGACATCTTGGTGTACCTAGGATTTTCACGAATATTGTTGACAAGATGTGGATCAAGGACAGTAAAAGACCTTAGCATTAGGCGAACGACGTCGTGGTCCGTCCATCGTGTGCTTCCGTAGCTCCTTATTTTGTTGATGAGGGTCTTGCGCCGGTTGTATGTTTGGGTTGGCTCCTCTCCCCTTATCATTGCAAATATCCCGAGCTTGCCCTCCACCAACTCCATCTTGGTGAGCATGGTGACGTCGTTCCCCTCATGTGAGATCCTGAGGGTGTCCCAGATCTGCTTGGCATTGTCCAAGCCGCTCACCTTATTGTACTCTTCCCTGCACAAGGATGCTAAAAGGACAGTAGTAGCTTGTGCATTTCTATGGATTTGTTCATTTATAAACATGGGACTATCCGAGCTATCAAATTTCATTCCACTCTCTACAATCTCCCATATGCTTGGATGGAGAGAGAACAAGTGACTACGCATTTTGTGACTCCAAAATCCGTAGTCCTCCCCATCAAAGTGTGGAGGTTTGCCAAGAGGAATGGAAAGCAAATGTGTATTTGAACTATGCGGAATACGAGAATAATCGAAAGAGAAGTTTGAATTAACCGTCTTCCTTTTCTCGTAGTTGTTGTCGTCGTCCTTTTGGGAAGAGGAAGATTCGTCGCTGTCGTCGTAGTAGACGATCTCCTTGATGCGCCTTGTCTTCTTCTTCTTCCCATCTTTTCGTTTGTGGCCCGAGCCCGAGTCGGTAGGCTTGTCATCCTTCGGCTCGTTGACGAAGGACTCCTTCTCCTTATCATTGATCACAATCCCCTTGCCCTTAGGATCCATCTCTTCGGGCGGTTAGTCCCTTTCTTGAAGAGAACGGCTCCGATACCAATTGAGAGCACCTAGAGGGGGGGGGGGTGAATAGGTGATCCTGTAAAAACTTAAACTTAAAGCCACAAAAACTTGATTAAGTGTTAGCACAATGATGCCAAGTGGCTGGAGAGGAGTCTTAGCAAAACACAATAACCACAAAGATATCAACACAGAGATGGCACAGTGGTTTATCCCGTGGTTCGGCCAAGTCCAACGCTTGCCTACTCCATGTTGTGGCGTCCCAACGGACGAGGGTTGCAATCAACCCCTCTCAAGCGGTCCAAAGACCCACTTGATTACCACGATGTTTTGCTTTGCTTTTCTATATCCCGCTTGCGAGGAATCTCCACAACTTGGAGTCTCTCGCCCTTACACTTTGATGTTCACAAAGAAGCACGGAGTAAGGGAGGGATGAGCAACACACACAAGACACAAAATCAGAGTGACAACACGCACACAAGTCACAACAAGAGCTCACAACACAACCCGACGAGTTCACAACTCAAATAGAGCTCTAGATGCTATCACAAAGAATCAAATGCGCGGAATCGAGGTCTTGGTGCTTTAGAATGCTTGGGGAATGCTTGGTATACTCCTCCATGCGCCTAGGGGTCCCTTTTATAGCCCCAAGGCAGCTAGGAGCCGTTGAGAGCATTCCAGGAAAGCAATTCTTGCCTTCAGTCGCCTTACCACCGGACACTGTCCGGTGCGGATTTCCTTCCTTATTTGGCGAAGCCGACCGTTGCAGATTGAGAGCCGTTGGCGCACCGGACACTGTCCGGTGCCCCCTTCTAGCCGTTGGCTCGGCCACGTGTCCCGCGCAGATCGCGCGACCGACTGTTGGCTCGGCCGACCGTTGGCTCACCGGACAGTCCGGTGCACCACCGGACAGTCCGGTGCACCACCGGACAGTCCGGTGAATTATAGCCGTACGCCGTTAATCATCTCCCGAGAGCGACGAGTTCGTCGGTGAATGGCTCACTGGACAGTCCGGTGCACCACCGGACAGTCCGGTGATTTATAGCCGTACACCGCCGTCGAAGTCCCGAGAACAGCAAGTTCGCCAGAGCTAGCCTGGCACACCGGACACTGTCCGGTGCACCCAGACTGAGCAGACTTTGGCTGAACAAAGCTAAGTCTTTTCCAATTCGATTTCTCCTGTTTCCAGCACTTAGACACAATACATTAGTTCTCAAAACAATGTACTAAGTCTAGAAACATACCTTTAGACTTGATTTGCACTTTGTCCATCAATTGACATAGATTTTCACTTAAGCACTTGTGTTGGCACTCAATCACCAAAATACTTAGAAATGGCCCAAGGGCACATTTCCCTTTCAGTTGGGTGCTGAGCAGGCGCAGTAGATGGCTGTGTGGGCGCTAGGATCCACAGGGCAATAGCTGAGAGAGGGGCGGGAGAACCCATCAAAGAGCGTGGGGGCGGGTCTAGAGTGTCAGCGTGTCCACAGGATAGTAGCTAAGAGAGGGATGGGAGAACCAGTCGGCGCGCGTGGGGCGGGCCCAGAGTGTCAGCGTGGAGGGTGAAGCTGTGATAGCACCAGGTGCCCACATTAAGTTCTTAATAGAGTAGTATAGATATAAAGCACCAATTTCCACGGTTCCACAGTCGTCACACTTCCTATTCCCATGTTATGCAAAAATAAAGTAAAATTTTGTATAAGTGGACTCTTGAACCTTGGTTGTTAGCTTAATGGCTCCACATTCACACCCACACAACTAAGAAAACACATATATCTTTGTGTTTTATGAAAACTAAGTTTATCCATATGATACATAGAAATCGTTGCAATGCATGAACATCTGACTAGTTACTTATTCACCGTCCTCTAAAAGATTCCATTCCATTCCCTAAATCCTAGCTTCCATAGCTATTATCTTTAAATACATCCTCTATACACAATACACCATATTTCTAATGTATTTTTTAATCAGATTGTTTACATGTGTAGTTTTTATAGTCTAAAACTATACATACATATTGATTATGTTTAATTCTTAGTTTAGAGTATAAAAAATTTAGAAAAAAAGAACATCCTAAATCTAGGGCAGGATGATTTGTCCCTAAATTTAGGGTGTCCTTTAGAGACAACTACTGTGGTTTTAGAACGCTACTAAATCTTTAGGGACACCCTACAAATAGTCTAAGGCCCTGTTTAGTTCCTGGTTACTAAATTTTAGTCACATCACATCAAAATATTTATATGATATTTAGAAGTATTAAATATAGGGGAGTTTGAATGCACTATAGCTAATAGTTAGTGGCTAAAATTAGTTGAGACATCCAAACGTCTTAGCTAATAGTTCAACTTTTAGCTATTTTTGGTAAATTAGTTAATAGTTAGGTAACTATTTGTTAGCTAGCTAATTTCATTACCAATTTTTAACCAACTAACTATTAGTTCTAGTGCATTCAAACACCCCAATAATCTAATTACATAACTAATTATACAGATAAAGAATAAACGTCAAGACAGACCTATTAAGGGGGTGTTTGAATGCACTACAACTAATAGTTAGTTGGCTAAAAATTGTTAGTAGAATTAGCTAACTAATAAATAGTTACCTAACTATTAACTAATTTACCAAAAATAGCTAATAAGCTAAAATATTAGCTAGGTTGTTTGGATGTCTCAACTAATTTTAGCCACTAACTATTAGTTTTAGTGCATTCAAACACCCCCTAAACTAATTAGTATATAATTCACTTATGCGATGTTATAATAATAATTTGCTAATTATATATTAATTAGGTTTAATATATTTATCTATCATTTAATCTTTATCTATATAGTTAGTTTTATAATTAGACTATGGGTGCTTGAATGCACTAGAAGTCTAGAACTAATATTTAGTGGCTGACATTAGTTGAGACATCCAAACACCGTAACTAATAATTCAGCTATTAGCTATTTTTTGGTAAATTAGTTAATAGTTAGGTAGCTATTTGTTGGCTAGCTAATTACACTAACAATTTTTAGCCAACTAACTATTAATTCTAGTGCATTCAAACACCCTCTATATATAATAATCGTAATTGATATTTAGAGAGTGTTTGATTTGTAAGGATTAATTTTTAATCTCTCTATTTTATTCCACTTTAATCTCTAAATTACTAAATACATAAATAAATTTTATTTTAGTTTCCGTATTTTATAATCTAGAGACTAAAATAAAATAAAATGTAAGGAATAAAAATTAGTCCCTATAATAGATACCTACTTAAATATCCGATATCACACAATCAATGGCCCGGTTCACGTAAACAGAGCGCGTCAGGTGGTGGCACAATTGGGTACAAACCCAACCCAACGAGCAGCAGAAGCCGGCGCCAGATCCCGCATAAACCACCCGCTCTACCTCTCCACGCGGCCAGCCTGACTCCTCCAGTCCTCACCCCCCTGCTTGCCGCGAACGAAGCACAGCTCCTTGCCTCCGTCACCGCTCTCCGTGGCCGGCGAACATGATGTCCGGCGGTGGGTACTCCGCCCTTGACGACCCCAAGGCCTCCGGATCCGTCCCGGTATGCAACCGCACTTTTTTTTGCCAGTCTCCCTCTTGTCGCGCGGCACGCAGACTCACTATCTCTCTCTTGCCACACCACGCAGGCGGCCACCGGGACAGATCCGCAGGCCATCAGGTTTGCCGACTCCAACCTCCAGACCTTCCCGCCGTCCGAGGCCAGGGGCAAGATCGCTGGCGCCTACCGCCCGCCCACCGACGCCGACGGTCAGATCTCGCGGCCTCAGCTCCCGTATTCTCCACGTTTCTCTTCGGATCCGGCTCGCTGACCTGGCCGCGGTGGCCTCTTTTTGCGCAGATACCTTCTCGTCCAAGGGCGGAGGAGCCGGAAGCGGTGGCAGAGGCGGCAGCGCAGGGTCGGATGATGCCGCGCAGGGCGGCTGGTTCCGCATGTTCTCCGTGGCGGCGTACAAGCCCTACTTCGACGTCGACACGTCTGACGTTGTCGAGAGGATCTGGGAGTCCGTCTTCCCCTTCCGCGGCACATTTACCGAGAAGACCTCCGAGAACCCCGACCTGTATGCTCGAATCAGCCCCCCTCAGAGAATACATTACAAATCAATTTTGCTGCATTGCTGAGACATGATACAGCTTAGGTAGCAGTAGCCAGTAGCAGATGCGATAGATCTTTGCAAGTTTTAGTTAGCATGCTGGCTATCATTATTCATAGATTAAATTGCCTTCTGGAGTTGAGTGTCGGTGTGTTTGCATTGGCTGGAAGGTGTTGGTACTTGGTTATGTAGTCTCGTGCAGTTATCTGGTCTGCACACTGATAGTGATTGCTCCTTTGTTCCAAATACTTAGTTTATTTTTTCATCAGGATCTGTTTTTTTTTATTGAACTGATCCTTGGAAAAGTTATTATTGTCTCTAGCATTGAAGATTTGAAGATTGTTGATATGATTCTTTGACTTTGGTTTAAGATTTTAAAATGGCTGCAATGTCAGAGCCCTTTCTACAGGAGTCTCAGTAGAATTCATTTCAGCAAACAGCAAGCACGAACTAGTTATTAGTATTTACACTTGCTATTGGGTTCAAATACTACATATACCTGTGTTTTCTTACCACTATAGGTATTTCTATTGATCAGTTTCATTTGGTTGAATTTTCACTGTCCATTTCCATTTGGTTTCCCAAATGAAGCATCTGTGGACACACTTCTATTGATTTTTGTAACTGTATTTGGTTGACCGTGGGATGTAATACACTTTGTTTGAAAATGGTTAATGAAACATACCATATCTATAGTTTCGAAGATACATACTTGAAATGTTTTTCTTTCATTCAAACAGAAACATTTGAGACTTCCGTTTTGGCAGTATGTTGAACACCAGTATTTCTTGTTGGAATTATTTAGTATGTTTCACACAAAGTTATAATATCCTTTTGAAAGCATTATGTTCGTTTACAATCAAATTGTTATTTCTCTATGTTGTGTATGGCAGCCTGTAGTGAATCTACATGAAAGTAGAATATGCCTGTGCAGTTGCATTGAATGCTCCTTTCTGAAAAAAAAACAATTCGACTATGAACCTTTTCAATCTAGGACATTATGAACTACAGTTCATAATTTTGTAACTAACAATGGCACAATAGTAGTATAGTACACAGAACTTGCCGAATGTGAGTCACCTGGAAGATTTTGTATTTGTCTGAATGATTAATTATTTGTAATTTGCTACTGATCTCTATGCCTTCTGTTTCAATTTGTACTCTCTAGGTATGGGCCATTTTGGACATGCACCACCCTGATTTTCGTTGCTGCATCTATTGCTACTTTTGTCACCTACCTATCCCACAAATGGCACAAGAAGGAATGGAACTATGATATCAACTTGGTTACCTGGTCTGCTGGCTTATTCTATGGCTACGTGACATTTGTTCCTCTTCTTTTATATGTTATTCTCAAGTATTTCTCAGCACCTGCTGGTTTGGTGCAATTGTGGTGCCTATATGGATATTCTCTGTTCATATTCATTCCAGCATCGGTAAGGTTCTTACTAAAATGCATGCACATATACTTGGGAATTACAGCTCTATTAGTCTACAATTTTGTGCCACTGGTCTACAGCTAAAGTTGTTTAAAATTTGGCCTTTTCTGTGGGAAATGTTCGCTCGATTCTAACACCTGTAAAGCAGCAGCAAGGTTGAGTTTAAAGAATTTGCACTGATTTTATATGAAAACTGGAACCAATTAATTCCAAGAGTCATTATTACCACCACTTACCAATATAATTTGTTTGCTAGGTACCCTTTTACTGCTACATATTATAGTTACATGATTTTACAAGGCATATAGTTGTGCAGTATGTTAGTAGGCTTCATGATTAAACCTGTTTCATATGGTCAAATACTTTTCTATGGATCATTTGTCAAAAGAAAAAAAATCTTTACTATTTTTACTTCCATATAACCAATATCGGTCATTTACTGGTCCTCTATTGACGAAATACTACTCCCTCCATGCCAAACTATGAGATGTTTTGGCATTTCTAGGCACATAACTTTTATTTTACACTATATCTAGATACATAGTAATAATAATGTATTTGGAAAAACCAAAACGTCTTATAATTTGGAAATGAGGGACTAGTATATTATCTGTTCAAATGATTTGGAATATTTCTACACTGCTTTAGCATTTGAAGTTGACTGGAAGTTCTTTCTCTTTTGTGTTACAGCTTCTGTCTATTGTGCCAATAGAAATATTCAGATGGGTGATTGCTGGTGTTGCTGGTTTCATGTCTGCTACTTTCGTTGCTGTAAATCTCCGTGCACACATTGTAAATTCCGGCGAGCGATGGTTCCTGATCGTTGCAGGGATATTCTTGTTGCAGTTGGGGCTTGCTGTTTTGCTGAAACTCTATTTCTTCACGATAACTGTATAGGGTTATTTACACCTAATGATCGTACTAGTCAAGAATACACACAATTTTCCATGTGGAATCACTTCCATGTTCATTGAACATTGATGTAATTTTTCCATGTATACATCTTTCTTACATGTAGAATTGAGAAGCCCCTGAAATTGAATTACAGCAGCCAAACAAGTACTGTGATTGATATGGGTGAAGAGTCTGATCTGTAGTCTATTCTGTGTTCCACTGTTTGAGGTGAATAATGAATGAGAAATCGCTGTGTTCTCCACTCCTCTGAGCAGAGATGGCAACAGTCAGGAACCTGCTGGGTATTGTTAACCCAACTTCATATCTGCGAACATAAAATCTGTTGACTAAAAAATCCATGACCTGTCGTGAGTTTTGTTTTTAGGACTATGGGTTGTTTGGTTCTGCTTTTTAGAACCTGTTTTTCTTTTAAAAAAAGTAGAAATCTGAATCAAAGCGCTCTCATCTAGCTCCTGTTTTTTTAAGACGGCAACAGGCACATTTTACCTTACCCGTGGACCTACAGTGTACAGGTTTGGGCGTGAGTTTCTACCTATACTCGTAATGCGATATATATGTATGTATATATATGTATATATTTGTGTCTATATATATATATGTGTGTCTCTCTCTATATATTATATATATACATATATTTATATATATGAAGCCCTGGCCAACGGTGTCATCCGGTTCAGCCGCACCAGATTCTAGACGTCTATAAAAGCACCCCAGGCTGTTAGGGTTCAATTTTGGACGTCTCACCCCGATGCACGAGCGATGGTGCTCATCCAGGCGTGTGCGACGGGCGGCGGTTACCCAAGAGCGCGCGGTGGCGGCGGACCCTCTGGGCACGCTCGACGGTGGCACCATGCTCAGCGACAGACTCTTGGGCGCGCGGGACGGCGGCACCGACAGTTTCCCGATCTAGAGGCGTGACGGCGAAAACTCCCTGATCCGGAAGCACAGTAGTGGCGATTCCCTGATCCAGGGTCGTGGCATCAGTGGCTCCCCGATCTAGAAGCGCGGCGGCTCCCCGATCCGAAAGCACAACGGCGAGGGTTCCCTGATCCGGAAACGACGGCGACGGTTCCCAGATCTGGAGGCACGACGGCGACGACCTCGTGACATCCTCCAATCCGGCGCGCTTCGGACATGCTTCGACGATGGTCTCCTCCAACCCCACGGCTCTAGGGCATCCTGTAGCGATGATCTCACCAGATCCATTCTTATGCATCCATGATTACTTTTTACGCTGACGATTGCACTAATTTACATATTTCATTCGATGGTTTTATGATGATGAATATGACGTCTCTCACTTGGCTTAATATTTTTACGGTAATAACATTTACGCTATATCATTTTACGATCAAACTTAATGATTTTACGATCATAAATTCAACACATCTAAGTTATCAACAACTCTCACGTTGGTTCGGTATTTACGATCAAACATAGGATTTTTATGCTAAAGGTTAAAGATTTTTACGCAAATCTAGGGGTGTGCCACCAATGTCCCACATGCATATTTTCCGCGTGCACATTGAAAAAGGAAACCCCTTAATTTATGGTCTATGTAATAACCATTAAAAAATCAAATCCCATAATCAACTCCCCTAATAAAATTCCTTGATTTACGGTGGCTGTTGGTTGGGATTGAATCAACGTTTACGATGTTTGTAACACTATTTTATACTTAGACCTTAGGATTTTTACGATCATGAATACAACACATCAAATTTGTCAACGTCTCTCATATTGGCTCGACATTTACAGTAAAAAATGAGGAGTTTTATGCTAAACACTGAAGCATTTTACGCTCGAACTAGAGTGCGTCCACTAGTGTACCACATGCATATTTTTCGTGAACATAGTGAAAAAGGAAGTGCCTTGATTTATGGTGTCCATGATTACCATAAAAAATCAAATTCCCTGATCAACTCAACTAATCAAATCCCCTAATCAACTCCCCTAATCAAATCCCTTGATTTATGATGGTTGCATAGATGCGGGGGTTGTTGCTGGGAGTGAATTAACATTTACGCTATATCTGACATTATTTACGCTAAAACGTGAGAATTTTTATGCTCAAATCTAGGTTGCGACCACACAGTGTCTTGCTTGGATTTTTTTGCATGCATAACAATTTTTGAATCTGCCATAATGGTTGGACCTGCCATAATTTACGGATATGAAACCGTACATGCCATAAAAATCGAAAACTGTATGCACTCCTGGTGGGTGATGATTGTACCTTCAATAAAAACAGGACCCGCATGCGAGGTGACATATAAGATTTTATGTTACGTCTGACACTATTTTATGCTTAAACATGATGATTTTTACGCTTAGAACCTAGCATTGTGTCTATAACTACCATAAAAATAGATCTCTAAAACAGCACGCCCACGTGATGTGGGTGTGGGATGTGGGGTGGTGGGACCGTACGGGCGTGAGACGTGGGAGAGGGAGCCGACCAGGGCCTCTTATAACTATTTGAAGCCTTGAGCTCCAAATAATCAGACCAGAGCCTACTAGTTTTTTCACTACAACTGTTTGTTTGTAGTTAAACTCAGAAAGCCTTGCTTTTCTAGCGGGTTGCTTTTCTAGCGCTGATGGGGAACCAAGTTCAAAGAAATTACTCGCCTACTATTAAAGGACACTAAACCGTTATTTCTCTTTCCTCTTTCTTTTCCTATCTTCGATCGTTTTCTCCACACATCGAGTAGGACCCAATGGAACCTAGAAAAAAACTTATGTCCACTCAGGTTATGGATTTGATAATGTTTTTGCCGAGTACTACGCTCAGGTTATGGGTATCTAACAAATTGTCAATGCAGTAATAGTAGTCACACAATATCCCATCGATTATGATACATTTTCATATAATTATATATAATGTATAGTACAATTTAAAAATTAAGTACAATGCAAAATATAATTGAGAAATCACATTCACTAATCATATAATAGACAACAACCATAGTATATATATCGATGGCATATATATCAGTCAGTCTCTCATTCCCTCGGTTGCGGTGCGACGAGCAAGCTTCTCGCTGTGAATATATGATCCAAATGCATGTTGTCGTTATTTGTGTAGACGTTTTCTTATTGTGTTCAGTTGTGAGAGTGGGAAGGAGTAAGCTAGGTTTGGGTTTGGAGTGGACAAACCTTCTTATATATACGCTTCTAGGATCACTTTACCTGAGAAATTTAGGATATATTATAGACTGATATTATCATCGAGATGTGGTACCACGGTTCCCGGTAGCGGAGGACAAAGAAAAAAAATGAGGTATGGCTGAAAAAATAGAAAATGCAGGAAATGTAAAATAAACTCAGGACATGCCACTTGAATCAAACCAGCACATCCACAGCAACACACTTTCTTCTTTGTTCATAATGAAAAATATAAACATTTTAAAAATTTAGGTATGACTGGTACCATACTAAGCCATAATAGCTCCTCTACCACTGACGATTCCAAAGGTACCAAAAATTTAGAGAGAGGGAGAAGCGTAGGCCTAGGACCGCTGTAATAGAGCACTGGCACGATAATATGTACATAGAAGATATAAAGAGGTTCAAGATGCCTAGGGGATGGCATGATAATATGTAATCGAGATGTGTTAAATGTTTAGATGCAAGTATAGATAAAGCTTATATAATCACATAATGACTGAACTAGCGAGTGGAACTAAAAGTCTAGAGACTCTAAACTCAATTTCAAGGATCTAGATGCTAGCGGTAGCAACAGTCGAACAACGATGGCGGCAACAGTAGTTTGACGTAGCCCTAGCAACCTTCGTGACCTTATTAGTGTTCTCAGGCTTTGTGTAGCCAACCAACCGAAGCTAAGCGATCAACCTATCTTCTAAGTTGGTGTACCCACTAGTACAATTTGGCTCTATACAAGCGGTAGACTTTTTACATCACAGGCGGTTCGGTTAGAAAACCGCCTGGGATGTCCCAGGCTATTCGAACCGCCTGTGATGTATAGTATCACAAGCGATTTTTGTTTAGGACCGCCTGTGGTGCTCTATTCTTTTCACAAACGGACCCTAATGAAAAACCACCTGTGATTGCGATTTGATTACCATATTATTAATATTTTAACCATATTAATATTTTAATTTGAATTAATATTTTAATTTTTAACAGAAATATGCAAATACAATTTAAATGAATTAATATTTAATTTTTAACATAAATATGCAAATACAATTTAAATGAATTAATATTTTAATTTTTAACAGAAATATGCAAATACAATTTAAATGAATTTTAATAGCACACATAGATAACTAGAGAGATTTTAAATTAATTGGCAACCACAATGCATATAGTCGATCATACATGATAACAAATACAATTTGATTCATACAATTTTTCATGAACTACCATTTTTACGTATGTATGGCTTTAAGTTCTTATCAATTTTCTTTTCCACACGCTTGATTCTCTCTGGACCGTTAAAGACGAACATCTCTTCATACTTATTGTATTCCTCATCTCCGTCTCCCACATTCTCAACTCCAACAATTTTTTGCTTTCCAGAAATAACTACATGCATCTTCTCATCTGCTGGATCGAGTACATAGAACACTTGTGCAAGATATTCGGCGAGAACCCACAGGTCATCTTTATATTCTACTTTCTTTAAGTCTACCAGTGTGAGTCTGTAGTTATCCACTGTCACCCCCACGGGATGTTGTACCCATTGGCACTTAAATAAGGGTATTTTCATGCTTGGGCCATAATCAAGTTCCTATATTTCCTCTATGAATCCAAAATATGTGGTCTTCTGTCCATGTAGGTCAAAAGCATCGATACGAACACCGCTATTTTATGCAACACTTTTCATGTCTTTTGATTTAGTGTAGAATGTGTACCCATTGATGTCATATGCTTGCCATGATGTCACAAAACATGATGGCCCAAAAGCCAAATTCTTCATTGTTTTCTCTTCCATAGAGTCTCCGAATGGGATGTTTTTGTCCATTAACCATTCGCTGAAACGATGTTTGTGCTCCCTCATGATCTAGTCCTCTGTGTGGTTCTGATTTTCTTTACGAAGCTCATCCAGGTGTTCCTCTATGTAAGGCTCGACTATCGTGAGATGTTGTAGTACACTACCATGAGCACAATGTACTAGCTTGTAACACTCAACGCGAAAAATTTTCTTGCCCATTCTCCCTCTCCCACATAGTTTACCCTCATGTTTAGGTACAGGCACACCTATCATTGTTCCGTCACTGATGTAATCTATACAGCTCTCAATCACTTCTTCTGTAGTGTATCCCTCCATGATTGAACCCTCTGGGTGAGCACGATTTCGCACATAACCTTTTAATACTCCCAGGTATCGCTCCAACTGAAACATATGATGTAAATATAGTGGCCCTAATATTTTTATATGATCCACGAGATGTATGATTAGGTGTACTTGCATATCAAAAAATGATGGAGGAAAACACATTTCAAGCTTGCACATAGTCTCGATGATGTATGCCTTCAGATAGTCCAAGTCTTCTAAAGCTATTACTTTTTGTGAAACCGCATTGAAAAAGTAACACAAGCGTGTGATGACAACTTTGACATGCTCTGTTTCGAGGGCTCTTACCTCAATTGGGAGGAACACCGTCATCATCACATGGCAGTCATGAGAGTTGTAGCCAAATAGAGACAGGTCCTTCATCCTGACTAGTTTGCTGATATTGGATGAGAAACCTGTGGGCACTTTGACCCCACGCAAACATTTGCAAATCTTTGTTCTCTCCTCAACTAACAAGTTGTAGCTAGCTGGGGGGAGGTAAGGCTTCCCTTTGCCACTATCCACTGGATGAAGTTCCGGTCCGATTTGAAGATCTACTAGATCATTGCGTGATTTAAGTCCGTCCTTTGTCTTACTCGGCATGCCCAGCAAGGTTCCAATGATGCTGTCAAAAACATTCTTTGTTACATGCATCAAATCAATGTTGTGGCAAATTTCTATATCCTTCCAGTATGGGAGGCACTTGAAAAAAATTGATTGCTTCTTGAAAGTTGTGTAAGTTGAAGGGTCAGTTCTCTTTCTCTTTTCTCCTTTGTTTTTTCCCTTTCCGAATACAACATGAATGTTCTTTACAATTTCAAAAACAAGTTTCCCACTATAAGGCTTTGGTGCACCTTCACTTTCTAGTTCATTGTTAAATTCCTCTTTCATCTTTCGGTACTTATGCTGCTTCATCAAGAACCGTCTGTGTCCCATGAACACCAACTTCTTGGATGATTTAAGGTACATGGAAGCAGTTCCATCGACGCACACTACACAACCATTCTTTCCTTTAGTCTTTTGCCCTGATAGTGTGGCGCCACCGGGAGAATCATGGATGGTAACAAATATAATTGCTCTTAAGTTGAAATACTCATGGCAATACTCATCCCATATTCTAACTCTTTCATTCCAGAGCTTTGTCATATCTTCCATAAGAGGTTCTAGGAACACATCAATATCAACACCAGCTGATTTCGGACCTTGAATAAGAATAGTCAACATAATGTACTTTCTTTTGTGACACAACCATGATGGAAGGTTGTACATCGTTAAAGTCACGGGTCAGGTGCTATGTACACTTCTTTTTTCACCAAATGGATTCATTCCGTCTGTACCCAAAGCAAATCTTACATTTCTGGTTTCTTTGGCAAACTCAGGATACATAAGATCGAAATTTTTCCATTGTGATGCATCAGCAGGGTGTCGAATCTGTTTGTTATTCTGCTTGCGATTTTCAGCATGCCAACGCATAAGCTCAGCCTCCCTAGGATTTGAGAACAAACGTTTTAAGCGATCAATTACTGGAAGATACCACATCACCAAAGCTGGGATCTTTGACTTCTTTTTCCCATCCATGTCATCAAAAGTGTCATCGTCACTTTCAGGTCTAGTAGTGGATTTCTTGTTTTTATTTTTCCTCGGGAATTTTTTTACACAGTCTTGATTGTAGCTCTTCTTGTATCGACTGACATTGCAAACTGGGCATCTTGATGCGTTCTCAAAATCGCTACGATACAGAATACAATGGTTCGAACATGCATGAATTTTTGCACACCCAGAGCTATGGGAGATATAAGCTTCTTCGCTTTATAAGTGCTTGCTGGTAGTTTGTTGGGTTTTGGTAGTAATTGGGACAGAAAATTCAAAAGATCTGTGAAGCTACTATCAGACCATCCGGCGCTAGCCTTCAACTTAAGAAGTTCTAGAACTGTACGCAGTGTAGTAAACTCTTTGTCACAACCCTTTGATTCATCATATAAAGGTTCTTTTGAGGCACTTTCCAGTCCCTCCATTTTAGATAGCCCTTTCTGCGATCCCACAGAACTCAACATTTCTGGTTCCATATGGCGCAACATCTCTTCGCAATCAAATTCTTCAAAATCTTGATTAGCATCCACATAATCCACTTTACCATCAACTTTAAGATCTAAAATTCTGACAACTCTCTCGTCATTACCAGGCTCTTCACACGGATCCAACTCACCATGTTCTGACCACATCGTGTAATTGTCTTTAAACCCTCTTTTTAGCAGATGTGATTGGATTACTCCTGTATCTCTCCAAGCTATCTTATTATCACAATCGATGCACGGACATAATATCTCCTTACTCTTTCGTAAATTCGCGTGCTTGTTGGGCGCTTCAATAAAGCTTCTCAAATTTCGAATGTACGACGGATGTGGTCTTGGCACATTGTACATCCAACCTCGGTCCATTACCTATCGCTATAAAGATTAACATCAATAAAATCATTAATTAATTGAATTCATCCATAAAACATGAAACAAATTGATGTGCATGAAAATGAAACAAACATTGCAGCAATAGGTACCTTGAGGTGAGACAACTGTGTTTCTAAATAATCTTTAAATTAGATCAACTACTACAAGTCCAAATCTTGGAATTCCTAAGCTTTTCTGCAAATCCGGTCTATATTACAAAATTGAGGCAAAAAATCATATCAAAATGAGAAAGAAAACAAACGGAGATCATATATATGCATAAACTATTGAAATCAATCAATAAATTAAAAAACAAAACCTTCTCCCTATAGATCTCAAAAAACACCTGTCGCCGCTACAGTGCTACGACTGTTCTGGGAGTTAGGGTTCTAGAACCCGTGGGCTAGTCCTTTTATAGTGTACACACATCGCAGGCGGATTTTTAGAAAAACCGCTTGTGATATATAACATCACATGCGCTTTTTTATTTCGACCGCCTGTGAAGTTAATCTATCACAGGCGGTCGGAATAAAAAAGCGCCTGTGATGTTATATATCACAAGCGGTTTTTCTTAAAATCTGCCTGTGATTGTTTACAATATAAAAGGCTTTGGTTCCGGCAGGAACCCTAACTCGTCCCGCCCGAGCTGACACAGTTGCGCCGCCAGGCTGCCTCGCCCGTCCACGAGCCCAAGCGCCGCGCCATCCCCGTCCCCGAGCCCGAGCGCCGCCGTCCCCGTCCTCGAGCCCGAGCGCCACCGTCCCCGTCCTCGAGCCCGAGCGCCGCCGAGCCCGAGCGCCGAGTGCGCCGCCGTCCCCATCTCCGAGCTCGAGCGCCGCCGTCCCCGTCCCCGAGCCCGAGCACCGCCGTCCCCGTCCCCGAGCCCGAGCGCCGCCGTCCCCGTCCCCGAGCGCCGCCGTCCCCGTCCCCGAGCCCGAGCGCCGCCGAGCCCGAGTGCCGAGTGCACCACCGTCCCCATCTCCGAGCCCACAGGTAATGTTGCCATCAATTTGTAGATTACTTGTTAATTGATGGCCCTTCAACACATCATGTCCAAAAGCCTCTTGATGGCAGATTACTTGTTAATTGATGGCAGATTACTTGATGGCAGATTAATTGACTTGCTAGAATCAGTGGATTACTTGTTAGAATCAGTGGATTAATTACTTGTTAGAATCAGTGGATTAATTGAATCATAGCTTTCCAAATTTCAGAAGTTAATTGATGGCAGATTACTTGTTACAGACTTTGTGTTGTTACTGTATTGTTCCCCTGATTATCAGTGCTTAGATTAATTATTGTTAATCTTATATTGTTACTGTTGGTCATTATGCTTATATTGTTGGTGTTTTCACTTACATATTTTGTTAAGGTCACCATTTTTGCTTTAGTAGCTTGTTGCCAGTCAGTTATAAGATACTTGCTAGCTGTGTATGCTTATTGCTTGGTTGTCAATTACTTCTCATGTATCAGTTTTTTATTTCTTTTATCCCTTCTGATTAAATGTTTGTATACCATTAAGGTGTTAGTATCCTTCGAATGAAGAATTTTGTGTCCCTCCACCGATGTCAGTTGTTTGATCTTGTCATGGATAGTTGATGCAACTACTAGGACCCCTTCTTGGTAGAAAATCTCCATAGTGATTAGGGCAACAAGTCTATTTTTAGTGTTTTTTGACTACCTATCTTTGTTTAATAATCATTAGGGCAAATGTGCTTATGGCCACATACATCATGGAAGTACATCATGGAACCCCTTATCGAGCACTGAGTATGTGCATTGTTGGCACACATGAATTCCCTGTGCTTCCCAACCCTATGTTATATATAAGCCACATCACAGTGTTATTTGGACCCCTCTTTTTCTTATCTCCCTTCTTTGACTTGTTCATAGCCATGACAGTGTTATTTGGACCCCTCTTTTTGCCCTATAAGCCACATCCTTGTTTTCTCTCTGATCCCTACCTTTGTTGCGATCTCAATTTTGATTGTGAGACTTGGTCATTTTCAGTTTCAGAGATGGAAAAAGAGCCACTTGACATGGTTGAGAGCTCAGTTCGAGTCATCGAGACACATGTTGACATCATTCGCAGTCTAGTGACTGATGGTGTTGTGGATACTAGTGAACCGGAATCAGTGTTGTCGACGTTTCGACCCCAGGGGGTCCCTGGACTGACGAGTGAATTGTCGCTGCGTGTCCCTGCCTAGATGGGTTGGCGCGGGATGGAACACAAGAGGTGGGACAAGCCTTGTATTATCTTGCACCAGGGGTGCCGCTCGTAGTAGGGATTACAAGCGCGTCGCTTGAGAGAGAGAGAGGGACACAGAGCTCGTCCGCCGCTTCCCTCGCGCGAACCCCCCTCAGGGTGGCCCTGGACCTCCCTTTTATAGAGGCAAGGAGAGAGTCCAGGCATACAACGGGGGGCGCAGCTATGCGCTAACGTGTCCAGCAGTGGAGTGCCTAAGCCCTATGTACATGCCAACGTGGTGTTGGGGGAGAGCTTGGGCCCTGTACATATGATGGCGTGGCCGCCGGAGGAGCGCCTGAGTCCTGTAGGAGCACAGCTGGCAGCGCGGCGAGGATCCTGCTGACGTCTCCTTGCTGTCGTAAGGGGCTGAGAGCCACCGGCGTCATGGTGCACGCGGGGCACCATCATTACCCGTCGCCGAGGTAAGCCAGATGGGACGCCGGTCTTGTTCCTTGTAGCCCGAGCAGGCTAGGAATAGGGAAATGATGCATCCCCTATTAGCGCAGTCAGTCCGAGCTCAGGGTCAGTCGAGGCGGAGACTTCTCTTGAGGCCGAGGCCGGGGTCGGACGAGGACGCGATTCCTCCCGAGACCGGGGTCGAGGCCGAGTCCGGGGGTCAGGCGAGGCGGAGACTTCCTCCTGAGGCCGGAGCCTGAGGTCGGGCGAGGCAGAAACCTCCTCCCGAGGCCGGAGCGTGAGGTCAGGCGAGGCGGAGCTTCCTGTTGCGCCCGAGGCTTGAACTCGGTGGTTGATCGTGACTTGTTGTCAGTTGTTGCCGGGGTGGCTGACACGGCAGTCGGAGCAGAGCGAGCAGCGCTGTTTTCCTGTTATATCAGATAGTAAAGAGGAGGGGCGAAGTGACTGCGGTCACTTCGGCCTGCCCGTCTGAGGCGCGTGTGTCAGGATACGGCGTCAGACATCCCCTGCATTTAATGTGCCTGCGAAGCGGTTGGTTGGTGAGGCGGTATGGCCAAGGTTGCTTCACAATAAAGCCTACCCGAGCCGGGCCTTGGGAGTGCCGAGGGGGCGCCCGCTGCCTGAGGAGGCCCTCAGGTGAGGCGTGAACTCGTCTGGGACTACTGTTCCAACCCGAGGCTGGGCTCGGGTAAGATTGCGTCCCTTGGGTAGACGAAGTCTTGGCTTGAACCACACCCGTCAGTTGGTCTGAGGGTGTTTACCAGCCACGATTAGGAGCGTTGGGGGTACCCCTAATTATGGTACCCGACAGTAGCCCCCGAGCCTCGAAGGGAGTGATGGTACTCGCTTGGAGGCTTTTGCCGCGTTTTCGATGAGGGGACCGACCTTTCTCCGTTTTTGCCTTATTCTGGTGGGTGTGCGCGAGCGCACCCGCCGGGTGTAGCCCCCGAGGCCTCGGAGGAGTGGTTTGACTCCACTGAGGTCTGAATGCTTTTCGTGGTGCTTCGGCCGATCTGTTCGTTCCCTCATGCGGCCCGGCCGTAGCCCGGATGCGTGGTCGGGTTCTAAGTTATCAAGCTGGTTTGTTGATGCTGTCAATAGTTTTGGCCGTAGCCGGGTGCGAGAGCAGCCCCCGAGCCTCTGCACGGAGCGAGAGGACGATCAAGGACTTTCCCGACTTTTATTATACGCCCTGCGTCGCCTTTCCGCAAGGAGGAGGGGGGAAAGCGCCATGTTGCCCACGGAGGGCGCCGAACATGGTGTTTCCAGTGAGCTGCTAACGGGTGATCCGAGTGGACGCCCGTGCCCCGTTCGTTAGGGGTTGGCTGGTGGCCTAGAGGCGCGCTCCAAAAGTACCTGCGGGTGATTCGCCGGACCCAGACCCCTTCGACAGGGTCCGAGGGCTCGATGCCTCCCTCCGGTGGGATTCTATTACAAATCATTCCCGCTGGTCTCGGAAATGTCCTAGGGTACCTCAGGAGCGTAGCCCGAGCCTTGGTTATGTATCGAACGTACCCAGAGTCATCCCTCACTCTGCGTGCTCTGGGGCGACTGTCGAACCCTTCCGAGGGGCCAGCCTACGAACCCCTGATCAGTAGTGGGCACGGAGCCCGGGCGCTCTGGGGCGGCTGTCGAACGCTTCCGAGGGGCCAGCCTTCGAACCCCTGATCAGTAATGGGCTTGAAGTCCGAGTGCTCTGGGCGGCTGTCGAAACCTTTCCGAGGGGCTAGCCTTCAAACCCCTGATCAGTAGGAGGGCTCGGGGCCCGCTTCCTCTGCCGAGAAGGATCCTTTCCACAACGTCCCCTTTCCCGGTCCCTGTGGCAAGAGAGAGAGAGAGGAGGAGGGGAAGGATATGAATTTAAATAAGGTGGCGCACCTTTTTTGACGCGGTCATTATGGCGAAGGCGAAGCGACGCCCGCCTCGCCTGCCAGAGGTGTTGCCTGCTCTGTCGGGGAGTTAATACGACGGGACGGGCAATTCGCGTGGCGCCCGTTGCGCGTGCGAGCCGTTGTCGTTGGTGCTGAGGTGGTGGCAGCCGGAGAAGGTTTCTCCGCCGACGAGACCATCGGCGTCAGCTGCGGCCGGACCCCCGGCTCTTTGGCTTTGATGGCTTGTCCTTGCCCCTCGAGCAGAGACGTGGGCGAGGGCCTCGTCACAGCAGCGTCGGCCCTGAGGTCATCGCTGCTGCTGTTCAGCCGCCCGGAGCAGGGGTCGTTGTCGCTGCTGTCATGGGTCGCCGGCAAGCTGCTCGGAGTTCGTTGTCCCGCTGGCCCCCCGGTGTGGAAGTCGTTCATACTCGCGGGAGCGAAACTGGAGTCCCGTTTGTAAGGAGATATTCTGGGTTTTTGCCAGAGCAAAATGTAACCGCTTCAAGTACTTAGACATTTGTCGTAGGTCGGGAGAACCACCGAGGGTTCTGCCGACGTCTAAGTCTGTGTAGCATAGTTACCCCAGGTATATGTGTTTGTTCTTTGTGGCTGTCGAGGCCTAAACATTTGGGTATTCGAGAATGAAGCTGTGTGTCTTCCTCATTCCGAGCGCTGGGACTTGTCTGTTGGCTAGCTGAACCACTTAACCGAGCGTCGGTTGCCTTTCGCGGAAGGTGACGAGTGAGGTGTCCGTATCCCGGAGGCGTAGGAGTCCCTCGGCTCTATTGGCCTTGCCGCTCTAGGCTTCCCTTGCTCAGGTTTTGGAACCCTCTGCGATGAGCCGGAGCCGGAGGCAGCGGTGTTAGCACGGACAGACGCGGAGTCGGCTCGAAAAGAGACTTCGTCGGCCCGGGAGATGGCGGCTTCCTAGGTCGAGGAAGATGTGGTAGGATCCGCTGGAGCTTGGCCAAGACATCTGCTGGCGCAGTGCTGGCATCCTCCCTTAGGTGGAGGTCCTTTTGCCCGGGTCGCCGTTCGAGGCCGGGCCTAGTTCTGCCTAGGGTGGAAACAACGTCGAGGGTGCTGTTGCTCCCCTTGCCGATGCCCGAACCTGCAGGAACAGTTTGTCTGTAGCATGCGCATGCTTTTTCGCGGCCGCCGAGGCCTAAACACTTTATCGTCGTGTTTAAAAAGCTGCGTCTTCTCTCCTCTTGTTTCGAGCATCACGACTTGTCTGTCAATAGCAGAATCGTCTGTCCGAACGAGAGTTACTTTTCGCGGAAGGTGATGAGTGAGGTATCTGTATCCCGGAGGCGTAGGAGTCCCTCTGCTCGGTCGGCCTTGCCGCTTACGTGCGTTCTCATTTGGTCGAAGTATTCCATTATTGGTACAGTCAAGAAGGCGCGAAAGTCGTTTTCTACCCAAGTGTTAGGACTTGTTTGGTAGCAGGATCGCTTATCCGAGCGTGAGTTACTTCTCGCGGAAGGTGATGAGTGAGGTATCCGTATCCCTGAGGCGTAGGAGTTCCTCGGCTCGGTCGGCCTTGCCGCTTATGTGTACTCTCGTCGTTCTCAGGATCCCGCTATCAATACGGAAGTCGAAAGCACAAAGGTTGTTTTGGTAGAAAATTTTTCCGGGGAAAATTTTGACGCAGAGGGGGTTCCCCCTTCTAGCCCCCGAGGGAGGGTCGGGCTTTGCTGAGGCAAGGCCGACCCTTCCTTGACAGTTAGACTTTGTGTATGTAAACGAGGTACATGAACGACTTAAAACATCTTAAGGGTAGAAGCGACGTAGCTATTGGATGTTCTAAGCGTTGCTGTAGACCTCGCCTTGGTCGTTGGCCAGCTTGTATGTTCCGGGCTTCAAGATCTTGACGATGATGAAGGGCCCTTCCCAGGGTGGAGTGAGCTTGTGGCGCCCTCGGGCGTCCTGTCGCAGGCGAAGCACCAAGTCTCCCACTTGGAAGCCCCGGGACCGAACGCTTCGGGCGTGGTAGCGCCGCAGCGACTGCTGGTACCGTGCCGAATGTAGTAAGGCAACGTCCCGAGCCTCCTCGAGTTGGTCCAGCGAGTCTTCTCGGCTGGTCTGGTTGCTTCGGTCGTCGTATGCCTTGGTCCTCGGGGACCCGTATTCTAAGTCCGTGGGGAGGACGGCCTCGACCCCATAGACTAGAAAGAACAGCGTAAAACCCGTGGCACGGCTCGGCGTCGTCCTCAGACTCCAGACTATCGAGGGTAGCTCTTTCATCCACCGCTTGCCGAACTTGTTGAGGTCGTTGTAGATCCTTGGTTTGAGCCCCTTCAAAATCATACCGTTGGCACGCTCCACCTGCCCATTCATCATGGGATGAGCTATGGCGGCCCAGTCCACATGGATGTGGTGGTCGTCGCAGAAGTCCGGGAACTTTTTTTCGGTGAACTGCGTGCCATTGTCGGTGATGATTGAGTTTGGGACCCCGAACCAATGGATGATGTTGGTGAAGAATGCCACCGCCTGCTCGGACCTGATGCTGTTTAGGGGTCGGACCTCGATCCACTTGGAGAATTTGTCGATAGCGACCAATAGGTGCGTGAAGCCCCCGGGTGCCTTCTGCAAGGGACCGACGAGGTCTAGACCCCACACAGCAAATGGCCAGGTGGTGGGTACCGTCTACAAGGCCTGAGCGGGCAGATGCGTCTGCTTTGCGTAGAGTTGGCACCCCCGGCAGGAGCGCACAATCCTAGTGGCATCGGCCACCGCGGTTGGCCAGTAGAAACCTTATCGGAAGGCATTCCCCACGAGGGTTCGAGGCGCTGCATGGTGGCCACAAGCCCCCGAGTGTATTTCTTGCAACAGCTCTTGTCCTTGGGCGATAGATATGCATCATTGGAGGATGCCCGAGGGGCTACGATAATAGAGCTCTTTTTCATCACCCAGCAAGACGAATGACTTGGTGCGTCGAGCCAGCCACCGAGGTTTGGTCTTGTCGATGGGAAGCTCTCCTCGGAGGAGATATTCCAGGTACTGGGTCTGCCAGTTCGGATCTGGTGTGACCCCATTCTGTTCCTCCTCGACGGGCAAGGCGTCTTCCTCGGTGGTCGAGGGTGCCTCAGGTTCGGCCGAGGGTACCTCGGGCTGGGCCGAGGCCTCCTCAGGCTCGGGCGCGTCGTCGATCTTGATGGATGGTTGATGTAGGTCTCTAGAGAAGACGTCCGGGGGAACCGTCGTTCGCCCCGAGGCTATTTTCGCCAGCTCGTCCACAGTCTCGTTGTACCGTCGGGCGATGTGGTTGAGCTCCAGCCCGTAGAACTTGTTTTCCAGGCACCGAACTTTGTCGCAGTAGGCTTCCATCCTTCGGTTACGGCAGTGGGAGTTCTTCATGACTTGGTCGATGACAAGCTGCGAGTCGCCTCGAGCGTCGAGGCGTCAGACCCCAAGCTCGACGGTGATGCGTAGCCCGTTAACCAGTGCCTCGTACTCGGCCACGTTGTTTGATGCTGGAAAATGGAGGCGAATGATGTAGCGGAGATGCTTTCCAAGGGGTGAAACGAAGAGCAGGCCAGCGCCTGCTCCTGTTTTCATGAGTGACCCATCGAAGTACATGGTCCAGAGCTCAGGCTGGATTGGAGTTGTCGGTAACTGGGTGTCAGTCCACTTAGCGAGGAAGTCTGTCAAGACCTAGGATTTTATGGCCTTCCGAGGAGCGAATGATAGCGTTTCGCCCATAAGCTCCACCGCCCACTTTGCTATCCTACCCGAGGCCTCGCGGCACTGGATGATCTCCCCCAGGGGGAAGGATGACACCATAGTTACCGGATGAGACTCGAAGTAGTGTCGTAACTTTTGCCGTGTCAGGATCACTGCGTAGAGCAGCTTCTGGACTTGTGGGTAGCGGACTTTGGTCTCGGAAAGCACTTCGCTGATGAAGTAGACTGGCCTCTGGACGGGCAGTGCATGCCCTTCTTCTCGTCTCTCGACTACGATCGCGGCGCTGACCACCTGAGTGGTCACGGCTACGTAGATCAAGAGGGCTTCTCCTGCAGCGGGAGGCACCAGGATGGGCGTGTTCGTAAGGAGCGCCTTAAGGTTTCCGAGGGCTTCCTCGGCCTCGGGGGTCCAAGTGAAGCACTCGGCCTTCCTTAAGAGGCGATACAGAGGCAAGCCTTTCTCGCCAAGGCGTGAGATGAAGCGGCTCAGAGCCGCAAGGCATCACATGACCCTCTGTACTCCTTTCAAATCTTTGATCGGTCCCATGTTGGTGATGGCCGCGATTTTCTCCGGGTTGGCCTCGATGCCCCGCTCGGAGACGATGAATCCAAGGAGCATGCCTCGGGGGACTCCGAAGACACACTTCTCGGGATTGAGTTTGACGCCTTTCGCTCTCAGACACTTGAATGTCGTTTCAAGGTCAGAGTGGAGGTTGGAGGCTCTCTTCGTCTTGACAACGTTGTCATCGACGTAAGCCTCGACCGTTCTGCCGATGTGTTCTCCGAACACGTGGTTCATGCACCTCTGGTAAGTGGCGCCTGCATTCCTCAACCCAAATGGCATTGTAGTGTAACAGTACATGCCAAAAGGTGTGATGAAAGAAGTCGCGAGCTGGTCAGACTCTTTCATCTTGATTTGGTGATAGCCTGAGTAGGCATCGAGGAATGACAGGGTTTCGCACCCAGCAGTGGAGTCCACGATTTGATCGATGCGAGGTAGAGGGTAGGGAACTTTCGGACATGCTTTGTTTAGACCTGTGTAGTCTACACATGTCCTCCATTTCCCATCCTTCTTTCTTACAAGAATAGGGTTAGCTAACCATTCAGGATGGAATACCTCTTTGATAAACCCTGCTGCGAGTAGCTTGTGGATCTCCTCGCCTATGGCCCTGCGCTTTTCTTCGTCGAAACGACGCAGGGTTTGCTTCACGGGTCGGGCTCCAGCTCTGATGTCCAGTGAGTGCTCGGCGACATCCCTCGGTATGCCAGGCATGTCCGAGGGACTCCACGCAAAGACTTTAGTGTTTGCGCGGAGAAAGTCGACAAGCACTGCTTCCTATTTGGGGTCGAGCTCGGAGCCGATCCGAACTTGCTTGCTGGCGTCATTGCTGGGGTCGAGAGAGACGGACTTGACCGCCTCAACTGGTTCGAAGTTGCCGGCGTGCCGCTTCGCGTCGGGCGCCTCCTGGGAGAGACGTTCCAGGTCGGCGATGAGGGCCTCGGACTCGAGGAGAGCCTCGGCGTACTCCACGCACTCCATGTCGCATTCGTATGCATGGTGGTACATGGATCCGACGGTGATGATCCCATTCGGGCCCGACATCTTGAGCTTGAGGTAGGTGTAGTTGGGGACGGCCATGAACTTGGCGTAGCATGGTCTTCCCAACACCGCATGGTAGGTTCCTCGGAACCCGATGACCTCAAAGGTGAGAGCTTCCTTTCAGAAGTTAGAGGGAGTTTCGAAGCAGACGGGTAAGTCGATCCGTCCGAGGGGTAGGATTCGCTTCCCGGGCGCGATCCCGTGGAAGGGTGCCGCACCGGCCCAGACTTCGGACCGATCAACCCCTAAGAGTTCCAGGGTCTCGGCGTAGATGATGTTAAGGCTGTTGCCTCCATCCATGAGGACCTTGGAGAGCCTAACATTGCCGATGATCAGATCAACGACGAGCGGGTACCTTCCTGGGCTTGGCACGAAGTTGGGGTGGTCGCCTTGGTCGAATGTGATAGGCTTGTTGGACCAGTCTAGGTAGACTGGCGCCGCCACCTTCACCAAGCAAACTTCCTGGCGCTCCTGCTTGCGGTGCCGAGCCGAGGCGTTCGCCGCCTGCCCACCGTAGATCATGAAGCAGTTATGGACTTCCGAGAATCCCTCTTCCTTGCCACCCTCCTTCTTGTCGTTGTCATGGCCCTTGCAATCCTCCGCCGGGGGCCCGGTCTTATGGAAGTAGTGTCGGAGCATGACACATTCTTTGAGGGTGTGCTTGACGGGCCCCTGGTGATAGGGGCACGGCTCTTTGAGCATCTTGTCGAACGCGCCGGCCCCTCCAGGAGGTTTCCGAGGGTTCCTGTGCTCGACCGCAACGATGAGATTCGCGTCTGCGGCGTCGCGCTTCGCTTGCGACTTGTTTTCAGCCTTCTTCTTCGTGCCCCGCTGGGCGGACGCCTCAGGGGCGTCCGTCTTCGGCTCCTCCTGAGGCTGCTTGTCCTTCCGGAAGATGGCTTCGACCGCCTCTTGACCCGAGGCAAACTTGGTGGCGACATCCATCAGTTCGCTCGCACGGGTGGGAGTCTTGCGCCCCAGTTTGCTCACCAGGTCTCGGCAAGTGGTGCCGGCAAGGAAAGCCCTGATGACATCCGAGTCGGTAACGTTGGGCAGCTCGGTGCGCTGCTTTGAAAACCGCTGGATGTACTCTCGGAGGGACTCCCCTGGCTGCTGGCGGCAGCTTCGGAGGTCCCACGAGTTCCCAGGGCACACGTACGTGCATTGGAAGTTTCCCGCGAAAGCTCTGACCAGATCGTCCCAGTCGAAGATCTGCGCAGGAGGCAGATGCTCTAGCCAGGCTCGGGCGGCGTCGGAGAGGAAGAGGGGTAGATTACGGATGATGAGGTTGTCATCATCCGCCCCTCCCAACTGGCATGCCAGTCGGTAGTCTGCGAGCCATAGCTCCGGCCTCGTCTCCCCCGAGTACTTGGTGATAGTCGTCGAGGCTCGGAAACGGGCAGGGAACGGCGCTCGTCGTATGGCCCGACTGAAGACTCGCGAACCGGGTGGTTCGGGCAAAGGACTGCGATCCTCCTCGCTGTTGCAGCGTCCCCCACGCCTGGGATGGTAGCCTCGGCGCACCTTCTCATCGAGGCAGGCTCGATGGTCGAGATGGTGGTGCCCGTTGCCGAAGCGTTCCCGGGCGGCAGGCGCCTCGTCCCGCGTACGCTCGGGATGGACCGAGGCTTCGTGAATGCGCCGGGAGGACACCGCGTGATGCTCTGAGGGGTCCGCTCGCCTATGGGAGGCGGAGCTCTCGGCTCGTCGAACTGCGGCGCCTTCTAGGAGATTCTTGAGTTCGCCCTGGATACGCCGTCCCTCGGTGGTGGATGGCTCCAGCATGGCTCGAAGCAGCACCGCCGCTGCAGCTAGGTCCTGGCCGGACCCGCTGACGGCCGGGGGCAGCGCCGTCCTGGCATTGTCGACGATGCGGCGCCGGATGTCTTGGGCCCGATGACAGGCTTCTCCGGCGAGTGATCGGCCTGCCCACTCCTGTTCGATGTTCTGTCGAAGCTGTACAAGCCGGCCTGCTTCCCCGTCGACCCGGGCCTGCATCTCACGGATTTGCTCGAGCTGTATGTCCTGACCCCCCGCAGGGACTGGGACCACAGCTAGCTCCCGCGGGATGTCAACGTGAGATGCGGGCCCAGGGGGATCGTCAACCTCTAGCATAGCGAGGTGGTTGCCTTCGTTGTGATCTCCTAGATCGACGTGGAAACATTCGTGACTTGGGCCATAACCCTTGTCGTCAAGGTCATGGCCATCGTCAGAACAACCAGAGAGGCAGTGGTCACATGCGGACATGAAGCCCCGCATGGCACCGAGGTCATTGAGGGCAGAGAAATCCCAACCGGAGTCGGGGTCGTCCTCTTCCTCAGAACCCGCCGGTCCGAAGGTTGAGACAGCTGTCAGTCGGTCCCAGGTCGACCACATGTGGTACCCTGGAAGGTTTGGATACGCCTTTACGATGGCGCTCACCATAGCGGGGTCGCTAGGTGGATCGAAGCTGAACCGAAAAGGTACGGGGTGGAAAACGGACGGTACCTCTTGGTCGTTGGACGGTGGTGAAGTCGCGTCGGGGGCGGAGCACACTGTCATCTCAGGTATGAGGGTAACGCCCAGCAGGTCCTTTGCGAGGGTGCTGGCATCATCAGTCCGCTTGGGGCTGACACGTCGCGGGGAAGTGACACCCGCCGTCGCCTCAGGGGCGAGGGCAATGTCCGACATGCCCCCCGAGGGAGTGCCGACGTCGTCGACTCGCACTGGTGCGACAGCCGACAAGGTGCCGCCTCCTGCGTGGCCATGGTTGCCTCGTCTCCGCCTCCTCCATCGAGGAGGGTGGCGGGGACGACTGGAGTGCTCCTCTTCTGTCGCGGGGAGATGTTGTCGTAGAGCTCGCCGCCGCCGGGCGAGTCGGAGACCGTTGTTGTCGTCACGCCGCGGGGGGAGGAGTACCATGTCGTAGCTGCCGTCGAGGGACATGAACTCGAGACTCCCGAAGCGGAGCACCGTCCCGGGCTGAAGAGGTTGCTGAAGACTCCCCATCTGGAACTCAACGGGAAGATGTTCGTTAACACGCAGCAGGCCCCTACCTGGCGCGCCAACTATCGGCGTTTCGACCCCGGGGGGTCCATGGACCAACGAGTGAATTGTCGCTGCGTGTCCCTACCTAGATGGGTTGGCACGGGATAGAACACAAGAGGTGGGACAAGCCTTGTATTATCCTGCACGAGGGGTGCCACTTGCAGTAGGGGTTACAAGCGTGTCGTGTGAGAGAGAGAGGGACACAGAGCTCGTCCGCCGCTTCCCTCGCGCGAACCCCTCTCAGGGTGGCCCTGGACCTCCCTTTTATAGAGGCAAGGAGAGAGTCCAGGCATACAACGGGGGGCGCAGCTATGCGCTAACGTGTCCGGCAGTGGAGTGCCTAAGCCCTGTGTACATGCCAACGTGGTGTTGGGGGAGAGCTTGGGCCCTGTACATGTGATGGCGTGGCCACCGGAGGAGCGCCTGAGTCCTGTAGGAGCACAGTTGGCAGCGCGGCGAGGATCCTGCTGACGTCTCCATGCTGTCGTAAGGGGCTGAGAGCCACCGGCGTCATGGTGCACGCGGGGCACCATCATTACCCGTCACCGGGGTAAGCCAGATGGGACGTCGGTCTTGTTCCTTGTAGCTGAGCAGGCTAGGAATAGGGAAATGATGCATCCCCTATTAGCGCGGTCAGTCCGAGCTTAGGGTTGGTCGAGGCGGAGAGTTCTCTTGAGGCCGAGGCCGGGGTCGGGCGAGGACGCGATTCCTCCCGAGACCGGGGTCGAGGCCGAGTCCGGGGGTCGGGCGAGGCGGATACTTCCTCCCGAGGCCGGAGCCTGAGGTCAGGCGAGGCGGAAACCTCCTCCCGAGGCCGGAGCGTGAGGTCGGGCGAGGCGGAGCTTCCTGTTGCGTCCGAGGCTTGAACTCGGTGGTTGATCGTGACTTGTTGTCAGTTGTTGCCGGGGTGGCTGACACGGCAGTCGGAGCAGAGCGAGCGGCGCTGTTTTCCTGTCACATCGGACAGTAAAGAGGAGAGGCGAAGTGACTGCGGTCACTTCGGCCTGCCCGTATGAGGCGCATGTGTCAGGATACGGCATCAGGCATCCCCTGCATTTAATGCGCCTGCGAAGCGATCCGTTGGTGAGGCGGTATGGCCAAGGTTGCTTCACATCGAAGCCTGCCCGAGCCGGGCCTTGGGAGTGCCGAGGGGGTGCCCACTGCATGAGGAGGCCCTCGGGCGAGGCGTGAACTCGTCTGGGACTACTGCTCCAACCCGAGGCTGGGCTCGGGTAAGATTCCGTCCCTTGGGTAGACGAAGTTTTGGCTTGAACCGCACCCGTCAGTTGGTCTGAGGGTGTTTACCAGCCACAATTAGGAGCGTTGGGGGTACCCCTAATTATGGTACCCGACAAGTGTACACACTTAAGACCACTTTATTTCAAATTGGAGATGTATGCGACATGCTTGAGAAGGTGCAGTCATGTACGTAACAAAACTAAATGCAGAGGGGTTTCCTGAAGAACCACTTGATGTGGTTACAAAGTTTCGAAATTCCTGCGGGTTTACTGTTAGAGATATAGTGCCAATCACACTTCAAAAATGGAAGGATTTAGATGAAGACACCCGCAATAAGCTATGGGCTAAGTTGTCTGAGTCATTCAAGGTCCCAAAAGGCACAAAGGATGCAGTAAGGAAGTCGATGCTCTCTGCTATGGCCAAGATGTTTCATGGGTGGAAGGCTGAGATGAATAGGGAATTTGTTAAGAAGAATAAGGTTCCTCCGCCCAAGAAAATGGGGAAAATCACTCAAGCTCAGTGGGAGGAATTTGTTCGTTAGAAGACCGAACTGAAGGCCAAAGAACTGGGCAAAACTAATTCTCAGAGAGCGAAGATGAACAAACACCCCCATCGCCTGGGGTCAACCGGATATCACCATAAAGTTGTGCAGTGGAACAGGATAATCGAGGAATCTATAGCTAACGACACTTTGGACCAGATATTAAAAGATATCGATGAGCGAGCTATTCGTTGGATCTTAGGTCAGGCAGGTTTGAGTGAGGACGACAAACTTTTGCATCTAGAATTGGTAGGCGAAGTTTCGACAAAAATTCAAGAATATACAGATAAGAGAAAGAAGGGCGAATTTAAGCCTCGGAGGGAGAATGACATACTAACTGCACCACTAGGCAATCCTGAACACACTGGATGGGCTCGGGGAATCTCTTCTAAGATTTCCTGGAGAGAGGCGTTTCCAGAGTATGCAGCGTCATATAGGAAACACGAGAAGTCGAAAAGGACCCTTGAAGAGACTATTGATGAAAGGGTACAAAAGGCTATTAATGACGTGATGAACAAAATGAAGAAAACATAATGCATATCATTTGAACTCAAGCCAGGCCACATGAGTCCACCTATAGTCCCTAGCAGCGTAGGATCTGTGCAAGACTTCACCAAGTACCCTGTAGACGATATTGTTGAGGACAAGCCTTGCTTTCTTCATATTCCAATCAATCGATCTGGGACAAAAACAAAACAAGCTGCTACTGGTTTGGTAAAACCAGGACTTGTTAACTACAAGGATAATCCTATCCCGCCATACTATGCTGTGGTCCAAGTTCTAGAGATCACAGACAGTGGTTGTGAAGATTGGGAGATAGACTTTGGATCATAACTTTGCAGGAGGCAATGAACGAGTTGGTCCTTTGGCATCGACGCGACATCAAGTTGGGTGATGAGCCGATCTTAAGCCGTGTATCGCGTCATAAGTCACCAACGCCGAATTCAACACCAATGCAACAGAAAGATAGTTCGATCATTCCATACCCCATGGTGCAGGAAAATATGACACCGACCTCCAAAAAAATCGTTGAAACAATCATATCACCTCTTGCGAAGGAACTCGACGAGGGGGACGCAAACATCAAAAAGGAAGCAAAGGTTGACACCAATGTTGAATGGCCAACTATTTCAAAGAAAATTCATCAGCGAATCGCCACTGATGATGTCAAGAAACCGTCAGAATTAGTGGCACGCTGAGAGCACCTAGAGGGGGGGGGTGAATAGGTGATCCTGTAAAACTTCAAACTTAAGCCACAAAACTTGGTTAAGTGTTAGCACAAATAATGTCAAGTGACTAGAGAGGAGTCTCAACAAAACATAGAAACCACATAAGGTCAATCACAGAGATGACACAGTGGTTTATCCCGTGGTTCGGCCAAGACCAACGCTTGCCTACTCCACGTTGTGGCGTCCCAACGGACGAGGGTTGCAATCAACCCCTCTCAAGCGGTCCAAAGACCCACTTGAATACCACGGTGTTTTGTTTTCTTTTCTTTATCCCGTTTGCAAGGAATCTCCACAAATTGGAGTCTCTTGCCCTTACAAGTATATGATCACAAAGAAGCACAGAGTAAGGGAGGGAAGCAACACACACAAATCCACAGCAAAATGCGCACACACACGGCCAAGAATCGAGCTCGAATGACTATCTCAAAGTTCTCACTAGAACGGAGCTCGAATCACTTAGAATCACAAACGAATGCGCAAAGAATGAGTGTGGATGATCAAGAATGCTCTAAGGTTGCTTGGATGTCTCCTCCATGCGCCTAGGGGCCCCTTTTATAGCCCCAAGGCAGCTTGGAGCCGTTGAGAGCAAATCTGGAAGGCCATCCTTGCCTTCTGTCGTCGGGGCACCGGACAGTCCGGTGCACACCGGACACTGTCCGGTGCCCGATTTCTTTCCTTAAACAGCGCTGCCGACCGTTGCCGACCGTTGCAGATCTGGGAGCCGTTGGCGCACCGGACATGTCCGGTGCACACCGGACAGTCCGGTGCCGTCTTCTAGCCGTTGGCTCGGCCACGTGTCCCGCGCAGATTGCGCGGCCGACCGTTGGCCCGGCCGACCGTTGGCTCACCGGACAGTCCGGTGCACACCGGACAGTCCGGTGAATTTTAGCCGTACGTCGCCGGTGAATTCCCGAGAGCAGCCACTTTCGCGCCGAGCCAGCCTGGCGCACCGGACATGTCCGGTGCACACCGGACAGTCCGGTGTACCCAGACTGGGCAGACTTTGGCTGCTCGAGCCATTTCTTCTCCAACTCGATTTTTTCTGTTTCCAGCACTTAGACACAATACATTAGTCCATAAAACAATGTACTAAGTCTGAGAAACATACCTTTATCCTTGATTTGTACTTTGTCCACCATTTTACAATTAGGCACCTGTGTTGGGCACTAAATCACCAAAATACTTAGAAATGGCCCAAGGGCACATTTCCCTTTCAATCTCCCCCTTTTTGGTGATTTATGCCAACACAACATAAAGCAAGTAGAACAAGTACAAAAACACTTCAAATAAGAACTCAAATTATTTTGATTCAATTTTGACATATATGGATCACTCTATGCCACCACTTGGTTTGTTTTTGCAAATCAAACTCAAATCTCTATCTCTAAGTCAAACACACATGTTGAAATATAAAGAGAGTCATTCCAAATGAGTTTGATCAAAGATTTCAAAAACTCCCCCTTTTTCCCATAATCAATACTTCTCCCCACAAGAAGCCAACTTTTGATAAGAGAGACAACAAAAGAGTTTTGACAAACCAAAAGCTCTATTCTACTATTTTCAAAATCTCTCAAGTGGTAGCTGATCCATTTATCGCTTTGGCCTTTATTTTCTCCCCCTTTGGCATCAAACACCAAAACAGGATTAATCTTGGCTCTTTAACCCCATTGCCTCACCAAAATCTTCAATTAAGAGCAAATGGCAATAAGAGTTCATTAGATGAACTTGGAATAGTTTACCCTCTCATCGGAGTGCAGTGGAAGTCTTTCATGGTCCAAGTCCACCTTTTCCCTTTTAATTCTCCTTTGAGACTAAAACAAGCAAACTCAAGCATATGGTTAGTCTCAAAGGGTCAAGTTGTGACACATCTCCCCCTAAAACAGTGCATCACTTTGCAACGGACTTGTGAGGTCCAGGGAGTGTTTGTACAACTTGAGCACCACAATAAACAACAAAATGCAGAATGAACATGATCAAAGGCATAAACACATGTATGCTACATTTCAATCCAAGTTCCACGAATCTAAGATATTGAGCTCACTACGCAGCCTGCAAAAGGTCTTCTCATCTAAAGGCTTGGTAAAGATATCGGCTAGCTTGTTCTCGGTGCTAACATGAAACACTTCGATATCTCCCTTTTGCTGGTGGTCTCTCAAAAAGTGATGCCGGATGTCAATGTGCTTTGTGCGGCTGTGCTCAACAGGATTTTCCGCTATTCGGATAGCACTCTCATTGTCACATAGGAGTGGGACTTTGCTCAGATTGTAGCCAAAGTCCCTGAGGGTTTGCCTCATCCAAAGTAGTTGCGCACAACACTGTCCTGCGGCAACGTACTCGGCCTCAGCGGTGGATAGGGCAACGAAGGTTTGTTTCTTAGAGTTCCATGACACCAGGGACCTTCCTAAGAATTGGCACGTCCCCGATGTACTCTTCCTATCGACCTTACATCCAGCATAGTCGGAATCTGAGTACCCAATCAAGTCAAAGTTAGACCCCTTTGGATACCAGATCCCGAAGCAAGGCGTAGCGACTAAATATCGAAGAATTCGCTTCACAGCCACTAAGTGACACTCCTTCGGATCGGATTGAAATCTAGCACACATGCATACGCTAAGCACAATATCCGGTCTACTAGCACATAAATAAAGCAAAGAACCTATCATGGACCGGTATGCTTTTTGATCAACGGACTTACCTCCTTTGTTGAGGTCGGTGTGTCCGTCGGTTCCCATCGGCGTCTTTGCGGGCTTTGCGTCCTTCATCCCAAACCTCTTTAGCAAATCTTGCGTGTACTTCGTTTGGGAGATGAAGGTGCCGTCCTTGAGTTGCTTCACTTGAAACCCAAGGAAGTAGGTCAACTCGCCCATCATCGACATCTCGAATTTCTGCGTCATCACCCTGCTAAACTCTTCACAAGACTTTTGGTTAGTAGAACCAAATATTATGTCGTCGACATAAATTTGGCACACAAAAAGATCACCATCGCAAGTCTTAGTAAAAAGAGTTGGATTGGCTTTCCCAACCTTGAACGCATTAGCAATTAAAAAATCTCTAAGGCATTCATACCATGCTCTTGGGGCTTGCTTAAGTCCATAGAGCGCCTTAGAGAGCTTACACACGTGGTCAGGGTACCGTTCATCCTCGAAGCCAGGGGGCTGCTCCACGTACACCTCCTCTTTGATCGGCCCGTTGAGGAAAGCGCTCTTCACATCCATTTGGTACAACCTGAAAGAATGGTGAGCGGCATATGCTAGCAAGATACGAATGGACTCTAGCCTAGCCACAGGAGCAAAAGTCTCCTCAAAGTCCAAACCTGCGACTTGGGCATAACCTTTTGCCACAAGTCGAGCCTTGTTCCTCGTCACCACCCCGTGCTCGTCCTGTTTGTTGCGGAACACACACTTGGTTCCCACAACATTTTGCTTGGGACGAGGCACCAGTGTCCAAACTTCATTGCGCTTGAAGTTGTTGAGTTCCTCCTGCATGGCCAATACCCAATCCGGATCTAGCAAGGCCTCCTCTACCCTGAAAGGCTCAATAGAAGAGACAAAGGAGTAATGCTCACAAAAATTAACTAATCGAGATCGAGTAGTTACTCCCTTGCTAATGTCACCCAAAATTTGGTCGACGGGATGATCCCTTTGAATCACCGCTCGAACTTGGGTTGGAGGTGCTGGTTGCGCTTCTTCCTCCATCACGTGATCATCTTGTGCTCCCCCTTGATCACACGCCTCCTTTTGATGAACCTGTTCATCGTCTTGAGTTGGGGGATGCACCGTTGTTGAGGAAGAAGGTTGATCTCGTTCATCTTGTTCTTGTGGCCGCACTTCTCCAATCGCCATGGTTCGTATAGCGGCCGTCGGAACATCTTCTTCATCTACATCATCACAATCAACAACTTGCTCTCTTGGAGAGCCATTAGTCTCATCAAATACAACGTCGCTAGAGACTTCAACTAAACCCGATGATTTGTTGAAGACCCTGTACGCCTTTGTATTTGAATCATAACCTAATAAAAACCCTTCTACAGCTTTGGGAGCAAATTTAGAATTTCTACCCTTCTTCACAAGAATGTAGCACCTGCTCCCAAATACACGAAAGTAAGATACATTGGGTTTGTTACCGGTTAGTAGCTCATACGACGTCTTCTTGAGGAGGCGGTGAAGGTAGACCCTGTTGATGGCGTGGCAAGCCGTGTTCACAGCTTCCGACCAAAAGCACTCGGGGGTCTTGAATTCTCCAAGCATAGTCCTCGCCATATCAATGAGCGTCCTGTTCTTCCTCTCTACCACACCATTTTGCTGAGGTGTGTAGGGAGCGGAGAACTCGTGCTTGATCCCCTCCTCCTCAAGAAACTCCTCCACTTGAAGGTTCTTGAATTCGGACCCGTTGTCGCTCCTTATCTTCTTCACCTTGAGCTCAAACTCATTTTGGGCTCTCCTTAGGAAGCGCTTGATGGTCCCTTGGGTTTCAGACTTATCCTGCAAAAAGAACACCCAAGTGAAGCGGGAAAAGTCATCAACAATAACTAGACCATACTTACTTCCTCCTATGCTTAGATAGGCGACGGGTCCGAAGAGGTCCATATGCAGCAGCTCTAGAGGTCTTGACGTGGTCATCACATTCTTGCTGTGATGTGCTCCTCCCACTTGTTTACCTGCTTGACAAGCTGCACACGGTCTATCTTTTTCGAAATAAACATTGGTTAGACCTATCACGTGTTCTCCCTTTAGAAGCTTGTGGAGGTTCTTCATCCCCACATGTGCTAAGCGGCGATGCCACAGCCAGCCCATGCAAGTCTTAGCCATTAAGCATGCATCTAGACCGGCCTCTTCTTTTGCAAAATCAACTAAGTAAAGCTTGCCGTCTAGTACACCCTTAAAGGCTAGTGAACCATCACTTCTTCTAATGACAGACACATCTACATTTGTAAAAAGACAATTATATCCCATATTGCACAGTTGACTAACAGATAGCAAATTGTAACCAAGAGACTCAACTAAAAACACATTTGAGATTGAGTGCTCATTAGAAATTGCAATTTTACCTAACCCTTTTACCTTGCCTTGATTCCCATCACCGAATATAATTGAATCTTGGGAATCCTTATTTTTGACGTAGGAGGTGAACATCTTCTTCTCCCCCGTCATATGGTTTGTGCATCCCCTGTCGATAATCCAGCTTGAACCCCCGGATGCATAAACCTGCAAGGCAAATTTAGGCTTGGGTCTTAGGTACCCAACTCATGTTGGGTCCTATAAGGTTAGTGCAAATATCCTTAGGGACCCAAATGCAAGTTTTGTCTCCCTTGCATTTTGCCCCTAACTTCCTAGCAACTATTTTCCTATCCTTTCTACAAATAGCAAAGGAAGCATTTAAAGCACAATAAATTGTAGAAGGTTCATTCACTACTTTCCTAGGAGCATGAATAATATTCTTTCTAGGCACATGATGGACAACATTTCTCCTACCAATATTTCTATCATGTACATAGGAGGAACTAGAGGCAAACATGTCAAAATCATTATAAGCATTATAACTCCTATAAGTATTTCTAGTTTGTCTCCTACCATGGTACATAAAGGCATGGTTCTTTTTAGCACTAGTTGCCATAGGGGCCTTCCCTTTCTCCTTCAGAGATGGGAGCCTTATGGCTTGTCAAGTCCTTGGCTTCCCTCTTGTAGCCAAGTCCATCCTTAATTGAGGGGTGTCTACCAATCGTGTAGGCATCCCTTGCAAATTTCAGCTTATCAAATTCATTCTTGCTAGTCTTAAGTTGGGCATTAAGACTAGCCAATTCCTCATTTAATTTGGAAATTGAAACTAGGTGTTCACTACAGGCATCAATATCGAAATCCTTACACCTAGTGCAAATCATAACATGTTCTACACAAGAATTAGATTTATTTGCTACTTCTAATTTAGCATTTAAATCATTGTTAACACCTTGTAAAGTAGAAATGGTTTCATGACAAGTAGATAGTTCATAAGACAGCATTTCATTTCTTTTAACTTCTAAAGCATATGATTTTTGTGCCTCTACAAATTTATCATGTTCATCATACAACAAATCCTCTTGCTTTTCTAAAAGCCTATCCTTTTCATTCAAGGCATCAATCAATTCATTGATTTTATCAATTTTATTTCTATCTAATCCCTTGAACAAGCTAGAGTAATCTATTTCCTCATCGCTAGAATCATCCTCACTTGAAGAAGCATACGTAGAGTCTCGAGTACATACATTCTTCTCCCTTGCCATAAGGCATGTGAGACGCTCGTTGGGGAAGAGGGATGACTTGTTGAAGGCGGTGGCAGCGAGTCCTTCATTGTCGGAGTCGGAGGAGGAGCAATCCGAATCCCACTCCTTTTCTAGATGTGCCTCGCCCTTTTCCTTCTTGTATGCCTTCTTCTTCTCCCTCTTGTTCCCCTTTTCCTGGTCACTTTCATTATCGGGACAGTTAGCAATGAAATGACCAATCTTACCACATTTGAAGCACGAGCGCTTCTCCTTTGTCTTGGTCTTGCTTGGCTGTCCCTTGCGACCCTTAAGCGCCGTCTTGAAGCGCTTAATGATGAGGGCCATCTCCTCATTATTTAGCCCGGCCGCCTCAACTTGCGCCACCTTGCTCGGTAGTGCCTCCTTGCTCCTCGTTGCCTTGAGAGCAAGAGGTTGCGGCTCGTTGATCGGTCCATTCAAGGCGTCGTCCACATACCTCGCCTCCTTGATCATCATTCGCCCGCTGACGAATTTTCCTAGGACTTCCTCGGGCGACATTTTGGTGTACCTGGGATTTTCACGAATATTATTTACCAAATGAGGATCAAGAACGGTAAAGGACCTTAGCATCAGTCGGACGACGTCGTGGTCCGTCCATCGCGTGCTTCCGTAGCTCCTTATCTTGTTGATAAGGGTCTTGAGCCGGTTGTATGTTTGCGTCGGCTCCTCGCCCCTTATCATCGCGAACCGTCCAAGCTCACCCTCCACCAACTCCATCTTGGTGAGCAAGGTGACGTCGTTCCCCTCATGAGAAATCTTGAGGGTGTCCCAGATCTGCTTGGCGTTATCCAAGCCGCTCACTTTATGGTATTCATCCCTGCACAAAGAAGCTAGAAGAACAGTAGTAGCTTGTGCATTCTTATGAATTTGTTCATTAATGAACATGGGACTATCCAAACTATCAAAGTGAATTCCACTCTCTACAATCTCCCATATACTAGGATGGAGAGAGAATAGGTGACTACGCATTTTGTGGCTCCAAAATCCATAGTCCTCCCCATCAAAGTGTGGGGGCTTGCCGAGTGGAATGGAGAGCAAATGTGAATTTGAACTTTGCGGAATACGAGAGTAGTCAAAGGAAAAGTTCGAATTAACCGGTTTCCTTCTCTCGTAGTCGTTGTGGTCGTCGTCCTTTTGGGAAGAAGTAGACTCATCGCTGTCGTAGTAGACGATCTCCTTGATGCGCCTTGTCTTCTTCTTCTTCCCTTCCTTCCGTCTGTGGCCCGAGCCGGAGTCGGTAGGCTTATCGTCCTTCGGCTCGTTGACGAAAGATTCCTTCTCTTTGTCGTTGATCACGATACCCTTCCCCTTAGGATCCATCTCTTCGGGCGGTTAGTCCCTTTGTGAAGAGAACGGCTCTGATACCAATTGAGAGCACCTAGAGGGGGGGGGGGGGTGAATAGGTGATCCTGTAAAACTTCAAACTTAAGCCACAAAACTTGGTTAAGTGTTAGCACAAATAATGTCAAGTGACTAGAGAGGAGTCTCAACAAAACATAGAAACCACAGAAGATCAATCACAGAGATGACACAGTGGTTTATCCCGTGGTTCGGCCAAGACCAACGCTTGCCTACTCCACGTTGTGGCGTCCCAACGGACGAGGGTTGCAATCAACCCCTCTCAAGCGGTCCAAAGACCCACTTGAATACCACGGTGTTTTGTTTTCTTTTCTTTATCTCGTTTGCAAGGAATCTCCACAAATTGGAGTCTCTTGCCCTTACAAGTATATGATCACAAAGAAGCACAGAGTAAGGGAGGGAAGCAACACACACAAATCCACAGCAAAATGCGCACACACACGGCCAAGAATCGAGCTCGAATGACTATCTCAAAGTTCTCACTAGAACGGAGCTCGAATCACTTAGAATCACAAACGAATGCGCAAAGAATGAGTGTGGATGATCAAGAATGCTCTAAGGTTGCTTGGATGTCTCCTCCATGCGCCTAGGGGCCCCTTTTATAGCCCCAAGGCAGCTAGGAGCCGTTGAGAGCAAATCTGGAAGGCCATCCTTGCCTTCTGTCGTCGGGGGCACCGGACAGTCCGGTGCACACCGGACACTGTCCGGTGCCCGATTTCTTTCCTTAAACAGCGCTGCCGACCGTTGCCGACCGTTGCAGATCTGGGAGCCGTTGGCGCACCGGACATGTCCGGTGCCGTCTTCTAGCCGTTGGCTCGGCCACGTGTCCCGCGCAGATTGCGCGGCCGACCGTTGGCCCGGCCGACCGTTGGCTCACCGGACAGTCCGGTGCACACCGGACAGTCCGGTGAATTTTAGCCGTACGTCGCCGGTGAATTCCCGAGAGCAGCCACTTTCTCGCCGAGCCAGCCTGGCGCACCGGACATGTCCGGTGCACACCGGACAGTCCGGTGTACCCAGACTGGGCAGACTTTGGCTGCTCGAGCCATTTCTTCTCCAACTCGATTTTTTCTGTTTCCAGCACTTAGACATGTGTACATTAGTCCATAAAACAATGTACTAAGTCTGAAAAACATACCTTTATCCTTGATTTGTACTTTGTCCACCATTTTACAATTAGGCACCTGTGTTGGGCACTAAATCACCAAAATACTTAGAAATGGCCCAAGGGCACATTTCCCTTTCACACGCTACCTGCATAAATTGCGGAGAGTTATGACAAATCAATCAAAAGCGGAATCAGCATCTCATGGAGTAGGCACACGGTCCCAAATAGACAATTTCGAAGTATGGGAAGAAGATGGAATGATTCATACTCGAGAATCATTACGTCTTAAAACCAATATCTCGATATACAAGAAGGAGGATGTTCCTCCTAAATTTGTGAATGGGAGGCCGTTCTTGACGACGGTGCAACTTTCTAAGTTGTCGACTCCGGAGATTAGAATGCATGAGTGGTACATGGTGGCTAGCAACAAATACAAACTCGAGGACATCACATTTGTTGTGCCAGAAGATGCATTTTGGAGCAAAGATAATATAGATCCTGTGCGGCATTTATTCTTTGACTATCTCTGGTCGTTGTACCACCGACAAAGGATGGAAACCAACTACTTAACCCTCTTTTGCTTGTAAGTACCTCTAAACTTTCATATTTGTTAGTTTTGTACACGCACACATAAACGAGAGTGTAACGATTAACACTTTTACACGTAGGATGCAATACATGGATGATAAGAAGAAACAACTTAAGACAGGGTTTCTTGACCCGTTGATGATATCCCAAGCTCGCTACAAAGAAGTTGCTCGGAGACATGGAGAAGAATACAAAGACTTGGATGATGCTGAATTTGAGAAAGCCGTCAAACAGAATCAGAGAAAGAAAATGAAGGTAATGGCGGCATACATTGGACGAGCCATGTATAATCATGTACAACATGGCAAGGACTTAATAATAGCTCCACACCACTTTAAGTAAGTTCTCGACATAGTTTTGAACTATAAATTATGGCAATCGTGATCTTAACATGTGTTTTCGTCTATGTCCATATAGTGACCACTACATTTGTATCATGATCTTTCCAAAGCATGGTAAAGTCGTGGTCTTCGACTCACTGAGAATGGAAAAGGCTACGTATAATGACTTCTTGAAGATTTTAGAGAAGTATGATTATTATTGCACACTTGTACTTATTACAACTTAACAAATGTATTCTTAATCTCACAATGCTATTCTTATATGCAGTGCATACCGTTTTTATTGGAAAGATCTTGGCGGCGAACATCCAGAGGACAAGCCTAATTTGTCAATATCATTATTTCCATATGGTGACAAACAACCTCCGGGTACTGTCCTGTGCGGTTATTATGTATGCGAATGGTGTCGTGTCACCTTCCATTACATGGTCAATCATGAGGATGTAAGTTCGCTATCATTGTCTATGTTGCAATTTTTATGTTATATTGTTGCTCATCACATTACTCTTAGCACTGCTTTCTTTTTGCTTTCATTGCAGGTTCCTAAATCCAAGATCAATGCTGAATGGTTAGAAAGAGATATGGTTTCCGTCGGCGTGGCTAAGGTTGTAAAAGACTTGCTTTACTTTATTCGCCGTGAAGTTCTTCATCCACAAGGGCTATTCTACAATACAAATGGAAATTTGAAACAACTCCCAGAACTAAGTTTGTACACGATATCACACAGTGTTTAGATTTTTAGTTAGGAACTTTAGATGTCTAGTTGTCTATGAAACTTTGAGATGTTGAGTTGTTATGCAACTTGATATGTGTATAAATCTGTGTATGATGGAACTTGATATGTGGATGAATCTGTGTATGGAACCTGTTATGGAACTTGATATGTATAAATCTGTGTATGGAATCTGTGTGAATCTGTGTATGGAATCTGTGTATGGAATCTGTGTTGAATCTGTGTTTGAAAATTCCGTATATGAATCTGTATATTGAAAACCGCCTGTGATTTATATTGAATACAGTCGGACTTATATTAAAAACCGCATGTGATGTGTGGCTAACACAAGCGGCTAGGATTAGAAACCGTCTGTGATGTGTGTCTATCACAGGGGGTTCCTTTAAACTGGACCGCCTGTAATGTGTGTCTATCACAAGCGGTTTTTGATTGACCGTCTGTGATGTTGTTTTACATCACAGGCGGTGCACCACAAGCGGTTCCTGGAACCGCCTGTGTAGAGGCTAACCGGACCGCCTGTACAGAGGTTTACTGTAGTAGTGACCCAACCAATCACAAGATTATCACTTCTCTAATCTTGTCACTAAGCAAAGGATATTCTTTTCTACCGAGAGGTACAGTTTCTTTAGCTATTGTAAGAGGCAAGACACCTCAAAACGTTGATAGCCTAAAAGAGTCAAAACTATCCGTTACAACACCACTTAACATTTTTGGGAGCACTAGACGAGTCAAATGCCAACTTTTCTACTGCACCTGCCTCTTTAATGGCTAGTTTCTAAATGTAGCCAAACAATGCCTCACATCTGGCGTCAACATCGATGCTACACTAGACACATCCAACGAGTATAAGGGGTGTTTGGTTTCTAGGGACTAATATTTAGTCCCTACATTTTATTCCATTTTAGTTACAAAATTATCAAATATAGAAACTATAACTCTATTTTAGTTTCTATATTTGTCAATTTATATACTAAAATGGAACAAATTGAAGGGACTAAACATTAGTCCTTAGAAACCAAACACCCCCTAACTAATCGACACAGTAAATATGCGCTCGTTTTGGGCCCCCACTTTCCCCAGGTCCCCCGGCCAGCACATACACAGGAGCGGTTGGAGCGCGCGCTCAGGTGCCATGGGCCGTGGCCAATGACCATGAGGCAGCCAGTCAGGCCACATGCCACTACACGCGCTACGTGAATATCGGAATATGAACCGCCATCAGCCGAACTGGTAGCGGTAGCCGCCGCTGCACCCCAAGTCCCCACCCTAGACGGCAGCCGGCTGGATCCTGCACGATCGCCGATGCCGAGTCGCCGACGTCCAGTTCAGGCTCTGTCGTGGCACCGCTCAACGCTCAGGCTGTAGCCTCAAATGGTGAACTACAAGGAGCCAAGGATCAACTACAAGGATTACGGTAACCACTAATCAGGAGATCGCTTTTCCAAATCACAACGTTAGATGTAGTTTATGATTAGTGATGATTTTTCTGATGTTTTTGTTTGTTCCATTGCAGACCGGAGACCTCTTGATTATTGAACATTGGACAACAGTTTAGTCTTACTTGAGAGGTACTTTTGCTAACCTAATATTCTTACTCGACATAAAAATTATATATGCATTGTTTTAGCAAGTAATTATGCTTAACAAATTACATAAATTAATTTATTTTATTCATTCCTTGTAGATTGTTGTTGATATCATGCCTCCTAGGAAGTATGGTTCTGGTAGCCAAAAAAGAAAAAAAGGAAACACACAGAAGATTTTGTCTTGTCACAAAAAGAAGCCATGGATAAATTTCTCAAGAGGGATATGGGAGATTCTAGAGATGCAAACGAATTGGCACTAGTGCTTTGGAAACTAGTGGAGGAACAACGATTTGGTGAGAATTCAGAAGACCAAGGACCTACAAACCACAATGTAAGTGATCATGATAACATATCTCATTCAACTGCTGCTATAGAATCTGCTAGTGTTGATGAACCACCAGTAGTGAGTATAGACATATATGATCCGATAAATTGGAATAATCTTGATAACAAAGCATGAGATACATTAGTCGAGAAGGGACCAATAAGAGAAAAAAAATCTTGTCTTTCCATTGGATGGCATCTATAGACATTTCTCCTATTCCCATTATTTTAGAAAATTAAGCAATGGTGAGGAACATGATAGAAAATGGTTAGTTTACTCAAAGCATGTTGATAGTGTTTTGCTTCTGTTGTAAGCTTTTCAAATTTGATAGTTCTGCAAGTTCATTAGCACATGATGGATATAGAAATTGGAGACATACTAGTGAGAGGCTGAAAGAACATGAAAATAGTGCTGAGCATATTACTGGTATGAATTGTTGGAATGAATTGAGGGCTAGACTATGAAAACAAGAAACAATCGATGAATATTTGCAATGACAAATTACAAAGGAGAAAGAACGCATGAGATAAGTTTTATTCAGAATAGTTGATCGTGAAATTTCTTGGTAAACACAATTTAGCGTTTCGAGGGTGCAGTAATCATCTTTACCATGAACAAAATGGAAATTTCTTGGCTTGTATTGAAATGATTGCAGAATTTGATTTGGTAATGCAAGATCATCTTAGGCGAGTTGAAAGCAATGATATTCATTACCATTATCTCAGTAATAAAATTCAGAACGAGTTGATATCTCTTTTGGCTTCTGATGTTACTAGTACTATCATAAAGATTATTACAGAGGCAAAATACTTATCTATCATTCTCGATTGTACTCCATATGTTAGTCATAAATAACTAATGTCTTTGATAGTTTGATGTCAATATATTTATCAACAAAATTAAAGTTGAGGAGTACTTTTTGTGTTTTTTAAAGGTGGATGGCACATCTGGTTTGGGACTTTTCAATGTTTTGATTGATTCATTGGAATCATTTGGTCTTAATATTGGTGACATTAGGAGTCAAGGTTATGACAATGATCCTAATATGAAAGAAAAGCATCAAGGAGTATAAAACGGTTGCTTGATAAGAATCCAAGAGCTTTTTATATGCCATGTGCTTGTCATAGTCTTAATGTTACTCTATGTGATACGGCAAAATCTTGTAGTAAAGTTGTTTCATTTTTTGGAATTGTGCAAAAGATATATACATTGTTTCTAGGTTCTACAATAGATGGAAAGTTTTACTTGATCATGTGCCAAGTTTGACTGTGAAATCATTGTGCAACACTCGTTGGGAAAGTCATATAAAAGTGTGGCAACAATTAGATATCAAGCTCCATAGATAAGGCGGCTTTGTTTGAGTTACATCATGTTTCTGATACTGATCCCATGACAAAGATTGATGCAAAGAGTGTGTTTGATTTCATTGGTACATTTGAGTTCATTCTCGGTATGGTTGTATGGCATGATATTTAATATGCTGTAAATGTCGTGAACAAGAAGTTGCAATCACCATCAATGTGTCTTGACTCTATCTTAGAGCAAATAGATGGTATATTGAGTTACTTTGACAAGTATAGAGATGAAGGGTTTACTTCTTGTATGATGGTTACCAAGGATATTGCTTCTGTTATGGGTGTGGAGTCAATATTTTCAGTAAAGCATCGTGCTCTTAGAAAAAAGCATTTTGATGAAACTGATTGCAGCAATGAGGCAAATCTACAAGGTGAGAAAGATTTTGAAGTGAATTACTTTTTGGTTATGGTTGATATGGCAAGCAGTTCATTAAAAAATAGATTTGAAGATCTCAAAGTATTCAATGGTATATTTGTGCCTCTTCTTAGCTCAGCATCATTGGATCACATTAAACTCAAGAACTACTGTACCATGTTGGCAAAAACTTTCTCTGTTGATGATTCATCTAATTTTGAGGAAAATAATTTGATATCGGAGTTAAGAATGTTGCAAACGACACTGCCCGATAGATCAATGTGTGCTATGAATTTTTTGAGTATGTCAGGGAAATGGATTACTATCCCAATATATATGTTGCTTATCGGATATTATTTACAATACCAGTAACTGTGGCATTTGCTGAAAGGATGTTCTCAAAGCTAAAATTATTTAAGAATTATTTAAGGTCTACAATGTTTTAAGAAAGGTTAAATGGGTTAGCAGTATTGAGAAGAAATTGTTATATGATATTAATATTGAAGCCGTCATTAATGATTTTGTATCAAGAAATGTTAGAAGACATTTCTAAGATGATCTATAATATATTTAAGATAATGATCTTACTTCTTTTTTTACTGTTTGAAATTTTCTGTGCTACATTAAATTATTTTAGTTAGTTGATATATAATATTAAAAAATAGTTCTTTACTAGGGCCTATTTATAATTCCTGGTCTCTCAAAACTCAGGAACATGGACGTGAGGTCCATCCTCCTCATTGTGGTCCTTCATTGTGTGGCCCTATACACACAATGTAAGTAATGATCTCGTCCTTCATGAGGGGCAAGGTCCATCCTCCTCATCCTTTTAAGTAAAGATCTCTTTCTCGACTTGATTTCTTAATTTCTAGGCGACTCTACGTCGTCTGAGGACGTCCTAGATGACTTGTCGACCTAGAGCACCCTAAGGTCTCTCTCCCAGCGGGCGGGATCTAGGGCGCCGCGAGGAGGAAGACGACCCTGTGCCATCGCAGATAGTCTGGCCCTATGCACGGTCCGTTCGTAGCAGGGAAGGAGTAGCCCTTGCTGCCGGGTCGCAGACCATCCGGCCGAGAGCCACAGACAGTCTGCACCGCCGCAGAGGATACCACCGGGTGGTGCACCCTCTAGTGATTGGTACTGTCCAGATCGACGCCAACATACTTTTTGGCGACTCCGCTGGGGATGAAGGTTGCAGATCTACAAAATCAGGCTTATATGGCCGATTCTAAAGATCTCAACGGTGTTTTTTCCAAACAACGACACAAGACTGACTAATTTGTCGGCTGCTGAGCATAAAAAATTAGAAGATGACATGAAGAAGATGGACGAGGAGATCCTGCGACAACAAGATCAGGTGCTCAAGGTGGCGAAGAAGTGGTACCTCTAGCATTTCAAGGTAGATTGCCACCGGAAGATCATCCGAGAGAGAGAAATAAACGTCGATTATATGTCAAGCGTGCTGCAGCAGCTCCCCACGGTATGTGATGCAAGTCAGTTGATGATATTCATTCTATTAAAATTTCATTCGATAATCAGATTAAAAGTATAACAGAAGATACAGAGAAGATGGCGCATGCATTAAGAAAAACTCACATGCCCAATTTTTTATCAAATAAATTGGGCACCGAAACAATTGCGCCAAATACATCGGCAACAAATGGGTTTCCTCAGCCATATTCTGATAAATGGTGGGTCAACTCCGAGCACCATCACCGCTATCTTCGCTAAATGGTGGGTCAAACACTGAGCACGGCTGAATTGTCCACACACGATCTTTGACCGTTCGACCCTCCGTCAGACCGTTCAACACCCTACATCGGATAGTCCGGAGTCACACAAAGCCTATCACAAGGGTCACAAGTGTTGCCCGGCGTGATCGGACAATCCGAGAATATACCGGATCGTCCGGTCCGCTCATAGACCATCCGACTACATAGGTTGGACCGTCCGAAGCACCGGAATTCACCTGTGATGAGCCTAGTACGGAAGGACGGCATAAAGATAGCCGGCCACCTAAGCCCCAGGAGCCGAAAAGGTTACACATCGCTGAGTTTGTTTGGCCTGCTAAGGCCAAATCTTCTCCTCGCTCTCATCCGCACTCAGCAAAAAAGTGAGAGCACCTAGAGGGGGGGGGTGAATAGGTGATCCTGTAAAACTTAAACTTATAGCCACAAAAACTTGTTAAGTGTTAGCACGATAATTGCCAAGTGGCTAGAGAGAAGGTCTTGCACAATACGATAATCACAAAGAATTCAACACAGAGAAGACACAGTGATTTATCCCGTGGTTCGGCCAAGTACAAAACTTGCCTACTCCACGTTGTGGCGTCCCAACAGACGAGAGTTGCACTCAACTCCTCTCAAGTGATCCAATGATCAACTTGAATACCACAGTGTTATGCCTTTTCTCTTCTTATCCCTTTCGCAAGGAATCTCCACAAATTGGAGTCTCTTGCCCTTACAAGTATATGATCACAAAGAAAGCACAGAGTAAGGGAGGGAAGCAACACACACAAATCCACAGCAAAAGCGCACACACACGGCCAAGAATCGAGCTCGAATGACTATCTCAGAGTTCTCACTAGAACGGAGCTCGATTCACTTAGAATCACAAACGAATGCGCAAAGAACAAGTGTGGATGATCAAGAATGCTCAAGAGTTGCTTGTGTCTCTCCTCCATGCGCCTAGGGGCTCCTTTTATAGCCCCAAGGCAGCTAGGAGCCGTTGAGAGCAAATCCGGAAGGCCATCCTTGCCTTCTGTCGTCGGGGGCACCGGACAGTCCGGTGCACACCGGACACTGTCCGGTGCCCGATTTGTTTCCTTTTCTGGCGCTGCCGACCGTTGCAGCCCGTTGTAGATCTGCGAGCCGTTGGCGCACCGGATAGTCCGGTGCACACCGGACAGTCCGGTGCCGTCTTCCGACCGTTGGCTCGGCCACGTGTCCCGCGCGGATTGCGCGGCCGACCGTTGGCCCTGGCCGACCGTTGGCTCACCGGACAGTCCGGTGCACACCGGACAGTCCGGTGAATTTTAGCCGTACGCCGTCGGCGAATTCCCGAGAGCGGCCAGTTCGAGCCGAGTCAGCCTGGCGCACCGGACAGTGTCCGGTGCACACCGGACAGTCCGGTGCTCCAGGCCGAGCTGAGATTTGGCAGCACACAGCCAACTCTTTTCTCCTCTTTTCTTTTCTTCTTCTTTTCTGTTTCTAACACTTAGACAAATATGTTAGTCCACAAAACCAATGTACTAAGGCTTAGAAACATACCTTTACTTCATGATTTGCACCTTGTTCATCCATGTATATTAATTCACAATTAAACACATGTGTTGGCACTCAATCACCAAAATACTTAGAAATGGCCCAAGGGCACATTTCCCTTTCAATCTCCCCCTTTTTGGTGATTTATGCCAACACAACATAAAGTAACTAGAACAAGTGCAAACTCACTTTAAATAAAACTTAAATTTATTTTGAATCAATTTTGGCATATATGGATCATCCTTTGCCACCACTTGGTTTGTTTTTGCAAATCAAACTCAAATCTCTATCTCTAAGTCAAACACACATGTTGAAGCATAAAGAGAGTCATTCCAAAAGAGTTTGATCAAAAACTCCCCCTTTTCCCCATAATCAACTACTTCTCCCCACTAGAAGCCAAAAGAGACAGTAAATGAGTTTTGACAAACCAAAATCTCTACTCTACTATTTTCAAATTTCTCAAGTGGTAGCTGATCCATTTATTGCTTTGGCCTTTATTTTCTCCCCCTTTGGCATCAAGCACCAAAACGGGATCAATCTTGGCCCTTTAACCCCATTGCCTCACCAAAAATCTTCAATTAAGAGCAAATGGCAATAAGAGTTCATGAGATGGACTTGGAATAAGTTACCCTCTCATCGGAGTGCAGTGGAAGTCTTTCATGGTCCAAGTCCACCTTTTCCCTTTCAATTCTCCTTTGAGGCTAAATCAAACAAACTCAAGCATATGGTTAGTCTCAAAGGGTCAAGTTGTAACACATCTCCCCCTAAACATGTGCATCACTTTGCAACGGACTTGTGAGGTCCAGGGAGTGTTTGTACAACTTGAGCACCATAATAAGCAACAAAATGCAGAAAGGAACATGATCAAAAGCATAAATACATGTATGCTACAATTCAATCCAAGTTCCGCGAATCTAAGACATTTAGCTCACTACGCAGCCTGCAAAAGGTCTTCTCATCTAAAGGCTTGGTAAAGATATCGGCTAGCTGGTTCTCGGTGCTAACATAAAACACTTCGATATCTCCCTTTTGCTGGTGGTCTCTCAAAAAGTGATGCCGGATGTCAATGTGCTTTGTGCGGCTGTGCTCAACAGGATTTTCCGCTATTCGGATAGCACTCTCATTATCACATAGGAGTGGGACTTTGCTCAGATTGTAGCCAAAGTCCCTGAGGGTTTGCCTCATCCAAAGTAGTTGCGCGCAACACTGACCTGCGGCAACGTACTCGGCCTCAGCGGTGGATAGGGCAACGGAGGTTTGTTTCTTAGAGTTCCATGACACCAGGGACCTTCCTAAGAATTGGCACGTCCCCGATGTACTCTTCCTATCGACCTTACATCCAGCATAGTCGGAATCTGAGTACCCAATCAAGTCAAAGTTAGACCCCTTTGGATACCAGATCCCGAAGCAAGGCGTAGCGACTAAATATCTAAGAATTCGCTTCACCGCCACCAAGTGACATTCCTTAGGATCGGATTGAAATCTAGCACACATGCATACGCTAAGCATAATATCCGGTCTACTAGCACATAAATAAAGTAAAGATCCTATCATTGACCGGTATGCTTTTTGATCAACGGACTTACCTCCTTTGTTGAGGTCGGTGTGTCCGTCAGTCCCCATCGGAGTCTTTGCGGGCTTGGCGTCCTTCATCCCAAACCGCTTCAGCAAGTCTTGAGTGTACTTTGTTTGGGAGATGAAGGTGCCATCCTTGAGTTGCTTCACTTGGAACCCAAGGAAGTAGTTCAACTCGCCCATCATTGACATCTCAAATTTCTGCGTCATCACCCTGCTAAACTCTTCACAAGACTTTTGGTTAGTAGAACCAAATATTATGTCATCGACATAAATTTGGCATACAAACAAATCACCATCACATGTCTTAGTGAAAAGAGTTGGATCGGCTTTCCCAACCTTGAAAGCATTAGCAATTAAGAAATCTCTAAGGCATTCATACCATGCTCTTGGGGCTTGTTTAAGTCCATAGAGCGCCTTAGAGAGCTTACACACGTGGTCGGGGTACCGTTCATCCTCGAAGCCAGGGGGTTGCTCCACGTACACCTCCTCCTTTATTGGCCCGTTGAGGAAAGCGCTCTTCACATCCATTTGGTACAACCTGAAAGAATGGTGAGCGGCATATGCTAGCAAAATACGAATAGACTCTAGCCTAGCCACAGGAGCAAAAGTCTCCTCAAAGTCCAAACCTGCGACTTGGGCATAACCTTTTGCCACAAGTCGAGCCTTGTTCCTTGTCACCACTCCGTGCTCGTCTTGTTTGTTGCGGAACACCCACTTGGTTCCCACAACATTTTGCTTGGGACGAGGCACCAGCGTCCAAACTTCATTGCGCTTGAAGTTGTTAAGTTCCTCCTGCATGGCCAATACCCAATCCGGATCTAGCAAGGCCTCCTCTACCCTGAAAGGCTCAATAGAGGAGACAAAGGAGTAATGTTCACAAAAATTAACTAATCGAGACCGAGTAGTTACTCCCTTGCTAATGTCACCCAGAATTTGGTCGACGGGATGATCCCTTTGAATCATCGCTCGAACTTGGGTTGGAGGTGCCGGTTGCGCTTCTTCCTCCATCACATGATCATCTTGTACTCCCCCTTGATCACACGCCTCCTTTTGATGAACCTGTTCATCATCTTGAGTTGGGGGATGCACCAAGGTTGAGGAAGAAGGTTGATCTTGCACATCTTGTTCCTGTGGTCGCACATCACCAATCGCCATGGTTCGTATAGCGGCCGTCGGAACATCTTCTTCATCTACATCATCAAGATCAACAACTTGCTCTCTTGGAGAGCCATTAGTCTCATCAAATACAACGTCGCTAGAGACTTCAACCAAACCCGATGATTTGTTGAAGACCCTATACGCCTTTGTATTTGAATCATAACCTAACAAAAACCCTTCTACAGCTTTGGGAGCAAACTTAGAATTTCTACCCTTCTTCACTAGAATGTAGCACTTGCTCCCAAAAACACGAAAGTAAGATACATTGGGTTTGTTACCGGTTAGCAGCTCATACGACGTCTTCTTGAGGAGGCGATGTAGGTAGACCCGGTTGATGGCGTGGCAAGCCGTGTTCACGGCTTCCGACCAAAAGCACTCGGGGGTCTTGAATTCTCCAAGCATTGTCCTCGCCATGTCGATTAGCGTCCTGTTCTTTCTCTCTACCACACCATTTTGCTGTGGTGTGTAGGGAGCGGAGAACTCGTGCTTGATCCCTTCCTCCTCAAGGAACTCCTCCACTTGAAGGTTCTTGAACTCGGACCCGTTGTCGCTCCTAATCTTCTTCACCTTGAGCTCAAACTCATTTTGAGCTCTCCTGAGGAAGCGCTTGAGTGTCCCTTGAGTTTCAGACTTATCCTGCAAAAAGAACACCCAAGTGAAGCGGGAAAAGTCATCAACAATAACCAGACCATACTTACTTCCTCCTATGCTTAGATAGGCGACGGGTCCGAAGAGGTCCATATGCAGCAGCTCCAGAGGTCTTGACGTGGTCATCACATTCTTGCTGTGATGTGCTCCTCCCACTTGTTTACCTGCCTGACAAGCTGCACAAGGTCTATCTTTTTCGAAATAAACATTTGTTAGACCTATCACGTGTTCTCCCTTTAGAAGCTTGTGGAGGTTCTTCATCCCTACGTGAGCTAAGCGGCGATGCCACAGCCAGCCCATGCAAGTCTTAGCCATTAAGCATGCATCTAGACCGGCCTCTTCTTTTGCAAAATCAACTAAATAAAGCTTGCCGTCTAGTACACCCTTAAAAGCTAGTGAACCATCACATCTTCTAAAGACAGACACATCTACATTTGTAAATAAACAATTATATCCCATTTGACATAATTGACTAACAGATAGCAAATTATATCCAAGACTCTCCACTAAGAATACATTTGAGATAGAATGCTCATTAGAAATTGCGATTTTACCTAACCCTTTTACCTTGCCTTGATTCCCATCACCGAATATAATTGAATCTTGGGAATCCTTATTTTTGACGTAGGAGGTGAACATCTTCTTCTCCCCCGTCATATGGTTTGTGCATCCGCTGTCGATAATCCAGCTTGAACCCCCGGATGCATAAACCTGCAAGGCAATTTAGGCTTGGGTTTTAGGTACCCAACTCATGTTGGGTCCTACAAGGTTAGCACAAATGTCCTTAGGGACCCAAATGCAAGTTTTATCACCCTTGCATTTAGCCCCTAACTTCCTAGCAATTACTTTTCTATCCTTTCTACAAATTGCATATGAAGCATTTAAAGCACAATAAATTGTGGAATGTTCATTCACTACTTTCCTAGGAGCATGAATAACATTCTTCCTAGGCACATGAGCAATATTTCTCCTACGCATATCTCTATCATGCTTATAAGAAGAGCTAGAAGCAAACATGGCATGAGAATCATAAACATGTGAATCAAAATCATTATAAGCCTTTCTAGCATTTCTCCTATTATTATACATAAAGGCATGGTTCTTTTTTGCACTACTAGCCATAGGAGCCTTCCCCTTCTCCTTGACGAAGATGGGAGCCTTATGGCTTGTTAAGTTCTTGGCTTCCCTCTTGAAGCCAAGCCCATCCTTAATTGAGGGATGTCTTCCAATTGTATAGGCATCCCTTGCAAATTTTAACTTGTCAAATTCACTTTTGCTAGTCTTAAGTTGGGCATTAAGACTAGCCAATTCATCACTTAGCTTAGCAATTGAAACTAAGTGTTCACTACAAGCATTAACATCAAAATCCTTACACCTAGTGCAAATTGTAACATTTTCAACACAGGAATTTGATTTACTAGCTACTTCTAGTTTAGCACTTAAATCATTATTAACATTTCGTAAAGTAGCAATGGTTTCATGACAAGAGGATAATTCACTAGAAAGCACTTCATTTCTTTTCACTTCTAAAGCATATGATTTTTGTGCCTCTACAAATTTATCATGTTCATCATACAATAAATCCTCCTGTTTTTCTAAAAGCCTATCCTTTTCATTCAATGCATCAATCAATTCATTGATTTTATCAATTTTAGATCTATCTAAGCCTTTGAACAAGCAAGAATAATCTATGTCATCATCATCACTAGACTCACTATCACTAGAAGAAGCATAAGTAGAGTCTTGAGTACTCACCTTCTTCTCCCTTGCCATAAGGCAAGTGAGATGCTCGTTGGGGAAGAGAGCCGATTTGTTGAAGGCAGTGGCGGCGAGTCCTTCGTTGTCGGAGTCGGAGGAGGAGCAATCCGAGTCCCACTCCTTTCCTAGATGCGCCTCGCCCTTTGCCTTCTTGTATTGCTTCTTCTTCTCTCTTTTGTTCCCCTTTTCCTGGTCACTTTCATTATCGGGACAGTTAGCAATGAAATGACCAAGCTTACCACATTTGAAGCATGAGCGCTTCCCCTTGGCTTTGGTCTTGCTTGGTTGTCCCTTGTGACCTTTAAGCACCGTCTTGAATCTTTTGATGATGAGAGCCATCTCTTCATCATTAAGGCCAGCCGCCTCAATCTGTGCCACCTTGCTAGGTAGCGCCTCCTTGCTTCGTGTTGCCTTGAGAGCAAGGGGTTGTGGCTCGTTGATCGGACCATTCAAGGCGTCGTCCACATACCTCGCCTCCTTGATCATCATTCGCCCGCTAACGAATTTCCCAAGAACTTCTTCGGGCGACATCTTGGTGTACCTGGGATTTTCACGTATATTGTTCACCAAGTGAGGATCAAGAACGGTAAATGACCTGAGCATTAGGCGGACGACGTCGTGGTCCGTCCATCGTGTGCTTCCGTAGCTCCTTATCTTGTTGATAAGGGTCTTGAGCCGGTTGTATGTTTGCGTCGGCTCCTCGCCCCTTATCATTGCGAACCGTCCAAGCTCGCCCTCCACCAACTCCATCTTGGTGAGTAAGGTGACGTCGTTCCCCTCATGAGAAATCTTGAGGGTGTCCCAGATTTGCTTGGCGTTATCCAAGCCGCTCACCTTATGATATTCATCCCTGCACAAGGAAGCTAGAAGAATAGTAGTAGCTTGTGCATTCTTATGAATTTGTTCATTAATGAACATGGGACTATCCGAACTATCAAAATGCATTCCACTCTCTACAATCTCCCAAATACTAGGATGGAGAGAGAATAGGTGACTACGCATTTTGTGGCTCCAAAATCCGTAGTCCTCTCCATCAAAGTGTGGGGGCTTGCCGAGTGGAATGGAGAGCAAATGTGAATGTGAACTTTGCGGAATACGAGAGTAGTCAAAAGAAAAGTTCGAATTAACCGATTTCTTCCTCTCGTAGTCGCTGTGGTCGTCCTTTTGGGAGGAAGTAGACTCATCGCTGTCGTAGTAGATGATCTCCTTGATGCGCCTTGTCTTCTTCTTCCTCCCTTCCTTCCGTCTATGGCCCGAGCCGGAGTCGGTAGGCTTGTCGTCCTTCGGCTCGTTGACGAAGGTCTCCTTCTCTTTGTTGTTGATCACTATACCCTTCCCCTTAGGATCCATCTATTCGGGCGGTTAGTCCCTTTGTGAATAGAACGGCTCTGATACCAATTGAGAGCACCTAGAGGGGGGGGTGAATAGGTGATCCTGTAAAACTTAAACTTATAGCCACAAAAACTTGTTAAGTGTTAGCACGATAATTGCCAAGTGGCTAGAGAGAAGGTCTTGCACAATACGATAATCACAAAGAATTCAACACAGAGAAGACACAGTGATTTATCCCGTGGTTCGGCCAAGTACAAAACTTGCCTACTCCACGTTGTGGCGTCCCAACAGACGAGAGTTGCACTCAACTCCTCTCAAGTGATCCAATGATCAACTTGAATACCACAGTGTTATGCCTTTTCTCTTCTTATCCCTTTCGCAAGGAATCTCCACAAATTGGAGTCTCTTGCCCTTACAAGTATATGATCACAAAGAAAGCACAGAGTAAGGGAGGGAAGCAACACACACAAATCCACAGCAAAAGCGCACACACACGGCCAAGAATCGAGCTCGAATGACTATCTCAGAGTTCTCACTAGAACGGAGCTCGATTCACTTAGAATCACAAACGAATGCGCAAAGAACAAGTGTGGATGATCAAGAATGCTCAAGAGTTGCTTGTGTCTCTCCTCCATGCGCCTAGGGGCTCCTTTTATAGCCCCAAGGCAGCTAGGAGCCGTTGAGAGCAAATCCGGAAGGCCATCCTTGCCTTCTGTCGTCGGGGGCACCGGACAGTCCGGTGCACACCGGACACTGTCCGGTGCCCGATTTGTTTCCTTTTCTGGCGCTGCCGACCGTTGCAGCCCGTTGTAGATCTGCGAGCCGTTGGCGCACCGGACAGTCCGGTGCACACCGGACAGTCCGGTGCCGTCTTCCGACCGTTGGCTCGGCCACGTGTCCCGCGCGGATTGCGCGGCCGACCGTTGGCCCTGGCCGACCGTTGGCTCACCGGACAGTCCGGTGCACACCGGACAGTCCGGTGAATTTTAGCCGTACGCCGTCGGCGAATTCCCGAGAGCGGCCAGTTCGAGCCGAGTCAGCCTGGCGCACCGGACAGTGTCCGGTGCACACCGGACAGTCCGGTGCTCCAGGCCGAGCTGAGATTTGGCAGCACACAGCCAACTCTTTTCTCCTCTTTTCTTTTCTTCTTCTTTTCTGTTTCTAACACTTAGACAAATATGTTAGTCCACAAAACCAATGTACTAAGGCTTAGAAACATACCTTTACTTCATGATTTGCACCTTGTTCATCCATGTATATTAATTCACAATTAAACACATGTGTTGGCACTCAATCACCAAAATACTTAGAAATGGCCCAAGGGCACATTTCCCTTTCAAAAAGGGGCAAGTTAAGTTCACATTTAATATTACTAAGTGTAATAAAATATTTGATGAGTTACTTAACCATGGTAATATTAAATTGTCACATACAATTCCTCCGGTCGAAGAATTAAAAGGGCGTGTGTATTGTAAATGGCATGACTCTTTTCTTCACAACACCAATGATTGTGCTGTCTTCCATCGATAAATACAATCGGGTATAAACGAAGGTTAGTTGAGATTTCAATAGGTGAAGATTGATAGGGCAAAAAAGTATTAGTTCGGCCATGTGTGGTCGATAAAAGCAAAGATAAAAATATCGTTATTGGGGATCTTCGCACACCAAATATGTCACATAGACTGGTTACTCGGAAGGCTCCAGAGAAAAGAAAGACTAGAGGTGCCGGGGGACAAGCACGATCGGACACCCGATTACGATCACCTGTCCCGCATACATCGAACGGTCCGGGCACTAAGGCCAGACAATCTAGGACAGACGCTGACAGTCTGGCTATGAAGGTCGAACGGTCCGCAGACAACCAGAAGCAGCAGCAACCTCAGACCGTCAGACCACAGCGTCTTAAAACAGGTATTAGGAAGCAAAACACTTCTAAGACGTCTGGCCAGCTCTATAGAGTTGGCCTTACTTTTGATCAGCTGCTTGCTAAATATATGAAGAAGGTTGTTCCACACGACCGGCCAATAAAACAAAAGAAGTAAAAAAGGCGATATGTGCGAAAAAGCCGACTAAACCAGCCCAAAAAATGGTGCAACTAAGACCACTGGGTCATCTTCCTCTATGAATGTCATGGTGCTTTTTGGTCTATTCATCGCCGATGTGTTGTTCTACTCAAGTGTGGGGCGGTACGACGATGAATCTGTATTACTGGTCCAATCTGTTTACTTATTCGGGCTATGGGCACCACAAGTTTTTGCCCATTGACATGTTGATCAGGCAGACATGGCTGAAGAGGATGCAATCCGAAACGACCTCTGTGCATCAAAGTTCTATCAAATATTTATATTATCCGATCACAAGAGCCGATGATTTGCATCGAGCCGAGTCCTTATTTTGGGAACAAAATAACTCATGAGATCTATTGTTTTCGAAGTGTGCTGGTGCTTTTGGTTCGCCAATTTCCACCAAAACGGATGTGACATGTGTTGAACACCAAAAGTAGTGGACAGTCTGACCCTAGGGCACGGATGGTCCGCGCCCCCATGTTCAGATTAACTCGGGCGATTATCCTTATATCGTACGTGGTTATCCATCTAATCATGTTGGATTTGTTAGCTATCGCCTAGAAACGGGTCCAGACCTCTCCCTATATATATATATATATATATATATATATATATATATATATATATATATATATATATATATATATATATATATATATATATATAAAGTGGTACGACCGATTGAGAACCCCAAACACATTACAATCGAACTAATCTATTTACATTACCTTTCTTTATCATTCTTACCCCAAGAGTAGATGTAGAGTAGCCTTAGTTATAGCTTTCCCCATATCCACCTCTACCTCTATTCGACTCTACGTCGTCTAGATCCGTCTTGAATGGTCTGTCGACCCCAAGACGAACCTAAGATCTCGTCCTTCCTGAGGAGCAAGATCCACCCTTCTCATTGATTTAAGTAAAGATCTCTTTCTCGACTTGATTTCTTAATTACTAGGCGACTCTACGTCGTGTGGGGATGTCTCGGGTGACTTATCGAGCCGGAGCGCCCTTAAGGTCTCTCCCCCAATGGGTGGGATCTAGGGCATCGCGAGGAGGAAGAGGACCCTACGCCATAGTGGACAGTCCGGCCCTGTGCGCAGACCGTCCGAGCGACACGGGGAAGGAGCAGCCCCTGCCGCCGAGTCACGACCCGTCCGTCTCGAAGCCACGGATAGTCCACGCGCGTCGTAGAGGGCACAGCTGGGCAGTGCCCCTAGTGATTGGCGCTGCCCAGATAGACAACAAATATACTTTCATTTTCATCCCAACAACATAATTCATTAATTAATTCAACATCATGGAAGATTTCAAAAGCATTGCATATAGGTGTTATAAGGATCGAACTCGTGAAACAAACTTCAAGAGTTGGGTCCTCAGCACTCCCATACACACATACATCAGTGCTCAAATAAAAAGAAGTCTGACTCGACGACCCAATAGTAAACCTCAGTTGTTACTTGCCTAATGACAAGCTATAAGCTAACTTGCTACGACAAAACCAATCACAACAATTCCTGCACGGACTAGCTAGTACGTACGAATTAAGAAAGGGAAGCTGAGGCCGCCAAGATTATTGCCTCCTGCATCACCACCATCCAGAGCTTTGTCCTGCAGAGAAGGACTTGTTGGGCGTCACCCCGTCGAAGCCATCACTTTGCTGAGGGCTAGACAAACCAAGTCCACCGTCAGCATGGGTGGCTCCAGCTCCACCATCATCGACGCTTCCCAGCTCAGCATTTAGGTCAGGTGATAAGTTGCTGTAGAACACTTGATGAGAATGGACGATCAGAGGTGAGCCAACAACATGTGCACAGCTCTCAGGCGGCGGCTGCTGCTGCTGCACGGAGTTGTGATTCTGCGCACTCAAAGGAAGCTGTTGGTGGTACGGCGACCCTACGTGCAGCGGGGATGAAACTCGCGGCGACAAAGATAGAGGAGACGAATCATCTGACGGTGGAGCTCGCAACGACGACGGCTGCTGGTGGGGCATCGGTGAAGACGACGGCAGGTGCGAGCTGTTACCACTGATGATGTCGATTCCGCGGATGTAGTAGGTGTAAGGGTTCTGGGCTTCCGTCGGTGCCGGCGTCCTGGGTGCTTGGAATTGCACGCCGGCCGATGTGGGAGGGGTATGATGCGATGCCAGAGGGTGATGATGTCGCAAGAAGGACGGATTCTGCGGTGGTAGCGGTGACGGGAGGATCACCGAGCTCGGAAGCGAGGAGCCAGATGACCTTGGCAGCACAGCGGGAGGAGACGTGGACGACGACGCCCATGGATGTTGCTGGAACTGGAAGCGAGCCTGAGAGGGAGCCCATGGAGGACACTTCGTCGGTGGCGTCGCAGCTTGTTGCAGGGGCGGCATTGCACTTGCACGCCACCAAGTGGGCCGCAGCAGCGACGGGTCTCTAAGACGGCGGCCACCACTGGCGTCTGCTTTGCTCGCGTCGTGGAGCAAGGTCGTCGGCAAGCGATCGCTGATCTCTTGCTGTACCCGCGAGAGCTCACGGTACATCTCGAAGAGCTCGGTGGCGTCAAGATCGTCTACGCTGCCGTAAACATACCTGGCCACCTTCGAGGCCTGCTGGACCTTCCTGCTGGTCCGCGCCAGGCTCTCCTTCCTCCGCTTGTCCTCCATGGCCTTGTCTTTCTCCAGCTGGAACACCTCGTTCTGCAGGTTGGTGATGGAAGCCTTGTCTGCTTCGCTGGTGTCAAGGTCCGTCGGCGCGCTCCCCAGAAGGAAAGCGTCGACTATGGGGCTGGCCTCCGGGGTGCCGAAGGAGGAGAACCTCCCGCTCTCGGACTCCAGCACCACCGCCACCCTCGCGCCGGTGAGGGTGGACAGGTCGGACGCCGCCTTGAAGAGCCCGGACCGCCTCTTGAAGAACGTGAGGCTCCGGTCCCTACCGTCCTCGATGAATCTCACCCCTGACCTCCTGTCCCTCCTCGCCATCATGCGATACTACTAGTACTACGATACGATCCGTCACTGCTTGTGAGTGAGTGGGAGCAGGTCCCCCTGCCCCTTTATATAGAAGAAATTTAGGTACAAAAGAAGACAAATCTAATGAGATTTGAAGCCGAGAAAAACGTATTTTGTATAACTTCTTGCCACAAGTCACTGAGCAGCAGGTCATTCTTTTGTGCGATCAAGATGGGCCCAATTGCCAATGACCACTAGAAAGCCTTCAAACAAAATTTTGTGTGGGTGTGGCAAAAGAAAATTCAATGCATATCTATTTGCCAATGATTAGTCGAATATTTGTTGTTTTTGGAACAAAAATGTAGTGTATTTATTGGCATCCTTTAGCTACCACATTACCATTTAGGCAAGTCTTGATTAGCAGCCATTTTTAGTCTCCTGCTACTACGGTTATCCTGTCTAGCTACCAATACAAAATGTTGCAATGCGCCCTTGCCTTTCACGTTGGCCAAAACATATCTAAGTTTGTATTGATCATTAATTGGTAAATCCTTTGAATCCAATTTTTCAAATTCGTTTCTTAATACAAAACTATGTCTCAACCATTGGAATCGATTTGACCAGTCAAACTAGCTGCTAGTCGGATGAATAACAATAACAACATACTTAAAATACCACTTTGAGGATAGGAGTCAGTTTTTTTTTCTAATAAAACTATGGGTTGATTGCTTACAATATTTAGGGCCAGTTTCTTTTAATTTTTGTTAGCTTCTGCCAGCACAAACGTGAAACAATCAGCTCAACAGTTGAGCTGGCTTTTGAAATGTTGAAAAGCTGGCTTCCGAGAAAATAACCTAAAAGCTAAAAAAACCACGCTGAGATGAGGTTTTCTATCTTTCGGTGTGCTGAGAAATTTAAAAATATAGTAAAAAAATCAATAACAAAAAGCCAACAACAAAAAAAGCCAGCTTTTGAACCGAAAGACTAAAAGTTACAGCTCAAACCAACAATCTCTAAGGGTGTGATTGATTTGAAGAATCAATACATTCTAAATAAGGTGGTGTACTGTGTTATAAGTTCATTCTATAAATTTGGTAAAATGAACTCACTTCTCATATTATTACTAATTATTACACTATAAGAAATGAAATGATGATGGATCAACTCATTACATTCCACAAACCAAACAAAAAAAGTGAGGAGTGAGAAGATTATGGACTATCTCATTCCTCAAACCAAACACGTTATAAGTGTGTCAACATGAGACGCAAGCAATGTTTTTTACCAGACTACTGCAAGAACACAATCGATCACAACATTTCACATAAAGGATTCCAGTTTTACTGAATTTATTGAAATTGATAGTACTATTATAATGATAGTTATAGTAGTAGATATAGTTGAGTTATTTCGCCAACTCACAAGGTTGATCGGCTCCATTCACCATTAAGGTATCATTTCATTAAGTCATGATGCTATCATCACAACAACAAACTAACAATTTTGAAGAGTTGATAGACTTCCGCAAACTATGTTGATGTCATTTGCTTACTGTCCTTACAGGAAACTTCATAACTTACAAGAGCCTAAATCTTGGAAGTTAGTTAAAAACGGTCGGAAGTTAAGCCAACACCCCTAACTTACAAGAGCCTAATTCTTAGATCCTAATTCCCACCACTACAAAAGTACAAATTATAAGGAAACAATATATTTACGTTATACCAACACCCCTACCTTCCCTAGATGGTATAGAAATAACTTAATGACTATTTTGGGGAGCTCAAACTTCACGGCTCTGGTAGAATTAGGGTGTTTGGCATGGTTCCAGAGCAAAACTTTAAGGACAAGCTAGCCAGAGCCAGCCAAACACCCTAACTCCAGAGTTGCAGACTTCATATAATATTGAGATTTGCTGTTCCAAAATTTCTAGAAAAGCAAACTAGACATGCAGTTTGAATAAATTTCTCACCACTCATTATGAGAAAGAGTAATCTAGACTTTGGAAAGAGTTGCTCTACCTAGAGTTTTAAAGTAGAGCTATTCTAGAGTAGAGTAGAGCCATGTCAAACACGTCCTTAGAGTATGTAGCCAAAACATCTAAGTTCTCAAAATAATTTTAAAATATATTCTAAATGTAAGCTCAAAATATGATTAAATTTTATATAAAAATTTCAAAAGTTGTTTTTCTATCTTTTAAAATTCAAGACTTGATTCAACATAGTTTTAAAATGATAATTTAAAATTAGAGCATAAAATGCTTTCTAAAAATATATTTTAATTGATCTTTCTAAAATATAGTTTAAAGTGATTTTCAAAATAGAGTTTACGAGGGTTTCCAAAATATCTTTGAAAAGATCAAAGATTTAAAATCCCGAATTAATGCATACAAGGGTGAATTAGATCAACAACAAAGTAAGAAATTTAAAACTGATGTGTAATTGTTTATCATGAAAGGATCAAGATGCTCAAGAGGAGAGTAAATTGGGCTTCTCTCTAAATTTTCTTGCTTAAATTAAAACCAACAATCAAGCCTAATTTCACCCCTTGTTCCTAGTAGTGTGAAAAAAAATTATACACACTATGTTCCAATTATATACTAGGATGATAATTCTAGTAATGTAAATACTTCAAAAATTTCCCAAATATAAATTAATTAAGAAAGAATTACGAACACCTTGATGTTTTGTCGTGGTATCGAAGAGTCGACACACTCCCCTTTGGTTTGCTTAAGGGCCAAGTGCTCTCTATGAGCTAGTTCTTCGCCTCTCCATCATGGTGAACCACTCACAACCATGTACACACTTGAGTTGGGTCACACACAAACTCTCCGATGATCATCAAACTTTAGATCACCAACACCTTGTATAGATGGTATATATCACCAAGAATAACAAGCACTAACTCTCACTTGATTTGACTAAGTCTAATTATAATGATGAATGCACACAAGCTACTAGGCAAAGGCTCTTCCTTGGTCTTAAACGGATCCTTCAATAATTGAAATGATAAGAGACCTTATACGACCAAGTTGGGGGATTAAATAGCTAAAAGAAAAGAAACTAGGCATTACAGACCAACTCAGCCTAGTCGAGTGCACCAGGCATCTTAGGTGCGTACCAACTCTCTGCACCAAACACAAATGCTGCCTTCCTAATGGCTAGTTTCTAAAACTAGTCATTACTATATTAGTATACTGTGCTCATCGATGCCACAACAAACATGTATGGTGAGTACAACTCTCGAGTGCACACTTGAAAACCTCTTTGACTACCATGTCTAGTGCCATATTTGGTGGCAAAACACATTCAGTGAATACTAGGCCTCTCAAATACAGCTTACAACCTCTTTGAGTACCCTATTCATTGGTACACCAAACACATCCGGTGAGTATAAAGTATCTGATGCCAATTATGCAAGCTCTTTAGATGCCCTGTTCGGTGATACACCAGATACATATAGTGAGTACAAAGTGTATAAGGCCAACTCTACAATCTCTCTAGGTGACATATCTAATGCACACTAAACACGTTAGTGCTACACTCAATGCAATAGGGCACACTCCTATTTAGTGGCACATATATGGTACTACTACAGTACTACCAACTCATTTGTTTTGTTCATTTTTTAGTTAGATTTTGTTTCAAACTTCTCATAGGCTCTCATGGGTATACCTAGCACTAGTTTTCATAAGTGTGTATCACCACACCTAATTAGGCCTAATTAAAGCTACTCATTTTATGTCCCTCTTCATAGTATGTCCAAAGGAAAATAAGGTCCTACCACAACTCTAAGCGTCCAACAAGTCAATTAACACTTAGCACTAGAAAGTCTTTAAACATCTCGATCATTCTTTAAAAATTGATAATTGATTTGTATCAATATGACATGAATACCACATAAGTCCAATCATCTTCCATTATTATGACCTAACTTATCTTGTTTTTGCAAAATACATGTTAGTCTTATTAACCTTATCATGTCATTAATCATCAAAACCAAACTAGGGGCCTAGATGCTTGCAATCTCCCCCTTTTAGTGATTGGTGACAACCTATCCTCAAGTATGTGGGGAAAGTGTAGAGTTTTTAAAGGAACCTTGTTTATATCAACTTTTGTCGTTAAAACATGATGTGTCTTCACACTTTTGGATATATTTTCACACTTGCTACGAGATTTTTTCTTGGAAGAGTTGCAAACAGACATTCATTGCATTGTAGGCAATGCATGTTGAGTTTATGGCAACATACGAGGCAAATGGACAAACGATGTGGGTAATGAAATTTGGACTTGGATTGAGCGGTTGATGGCATAGAAATACCACTGACAATATATTGTGATAATGAGCCAATGATATATTACTCCTACAACAAGTCAAGTGTTGTTGCCAAATTCATTGACATTAAATGCTCTGTTGTTAAGGAGAAGATCTAGGATCAAACCATTAAAGCTGAGCATATCATAACCCAGCAAATGATAGTGAATCCGCTCATAAAAGGCCTTCCACCCATCATGTTTAGATAACACATAGTCGACATGAGATTAAAGGAAAGCCTATGCTTCTAGATTAAGGGGCTATAGAAACAACTGTGTATAAAGTTATTTCATTCTAAGGCAGGTGAGCATGCTATAGTCAATGAGTTTGGTAACACTTAATTGGTCAATATAATGCATTGACCTTGATATGTAAAGTTATCAAAGGGTGGAACCTAAAAAGGTAAAGAACAAGGAAACAGAGAAAAAAAGGAAGAATGTTAGAGATGTTCTCTGACTTCATCAAATAACAGAATTTGAATCTATCCCTTTCTTTCCTCCTTCAGATTTGTGCCTCGATCGGGGGCAAACAGCTTCCTAGTTGTGGTCCCCGATCATGAGAAGCACTACATAAATGCAACTAGAGCCGATATGGAAGCAATCACTTCATGTCTCTGCTAAACCCTAGCTACAACACACCAAGAGGTCTCAATCACCTCACGCTTCTCTAGTGATTGGAATAGCCCTACACGTGGTTTCCCGCTGAACCCAATGCTCCTCTTGCACCGAGCAACGACGAGCAGACTCCTAATCTTGGACAGGGAAATGGAGTAGATGGACAGACATGATAACAACGTACCATCACCAGACACCACTGCAATAGCCAACACCACCTTCAACATTAGTCCAGAAGGTATAACACCAAGTTCCTCCCACTCCCTGTCTTTCAGAAATAATATCTATGTGTATCAATCTATGACTGAGTTACCATATGGTAATTGAGGACCTATTGAAATCCTAGAATTAGAACTCTATCAATAAATCTTTCCTCGAAAGATACTAAACTTTGGGAAATAAATTATTGCGTCTTCACTTTGTTTTAATTTATATTGAGTTTTTTATTCGATTTGTGCTTCATTTTTTATCTACTCGATTGTGTCTATTTGTGAGTAAAGGTGCTTCGTTGGCTTGCTAATAAACTCCTCCATACACACATCTCTAAGTTTAGTTTGAACTCGAGTTGTATTGCAAGTGTAATCTTTTGAGCTTTCTATTCAACTGTTTGCGTAACCTACACAGATCTCTGCATAAATTACATATACGTGCATAAGTTACGGACAAATCCGTGTAACCTTTATTATAATCCACTTCTTTCAACTATGTAAGATTTTTCCAGAAACACCAATTTACCCGCTCGAGGCAACATTCCCATTCTTTCAAGAAACATAGTATCATAAGGCGCACACATGTTTCTTTACCTTTGGCTATTCTGCTTGTAGTATTTCAACATAGGGAGTTATCTTAGCATGTTCATGCAAAAGAATGATGGCTGAACATTAACAATTGAATCATCATAGCTCAACCAAAATGAGCAAGCAGAACATCCAGACATCAAGATTCGCCAAAATCCAAGCCCAAAGGGGCATACAGAGACCTATAAGATCATAGCTCTCCCACAAAAAAGGCAAATCAAGAAACTATTTAGGCATGAATCCATGCCCTAAAGCAAGATGAGTTTCAATGTAAATGATGTCTCAGTGCTGTAGCAAAGGCTACTCAAGTGTATACATCATTTGTGCTCAAGAAAAATGATGCACAACAAAAACTGTGACTGGATCCCAACTATCTCCATCATAACTCAGGTGGCGGTGGTTCCTCAAATGTGGGTGACAGGCAACTACTCACTTCTTTGTAGCAGCCTAGCCAATAAATTTCTTAATAACATAGCAATCCGATGGCGAAATGTTTACATAGTAGTTATGTATCATCTGTGTTATTTCGATCCCAAACTTCTTGTAGAAAGCGATTGCATCATTGTTGTTGGTCTGAACATGCAAGTATATCTCAGAGATGTTTTGCTTTGCTAAGAGATCGAACACATGATCCAGTAGCTTTGTCCATGTTGAATAAAATCAGTCAAATATATGATGGCATAGAACTTATTATGCACTATAATTTTATTTGCATAACACAAAATCATTCAGAGTGGTGTTTTCTTTTTTTTATGGTTTGTAGCTCAGCCATGGGAAAGTCAACCCCAACACAATATTCATATTCTTTTTCAACTAGCATCCATTTTCAGGAGCAAGTAACAGTACAGGTAGCTAACATAAGTTGCTAAGGAATACCAGATTCAAAATTTCCTGATGTTTTCTTGTGCACACCAAGGATTTCTAATAAACCATCATGTTCAACTTTTAGCTTCTACAATCGACCCAAGTGTAAACAACATAAATTGCCACACTAGGTCCACATGTAGTGTTAGATTTGATCATAGCTCCTAAAATTTCATCTGGAACCAATGAAACTCGATAGCAACAAGAAGGGTCATTAGTGGTGTAGCTTAGTATTTAGTGGACTCTAGAACAATCAAGCGAGTAAAAGCGATTGTTGAGGGAAAGAGACTAGCTATAAAGGCTAACCTTATGGGTTCTAGACTCAGGGCTTAAAAAGAAAGTATAAGATTACTTACAAAATCTATAAAAGGTTATTATCTTGCTACACAGTTATTGCATAATGAATATTCAACCTTTTCAATGAAGTTAAAATGTATGTCACCTTTACCTTAATACGAAAATCTATTTGTAAAAACACTGAGCATCTAGCATGAGGCTTCAGCGTTGTGCTGAAAACAAACTCCCTAAAGAATAAGCACACTAATTTCAACTTCTCTATAGTGACACTTGCATATTATTGCTTAAGCATTGACACTTCAGAAAAGCAACAACAATACGCACCAACTTTACTAGGAGATGAAAGTCTAATAGCTAAATGCAAGAAAGCAGAGAAGACAATGCTAGTAACATAGATTGCATCAGCAATTTAGAACATCTCTAGCAAATAAAAAGTAGTTCAATTTTTTACATAGTCTTACAAATGGTATCACTTAATAATAATAGTGCCAACTAAACAGCTTATATGATGACCTACAACACATTAGCACTGCCTATAAAGTTGGTAAGCACATGCTACCTTTTTAGGTTGTGTGGAAAGAAGGTGGTGTCAGAGCATTGTTAGTATAGTTGAAGCTAGGTTGTAAATAAAATGAGAATGGGGCATTGCAGTGCATATACAACAATAATACAATGGAGATTAGTTTGACGATATCAATTATCAGGAATAGATGTGTGCAAACTCAAGATGTAGTCATTGCATATCTATTGAAATCAATGATGATCCACACATGTCTAACTTTTGAGGCATTACAAACATCAAATAAATACAAAAGTGAATCAAAAGGGGGAAGGCTCACCAATACCAAGACTGTGATATGGCTCTAGTACACCCAATGTCATGATTTAAACTTAGACTGTCCCTTCTTCATTCTTCTCCAGGCGACAAGCTATCACACCAACACAAATATCGCTGTAGTAAGTTGTAGATAAATGGCATCACTCATCAAGATGGACAGCAACCAATTTCACACATAATCATCAGTTGCATCCGTACAACCTGGGGGCAATCACACTTCATTACCCAGCCTAAACAGCACAGCTACCAAAACCCTCCAAGATCGGGCCTAACCCAATAAATCATCCATTTTTACACATCACATTCATCTAAATCCTAATGGCATCTTCTCGATCTCGCCGCAATAGGTCACCCTTTTGCACCCCAATCGTAGGTCCAATGATACAAGGGAAACAACCGTGGCATAAAGCAGGGAACAGAGGAGGGGGAGAAGGAGAAGGAGAGGGGAGTGGACGACACACTTAGTTTGGAGAAATCCTTGGAGGAGATGGTATCCTGGTAGTATTTTTCATTGTAGCGGACATGGAAAAGCGTTGTATTAAGCTTCTTGAGCTGCATCACGTTCTTATCCTCACACAGTCCAGCGATGTCCGCTCGACGCCGCTCCCTCCACCACCGCCTCCACCGACCTTCTCTTTGCTCGCGGCGACCTCGTCGTCCCCCATGCTCATCTTCGTGCTCCCTCCTCCCTCCTTGATTTGCATGTATTTTGCTAGAGTATATGGAGGAGAAGGCGTCGGAGAGTTGAGAGTTGTGTGCGGCACGAGCATGGTGGCGGTGGCAGTGGTGTTTGGCTGACCTCCCTTCCTCTCTGGTGCGGTTGAGGACTTCTTGCTTCTTGGGTCCGGTCCAAGTCTCATTCACAAAAACCCTTCTCCACTACTCCACTCTTGTGTGGGTGTAAACGGTATGGATTGGATATTATCTGAGCATTTGATCATTTAAAGAGACTAATTATTTAGTTGGATAGTTTTTTATATCCACATCATATCCTGATTTTGGATTCAAATCCATATAGTATAGTTCGGATATTGGATACAGATATAAAAAGACTGATATCTAACATATTTCAGATATCTGGATATCTTCCCAGATATATCTTATTGGATATTCGGATACCTTTTCGAATAGTTATGTCCATTTTGATGATTTTCTAGAAAAAATTAATAATACACAAATAGCCTCAGAAATTTATAAATTTTTGCAGAGGCACAACATATATAAATATATAATCGTCAAAAATGTTTGGACCATAAAATCTACAATATGACATTGTTTCTTCCATTTCACTTCCATTTGTTGCGTGAGTTACATGTGAAATCACTATAAGTATCCAAGTTTCAAGATAATCAATACTTGACTTTATCATTTTTATATGGGGACTTGAGTTTATATTCTTATAGAATGTTTTTAGTCTTGGTACTTTATTTGTATTTTTTGTGGACACTAGAATATTTTATGAATTTAATTGTTTTTGACGATTTTCTGTAGAAAGAAATTAATAATACACAAATAGCCTTAGAAAATCATGAAATTTGACGAAGGCACACCATATCTCCACATATAATACTCAAAAATATTTGGACCATAAAATTCATAAGATGTTAATGTTTCTTCCATTTCACTTCCACTTGTTGTGTGGGTTACACGTGAAATCACTCTAAGTATACAAGTTTCAACATAATCAATACTTTACTTTATTAGATTCATGTGGGGACTTGAGATTATATTTTTATAGAATATTTATTAGTCTTGGTAACTTATTTGTATTTTTGGTGGACACTACAATATTTTATGAATTTAATTGCATTTTGATGATTTTCTGCAGAAAGAAATTAATAATACACAAATAGCCTTAGAAATTCATGAAATTTTATGGAGGTAGAACTTATATTCACATAGAATCCTCAAAATGTTTGGACCACAAAATGTACAAGATGTCATCGTTTTTTTCATTTTACTTCCACTTGTTGCGTGAGTTACATGTGAAATCACTCTAAGTATTCAAGTTTTAACATAATCAATACTTCTATTTATCATTTTCATGTGGGAAGTTGAGGTTATCTTCTTACAGAATGTTTATTAGCCTTGGTAATTTATTTGCATTTTTTGGTCGACACTAGAATATTTTATGAATTTAATTGAATTTTGATGATTTTGTGCATAAAGAAATTAAAAATACACAAATAGCCTCAAAGATTCATGAAATTTAATAGAGACACAACATATGTCCATATATAATCATCAAAATATTTGGACTCAAGGAGTGGCTAAATGGTTACAACAACCGAGATATGTGTGGAATGATGTCTTACATGGTATCCGACAAAAAAATATGTTATCGATGCTATATGTGTCCAACTAGTTCTGTATTCGACACAGGGTTATCCATATTTGCATCTGAAAACATCCACATTTGTATTCATATCCGAAGCAATCTGTATTCGAATTCGAATCCAAATAAAAATATGAAAACAAATATGGTTTCAATGATATCCATCTATATTCGATCCGATTACACCCATAGTGTGCCGTTTGGTTGCTCCTAGTTCCTCGCTGCCATATGTGGCCCATTCTCTAGCAATGGTGGAGCAGTGGCCTAGAAAGAGATAAAAATGTACGAGTCCACTTCCAAAACCCTAGGTTTGTGGCTTTCCCCTCGCCTCACGCAGTCGCTCGACACCTCAGCCTTGTCGTCTCCAACTCTGTGTTTTCCCTTCCGCCACCATAGCTTTGGGAGACGACAATGAGCCGCTAAAAGCTCTCTTATGGTTTTTGGTGGTTTGGATAACAACCTAATTACAGGACTGACAGGTGTGTTAAGTGTTGGACAAGTGCTTAGTGTAAAGCTTGTAAAGTTCAACACAAGTGTTCAAGAGTGATGGTCCAAAGGCTGAGTTGATTATGGTTGTGGACATGACGTGTGAAGAAGAATATTGCTTGAGTCTCGGTGTTCATATCTTGGAGACAGTCGATCCAGCCAAGAATGGAAGCAAGAAGAGCTTCGAGGTAGTAAGTGCACGGGAGAAGGTCAAGGAGGCCGAGGAACCCAAAGTCAGGGGTGAAGAAGAAGACTTGCAAAGTCAAGGTTAATCGAGTTGGAAGAGCTATGGTGCATCGAGGGTCACTACTTAAGGACGTGACTTACAGCCAATGACGTAACATCTATAGTTATGTGGTGTAAGTCATAAGGCTCAAGATCAAGCTCAAGATGTAGAGCAAGGTCACTAGAAGTAGTGTAAAAGCTAGAACCTGGAAGCAGCCCAAAAGAGCTAAGTTTATTCTAACTTTTAATTTGGGTTGTTCTTGTGTTTGGATATGTTCTATGTGACCCTTGTAGGATGTTGGAGCTCATAAATGGCAAACTCGGTCAAGTCATGGAAACTTAGAGTTTTGGAGTCCAACATCGACCTCAAATAGGCCAAAAGTGAGAGCACCTAGAGGGGGGTGAATAGGTGATCCTGTAAAACTGAAAACTTAATGCCACAAAACTTGATTAGGAGTTAGCACAATAATGCCAAGTGGCTAGAGGGGAGTCTTAGAAAAACACAATAACCACAAGAAGATCAACACAGAGATGGCATAGTGGTTTATCCCGTGGTTCGGCCAAGTCCAACGCTTGCCTACTCCATGTTGTGGCGTCCCAACGGACGAGGGTTGCAATCAACCCCTCTCAAGTGGTCCAAAGACCCACTTGAATACCATGGTGTTTTGCTTTGTTTACTATATCCCGCTCGCGAGGAATCTCCACAACTTGGAGCCTCTCGCCCTTACACTTTGATGTTCACAAAGAAGCACGGAGTAAGGGAGAGATGAGCAACACACACAAGACACAAAATCAGAGCGACAACACGCACACAAGTCGCAACAAAAGCTCACAACACAACCCGACGAGTTCACAACTCAAATGGAGCTCTAGTTGCTATCACAAAGAATCAAATGCGCGGAATCGAAGTCTTGGTGCTTATGAATGCTTAGAGAATGCTTAGAGAATGCTTGGTGTGCTCCTCCATGCGCCTAGGGGTCCCTTTTATAGCCCCAAGGCAGCTAGGAGCCGTTGAGAGCATTCCTGGAAGGCAATTCTTGCCTTCTGTCGCCTGGCACACCGGACAGTCCGGTGCACCACCGGACACTGTCCGGTGCGGATTTCTTTCCTTATTTGGCGAAGCCGACCGTTGCAGATGTAGAGCCGTTGGCGCACCGGACACTGTCCGGTGCACACCGGACAGTCTGGTGCCCCCTTGTGACCATTGGCTCGGCCACGCGTCACGCGCGGAATCCTCGGCCGACCGTTGGCCCGGCTGACCGTTGGCTCACCGGACAGTCCGGTGATTTATAGCCGTACACCGTTAATCATCTCCCGAGAGCGACGAGTTCGCCTGTGAATGGCTCACCGGACAGTCCGGTGCACCACATGACAGTCCGGTGATTTATAGCCGTACACCACCGTCGAAGTCCCGAGAGCAGCAAGTTCGCCAGAGCTAGCCTGGCGCACCGAACACTGTCCGGTGCACCACCGGACAGTCCGGTGCACCGAGACTGAGCAGACTTTGGCTGAACAAAGCCATCTCTTTTCCAATTTGATTTCTCCTGTTTCCAGCACTTAGACACAATACATTAGTTCTCAAAACAATATACTAAGTCTAGAAACATACCTTTAGACTTGATTTGCACTTTGTCCAACACTTGGCATACTTTAATACTTAAGTACTTGTGTTGGCACTCAATCACCAAAAAACTTAGAAATGGCCCAAGGGCACATTTCCCTTTCAATCTCCCCCTTTTTGGTGATTTATGCCAACACAACAAAAAGCAACTAAAAGAGGTGCAACATCAATACAAATGAGAACTCAAAATTGTTTTGATTCAAATTTGGCATATATGGATCACTCTTTGCCACCACTTGGTTTTGTTTTTGCAAATCAACCTCAATCTCTTATCTCTAATTCAAATACAATTGTAGAGACGTAAAGAGAGTTGTTCCAAGAGAAATTGATCAAAGATTTCAAAAACTCCCCCTTTTTCCCATAATCGACTATTCTCCCCACAAGAGGCCAACTTTTGACAAAAGCGACAACAAGAGAGTTTTGACAAACCAAAAGCTCTATTCTACTATTTTCAAAATTTCTCAAGTGGTAGCTGATCCATTTATTGCTTTGGCCTTATTTTCTCCCCCTTTGGCATCAAGCACCAAAACAGGATCAATCTTGGCCCTTTAACCCCATTGCCTCACCAAAATCTTCAAATAAGAGTACAAAGGCAATAAGAGTACATGAGATGAACTTGGAATAAGTTACCCTCTCATCGGAGTGCAGTGGAAGTCTTTCATGGTCCAAGTCCACCCTTTCCCTTTCAAACCGCCTTTGAGACTAAATCAAGCAAACTCAAGCACATGGTTAGTCTCAAAGGGTCAAGTTGTAGCACATCTCCCCCTAAATATGTGCATCACTTGCAAAAGGACTTGTGAGGTCCAGGGAGTGTTTGTACAACTTGAGCACCACAAGTAAACAAAATGCATAAGGAACATGATCAAAGCATAATACACATGTATGCGACAAATCCATCCAAGTTCCGCGAATCTAAGACATTTAGCTCACTACGCAGCCTGCAGAAGGTCTTCTCATCTAAAGGCTTGGTAAAGATATCGGCTAGCTGGTTCTCGGTGTTAATATAAAACACTTTGATATCTCCCTTTTGCTGGTGGTCTCTCAAAAAGTGATGACGGATGTCAATGTGCTTTGTGCGGCTGTGCTCAACAGGATTTTCCGCCATTCGGATATCACTCTCATTGTCACATAGGAGTGGGACTTTACTCAGATTGTAGCCAAAGTCTTGGAGGGTTTGCATCATCCAGAGTAGTTGCGTGCAACACTGTCCTGCGGCAACATACTCGGCCTCAGCGGTGGATAGGGCAACAGAAGTTTGTTTCTTAGAATTCCATGACACCAGGGACCTTCCTAAGAATTGGCTCATCCCCGATGTACTCTTCCTATTGACCTTACATCCAGCATAGTCGGAATCTGAATATCCAATCAAATCAAAGGTAGACCCCTTTGGATACCAGATCCCGAAGCAAGGCGTAGCGACTAAATATCTAAGAATTCGCTTCACGGCCACTAAGTGACACTCCCTTGGATCGGATTGAAATCTGGCACACATGCATACACTAAGCATAATATCTCGTCTACTAGCACATAAATAAAGTAAAGACCCTATCATAGACCGGTATGCCTTTTGATCAACGGACCTACCTCCTTTGTTGAGGTCAGTGTGTCCATTGGTTCCCATCGGAGTCTTTACGGGCTTGGCGTCCTTCATCCCAAACCGCTTTAGCAAGTCTTGCGTGTACTTCGTTTGGGAGATGAAGGTGCCGTCCTTGAGTTGCTTCACTTGGAACCCAAGGAAGTAGTTCAACTCGCCCATCATCGACATCTCGAACTTCTGAGTCATCACCCTGCTAAACTCTTCACAAGACTTTTGGTTAGTAGAACCAAATATTATGTCATCGACATAAATTTGGCACACAAAAAGATCACCATCGCAAGTCTTAGTGAAAAGAGTTGGATCGGCTTTCCCAACCTTGAAAGCATTAGCAATTAAAAAGTCTCTAAGGCATTCATATCATGTTCTTGGGGCTTGCTTAAGTCCATAGAGCGCCTTAGAGAGCTTACATACGTGGTCGGGGTACCGTTCATCCTCGAAGCCAGGGGGTTGCTCCACGTACACCTCCTCCTTGATTGGCCCGTTGAGGAAAGCGCTCTTCACATCCATTTGGAACAACCTGAAAGAATGGTGAGCGGTATATGCTAGCAAAATACGAATGGACTCTAGCCTAGCCACAGGAGCAAAAGTCTCCTCAAAGTCCAAACCTGCAACTTGGGCATAACCTTTTGCCACAAGTCGAGCCTTGTTCCTTGTCACCACCCCGTGCTCGTCCTGTTTGTTGCGGAACACCCACTTAGTTCCCACAACATTTTGCTTGGGACGCGGCACCAGTGTCCAAACTTCATTACGCTTGAAGTTGTTGAGCTCTTTCTGCATGGCCAACACCCAATCTGGATCTAGCAAGGCCTCTTCTACCCTGAAAGGCTCAATAGAAGAGACAAAGGAGTAATGCTCACAAAAATTAACTAATCTAGAACGAGTAGTTACTCCCTTGCTAATGTCACCCAAAATTTGGTCGACGGGATGATTCCTTTGAATCGTCGCTCGAACTTGGGTTGGAGGTGCCGGTTGTGCTTCTTCCTCCATTACATGGTCATCTTGTGTTCCCCCTTGATCACATGCCTCTTCTTGATGAACCTGTTCATCGTCTTGAGTTGGGGGATGCACCATTGTTGAGGAAGAAGGTTGATCTTGCTCCTTTTGTTCCTGTGGTCGTACATCTCCAATCGCCATGGTGCGTATTGCGTCCGTTGGAACATCTTCTCCATCTACATCATCAAGATCAACAACTTGCTCTCTTGGAGAGCCATTAGTCTCATCAAATACAACGTCGCTAGAGACTTCAACCAAACCCGATGATTTGTTGAAGACTCTATATGCCTTTGTATTTGAGTCATAACCTAACAAAACCCTTCTACAGCTTTGGGAGCAAACTTAGAATTTCTACCTTTCTTCACTAGAATGTAACATTTGCTCCCAAATACACGAAAGTAAGACATATTGGGTTTGTTACCGGTTAGAAGCTCATACGAAGTCTTCTTGAGGAGGCGGTGAAGGTAGACCCGGTTGATGGCGTGGCAAGCCGTGTTCACGGCTTCCGACCAAAACCGCTCGGGGGTCTTGAACTCTCCAAGCATCGTCCTCGCCATGTCTATGAGCGTCCTGTTCTTCCTCTCTATCACACCATTTTGCTGTGGTGTGTAGGGAGCGGAGAACTCGTGCTTGATCCCTTCCTCCTCAAGGTACTCCTCCACTTGAAGGTTCTTGAACTCGGACCCGTTGTCGCTCCTTATCTTCTTCACCTTGAGCTCAAACTCATTTTGAGCTCTTCTTAGAAAGCGCTTGAGGGTCCCTTGGGTTTCAGATTTATCCTTCAAAAAGAATACCCAAGTGAAGCGGGAAAAATCATCAACTATAACAAGACCATACTTACTTCCTCCTATACTTAGATAGGCGACGGGTCCGAAGAGGTCCATATGAAGCATCTCCAACGGTCTTGATGTGGTCATCACATTTTTGGTATGATGAGAACTTCCCACCTGTTTACCTGCTTGACAAGCTGCACAAGGTCTATCTTTTTCGAAAGTAACATTAGTTAGACCTATCACGTGTTCTCCCTTTAGAAGCTTGTGAAGGTTCTTCATCCCCACATGTGCTAAGCGGCGATGCCACAACCAGTCCATGCTAGTCTTAGCAATTAAGCATGCATCTAGACCGGCCTCCTCTTTTGCAAAATCAACTAAATAAAGTTTGTCGTCTAGTACACCCTTAAAAGCTAATGAACCATCACTTCTCCTAAAGACAGACACATCTACATTTGTGAATAAACAGTTATATCCCATATTACAGAGTTGACTCACAGACAACAAGTTATATCCAAGCGACTCAACTAAAAACACATTAGAAATAGAGTGCTCGGATGAAATAGCAATTTTTTCTAACCCTTTCACCTTGCCTTGGTTCCCATCACCGAATATTATTGAATCTTGGGGATCCTTGTTCTTGACGTAGGAGGTGAACATCTTCTTCTCCCCCGTCATGTGGTTTGTGCATCCGTTGTCGATAATCCAGCTTGAACCCCCGGATGCATAAACCTACAAGGCAAATTTAGGCTTGGGTCTTAGGTACCCAACTCTTGTTGGGTCCTACAAGGTTAGTGACAATATCTTTAGGGACCCAAATGCAAGTTTTATCATCATCATCACTAGACTCATCCTCACTTGAAGAAGCATAAGTAGTATTCTGAGTACATACCTTCTTCTCCTTCGCCATGAGGCATGTGTGACGCTCGTTGGGAAAGAGGGCCGATTTGTTGAAGGCGGTGGCGGCGAGTCCTTCATTGTCGGAGTCGGACGACGAACAATCCGAGTCCCACTCCTTGCCAAGGTGTGCCTCGCCCTTAGCCTTCTTGTAAGCTTTCTTCTTTTCCCTCTTGTTCTCTTGTTCCTGGTCACTATCATTATCGGGACAGTTAGCGATAAAATGACCAACCTTACCACATTTGAAGCATGAGCGCTTCCCCTTTGTCTTGTTCTTGTTAGGCTGCCCCTTGCGTCCCTTTAGCGCCGTCTTGAAGCGCTTGATGATGAGGGCCATCTCTTCATCATTTAGTCCTGCTGCCTCAACTTGCGCCACCTTGCTAGGTAGCGCCTCCTTGCTACTCATTGCCTTGAGAACAACGGGTTGAGGCTCATGGATTGGACCATTCAACGCGTCGTCCACGTATCTCGCCTCCTTGATCATCATTCTCCCGCTTACAAACTTCCCAAGTACTTCTTCGGGTGACATCTTGGTGTACCTAGGATTTTCATGAATATTGTTCACAAGATGTGGATCAAGGACAGTAAAAGACCTTAGCATTAGGCGAACGACGTCATGGTCCGTCCATTGCGTGCTTCCGTAGCTCCTTATTTTGTTGATGAGGGTCTTGAGTCGGTTGTATGTTTGGGTTGGCTCCTCTCCCCTTATCATTGCAAATCTCCCGAGCTCGCCCTCCACCAACTCCATCTTGGTGAGCATGGTGACGTCGTTCCCCTCATGTGAGATCCTGAGGGTGTCCCAGATCTGCTTGGCATTGTCCAAGCCTCTCACCTTATTGTACTCTTCCCTGCACAAAGATGCTAAAAGGACAGTAGTAGCTTGTGCATTTCTATGGATTTGCTCATTTATAAACATGGGACTATCTGAGCTATCAAATTTCATTCCACTCTCTACAATCTCCCATATGCTTGGATGGAGAGAGAACAAGTGACTACGCATTTTGTGACTCCAAAATCCGTAGTCCTCCCCATCAAAGTGTGGAGGTTTGCCAAGAGGAATGGAAAGCAAATGTGTATTTGAACTATGCGGAATACGAGAATAATCGAAAGAGAAGTTTGAATTAACCGTCTTCCTTTTCTCGTAGTCGTTGTCGTCGTCCTTTTGGGAAGAGGAAGATTCGTCGTTGTCGTCGTAGTAGACGATCTCCTTGATGCGCCTTGTCTTCTTCTTCTTCCCATCTTTTTGTTTGTGGCCCGAGCTCGAGTCGGTAGGCTTGTCATCCTTCGGCTCGTTGACGAAAGACTCCTTCTCCTTATCATTGATCATGATCCCCTTGCCCTTAGGATCCATCTCTTCGGGCGATTAGTCCCTTTCTTGAAGAGAACGGCTCCGATACCAATTGAGAGCACCTAGAGGGGGGGTGAATAGGTGATCCTGTAAAACTGAAAACTTAATGCCACAAAACTTGATTAGGAGTTAGCACAATAATGCCAAGTGGCTAGAGGGGAGTCTTAGCAAAACACAATAACCACAAGAAGATCAACACAGAGATGGCACAGTGGTTTATCCCGTGGTTCAGCCAAGTCCAACGCTTGCCTACTCCACGTTGTGGTGTCCCAACAGATGAGGGTTGCAATCAACCCCTCTCAAGCGGTCCAAAGACCCACTTGAATACCACGGTGTTTTGCTTTGTTTACTATATATTGCTCGCAAGGAATCTCCACAACTTGGAGCCTCTCGCCCTTACACTTTGATGTTCACAAAGAAGCACGGAGTAAGGGAGGGATGAGCAACACACACAAGACACAAAATCAGAGCGACAACACGCACACAAGTCGCAACAAAAGCTCACAACACAACCCGAAGAGTTCACAACTCAAATGGAGCTCTAGTTGCTATCACAAAGAATCTAATGCACGGAATCGAAGTCTTGGTGCTTATGAATGCTTAGAGAATGCTTAGAGAATGCTTGCTGTGCTCCTCCATGCGCCTAGGGGTCCCTTTTATAGCCCCAAGGCAGCTAGGAGCCGTTGAGAGCATTCCTGGAAGGCAATTCTTGCCTTCTGTCGCCTGGCGCACCGGACAGTCCGGTGCACCACCGGACAGTCCGGTGCACCACCGGACACTGTCCGGTGCGGATTTCTTTCCTTATTTGGCGAAGCCGACCGTTGCAGATGTAGAGCCGTTGGCGCACCGGACACTGTCCGGTGCACACCGGGCAGTCCGGTGCCCCCTTGTGACCGTTGGCTCGGCCACGCGTCACGCGCGGAATCCTCGGCCGACCGTTGGCCCGACTGACCGTTGGCTCACCGGACAGTCTGGTGCACCACCGGATAGTCCGGTGATTTATAGCCGTACACCGTTAATCATCTCCCGAGAGCGATGAGTTCGCCTGTGAATGGCTCACCGGACAGTCCGGTGATTTATAGCCGTACCGAGAGCAGCAAGTTCGCCAGAGCCAGCCTGGCGCACCGGACACTGTCCGGTGCACCACCGGACAGTCCGGTGCACCCAGAGTGAGCAGACTTTTGCTGAACAAAGCCATCTCTTTTCCAATTTGATTTCTCCTGTTTCCAGCACTTAGACACAATACATTAGTTCTCAAAACAATGTACTAAGTCTAGAAACATACCTTTAGACTTGATTTGCACTTTGTCCAACACTTGGCATACTTTAATACTTAAGTACTTGTGTTGGCACTCAATCACCAAAAAACTTAGAAATGGCCCAAGGGCACATTTCCCTTTCAAAAAGGAGAAAAATAGTGAAGAAGGTTAAGTATGCAGGTTTGAGTGTTCAAATATGTTGCATACACCTTCTACTACACATATGGCACTTTGGTTTTTCTCACTAACCATGTTTATAGAGAAAGTGTCATCTAGAGCTCTGTTTGAGCTGAAACAGAAAAGCTGGGAGAAGATTTGAAAAGAGGTAATTTTCTAGGACTTAGTCAATTGATTTATACTCTAACTATGTTTGTCTAAGCCACAGGAAGGTCCTCCTAAGAGTTGAAATCAGATGGAGAAGAAAAGGAGGAAAAGCACATAAGAGTGCTGCTGTCTTGGTAGCACCGGACAGTCCGGTGCACTTCACCGGTCAGTCCAGTGTGTGTCGGTTAGTCCAGTGCCCTGGACGGCCAACTGCCCAGCCACAAGAGTCTTTGCTCAAAATGTCAGACAGTTCAGGCCCTCGCGTCGGACAGTTTGGGCCTAGTTACAGGATAGTCCGGTGGTCTTCGAGCAACGGCTAGTTGGCCATGTTAGCAGGTGCCAACGGGCAGATTGGAGAACCGGACAGTCTGGGCCCTTGTGTCGGACAGTCCGGGCCCGGTCACTAGACAGTCTGGTGGTCTTCGGGCAATGACTAGTTGGCCACATTAGCAAGCTCCAATGGGTAGATTGGAGCACCATATAGTCCGGTGAACCATAGAAGAGGAAGGTGGCCAATTAAGGATTCGGTGACCGTTGGAGTAAGGCACACCGGACAGTCCAGTGCTAGCACCACACAGTCCAGTGCTAGCACCACACGACTAGGGGTTCTCTTGCGGCTATAAAAGGGACCCCTATGTGCCCATTTGGATATAACAAGTGCAGCAAACAAGTCCATACATCAAGTGATCAAATTCTTTCTCTCCCTCTCTTGTGTATATCTCTAGTTTGTGTAGAGGCAAAGTTATAAGCCTTTAGAGAGAGAAAGAGGGGAAGTACTGCCAAAGCAAGTACAAGATCTTAAGCAAGGTCTTACTCTTCCGGAGCACTGTCAAGAAGACTATAAGCATCCACGACATTGTTGTAACGTCATCGAAATAGTGAAAGGCTCTTTCTATCACGTTGACAGATCTGAGAAAACTGAGGAAGGAGTTGAAATAGACTCCAAGCCAAGGTGTGGCTAACTCCAATGAGAACTAGGCAAGCATTTCAGCCTTGGTCGAACCTCGGGATAAATCCATGTGTCTGTATGCTTTGTTCTGTGTTGTGTGCTATCTCTCTTGTTTATTTTTATACTTGCACTTCAATACTTATTTATGGTATAAGCTATCTTTGAAGTGCAGGGTATTTTGAGATAGGAACTTCATTTCCGTTGTGACCAACTCGAAGTGTCTTTCATTCCATTGTGATCTAGTCTTCGAGTAGAGTAAGAATTTCTAGTTTTTAAGTGATGGTTTTTATTCGCTTATTAACCCCCCTCTAGGCGACATCCAGATCATGTTCCCAGGCAAATGGAACTTTCAATTGATATCAGAGCTAGGCCTCTCTAGTGTGGGCTTAGCCATCCAGAGATGACGATGTCGTCACAAGAGGTAACACTAGAACTTCTTGGTAATTGTTGAAATTACAAATCTTCGTATGTCTCTATTTATAATGCCTTCAAGAATATTGATCCTGATTTGAGACAAATTTGTAGTAGAAGTATTTTACCCTCCAATATTAGTGAAAATCCTTCTAAAATAGAACTAAGTTGTTTATCTCTCAATCATCATGCTTGCAACATCTTAGTTGACCCTCTTTCTAGAAATGCTTATTTTGCCATCATTACTAGTGATAGTGATTTATTTGTTAATGCTCATGATCTGTGGACTAGAATTAATTTAAAATATTTTAAGTCCATATGAATTGCTTCTGCTCCCTCTGTTGCTTGTGGTATTAACTTGTCCAAGGGAGAAGAACAAGAACGATGGCAACCAAACGATGAGTCCACTTCACCGACATGTTCGTCTCCCACTAATTTTAAGTGTCTTGTTGCTAATAATGATAGTGGAGATGAAAGCGATGATGAGGAGGAACATGATGATAGTGAGGATGAATCTACATCATCACAAGGTACATTTTCTTGTATTTCTTCCGCTAATGATGATGATAGGGAAAATGAGACCGAGGATATCGGAGAAGAAGAAATTCGGTAGTTCTACACCAATCTCAACAAAGGAGACAAGATAATATTGATGAAGTTGTTGAGAAGAAACAAAGAATAATGTGAGATGCTTCTCAAGCTGGAGGAGACACTCATTAGGACAAACAACCGCCTGGAGAAGACGACCAAAGAACATCAGGAGCAAATGTGCTCCCATGATGATTTGGTCTAATGGTATGATTCGGTTTTAGTTGAGCAAAGAAATAGTAATGATGTTTTATCTTGTGTTGCTCAGCTTAAAATTGAAAATGCCATGCTTAAGAGTCAAGTAGAATTGATAAATCTTGAGAAACTTGCTCTTAATGAGAAATATGATATGTTGTCTTGCTCTCATGATAATCTTTTAGATAGTCATATCATGCTTAAATGTCGCTCATGAGGTTGTTATTAATAGTTTAAATTCATATGAACCTCATTCTTGCTCTTGTGCGAATCTAGATAATATATTGTCATGTGCTAACCCCTACTATTCAAAGAAAGGCCAATCTTTGATTGAGCATTAAGTTGTAGGATCAAAATAAATGTTGCTTAAAACAAGAAAATGAGACAACTAAGGAGAAGACGTCATGCTCAACCTCCTCGAGATATCCACGGAGGCGTGGTGAAGAAGCTTGAGAAAGAAGAAACCGCAGCAAACGTCTAACTCCACAAGAAGGATGATCCTAAACCAATAAATAAAGCAATAAACATGAACAAGGAAAAAGGTAAAGATTCAATTAGTCATCTTGTTTGCGTTGACAATTCATATATGTCCTCCAAGCACAAAAAGGCAAGAGGCAAAAGGAGATGCTTTAAGTGCAAGGAGCTAGACCACTTCATTATGTCTTGTCCACATAAAGACAAGGAGGAAAGGATAAGGAGATGCCTTGGATGCAACAATGAGGACCATATGATCACTTCATGCTTGTTCATGAAGAATTAAGGACGTGTATCCCCCCACAATGACCCTCATCACCAAAAACATGGATGAACAACAAGCGTCATACCAACCTGAGCGACGTTTCTGCTACAAGTGTAGTGAGCAAGGTCATCTACGTAAGGTATGTAAAAATAATAAGGTTCCTAAGCAAATAAATTCATCTCATTCTTATTCACTTAGTAGACCCAAATCATACACTTGTGCTAGACCCATGTTGAGATCACCTAGAACTAGCACAAATGCTATTTGGGTATCCAAGGAACTTTTAAATGACCTTTATGGACCCATCCCAAGATGGGTACCAAACTGTGCCACCTAGACCATGCAGGTGCCTCGAGATGGACTGGAGACCTTGGGACTTGGGAGAGCTTAAGATGGTTAAATTCAAACTCTATGCTTAATCTTTCATTTTTATTGTCTATTTATTGACCCAATGTTGAATTATTGTGTACTACTTATCCCATGTTCATCTCGAGTTAAATAAGTTGTAGAGGTTCTTAATCATTATTGGTGAATCAAGCAAAGGACTTTGATGAGAATATGCAACTTGCTCTCCAAAGGACGGTAACTGTGGATCTTAAGTGCATTATTTTCAATTGATATTGCTATTAAGTTGTCTTGTCTTGCTTGATCTGTCCTTGGAGTAATTATGCTTTTAAGATTTCTTATGTTCTATAATGTCACTCATTTGGTGTTCTTGCTATCCATGTATTTCAATTTGATAATCATGTTTGTTCAATCATGGTTGTGTGCTTTATATGTTATATCCCTTCAATCTTTCAATGGGTTGCTTTTCATTGGATATATCTATAACGATTAGCTCTCTTTGTGTATATGGCTAAATCTGTATTTTTTATGTAAATCATGTTGTGTTGCTTTTGATGTTATGCTTCATTTGATATTGATCCATGTGTAAGAATGATAGTTTTGTTTAGTCCATATTTACATGATTTCCTTGTCTTGGTACTCTGTGTGTACCAAAACAAGAAATACTTGTTGTGTCTCTAATGCACTCCCTGGAAGCTGTGTCGAGGTAATATTAAGGAAGGAGATGCATGGGCAAGCAAAACAGAGCTCTCATTTGGTAACAATTGGTGCCGTCACTTCATACTGACTAAATGAGTGGATTTCATGGTATTTAGGTAGAAGGTAAAGGTATGGAGTAGGGAACTATGCAATTCATTGAATATCTTGAAGTTCCATTGATTGTGATTATAGCTGTTTTCTTGCCTTTCAATTGGTAGTATCCTGTCTGAGGTGCTTTATGGCTTAATATGATGTTTTCTTTCAATTGATGTACCTAAGAAAATTTATTTTTAATAATGGTGTGTCTAAATCTTATGCTTAAATTTTGGTCTTGCAATGTATGATCTTGGCATTTCATTTGGTATATGGGTTGCAATGATCATCATGTGTGTAGCATGCCTAGCTTGTTAATGTGTTTTATCTGTTCAAGCATGCTTTGTTTCCACTAGACGTAGGTTGAATTATGTCATTTTTAATTGGAATCTTTTCGTGATGCAATTGATATATTATGCCTAGACCAAGGTATGTTTTGAATCCCTCTACTTCTGAGAATGCTAGAATGTGCATGGTGCAAGTCATTCAAAGACTTGATGCATATCTTTAGGGGGAGCACACATATTTTATGTATTTTGAGCTAACTATTTCTTCAGTGATCCCATATAGTCTCAAGGTGAAAAAGGGAAGATGAGCAAGATATGGAGCAATCGGGATTTGGGTACCTCTGCAAAGTCGTGTGATTGGTATCTAAAGTTTAACAAGAAAAGAACAAGACAAAGGATCAGGCACAAGTGTGGGGGCTCCCTTGAGATAAATCTTTCAAGTGGGAAACCTTAAATTGATGATAAAGGGAACTCCACCAACCTAGATGGAAAGGACATCATCATATGATAAAGGTACAAAAGGAGGTATTGGCTTTCTTATATTGAGTTCCTTAATTTCCCTCCAATGCTTGTGTTGCATATGTTTAATGTGTAAGGGGGGTAATGCTAGTGTGTTGCATTTTCCCTGCTCCATACCCTGTTATCCTTTGACATCATCCTACATTTTTTATTTTAATTATGGTTTTGGTGTTTGGTGTCAAAGGGGGAGAAAATGTGCATTAAAGCTTACCTCAACCTGAGAGGAAAACTTATCTTAAGGGTGAAGATGTTTTGTGTGCTAAAGGGCTCAAACTCAATCTTGTGAAGACGATGAGCTCACCTTGGTTAAGGTGGGGTTTCCTTGAGTTCCTTGTGATCTTAAGGAGGAGAATACTTTAATGTTGATATCATCTTGTGTTTGATGTGTAGATCAATTGATATCAATGGTGCTTGATGCTTATCATATGATAGATATTCATGTGTTTCTTATGATCATGATGCTTTAATTGGTATCTTTATGATGAATAATGGTAGGTTTATATCATGTATATATCTGGTTATTTGGTGCTTAACTCTGATTATGTGCATTTGTGTGTCATGTGCATCATGGTTTGATTCTTGACACAATGCACCACATGGATGCTAAGATGCAGTAATGCTTCACACTCGGCCTAAGTATGTGTAATTTGCCATTTAAGGCCAAAGTTGAGACTTTCATGTAAGCACATATTTAGGGGGAGCATTTTATAGCTTAGAATTCAAAATTGTGCTTTAAATCTTAAACATGTGTAAGCTTTAATTGTGTTGCCATTAATCACCAAAAAGGGGGAGATTGAAAGCTCTCTTGTGGGTTTTGGTGGTTTGGATGACAACCCAATTAAAGGACCGATAAGTGTGTTAAGTGTTGGACAAGTGCTTAGTATAAATCTTGTAAAGTTCAACACAAGTGTTCAATAGTGATGGTCCAAAGGCTCAGTTGATTATGGTTGTAGACATCACATGTGAAGAAGAATATTGCTTAAGTGAGTCTCGGTGTTCATATCTTGGAGACAGTCGATCCAGCTAAGGATGGAAGCAAGAAGAGCTATAAGGTACTGAGTGCACGGGATAAGGTCAAGGAGGCTAAGGAACCCAAAGCCATGAGTGAAGAAGAAGACTTGCAAAGTCAAGGTTACTTGAGTTGAGAAGAGCTATGGTGCATCGAGGGTCACTAATTAAGGACGTGACTTACAACCAATGAGGTAACATCTATAGTTATGTGGTGTAAGTCATAAGGCTCAAGATCAAGCTCAAAATGTCAAGCTAGGTCACTAGAAGTAGTGTCAAAGTAGAACCTTGAAGCAGCCCAAAAGAGTTAGGTTCATTCTGAATTTTAGTTTGGGTTGTTCCTATGTTTGGATATGATCTATGTGACCCTTGCAGGATGTTGGAGCTCATAAATGGCAAACTAGATCAACTCATGAAAACTTGGAGTTTTGGAGTCCAACATCGACCTCAAACAAACAAAATGGAGAAAAACGATGAGTAAGGTTAAGTATACAGGTTTGAGCGTTCAAATATGTTGCATACACCTTCTACTACACATATGGCACTTTGGTTTTGCTCTCTAACCATGTTTATAGAGAAAGTGTCATCTAAAGCTATGTTTGAGGTGAAATATAAAAGTTGGGAGAAGATTTGAAAAGAGGTAATCTTCTGGGACTTAGTCAATTGATTTATACTCCAACTATGTTTGTCTAAGTTACAGGAAGTTCCTCCGAAGAATTGAAATCAAATGGAGAATAAAAGGAAAAAAGCACATAAAAGTGCTGCTATCTGGGTAGCACCAAACGGTCCGGTGCACCTCATCGGACAATCCAGTGCCCTGGGCGGAGAACTACCCGTCTCGGTTGTCGTGGCTAAAAATGTCAGACAGTCCGAGCCATTGCGCCGGACAGTCCGAGCCTGTTTACCGGACAGTCCAGTGGTCTTCGAGCAATTGCTAGTTGGCCACATCAGTAGGCACCAGTGGGAATTGGAGCACCAGATAGTCTGGTGCCCCATAGAAGAGGAAGGTTGCCAATTGAGGATTCAGTGACTGTTGAACGAAGGCACACCGGACAGCCGGTGCTAGCACAAGACAGTCTAGTGCCCCGCAACTAGGGCAACTTTTCCAGTAGCTTCTATTTGGAAGGGGCAACGACTAGGGGCTCTCTTAGGGCTAAGAAAAGGGACCCCTAGGTGCCCATTTTGATAAAACAAGCGCAGTAAACAAGTCCATACATCAAGTGATCGAATTCTTTCTCTCCCTCTCTTATGTATCTCTCTAGTTTGTGTAGAGCCAAAGTTGTAAGCCTTTAGAGAGAGAGAGAGAGGGGGGAAGTGCTGCTAGAGCAAGAGCAAGATCTAAAGCAAGGTGTTACTCTGCCGGGCCGCTATCAAGAAGACTGTAAGCAGCCGCAGCATTGTTTAACCATCATCAATATAGTGGAAGGCTCTATCTGTCACATTGACAGATCTGAGAAAACAGAGGAAGAAGTTGAAATAGACTCTAAGCCAAGGTGTGGCTAACTCCAATGATGACTAGGCAAGCATTTCAGGCTTGACCAAACCTCGGGATAAATCCCTGTGTCTATGTGCTCTGCTCTGTGTTGTGTGCTATTGTCACACCTGGTTTTGGAAGGCAAACCGAATGCGAACCATATACGTGCCAGGATCAGAAACTCACGTACACAGCGATTACATAATTGGACATCATCACACATTGCTCAAAGTAAATAGCAGAAAGGTACTTTAATTACATCAAGATGTCCAAGACATCCACAGAGTTTAATACGTAACCATTGTCTTTAACATTAATATCAAAGTGTGAAAAACGAAACGTAGAAGATAAGCCTACACAGGCAGCTGACTGGGGGTTTGCCACTAAGAAAAACTAGAACGCGTCGTAGTCCTAGAACTCCTCAAAGTCCTCCATGTTGCTAGCATCACCTCCTGAGCATTGAGTATTGTGGGTACAACCTAGGGTGGGGGTGGTTTGTAAAGCAAGGGTGAGTACACATCAACGTACTCAGCAAATGTCCCATATGGCCAAAGTGGACTAGCTGTATGTGGGGTTGAGGTTAAGCAGTTGCTTTTAGTTGGTCAAACATTTATTACTATTAGTAGAGCCAAGTTTTAGTAATAAGCCCAGTTATTACCCAAAAGCACTCCCTCCAAGAGGAAATACCAGAGATCAGAATTATAACCAACATTCTTAACCATCATCATAAAGTAATAAAAGTTCTTCTAATCCAAGAGGATCCCAAGGCTGCTCTTAACCATGAGCTCGACTGATATACCAGTTTCTAACACTCTTTAGAGGTTGCACACTTCACCCACGAGTCGTGATCCCTTTATGCCTCGGGTCGATCAAACCCTCAAACACTACCAAGGTGAGTCAGCAAGGTTTCACTATGTAGCCTTTACAAAGATTCCCTTGGTGCATAGCTGCTCGTTAGGTTTCGCCAGTTGTACAAACGCAGTACACCTCCCCAAGGTGGGTGACTAACAAAACCAAATCGAATGAACCTCTGCACCCCCCTGGCAGAGCGAGCACTACGCCCCGGCCCCCATTGACGGCCCTCCGGCAAAGCCAACTACACCCCCAGGTTCATCTAATTATTCAGCTAAGGGCGTCCCATTCCACCCTCATGGTTGCACTGTTATCCCGGGTGGTCACTCCACGAATAGGTCCTTACGGAGAGGTACTCAGGAAAAATGGCCTAAGCCCCCTAGAGTATCATAATATCATCATCGGGATAACATCATCGTATCATAAGTAATCACATCATGTTCATTGATTAAGTTAAGGCAATAGCATAAAGCTAACCATGATAACCCAAAAGGTAAACAAGGATAAGGTAAATACAGACTAGTTAATCCTTAGGTTTAAATAATGTAATGCGAGACAGTGAATTAAAAATTAGTGGGTCATAATGGGTCAGAGGACACTTGCCTTCACCAGGTTGTTGCTCAGGAAGATCTTCAACAACACACTCAGGAACCACGGACTGCTCGTTGTCTAAATAAAGTGATCATACATTCAATATATTTGGTAAATGACAAATAAACAACACATCAATCATGTACAAACATGGGAACACATCTCAAAAGAAAAGCATAAACTCAAAAGGGAAGTCAAATTACAGGGTGAACTAATTCTCATTTAGTAGTTAATTATTCCCTAAGTACCGTCTAGGATTACATAATCTGATTTAATTACCTTCAATGAGACATAAAAATTAAACTAGATATAAATTCATGTAATACACACTATTAATCTTACAAGATTAAGTATACTTTAATTTCTAGGGTTTTCCTTTTATTTATTTTATTAAATGAATAAATCTACACATATACTAGTTCATAATTAACCATAAAAATTAGAGTGTGCAGATAGTAAATGGAACTAAATTATTTAAACAGAGAATATTCCTATGAATATTTTGCAATTTGAATCACTAAATTTGGAGTTCATATGCAAAAGATATGAAATAAACAAGTTTGGGAGTCTAAAATATGAAAATAGGTCTAATTCTATAATTATTTAAAAGTCTAGGGTTCAATCTGCAAGATTACAGGGGCCTACGCGCGAAAACCAGGGATGGCAGGTTGATTCCGACTAAACGAAGGGTCTCTTTAACAAAATCACCGTGCGAAGGGGTATCAGGCTCTCTCGGCCGTCGAATCTGAGGTCAACGGTTGAAAATAGATCCGCGGGCGAGCGCGCGGATGTGGGCGTGGGCGCGCACTGACTAGTGGGCTAGGGCGGTCAGTGACCGAGGGCGGGGAGGCAGACTGATCGGTCGGGCCTAGTGCCAGGGGCACAGGCGACTGACCGATGGGTCTAGACATAGGGCGCGCGTGCGCAAAGCGGTATCCCGCGATCTCGGCCGTGCGATCGGGATTAGACGGTGGAGAACAACACCAGGAGGGGTTAACGGTTCTGGGCGGCGTCGCTCCTTCTCGCGGCGGTGAGGTCACTGGAGTTGGGGTGGGTATGAGCTACGTCGATTCTAGGGTCGCTGGAGCTGGCCAAAAGCGAAGAGGAAGGCACGATGAACTCACTGGTGAGGTTGTGGCCATGAGACCGGGGTTAGAGAGGGGAGAATGGCTAAGGGAGGACACCGGGCGAGTCGGGTAACTCCGGTGAGGGATTCCGGCCGCGGGGAGGGGGGCTGAAGCACGCTAAGGCCTGGACTAACTTCAGCAGGGTGAGGGGAACACTAGGGGCTGGCGCAAGGGCACTGGACAGGGCCAATTTGGCCGGCCACCACGCGGGTGCGGCAGACCGCCACGACCAACCTCCGGCGAAGCCGAAATTGGCCAATAGCGAAGCACAATTAGGAAAACCGAGCATGGGAACGAGTGTCTCACCTCGGGGCGGAGCTCGGGGTGGCCTGGCGTGGCTTCCGGCGCGCTGGACGACTGGCACGGCAGGCGCGGGTCACTAGCGAGGTCGAGCGATGTGGGCAGAGCACGAGAGAGGGCGAGGCTGTGCGAAATGGGACGGGGGAGCGAGTGCGGGCGCGGGCGATGCTCAAAAAGGAGATGGGGTGCATGGGCGGGCAAAGTGGCCGGGGATCTCGGTGTGCGTGCGCGCGTGCTGGTCCATGACAGGCACGAGAAGGCAGAGCTGACAGGGGGTCCCACGGCGCAGCGAGAGGGAACAGGCGCACTGGGGGAAACAGTTCAGCGCACTGACAAGGCGAGCCCGCGAGGCAGAGGGGGAGGGGGCGTGGGGGGGAGGCAACTGGCACCGACAGCCCGGCCCCACTGGGCAGAGAGAGGGAGAGAGAGAGCGTGGGAAAGGGAACCGCAGTTGACAGGTGGAACCCACCTGTCAGGCAGCGCGGGCGCGCGGCCTGGCTGGGCCGAGCTGGGCCAGCTGGGCTGCTTTGGCTTTTTTCATTTTTCCTGGAATTTCTAATTGCTTTTCCATTTCTTTTTCTCTAGGGTTTTCAATTCAAATTCAAACCAAGTTTAAAATTCAAACTAATTCAAACATGTGCAACAATTCAAAGAATATTTAAGCTCAGCATGATGCAACATGTCATAACTCATAATGTTTTGGTAAAAATAAATAATTAATCTCTCATAATTAAGCTAACTCTACTCAAAAGGGAAAAAGAGAAAGAGAAAATCTAGAGATAGATAGAAACTAGAGAGAGAGAGAGAAGAGTAACACCTGAATTTGGGTGATAATTAGAAAGAAATTTTATACCCCCCAAATTTAGGGTCTTACAGACCTATCCCCCTTAAAAAGAATCTCGCCCTCGAGATTCAAGGCTGGCTAGAAAAGAGCTCAGGTTACTTGGCTTTCAAATCATCTTCTCTTTCCCAGGTTGCTTCTTCTTCTGAGTGATGGCCCCATTTGACTTTGCACATCCTGATGGTGCTTCTCCGAGTGACCCGATCTGCTGTCTCTAGAATTTGAGTTGGCTTCTCAATATATGTCAGATCTTCTTGAACTTCAGGATCCTCTGTTGGCAATTGCTCTTCTAGCACTCTCAAACATTTCTTCAGTTGAGTCACATGGAACACATCATGCACAGCTGACAGATTCTCTGGTAAACTGAGTTGATATGCCACTTCTCCACGCCTTGCTTGAATCTGGTACAGTCCGATGTATCAAGGTGCTAGCTTGCCTTTGACCCTGAATCTTTTGATTCCTCTGATTGGTGACACCCTTAAGTAGACATAGTCTCCTACTTCAAAACTCAATTCTCTTCTTTGGATGTCAGCATAGCTTCGCTATCTGGACTGTGCTGCCTTCAGATTCTCTCAGACCATCCAGATGTTCTCTTCGGCCTCAAGCAAAATATCTGGACCAAACACCTGTCTTTCGCCGGGTTGGTCCCAATGCAATGGAGTTATGCAATTCCTCCTGTAAAGCGCTTCGAATGGTGACATCTTCAGACTGGCTTGATAGTTGTTGTTGTTAGAGAATTCTGCATACGGTAGCCTCTTGTCCCAACCTATCTTGTCTTGCAAGGAACAAGCTCTCAACATGTCTTCAAGAATCTTGTTGGTTCTCTCTGTTTGACCATCTGTCTGCGGGTGATAAGTTGAGCTAAACTTCAAGTGTGTACCCAAAGCTTCATGCAACTGCTGCAAAAAATGAGAGGTGAACTGAGTGCCTCTATCTGATACTATCTTCTTTGGTGCGCCATGCAAGCACACAACCCGAGACATGTATAGTTCTACCAACTACGCACTATCGTAGGTGGTCTTGACTGGTATGAAATGGGCCGCCTTTGTCAAACGGTCCACTACTACCCAGATGGAGTCATAACAAGTACGAGTGCGAGGCAAACCGACTATAAAGTCCATCCCGATCTCATCCCATTTCCATTGAGGAATCTGCAACGGCTGCAACAAACCTGCAGGTCTATGATGTTCTGCTTTAATTCTATGACAACTGTCACATACAACCACATACTCTGCTATCTCCCTTTTCATACCATACCACCAGAATCGTTTCTTCAGGTCTTGGTACATCTTCTCGCTACCAAGGTGTATAGAATATGCTGTCTCATGAGCTTCTTTGAGAATTAGTTCCTAGATCGATTTGATGTCAGGAACACACAGTCTATCCTTGAACCATACCACTCCTTCTGCATCTTCACGGAAATCCTTGCCTTTTCCATCTATGATCAGCTGTCGGATCTCGTTGATCTTCTCATCATCTTTCTGACCCTTCCTGATGTCTTGCTCTAGAGTGGGTTCCAACTCAATCGTCACTCCTTCGGTGTTGTTTAGAAATCCAAGACTCAATCTGTCGAATTCCTTCGCTAGCTCATACGGCATGGGGTGAGCAGCCAACATATTAACTTGACTCTTTCTGCTAAGAGCATCTACAACCACATTTGCTTTGCCTGGGTGATAATGAATCTCTAGCTCATAATCTTTGGTCAACTCTAGCTATCTTTGATGTCTCATGTTTAGCTCTGACTGAGTGAATATATATTTGAGACTCTTGTGATCCGTGTAGATATCACACTTCTGCCCATACAAATAATGCCTCCAGGTCTTCAATGCATGAACCACGGCTGCTAATTCCAGATCATGAGTAGGATAATTCTTCTCATGAATCTTCAACTGGTGGGACGAGTATGCCGCTACTCTCCCTTCCTACATCAACACACATCCCAGTCCGGTGTACGAAGCATCACAATATACTGAGAATGGCTTGTGAACATCTGGCAGAATCAATACTAGTGTCGTTGTCAACTTATCCTTCAATGTCTCAAAGGACTTTTGGCATGCTGGGGTCCACTTGAACTCAACCTTCTTTGCCAACAAGGCTGTCATTGATCTGGCAATCTTGGAGAAACCTTCAACGAAACGCCGATAATAACCGACCATTCCAATGAAACTCTTGATTCCTCGGACGTCTTTTGGTGCTTTCCAATCTAGAATAGCTGCTACCTTCTTTGGATCTACAGCCAATCCCTCTTGGTTTATAATGTGACCCAAGAACAGGACTTCACTGATCCAGAACTCGCACTTGCTAAGCCTGGCATACAGCTGACAATCCCATAGCCTCTGAAGTACTTTCCTTAAATGTTCCTCATGCTCTTGCTCATTCTGGGAATATATAAGAATATCATCAACGAACACCACTATGAACTTGTCGAGGTAGTCCATGAACACACTGTTCATCAAGTACATGAAATAGGCTGGCGCATTTGTTAAATCGAATGACATGACCGTTGTTGGAGAGGAAATCTCCGGCCGGGTGGCGGAGTGCACCCGCCCTAAATCCTACGATGAGGAGGGGCCTAAGCGTTTTGCTTGTTGTGAGATTTAGGGATGAACACACAAGAACAAGCAAGAGTTTAGAGTGGTTCGGGCTGCTGGAGCGTAATACCCTACTCCACTGTGTGTTGTATTGCTCGTGAGCTTGAGTTGTGTCTTGGATGACTTGGGTCTGAGAGAGTCCATTTTTTCTCCCCCCTGTAACGTTGCATGCCTCCCCTTTTATAGCTCAAGGGGGGCACGTACAAGGGTGCTGAGCCCTGACATGTGGGCCTAGGGACATAACAGATGTAATACTTGGAGCGACTAATGTTCGTTCCTAGCGCAATCTCCCTTGCGCCCTGATATCCGCGATCTGCGTAGCATTGGCGTGCAGGGGAAGCTTCCCTGGCAACGTACGTGTGATGATGGATGAGTATAGTGCACCTCGCAGCACGGGTGTACTGTTTGGCAATGGGTAGGCTCGCTGCCTGTAGGATGGCCTAGACGCCGCCTACCAGCTGAGTGGACAGGACACATTAAATGCTGAAGGGGCACATCACCTGTCAGCGAGATAGTCAGGCGGCGCGTCTTCTCTGCAATAAATGTAGAGACAACATGGCCTAGAGGTCTTACGTCAGGCTCCGCCCGCTGGCTTACGTCACGCGTGGTAGGCCACACGGCGGCATCGGGTCTCTGCCTAGGCGGGGGGCAGTAGTGCCATGCAGACAGGTCCACACAAGGCTGGGCCTAGACACATGTCAGCACCGGACCCCAGCCTAAGCAAGGCCTAGGTCTTCTCTACCCCTGAGTCCCGGGACCCGGATGTGGGTAGTCTGGATCCCACGCAGAGGGGTCCGGGACCCGACCTGGAGGTCCGAGCTGCACTCGTGGGGTTCCTGAATCTTGCTCCGAAGGTCCGGCCTACATGTATAGGGGTCTAGTACTTTCCCATGGGGGTTCGGACCCACTGTTGGCATCTTGGAGTGTATCGCTTTTTCTGGCCACATGGTGACCCTAGAGCCATCCATGTGGTGGAGTCGGGTGTTGTTCCATATGCGACTAGGGATAGTACCATGGGCACCACGTCCTCATGCTATAGCAAGGGGTACCCTTGATCCAGGGTACCAACAGTGGCCCCCGGGCCTGCCTTAGGGGAGAATACGAGCTTGCAGGTGGGGCCAGAGCTTGTACCTTGCATCAACTTAGCATGACCGGTGACTGGGGCGCCTCCTCTACGCGTGCCGCATTAACTCGGTGCGCCCGCGCTGTCAGACTACCATCGATCACATCAACTGTCACGCCCATTCCTGCGGCTGACTGACTCGTGGTCTTCACACTCGATGGCTTTACTGGGCCATGCGTGGGGTGCCTTGGTAACGCTGCATTTGGTTTCGAAATTTTCACCTTCTCTGTCTTCTGTGGCGGTCCCGAGGAGGCATGGCATTGGCGTGAGCAGCAGTTTGACTTTTCTGCACTCAGGAACCGGCGCCCAAGGAGGATGACTCATGGGCCCAGGCCCCCGTGTCAGAGACTGGGCTGTTGGTTTCTGCAGAGGCGAAGAGGCGTACTACCGCAGGCAGCGACATGCACCATACACAGCGGTTCACCTTCTCCGCACATGGAGGCCGACGCCCGAAGAGTATGACTCGTGGGCCTGGGCCCTTGTGCCAGAGGCTGGGCTGCTGCTTTCGGCACAGGCGAAGAGGCACAGCGATTCGCTCCTTGCATGGTGGCTCGCCTTCTTCATACTCAGAGACCAGCGCACCAGCTGTATGACTTGTGGGGCTGGGGCCCCGCGTCATTGGTTGGGTACGCCAGTCTGCATCGGGGGAGACATACCATGGCGTTTCGATGCACGAGCGAGAGAGTCTACCCTTAAGAAGGGGTTCATCCCTCGAGTAGCAGCCATGCCTTCACTTCTCTCCCACTTGTTGTGCCCTTTTGCCTCTGAGCTCTCTACGCCCCTTTGCCTTCAAGGTCTCTGCTTTGCTCCGCTGGATGGAGCGCGCTGGCGTTCGATGGAAGGGTCCGTGCCAGCGCCTTCCCCCTCGGCGATGTCGCCGCCGGGGAGCTCACGCTCTTTGCTTCTTGCGCAATGGCGCTGCCGATCTCGCCTTTTTCTTGTTGTTGCCGGAGGAGCACGACCTCGAGGGGGTTGGCGCCCTTTTGCCATCGCTCAGCTTCAAGGATTTTCATCACGTAGCCGGGCTGCGGTCTCCCACCAATGGTCATCTACAAGGATGACCACCAGCCTTGTGGTGGAGAGAAGCGAGCCGGGCTACAGCCTCCCCTTGTCCTCAGCTTCAAGGATGTTCATCAGCCTTGCAGGGGTGGAGAGCGATCCGAGTTGGGGTTCTGCCTTCCGCATGAGCTAGTGGCCCGCTTCTTCCTGCAGCATTTGAAGGAAGAGGATGTGCACCAGCCTTGCGAGGGAGGCGAACTTCAGCTACGCGGTGCCGGCCGGACCGCAAGCGCCGTCAGCCGCCGAGCTTCTAGCTCCTTGGCTTGGATGGTCTTGTCCTCACCCTCGTAGGAGGGCGGGGGTGAGGGCCTCATTGCCATGGCGCTCATGCTGAGGTGGTCGCTGCCGCTGGTGTAGAGGTGGTTGCTGCCGCTAACCAGACCACCAGCGCCGCCTGCCGTCGTGCACCCAACTCTTTGGCTTTAATGGCCTCGTCATCACCCCCCGTAGGAAGATGGGGGCGAGGGCCTCTCTGCTATGGCGCACACGTTGAGGTGGCCACCGTCGCTAGCAAGTTGCTCGAGATAATTCCACGAGGACAGCGCCCGCGAGCTTCCAGTGCAACCCTGCTGGCGTCGAGTAGTTTACACCTATAGAGATGGAGCTAGGACTCCGCTTGAAGGCAAATGTAATAACTTTTGTTTTTGTAAGGTACTTTTTGAGTACTATTTATTAATAGTATTAGCACTTATCTGTGTACCACCTGTCCCTGTTGTGTGTGATGTTGTCAACTCCTCCCTGGTACTTGGCCCCCTTGGGATGCAGGCTCGATGTGTCGAGGTTGGATACCAGCGTACCTAAAAGAGTTCGTAACAACCCCCAGGAGGCAGCCTCGACCGGGACCTGGGCCTGTACACAGCTTCGGCTAGGGAGCGCTAGTAGCACACCCATAGGATCCCCCGTCTGACATTAGCCATCCTTTGATACATGCTCGGGACTTGCATTATTTAGTCCGGGAGGCCAAGTTGTGTGTCCGGACCCCCTGGACCGCGGCTCTAGATACTAGGACACCTGTCGCAGAGTGGTGGAGCGTGCAGGCTTACGGTACGGGACCAGGCTAAGCGGCTACACGGCTCCGGACCACCCCAGGAGACAAGTGCCCATTCTCTGGAGCCGGACCCCAGGTTGTTGGACCCATAGGACTATAGTTCCAAATACTAAGGTACCCATCATAGAGTGGTGGACTGTGTAGGCTTACGGTACGGGACCAGGCTAAGCGGCTACACTGACCTGGACCACCCCATGGAACGAGCTCCTGTTCTTTAGAACCGGCCCCAGGGCTGCTGGACCTCCTTGCTTTTCGCAGAGGGGTCCTAAACTGCAGGCTTGGCTTATTCAATTCAGATGTCATCATGTTCGACAGTATGGACCGTACAGATGGGTTAGATAAATAGTATTATCTGGAAACTACAGGATAAATCCGTGGAGCAGGAGGATAAAGTCATCATAGAAGCACATTTGAGGGGGTAAATCTCCTTTTTATAACTTGACATGCATGTGTGTAATCCAATAGAGCGGGTTTATGAGGGCGGACCTCACTGGGCTGGTGTACACATATGCGAAACCTAATCACAAAAGAAGAAAAACTTAACCCCTCAGACTTGCTCCTATGGATTTAACTTACAGAGATGCTCCAGAGGTTATGAAGAGATACTCCTTTAGTTATAGCAAGGCGGGCACCCCCTGGGCTAGCATATTTCTGTCACCTTGAAGGGTTCCTCCTAGCTGGGGGAGAGATTGCAGACCCCTTCTTGGTTCGGTACTTGCCGTAGGACTAGGTCCTGACCCTGGGCTCCCTACTATGCACGAACCGTTGGCCACAGTGCACGGGCGCCTGGTTACAAAGTGCATTTTGGGCTGCCGCTTGACAACTGAGTTCCCCGATGGAGTCCCCGTCCTTGCGCTGTAATCGCCCTTGCATAGGCTGATCAAGAGACTGGACCCATGGGGAGTCCAAAAGTGTTTTCGCGGGGGAGGCAGGCTTCGGCCCCATGGACCAGGGAATACGGGGTTCCCTGGTGGCCTGTCTAGTTGTTGTCACCAGAGTCGGAGTCTCTAGTGATAACATCCTTCAGGGTTCCCTTGGGTGACTGATACCCGAGGTCCGGTTCAGCCACGGCCACCTCATCGTCGTTGACCCTTTCCTTGCCAGGTCGGCGACGAGGTGGGGAGCCATCCCCGGAAGACTGCTCGTGTCGCGCGCTGACGCGTTTCGCGAGGTTGATGATCTCACGACACTCCGTGGCGCTGTGGCGACCGTTGGGGTGCACAGGGCATGAGCCGCTGTTACCCTTCTGTGGCCGTGGGCGTTTGTTGCGGTCGCCCCGGCCCCTAGTCGCAACTGCAACGACCAGAGCGGTAGAATGCGGCTTTTCGTGACCACGGTTCTTCTTTTTCTACTTCTTACCATCCTGGGCAACGGTGCTGGAGCCACCGGTCTGGGCTTCCCTGGTCAGTGGTGCCGAGTGCCACGCACGGCCCTCGGCAGCTCTGGTGCACTTGTCGGCCAGCGCGAAGAGAGTGGAGACAGTTTCCACGTCATGTGTGGCCAACTTCTCCAACATCTTTTCATCACGTACCCCTTGGTGGAAGGCCGTGATGATAGAGGCATCGGAGATGCGAGGTATGGTACCTCGCACCTTGGTGAAGCGGGAGATAAATGTTCGGAGAGTTTCTCCGGGCTCCTGCCTCACTGCATGGAGGTGGGCCTCCACGCCGTGCTGTTGGTAAGCACTGGCGAAGTTCGCTGTAAACCGCGCACAGAGCTCTTCCTAGGAGTAGATTGATCCTGGGGCAAGATTCATGAGCCAAGTCTGGGCGGGCCCAGATAAGGCGACATGAAAATATGTTGCCATCACAGCAGTGTTTCCACCTGCTGCTGTGATAGCGGTGACGTAAACCTGCAGAAATTCCGACGGATTTGATGTATCGCCGTATTTCTCCGGCAGGTGCGGCCGGAACTTGGATGGCCAGGATGCCGCGCGGAGATGATCCGCAAGCGCGGCGCAGCCCACGTCGGCCAACGGAACACCCATTAGGATCTGGGCGCCCGTCAGGGTCTGTGGTGCTACCGCAGTGAAGTCATAATCGAGGTTGCAACCCTCGATGTTTTGTCGACGCTCACGCGCCCTCTCCAGAGAGACACGGGCATCCTCGCCCGCGCACCTGCGGTTGAGTTCTACCCGTAGATCGTCTGGCACCTCCAGAAAGATTGTGGTATCTTCTCCTGCCCGTCGGCGGTTGAGCTCCGCCAGCAAGTCCTCGGTCGGCGCAGCCCTTACAAAGGGCGAGCGCACCAACGTGGACGCCTCATGCTGACGTCGGGATGAGTGGGGCTTGGGCCTGGCTGAGCCAGAGTGCGCCATGCTGAGTAGCCGGTCGACGTCGTCACACCACTGTTTTATGGCTCCCGACGAGGTCGTGGAGCTAGGAGGGTGGCGCAACAACTCCTTGGCTACGGACAGCGCACCAGGGGCGGCTCTCGACGCCCTGGTCGACTGCACAGGAGTATGCTACCGAGCAGAGCGCTCTGCAGCAGCTGCCCTGGGCACAAGTCGTCTAGAGGCCCGTGATATGGAAGAGGCAGCCTCCTCCATGGGGAAATCCTCAGGGATGAAGTCATGGTGCTCGACAATGTGAACCATGCCGTCGAGCAGGTAAAACAAGCAAAAACCTAAAGCCAAGGCCCCCTACCTGGCGTGCCAAATGTCGAAGAAGAAATCTCCGGCCGGGTGGTGGAGTGCACCCGCCCTAAATCCTAAGATAAGGAGGGGCCTAAGCGTTTTGCTTGTTGTGAGATTTAGGGATGAACACACAAGAACACGCAAGAGTTTCGAGTGGTTCGGGCAGCCGGAGCGTAATACCCTAATCCACTATGTGTTGTATTGCTCTTGAGCTTGAGTTGTGTCTTGGATGACTTGGGTCTGAGAGAGTCCGTTTTTTCTCCCCCCCCCTGTAACGTTGCATGCCTCCCCTTTTATAGCTCAAGGGGGCACATACAAGGGTGCTGAGCCCCGACATGTGGGCCCAAGGACATAACGGATGTAATACTTGGAGCGACTAATGTTCGTTCAGAGCGCAATCTCCCTTGCGCCCTGATATCCGAGATCTGCATAGCATTGGCGTGCAGGGGAAGCTTCCCTGGCAACGTACGTGTGATGATGTATGAGTGCAGTGCACCTCGTAGCACGGGTGGACTGTTTGGCAATGGGTCGGCTCGCCGCCTGTAGGATGGCCTGGACGCCGCCTGCCAGCTGAGTGGACAGGACACATTAAATGCTGAAGGGGCACATCACCTGTCAGCAGGATAGTCAGGCGGCGCGTCTTCTCTGCAATAAATGCAGAGACAGCGTGGCCCAGAGGTCTTACGTCAGGCTCCGCCCGCTGGCTTACGTCACGCGTGGTAGGCCACGCGGCGGCATCGGGTCTCCGCCCAGCCACGCGACGGCATCGGGTCTCCGCCTGGGCGGGGGGCAGTAGTGCCACGCGGACAGGTCCACACCAGGCTGGGCCTGGACACATGTTGGCACCAGACCCCAGCCTAAGCAAGGCCTGGGTCTTCCCTGCTCCTGAGTCCCAGGACCCGGCTGTGGGTAGTGTAGATCCCACGTAGAGGGGTTCGGGACCCGACCCGGAGGTCCGGGCTGCACTCGCGGGGTTCCTGGATCTTGCTTCGGAGGTCCGGCCTACATGTACAGGGGTCTGGTACTTTCCCATGGGGGTCCGGACCCACTGTTGGCATCTTGGAGTGTATCGCTTTTTCTGGCCACATGGTGACCCTGGAGCCATCCATGTGGTGGAGTCGAGTGTTGTTCCCTACGCGACTAGGGATAGTCGCGTGGGCACCGCGTCCTCATGCTGTAGCAAGGGGTACCCCTGATCCAGGGTACCGACAATCATGAACTCATACAATCCATACTTGGTGATGAATGTTGTCTTCGGTATGTCTGAAGGTCGGATTCTGAGCTGATGGTAACCTGACCTCAAATCTATCTTCGAGAAGACACTGGCTCCTCTCAACTGATCGAATAGATCTTCAATTCTGGGCAGGGGATACTTATTCTTGATAGTAACTTCATTCAAGGATCTGTAGTCAATGCACATCTTCTTTGTTTCGTCCTTCTTCTCCACAAATAGCACTGGAGCTGCCCAAGGCGAGGTACTTGGTCTGATGTAGCCTTTCTCTAACAACTCATCAATCTGCTTCTTGAGTTCCACCAATTCTGTTCCGGACACTCGATATGTTCTCTTGAAAATAGACACATTGCCTAGTATAAGCTCTATGGCAAATTCAACCTTCCTTTCAGGTGGCATACCTGGTAACTCCTCGGGAAACACATCTGGGAATTCTGATACTACATTGATAGCCTCTGATAGTTTAATCTCCTTAATATGGGCGGTGACTTGGTGATAGATTCCTTCCCTTGGTCCAAACAAGACCAACTCCACTAACACTTATTCTCCTGATAGGGACACTAACTTCACCGTTGTCTTGTCATAGCTAAGACTGACTTGATACTTGGTTAGCCAATTCATCCCTAGGACGACATCTATAGTCACATCCTGGTTACCCATAACTATTAGATCAGTGGGAAACTCTATCCCCCTTATTTGAACTCTAGCACTTGGGCAAAATCTATCTGTTTGGGTTCTTCCACTAATTGAACTAATCCTCATAGGTGAATACATGGGTGCTACTAGTATATTATGTGATTCTACCCATGATGCAATCACAAAAGAATGTGTTGCTCTAGTATCAAATAACACATTTGCAGAATGGTACTCGATTGAAAACGTACCTAGTGCCACTCCTGGAGTCTCCTGGACTATGTCGACCTCCAAGTGGTTCACCTTTCCATACTGGGCACAAGGCTTCCCATGGTTGTTACCTCCTTGCTACGTTGCATTCTGCTTGACTGGGGCATTGGGAGCTAGCTGCTGCTGAGCTGCTTTCTTTGGGCAATGATTCGCTCAATGGCCTTGTTCCCCACAGTGTAAACATGCACGACTTCCTCCTTGCGCTGGAGCTGCTTAGCTGTTCTGGTTGGTTGCTTGGGCAGAAAGACAGGGTGCCTGGTTGCTCTGACGCTGATATTGATTTCCTCCCTGCTGGTTGTTCTGACGGTACTGCTGCTGCTGCTGAGGAAACTGCCTCTGGTACTACTGCTGGTGGTTCTGACGCTGATGCTGGTGCTGGTGACCTTGCTTGAATTGCTGAGGTGGGTTGCCTGAGTAGCGGGGCAGCTGCTACTCCCGACCTGAGATCCACCAATCTTGCATTTCCTGTCCTCCATCTCCCGACGCTTCCTTTCAGACATGATTGCTCTGTCGATCAAATGATGGAAGGTAGGGAATGTGTGGTTCATCAGCTGGTAATGGAGGGGATCAACCAATCCTCTCAGGAAGCGGTACTGCCTCTTGGCATCCGTGTTGACGTCTTCTAGGGCATAACGTGACAGCTGCAGAAACTTGTCCTTGTACTCACTAACAGATAGGGGACCTTGCTTCAAGGCGAGAAACTCCTCCTTTATAACATCCCAATTTTCAAACCCGAGGTTTGGAACCCTAATCTACCCCCCCCTTATTCTTATTGATTTCATCCCTAGGTCTTCTCATCATATGCATATACTTTGTTTGATTAGAAGCACCTCACTTAGAATATTTTTATCACCTAAGATTACCTAGTTAATTAATTGTTCAAAAGAAAAGGGATGCAAAAAAAAGAGAAACCCCTCTCCCCCCCGGCTGGGCCGTTTCCAGCCCACGCCGCGGCTGCCTCCCCTCCCGCGCTCGCGACACCCTCCCCCTCGACCCATCTCCGGCCCACTCCAAGCTCGCGCCCGCGCACCGCTGACGCACCGTCCCCATGCGTCAGCCCCGCCCCCTCGCCCTCGCTCGCGATCGCTCCCACTGGCAGACTGGCCCCACCAGTCAGTCACCTTGTCGTCCTCGCCGCGTACGGCTTCGTCGCGATCACCTCCGGCCACCGTCCTCTTCCTCGCCCCGTCCCCTCGCCCATCCCCTCACCGCACAGAAAAGTTAGGCACCGCCCCGTCCTCGCCGCAGCGGCCACGTCCTCGCACGGCACCGCCCGCCGTGCGGTCTCGTCGTCGCCGCTGTGCGGCATTAACTCCGGCGTTGTGCACCTCACCGGTGTCCGCCCAGCTCCGCCGCTCCCCTCCCCTCGGGCGCCTATAAAAGGGTCGCCCCGAGCACTTCCTTGCCCCGCACCGGCCTCAGCCACCCCTCTTCCCCCTCACCCGAGCTCAGTCGCGAAAGCGCCGCCGTCTTCTTCCCCTCCGGTAAGCTCTTCCCCCTCTTCTCCCTTCCCCTCTAGTGGTTCAGCAAGAAATTAGCTAGGCTCACCAGTCGTGCCACACTGCCGCGAGCTTGGAACGCCACTCCCCTACCCCAATCACCACACGGACCTCACCGTCGGCGACTCCCGCCGTGGAGCTCCGCCACCTCCCCGCGGTCAGCCCCCTCCCGACCTCCTCTGGTAAAATTGAGCCTGCCCCTAAGTTCGCCAGCCCCTCCTCATGCTAGGGCGCCTGCCCGTTACCCAAGAACCGGGTCACCGGCGGCGAATCGCCGTCGAGCCCACCGGCGGCCGGGTTCTCCCCCATGGATGGCCGGTTCACCCCACCGTCGACCGTTGGCGTTGTTCCCCCTCCCGCTCTCTCTGATGCGTGGGCCCCGTGGAGACGGCGTCACCCTCACGCGCCCGCGTCGTCTTCCGCCTTGGGCCGCAGCTGGGCCAGCGCGATCGCGCCTGCGCGCGTCCTGCGCCCGGTTGGGCCAAATTCCCCCTCCCACGGCCCACTAGAGCTTAAATCCTTTTCTTTTTCCTTTTTCAGCTTTTTCTCCTTTAATTATTACTTCTCAATATTTTATGCACCAAAAATATCAAAATAATTTCTAAAGTAACATGTAATAATAATGTTAGAAAATGACACACTCCAATTAGTAAACCACTATTGATGTATTGTTTATTGCCTATTTTACTAGAAGAAGCGGGGACCGTCGATCTGGAACCCGTAGCCCCGGAAGAAGGGTCGGAGCCCGACCTCCTGGGGGTAGACCTTTTGTGCCAGGAAAGCTTCGACGAAGGCAAGTCCATCCTTCCCTTGATGCATAAATTACCTATTCTTTCTACCACTACCTAGGCCGGGATTACAGGGTGTAATATTTGCATTGTGAGTAGAGAGATAGCCCGCATATATCTTTTGGATACAAAATATAGGATGGGAGAAAGGGCAGTGTGTTTCTTCAATCAAGGTTTTGTTTCAAAAAAAGGGTTGTGCGATGAAGGGTATTCACCCTCATCACCTCGGAGTGGGATGATCAGGGACTCCCTGGTTTAGGGGAGGGTCTAAGGTGTTGGCTCAGCTGGTTTAGGCGTGAGCAGAAGGATTGTCCCCTCATATAAGGACCGGTTTGTCATCTTTCACTACCTGTACTCATAGATAGTACAACCACTCGAGACTGTGTGGGCAGTCACTCAATCTGAACTCGTACGGTCCAACCCCAGGGTTATGAAGGCTGGGGAGCACCGGGAGGATAAGGAGGGGGGATGTTTTGTCCGGTTTGGACATGGCGGTGGCCTGACTCCTTCCGGTATAACCGTTAAGGTTAGGACATGCGAGGAAAGAAAGAGATCCAGCATTCGGGCCTCATGACGGTGAGATCGCAGAAACCAGACTAGTGGGTAAAGGGTACCCCTCTGCGCAGAGTTGAAACCTATTCGAATAGTCCGTGTCCACTGGTATGGATGAGTCTGGTGTGGTATGACAATTAGTGTTTTTATAACCTCCATGAACAGGGAAATGTGTGTGTAAATGCATACTAAAAAAGAAAACAAGGCCACGGGAGCGGGAAGCTCAATGGTGGTTGAGTATTTTGTTATTTTTATTCTTTGGGAAAAACCCTACATCAACTGCCTTTCTCTAAGAAAATGAAGAGTGACTTCAACTCCACCAAATAAAGCATGTATGATATAGGTCTCTTTCTCGTTACGGGAGCGGGGTGGGCTTGCAGAATACCTAGTGTATTCACCCAGATTTATTTATGTTTTTCAGCAGCCGAAGACTTCTTTTCTGCTATGATTGATTGAGTGGGCTGTGTCTGCACCCAGTTCTGCCTGTGGCTTGGGCTAGTATACTTTCTAATGCGCTTTATATTCTGGCTCTCTCTCGAGCTTGTACCCCCGGTATTGTAATAACTTCTATTTAAACTCTGTACTATTTGAAGTAAGGAATGTGGTTACTAGCCTCCTGGGACTAGTAATTGTATCATATTTGAGTCCCAAAGGATCGGGACGCTTCATCCTTCCTCACTATCATCAGTCCCTCGGGCACATGGTAGCGATGGAAATTGTCCCTGAATTCCTCCCAGGTGATGGCTTCAGGGTTGGCATGGGTAGCGAGGTAAGACTCCCACCAAGATTGTGTTGCTCCCCTCAGCTATCGGGGACCGTACAACACCTTCTCACGATCGTAGCACTGGGTAGTGTGCAACTCATGTTCCACGATACGCAGCCAATCTTCAGCGTCCATAAGATCAGCAGAATGGGCAAAGACAGGGGGATGGCCCCTCATGAATTCTGCCCGCTTGTCTCTGGGCACCTATGGCATCTGAACTTGCACCTGAGGTTGAGCTGGGGTGGCTGCTGCTGCACCTGCTGCATCGCTGCTAAGGTCTGACCAATTGCTTGGACTGCTTGGGTCTGCATCAGGAACATCTGCTCAATGGTCATCGGGGGTAGCGGTGGCAACTGCTGCTGCTGAGCTGCATCCTCCTAGGGTGTCTACTGCTCCTGTTGAGCACGCCTTGCACCTTTGTGCCTATTCTCAGACATCTGTAGAAATCGCACACAAATTAGATCTGACTCTGCAGTCTTTCAGTATAAGAAAAGATGTATAGAAATCTTCACAGCACTGAACAATTGATCATCTTCACTGACAGCTTCTCTGATAAAGAGAAAAGTGGAAATAAAGAGATTACCCAACTAAATAACTGACTTTATTAATAACTACACCAAGTTGTAGGGGATACCCACACCTTGATTACAATAATTACAAAGATCCAACTTCATTACATGTTCATCATGACAAGCATTTCAACATATGGTAAGCAAACTAACTTCTAACTAAGACTGACTAAGACTAAGATACTGAATTAAGCATTATTACAGACTCCGACTCTGTCGATCTATGGATCCAAATCTATCTGGGTCCTGCAGTCAGGGTACCATACTCGAAGCGACCACGAGGCGGTGAACGGTAAGGGTGTAGAATCCTGACAGGGGTGGGTGAAAGGGAAATAGGGTCAAACCTTTTCCTATAAATGATGTTGGTGGTTGAATGCCCAACACAAAAATTGGGCTAACTAGTTTGCTCTAGATTATGTATTCTACAGGTGCATAGAAGTTCAACACAAACCAATAAAAGATCTAAGTTAGGGTTCAAAAGAAAGGAGCAAAAGAAACCGAAGAGTACCCTGGTCTGGCACACCAGACAATCCGGTGTGCCACCGGACAGTGTCCGGTGCACCAGGGGCCATACAGACTGAACTCCTCACCTTTGGGTTTCTCAGGGCGCACTCCGCTATAATTCACAGAACTGTCCGATGTGCCACTGGACTGTCCGGTGCACCAAGCGGAGCAACGGCTAACAGCGCAACGATTGTCTACAAAAGTGTGAACAGTGCATGAACAGTGCATGAACAGTGCATGCAGAAGTCAGAGAAGGCGTCAAAGGCACACCGAACATTGAACAGAACCTATCCGGTGCAGCACCGGACTGTCCGGTGCGACATGAAGTCAGCGCTCCAACGGTCAGAATCTTCAGAACCCTAACAGTTGGGTGATGTGGCTGGCGCACCGGACAGTGTCCGGTGGCGCACTGGACTGTCCGTTGCGCCCATCGACAGACAACCTCCCCAACGGCTATGTGGTGGTTGAGGGCTATAAATACCCCCAACCACCACCACTCCAAGCATCCAAGATTTTTAGTACATCCCATTCAATACAAGAGCTAGGTGCAATCAATACAAGACACAATTTAAAAGAATCAAAGCCTCTCCAAGTCCCAAATCCACTCCAAACAACTCTTGACTAGAGAGAGAGTTTTGCTCGTGTTCTTTGAGCTCTTGTTCTTGGATCGCTTTCTTCTTCCTCATTCTTGTTCTTCAAGCGACTTGTAATCAAAGCAAGAGACACCAATTGTGTGGTGGTCCTTGCGGGCTCTAAGTGACCCGTTTGATTAAGGAGAAAGCTCACTCGGTCTAGGTGACCATTTGAGAGAGGGAAAGGGTTGAAAGAGACCCGGTCTTTGTGACCACCTCAACGGGGAGTAGGTTTTCAAGAATCAAACCTCGATAAAACAAATCACCATGTCATCCACTTCATTTGCTTTTGATTTGTTTTTCACCCTCTCTTTCAGACTCGATTTTAATTCTAACGCTAACCCCGGCTTGTAGATTGTGTTTTAAGTTATAAATTTCAGATTCTGCCTATTCACCCCCCTTTAGGTGACTTTCAATTGGTATCAGAGCCCGGTACTTCATTAGAGTTTAACCACTCGAAGTGATGTCGGGAGATCACGCCAAGAGGGAGATTGTGACCGGCAAAAAGGCCACAAGCCACAGGAAGGCTCCGTCAATGGAGTCCAGCAACAAGCTAAAGGAGGGATCACCTCCTCACAAGTCGCATCAGAGCGGCGACAAGAAAAAGAAGATGAAGAAGGTGGTCTACTACGAGACCGACTCTTCGTCACCATCCACCTCCGGCTCCGACGCGCCGTCCGTCGCTTCTAAGCGCCATGAGCACAAGAAGTATAGTAAGATGCCACTTTGTTATCCCCGTATTTCTATACGCACTCCTTTACTTTTCGTCCCACTAGGCAAACCACTGGTTTTTGATGGTGAAGATTATTGTATGTGGAGTGATAAAATGAGGCATCACCTAACCTCACTCCACGCAAGCATATGGGACATTGTTGAATTTGGAGCGCAGGTACCATCGCCGGGGGATAAGGATGTAAATGGTCGGTAAAATTCGGTAAATTTCCGGTACCGTTTACCAGATTTTTCTGACCGTTTTCAAATTTTTCAGGATATACGGAAAACGGGACAGAAACGAGATATGTTATTACGAAAACGGTACGGTAAACGGTGAGACATATTTACCGTTCGTTTTCGGATTTCTTGGGAAAATCCGGTATTTTCCCGTATTTTAACCATATTTTATCGGTCCACAAAATAACCAAGGAGGCAAGAACTATACCTGTTAGGGTTTAGGGATTAGGGTTTTAGATGTCATAGAAGATATATAAAGTGATCCAGATGACATACCACATGATTTCTAGTTTATGTATCGTGTGTTTAAGACTTATATACTATGTGGTTAAAACTTCAGTGAACATGTATGATCATTTATGTGTGGTCATGACTATGTATTGTATATTTGTGTGGTTGAGACTTGTATATGAATGTGAATGAACAATCATGTTTTAAGACTTATGTGTTGTGTGTTAAAATTTAAGAGTGGACATGTATGAGTGTATGACCAATTATATGTGGACAAGATTGTGTTTTGTGTACTTTTGTGAATGAGACTTGTATGTGGATGTGAATGAACATCTGTGTGGTTAGGATTTGTTTATTGTGAGCTTTTCCGATTATAGTTACCGTTTCCTAATCAATTTCGAGCTATTTTGCTCGGATTTATCCGTTTTTGATATACCGGAATTTACTGGCCATTATCCATTTCCAACTTTCCCATTTACCGATTCCTACCGAACAAAAAATTATGCGGGTGAAAACAGTGAGAGGTTTTTTCCGACCGTTACCGGCCGTTTTCAACCTTGCCGGGGGACGAGGGCTACGACTCGGACGAGGTCGCCCAAATCAAGCACTTTGATTCCCAAGCAACTACTATACTCCTCGCCTCTCTATGTCGAGAGGAGTATAATAAGGTGCAAGGGTTGAAGAGTGCCAAGGAGATTTGGGATGTACTCAAGACCGCGCACGAGGGAGACGAGGTGACCAAGATCACCAAGCGGGAGACGATCGAGGGGGAGCTCGGTCGATTCGTCCTCAACCAAGGAGAGGAGCCACAAGCAATGTACAACCGGCTCAAGACCTTGGTGAACCAAGTGCGCAACCTCGGGAGCGCCAAGTGGGATGACCATGAAATGGTCAAGGTTATTCTTAGATCACTTGTTTTTCGTAATCCCACTCAAGTTCAATTAATTCGTGGTGATCCTCGATACAAGTTAATGTCTCCCGAAGAAGTTATAGGAATGTTTTTGAGCTTTGAATTGATGATCAAAGGCTCCAATCAAATAATCAACTTGGAGCAAGGCGGCATCTCCACACCCGAGGTGCAACCCGACGCATTCAAAGCGACGGAAGAAGAAAAGAAGGATTCTACACCAAGTAGAATCCCCATCGATGCCTCCAAGCTTAACAACGAGGAGATGGCGCTTATCATCAAAAGTTTTCGCCAAATCCTCAAGCAAAGGAAGGAGAAAGATTACAAGCCCCGTTCCAAAAGGGTGTGCTACAAGTGTGGTAAGCCCGATCATTTTATTGCTAATTGTCCAATGTCTAGTGATAGTGACAGGGGCGACAATAAGAAGGGAAAGAGGAATGAGAAGAAGAGATACTACAAGAAGGGCGTTGATGCCCATGTGTGTCGGGAATGGGACTCCGATGAGAGCTCCATTGACTCCTCCTCCGACGAGGATGCTGCCAACATCACCGTCAACAAGGGCCTCCTCTTCCCCAACGTCGACCACAAGTGCTTCATGGCAAAAGACGGCAAAAAGAAGAAGGTAAAATCTAGAGCCTCCACTAAATACACAACATCTAGTGATGAGGGTAGCTCTAGTGATGATGAAGATGATTTGCTTACTCTTTTGCCAACCTCAACATGCAACAAAAAGAGAAATTAAATGAATTGATAGGTGCTATTCATGAGAAGGATGAACTCTTGGATAGCCAAGAGGAATTTCTTATTAAGGAAAACAAGAAGCATGTTAAGGTAAAGAATGCTTATGCTCAGGAAATAGAAAATGTTGTAGGTACCAAGTGGGTATTCCGCAACAAGCAAGACGAGCATGGTGTGGTGATAAGGAATAAAGCCCAACTTGTGGCCAAGGGTTATTCACAAGTCGAAGGTTTGGATTTTGATGAAACTTATGCACCCGTAGCTAGGCTTGAGTCAATTCGAATATTACTTGCCTATGCTACTTACCATGGCTTTAAGCTTTACCAAATGGACATGAAAAGTGCCTTCCTCAATGGACCAATCAAGGAAGAGGTCTACGTTGAGAAACCTCCCGGCTTTGAAGATAGTGAGTACCCTAACTATGTCTATAAACTCTCAAAGGCGCTTTATGGGCTCAAGTAAGCCCCAAGAGCATGGTATGAATGCTTGCGAGACTTTCTAATCACTAATGGCTTCAAAGTCGGAAAAGCCGATCCTACTCTCCTTACTAAAACTGTTGCAAATGATTTGTTTGTATGCCAAATGTATGTTGATGATATCATATTTGGGTCTACTAACAAATCTACTTGTGAAGAGTTTAGTAGGATCATGATACAAAAATTCGAGATGTCAATGATAGGGAGTTGAGATATTTCTTAGGATTCCAAATCAAGCAACTCCAAGAGGGCACCTTCATCAGCCAAACAAAGTATATTCAAGACATTCTTAAGAAGTTCGGAATGAAGGATGCCAAGCCCATCAAGATACCCATGGGAACTAATGGGCATCTTGACCTCGACATGGGAGGTAAATCCATAGGTCAAAAGGTATACCGGTCGATGATAGGATCTTTACTTTATTTATGTGTATCTTGACCGGATATTATACTTTCCGTATGCATGTGTGCAAGGTTCCAAGCCGATCCTAAGGAAGTTCACCTTAGGGCCGTAAAAAGAATCATGAGATATCTAGTTTACACTCCTAAGTTTGGGCTTTGGTACCCCAAGGGATCAACCTTTGATTTGATAGGATATTCTGATGCCGATTGGGAAGGGTGTAAAATTGATAGGAAGAGCACATCAGGGACTTGTCAGTTTCTGGGGAGATCCCTGGTGTCTTGGGCTTCAAAGAAACAGAATTCAGTAGCACTATCAACCGCCGAAGCCGAGTATATTGCTGCAGGCCATTGTTGTGTGCAATTGCTTTGGATGAGGCAAACCCTTAGGGACTATGGCTACAAATTGAGCAAAGTCCCTCTCCTATGTGACAATGAGAGTGCTATCCGCATGGCGGAGAATCCCGTTGAACACAGCCGCACTAAGCATATAGACATTCGGTATCACTTTTTGAGGGATCACCAATAAAGGGGGGGATATCGAGATAGCTTACATTAACACCAAAGACCAATTAGCCGATATCTTTACCAAGCCTTTAGATGAGAAAACCTTTAGCAAACTTAGGAATGAGCTAAATATTCTTGATTCTCAGACTTTTGATTGAAACATTGCACACATTGCTTATTTATATACCTTTGATCTTATCTCTTTCATTTGCTACGACTAATGTGTTTCCAAGTGTGTTTATATGCTAAGTCATAGATTGAAAGGGAAATGGAGTACTCGACGAAGACAAGGCTTCCACTCCACTCTACCGGTATCACTTACACTTCGTCGTCACTCCACATCACACCACTTTGGTATAGTCTTTCACTCATATATTGTTTACCAAAGGGGGAGAAAGTAAAGGGCTCTCAAAGTCTCCGTTTTTGGTGATTAATGCCAAAGGGGGAGAAAGGATCTAGCCCAAACCAAAAGGACCGCACCACCACACAATTTTAAAAGAAACTTTCAAATTAGTATCATAATGTGTTTTCTAAAGGGGAAGAAAGTTATTAGTGTTTTCAAAAATTTGAAAAACCCTCTTGAACACTAAGGGGAGAATTTCATTCAGGGGGAGTTTTGTTTTAGTCAAAGGAAAAGCATTTGAAACAGGGGGAGAAATTTCAAAATCTTGAAAATGCTTCTTGCAATCTTATTCCTATACCTTTGACTATTTGCAAAAAGACAAATTTCCAAAAGAATTTGCAAAAACAAAACAAGTGGTGCAAAAGTGGTCCAAAATTTTAAGTAAAAGAAAGCAATCCATGCATATCTATTGAAATTATAAATTGGTTTAACTCTAAGTAACCTATGCACTTACATTATGCAAACTAGTTCAATTCTGCACTTATATATTTGCTTTGGTTTGTGTTGGCATCAATCACCAAAAAGGGGGAGATTGAAAGGGAAATAGGGTCAAACCTTTTCCTATAAATGATTTTGGTGGTTGAATGCCCAACACAAAAATTGGACTAACTAGTTTGCTCTAGATTATGTATTCTACAGGTGCATAGAAGTTCAACATAAACCAATAAAAGATCAAAGTTAGGGTTCAAAAGAAAGGAGCAAAAGAAACCGAAGAGTACCCTGGTCTGGCGCACCGGACTGTCCGGTGTGCCACCGGACAGTGTCCGGTGCACCATGGGCTGTACAGACTGAACTCCTCACCTTTGGGTTTCTCAAGGCGCACTCCGCTATAATTCATCGAACTGTCCGGTGTGCCACCGGACTGTCTGGTGCACCAAGCGGAGCAACGGCTAACAGCGCAACAGTCGTCTGCAAAAGTGTGAACAGTGCGTGAACAGTGCGCGCAGAAGTCAGAGCAGGCGTCAGAGGCGCACCGGACAGTGAACAGGACATGTCCGGTGCAGCACCGAACTGTCCGGTGCGACATGAAGTCAGTGCTCCAACGGTCAGAATCTTTAGAACCCTAACGGTTGGGTGACGTGGCTGGCGCACCGGACTCTCTGGTGCGCCCATCGACAGACAGCCTCCCCAACGGCTATGTGGTGGTTGAGGGCTATAAATACCCCCCAACCACCACCACTCCAAGCATCAAAGATTTTCAGACATCCCATTCAATACAAGAGCTAGGTGCAATCAATACAAGACACAATTCAAAAGAATCAAAGCCTCTCCAAGTCCCAAATCCACTCCAAACAACTAGTGACTAGAGCGAGAGGTTTGCTCGTGTTCTTTGAGCTCTTGTTCTTGGATCGCTTTCTTCTTCCTCATTATTGTTCTTCAAGCAACTTGTAATCAAAGCAAGAGACACCAATTGTGTGGTGGTCCTTGCGGGGTCTAAGTGACCCGTTTGATTAAGGAGAAAGCTCACTCGGTCTAGGTGACCGTTTGAGAGAGGGAAAGGGTTAAAAGAGACTCGGTCTTTGTGACCACCTCAACGGGGAGTAGGTTTTCAAGAACCGAACCTCAGTAAAACAAATCACCGTGTCATCCGCTTCATTTGCTTTTGATTTGTTTTCGCCCTCTCTTTCGGACTCGATTTTTATTCTAACGCTAACCCTGGCTTGTAGATTGTGTTTTAAGTTATAAATTTCAGATTTTGCCTATTCACCCCCCTATAGGCAACTTTCAGTGGGAGAACCACCGTCCAGATAGTGGCATGTTGCGCACTCAGCACGCAATTCCACAACCTCGGCCCAAACCTTGCCCAACTCGTCAAGGGCGTGGTCCAGCTCGGTGTTGAGCACGGCGGCTAGGTTGACCATGCTGTTCAGCCTAATATTGCCCTCACCAATAGGCGAGACAATCACACCTCCAGCACTACCGGTCGAACGGCGAGGGTAGTACTTTAGGTCAAGGCCATCAGCTGCCTCGCTGAACAACGAGCAATACTGAGGAAGTGTTCGTCGTGCTGCATCTTGCATGGTTGCCTCGGCAGTATCCCTCTCAGTAATAGAATAGTGCTCTGAGAAGGCTTCTGCACCCCGGAGATCATCATCTGGACGGCGCACCAAGCAAGTAGCCTCCCACTGGTCTAGGTATAACCCACGACGATGCTGGTAGACTACACAACGGTACTCGATGGACCAAGTGTGTCGGTCGAAAGCCCGACACAGCAAGGTGTCGAGAGCGTCGTGGAAGTGACACCCACGAGCAACGTCACGAGTGATGGGTCTAGCGATCCACCCCTCTAGCTCCGGCTCCTCCGAGAGCTCCATGCCATGGCTCGAACTGCCACCGGTGTTGTCGTCGTCTCCATCTCCATCAGGGTCTCCTCCAGCAGCCGAGATGCCCTATGGTGGTGCAGGGGGCATCTCTAGCTGAGGTGCAGGGGAAGGCGGCCTCTCAGACTCCACCTCCTGCTGAGGCGAGGGGGAAGAGTCTTGCTGCTCCTGCTCCTGCTCCTGGCATCGGCGCTCCTACTCCTCGTGCAGGCGATGATGTAGTCTCTCTAGGTGGCTAGACTGACCTGGCACCGTGCGACGCAGTGAACGCTCCGCCAGGCAAGAAGGCAAAAAGGGGATCACTGGCTTAAGTGCAGTGCATCTAAGATGAGCCATCTACAAAAGACATCGTAAGCACAAGAGTGAGAGTAGAACTATGAGACCAGAAAGTAACCAGAAAGAAAAGTGAGACAACTATTTTGTAAGATAAGTAAGTAACATAGGTTGGTCGAGATGGCCAACTTTTGAAATGACTCCAAAGATCAAGGTAAGAGTAGGGGTCTATAGTCCTTAGGGTGACCATTCTAGTCTAGGTTAGCGGTCCTACAGTCAGCAAGGCTTTGATACCACTTATGTCACACCCGGTTTTGGAAGGCAAATCGAATGTGAACCATCTACGTGTCAGGATCAGAATCTCACATACACAGTGAATACATAATTGGACATCATCACACATTGATCAAAGTAAATAGCGGAAAGGTACTTTAATTACATCAAGATGTCCAAGACATCCACAGAGTTTAATACATAACCATTGTCTTTAACATTAATATCAAAGTGCAGAAAACAAAACGTAGAAGATAAGCCTACACAGGCAGCTGACTGGGGGTTTGCCACTAAGAAAAACTAGAACTCATCATAGTCCTGGAACTCCTCAAAGTCCTCCATGTTGCCAGCATGACCTCCTGAGCACTGAGTACAGAGGGGACAACCTGGGGTGGGGGTGGTTTGTAAAGCAAGGGTGAGTACACATCAACGTACTCAGCAAATGTCCCATATGGCCAAAGTGGACTAGCTGCATCTAGGGTTGAGGTTAAGCGGTTGCTTTTAGTTGGTCAAACATTTATTACTATTAGTAGAGCTAAGTTTTAGTAACAAGCCCAGTTATTACCCAAAAGCACTCCCGCCAAGAGGAAATACCAGAGATCAGAATTATAACCAACATTCTTAACCATCATCATAAAGTAATCAAAGTTCTTCTAATCCAAGAGGATCCCAAGGCTGCTCTTAACCGTGAGCTCGGCTAATATACCAGTTTCTAACACTCTACAGAGGTTGCACACTTTACCCACGAGTCGTGATCCCTTTATGCCTCGGGTCGATCAAACCCTCAAACACTACCAAGGTGAGTCGGCAAGGTTTCACTACGTAGCCTTTACAAAGATACCCCTGGTGCATAGCTGCTCGTTAGGTTTCGCCAATCGTACAAATGCAGTACACCTCCCCAAGGTGGGTGACAAACAAAACCAAATCGAATGAACCTCTACACCCCCCTTGGTAGAGCGAGCACTACGCCACGGCCCCCATTGACGGCCCTCCGGCAAAGCCAACTACACCCCCAGGTTCATCTAATTATTCAGCTAAGGGCGTTCCATTCCACCCTCATAGTTGCACTATTATCCCGGGTGGTCACTCCACGAACAGGTCCTTACAGAGAGGTACTTAGGAAAAATGGTTTGAGCCCCCTAGAGTATCACAATATCATCATCGGGATAACATCATCGTATCATAAGTAATCACATCATGTTCATTGATTAAGTTAAGGCAATAGCATAAAGCTAACCATGATAACCCTAAAGGTAAACGAGGATAAGATAAATACAGACTAGTCAATCCTTAGGTTTAAATAATGTAATGCGGGACAGTGAATTAAAAATGAGTGGGACATAATGGGTCAGAGGACACTTGCCTTCACCAAGTTGTTGCTCAGGAAGATCTTCAACAACACACTCAGGAACCACGGACTGCTCATTGTCTAAATAAAGTGATCATACATTCAATATATTTGGTAAATGATAAATAAACAACACATCAATCATGTACAAACATGGGAACACATCTCAAAAGAAAAGCATAAACTTAAAAGGGAAGTCAAATTATAGGGTGAACTAATTCTCATTTAGTAGTTAATTATTCCCTAAGTACCGTCCAAGATTACATAATCTCATTTAATTACCTTCAATAAGACATAAAAATTAAACCAGATATAAATTCATGTAATACACACTATTAATCTTACAAGATTAAGTATACTTTAATTTCTAGGGTTTCCCTTTTATTTATTTTATTAAATGAATAAATCTACACATATACTAGTTCATAGTTAACCATAAAAATTAGAGTGTGCAGATAGTAAATGGAACTAATTTATTTAAATAGAGAATATTCCTATGAATATTTTTGCAATTTGAATCACTAAATTTGGAGTTCATATGCAAAAGATATGAAATAAACAAGTTTGGGAGTTTAAAATATGAAAATAGGTCTAATTCTGTAATTATTTAAAAGCCTAGGGTTCAATCTGCAAGATTACAGGGGCCTACACGCGAAAACCAAGGACGACGGGTTGATTCCGACTAAATCGAGGGTCTCTTTAACAAAATCACCGCGCGAAGGGGTATCGGGCTCTCTCGGCCGTCGGATCTGAGATCAACGGTTGAAAACAGATCCGCGGGCAAGCGAGCAGACACGGGCGCGGGCGCGCACTAACTAGTGGGTCAGGGCGTTCAGCGACCGAGGGCGGGGAGGCAGACTGACCGGTCGGGCTCGGTGCCAAGGGCACAGGCGACTGACCAATGGGTCCGGACGTAGGGCACGCGTGCGCGAAGCGATATCCCGCGATCTCGACCGTGCTATCGGGATCAAACGGTGGAGATCAACACCGAGAGGGGTTAACGGCTGCAGACGGCGCCGCTCCTTCTCGCGTCGGTGAGGTCGCCGGAGTTGGGGCGGGTGTGAGCTACAGCGGTTCCGGGGTCGCCAGAGCTGGCCAATAGCGAAGGGGAAGGCACGGCGAACTCACTAGTGAGGTTGTGGCCATGAGACCGGGGTCAGAGAGGGGAGAATGGCTGAGGGAGGACTTCGGGCGGGTCGGGGTAACTCCGGTGAGGGATTCCGGCCGCGGGGAGGGGGGCTGAGGCGCACTAAGGCCTGGACTAACTTCAGCTGGGTGAGGGGAACGCCAGGGGCCGGCGCGGGAGCACTGGACCGGGCCAATTTGGCCGGCCACCGCGTGGGTGTGGTGGACCACCACGGCCAACCTCCGGCGAAGCCGAAATTGGCCAACAGCGAAGCACAATTGGGAAAACCGAGCATGGGAACGGGTGTCTCAACTAGGGGCGGAGCTCGGGGTGGCTTCCGGCGGGCTAGACGACTGGCACGACGGGCGCAGGTCACTGGCGAGGTCGAGCGACGTGGGCAGAGCGCGAGAGAGGGCGAGGCTGTGCGAAATGGGATGGGGGAGCGAGTGCGGGCATGGGCGGTGCTCAAAAAGGAGCTAGGGTGCATGGGCGGGCGACATGGCCGGGGATCTCGGCGTGCGTGCGCGAGTGCGCGCGTGCTGGTCCACAGCGGGCGCGGGAAGGCAGAGCTGATAGAGGGTCCCATGGCATAGCGAGAGGGAACAGGCGCATGGGGGGAACGGTTCGGCGCACTGACGAGGCGGGCCCGTGAGGCAGAGAGAGGGAGAGAGAGCGCAGGGGGAAGGGAACTGACGTTGACAGGTGGAACCCACCTGTCAGGCGGCGCGGGCACGCGGGCGCGTGGCCTGGCTGGGCTGAGCTGGGCCGGCTGGGCTGCTTTGGCTTTTTCATTTTTCCTGGAATTTCTAATTACTTTTCTATTTCTTTTTCTCTAGGGTTTTCAATTCAAATTCAAACCAAGTTTCAAATTCAAACTAATTCAAACATGTGCAACAATTCAAAGAATATTTAAGCTCAGCATGATGCAACATGTCATAACTCATAATGTTTTGACAAAAATAAATAATTGATCTCTCCTAATTAAGCTAACTCTACTTAAAAGGGAAAAAGAGAGAGAAAATCTAGAGATAGATAGAAACTAGAGAGAGAGAAGAGTAACACCTGAATTTGGGTGATAATTAGAAAGAAAATTTATACCCCAAATTCAGGGTGTTACATCTATCTCTCTATCTTGTTTTTTTTTATACTTGCACTTCAATATTTATGTGTGGTATAAGTTGTCTTTGAAGTGTAGGGTATTTTGAGACAGGAACTTCATTTTCACTGCAACCTATTTGAAGTGTCTTTCATTCCACTTAATTTCAATCTTCGAGTAGAGTAAGAATTTCTATTTTTAAGTGATATTTTTATTTGACTATTCACCCCTCTAGGAGATATCCAGATCATGTTCCTGGGCAAAGGGAATTTTCAGCAGCCATTATCGCTGCAGCAACTCGACACTTGTGCTCGTCTTCTATATCCCCTTCATCGACGAATCTAGTGCTCTTTTCCCCTAGTTGACCAATTCGGACTTCCGATTACACTGCACAGGTGCCACCATGTTGGTGCCATCTTTTCCTCCATCATCCCCTTCTAACTTTCCCTTTGTTGTCCCCTTTTAGCTTCTATGTCCCCTTCCATCTCCCCTCCATTATCCCCTTCTAACTTCTCTATTTGCTAATCCTAATCCTAGATCTAGTCCAGATCTTCGCTCCATGGTCCCCTCATTGACTATTTCTGTGCTCCAGACTCTGGCTACCCAGGTGTCACTATGTCAGTGCCATCTTATCCTTTGTTATCCCCTTCTAGCTTCCCCTCTATTATACCCTTCTAGCTTCTTTGTCTACTAACCCTAATCCTCGATATGGTCAAGATCTCCACTCCATTTCCCCCCTTGTCAACAAATCAAGTGCTCCAGCTACGCATGTGCCAGAACTATCTTCTCCTTGCTGCTAAGAAATGTTGTTCTTCCTATGAAATCAAAGTTTCTAAAATATTGGAGGGATATATCCATTCTCAATGCATTTACTCCATTCTTGATCGTAAAGCTAAGATAAGGGGGTTCATAAAGTTCTTCTAAGGTTTTATACTTTGACTACTACCGATTACTCTATGTTTCCTTCAATTATTCGCACCAAGTTAACTAGGATGTTTTAGATCTATGAGCCTAAGTTTGGTGAAGTTTGCTTGAATGTCAATTTCCATCCAGCAACAGGGTGGTTCTAGTAATGCCAGAGGCTTGGGATGATATATATGGTGATGATGAGTTACTCTACTTCACTAAGTGTAACAGGTAGTTCTGTATCAACCTCTACATCTGCTATGTTTGGACCTGACTTCAATATTCTCACATGGTGGAAAGAACATAAGCTTATTTATCCTAATCTTTCTATACTTGTTAGAGATGTTATGACTTTTATTGCTTCCACTATATCGCAAGACTACTTTTAGTCCAACAGCCTACTCATTCATATCATCTATCACTAAAAACCTAACACCGTTAAATTCTAAAATATTTTTTGTAAAAATACTAGAATATTATATAAAATCCATGTGAAAAAATTCCACCACAGAAAATCCAACAAACTGACCTAGTCAAACTTAAATTGTTTGACGCCTCAAGAAATACTTGTATGTATGGAATATAAACCAATCTATGGGACCAGATACAGTATACATCCATGCGCACTTCAGGCCATAACCAGAAGCACCCATTTGTGTCATTCTTAAAACATGTTGGACCGACACTTTTGGCATAAACGAAGGGTGGCAAAAAAATAATTTTAATCTTATTTAGTTCAAGCATTTATTTAATGCGCCAATTGTCAAATGTCTTGCAAAAGCAATAGCACCTACAAGATATCGTAACACATTGGAACGCTCCGGCATTAGGAAGCAACTCTACAATCGGTAGCGCAACGCTTGCAACATTTCGTGTTTTGCCGAAAAGATGCTAAAGAAAAAAGAACAGGGAAAGTCCATTGGACCACATGCATATTCCGATACATTCCATCCGAATAATATACAGAGCACTAACGGTAAGGATCAAGCTTTTGCTGGCCATGTCGCCTGGGATGACATAATGATGCCCACAATGACTCCGAACAGTCCCAGAGCGCTGCCGAAGATCTCAATCACCAAAATCTTTACAAAGAGTGATGAGTTCTGAGCATCAGACAGTGCACAGCTGCTTCCGATTATCCCCACACATACCCTGCAAATAGGAAATTTAATCATCTGAAACTGCACAATAAATTCACCAGAGGGAACAAGATGGAGAGCCCGGTGCCTACCCGCAAACAAGATTAGCGAAGCCAACGATAAGACCAGATGCAAAGATTGCATAGCCAGCTCGAAGAGACTCTGGAGCGTACATTTGGGATGTTGGCACACTTTCAAGCTTTGTCTGGAGGATGATTGCCACAATTACACCATAAATTGCAACAGCCTCACAGAAGATGACACTGAAAAAGCAAAAGTACATGGAGAATATGATTAAAACAATGACGAAAGTATAAAGAAACAATAGTTTATGATGAAAAAATAAATTTCTACTATGAAGTTAGAGCTTGTTGCATTCCCTATGTAAATGTGCCATATTAGTTGCTTGCCTAGAAAGACACCAAAACAAGGCAGATGCAAGGACGAAAACATCATATGGTGTTTGTTTAAGTGAGGTAAACTGAGGGGATACAAATATGCATGTGTGAATCTGGCAGTCAGATACAACATTAGCATGTAGCCATGTACCATTCAATCAAATGCAAGATGAGTTGCTTCAGGCAACTAAACAACTCTCAACCCCATTAATCCATGATTCCATGTTCTATTGCTGTACACTGTTTATATAGTATATTCACATTCTATATTCATAGGCACGACACAAGTGGGTTTATTTGTTAAGCCATTCTGGGGCATTTGAGGGAATAGAAATACATTTGAGGGAATGGAAATGACCAGATGCCTGAATAAATGATTCTAAGGTAAAAAGAAAGGCATTTCTCTAATTCTCAGAACGGTGGAAACGAAGACAGATGTAAACAACACTGCAGTTTCAATGTCCCTAAACTGAGGTTCTACTTCTACCACCGCTATTGGATATTTTAAAACTGGAGCGGTGAAGATCTAAAATTACCAGGTGAATACTACAATGCTCTGCCAGTATATCTAAAAATGAGGCAAACAAAACTCAATTGTGTTTTTAACCACCAAACAAATGGATATACTTCCTCTTCTACCAGTAGTTACTCTACATATTCTTGAAATATTACACTTCACATATGATCACAAGAAAGTGTGATCGAACTTTTTTTTATTATCTATCTGTCCTAGCACCTCATCATCAGTGCAATAAGAATAGATTACAATCTAGTTGCACAGCTAGAGCTCTATTGATCATATCCACCAACACAACAACAACAAAAGGCTAAGAGCAAAAGGTAATCAACAGATGCCGAGATAGACAAAGGACATAAATGGAACCAAGAAGAACAGAACTTGACTGCATTAGCCACAGAAACAGAAGAAAAGCGAAGCTAAAAATTGCGCCAGCTGAACTTAGGTATATAGTAGTGTGTGGCTTAGAATGTTTATATGTGTACTTGTCAAACAACAGTACCTATTGAATCGAAGTTTTTGAACTACTAAAACTAACAGGAGCATCAGGGTTCAAGAAATATCCAAGTCTCCAGCATTACCAGAGGAAAAAAAACATGACAGCACTTGTACATTTCCCCCCTCAAAACAAACAACTAAATTGAAGTATTTCCTACCATACACCAGACCTCCTCCCTCTGATTCCAAGTGTAGGTCATAAAAAGAGTGACATGGTCTCCAATGTGAAGCTGACTTGTTTTTTTTTTTACAAAAAAACTATTTTAAATATTGAAAGTTGTATATATTATGGAAGTATTTTCGTGATGAATCTAGTAATATCAACCATGTCTTATTATTCTATATCTCTACTACTTATTAAGTTAGCAATAGTAGCCTGCCTTTTTGTGTTCTGCCGTTATGTAATCTCAACCGTCCGACTCCCACGGATCAATCTGCATCGTCCGACTGCTACGGGCTCAAGCTCTGTAGTGCGTCCTCCACGGAACCGCCCACGCCACCGCTCCCTTCCTCTCTATCACCGCATCTACCAGCGCATTCGTGCCTGCTCCCCCCGAACCCACCTCAGGACGCCCTCCGAATCTCCGACCATCCCGTATCGCCGCAGCTTTGGCCCCCGTCCCATCCCCGACCTCGTCCATCGATTGCATCGTCCACTGCCTCCACAACCTCGGCCTCGCCTCCGACAACGATGATCCCTCCGCCTCCACTTCCGCTGCCATGGCTACCGCCCACCCCACGGCACCGAACACCACGGCGATCTGCTCGACCGTGGCTGGGCGCGACCCGACCTCCAGTTCACAGCTGTCGGATTCGATGATGTCATCCTCCTATGGGAGAGAGACGATGAGCCCACGGGGCCGGTGAAGGGCGAGGAGGATGGGCCCAAGAGGAGGGCAGTTTGGATTGCCAGACCTGATGTCGCCTCCCCCGGTGCACCTCGTGCCTGCTCCCCGGGGCCCGCCTCCCGATGCACCGGCGCGCCGTGGCTGCAGAGGTGGGCACCCTCCAACCCCTCCCGTCCTGCCCCAGCTCCAACCCCGTGGGCCTGCCTCCCGATGCACCGGCGCGCCGTGGCTGCAGAGGTGGGCACCCTCTAACCCCTCCCATCCTGCCCCAGCTCCAACCCCGTGGGCCCACCTCCCGACGCACTGGCGCGCAATCGCGCGGCCCCAGCACCGGCGTGTCGTGTCTGCAGAGGTGGGCACCCTCTCGCCCCCATCCCTTCCCCGACCACATCCATCGATCAAACCCTCACCCTTTGTCTTTGTTTGCATCCGTTTCTCGCCGAGGAAGAAGAAGCTGATGTCCGACCTAATTCAGGGAGTGATGAGGACCTAAGTGAAGAACGGCTACAAGGTCTTCTGAATCAACTCAAGTTAGCATACCCTAAACTCTATAATATTAACAAAATAATTGAACTCAGTTATTCATGTTGTTTTCACTGTTGTTGTTTTCACTATTTTTCTTGTTAATTTTTGGAGTGGATTGTTCTTCTTTCTCTTTGTCTTTGCAGATGTGCAGAGGGAGATGAAGAATGTGGAGAAAGACATCAGGGTGGCTACCAAGCGCAATGACATGTTATCTGCAAAGGTACGGTCGGTCTGATCTTGTTTTCTATATAAGTGTTCCTCTCTTGTAGCATGGATTGCTGAGATTCTGACAGTAGCACAGTTTGTCAAGGTGAATCTTGGAGTAATGTAGATACAAATCAAAGTTATCTCCTGGCGCTAAATAAGGTTTTAGAATTGATGTTCATCTTCTTGTCTAATGTGGATTGGGTGCTATTACATGAGCAAAAGAAAACCTTAAAGGTTGTCTTAGTGTATAAATAATAAACATGGTAGGAGCAGAACCGAAAGAAAAAACAATATCATAACCTTTGCACACCTCACTACAAATTTAGTATGCTGATGTCATACATAAGATGTACTATTACTTTTGATATAAGCTTCATACCTGGTAATCGAATATAATATGTGAATGTGTGTTGGGTCACACATTAATTATTTTTCTAGAAAAATGTAAAGTTTGAAGATTATTTTAGTTGGTTTGCAAATTCTTCAGTTCCTGCGTTTGACTATTGTCATCTCAATTTATTTTGGTCGACATTTGTTTACTGGAGACTAGAGTTCAGTTTTACTTCCATTGGATCAATTGTTGTGCGAATCATGAATAAACTTCTTAATTGGAGTAATTGGTTTTGTCAGAACTTCCTACTTCCAAGAATGCTCGGGTATTTGAGATTGACTTTGGATCCGTTGAGGATGCCCAAACAGGCATTCTCATGTTTCTAGCACAAACAGAGAAAGATATTTTAGCCACCAAAGCTTATTGCCACTAATAATAATTCATCGCAAGAATACAATAAAAAACTTCTTATTTATAGTTCTTCATTAGTAATGGTCTTACCACAAATATGGAGTTTCTACATTATTAAATAGGATTCTTGTGTCAGCATCCACTTTAAAAGGAGTGTACATCATCAAATTGATCATAATCTTATTCATCATTAATATCCTCGACTCTGATAATATTTTTTTCTGGGCAAAATAATGTGGCTCGTCATCTTGTTTCTTGTCACTTTTTGGGTTTAGAAGTTAATATGTCTGTAGAATTCCCGAGTCACATCCTTCGTGAGGACAAAAGGTTCGTCTCTATATCCAATATTTTTGAGGTCCATGGTTATTGGTTGTCAATTTGTCATACTGTATTCAGGGTCCACTATAATGCCTCCACCTGCCAATTTCACCCATTGCCAATGAAACAGATGAACCTTTAAATATACTAACTCATAGTCGACTGTTAGCCTCTCACTGATAGAAGCCATATCTGCACGCAGAGCTGATGCTGCTCGGAGTCATCTCGCTGTTGCTCAGCCAGACGGTGCGCTTCATATCGGAGATCTGTGTGTCGTCCTCGCTCTTCACCAGCCGCTTCTACATCTGCTCCGAGAGCGACTACCAGGACCTGCTGCGCAACACGGACGCCAACCAGACGGCGCTCGACAAGAACATGTTAGGTGGCCAGCGGCTGCACGTCTGTGGCGAGGTATTGGTAACCCAGATGTCCTGCTCCCAGCCTATTGAGGTCAATGGAACTGGGAGCGGAGCACACTGTTCACTCATCGCTTGGGTTGGAACCTAATCTGTCACTTGCAGGGCCATGAACCTTTTGTTTCGTACGAGGGCCTTGAGCAGCTGCACCGGTTTCTCTTCATCCTTGGTATCACTCATGTGTTGTACAGTTTTGTAACAGTGGTCCTGTCCATGATCAAGGTTCGTGCTCACTGCCTGATTGCGGCTCTAACATTTTTCCCTCTTATTTTCTTCTGAGTTTATTATGGTATATATCTTTCTGCTATTGGTGCAGATCTATAGCTGGAGGAAGTAGGAAACCTTAGCAGGTCCAATTGCTGCTGAGGAATTGAGGTAGGGTCATCCGGTCATGTGCTGGAAGTGGATGCTTTGTTTGGCCATGTTTTATGCAACCCTGTTGATGTGTACTACCTCACTGATTTTTGTCTCTCTCAGCTAGGAGAACCAAGGTGATGAGAAGGCAGTCAACCTTTGTTTTTAACAATGCTTCTCATCCATGGAGCAAAAATAAAATACTTATTTGGATGGTAAAATTCCTTTTCTGTTTCTTGATCTTTCTGTGGAACAGATACTGACTGTTTCATCCTTTGTTATCTGATTAGTGTATCACCGTGTAAAGACATAAAAATGCCTTAGTTTTCTAGCTCATCCAGTCATTTCGAATTCAACCTCAAGTTTACTGATGAAAGAACATCTAAGAGTGTCACCGACCATAAAGTCAAAAGATTCATGTATCTGAAGCCTCAAATAAGTAGTATACATCCATAATCACTTGGATTTAAAGTTTCTTTAATTGCATTGCAGCTTTGCTTTTTGCGTCAATTCAAGGGCTCCATAATAAGGTTAGACTATTTGGCACTGAGGTTGGGCTTTGTCACAGTGAGTACTCTAATTTTTTTCTAATGTTTTAGCATCCTCGCTATGGAATTTTGTTTAGTGGTGGTGCTAGATGCGCCTGGATTTCAATATGTTTCGTTTGGAGACCGGAAACTTTATGCCATTTTAGTGATGTTGCAGGCTGCCCTTTGTGCTCAAGTTCTTCCGAGACGTCAAGCGTGTGCGAGAACAAGGAGCTATAGATGATCGTGACACTTTCCTCCATGCAGTGCGAGATCTCCTATGTTTTCACTCAAGTAAGTGGGCAACTGTACTTATCTATATGAGTATTTTATTCTCATATTCCTAACATCACTTATTCTTTCTGTAGATGTCCAAGCAACATGCCAACATACATGTCACCACATGCATTGGTTCAGCTGATATCAACATTTCAATCTGACTTGCTTTCTCTTCAATATGAGCTAGAGAACACCCTTCTAGCTGACTATAAAAGATGTATCAATGAATTGTAAGCTAACAAAGCACTATCTAATAATTTCTTTCCTTTACCCTTTACCTTATTTGTTGTCAATATATAAAATCAATGAGGAAAGGAAAGGGTCATAGAAATCAGTCTTGGCAGATGGAGGGGAATGTCTCAATGACCGATGCACATTTTCTCTTGTTAGTTAGCTCATGGATTTTTTATGGTCCAGGCGGAGTTGCTGCTATATGAATATGACAGCACCCATTAATCAACATAGCTATATGAATACGATCTGAAAGGAAGGTCGGTTTGGTTAGAAACACATGTAGGTACTGATGGAGAGGCTATGAAACAGATAAGGTATACTTCACTAAATTATCCCTGAAGCATTTGTATTTTTAAAATAACATGTAATCTTGTTGATCTGGTTTACTCAAGCTACATCGAGTTTGTACTCGACAAACCTAACTGGATCTCTATTCTAATCCAGACATTGCTTGTGTGTTGATGAAGAAGTTCAGGATTCCAAACCAATTTTCATGTCTGTTTGATAAAGTTGTTCATGCTCTATGCAATCTGCAGGTGAAGCTAGATTTTCTAGACAAAGTCCTCGCGTCTGTAAGTGGACACTATGGATCTATCTGTGGAACATCGGTCATCATAAGATCATTGACGTTTTGGAGCAACAGCTCGATGTATGGACCCTTCAGCACCAAGGACGGGACGCTGTTCTCGCTCCCAATCAGCAGCATCAAGATCATTTGATTCCACGGGCGGTCTGGGTCGTATCTCAACACAATCGGTTTCTACCTGAAGCAGGTGCATTTTTCAACTCCAATGAGTTCTCCAGCTTCACATTTGAGCCTCCTGAGCCCACAGAGTAGAAATGGCGCCTATGGCTTCACCGGTGGTGATGCTAGACCTGACATGGTTCTCCTCGTGCAAGGTAGAGGCGACAACTATGTTGTCTACACAAGCAATCACCCCAAACAGCAGTACACAAACCCTTCACCGGACTACAATGATGGAGCACTCTGGATCAAGGTGTGGATAAACTATCCTACCACATGCAACCTGTTTCGCTTGCTATCAGATAGTTGTACAAACTTTAGATTATGAAAACTGAACTTTTTGCCTTGCAGATGGTTTCTGTCCCCAGTTACTACGGAGATGCAGGAGCTGCAGCCATGAGCACCAGCCTCATACCTATGGTCCCTGGGGTGGGAGTGGCTGCACCATATTTGACAACGGTGTGTACACCGGCGTGTGGCAGATCAACTTGACACGCGCAGTGGGAATCTCTTCTATCAAGGTCCTGTATGATCGGAACGGGCATGCCGTGTGGGGTAACAAGCATGGATTCAGCGGCGGTGTCATACCTGACAAGGTAATGTACTTACATGGCTGAAGTATCGATCAGTTTTGCTGCTGAACAACAAAACTTACGAGTGGTTGGATGATCTAACGACTTTTGTCTTGGTCTTGGCATATAATATTCGCATATAACTGGGTTCTACGATTCAGCAATAATCATGGGCCCGACCATGGTCAAGTCTCTGACGTTTCACACGAACAAGCGGGCGAATGGGTCATACGACGATAACTCCGACACATACTTCTCCATGAGCTTTACCAATGGGTAGTGGGGTTTCATGGCATGGAGGGGTGGTACATCAACGGCATTGGAGTCCGATCCATGTTCAGGAAGGCAAGGTGGCGCAGCCGCGGTTTGTTAGCAGGCCGAAGACACCGACTAGCCCATAGTGCATTACAACATGGTCGCTCAGGTGCCAAGCGCTACATATACAGACGACGAGAGGTAACTAAAAGGTTCTTGCAAGTCCGAAACTATGAATCCAGTTCGGAAATGTGATCAATGCATTTTAATCGTTTTGTAGGTTGCTTATGGCATGGTGAAAGAACCGGTTCCGATGGGACCAGGGCCATGGGGTGGGGAGGGAGGCTAGGCATGGGACGACTGGGTTTACAAGAACGTGAAGCAGATCTATGTCATGAGAGGAGAATTCATCGAGTCGATACAGATCGAGTATCATAGGAGCGGGCACTCCATCTGGTCTTCAAGGCATGGGAACAACGGCCACATAACCCACAGGGTGAGTGTTGTGCCGAATCAAGTTGTCAGGATATGCAATGAGTCGTGCATATATGTCTTCAACACCATCTGTGACATCGTCTTCCCTTGAACGCATCTGCAGGTGAAGCTGGACTTCCCGCACGAGGTGCTGACGTGCGTGTACTGCTACTACAACACGAGCAGGGAGGGCGATCCCCGGGTCCCGAGGTCGTTGACGTTCGTCACCAATCGGGGCAAGTACGGGTCGTTCGGCGATGAGTTTGACGTCTACTTCTCGTCGGCTACGACGGAGGGCAAGGTGGTGGGGTTCCACGGCCGCAGCAGCTAGCACCTGTATGCCATCGACGTGCACATGCAGCATTGGCTCGAGGATAGGAGGCCTACCCCCCGATCACCAAGCAGCTGCTCGGTTTACACGTATCTTGTTTTGGGTGGGTGGATTTTGATTACTTGTAGCATTACCATTTATTGGTTCGGAGCACAATCATGCGTGTCGATTGAATTGAAGAGATGTAGATGTCCAAGTATATCATCTTTGTTGAATTTTAAGACATTCTAATTCTTTAGAAACAATTTATGTGATGTTGATAATTTTTATCACATGAATTTTACATATCATAGTGATACTTGTCGTTTCATATCTATGTTTATACAAATTTTTTATTCCCGTGGCAACACACGGGCATGAACCTATCTAGATTTATTTCTTATAATTTTTTTTGAAAGGAAGGGGCAAAAGGCTTGCCGCTCCGATATCTATACTACCTATTAAGACTCTAAGGGGTAGGCTGCCCCATTCCTGGTTCTGCCATTCCCATTCCGAACTCTTTGTGTTTTCATTCTCATTCCCATGCGTCCTGTGTGTTTTCATTCTCATTCCCAACTGTGTCCTGACCCGTTTCCCATTCCCAATTGTGTCCCTCCCCGCACTGTCTTTCTCATTTGCCCTGTATGTTTTCATTCCCATTCCCAACTGTGTCCTGACCCGTTTCCCATTCCCAATTGTGTCCCTCCCCGCACTGTCTTTCTCATTTCCTCTTCCCGCAAAGCTCATTCCCATTCCCACGTGCATCCCACGCCTAGCTAAAATTAAATTAAAAAAACACAAATGTGGCCCTAATGGGATTCAAACCCGCGACCTCTCAAGTAAATGTGCTCGTAGCTACCACTACACCACATGTGTGTTTATGTTAATATTTGTTACAGTAAAAATATCTACTACATCTCTCCCAAAGCCCACCTGCTACCCTTACACAATGTGTATTAGTAGATAATTATCAACGAGATTCCCGAATTATATTTTTGGATGGAGAGAGTAGTATTTAAAGAATAGCCTTGCATGCAACTTCTTTTGTTTGAATAAGTTTTCAACTTAAATTCCTTTTTTATATGTGTGACATTTATTCTCCGTAATATTTTGTCCATGGATCTGACTTGTGAGTCATTTTTATAAACTAACGCCAAAGATGAATCCATGTTTCTTACTTGGAAACCCCGAACAAACACCACTGGCAGGAGGCGCTCGCGTTGGCGTCGCTCATCGACGATGAGAAGAAGCTTGGCAACTGCCAGTTCGACCTCTGGAAGCAGTCCTACTTGGCCGCATGCGTCGCTATGTTCGGCAAGCTCCGGCGCAGCCGTCGCTTGGACGCGGTCCAGAGCGGCTACACCGCTGTCCATATTCAAACGAGGGACCTCATAGTCGTTGCCAACGCCGGCGACTCTCGGGTTGTTCTGGGCACCGTATCCGACGACGGCGCCGTCACGCCATCTAGCTCATCATCCACCTGAAGCTCAACCGACCACGTAAGTCGCTACTGACTGGCCATAAATTCTTGTGCGCTGGGACGACGGTTGTTGTTGATGTTGTGTGAGTGTCCTCGAACAAGATGTATGTAGAGGAGTAGCACATCTGGAGGTGCAACGGCTAGGTGTACTACCTCGCTGATGAGCCCGGGGTGCACTTCGTTTAGCAGCCCAGCCAAAAGTCATCGGTACTCGCCATGTCACGCGCGTTCGACGACTACTATATCAAAGACTGTGGCGTCATCTTAGCGACAGAGGTGACGCAGAGGAGGACCGACAACAATGACCACTTGCCATCGCCGATGTAGCTTTTGTGCTTGCCTGCCTTTAATTCTCTTCGCAAACGCACACACTTGCCTTTTTATTTAAGCAAACATGTATGGTTGTGCGTGCCTGATGACTGACGATGTACGAGGGAACATCTACCGATAGGTGTGGCACGTGCTCTCCAATGATGAGACCATGCAAATCATGGTATATATCGAAGTCTGTATAATACTGATGGTTGTAATGTAGTAGTGAAACAGTTAAATTAAAATAACAAAATTTATATATGGCTAGGATCATAAATGAATTATGAAACATTTTCTTATAACAATATAAGACACATTATATATAAGTTATCATGGTATTGTGTGTTTCCGTTGCAACGCACGGGGCACTCATCTAGTAGATTTTAATTTATCGAGAATCAAGTTAGAAAAAGATAGACCAGGTAGAATACTAGAACGACCTATATTTGCAATCGGAACCGAAGTTACCAAGTTGTCCAGCTAATCATGATTAGTCAGGGCCAGGGTTATAAGTTTATAGTGATCAGTTGTGCACTATGATTAGCCACGACTAGTCCAGATGATCGGCTATTTGGCTCAATGGTCACTAAGGTCGATTAGATGATTTGAAAACACTATTGAAGGGAGTAAAGGTTTAGTTCTCTGAAGAAACGCACTAACCAAGTGTTGGAATATATAAGCTGAGGGGATCAAAACTTAAAAGGTTGGGAACAAGGCCAGATTGTAATGACACATAGGCACACAACAAAGAACAAAGAGTTTCTTTAAACAGTAACAAAATAGTGCCCACAGCTAATCCAAGGTAAACTGAAACATAGATGCATTCCCAAGAGGTCAGGGGAGGCCAAACGGCTTGTAACAACCAAAAGCTATGGAAAGGCAGAGGGATAAACAGTAGTAATATTGTTTGTGTCTATAAGCTTCTAGATTCTACATATATTGAGATGACATAATAATATAATATCACATTATCACTGACAAATCTGCTAAGACGGTGAAGTCAATCAATGGACGGGAATTTAGCTGCAGATAGGGAGGGCATCCCCGCTAGATGGTGAATTAAATCAGACGGAACTACGCAGAAAAATGTAGCAACAGCAACTTGAACGCGTAATAAGAAACGAAGGCTCCAGATTCCGTACCTGATGAGGTTCTTAGATGTGATCCTGGGCGCCTTGATGGCGGCCCCGATGAGGCTGCTCCCCGTTATGAAGATACCCCTAGCGATAGAGAGGAAAAGCAAATAGCAAGGACAGTGAGAGGCAGGCAGGCAGGCAGGCGCAAGCAGCACATGGCGAAGCGGCAGATCTAGCGAGACAGGGTGTGGAGGCGCGCGCTGACTCACCATGCCGCGCCGAGGACAGAGACGCCGATGGAGACGGCGATGCCGATGGCGGAGAAGGTGTAGGGCGAGATCTGCACCAGGGCGCGCGCCCACGACGAGGAGTCCGACGACATCTCAGCGCGCGATCTGTATCTGTCTCTCCTCGCTCTCCCTCGGCGTTGCTGCGGGACTGGATCGGGGAAGGAGGATTAGGGGAGAAGAGACGGGTCGGCGTAGAGAGGGTGCGAGTTCGATGGGAGCCCGTCGACAGGTGCGTGCACCGTGCACGGGCACGGCGCCAGACGTGTGGTGGGGTGGGGGCAGCGGTTGGACGTGGCCGCCTCACGGTTCGTCCGATCCTGAACTGGCGGTTGGGGTAAAGGGGCGCGATCGGGATCACGTGCGGGGTCAGGAGATGGCTGGCCAGATGTCCATATCTTTAGCGGGATAAAAGTGTTGACAACTACGTTACCACGGATCATCAGATTCGCACTTTTCCCACCCGTCAACAGATTAGGCGTGAGAAGTCGTGGAAGACCTATATCCCTTTCCAGAAGCACGATAGAGGAAACACACGAGACACAATGTAGGGTTGGGCCTCTGGCCTCTTTCTGATCTCTATATTATGAGGGATGTACAGGTTCCTTATATAGAGACTAGGTGTGTGCCCGTACGTTGCAACGGGAGTATGTTAGGATGAGCATCGACACATATCTGATCGGATATTATATTTTCTTGGGGTCTGGAGAAAGTTTGCTCGGAAGCCAAACATGTTAAGACCTGAGCATGTGTATGATATGCAAAGGCTGGGGCTCGAACGCGCTTGTATGAGTCTTGTTAATTTGCATGTCTCGTGCATAGTCTCTCACCATCTATTCACTATAATATACAAAATCCGTGTCTATCTATATTTATTTTAAGCTTCTAACGGCCTTCCATGATTCCATCAGGTTCTTGCCACTTTTGTTACAACCATGTTCTTGGGCAGAGCGAGCAAGGGGTGTTAATTGTTTGTTACAACCATCGGCTGAACGAAGTATTTGAGAAGAAACTATTAATATTTACAAACATGCTTAATAAAATCAACAAAAAATTTAGTAGTTTAGGTATGTGCCCGTGCTTTGCAACGACACACAAAATATTCAACAAAATATTAGTGCACAACAATTACATAGAAACGAAGAACACTTATATTATCACCAACTTTAATATCTCAAAAATTGTTTGCTAACAAATACAATGTTACACTTATACGATTAGTGGCAGCGGCATGAACACGTCCGAGAGTAGCCATGAAGTAAAACTATTTTGGTACTTCTCTCACAAAGACAGAAATATCTAAAGTTGTGTAATATGACATAACAGTTAACATGACTCATGAAAAAAGATGAACCGAAATATGGTCTCTCGCAAGCCAAGCACGCTCTCTCTCTCTCTCTCTCCTTCAACACGAGCAGAGTTCATCCCATCCACACCCAGTCGAGCCTGATGACATCGTCCAACTCCATCAGCGCTATGGTGCCATCCTGCGCAGCAGGCATGAATACGAAGAAGAGTGAGATCGACCTAGATGCCTCTTGTGATGCACAGGACTCCGAACCACCTACAATATAGCGTGTGAAAAAATATAGAATAAGATGAAACAAAAAGCAGGGTAAATGCATGTAGTTCTTTGTGTGAATACACACCTCGTTTATAGAGTTCGATGTATCCACAATCTCTGCAAAGGTTGGTCTTAGAGTAGGATCTTTCTGCCATCATCTCTGTAGTAATTCAGCGAACATAGGATGTGTATCAGCGACAATAGTAAGCCTCAGATCCTGCATGCAAAGGTATCGTATCTGCCAAATTAGGATTCGAAACAGGAACTCCACAACACTTTCAGAAGAGTATTTACTTCCCCACCAAGCACTGAAAAAATACAAATGAGTTACAACTCAACATTCGCCTTCTATTTGGAACCTTTTCCTTTCAGCAAATTAAAGTGGTATGATAACAGCAAGATGTGCTACTGTTCTTTTTTTCGACAAACCACAGTAACTTGTGTGTTAAACTGCGATACCTTTTGAACACCGGCAACTGCTGCTTGAAGAGGTGTCATGACTTCATATGGAAGCTAAAACAAAAAGGCCAACTCAACAATTAGCAAAACCACACTCCTGCTCTACCATTACACCGACAAAACAAAATGATGGTGAGAGAAAAATAACCTTTGCACTGGATTCTAGTAACAAGATATCAAACTAAAAAGGAAGATATTTGCACCCAGAAAGCTTGGCTAGTAATAATTTGAGCATAGTTTCTTGGGATGATCATCGAATACAGAATAGCCAGGTGATAAGAAACATGTGTAGTTTAATAGTACTAAAAAATCATTCCAACAAATTAGAAAAAACATTATATATCTTAAACTACTGCACGGAATCCTAGTAACATGAGATCAAACTGAAAAAGGCAAGATATTTGTGCCCACAAATCTTGGCCAATAACAATCTGAGCATAGTTTCTTAGGAAGATCATAGAATACATAATAGCTAGGTGATAAGAAACCTGTGTAGTTTAATGGTACTAAAAATCATTCCAAAAAATTAGATAAGAATATTTATCATAAACCAGTGCACTAAATCTCAGTAACATAAGATTAAACTGAAAAGGAAAAAATATTTGCACCTAGATCTGTTACCAATCTCTCACGAATGCCAGGTTCGTACAGATTACTAATTTAGTATTGATTCGGTGTTATTTTTGTATTTTCTTTGATGCAGACAGTTTTGGGACATGATACACTTTGCGTGAGTAGGCTTTTTTGTCAATCATAAAATGAATGTCCTTGAAATCCTGCTGGCAAGTAAGCCTTTGTATGACATGTCTTATTATTCACACTAATTTGATTATGATAGTTGTATTGTTATATCCAAATGAACACATATCTTACACATTCAGAAATGAACATGAAGGGAATGAAACAGCAATAGACCAGCAATGAGACCATAATGCATATTCCCCATATATAGGTCCATCTAACAGATATCCATGTCTGGAATAGAGAATATGGATAGCTGGGTATGAATACAGAATATGGTGCTCCATTCGAAAGGAAAAGTCGAATGCTTGCATTATAATAAGGATCTGTGAAGCACCACAGCAATGCAGAAACATCAACATAGTCCCAGTCTCCCAGAGGTGACTGAGGCTAACAGAACTTGGGAGTATAGCAGCAGCATTCGATATAGCATGGAGGATTGACTCATCTTCTCATTTTTTTCCTACTACAAATGAGAAATAAGTCAATCCTCCATGCTATCCCCACTTTAGTTTAACCAACCCTCCCTACTGCACTCCTAAACATAGGAAGATTAAGCGAAACATACCTTCTGAAGCATCTCTTCTGCAGTTGGTTGATCCTCACGCTGCAGGCTGGTGAAATAAGACTGGAGCTTCTTCGCAGCCTCCATGAAATCCCTCGCGTGCGTTTCAACATCAACTGTCTATCTCCTTTTGTTTTCCCTCTCCCGCTCATCTCTCTCCTCTTTGGCCTTCCTTTCCTTGCGACGACGACTGGGACGAGCGCCCCCGCGCTTCTGCAGGCGAGCACCCCGCCACCAGATTGGAAAAAAATACCGAACCCCTGTGTGCAGTCGGAGATGAACGCATCCAGGAAATCCAACCATCTCTCAAGCAAGGACAGTGCAGAGACCGCGAGGGATATCATCACCACGTCCGGCCAAATCCAACCCCTCAAAATCCCGGACGCTATTGCTGCGCTCGCATAGGCTGCTGCAAAGGCAAATGGTGAGACTGAGAAATATCTTCCAGGGTGGCCGTTGTTCTCGCCTCCTAAGGTGCAGCTGGACAAGTGTACCAAGTGCTCCAGAGAATTCTATTCTGCAATCAACTTCCGGAGGCATACACGTGTTCATCGTAGATCCCTTAAGAGTTAAGATAGATAGGGATTTTCCAAAGAATAGAGACCTTCTCGCTGCATTCTGGAATAAACTCACTGTGGATGATGCCAGCAAAATTTTGTCCTTGACAGGTGTTGTTATTGAGGGTGTAACTGGTTCATGAATTTTGACAACACTGTCATCATGGATGTGTAAACCAGGGTATGCTTCGTTGCCAGTTGCATATGCCAGAGCTGGCAGTGAGCTTCTGGATCTAATTCAAGCAAAGCCTTCAATGCATTTGCCTGTGTCATCGGATGAACTATTTAGTTTGCTCGATGAAGCAAGTGAAAAAAACATTTCTTTGCACAAATATAGCTGCTTGTATACAGAAGTTTTTATTTGATGGAGAGGTAGAAAAAAATGCAACTGAGTTGAAAAATGTTGTTTCGTGCGCTAGTTACATGCTTGAACAAAAGCTGCTTGAAGCATGGTGTGCTGATAAGACTGCTGAAGCATTAAGATGCCAGAAGTTGCTGGAGGATGAAGAGGAAGCTGCTCAGAAAAGGCAAGCCGAACTGATGGAAAGGAAGCGAATGAAGAAACTTAGGCAGAAAGAACAGAGGTTAAAAAACCTCAAGGATGAGGATGTGTCAGTTCAGTCACCTGACATCATGGATGATGCGACATGTTCTACGGCCATTCAAAGTGTGAATTCCATTTATGATCCTGACTGTTTTGAGCAAGAAGAATCACAGTATCTTCAATTTCCAGCACTAATTACTTTGGAAACTGACAATGATTTTAATGTGGACCTACCAGTAGAAGATATCAGTTGTGATTTAGGGCCTAAAATGGATAAAGGTGTTGTATTAAGGCAACAAGTTGTTTCAAGGCATCATTTAGGCAGAACGGAGAAGCTTGCTGAAAGTAGCATTTTATATGGTTCCGTAGTTACTTCAAAGCATGCAGCTTCAGCAAGGCCTTCAAATTACAAGGATCCAAATGTCTGTTCTGCACCAAGTAAAAACAAAACTTGTGAATTGAAACTACGGTCTGAGATTGAAGAACAGTGCCAAAAACATGAGTTAGATGCAGATGAACGTGGCATGGGTCCTAGCAAAAACTCTCGTGTGCTAATAGGATCTATAATTGTCGCAATTGAAGATGGTAGTGAACACTTGCTGGACTTAGGTTCCAAGAATGACCCAGTACCTCCCAGTTCAAAGACAAAGAAACATGCATCAGTCAAGGTGGTGCAACAAGTTACCTATGAGGGAAACAGAAATGAAGGTGTTCCTGATAGTGATAATCGTTCTAGCCTCAGTGTTACTACAGATGAAATTAATACATATATTCAGCAGATTAGGTGAAATTAATCATGTTGGTTGTACACCAGATTTAAATCTTCAGTCTTTTGTCTTGTCACCATCCTCCGTCGAATGAATGACGAGAAGAACACCATTGACTAAACTCCGCATCAAATCCCCACAAAATCACGGCAGCCTTAGGCCGAAAGCGGACAGAGCTTCGCCGATTGCGCGCAAGATTTGGACCACACTCTAACTTAAAAAAAAGATTTGGACCACACTCGCCGTCACAGGGTGAACAATTAATAGATGCAACAGGGTTGTTAGGCTTGCCTGGTATGCGGTGAGGCCGATGAGGACCATGACGGAGACGAAGGAGAAAAGCCACAGGATGAGCTCCACAGACATGGCTGCCATGAGGGTTGACGACTCCTCGCCAACAGCCTGGCGAGCAATCGATCTAAGAACGGCGGGGCGTGCGGTGCGTGAGGCCGTTGCGCGAGCGGGGGTTTCACGGCGCGGGCGTGCGGGAGCGGGGGTTTCGCGGCGGCGCGCGGGCGTGCGGCGGACGGCGGGGCGTGCGGTGCGGGAGGGCATTGCGGGGCGGGATTTGGCGCGTGCGGGTAGGGAGCGGGGGCAGTCTACACTGCCCCCTTAATAGTTAGTATAGATGTGAGACCCCTCAGGGGCAAACCAGGTATTTGCCCACATAACCCTCACTAGGGTTACTTAACACTTCCCCTTGGGCGAATACCGCGACCAACACATGCCTCGTTAAAACTCCAAAAAACCCAGTGGAAAAAATATGGAGAAAGAGTGCATGGTGATACAAATTGCATTTGCACTTTGTTGCCTCGTTAAAAACCTCATGTGAGAAACTTCAAGAAAACTCATCAAGGGAAAAAGAGTACAACAGCTGTCATCGGGACAGATTTCGATCCTTTGGGATCTAGATTCTATCGAATCTTCGACAAGGGCTAAATTTAGAAATGTGCTCCCCTGATCCTTGCAAAACTGTATCAATATGGCAAAACATTTTCTTCTGGAAGTATATGCACATATAGATTTAGCAAACAGATTGCATATCCTTGCAAGGATTATTTCAGAAACTTCACCTCAACTCACTTCTAGGATACACGAGGTAAGTGCACGTATCAACATAAATAAGCCACTTCGACTGGTGGTGTTCGATCGACTGGATCTATATATTTGATAGAAAGTTCCATAAAGGTTAACATATTGATCATCAAGCTCACGCCTTCAGGCCATAGAATATGACATTTATTGTCTCACGATTGTGATCAATATAAGCATTCGCTCTCCCTGACGATGACATCTGTCAAAGTCGTTATCCCTCATAACTCAAGCATATTCTTCAAGATATATGTCTCATTGTTCATCTGGAATAACGAGAATGGATGAGGTTGGGGTGCTATCATTTTCTATCTTACACCATAATTTATACATAGTTGTGCAAAGCAAATAACATGTCCTTCAATAGGACTTAGGGGATAATATAGTTGCAATAGTATATATTCTAAATATGACACATCGCTCCAGGCGTTCATCCTTTGCAACATCTACGATGGTGTAACTAAAGTCCATCAAAGATTGTAATCCATCAGATATTTTTATCCATCAGATATATCGTTATAGTCTGTCATTCTGGCACAATGGGGATATTTTGCCAGTAACACCTAAACCTTATAGGTTTATGCCATAGTGGCTTTAGAGGATACCGTAATTCCACATCTAGTGGAAAATACCATGAGTAAAGATCGTGGAATGCACATGTGCTTATTCGATGAACTTCAAGTCCTTTGGTACCTCAGCTTATTCCTTTTCGGGTCTGTATGGGTCTTTATCCCTTTATAGGGATTATCAAACTTTGGTGTTTAACACAGACTTTATTTCTTCTGGAAAGGTTCCATCAAGGAACTTGTAGGAAACGGGTGACGCCTAAGAGGGGGGTGAATTAAGACTTCTAAAACTTTTACTTAACTAGGCCACAATTAAATCCCTAGAGCAAAACCTATGCAAATAATCAAACTAGAATGTGCAAGCTAGGTTTTGTCTAAGTGTTGCTATCTCTACCGCAAAAGCTAAGTTTCAGTCTACACTAAATAAGTATGAATACTAGACTGAAACTTAAATGCTTAATATAAATGCGGAAACTTAAAGAGTGAAGTAGAGAAGCAAACTCTCGTGGATGACGCCGGTATTTTTACCGAGGTATCCGGAACCACGCAAGGTCCCGACTAATCCTCGTTGGTGCCCCTACGCAAAGGGAAGCCCACGCGAGGGCCAAGCACCACGGTCGAGTAACTCCGTAGAGAGCCGCGGGCCTTCTCCACCGCAAGTGGTGCTCCACTTCCGGCTCCTCTCGGACGCTCCCCGCCGTCTCCACTATCGAGCTTCCGGCCGAAAACGACGCGGGCCTCGTTCCCTCCGGTACATGGTGGCAGCCGTGACACAAACGCGGTTGTCACGGTCTCGCAAGACTCTCGCCCCACTCGGTACAATTACAATGGCCCACGCAAGAGCCGAGGGGTTGTGTGGTTTGTCTAAACTCACTCAACAAACTAGGATTCACCTAGAGCAAGCGCTAATGCGGTCTAACTAACCTAAGCACTTCGCAAAAGCACCTACGCTAATCACCGAGTGATTCTATTAAGCACTTGGGTGTTTGAGCACTTGGAAATGTCTACAATATGCCTTGGTATGTTGCTTGGGCTCCCACACTTGAGAATGGCCGGTTGGGGTGGTATTTATAGCCTCCAATCCCCAAACTAGCCGTTGGACACAAAGCAGCAGCTTTCTGTCGTCGGGTGCACCGTGCACCGGACAGTCCGGTGCACCACAGGACAGGCACTGTGCACTGTCCGGTGCACGCCACGTCAGCCGACCATTGGCGCCTACAGCAGTCGACCGTTGGATCCTACCGTTGCCGTCTGTCCGGTGCACACCGGACAGTCCAGTGCCGACTGTCCGGTGCCCCACCGGACAGACCGGTGCTACAGCTAGAAAGCGTCTGTCTGTGGCCTCTCTGCGTAGACTGTCCGGTTGACCACCGGACAGTCCGATGCACACCGAACAGCACTGTCCAGTGCGCCACCAGGCGCTGGCTGACAGCCCGTTTCTTGGGTTCCTTCGTTGATTTCTTCGGGCTTCTTTTGTTCTTGAGTATTGGACTCCTATGCATCTTTTTATGTCTTCTTTTGAGGTGTTGCATCCTTATTGCCTAGGTCCAATCCTCATCGCATCCTGTGAACTACAATTATAAACACTAGCAAATGCGTTAGTCCACAGGTTGTGTTAATCATCAAACACCAAAACTCAATTAGCCAAATGGCTGGGGTCCATTTTCCTTACAATCTCTCCCTTTTTGGTGATTGATGACAACACAACCAAAGCAAGCAAATAATACAAGTATTTGAATGAAAATGTGCAATTTACTTGCTAGGATGCATGTTTGTCCCCACAATGTGAAATTATGGACTTAAGCCTCCCCCTAACTCCATAATTCACTTACTTCCTATTTTAGGACCAAATAACCAAAACCACTTGAAAAACCATTTGTAGATATAAAATTTTAAATTTGTGGTGTTTGGTGTTTGATATAGTTTTCATTGCTTTGGTCCCTAAAACTTCTCCCCCTTTGGCATCAACCACCGAAAAGGAAGACATTAAAAGCATGTAGGAAGTAAATAAAAGCTTGACCTCAAAAGATTACTCCTCCTTTAGAAAGAATTTTCTCCCCCTTTAGAGACGAAGAAAAAACTCCCCCTGACAGAGATCTTCTTCTTAGGGAAAAGCATGTGAAAAATAGAGGTGCAAGTCATGATTTGAATAGACTAACTTCCCTTATGCATAGGTAACAGAATATGAGTTAGCCACTTATGCATTTTTAGCAACATGGAAGTATATGATATGAAATATAGTCTAATCAAATGTTAGAGAAGACATGTAAATGATATACAAAGTAGTCTCAAAAGATACCAATTGAAAGTCAATGGCGAGCTTGAGAGACATGAGAGTTCTTGGAGATTTTGCAGTGGAAGATTGTTGTCTTTCTCTAGGGACCTCATTTTCCTTACAATGAGACTATCACATGAAATAGACTTGAAAAGGTGTTAGTCTTAAAGTATTAGATTATAGAGTAACCTCCCCCTGAAGATGTGCATACAAGTTTTGAATACTTGTTGGAGACATGCACTTTGATTTGATATCAAGAGGGGCAAATTATCTATAATTCGAACTTTGGCACATATAAGTTAAATGATACAACTTGTACAAATCAAAATTTTCAATTGATGCATCATTTACTATGGAGCGATATAGAAGCTATGTGACATGCTTAAACATTTTAAGCCATGTAGGTTTGCTTAAGTACATGAATTGAAAGCAAGCAATCCTACCATATGATTTACCTAGTATGCATGATTTTAAACAAGTTTAATACTAGGCACGAAAGGTAAACTAGATACAAAGTAAATAGATACGCATATCTAAAAACAAGAAATACAATAAATCTAGTTACCTTAGTCATGGGTGGGAAATTTGGGTCCAAAATTTTCACTAACCCACTTGGCAACAAACTTGATCCAATATGATGTATCCCATGATATATATCCCAACTTTGCCAAGTCTCCAAATTTCCGAATGTCCTACGGTCCACTCACTTCCCTTTCGGGATCCAAACCTTCTTGGTGCTTTTCATGGTTGAAATTATTTCCTTTGGCACCCAGATGCGTTTGGCCCCTTTTCCTTTGTTGGCTTGCTTGTTGGCCTTTATTGCTATCACCTTTCCATTCTTTCTCTTCTTGATCAAATATGGTGTAGCATCCATTTTGTTCACCTTTTTGATGTAGGTGTTGGAGATTTTGCTTGATGGCTTTTGCTTGAGCTTTTGCCTTTGTTTATCCTCGGTCATCGCCTTGCATTGGAAAGACTTGTGGCCTTCCTTGTGACATAGCCTACAAATCACAGTTTCTCCCTCTACAGGCTTGTTCACTCCCGCAGTGGTGTTATCCTGTGGAGGTCGGATTTGTTTGGCTTTGCCTTTCTTGTCATACAAAGCCTTTCCAAGGCGAGCCACTTCTTGCTTTAATTGTTCATTTTCCTTTGCAACCTCATCCGAACATGTCTCTACAACAATATTCTCAACGACGACTTGGTTGCAGGAGTTAGAATCATCAATTAAATCAAAGCAGGAAGTAGAAGCATCTTTCTTAATTATTTCAGGTATTTCAACTAAAGATGCTGCTGGGGTGCTACTAATGTTTTCTAGCTTAGTAGTTAGCTCATTATTGTGTATGCTAAGAATTTCCATTTTCTCTAGCAAATTTTCAATAGCTTCTTGGGAGCTAGCTAACTTAGCCTTAAGTTTTTCATTCTTTTTAATAAGGCTATCATCGGTAGCAGTGGATGGAGCACTAGATTCTAATAGCTCAATTTTAGTTGACAGCTCACTATTTAAGTTTGCAAAAGTTTCAAATTTTTCTAGCAAACCTTTATAATCATTATGGGAGCTAATCAACTTATTTTTCAAAGTCTTAAGTTGAGCTTTTTGCTTAGTGCAAACATCCTGGAAAAATTCTACAGCTTCCGCAAGCTCATCTACAGAGGGCTTTCCCTCACCTTCATCATCACTACTACTTTCATCACTAGAGGATGGAATGCTTTTGTTACCTCTTGCCATAAGGCATTTGTGTGATGACCGTGATGAGCGTGATGAGGACCGGTGGCTGCGCGTCCTTGGAGGTTCATCTTTACTTGAAGAATCATCCCAAGTTCTAACACTTGTTAGCGCCTTGCCTTTGCTCCTCTCCTTTTTGGGTTTGGCCATATTTGGACAGTTGTCCCTGAAGTGGCCCTTCTCCCCACATGCGAAGCATCCTCTCTTCCTTTGCTTTTTCCTATCAATGTTAAAGAGAAAATCCTCGACCTGCAGGGGCACATCCATTAGATTAATCTTGCGGAACATCCTCATTACCTTTCTGACGCGTCGGATTGTTTCTTCGTCCTCGGAGGATGATGTGCATGGTTGATTATCTTCATCATCATCACTTTCTTCTTCTTCCTCCTCTTCTTCGCTTGAGGAACTTGGAGTGGGAGCCTTCTTTTTGCCCTTCCTTTCATCACATGCAAAAGCATATGGTCTTGAGGAAGTTGGCTCCTCTCCCCGACACATTTTTCGTGACATCTCAAAAGCCGGGATTTTCCCAATCACAATGGTCGGGGTCATGTTGCTCAAGTCCTCCATGTTGTGAAGGATGGTGATGATGCTCCCATATCTTTGTTGTGGTAGCAGGGAGATAATCTTCCTCACAATGTCTGCATCACCTAGCTTATTAATGTCAATAGAATTGAGCTCATTGATAATTAGATTCAAGCGAGAATACATGTCTCTAACAAGCTCATCATTTTTCATAGCAAAAGAATTATACTCATTTAAGACTAGGCAATGTTTTTGCTCACGGACATTGGATGTGCCGTCATGGAGCTCATGCAATTTTAGCCAAATCTCATTAGCAGTTTTCAAGGTAAATACTTGATTAAAAATATCCATGCTAAGAGATTCATACAAGCAATTTTTGGCTCTAGCATTTAAATGAATTTCTTTTTCGTCGCTCGTGGTGGGTTTCTCGGGATTCTTGAGGGGTTTCATCCCGTCACGAGTGACTCTCCAAACACCTAGATCAACGACCTCTAGGTAGCAAGCCATTCTAGTACTATAATATGGAAAGTTAGTGCCATCGAAATGTGGTGGCCTATGGGTATCCATCCCTTCCTCTAAAAAGTGTCGGCTCTTTTAGCGGTGAAGCTAAAACGTTTCAAATGAGCCAAACCGGGCTCTGATACCACTTGTAGGAAACGGGTGACGCCTAAGAGGGGGGTGAATTAGGACTTCTAAAACTTTTACTTAACTAGGCCACAATTAAATCCCTAGAGCAAAACCTATGCAAATAATCAAACTAGAATGTGCAAACTAGGTTTTGTCTAAGTGTTGCTATCTCTACCGCAAAAGCTAAGTTTCAGTCTACACTAAATAAGTATGAATACTAGACTGAAACTTAAATGCTTAATATAAATGCGGAAACTTAAAGAGCGAAGTAGAGAAGCAAACTCTCGTGGATGACGCCGGTATTTTTACCGAGGTATTCGGAACCACGCAAGGTCCCGACTAATCCTCGTTGGTGCCCCTACGCAAAGGGAAGCCCACACGAGGGCCAAGCACCACGGTCGAGTAACTCCGTAGAGAGTCGCGGGCCTTCTCCACGCGCAAGTGGTGCTCCGCTTCTGGCTCCTCTTGGACGCTCCCCGCCGTCTCCACTATCGAGCTTCCGGCCGAAAACGCCGCGGGCCTCGTTCCCTCTGGTACACGATGGCGGTCGTGACACAAACGCGGTTGTCACGGTCTCGCAAGACTCTCGCCCCACTCGGTACAATTACAATGGCCCACGCAAGAGCCGAGGGGTTGTGTGGTTTGTCTAAACTCACTCAACAAACTAGGATTCACCTAGAGCAAGCGCTAATGCGGTCTAACTAACCTAAGCACTTCGCAAAGCACCTACGCTAATCACCGAGTGATTCTATTAAGCACTTGGGTGTTTGGGCACTTAGAAATGTCTACAATATGCCTTGGTATGTTGCTTGGGCTCCCACACTTGAGAATGGCCGGTTGGGGTGGTATTTATAGCCTCCAATCCCCAAACTAGCCGTTGGACAGAAAGCAGCAGCTTTCTGTCGTCGGGTGCACCAGACAGTCCGGTGCACCACCGGACAGGCACTATGCACTGTCCGGTGCACGCTACGTCAGCCGACCATTGGCGCCTGTAGCAGTCGACCGTTGGATCCGACCGTTGCCGTCTGTCCGGTGCACACCGGACAGTCCGGTGCCGACTGTCCGGTGCCCCACCGGACAGACCGGTGCTACAGCCAGAGAGCGCCTGTCTGTGGCCTCTCTGCGCAGACTGTCCGGTTGACCACCGGACAGCCCATTTCTTGGGTTCCTTCGTTGATTTCTTCGGGCTTCTTTTGTTCTTGAGTATTGGACTCCTATGCATCTTTTTATGTCTTCTTTTGAGGTGTTGCATCCTCATTGCCTAGGTCCAATCCTCATCGCATCCTGTGAACTACAATTATAAACACTAGCAAATGCGTTAGTCCACAGGTTGTGTTAATCATCAAACACCAAAACTCAATTAGCCAAATGGCCGGGGTCCATTTTCCTTACAGAACTATAATCTCATCTAGGAGATATTCTCTCTACATAGGAGAGTGTTCATTCGTTAGGAATGTATTATTCGGTACGAGATTTATATGTTGCATATTTATAATTCAAAGATATGGGTCCTCCTAGGATCTCATGACGGATCTTCAGAATCCTATTAACTGTATATTTTAATTCATGTCATTTTCCAGATATATTACATAGCGGAACATTGTTTATTCAACACATATGTGGGATGGATCTCTCACAAGACCACTTGAACCATCGCATTAACCACACATTATTTCAATAGTGCCCATAAATGTCCGAACTTCAAGCTCGCGACTTTCATTTTGCGATTATTGGTTCAGCCTCGATTGCATTTATCAATGACCCGATAAGAGAGCTTCAAGCACTCATGCCTATGACTTTGTTTTGGATCTATTTGCAATCTAGAGAGGCAAGATAGGTGTCAACATATTTGTCTCCCACATTTAATAATGATCTTTGTCATTTCCCAAAACAAAAGATTCATTGTTCCGTATTCCCAGCACAATGATATTGAGTGCATTGCTAGGAACTTCATCATCAAGATGAACCTCTTCGTGAGGCAAATCACCATCAGGGTGAATTAATCGGAGGAGAGTTATCACAGACCACGTGATTCTACAATCAGAACATATGCTTTGACTAAGACTGATGGATCATATTCGTAGGTGTCCCCGAGAATAGATCAAATACCAATAAGTCAAATGTGGATATGATATTAATCCTGGGTATATCCACATCTACATCAGGTAGAAGCATTCAGACCAATATGGTTACTCCTCAATGATTTCTGGCAAACCCCATATACACAGGATAGTTCAATTTGGCTTTTGTGCGTTTAATAGAATATTGAGGCATTACATTGTATGGGCATTCCTCCCCCTAATCCCGAGATGTTCTAAAAGCATACAGATAAAATCCCCAACCACAATCATCCAGTTGTGGCCAATGCATGCTATTGTGGTGATTTATTTGGAAAATCTTATGCACCTTACAGATAGGGGTTTTATGCAGTGAGCTTTAGACTTAGATTAATGTAGTGGCATGAATACTACATATTTGTCCTTCAACATGAAGGGTTAGTCTCAACATCCAGCGAGACACGCAACAACAAGTTGCTTCATGGTTACAATTCTGCAAACTTATTGTTATCATTACCAAATGCATAGTCAATCATTAAGATTTAGACTAACATGCACAACACTATTTTATCCATAAGGGTCCTTCACGGGCTCATGCATACAATTCGTCGTTTGGAGCCATTAGTTGACTTCAGATCAAAAAGTAAAATGACCATCAGGGTCTAGCGCTCACAAGGACATTCACTGGTTGTATTGTGCTTTGAGGCACATAGGAAAAATGTGTGTGCTTATATTGGTAGTAAAGTGCACAGCATCAGGCCAATGCTGCTAAGCAAAGATTTTTATATGCAAAGATGCATAGTCCAGCTCGTTTTTATCGTTGCCCATGGGTTACCCTAATTACTCATACCATTCTGTAATTGGGTATCGATTTATGCAACATTTTTAGGTATTATAATTTTGAGAGAGAACTTATAACAATAGTCAATTATTAATGGTGTTGCCAGCAGGACAAATATTTCTCCTCATGTTATATACCAACTAGTTCTATAAAGCATTATTTTGATCTCTTCATTGTTCAGCAAAAAGAGAAGCTTTAGAATAGAACAAACAAGGCCAAGAATTCATTTTTATCTAGGAAAAATCACCATATAACTAGCTTTTCATGAAACAAATGATGATAACTGCTTGGCAAGAACGAAACAAGACTGGTATCCGCCTAGGATCCGTCTTCAACAATAGATAGTACTGCTCTCATACGAAGAAATCATCAGGGGTAGAGAGGATACAACAGGTCTCTACAAGATCTTCATATTTCTATCACAAATTATCATCACTAGTAGTCTAGTGGTCAAGACATATGACTCTTCTGGCTCCAAGGACCAAGGACATATTAATGTCTAATTTAGCTTCAAGCTCTGTGGTGTAACACCCGGATTCTAGGGGTCCAAAACCCGGGGTTAACATAAACACCAGGTATGCTGGGACCAAGTCTCACACATATGATGTATAGTGGCACAGGATCGAATGTCACAACTTTATATATAACAGGAGTTCTATACAAAATAAATAATTACATTATAAGGAGACAACGGTCCAGCAACCCAAAGTTGACTGGGAGACGACGACCTAGACCTCTCACGATCTTGTCACAGCATCCTCCAAGCGCCTCATCCTGTGGTACCTGTTCTTGACCTGTGGGGTATGTGAGACAGCAAGAGTGAGCTCACATACGTTCATCGCTCAACAAGTTGTGGGGAATAATGTGCATGAACTCGCCAAAGGTGGGAGCTCACGTGAAGTGTAAGGCTTACAAAAGAAGATGGTTAGAGCTGAGCATTGCTTTTAAAGTTGGTCAAAATTTTATTAGCAGTTACTAAGTATAAGTAAATACCAAACCCAATTAAGTAATAGAACAAAAGTAACAACATCACCTGCGATGCAATGCATATGACAAATTGAGTTTAGTTCCATAAATTAATCATGTGAGTGTCCGAGCTGCTCATGACCGTGAGCACGGCTAGTATACCAGTTTTACACTCTGCAGAGGTTGCGCATCTTTACCCACAAGTCGTGTATCCCATGTCGCCAGGGTTTGCAAAGCCCTTAGACACTACCGAGGTGAATGGCTAGGGATCCACTACGAGGCCTTTACAAAGTTCCACTAGCTTCCGAAAACCCGCTATAGTTTATAGGAAGTTCCAATGCAGGAATCCCTTGCAGGACCGCCATCGCAGCAAAATCCTCCCGAGGGCCTCCCTACACTGACCACTCCCCTACTGCCCTTGCCCCTTTCGGGTAAGGTAGTCTTCCACTAGCTTTCCTAATTAATCAGCCAAGGGGTCCCATTCCTCCCTTGTGGTAGCACTGTTTTCCCGGGTGGTTCTCCATGTTCCAATTAACATAATGATCTTAACATGAACAATAATAATAAACAGATAATAAAAGTGTGATCATGAATAATGTATCTTCATACCCAAAACCACATAAAGCACTAGCAAGTACTACCCAAAAAGGTTCAGTGGTAAACAAGGTATAAAGATAATCAAACTAGGGTAACCTATTGGGTCCCATCAAAATTAACCTATGCAGATCATTATGATTAATTAGAACATGAGTGGGTAAAAAGAAGTGATCAAGGGCACAACTTGCCTGGCACTTGAGATTCCAGGTACCAACTTGCTCTTCAGGTGACTCGTGTCCTTACTGCTAAACGTAGCAATACAGACAAACATGGTATATGCAAAATTAACATCACACCAAACATAAGAATACACTGCATAATAATAATCTACGCGTTACTACGAGATCGTGGGCTCGAGAATCACTATAATCGGAGTTACGGTTGTGAAGTTATGGTTTTCCGAAGATCCCCGTGGTTAAATGTTAAACTATATTATAAATTGGTTATTATACCTCCTATAAGAAAATATACTCTAATCAATTAATTTAACTTTAATCCAGATTATAATTTGTTTTAGAAATCATATTATAGTCAAATTATAATTATAGGCATGTCAATCTTGATTAGTAAAGTAAATCTACTAATAAAAGGGTAAACAATTACTTAATTATAGAAGTATGTGATGTAGTACAAATAATGTTGCTACAGCGTAGAAAATATTTTTATGAAGCCAACGCAAGTCGAACGGATCAAATCGGAGTTAAAATGAATTGATTATGAATTTTTTTGAAGCCTATTTCTATTCTAGTGGTGTTTTTGTGAATACCCGGGGACTAAGTTGTAATTTCTAGAATTCTAGGGTAAAGCTGTGTATGTGGCCGAGGACGGCGGGTTTATATAAAGAAAAGATAGGGTCTCTTATGCATAAGTCACACGACGAAGGGGTACAAAGAGGTTTCAACCGTTGGATCGACATTTGAGGGCTCGGATTAGATCGCCATTTTATGTGAACCGGTAATCACCCGATGCCGTTGGATCCTGTGTCAATGCCTCAGATTTAAACAACCGCGATCTCCTCCCAACCCTCCATCTATCGATCAACGGCTGGAATCAATCACGCCGAAGCAGTATGCGCCCTCTAATCGCGACCGTTAATCCCAATATCAACGCTCGCAATCCATTCTCCCGCCCATCTCTCCTACCGCAGGCAGCACGCGGCGGCGCCGCCCTGCACCACGGTGGCAGAGCTCGCCGGAGTTGGCTAAGCCAACACCCGAGAGCCATGCCCCCAAACATGATCGGCCAACGCGCATAGGTGTCAAAGCGTACGAAAGGGGAGAGCTTACCGGGAACAGAGACGACGCCAGGGGAGCAGCCCACGGTACGCATCGGTAGTATGGCGGAGGAGCTTCTCTGCCGAGCAATCGCGGAGGCGCAGAGGGTGCTCCCATCCAGTCGATGCGATGAACAACTTCCCCAGGCTACGGCCATCCCGCCGGGCAAAGGAACAATCATGGGTGAGTCCCAGGGGCGGTGGCCCGCGACGATGTTGCATCGACCGCGACGACGACTGCCCCCCCGCCTACACCGACGAGATCTGTTCGGTCGTTGCACCCCGCGCATACCCGCCCAGACGAACCCTTGGACATCCTCCGAACCTCCACGAAGCTCCGCGTTCACCACACGGTAGAGAAACGGTATGGAGGAGATCCCAGGCGCAACGACGCACAACCACTTCTCGCTCTCCTTCATCGCCGATAGTGGGGCTGGGCCTTCATGTTGCGTGTGCCTATCTAAGGAGGTGAGGTGATAGTCGAAGGGGGTCACGGGGTCGCGTTATATACTCCAGATCGGAGATCCGAGCGGAACTAGACGCGACATGCGCGGGCTCAGCGAATTTCTTTCTCCCGGTTGTTACGATCCGATCCCAACAACCGGAGGAGGGAGACAATCCTGACGGGCTGTCCCCACGGCGTCAGCGACTTAGGTGGGCTGCGCGGCTAAGTAAAAGAGGTTAAGTGGGCCGAAATATGAGGGAGCGGCCCAACTAGTGAAAACTGTTTCTTTTCTTTTGGTTATTTTATTCCCCTATTTTATTTTCTATTTTCTCTATTTTTCCATAGATTTGAGTTCAAATTTTCTTTGAAATTCAAACACCAGTTAAATGCAGCAAACAAAGAACCTCAACATGAATTTATGATGTATTTTATTTATTTATTGGTTAATTATCCCCCTAAATGAATGCTCCTATATGCATAATTCACGAGGGATTGATTTACACATTACTTATTTAATTTAGGAGAATTTTAATATCAAGTCTTCATTATGATTTATTTTTCTTTTGATCCAAATATTTCTAAGGAGTGCTCTAATATTTATACTTATATAATACTTATTAACTGAAATAAAGGATAATTCATTTAAGAATCCTTGTATTGAATCTTTATTATAAAACATTTTATTTTAGGAGATGTGACTTCAAAAGTTTTGGAAGGAGATACAAAAATATTCTAACTCCAAATATTTAGAAAATTTTACATAATTCACAAAATGAGATTTTGAGGTGTTACAAATCCTACCCCCCTTAAAAATAATCTCGTCCTCGAGATTTGTAAGAAAAGGGATACAATAAGTTTGGTCTAGTATTTTAGTTTCTCATTTGGTTTTGGGAATCAAAGTTTTGTTTAAAGTTTTTTTTTATATGGATATGTATGTCTAGCCATTTATTATGTCAGATGAGGTACGGTTATGGCAAGTATAGGTTGTGGCAAGGTAGAGTATAATAAGGAAAGACTTCATCCAGAACTGTGGATCTTGATTCCGTTGGCGATTCAACTTGATCTTTGAAGACTTGAGTTGGTGCTTATCCTTTCTTGATGACATTGATCCTCTTCGGTCTTCGTTCTTGAAGTTGTTATCCGAATTAGGGATATGTAGTTAGGATAACTTGTAGGTAACGACAGATGGTTATCAGGCTGGTGGCATAAGATAAGTGTATTATGGCAACATCTAGGATAGGAGGGATGGTCACCATAAATATGCTGGTAAGTTATTTGTTCATGGGTGGTTTGGTCTGATGTACTAATTTAAGTTAAAACATGGCCAGCAGGGTCTAATCTATTTCACTAGTATTAACTAGTCCGTTAAGTAACTCACTTTAGATTGGACCATATTAGATTAGCTTGGATCTAGATTAGATCAGTTAAGATTGAGGTCAATTAGATCTATTAGGATAAGATTACATCTTTTCAAGATAAGATGAATCTATTAAGGTGAGAGGGTATCTTTTAAGATAAGATGGATCTATTGAGATGAGATAGATCTTTAATGAAGCATAATCTAGATTTATTTAGTTATCTTATGAATTATATTTAGGCCTATATGTATGTGCAGATGTAATTGTGGACATTACTCCACAACTCATCACACTCAATCAAAGATCCAAATCAGACATGTATCACAATAACAAACATTCAAGCACATATATACTTAAAAAAAATAGTTTTGTTTTTTTGTTCCTAAGAGTAGGTCTCCTATTTCTAAAAGTCACTTTAAGCACAGGATTTCAAAGTGTGAAATCCAAGTTTGTCTTTAGAAGGAAAAAGGTAAGGATAATCAGAGTAAAGCGGAAATAGATGAGAAAAAGATTAAGATAAGTTTAGAAAAGAATCAGGTAAGTAAAGAATGGTTGTCCAGTTCTATCTAGGTTTCGTCCTACAGTCAACATTCCTCTGATACCACTTCTGTAACACCCGGATTCTAGGGGTCCAAAACCCGGGGTTAACATAAACACCAGGTATGCTGGGACCAAGTCTCACACATATGATGTATAGTGGCACAGGATCGAATGTCACAACTTTATATATAACAGGAGTTCTATACAAAATAAATAATTACATTATAAGGAGACAACGGTCCAGCAACCCAAAGTTGACTGGGAGACGACGACCTAGACCTCTCACGATCTTGTCACAGCATCCTCCAAGCGCCTCATCCTGTGGTACCTGTTCTTGACCTGTGGGGTATGTGAGACAGCAAGAGTGAGCTCACATACGTTCATCGCTCAACAAGTTGTGGGGAATAATGTGCATGAACTCGCCAAAGGTGGGAGCTCACGTGAAGTGTAAGGCTTACAAAAGAAGATGGTTAGAGCTGAGCATTGCTTTTAAAGTTGGTCAAAATTTTATTAGCAGTTACTAAGTATAAGTAAATACCAAACCCAATTAAGTAATAGAACAAAAGTAACAACATCACCTGCGATGCAATGCATATGACAAATTGAGTTTAGTTCCATAAATTAATCATGTGAGTGTCCGAGCTGCTCATGACCGTGAGCACGGCTAGTATACCAGTTTTACACTCTGCAGAGGTTGCGCATCTTTACCCACAAGTCGTGTATCCCATGTCGCCAGGGTTTGCAAAGCCCTTAGACACTACCGAGGTGAATGGCTAGGGATCCACTACGAGGCCTTTACAAAGTTCCACTAGCTTCCGAAAACCCGCTATAGTTTATAGGAAGTTCCAATGCAGGAATCCCTTGCAGGACCGCCATCGCAGCAAAATCCTCCCGAGGGCCTCCCTACACTGACCACTCCCCTACTGCCCTTGCCCCTTTCGGGTAAGGTAGTCTTCCACTAGCTTTCCTAATTAATCAGCCAAGGGGTCCCATTCCTCCCTTGTGGTAGCACTGTTTTCCCGGGTGGTTCTCCATGTTCCAATTAACATAATGATCTTAACATGAACAATAATAATAAACAGATAATAAAAGTGTGATCATGAATAATGTATCTTCATACCCAAAACCACATAAAGCACTAGCAAGTACTACCCAAAAAGGTTCAGTGGTAAACAAGGTATAAAGATAATCAAACTAGGGTAACCTATTGGGTCCCATCAAAATTAACCTATGCAGATCATTATGATTAATTAGAACATGAGTGGGTAAAAAGAAGTGATCAAGGGCACAACTTGCCTGGCACTTGAGATTCCAGGTACCAACTTGCTCTTCAGGTGACTCGTGTCCTTACTGCTAAACGTAGCAATACAGACAAACATGGTATATGCAAAATTAACATCACACCAAACATAAGAATACACTGCATAATAATAATCTACGCGTTACTACGAGATCGTGGGCTCGAGAATCACTATAATCGGAGTTACGGTTGTGAAGTTATGGTTTTCCGAAGATCCCCGTGGTTAAATGTTAAACTATATTATAAATTGGTTATTATACCTCCTATAAGAAAATATACTCTAATCAATTAATTTAACTTTAATCCAGATTATAATTTGTTTTAGAAATCATATTATAGTCAAATTATAATTATAGGCATGTCAATCTTGATTAGTAAAGTAAATCTACTAATAAAAGGGTAAACAATTACTTAATTATAGAAGTATGTGATGTAGTACAAATAATGTTGCTACAACGTAGAAAATATTTTTATGAAGCCAACGCAAGTCGAACGGATCAAATCGGAGTTAAAATGAATTGATTATGAATTTTTTTGAAGCCTATTTCTATTCTAGTGGTGTTTTTGTGAATACCCGGGGACTAAGTTGTAATTTCTAGAATTCTAGGGTAAAGCTGTGTATGTGGCCGAGGACGGCGGGTTTATATAAAGAAAAGATAGGGTCTCTTATGCATAAGTCACACGACGAAGGGGTACAAAGAGGTTTCAACCGTTGGATCGACATTTGAGGGCTCGGATTAGATCGCCATTTTATGTGAACCGGTAATCACCCGATGCCGTTGGATCCTGTGTCAATGCCTCAGATTTAAACAACCGCGATCTCCTCCCAACCCTCCATCTATCGATCAACGGCTGGAATCAATCACGCCGAAGCAGTATGCGCCCTCTAATCGCGACCGTTAATCCCAATATCAACGCTCGCAATCCATTCTCCCGCCCATCTCTCCTACCGCAGGCAGCACGCGGCGGCGCCGCCCTGCACCACGGTGGCAGAGCTCGCCGGAGTTGGCTAAGCCAACACCCGAGAGCCATGCCCCCAAACATGATCGGCCAACGCGCATAGGTGTCAAAGCGTACGAAAGGGGAGAGCTTACCGGGAACAGAGACGACGCCAGGGGAGCAGCCCACGGTACGCATCGGTAGTATGGCGGAGGAGCTTCTCTGCCGAGCAATCGCGGAGGCGCAGAGGGTGCTCCCATCCAGTCGATGCGATGAACAACTTCCCCAGGCTACGGCCATCCCGCCGGGCAAAGGAACAATCATGGGTGAGTCCCAGGGGCGGTGGCCCGCGACGATGTTGCATCGACCGCGACGACGACTGCCCCCCCGCCTACACCGACGAGATCTGTTCGGTCGTTGCACCCCGCGCATACCCGCCCAGACGAACCCTTGGACATCCTCCGAACCTCCACGAAGCTCCGCGTTCACCACACGGTAGAGAAACGGTATGGAGGAGATCCCAGGCGCAACGACGCACAACCACTTCTCGCTCTCCTTCATCGCCGATAGTGGGGCTGGGCCTTCATGTTGCGTGTGCCTATCTAAGGAGGTGAGGTGATAGTCGAAGGGGGTCACGGGGTCGCGTTATATACTCCAGATCGGAGATCCGAGCGGAACTAGACGCGACATGCGCGGGCTCAGCGAATTTCTTTCTCCCGGTTGTTATGATCCGATCCCAACAACCGGAGGAGGGAGACAATCCTGACGGGCTGTCCCCACGGCGTCAGCGACTTAGGTGGGCTGCGCGGCTAAGTAAAAGAGGTTAAGTGGGCCGAAATATGAGGGAGCGGCCCAACTAGTGAAAACTGTTTCTTTTCTTTTGGTTATTTTATTCCCCTATTTTATTTTCTGTTTTCTCTATTTTTCCATAGATTTGAGTTCAAATTTTCTTTGAAATTCAAACACCAGTTAAATGCAGCAAACAAAGAACCTCAACATGAATTTATGATGTATTTTATTTATTTATTGGTTAATTATCCCCCTAAATGAATGCTCCTATATGCATAATTCACGAGGGATTGATTTACACATTACTTATTTAATTTAGGAGAATTTTAATATCAAGTCTTCATTATGATTTATTTTTCTTTTGATCCAAATATTTCTAAGGAGTGCTCTAATATTTATACTTATATAATACTTATTAACTGAAATAAAGGATAATTCATTTAAGAATCCTTGTATTGAATCTTTATTATAAAACATTTTATTTTAGGAGATGTGACTTCAAAAGTTTTGGAAGGAGATACAAAAATATTCTAACTCCAAATCTTTAGAAAATTTTACATAATTCACAAAATGAGATTTTGAGGTGTTACATGTGGTGATGTGAGATTTCATAGCTAGTTTCTACTCTTCTTACTCCTAGTAGATCAGAGATAGATTACGGTAAGCATTTCAAAGGTGGAATCCAATGTAGTCCTGCTACATAAACTCTAGGTATATGTCCATTCAGGACTGACCTTTACCATTTGGCTTAAAAGTATATCATACCAATCAAAGGACTATACCTAGTCAATTCAGCGACTATAAGTATTTACAATTTTGAGAGATGTATGCAACACAAGTATAGAGGTCCTAGACAGGACGAGTAAAGTGGTTCGACGGGAACACACAATGTTTTTTTTGCACACCAACATAGTGAAATTTTTCTCAGAGTAACCTTTTGATGTACTCACAACTTCGTGTTGCTAGGGTACTAGCCATTTATCTCAAAGTTCGCTTCATGTCGTTCAATGACAAAGAGAGCAACGTGTCAACATCTGGTTGAGCAATGTATAACTGAGATTTATAGCCTTAAATCATTTGGTAAGGTCTTATTGCTTACTAATAAAATCCCAATTTGTGATGTCTTCTGTACCAAAAAAGCTTTCATGCATTATATATCTTCGGTTTACTTCGGATAAAACTTTTATGCATAAAGAGAGAGAGCAAAAAATTAACTTATCTGTGTTTTATTGTATTTCAATTTATTTTCCCAGATTTCGAAGCACTATAGAGCTTGATATAGTTGTTATGGCCACTTGGCGATATATTTATATAATGCCACACAACACAGTCAAATAAAATATAGGGCCAAACAAAATTGTTTGTGAAGGTTGCGCATAATGTGACTTTAGGGGGCTTGAACAACCCACCACAATCTACGCGAGTACAAGCTCTAGCATCTGGTGTCAACGTGTGTGCGGCCATCAGGGCTACGACAACACAGCAAGCCTTCGTAATAAGCGCAACAGGCACAATTATGGCTCAGTAATTGGGGTACACGATAAGTCCACGCAACGTGCACAACAGGTGCAATTGTGGCTCGATAATCATGGCTGACAGACAGTGCCTACAGAGCATGCGAAAAATACGCGACTCAGCGATGGCAGTCTGACTCAACAGGAGCGATCCGATTAACAGAGAGCGCGACATAGCAATCACATGACGCATGCAAGTACGAACGGCAAAAATAATGCGTCGTGTTGCCAGGGCGCAGTCAATTTTCAGCTAATGCCATAACTCAGACGATTACCAACGTAGCTTGATCGGCGTGTCCGAGTACCCACTATACAATTTAATCGCTCGGCGTGAGTCTGAAGCTCAACGTAACACAAATATTTAGAGTGATTTAAGTATGGACAATATAGATTTTACATGCATTTTAATAATTTTTTTGCTAAATATCCGCTACGAGAAATAAAAGCAGAAAAATAGACACCAAAATTATTGTATGAGCATAACACATCAGATGTAAAAAGCATTTTTTAGATTTAAACATGTATTTTTCTACTAATTATTTACTGCCGGAAATAATTAATTAAAATAGAAATTGTAACATAAAACATGCTTTATTCTACTTGTCATTTGTAACAGGAAATAAATAGAATAAATAATATAGAGCATGTATTTTTGTACTAATATTTATTGTAGAAAATAATTACTTAGAGTAGGAACCGTAACATAAAATCTGTTTTATTCAGGTATGTGTAGGCCGCACAACCGAACCCAACTGAACTGGTCCACGATTCTAGTTCTCATTCTTTCATCAGGAAGGAAAGAAAACTGAAAAGGACCCGCAAACACGCACGCAAGCTGGAGGCGTTGACTCCACCTCTTTAATCTTGCATGCCCGTCTTTAATCTTGCATGCTCGTCGGGATGGGCAAGGCTCGAGGCCTCCAGCCATGCAGATACATGTAATGTGCCATCATTCCATGCACCATCAATACACGCACCATCACGAGTTCACGACAGCATGCAAGCAAGTCAGTGGTCCCACCTGTATCTGTCGTTGGAGCAATTAGCGGAGTCAGTTCACGGTCAGTAACTGCCTACACGGACGATCTGCTCCTCTCCGCGTGTGCGACAGTGACGCATGATCGAGGCCCGCCAGTGAGGTAGCCAGGATGCCCGCAGCGGAGGCGCGTTGAGCAGCGGGCCCATGTGACGCAGTAGGATCGGTGGCGCGTGACGTCAGGTCAGTGCAGGGTGCCTAGGCGGATTGCGAAGTGCATCCTATTTTTCTTTTGCATGGGCACCTTCTCCAGAACCCACCAGAGATTGTGGAGCAGCAGCAAGTACTCCCACGGGAACAAACATGAGAGCAGGGAGTTCGGCTAGGTGAGATCCTATGAACAGTAGATCCAAAAAATACCATTCGATCGCGTAGAGGGTAATCGAAGCCTGTCGCGTAGGACAGTTCGGCTAGGTCGGTGACCTGCCGGCTTGATGAAGAGTTGATGCAGATCTGATCCCGCAGCAACGTCGAGGTAGAGCGTGCTGATAACGTGTTGAGAACTACGTTACAACGGATCACCAGATCCGCACCCTTCCCTCCCGTCAGTAGATTAGACGTGAGAAGTCGTGGAAGACCCGTATCCCTTCCCAGAAGTACGACAGAGGAAACACACGAGACACAATGTAGGGTTGGGCCTCTGGCCTCTTTCTGATCTCTATATTATGAGAGGTGTACATGTTCCTTATATAGAGATGTGAGACCCTCAGGAGCAAAGCAGGTATTTGCCCATATAACCCTCACTAGGGTTACTTAACAAAAAGAACTTTGAGGGCATGAAGACCTGAACAAAGCATTGTAAAACAAAGGAATTAAAAAACGTGTAAGGGTGAGTTTGGAAACCCTATTTTTTTATGGGATTTTTATTTTTCAAGGTAAACCATTTGAGAAAATAGTGTTCCTAAACTAGTCCTAAACGAGTGAGTGAAAACTGAAAAACCGTAGGCCAAAACTCAAGAATAGAAGATTTGAGCTATTTAGGTCCCCGGTAGGGGGCGGAGCCAGGGGCACGCAGGAGCCTGGCCCACCAACCTCTCGTAACTGGCCCAATAGTCCATAAAGCAAACAGAAAATATACAACATCTTAATAACAGAACGAGATAAGATAAAACGATTCCTCAAATAAGTTTGTTTGGTTCAGAGTCATAGGTTGGGGCAGGACTGTTGTAAGATTATAGAAATAAGTGACATGCTTCCTTCATATTTAAATAAATTAAATATTCTAATTCCGAATAAAACAAGCATATAACTCAGACAAATGCCATATGTAATTATTGCAGCAATGAACAGTAGCAATTCTAGAACATGTAAACATGTAAAATAGCTACTCAGATCCATTTTATAATTAAACATGGCTTGCAGATGAAGAAGGCAGATTAAACTAATAAACATGATTGTTTATCTTAAAATGTTGCTCTCAAAATAGCGGGTTGCTGTAATAAACAACCCTCCAACGCTAATAGGTGATCAAAGATCCTTGACTAACGTGACAGTCCAATCTTACCAAATCAGGGTTTTAGATTAAATATTATGAGCCTAGAAATCAAGCATGAATATCAAGATCAAAACAGTGTGCACAGAATTAAGGAACAATAATGAACTTGAATAATCAGTTTGCACAATTGTGAAAGAAATTACTAGGCATAAATAATATTACTGCTGAAAATAACAATACACTAAAACCTAGACTGTCACGTCGCCTCACTACACCGCTATCATCATCGAGCAATCAAATCCGCCCACAGATTGCGCAATCACACCCAAGTAAATAATACTAGCAGATTGCACAAAATTAAACAGTAAATAAAGTGAGATAATGGGTAACTCACAGCACGTAGAAAATCTACGTGGGAAGACCAGCTCAGCGAACACAAGGTTCTGTCCCAGAAAACCAATTCCGCCGCCCACGTCCGGGCCTGCACGGCGGGAGGTTGACGGAGATACTAGAGCCGCTGCCGGAGCCGAGGGAGACGTCCACGGCACCAGCCCGAGAAGCAGAACACCGCGCAGCAGAGAGCTCAGGCACCAGGCCACGGTGGACAGTAATCAGACGAACACAGCACCACACAGGCGCACAAGTGAATCAGGGAGCGCGGGAAAACCGCACTGCACAAGAGCAGCACCACCTCCACCTTCTTCCAATCGCCACCAGCGAGATGAATACAAAACACCGGGGACCGAATGGATCCGATTGGAACCGCGAGCAGCAGAGAGGAACAGAGGGCTGGAACAGCAAGCAACAGAGAGGAACAGAGGGCTGCTGGCAATTTTTGGCGAGCCTGCTAGCAGGGAGCAAGTCTTCCTCCTTAAGTAACCGGAGAGAGAAGCAGTTACGGTGGAGCATGGCGTTGAAATCGGCAGAAGCTCAACGAATTCCTGCACGCCGCCGCCAGGAAGACTGCCTTTCTCGTCGCTTCCTTCTGTCCCTGCGTGCTTGCCTGTGCGCGTAGGGTTTTGCTGCCGCTCGCTGGGCTGCTCGGCCAGCCGGCCTGGTAGCGGCCCAGCTGGCCGGCCTTTTCCTTTTTTTTAACAAGAAAATAACAGGGAAAATCCCAAAAGGAACAGCAATCCCCACCATTTTCACTTTTATTTTCTGATCAATGTCATTGAGCTCCCGTACTGTTTATATACTACTTTTCGGCTGAGGTACTTGTTAGGTTTGAACCAAAGCCTATCCCAGTGTACTCCAACCCTGCACGAGTAAGCGGAGGACTACGCCTTGATCCACAAACCCTAGTGTGAGAATCTTCGCACAAAAGGCACATAGTACTAGGCAGATTATCTGCTTCTCTTACGGGGCAGGGCGTTACGGTCATGCCCTTTAATATCTATTCATGAGCTCACTAGAGAGAAAACCCCATTCTCTCCTGGACTGCGACCCCACAGTCAGCTCATATAGGTGAAATCGTTAAGGAAATTCTGTAGGACAATTTCCCTGCTTATAGCATTGACTTCATTAAGAGCATATCGCTCAACCTGCCATACAGACAGAGCACAGCAGCTCATGAGACTCTTTATCTTTTGTGCTCTTGGTTTCACAGTGCTTCGTTTCCTGGAGCCTGGATCTCGGGATCTCCGGTCACACAGGACAGTTATCCGCAGTTGAAACCGCTAACAGGGTACGAGTCCCATTCCCATGCACGCTGCTTGGATTGGCTTTTGAGCCAGTCCTTTGGTGAAAGGATCAGCAAGGTTCCTTTCAGACTTGATGTAATCTACTGTTATTACACCCGTCTCTCTAGCATGCCGACATGAATCAAGTCGTCTTCTGATATGCCTCGAGGATTTTTGGTTGTCCTTTCTACTGTTCACTTTCAGCAACACAGAAGTGTTGTCACAGTATACTAGGACAGCCGGTATCGGCTTTGCTACCATTGGAAGGTCTGATAATAGGTCTCTCAACCATTCAGCCTCCAATGCTGCTGAATCAAGTGCAACTAATTCAGCCTCCTTGGTGGAACGTGTCGACACTGATTGTTTAGACGATCTCCATGACACGGCCCCACCAGCTAAAGTGAACACATAGCCACTTGTAGACTTCATTTGATCCGAGTCAGAGATCCAGTTTGCATCACTGAATCCTTCAAGCACTGACGGAAATCCGGTATATTTAATACCAAGATTCATCGCTCCCTTCAAATACCGAAGCACTCTGTACAAGGCTACCCAATGTCTATCTCCTGGACTGGCCGAATAACGAGCCAGTCTGCATACTGCATATGAGATATCTGGTCTAGTTGCACTGCTCAGGTACATGAGAGATCCGATGATCTGTGAATATAGTAGCTGGTTCACAGGCTCGCCTTCATATTTATTGAGCGTGTAGGATGGATCATAGGGCGTGGTGACTGGTTTGCAGTCCATATGTCCAAAGCGAGTCAGGACCTTTTCCACATAATGGGATTGTGACAAAGTAATCCCATCCTCACCCTTTATTAGCTTGATGTTCAATATTACATCAGCTTCACCCAAGTCCTTCATATCAAAGTTCTTGGAGAGGAATATTTTTGTCTCCATGATAGCCTCCAAATCGGTCCCAAATATCAATATGTCATCAACGTATAAACACATGATGACACCTTTGCCCCCAGAGAAACGATAATACACACACTTGTCGGCTTCGTTTACACAAAACCCGGCAGTGGTCAGAGTATTATTAAACTTCTCATGCCATTGTCTGGGAGCTTGCTTAAGACCGTATAAGGATTTAATCAAGCGACACACTTTGCTCTCTTGACCTTTAACCACAAATCCTTCTGGTTGCTGCATATAAATTTCCTCTTCCAGCTCTCCATTTAGGAATGCTGTCTTAACGTCCATTTGATGGACAAGAAGTTTATAAGCAGCTGCCAGTGCTAAAAGCACACGGATTGTGGGCAATCGAGCCACCGGAGAATAAGTATCAAAATAATCCTCCTCTTTCCTTTGAGTAAAACCCTTAGCCACAAGACGGGCCTTGTACTTTTCAATAGTACCATCGGGTCTCCTCTTCCTCCTAAAGATCCATTTACAGCCCACAGGCTTGCAACCAGCTGGGAGATCAGTTATCTCCCAAGTTCCGTTCGAGATGATTGAATCCATCTCGCTACGGACAGCCTCCCTCTAGTACTCTGCATCCGGAGATGTATATGCCTCTGTGAGGGAGCGTGGTTCTTCATCCACTAGATAAATAATATAATCATCACCCAGAGACTTTCCAGTCCTTTGTCTCTTACTCCTCCGTAACTCCAAATCTGGAGTCTGGTCATGGACACTCGAGGGTAGAGAATATGTCCGAGATGGACCATCTGGGGCTACTACTTCCTTATCCCGCATAGGGAAGATGCTCTCAAAGAATGTCACATCCCGAGACTCCATTATTACATTTACAGCGATTTCGCTTGTCTCGGAATGGACCACTAGAAATCTATAAGCTGCACTGTTATGTGCATAACCCAGGAAGACACAGTCTACGGTCTTAGGGCCTAGCTTTCTCTTCTTCGGCAACGGGACATTCACCTTTGCAAGGCAACCCCAAGTCCGAAGATGCGAAAGATCTGGCTTCCTTCCTTTAAATCCTTCATAGGGCGTGGCCTCACGGTTGCGAGGCGGCACCCTGTTCAGGACATAGCACACCGTGAGTACTGCCTCGCCCCACCAGATGTCAGGCATCCCCGAACTTTGCAACAAAGCATTAGCTAAGTCACACACCGTTCGGTTCTTCCTTTCAGCTACCCCATTTGACTGGGGTGAATATGGAGCGGTGGTTTCATGAATGATTCCACACTCTTTGCAGTACTCATCAAAAAGGTTGGAAAGGTATTCACCTCCTCTATCAGACCGTAGCCTTTTAATTTTCTTGTCTAACTGGTTTTCAACTTCAGTCTTATAGATCTTAAAGTGTTCTAGTGCCTCATCTTTAGTTCTGAGTAAGTAAATATAACAGAACCTGGTAGCATCATCTATCAAGGTAAGAAAGTATCTTTTACCTCCTTTTGTGATTATACCATTCATCTCACAGATATCTGAGTGAATTAATTCTAAAGGAGTGGTACTTCTGCCTTCAACCGTATGAAACGGTTTTCTAGGCTGCTTAGCTTGCACACAAATACCACATTTTACACCTTTAACATGTTTATATTCAGGAATTAAAGACATGTCACTTAATCTCTTAATGGCCTCAAAATTCACATGACACAAACGGGAATGCCATATATTATTATTGGAATCGTTATTACAGACCACATTAACATGGTAAGAAGAATGATTATTCAAAACAGAAAGACGGAACAAACCGCCTGACTCATATGACTTTCCAACAAAAGTACCAAACTTAGACAGGACCACTTTATTAGACTCAAACACTAATTTGAGACCCTGTCGACATAGCAGCGACACTGAAATGAGGTTCCGGCTCATCGATGGCACATAGAGTACGTCCTTCAGCACGAGCGTCTTTCCTGAAGTTAACTTCAGGTAGACCTGTCCAGTACCTCGAACTGCTGCCGGAACACCATTTCCCATCAAGACTGGTGCGCTGTTGTATCCCTGGAATGAAGAGAACATGGATCGATCAGCACAAATATGAACAGTAGCACCGGAATCCATCCACCAGTCATCTGATGGACTTGCCATAAAGGCCTGAGGTGCATACCCTGGGGTGGAGTTAACCACCACGTTCCCTTCTTTGCGCTGAGGTGGAGGACCTTTTCCCTTCCTAAGTTTGCACCTCCGGGCTGTATGCCCGGAGACACCACAAACATAGCAGATAAAGTCCTCCTTTTTCTTCTTCATCTTTTTGGACTTAGGTTGGTTCATATTCTTCTGTGGGGAGTTCTTCTTCTTCTTCTGGAATTTTCTATCTCCACCCTTCTCAACAACGTGAGCCTAGAGTTGCTGAGATGGCTTGTTACTGGACCTTGCACGCTCTTCCACATTTATCGTAGCTCACAACTCAGTGAGAGTCATTTGCTTCTTCATGTGGCGGCGTGAAGTCACAAAGTCTCGCCAAGAAGGCGGGAGCTTTGCCAGTATTGCATTCACCTGAAAGCTGTCTGGTAGGACGCAGCCATATTGGACCAAGTCCCTAACAAGGAGTTGAATCTCCTGTAGCTGCTCCATAACAGACCTTCCCTCAACCATTTTATAGTTAAGGTAGTTTTCCGTTGTGAATGACTCATTGCCATTGTCAACTTCAGAGAACTCGTTCTCAAGTTCAGTCCATAGACCCTTAGCGGAGGTAAAACCAGAGTACACGTCAAATAAGCGGTTCGACAAGACGTTCAACAGACGAGACAAGCATGCCTCATTGGCTTCGTCCCACTTGGCCTTCTCCGCTAGTGCGGCGGCTTTCGCTGCATCATCAGAATCATCTGATGCAGCCTGGGGAACAGCCGACGTCACTACCCAAAATAATTTTAGGTCAGTGAGCCACATGCGAGTCTTAATCTGCCAGCGTTTAAAGCTTGCGCCGTCGAACGCTTCAGGCTTAATGACATCAGAACTGGAGGCCATAATAGGAATTGGTTTTCTGGATTGTTGTAAGATTATAGAAATAAGTGACATGCTTCCTTCATATTTAAATAAATTAAATATTCTAATTCCGAATAAAACAAGCATATAACTCAGACAAATGCCATATGTAATTATTGCAGCAATGAACAGTAGCAATTCTAGAACATGTAAACATGTAAAATAGCTACTCAGATCCATTTTATAATTAAACATGGCTTGCAGATGAAGAAGGCAGATTAAACTAATAAACATGATTGTTTATCTTAAAATGTTGCTCTCAAAATAGCGGGTTGCTGTAATAAACAGCCCTCCAACGCTAATAGGTGATCAAAGATCCTTGACTAACGTGACAGTCCAATCTTACCAAATCAGGGTTTTAGATTAAATATTATGAGCCTAGAAATCAAGCATGAATATCAAGATCAAAACAGTGCGCACAGAATTAAGGAACAATAATGAACTTGAATAATCAGTTTGCATAATTGTGAAAGAAATTACTAGGCATAAATAATATTACTGCTGAAAATAACAATACACTAAAACCCAGACTGTCACGTCGCCTCACTACACCGCTATCATCATCGAGCAATCAAATCCGCCCACAGATTGCGCAATCACACCCAAGTAAATAATACTAGCAGATTGCACAAAATTAAACAGTAAATAAAGTGAGATAATGGGTAACTCACAGCACGTAGAAAATCTACGTGGGAAGACCAGCTCAGCGAACACAAGGTTCTGTCCCAGAAAACCAATTCCGCCGCCCACGTCCGGGCCTGCACGGCGGGAGGTTGACGGAGATACTAGAGCCGCTGCCGGAGCCGAGGGAGACGTCCACGGCACCAGCCCGAGAAGCAGAACACCGCGCAGCAGAGAGCTCAGGCACCAGGCCATGGTGGACAGTAATCAGACGAACACAGCACCACACAGGCGCACAAGTGAATCAGGGAGCGCGGGAAAACCGCACTGCACAAGAGCAGCACCACCTCCACCTTCTTCCAATCGCCACCAGCGAGTTGAATACAAAACACCGGGGACCGAATGGATCCGATTGGAACCGCGAGCAGCAGAGAGGAACAGAGGGCTGGAACAGCAAGCAACAGAGAGGAACAGAGGGCTGCTGGCAATTTTTGGCGAGCCTGCTAGCAGGGAGCAAGTCTTCCTCCTTAAGTAACCGGAGAGAGAAGCAGTTACGGTGGAGCATGGCGTTGAAATCGGCAGAAGCTCAACGAATTCCTGCACGCCGCCGCCAGGAAGACTGCCTTTCTCGTCGCTTCCTTCTGTCCCTGCGTGCTTGCCTGTGCGCGTAGGGTTTTGCTGCCGCTCGCTGGGCTGCTCGGCCAGCCGGCCTGGTAGCGGCCCAGCTGGCCAGCCTTTTCCTTTTTTTTAACAAGAAAATAACAGGGAAAATCCCAAAAGGAACAGCAAGGACTACCTCAGTATTATCCTTAGTTATCCTCAAAATTAGAAGGACGAAAAAGAACAACAGGAGACATCCCTGTTCTCGCACCCAAAGTTCTGACGGCGGACCGGGGCCGGCGTCGGCTGCTCCTGCAGTCCTGGCCTGCTCGTCGCCTCGTCGCCCCAGGCCCCAAACTCCAGCACACCAAGGCGTGACGGCGCGCAGCAGGCATCATGTGAATTTTCTATGGCTCTCTGCGCTGCAGTCCTGCCCTGGTCCATTGTTCCGTGGAGTCCTGAAAAAACGATTATTAAAAAATGGGTATATGAATTCTGTTATCACTGTAGATATAGAGTGCTGAATTTAGAGAACGTTGCTGAAGTTAGCGAAGATATAGAAGACAAAATTTTTTAGAGGGTTCTGTAAAAGACAGAGAATATTCCTTTAAAGGATATAATTTAGATGACGTTATTGAAGACAAGGTGAATCCTGGTCGACGTAGCAAACCAGTTAGGGCAATAGGCCAATAGCATAATTATTTTAGTAGCTTTACTAAATTACTAGTATCTAGTGTATAAGTATAATATCGTAGATTAAGTATTAGTAGTGGCCGGCCGGTTTTGCCAATACTGCAAGGAAATATAAGGGATGTGGATTAGTTGTTTTTGTGCTGTTTCTAATCAATTACTAATTGATTTGTTTTGCCTATAAATAGTTTCAATACATAATCATGCGGTGTTTTTTATTAGCTTATTATTAATGCTATATAAAAATCAATATACGCATGTTTTATATATCATGCGCCGTTTTTTACTGATGAATTGTTCAGCCCCTATACGGCAATCCTAGCTCCGCCCTGGTCGCAGGAAACATCAAAATGCATCACCATGTCCAAGCAACAAAACACCTTTTGTTATTGATGAATTATTCGGCCCCTGCATCGTAATCCTGGCTCTGTCCGATGTTTTTAAATATCATGCAGCGTTTTTATTGATGAATTATCCGGCCCCTATATCATAATCCTCGATCCGCCCAGGTAGAGGTGTAATCGGATCGAATACGGACCGATATCAATAAAATTATATTTGTTTTCATATTTTTATTCGGATTCAAATTCGAATATGGATAGCTTCGAATACGAATACAAATATGAATGTTCTCGAATACAAATACGAATAGTCGTGGATCGAATACAGAGCTAATCGGACACGGATAGCGTCGGTAACGAATATTTTTGTCGGATATCGTGTAAGACACCATTCCTCACATATCATAGTAGTAATCATTTATCCCCTCTTGAGTCCAAACATTTTTGAGGATTATATGTGGACATATGCTACACCTACATAAAATTCCATGAATTTCTAAGACTATTTTGAGTATTATTAATTTCTTTATATAGAAAATCATTAAGTGTAATTAAATTCATAAAATATTGATAACTATGATATGTGGTTTCACGTATTATTATGGTGGTTTCACATGTATTATTATGTGAAAATGTAAAGTGAAGTATTGATTATGTTGAAATTTTGATACCTATGGTGATTTTACATGTAACTCACGCAATAAGTGAAAGTGAAATGAAAGAATCCCTGACACGTTATAAAATTTATGGTCCAAATATTTTTTAGAATTCAATGTGTACATATGTTACCCCTCCGTTAAATTTCATGATTTTTTAGGCTATTTGTGTATTCTTATTTTCTTTCTGTAGAAAATCATTAAAATGCAATTAAATCCATAAAATATTGTAATGTCGACCAAAAATGACAAATAAGTTACCAAAACTAATAAACATCATATAAGAAGATAACCTCAAATCCTCGTGTGAAAATGATAAAGCGAAGTATTGATTATGTTAAAATTTGGATAGTTAAGGTGATATCACATGTAACTCACGTAACAAGTGAAAGTGAATTGAAAGAAACACTGGCAATCTTTAGATTTTATGGCCCAAACATTTTTTAGGATGCTATATGGGCATATATTGCTCCTCCGTGAAATTTCATAATTTTTGAGACTATTTGTGTATTATTATAATTTTTTCTACAGAAATTTATCAAAATGCATTTAAATTCATAAAATATTCCACTATCGACCGAAAATTGCAAATAGGTTACCAGGATAATATAACATTATATAAGAACATAACCTCAAGTCCCCATATAAAAATGATAAAGTGAAATAATGATTATGTTGAAACTTGGATATTTAGGCCGATTCCACATGTAACTATCCGAATATCTGAAATTTAAAATCTGGTAAGATATCTGGGTAGATGTCCGGATATCCAGAAAATGAAATCCGGACAGGTATCCGAGAAGATATCTAGATATCCGAAATTCGACGGATATCAGTCATTTCATATCCGTATCGGATATCCGAACTGCACTATCCGAATTCGAATCCGAAATCCAAAAATTCTGCGGATATCCGAAAAAAACTATCCACCCGAATAATTAGGCTCTTCAGACGGTCGGATGCTCGGATAATATCCGTACCGTTTACACCCTTACGCCCAGGTCGCAGGAAACATCAGACTGCATCGCCATGTCCAAGCAACAAAACAACTTTTTTGCTTAGGAACAAAACACTTCTGTCAATCCTCTTAAACTATTTCTAGGTCTCATTTACGTGTTTATTAATTGGCCAAACATGTTATTATGGTATATTATTGTTAAGCACCATATGTGGCATCTAGCGAGGCCGGACGATCCATCCATAAGCGCGGTTGGTCCGCGGTTAGATTAGGTCAGGCGGTTTAATCCCTCTTTTCAAGCGTGTTTATCCATCTAAACTCGCGGTTTTTGTTGGGGAATGGGTTCATACCTCCCCTATATATATGAAGGGGTATGACCAATTGCGCGCACCAACAATCGAACCAATCTACATGTTTAGTAATTCCTTTACTTTCTTGTCCTAGGAATAGCACTAACGTAGCCTTCATCTTCACCTCTTTTCGACTTTACGTCGTCTAGAAGCATCTTGGGTGGCCTGCCGACCCTAAGACAAACCCTAGGATCTCTCCTCCCTGACGGGGTCCCTCCTGGGAGGGTCAGATCCAGGTGTTATTGGTGAACGCCGTCGCCACTGCGCATGCGTGGACCGTTCAACCATCATGCGGACCGTCCGGCTCGACGCAGTGAAGACCCGCTCCTACCGTTAGTGCAGACCGTCCGCACCGCCATAGAGAGCGCGCCGAGCGAAACAACTCTTCAATGATTGGCACCCAGATAAATGACAACATATTTTTTGGCGACTCTACTAGGGAAAAGGTGTTCGGATCCATTAAATCGGCCCCTAATGGCCGATTCCAAGGACCACTCTGGTGTTTCTCTCAGCAATATTATCGAGCCGACTATAGAGACTCTATCGACTGATGACCAGCGAGACTTTGAGGAGCACATAGAGCAGCTGATCAAGGAGGCCAAGGCGAAGTATCTGGCCAATTTCAAGGTGGACAGGAATAAGAAAAGTCGTATGTATACGTGAGACTAACTTGGCATCACTCCGACCTACTGCAGCTACCCCCAATGTAAGTAACACGAACGACATCTAAGCTCTTCAATCTTATGTAGATAAACAACGAGAACATATTCAACAAATACTAGGTGGTGTGCAAGAGGATTATAGAAACCTAGCACGCGTGTTTGATAAATCTGCCATTACTAATTTTCCATCGCACGATGTCGAAACTAAAGAAAACCCACAAGATCCATCGACTGCAAATAGGCATGCCCAATCCCAACCACTTTATGGGATGTCGATAAACTCTTATACCGGTCGACAACCATATCCTCCACCACCCATATGGGAACAGCCCATGCCCCTGCGCACGGCCGGACAGTCCAGGCCTAAGGTAGGACGGTCCGGCCAAGCGGTAGTCGGCTCTATTCCCTATGACGAGCCACCAAAGCCCGCGCTAGGGACATCAGAAATGCTCGAACCATCTGGCTATACGTGTGGACCGTCCAAGCACATTATCGGTCGTCCGAGTATTACACCGGACCGTCCTCGATAGGGTATGCAGAGCAAAACACAAATTTTTACCAGCAACCCTCCTACCAGCCCCCAAATAACGTCTCTCTAGCACCCATAGCCCCTCAGGGTCATGGGATGATCCCACCCACACATAGGTACGAGCCCTTTTCGACCTCCAGAATGCCAGAAAGATCTAGCATGTGCAAGGGAGCGACATACTGATACATACATATGGACCAAAGGGCCGGTGGATTACCACTGGCCACCATTAAGATAGTAAGAGAGGATATAACTGGGGCATTTCGAGACAAACTCGGAGTTAATGTGTCCTATGGGGGTAGTCTTATCGGAGACCATATGATAGACGATTTGACTACGACCCATACGCGCAAGGGACGGGAATAATCAAATTTATAAAATTTTCAGGTGACCAGGGCAGGAGCACGCATGAGCATATAGACCAATTCTTGGCCCAGTTTGGAGAATTGGCCGAAAAGTAGGCATTCCACATACGTTTATTTTTATTATCCATATCCGGTACTGCTTTTATCTGGTACGCTACCTTGCCACCTAACTCTTATTACTCTTGGAGAGACTTAGAGCAGAAATTTCATGACTATTTCCTGATCAATTTAGCAGTCATACCATAAGGATAGGAGAGAGAAGCAAACCAAGATCGTGATTTTCCTCTCTTTTCTCAAGGGAGAAGAAAAATATCTCCAAACCCAAGTCATATGGGATTCATGGCAAGGCATGTAGCATGTAACCTATTGTACTTGGTGTCATTGACAGCTCTCACCAACTAATTATCCGAGAGGCTTTGACATGTTTTACAAATTAGCGGCAGGCATGCACGTTTGATTTTAATTCGTATCGGTTTCTACTGCTTCTACATTATTTTTATTCTATAGATTGCAGTTACAGTCAAACAGCCGGCTGTGTGTTTTGGGGAGGAGGTTATACCAGTTTGTGCTTAATTGGAGCCTCCGACAAAGCTAATGTCCATTTGTTCGTACGTCTATTTGTTGCCAGTTAGGACTTAGGAGCACCGGTCAAACCATGACCATTTCTACCGCCGGCGTCGTCATTCGGTCGGTTCAGCCGAACTTCTTTCAACACGTGTAATCGCGAGTAGTATTGAACATAGTTTAATTACAGAACTAATTATAGTTAGGACATGTAAAACCCACATAAATAACATGTATTCTAAAGAGTATCAATGGGTAAGTGCAAAAAAACACAAGAGAGATATTTTGGTGAAGGAATGTAATGTCTGGCACGACTCTCTAAGTCTAGATGCCGTTTCATCCATACCACCCACATAATGAGCCGTATCTTAAGGGATTCCAGTGAATAAGATACAAGACTGAGATAAATTGTGTTGTATGGAGGATTTTATTAGGTGTATCTGGTGCTTAAAAACTGCAACATAGTATCTAGGTTGTACATGCCATTAAAGATCAAAGATCTATTTGATTCGCTACCTAACTTGTCATATTTTACCGAACTTTTTCTGTCTAACGTTAGTTCTTTAATTCGGGTGACTAACTTTAGACAAAGTATGGTACAGTTAGCCGAGAACTAATTAGACCCTTAATGACGAGCTGAATTTATTAAATCTAATTAAATTCATAATTAACAAATGTTTACTTTAGCCTCACATGAGTGAATCCTCGACTAACTAAGCTTAATAGGTTTGTCTTTGTTGTTTGGTCCTTATTTATATAATTTAATTACATTTAATATTTCTAGTTGGCATTAAATATCCGATGTGATATGGACTAAAATTTAATGGTAGTATCCAAACATCCCCTAATTAATACTCTATCAACTCTGTTTTTTTTTCGGGAGCCGATGGTTCCTAAAACCAAGAGCTAAAATGAATACTATTTTTTAAGACGGATGGAGTAATTTTAAAATTCCTTTTCAAACAAGTGTTTTCTTGTCATTAGTCTCCTATAAGTAATTAATGAGATAGTTATTTGCATGCTTGACTCCCTCTATTTACCATGAATGCTTGACAAAAGGGTCAAGGCGATACACGTGCGCACGTTATGGCTCACTTACCCCGGTGAGGGATAGAGCGCCGCGGTTACGGCTCACCTGCCCCGGTGAGGGATAGACAATCACATTTTTTGGGAGTGACACGAACATAACTGCTCAATCTCTTCCTGCATTGACCGAGACTGCTCCAGCTCCTTCCTAGTGGTGCATTCTGTTGTTGAGCATCACTGCTATGTTTTCTGCACTATATCGAGCAAAACGACTACTTCAATCGCCATTATGTCTGCCCTTGTGTATGGCTCTTCCTTTCAACTATATACAACTATATTTTTATCTATATTTGATCTTGATTAACATATTGAGTTAAAATACAACTAATAATGTGATACATATTTTTGATTGTTGGCTTTGGAAACATTCTAAAATCAATCATTTTTAGAGAACTCCCTATAAATATAAATGGTGGCGTTAGAGATGTATACTTTGCTTAACTGCTGTGCACTGCTATTTTGTTGTCGAACCTATGACACCTGAACATCACTCTGCTAAAGATGGGGGAGTGTTCTAGGATGCTGATACTATATTTAAGGGGGTAATAATTAGCATGCTAGAAGATTTCATAGTCGATGCATATGTGACGATGTCCACTTGCAAGGAAATATGGGACACATTAGAAGCTAAAAATGGAGTTTCTGATGTTGGTAGTGAGTTGTATGTCATGGAGTAGTTTCAAGACTATAAATTGATAATGGTTGATTTGTAGTAGGACAAGCTCATCAATTACATGTACTGGTGAGAGAACTCAAAAAATTTGGTTGTGTGTTCCCAAACAAGTTTGTGGCTCATTGCATCATTGTAAAGTGTCCATATACTTAGACAAATTTGGCTACTTCTCTAAGATATAAGAGACAAGAGTTTAGCATCGCTGACCTCATTGGCTTTTTAGATATTGAAGAGAAGGCGGGAGCAAAAGAAGTCCATGACAAGAGAGTTGTTGAGGGAACTTATAGTACCCTGGTGTAGAAAATTCCTAAAACCTTCCACAAAAATGTTCAATCAAGAGCTCAAACAAAATAATACCACTCTTTTTAAAAAGAATAAGAACAAGGAAAAAGACAATTGTTTCACTTGCGACAAGATCGAGCGTTATGCTAGGGAGTGCCCAAATGCCAAGTGGAAACCGAATAAAAAATCTATAAACATGATTGAGACAGATGGTGAAACTTTGGGGTATGGTAATTTACATTACCTACTGTTTTGATTCTATCATTCATCTGATTGGTGGGTTGACACAAGGGCCAACATTCATGAGTGCACTGATATTTATTTGTTTTCTACTTATTAGGTTAGGAGGAGTTCCTTCTTGTTGTTGGGGAATAAAGCGCGTGCGACTATTTGTGGCGTTAGTATGGGCGATCTAAATCTTACTTTAGGAAAGATTGTGCAACTAAAGAACGTATAGCATATCCCTCCATAAGAAAGAATTTAATTAGTGGTTCATTACTATGTTGAGATGACTATAAACTTGTGTTTGGGTCCAATAAATGTATAATATCTAAGTATGTGTTGGGGGCCTTCGTCTTCCGAAGGTCCTAAAAAACACAACTGATATGTTTTCCAAGTATAATATATACACAGGGACCTTCAGCCTTGGGATGAAGTTGTACACGATATGAAAAGCGCGGTCTGGGAGAAGGATGAACCAGTTCCGAAGCTACGTGTGGAGAAGCTTCGACTTAGCGGTGGAAAATGAAACCGACTTAAAGGGGAAAAGGTTGTCTAGTCCTCGATAGATTATCCCTAAGTCAATAGTAAATGTCAAGGGCATGGATGTAATTTTACAAAGGCTGCGTCCTGTGCCTATAAATAGATGAACAATAGCATCGTACTGTTCACGCTGACCAGTATTCACTCGCACGTCACACTTGGATTATCACCTTCTGTCAAGCCGAAGGTATAAATGTAATTCAATATTGTTCATGTTTATTCATGATTATATAATAAAAATGTCTTAATGATATTCATAATTAACAAATGTTTACTTTAGCCTCACATGAGTGAATCCTCGACTAACTAAGCTTAATAGGTTTGTCTTTGTTGTTTGGTCCTTATTTATATAATTTAATTACATTTAATATTTCTAGTTGGCATTAAATATCCGATGTGATATGGACTAAAATTTAATGGTAGTATCCAAACATCCCCTAATTAATACTCTATCAACTCTGTTTTTTTCGGGAGCCGATGGTTCCTAAAACCAAGAGCTAAAATGAATACTATTTTTTAAGACGGATGGAGTAATTTTAAAATTCCTTTTCAAACAAGTGTTTTCTTGTCATTAGTCTCCTATAAGTAATTAATGAGATAGTTATTTGCATGCTTGACTCCCTCTATTTACCATGAATGCTTGACAAAAGGGTCAAGGCGATACACGTGCGCACGTTATGGCTCACTTACCCCGGTGAGGGATAGAGCGCCGCGGTTACGGCTCACCTGCCCCGGTGAGGGATAGACAATCACATTTTTTGGGAGTGACACGAACATAACTGCTCAATCTCTTCCTGCATTGACCGAGACTGCTCCAGCTCCTTCCTAGTGGTGCATTCTGTTGTTGAGCATCACTGCTATGTTTTCTGCACTATATCGAGCAAAACGACTACTTCAATCGCCATTATGTCTGCCCTTGTGTATGGCTCTTCCTTTCAACTATATACAACTATATTTTTATCTATATTTGATCTTGATTAACATATTGAGTTAAAATACAACTAATAATGTGATACATATTTTTGATTGTTGGCTTTGGAAACATTCTAAAATCAATCATTTTTAGAGAACTCCCTATAAATATAAATGGTGGCGTTAGAGATGTATACTTTGCTTAACTGCTGTGCACTGCTATTTTGTTGTCGAACCTATGACACCTGAACATCACTCTGCTAAAGATGGGGGAGTGTTCTAGGATGCTGATACTATATTTAAGGGGGTAATAATTAGCATGCTAGAAGATTTCATAGTCGATGCATATGTGACGATGTCCACTTGCAAGGAAATATGGGACACATTAGAAGCTAAAAATGGAGTTTCTGATGTTGGTAGTGAGTTGTATGTCATGGAGTAGTTTCAAGACTATAAATTGATAATGGTTGATTTGTAGTAGGACAAGCTCATCAATTACATGTACTGGTGAGAGAACTCAAAAAATTTGGTTGTGTGTTCCCAAACAAGTTTGTGGCTCATTGCATCATTGTAAAGTGTCCATATACTTAGACAAATTTGGCTACTTCTCTAAGATATAAGAGACAAGAGTTTAGCATCGCTGACCTCATTGGCTTTTTAGATATTGAAGAGAAGGCGGGAGCAAAAGAAGTCCATGACAAGAGAGTTGTTGAGGGAACTTATAGTACCCTGGTGTAGAAAATTCCTAAAACCTTCCACAAAAATGTTCAATCAAGAGCTCAAACAAAATAATACCACTCTTTTTAAAAAGAATAAGAACAAGGAAAAAGACAATTGTTTCACTTGCGACAAGATCGAGCGTTATGCTAGGGAGTGCCCAAATGCCAAGTGGAAACCGAATAAAAAATCTATAAACATGATTGAGACAGATGGTGAAACTTTGGGGTATGGCAATTTACATTACCTACTGTTTTGATTCTATCATTCATCTGATTGGTGGGTTGACACAAGGGCCAACATTCATGAGTGCGCTGATATTTATTTGTTTTCTACTTATTAGGTTAGGAGGAGTTCCTTCTTGTTGTTGGGGAATAAAGCGCGTGCGACTATTTGTGGTGTTAGTATGGGCGATCTAAATCTTACTTTAGGAAAGATTGTGCAACTAAAGAACGTATAGCATATCCCTCCATAAGAAAGAATTTAATTAGTGGTTCATTACTATGTTGAGATGACTATAAACTTGTGTTTGGGTCCAATAAATGTATAATATCTAAGTATGTGTTGGGGGCCTTCGTCTTTCGAAGGTCCTAAAAAACACAACTGATATGTTTTCCAAGTATAATATATACACAGGGACCTTCAGCCTTGGGATGAAGTTGTACACGATATGAAAAGCGCGGTCTGGGAGAAGGATGAACCAGTTCCGAAGCTACGTGTGGAGAAGCTTCGACTTAGCGGTGGAAAATGAAACCGACTTAAAGGGGAAAAGGTTGTCTAGTCCTCGATAGATTATCCCTAAGTCAATAGTAAATGTCAAGGGCATGGATGTAATTTTACAAAGGCTGCGTCCTGTGCCTATAAATAGATGAACAATAGCATCGTACTGTTCACGCTGACCAGTATTCACTCGCACGTCACACTTGGATTATCACCTTCTGTCAAGCCGAAGGTATAAATGTAATTCAATATTGTTCATGTTTATTCATGATTATATAATAAAAATGTCTTAATGATATCATATGATTATTCATGTTTTTTATATGTGTCATATGATCCTGTTTTCCATTATATATTGAGATGATGAAGGTATGTCCTTCATGACCTTTGTATGAAGATCATTATATCCTAAGGGAAATAATGCTTCGAAGGACGAAGGTCTTTAACCATTAACATTTGTGTTGCCTTGTTCTTAATTCATAGCATTTGAGAACAAGTCCCCAACATTGGCGCCCACCTCCGGTGAACTCATTCGACCACCTTTGGCAAGATGTGACCTTCGTCATGCCGCCGAAGAAAGCTTCGGCGCTGGGGGCTGCATTGCAGCCACTGGACGTCAACCAAGAAACACTGCATGAAGCTAGAAGCCAAAAAAGGAAGGCTACAAGTCCAACGCCTCAAGAGGAAGAGTTGGACCAAGAAACAAGGGACCTCGAAGCCATCCATCAACAGGTCCAGAGGAAGAAGGAGAAGATGCTTCGTCTTTCCGATCTACAGAAGAAGATCGATGAGGCTGCTGAGGAAATGCGTCATCTCACTTAAGATGACCAGGACCGAAGACCTCAACGCAGAGAGCTTCGTCAGGACAATTCCTACGATGATGATGAATGGTATGATGATTTTCATCATGGAAATTTTGCTTTTGATGATGTTTCTGCTCTGTCAGCAGAACTATAGGCTACCCCATGACCCTCATCATACAAGCCACCCCAGCTCCCCATGTATGATGGACACTCAGATCTGAAGCAGTTTCTGATGAGCTACGAAGCAACCATATCTTCATATGGGGGCAACACTGCAGTCATGGCGAAATCCTTCGTCATGGCAGTCAAGAATGTCGTGCAAACCTGGTACTCCTCTCTCCGGCCAGGAACAATCACATCATGGCAGAAGGTGAAGGACATGGTGATCACCAGTTTCCAAGGGTTCCAGACGAAGCCAGTCACTGCTCAAGCTTTGTTCCAGTGCATGCAAGACCACGAAGAATACCTCCAGGCGTATGTCCGAAGGTTCTTGCGTTTGAGAGCATAAGCGCCCACAGTGCCCAATGAAATTGTCATTGAGGCCATGATCAAAGGGCTTCGGCTAGGACCTACGGCTTAATACTTTGCCAAGAAACCCCCTCAGACCCTGGAGAAGCTTCTTCAGAAGATGGATGAGTACATCCAGGCTGATAATGATTTCCGCCAGAGAAGGGAAGAAGCTTATAGGTTTTCTGAGATGACTAGGGGCTTCGGAGGAAGAATCCACCCTAGGCATGTCAGATCAATCCACAACTCTAGCCAGAGTGATGACAGAGGAAGTGTTGGGGACTTGTTCTCAAATACTATGAATTAAGAACAAGGAACACAAGATATTAAATGTTAATGTCCTTCGTCCTTCGAAGCATTACTTCCCTTAGGATATAATGATCTTTAGACGAAGGTCATGAAGGACATACCTTCATCATCGCAGTATAAGTTAAATAAAAGAAGAAGCATATGACATATAAGAGACAACATAAACAATGATATAACATTATTAATTCACTCATTATATAATCATGGAAAGGCAGGAACAATATTGAATTACAAAAATACCTTTGACTTGATAGAAGGCAAAAAGTGCAAGCGTGACGCAAAACCAAGTACAAGACCGCGTGAATAGTATAGGGGTACTGTTCATCTATTTATAGGCACAGGACACAGCCTGTGAGAAATTACAGTCATGCCCTTTACATTTACTATTGGCTTATAGAAAAATCTATGAGGTCTGGATAGCCTTTTCCTATTTAAGTCGGTTCCTTTTCCTGCGATTGAGCCGAAGCTCTTTTGCGCATAGCTTCGAAGTAACGGCAACCTTCGTCACGATCATGCCCTTCTCATCGTATATGCCTTTAATCCCAAATCCGAAGGTACCTATCTATAAACGATGCTTGGAAGACGTTGTTAAATTATATTTTTGAGGACCTTCGGAGGACGAAGGCCCCCAACAGGAAGCTAGCTTCAAAGGCCACAGCATAGCTCACAATCCTCAGGGCAACAACAAAGCTCTTTTAGGCCACCAGCCCCAAGGGGCAGGGGTGGTAGGGCTTCGGAGGAAGGTATGGGGACCAGCCGAGAAGGCTCTATTGCTTATTTTATGGTGAAGACAAGGGCCACACTACAAGAACATGCCAGGTCACCATTCAGAAATAAAAGGAGATTGCCGAAGCAGAGGCGCGACAGAATCAGCCAAAGCAGGTCTTACATACTGTTTCATGCTATTCTCCCTACGTACCAGAATACGTAGGTAATCAACCTGCGGCTTCTGTTGCTTCGGCAAGTCATTCACAAGCTTCCTGGGCTCAGCTCCCATTACCACCACCACTGCCACCTACTCACACCCGAAGTCAGCAGTCAGAAGGGCACCAGCACACCCAACAGCAGCGCGACTTCAGGGAGGAGTCCGAAGCTCGTACAGTCAATAGCATTGTACCAGAATCGAAGCATATATACTGAGGAATATCCTACTTTTGATGTACCTTTATCTTTTATGCCTTTTTATTTTTTCTGCAAGAAACAAGTAATGAAGAATTTAATTTCAATTTCTTGTAATAATTGTGCCTTTATGAGTAAAATATACCTTCTTCACAGTCTTCCGAAGCTCAAAAGTCGTTCCTAAGGGAATGCAGAGCCAAAAATTATGATCCGAAGCTTGAAAAGTTGTTCCTAGCGGAGCGCAGTGTAAGTTTTCTGCTCAAAAGTCGTTCCTAAGGGAATGCAGAGCCAAAAAATTACGATCTGAAGCTGCAAAAGTCGTTCCTAAGGGAGCGCAGCGTAAGTTTTCTGCTCAAAAGGCGTTTCTAAGGGGATGTAGAGCCAAATACCACCGAAATATAAGGTGAAGAAGCTCAAAAGTCGTTACTAAGGGGATGCAGAGCTTAAATGCCACCGAAATAGAAGGTGAAGAAGCTCAAAAGTCGTTCCTAAGGGGATGCAGAGCTTAAAGACTCAAAAGACGTTCCTAAGGGGATGTAGAGTCTTGTGTATTCCAGTGTGGGCGCGTGTGTGTGTCTTCGGCATCGTCATCATTTTGCATCATGTCATCATATCATTTCGCATAACATTACATCATACATCATATCGTATCAACGGCACAAAGATCGGATACGAAGCAAAACTTTGGAAAATACTTTGCCAAAATGAAAATGTGCTGAGGCATGAAGTAAACTTCGGGAAATACAGTTTTATTAGACTTGCCATGGAAGGGGCTTCTTTATTTACGAAGCAGGAAAAGAAGGGAAGGTATTTTTTCGCCGAAGGCTCAAAAACGGTATGTGCGTAAATTTTATGCATCGTAAAGAAATATATTACAGTAATTTACACGTCCCATTAATTGTTCCACACATCAAACATTACAAAAGTATTATTACAATAAAGTTTATTCTTCACTAAGAATTTTTTCTGTGGCTTTGTTCAATAGTTTATCGACGACTTCGTCAATAATGGAGTTAGCAATGCCTATTATATCCAGCGCTTCCTTCATTTCCGGATTAGCCAGGGGGTTGTACGGCTCCGGCAGTGGTGATAGTTCAGCTGTAATAGGTAAACTATTAGTCCGAAGCCACAAAAGTAAGTACCGAAGGTAAAGATTAAAAACAATACATATGCGTCTTTCGCGTTCAGCAGCTTCTTCAGCTCGCCTAGCTTCTACTCGAGCGTCATGGGTGTCTTTTTCATTCTTTTTTATAATTTTGTTGGCCAGTTCTCGGCCACCGTTCACCCAGACATCAGAATAAAACTTTCCGCCCACCAAAGTCGCTTCAGCTGAAGGGTCTTTTGTGTCGTTAATGGAGAAGGCAGCTTTGGCCTGAGCTGTAGCTTTGATGTGATCACATCCAGCCTTCTCCAGTATAGCTATGATTCCCCGAGCGCCGGAGAAAGCACAAATATCCCCGCGATCACTCAGGATTTCCTCGAAAGCTTTGGCTTCCTCACTTATCCATTCAATGACGCCCTCGGGGTCAGATGAAGTTTTCCTCAGAGGAGTAAGCACCCACTTTGGAAAAGCTAGATTTTAATTTCTTCACACAATCCAAGGATTTTTCAAAACACCTTTCCTTGGACTCGCGAAGCTCTTCAATATTTTTCTCTAGCCTAGCTTGTGACCATTCACTAATCTCTTTGCTGGCTTTTGCAACTGCATAGTTTTCAATAGCCTCGGCGAGCTTTTTCCAAAGTTCTTCAATCTCGACTTTTTGAGCTTCGGCCTGAGCATTATATCTAGCTTCATCTTCTTTCACTCTATTCACCAATGAAATTAGAATTTTGTCCTTTTCTAGGGCTTCGTTTCTTAGCTGAATCACCTCCGATCGAAGGTTGCCAAGAGCTATTGTGCAGCTTTCATCCTCAAAATTCTTTTGAGCCCTCAGGGCGTTGTTTAGAATTAAGCCTTGTGAAAAAGAAAGATAAACGTTTAGCATGAGAATAAAAGTTTTATTCCCAAATTCATAAATTTTAAGTTTACAATTCGTGTACCTTCATGATGTTGTACGCAAGGCTATCCGCAAGGTCATCCTTTGACCTGGCGAAAAGGCCAACTTTGAGTTTTGGAAATCCCATGCTTTTAGCCATCTCCCGGCAGACATATATCTCTTTGTTGTCTGGGAGACAGTACAGGAAATCATCTTCGTTTGTGCCATTAAACACCAAGGCCCCCTCCGGATATTTCAGTTTCCGGGCGTAATGTTTGGCTTCTAAGACTTCTTCGGATAATCTTTTCCCCGAAGCATGTCAAATAATGTAATTAATATCTTCAGACGGAGCTTTGGGAGCAGGAGCTTCAGCTTTTTCTTTATGATCTACCCCACTGTCATACCGGTATCCGGAGTTTTATGCTCAGCCTTATCTTCAGGTGCGACAGGCTTCGTCTCAATGGGCACTGAAGGCCCAGCTTCGGCTTCAGCCTGGGCTGTGGCAGCTTCGGCAAATTTTTTCGAAGGAGTAGGGGTCAAGACTTTTGTGGTCTCCATGACAGCGTCTAACACGCTGGCCATCCTCCTTCTCTTGGGAGTTGTGGCAGGAGCCTTTATCACCTTCGGCAATTCTGCCTCCGCCGATGGGCTCAGAACTTTTGGCATCATCATTGTTTTTTCCAATGCTGGCTCTCTGGCCGTATCATCTTTGGCTTCGGCTGGCCCGACTGTAGGCAACCTTCGGCACTACAATCGATCCTTCAGCGCTTCGAGCGGCGGGAGCAACTTGTTTTACTTCGGTAGTGGTTTTGCTTCAGTAGTGGAGGAGGTCCCTTCACCAAATTCGGGCACTACAGACGGTTCAATATATTATGGCCGGTGGGTCAGAACCTTCATTTTCTTGCCCTTCGGCACATCAGTGGTGGCCGAAGCGGTAGTTATTCTCTTTTTTCCTTGCCTTTGCAATAAGTAGCAATAATCAGGGTATATGAAGCCAATTGCATCAAACACCCTGTTCAATCTTTTCTTGCCCCGACCCCCGAAGGCCGAGGATAAAGCATCATCTTCGGCTCTGCTATATGTCTCAAGTAGCTCGTCGCTAATAGCCTCAATACTTTTCAGCCAATCGTCACTGGGCTCGTCAAACCGGTCCCTGAATCTGAAGGTATACTTCAATCAAACTAATCTACCTTTGGCGGACCCGGCAGCACTGTGCTTTGGCATCTCCCAGCTATCTACAAGTGGCCACACTTTGAAGGCTATGTGCTCTTGAATTATGTCTCTTGTGCCAATAAAAGCACAAACACTGCTGAAAGCCTTTTGGCATGCTCCAGCATCATTGTCAATCATTACCTTCAGGCTTCGAAGGCTGAAGCGATACCAGATGGGGCGCTGTATAATTTCCTTAATGTCCTCCCTCTCAATCAGATTATTTTAACATAAAACCATTCCTCCATCCAGGCTCCGGGCCACCTCTTCTGAAATGTTGGAACTGGGTAGCTTGCATTGGGACGAGCAATAAATCCATAACAACCAAAGTTGTTGTGGTACTGTTCTTTGCCAGTAGCCTTCGTCTCGTACAATAGCTCGTGCATATTGCAGAAGAACTTTGGGCTCAGCTCGAGCCCTTGGCTTCTTAAAGCCCAAACAAACATCCTCATCCTAATTACAGCTTCGGGAGTAATCTGATGAAGAAAGATCTGGAATATTTTCAGCACTTCAACCACAAATTTGCTTAACAAAAATCGAAGGCCTGCCTTCAAAAAGCTTTGGTAAACAACAACTTCATTTTCCTCAGGAGTAGGGGCGGTGCTGTCTCCTCCAACCCTCACAATAGACATGTCGTGAAAGTATCTTCCTCTCATGGTGTCAATATGACTTTGTTTAATAGTCGATTTTCCGAAGATGGTATGGCTTGGCCACCAGGGCCGGTCCTCAGAATCTTCATCTCCACTTTCCACATCATAATCATCACTATCATCAGAATCTTCAGACAAACCCTCCATTATCTCCTTGGTAATTTTCTCTGTATTCGTTTTTGCCATAGATTCATAAAATCTAGCAATAAAAGGATCCACAACTTTCTTCTCCTCATACAGCTTCTCTTCCTCAGTCATCTTCTTCTCCTTAGTCATCTTCTTCTCCCCAGACATGGAGCAAGCACTTGTCTTTAAACCGAAGCTCGAAAAATCAGGCGAGGGCTGGTAAGCAACAATTAAAATTTGAGAAAATAACACAAACAACAGAAATGACGTATCAAATGCTGTCGCTGAGGGTTCCTATTTATACGCCTAGCGCTTTGCAACTGGCGGGCCCCATTTATCATTGACTTTCGCTATTCTAGCGAAGGGAAGGTGTTTTTTTGGACCTTCGACTTAAGGCCTTCGTTCTCGTCGCAGTCTGAATTCGTTATTGCAACAAAATAATACTGCAAGGGGCTACTGTTGGGGGCCTTCATCTTCCGAAAGTCCTCAAAAATACAACTAACATGTTTTCCAAGTATAATATATACATAGGGACCTTCGACCTTGGGATGAAGCTGTACATGATATGAAAAGCGCGGTCCGGGAGAAGGATGAACCAGTTCCGAAGCTATGTGTGGAGAAGCTTCGGCTTAGCGGTGGAAAATGAAACTGATTTAAAGGGGAAAAGATTATCTAGTCCTTGATAGATTATCCCTAAGTCAATAGTAAATGTCAACGACATGGATGTAATTTTACACAGGCTGCGCCTTGTGCCTATAAATAGATAAACAGTAGCACCATACTATTCACGCTGACCAGTATTCACTCGCACGTCACACTTGGATTCTCACCTTCTGTCAAGCCGAAGGTATAAATGTAATTCAATATTATTCATGATTATATAATAAAAATGTATTAATGATATCATATGATTATTCATGTTTTTTATATGTGTCATATGATCCTGTTTTCCATTATATATTGAGATGATGAAGGTATGTCCTTCATGACCTTTGTTTGAAGATCATTATATCCTAAGGGAAATAATGCTTCGAAGGACGAAGGTCTTTAAACATTAGCATTTGTGTTGCCTTGTTCTTAATTCATAGCATTTGAGAACAAGTCCCCAACAGTATGAAACATCTATTAGTAAAGGTTATGAAAGTGAAGACTTATTTTACTTGTCTTTATCTAATGCTTGCTTTAAATCTATGAACCAAATGAGACATGACAGTAAGACAAATATCTGACATTCACATTTTTGCCATATAAATTTTGTTTGCATGGCACCCTTAGCTGGTATGGATTTAATTCTAAAAATTGATTTGGTCAAGGGTTCTAAGTGTCTTATGTGCATGCAATCGAAGCAACCTCACAAAGACTCACAAAGTTGTTGCGGCAAGGGACTTGACACCACTAGAATTAATCCATTCTTATTTATGTAAATGAATGGTGAGTTCACCAAAGGTGGTAAAAGGTACTTCATAATGTCCATAGATGATTGCACTAGATTATGTACTTATTAAAATCAAAAGATAAAGCATCACATCATTATAAGATATATAAATTTGAGGTAGAAAATCAACTTGAGAAGAAAATTAAACGATTGTGGTCGGATCGAGGGGGAGAATATTTCTCAAATTTTCTAAGTTCTCTGTGAAACATGGTATTATTCATGAGAGGATACCACCGTACTCACCATAATCCAATAAAATTGCAGAAAGAAAGAACCACACTTTAATTGGGTAATTTAATGCCATGTTAGAGATAGTGCGACTATTTAAGGAATGATGGGGTGAAACAATTATGATACCGTGTCATGTCCCGAATAAAGTTCCAACAAAGAATAAAGAAATTATACCATTCAAGGAATGGGAGAAGAAGGGATTGAACCTCACTTACCTACGAACATGGGTTGCTTGGTCAAAGTGAATAGCCAATCAACAAGAAGCAAAAGCTTGGACCAAAGACTGTTGATTGTATCTTTCTTGGGTATGAATTTAACAATATGCATTATAGATTTTTAATAATAAATTCTGAAGTACCTAATATGAATGTTGGTACATATGGAGTCTGGATATGCTACATTTTAAAGATGATTTTCCTCCAAAAAATAAACCTAGCACTTCTAGTCATGAATCTTTTATAGCTAAAATGCCTAAACCAGTAATACATGATGATTTTAAAACCCATGTGGAAATTCTAGAGAGGATAATATTATAGTCACCCGAAAGAGTAAGAGATGGAGGACTGCAAAGTCTTTTGGTTAATACTATATTATATACCTTATGAACCATACCCTCAAAACCATAGAAGAGGCATACTCATCTCTTGACGCTGACTTATTAAAGGAAGTTGTTTAGAGTGAGATGGACTCAATTATGGCTAATGGAACTTGGGAGGTAGTTGATCGTCCTTACGAGAGCAAGTCTGTGGGATGTAAATTGGTGTCCAAGAAAAAGCTTAGGCCTAATGCTACTATTGAGAAGTACAAGACGAGGCTTTTGACCAAGGGTTACACCTAGAAAGAGGGCTAAGATTATTTTGATATTTTTCATGAACACATAGAAGAAATGTGTATCATATATATTAAGAAGAAAAGAGTAGTACAAAGTCCAAAATGGACCAAAATAGCAAACCACCTTAAGGTGGCCAAAACAAAGAAACAAAAAGATGCATCAAAATAAACAAGAGAGCATGATCGCACCACCTAACAACCATTTGTGTGCTACTTTTCTTGATTGCCTCACATAGTATTCTCAATCATTAAATGAATGTTAAGACTTATTTTCTAAATGGGGACCTTGAGGAAGAGATCTATATGGATGAACTTGATGATTTTGTAGAAAATATTCAAGAAAGAAAGGTGTGTAAATTATTAAAATCTTTATATGGTCTAAAACAAGGACCTAAGCAGTGGCACAAAAAATCGATTAAGTTTTGATAAGAGCTAGATTTGTTGTTAATGAAGCTGATAAATGTGTCTATTACTGGCTTAGCGAGGGATAATGTGAACATTGTAAAGCTCGCCCACAAAATGAAGATCGGCAATGGCCAAATCCACCATTGCACCATGATGAATCCCGAACTCTACATCCTCTTGGAAACAATCCAGAATATCAAGGAGGCATAGACCACGATTCCCACCATAGGCACGAAGAAATCCCATGGCCTGATCCACGCATAGGTGAAGGTCCAACATCTCGAGTTCTAGTTTTGAAGGCACAAGAAACATTCACAAACGTTTAGAAGTGCAAAAAAGAGAAAATAAACATAAGGCATAACCCCATAAGTTACATGCCTCTATGTCGTTAAGGGTGTGTTTGGTTGGAGAGTCAAATAGAATAAAGTGACTCCATTCTAGTATTTGAGAATGAAGTCGTTCTATTTTGCGTTTGGCAAGAATAACAGAGTCATTCCATTTTTTATTTGTTGAAGAGTAGAATAAAGCGGAGCCGTTCGATTCTTTGTTTGGTTCGAGAGCCGTATGAGTGTAGAGGGGAGGATAGGAGGAAGAGCGCTCACGTCGAGGAGAGCGCTCGCATCCGGTCATTTTTGTGGAGCGGGAGCGTTCCAACTACCTATAGTAAATTTTCATAAGGAGATCCAGGAGCCACTCCACTCTTATTTTGTTGGAAACCAAACAACCAGAAAATTAGAATGGAGCCACTCTATTCTTCCCCACTCATCAACCAAACGCACCCTAAGAGTAACTAGACGACCTCAGTGTTAGCGGCACCAACGGTAGAGCAAGTCATGATGAGGACTCTCTGAAGTTCCTCCACTGATGACTCCGAACAAGCCAATGGCCTAACAGGCCGGCACGAGGAACCACACTTGAGCAAAAGAATTCAGAGTTTAGGAAATAATAATAATAATGACTTCGAGCCAACGGATACCTTACTCCGGTATGCGATGGCGCAATAGCATCCTCCTCGACGAGTACCCACCGGTCGACCGCTTGCGGGGGTCCATCGAGCAAAAGGAGAAATTCTGAGGCCAAGAAAGGAGAAACATGGGGATGGGGGTACGGGCATGACGAACAAATGCCCCCCGTGCTTATAAGCGCAGGAGAATACAACACTTGACGACAAACAGGCTATGGCACGTGCACGCCTCCTCAGTTCTCGAAGCGCACTGGCCAAGGTTGAATCCCCATGGGAGGAGGCCGCTCGGGACTTATCATGGAACGTTTAATGCAAGGGAAGAAACTAACCTACTAGAACATGAAGAAATCGAGAAGATGCTTTGAAACCTGTGAGGAATGAAGCCTGATGCTGAATAAAGAGCATACGTCGCTCGGGGAGCTACACTAGTACACAGAAGCTCTATAGTGGCGGTTCTAAACCTATTTACACAGGCGTTTTTCAGTACCGCCAGTGCTAGGGGTCAGTGGAAATCAGCATTTCCACTGGCGGTTATTTTGGAACCGCCAGTGAAAAGTGCATTTTCACTGGCGGTTTTCTTAAGGAACCGCCAGTGAAAAGTGCATTTCCACTGGCGGCTGAATAAAGAAAACCGCCAGTGAAAATGCATTTCCACTGGCGGTTTTATAAAGCAAACCGCCAGTGGAAATGCACTTTTCACTGGCGGTTTTCTTTATTTAGCCGCCAGTGGAAGTTTTCCCGCCTTTTTTCAAAATTTCAAACGATACTGAATTATATATATATTTATTTACACACACAAACATATATATATATATATAGATCTATATTGATATTGAAAGCAACATGAAATTAAATTCTATCATACATTTATATACATCAAAGTATTCTGTTTACAACCATATATGCTTCATGCATTCTATACATCATAAGTTTTCACCTAAGCTCTAATAACTATCTCGGCTAAGAGATAATCTACTAATTTCTGTTAGTATTCTAAACTCTGGCAAAGCTAATGTCCCGGAAGCATCGTGATATTTTCCTTCTGCGGGAATGACCTCTTTCAATATGAATGTGCAGAGGTCCTCGACTATGCCATACAATGCAGCTTCGGTCAAGTTCTCCGGGTTTCCTCGTTGAAATTGCTGTAAAGGAATTTTATAAACATCATCTATTTATACTCAATAATAACACATTTGCATCTTTAATGACATAAATACATACTTGACTATTACTAATAATACCTTGTCAGGGTTCGTGATGTATCGTTCGTTCACTCTCATGAACTCGCACGCATAGAATCCACATAGGACCGATCCTTGTGGTTGCTTGTGGCACTACATAACGGGAGATTGGTTATTTAGTTGCAACATTGTGTATGATATGTATTCATAAAATCACATACTTACCGGCCAGTGATGATGGATGTCTAGTGGCACGCCTTTTTTCGACAGGTCGTACTTTCCACCTCTCATCTTATAGAATCTATAAGCCCTGTGATCTCAAATAGAATCACCATGTTATTCTCAAATTTTAATCGATAAAAGTATGCATGCATAGAAAAGGCTTACAGCTCTAAGATGCTGAGGAATTCTGCATATGTCGAAGGGTCGAAGTTCAAGGAGTCGAGCACCAGCACCTTTCCAACCTTAGGATAAATGAGGAAGCATATCCAGTGGTCCCTGTACGAATCAAATTTGTGATGCATGTGTATTGAAATTATTAATTTTATTTATGCAAAATCACACTTACTTAAAGTTGTACGGGGCCATTATGGCTTCCCTGTCTTGAAATTGAAGCATTGCATGTCCTATATAGGTGGCGTATCGAGCTTCAAAATCCTTCTTCATATCCTTTATACGCTTCTCAACTTCTTCGTCCGTCTTTCCCCGTAATTCATCGTTGTCTTTCCCGATTCTAAAAGTGTGGCTTTCCTCGGATATAAGTATTGGGTTGAGATACCCAACCCTTTTACTGGCACTAACATTGGGCTTGGTACCGTAAAGGATCTCCTGCTGATCATGTTGCATTCTGCAAGTCACACGTGCATGTCAGATATTGAAATTTTATACAGCTCACTAATAATAACACACATATGTGGAAGTATGAGCGACACTTACAATGCAAACATCGTTACAAGTTGCACGTCGAGTCTCTGAAGGTTCATCATTAACCACATGTCCTCGAATGTAACAACGGCCTTTTGGTCCAAACCAATAAAAGCATGGTCTAGTATATGCACACTGATGGTGTCGATGCCAACCGATGATGCCCGCATGTACCAGTCATGCAACCTTTTAACACCAGCCGGGACCTTTCTTAGTTTCTCAAGAGGTAGCAGAGGTCTGCCCGGCACATATTTTTTAGGCACGTTTTTGTAATCTGTCTTAGTTGGCTTCTTTATCTTTGCGGCCATTGCCTCAGCCTTTTTTGCAGACTCCTCGTGCTTGGCCAAATCAACAGTTTGTGACGTGAGGCTCCGTCCAATCCCTTTCAAAAACCGAGTTGTGCCAGCAGTAGTAGCTTTACTCTTCTTTTTCTGATATGGGGACACCAATTTTGGAATAGGAAGTTTAGATTTCTTTGATGGCCTTGGATCCTTTGATGGTTGTGGAGAAGGTGGATCCCTTGATGGTGGCGTAGACAGTGGGTCACCAAGAGGATGGGGAGGAGAAGGTGGTGGAGCCCTGAATGGTGATGCTTGTGGCGGAGACGGTGGGTCAGAAAAAGGATGAGGAGCAGCATGTGAAGTTTGAGGAGGTGATGATGGATGTACAATAGGAACAACAATTTGAGAAGGCGGAGACGGTTGGGCCTGCGACGCCTGCGACGAATTCGACCAATCAAGCAATTCGACATCCCTTTGAGGCCAAAGGATAAAATTCTTGATAGCTTGTCCAAGTTTCTCGATACCTTCGGGCCCAGGGATGTCTAGCATGTCGTCCTCGGATCCTTGGACGACCGTCGTCACTTCTACTTTGCAATAATCATCTGGAATATCGTTTCCATGGAACTTACGTCCTGGGATCGCAAGGCCTGTGGCTACTTTCTTTGTACGTTTATTGTTAATACCATATCTTATAACCAGTGTGCATGCCACAGGCCTTGTGATGTCATCAAATGGATAACGGTCCTTATTTCCCGTTGAAGCAACAGAGCTTGGTAATGTCGTACAATCTGTGGAAGCCGGCGGTTGAGCTGCTGGAATTATTTGTATCTGTGGAGTGGTCATCTATTGAACAGACATCGCACTCGCCAACTGTTGCATCAATTCTGGAGGAGGATTCGATAGCATTTGAGACATCATGGCTTTGAACTCTTTCTTGGCCTCCTCCTTAAAATAATCCGCCATCTCTTCCTTGTATCGATCACGTTTCCTGTACAGACCTTCCCACTGTTGTCCGAATCCTTCCTTCCATCCTTCCTTAGACGAGATTCCTCGTACACGGCCAGGATGCTCAGGGTTACCGAGACCAGCCGTTAGGATGTATCTTTCCCTTTGTGGCTTAAAAGTTCCTTGGCTCTGCTTAGCTGCCATTGTATATATGTTTTTTGCCGCTTCTTCGACAATGGGATCATCAAAAGATACACCGGTCTCGGTTTCCCTTGGTTTTCTAGCACGGAGCCAATTTGCCGCCCTTTCACCAAGTTGCTCGGACAGCGTCGGCAACCCTGCGGCCTTCTTCTCGGCGTCTTCTTGTCTCCATTTAGGAACCTGACGCTTGTAACCACCTGTGCCTAGGTGGTGGCGGTACTTGTTCTTCTTTGATAGTTCCGAATTTGCCTCACTTAGAGATATGAAATCAGGGCTGCTCCTCTGCTCTAGAAATACTGCCCACTGACCTGCTGAGATTTTATATTTTTTGGTCGGGTCCAGACCTTTCTTTGCAAACTTTGTGTTCATCTCAGACCTCCAGTTTCGGAAATTGATTGCAAGCTGCTTCATCGTGTATTCCTTCACGAGTTCTTCTGAACCCCGAGGCAGAACGAACCTCATTAATAGCTTATTCCATATTTGATTCTTGACATCATCTGACACATCTCTCCACTGTCGTATTGTTATGTCAAGATTATCTCTAACTAAAAACCCAAGTGCATTCCGGAACTTAGGTAGTGCCTCTTCTGGAGCTAGGGGCTAACCTTTCGGGCTCACGTCTGAGATTTTGTATGTTTTGTCGGGAAACTTGTTCAGCCCCCTGTCACCTCTTTTTCGATCGCTCTGCTTCCTTTTCCTTGACGTCTCGGTTGTTGTCTTGGTCTGTTCCGGTGCGTCTTGGGTCGGCTCTGGTACGTCTTCGTTTCGTGCCACGGCTTCTTCGAGTATCGCACGAAATTCAGACACGACCTCCTATTCATGTAATAAAATGCACAAGAGATCATGCATGTGAAATCAGTAGGGTACACATACGAAGCTAAAGATGCGTACTTTTACCTCAGCTTCTCGTGGATCATAAGTAGGGTCACGTTGCAACTCACGGAGAGCGGCCCTATCTATGCTAGTGGTAGGAAAAGGGTCGCTAGGCGTTTCATATCCTTCACTGCTGGATTGTTCTTGAGCAACACTCTTGTCCATGTGCTCGGGCACTAATCCTTGGTCCTTGATCGGAGAACTCATTGAGCTATATATATACAAATACATAAGCAATAATTAAATACATATTAACACATATTAACGTAAGCAATAATTAAATTCATATTAACAAATAGTATAATTAAATACATCCTCGGGCACTAAACCCTTAACCCTAACCCTAACCCTAAACCCTAACCCTAAACCCTTAACCCTAACCCTAACCCAAAACCCGAACCCTTAACCCAAAACCCGAACCCTTAACCCAAAACCCGAACCCTAAACCCTTAACCCTAACCCTAACCCTAAACCCTAACCCTAAACCCTTAACCCTAACCCTAACCCAAAACCCGAACCCTTAACCCAAAACCCGAACCCTTAACCCAAAACCCGAACCCTTAACCCTAAACCCTAACCCTAACCCTAACTATAACCCTTAACCCTAACCCTAACCCTAACCCAAAACCCGAACCCTTAACCCAACACCGAACCCTTAACCCTAACCCTAACCCTAAACCCTAACCCTTAACCCTAACCCTAACCCTAACTATAACCCTTAACCCTAACCCTAAACCCAAAACCCGAACCCTTAACCCAAAACCCGAACCCTTAACCCTAAACCCTAACCCTAACTATAACCCTTAACCCTAACCCTTAACCCTAACCCTAACCCTAACTATAACCCTTAACCCTAACCCTAAACCCTTAACCCTAACCCTAACCCAAAACCCGAACCCTTAACCCAAAACCCGAACCCTTAACCCTAAACCCTAACCCTAACTATAACCCTTAACCCTAACCCTAACCCTAACCCAAAACCCGAACCCTTAACCCAAAACCCGAACCCTTAACCCTAACCCTAACCCTAACCCTAACCCTAAACCCTAACCCTTAACCCTAACCCTAACCCTAACTATAACCCTTAACCCTAACCCTAACCCTTAACCATAACCCTAACCCTAAACCGTAACCATATAGTATCGTATAGTATCGTGTAGGACGGGGAGAGAGTCGCATAGGACGTATAAAGAGGGAGAGAGGGAGAATCGTATGGATATTATCGAGTTACTGAAAGGGAAATGTGCCCTTGGGCCATTTCTAAGTATTTTGGTGATTGAGTGCCAACACATGTGTTTAATTGTGAATTTGTGTACATGGATGAACAAGGTGCAAATCATGAAGTAAAGGTATGTTTCTAAGCCTTAGTACATTGGTTTTGTGGACTAACATATTTGTCTAAGTGTTAGAAACAGAAAGAAGAAAAAGAGAAAAGGGGAGAGAATGACTTGGCTGTGTGCAGCCAAGTCCCAGCTCGGTCTGGAGCACCGGACTGTCCGGTGTGCACCGGACAGTGTCCGGTGCGCCAGGCTGACTCGGCTCGAACTGGCCGCTCTCGGGATTTTGGCCGGCGGCGTACGGCTAAAATTCACCGGACTGTCCGGTGTGCACCGGACTGTCCGGTGAGCCAACGGTCGGCCAGGGCCAACGGTCGGCCGCGCAATCCGCGCGGGACACGTGGCCGAGCCAACGGTCGGAAGACGGCACCGGACTGTCCGGTGTGCACCGGACTGTCCGGTGCGCCAACGGCTCGCAGATCTACGGCAGTCTTCCAACGGTCGGAAGCGCCAGAAAAGGAAACAAATCGGGCACCGGACACTGTCCGGTGTGCACCGGACTGTCCGGTGCCCCCGACGACAGAAGGCAAGGATGGCCTTCCAGAATTGCTCTCAACGGCTCCTAGCTGCCTTGGGGCTATAAAAGGAGCCCCTAGGCGCATGGAGGAGAAACACAAGCAACTCTTGAGCATTCTTGATCATCCACACAAGTTCTTTGCACATTCGTTTGTGATTCTAAGTGATTCGAGCTCTGTTCTAGTGTGAACTCTGAGATAGTCATTCGAGCTCGAGTCTTGGCCGTGTGTGTGCGCTTTTGTTGTGGATTTGTGTGTGTTGCTTCCCTCCCTTACTCTGTGCTTTCTTTGTGATCATATACTTGTAAGGGCAAGAGACTCCAATTTGTGGAGATTCCTTGCAAACGGGATAGTGAAAGGAACAACAAAACAACGTGGTATTCAAGTGGGTCTTTGGACCGCTTGAGAGGGGTTGATTGCAACCCTCGTCCGTTGGGACGCCACAACGTGGAAGTAGGCAAGCATTGGCTTGGCCGAACCACGGGATAAACCACTGTGTCCCTCTGTGCTTGATTCTTGTGGTATTGTGTTTTGTTGAGACTTCACCTTAGCCACTTGGCACTAATCGTGCTAACACTTAACAAGTTTTTGTGGCTTAAGTTTGAAGTTTTTACAGGATCACCTATTCACCCCCCCTCTAGGTGCTCTCAATTGGTATCAGAGCCGTTCTCTTCACAAAGGGACTAGCCGCCCGAAGAGATGGATCCTAAGGGGAAGGGTATAGTGATCAACGACAAAGAAAAGGAGACCTTCGTCAACGAGCCGAAGGACGACAAGCCTACCGACTCCGGCTCGGGCCAAAGACGGAAGGAAGGGAAGAAGAAGAAGACAAGGCGCATTAAGGAGATCATCTACTACGACAGCGACGAGTCTACTTCTTCTCAAAAGGACGAGGACCACAACGACTACGAGAGGAGAAAACCGGTCAACTCGAACTTTTCTTTTGATTACTCTCGTATTCCGCAAAGTTCACATTCTCAATTGCTCTCCATTCCACTCGGCAAGCCCCCACACTTTGATGGAGAGGACTACGGATTTTGGAGCCACAAAATGCGTAGTCACCTATTCTCTCTCCATCCTAGTATATGGGAGATTGTAGAGAGTGGAATGCACTTTGATAGTTCGGATAGTCCCACGTTTATTAATGAACAAATTCATAAGAATGCACAAGCTACTACTGTTCTTCTAGCTTCCTTGTGCAGGGATGAATATCATAAAGTGAGCGGCTTGGATAACGCCAAGCAAATCTGGGACACCCTCAAGATTTCTCATGAGGGAAACGACGTCACTTTACTCACCAAGATGGAGTTGGTGGAGGGAGAGCTTGGACGTTTCGCCATGATAAGGGGCGAGGAGCCGACGCAAACATACAACCGGCTCAAGACCCTCATCAACAAGATAAGGAGCTACGGGAGCACGCGATGGACGGACCACGACGTCGTCCGCCTAATGCTCAGGTCCTTTACCGTACTTGATCCTCATCTCGTGAACAATATTCGTGAGAATCCCAGGTACACGATGATGACGCCCGAGGAAGTACTTGGAAAATTCGTAAGCGGGAGGATGATGATCAAGGAGGCGAGATACGTCGACGACGCGTTGAACGGACCACTCCACGAGCCTCAACCCATTGCTCTAAAAGCAACAAGGAGCAAGGAATCGCTACCTAGCAAGGTGGCGCAAGTTGAGGCGGCCGGGCTCAATGATGAAGAGATGGCTCTCATCATCAAGAGATTCAAGACGGCGCTAAATGGTCGCAAGGGGCAGCCAAGCAAGACCAAGACCAAGGGGAAGCGCTCATGCTTCAAATGCGGTAAGCTTGGTCATTTTATTGCTAACTGTCCCGATAATGAAAGTGACCAGGAAAAGGGGAACAAGAGAGAGAAGAAGGCATACAAGAAGGCAAAGGGCGAGGCGCATCTAGGAAAGGAGTGGGACTCGGATTGCTCCTCCTCCGACTCCGACAATGAAGGACTCGCCGCCACTGCCTTCAACAAATCGGCTCTCTTCCCCAACGAGCGTCTCACTTGTCTTATGGCAAGAGAGAAGAAGGTAAGTACTAAAGACTCCACCTATGCCTCTTCTAGTGATAGTGAGTCTAGTGATGATGACATAGATTATTCTTGCTTGTTCAAGGGCTTAGATAGATCTAAGATAGATAAAATCAATGAATTGATTGATGCATTAAATGAAAAGGATAGGCTTTTAGAAAAGCAAGAAGATTTATTGTATGATGAACATGATAAGTTTGTAGAGGCACAAAAATCATATGCTTTAGAAGTGAAAAGAAATGAAATGCTTTCTAGTGAAATATCTTCCTGTCATGAAACCATTTCTACCTTAAGAAGTGTTAATATTGATTTAAGTGCTAAACTAGAAGTAGCTAGTAAATCAAATTCTTGTGTTGAACATGTTGAAATTTGTACTAGGTGTAAGGATTTTGATGTTAATGCTTGTAGTGAACACCTAGTTCTAATTTCCAAATTAAATGATGAAGTGGCTAGTCTTAATGCCCAACTTAAGACTAGCAAGAATGAAGTTGATAAAATAAAATTTGCAAGGGATGCCTACACGGTTGGTAGACACCCCTCAATTAAGGATGGGCTTGGCTTCAAGAGGGAAGCCAAGAACTTAACAAGCCATAAGGCTCCCGTCTTCGTCAAGGAGAAAGGGAAGGCCCCTATGGCTAATAGTGCTAAAAAGAACCATGCTTTCTTATACCATGATAGGAGACATGCTAGAAATGTTTATAATGATTTTGATTCACATGTTTATGATTTTCATGCCATGTTTGCCTCTAGTTCCTCTCATAAGCATGATAGAAATATGAGTAGGAGAAATGTTGCGCATATGCCTAGGAGAAATATTGCTCATGTGCCTAGAAAGAATGTTATTCTTGCTCCTAGGAAAGTAGTGAATGAACCTTCTACCATTTATTATGCTTGTAATGCTCCCTTTGCTATTTGTAGAAAGGGAAAGAAGGTTGTTGCTAGGAAATTAGGGGCTAGATGCAAGGGAGATAAATCTTGCATTTGGGTCCCTAAAGATATTTGTGCTAACCTTGCAGGACCCAACATGAGTTGGGTACCTAAGACCCAAGCCTAAATTTGCCTTGCAGGTTTATGCATCCGGGGGTTCAAGCTGGATTATCGACAGCGGATGCACAAACCATATGACGGGGGAGAAGAAGATGTTCACCTCCTACGTCAAGAATAAGGATTCCCAAGATTCAATCATATTCGGTGATGGGAATCAAGGCAAGGTAAAAGGGTTAGGTAAAATTGCAATTTCTAATGAGCATTCTATCTCAAATGTATTCTTAGTGGAGAGTCTTGGATATAATTTGCTATCTGTTAGTCAATTATGTCAAATGGGATACAATTGCCTTTTTACTAATGTAGATGTGTCTGTCTTTAGAAGATGTGATGGTTCACTAGCTTTTAAGGGTATACTAGACGGCAAGCTTTATTTAGTTGACTTTGCAAAAGAAGAGGCCGGTCTAGATGCATGCTTAATGGCTAAGACTTGCATGGGCTGGCTGTGGCATCGCCGCTTAGCACATGTGGGGATGAAGAACCTCCACAAGCTTCTAAAGGGAGAACACGTGATAGGTCTAACTAATGTTTATTTCGAAAAAGATAGACCTTGTGCAGCTTGTCAGGCAGGTAAACAAGTCGGAGGAGCACATCACAGCAAGAATGTGATGACCACGTCAAGACCTCTGGAGCTGCTGCATATGGACCTCTTCGGACCCGTCGCCTATCTAAGCATAGGAGGAAGTAAGTATGGTTTAGTTATTGTTGATGACTTTTCCCGCTTCACTTGGGTGTTCTTTTTGCAGGATAAGTCTGAAACCCAAGGGACCCTCAAGCGCTTCCTCAGGAGAGCTCAAAATGAGTTTGAGCTCAAGGTGAAGAAGATTAGGAGCGACAACGGGTCCGAGTTCAAGAACCTTCAAGTGGAGGAGTTTCTTGAGGAGGAAGGGATCAAGCACGAGTTCTCCGCTCCCTACACACCACAGCAAAATGGTGTGGTAGAGAGGAAGAACAGGACGCTAATCGATATGGCGAGGACGATGCTTGGAGAGTTCAAGACCCCCGAGTGCTTTTGGTCGGAAGCCGTGAACACGGCTTGCCACGCCATCAACAGGGTCTATCTTCACCGCCTCCTCAAGAAGACGTCATATGAGCTACTAACCGGTAACAAACCCAATGTATCGTACTTTCGTGTTTTTGGGAGCAAGTGCTACATTCTAGTGAAGAAGGGTAGAAATTCTAAGTTTGCTCCCAAAGCTGTAGAAGGGTTTTTATTAGGTTATGATTCAAATACAAAGGCGTATAGGGTCTTCAACAAATCATCGGGTTTGGTTGAAGTCTCTAGCGACGTTGTATTTGATGAGACTAATGGCTCTCCAAGAGAGCAAGTTGTTGATTGTGATGATGTAGATGAAGAAGATGTTCCAACGGCCGCTATACGAACCATGGCGATTGGAGACGTTCGGCCACAGGAACAGGATGAACGTGATCAACCTTCTTCCTCAACGACGGTGCATCCCCCAACTCAAGACGATGAACAGGTTCATCAAAAGGAGGCGTGTGATCAAGGGGGAGCACAAGACGATCAAATGATGGAGGAAGAAGCGCAACCGGCACCTCCAACCCAAGTTCGAGCGATGATTCAAAGGGATCATCCCGTCGACCAAATTTTGGGTGACATTAGCAAGGGAGTAACTACTCGATCTCGATTAGTTAATTTTTGTGAGCATTACTCTTTTGTCTCCTCTATTGAGCCTTTCAGGGTAGAGGAGGCCTTGCTAGATCCGGATTGGGTGTTGGCCATGCAGGAGGAACTCAACAACTTCAAGCGCAATGAAGTTTGGACGCTGGTGCCTCGTCCCAAGCAAAATGTTGTGGGAACCAAGTGGGTGTTCCGCAACAAACAGGACGAGCACGGAGTTGTGACAAGGAACAAGGCTCGACTTGTGGCAAAAGGTTATGCCCAAGTCGCAGGTTTGGACTTTGAGGAGACTTTTGCTCCTGTGGCTAGGCTAGAGTCCATTCGTATCTTGCTAGCATATGCCGCTCACCATTCTTTCAGGTTGTACCAAATGGATGTGAAGAGCGCGTTCCTCAACGGGCCAATAAAGGAGGAGGTGTACGTAGAGCAACCCCCTGGCTTCGAGGATGAGCGGTACCCCGACCACGTGTGTAAGCTCTCTAAGGCGCTCTATGGACTTAAGCAAGCCCCAAGAGCATGGTATGAATGTCTTAGAGATTTCTTACTTGCTAATGCTTTCAAGGTTGGGAAAGCCGATCCAACTCTCTTTACAAAGACATGTGATGGTGACTTGTTTGTATGCCAAATTTATGTCGATGACATAATATTTGGTTCTACTAATCAAAAGTCTTGTGAAGAGTTTAGCAGGGTGATGACGCAGAAATTCGAGATGTCGATGATGGGCGAGTTGAACTACTTCCTTGGGTTCCAAGTGAGGCAACTCAAGGACGGCACCTTCATCTCCCAAACGAAGTACACGCAAGATCTGCTGAAGCGGTTTGGGATGAAGGACGCCAAGCCCGCAAAGACTCCGATGGGAACCGACGGACACACCGACCTCAACAAAGGAGGTAAGTCCGTTGATCAAAAAGCATACCGGTCAATGATAGGATCTCTACTTTATTTATGTGCTAGTAGACCGGATATTATGCTTAGCGTATGCATGTGTGCTAGATTTCAATCCGATCCTAAGGAGTGTCACTTGGTGGCGGTGAAGCGAATTCTTAGATATTTAGTCGCTACGCCTTGCTTCGGGATCTGGTATCCAAAGGGGTCTAACTTTGACTTGATTGGGTACTCAGATTCCGACTATGCTGGATGTAAGGTCGATAGGAAGAGTACATCGGGGACGTGCCAATTCTTAGGAAGGTCCCTGGTGTCATGGAACTCTAAGAAACAAACCTCCGTTGCCCTATCCACCGCTGAGGCCGAGTACGTTGCCGCAGGACAGTGTTGCGCGCAACTACTTTGGATGAGGCAAACCCTCAGGGACTTTGGCTACAATCTGAGCAAAATCCCGCTCCTATGTGATAATGAGAGTGCTATCCGAATAGCGGAAAATCCTGTTGAGCACAGCCGCACAAAGCACATTGACATCCGGCATCACTTTTTGAGAGACCACCAGCAAAAGGGAGATATCGAAGTGTTTTATGTTAGCACCGAGAACCAGCTAGCCGATATCTTCACCAAGCCTTTAGATGAGAAGACCTTTTGCAGGCTGCGAAGTGAGCTAAATGTCTTAGATTCGCGGAACTTGGATTGAATAGTAGCATACATGTATTTATGCCTTTGATCATGTTCATTCTGCATTTTGTTGCTTATTATGGTGCTCAAGTTGTACAAACACTCCCTGGACCTCACAAGTCCGTTGCAATGTGATGCACATGTTTAGGGGGAGATGTGTTACAACTTGACCCTTTGAGACTAACCATATGGTTGAGTTTGCTTGTGTTAGTCACAAAGGAGAATTGAAAGGGAAAAGGTGGACTTGGATCATGCAAGACTTCCACTACACTCCGATGAGGGGTAACTTATTCCAAGTTCATCTCTGAACTCTTATTGCCATTTGCTCTTAATTGAAGATTTTGGTGAGGCAATGGGGTTAAAGGGCCACAATTGATCCCGTTTTGGTGCTTGATGCCAAAGGGGGAGAAAATAAAGGCCAAAGCAATAAATGGATCAGCTACCACTTGAGAGATTTTGAAAATAGTAGAATAGAGTTTTTGATTTGTCAAAATTCTTAAGTTGTCTCTCTTGTCAAAAGTTGGCTTCTTGTGGGGAGAAGTATTGATTATGGGAAAAAGGGGGAGTTTTTGAAATCCTTGATCACTCTCTTTTTGAATGACTCTCTTTATGCTTAAACATGTGTGTTTAACTTAGAGATAGAGATTTGTGTTTGATTTGCAAAAACAAACCAAGTGGTGGCAAAGGATGATCCATATATGCCAAAATTGATTCAAAATAAATTTAAGTGTTATTTGAATTGAGTTTGCACTTGTTCTAGTGGCTTTATGTAGTGTTGGCATAAATCACCAAAAAGGGGGAGATTGAAAGGGAAATGTGCCCTTGGGCCATTTCTAAGTATTTTGGTGATTGAGTGCCAACACATGTGTTTAATTGTGAATTTGTGTACATGGATGAACAAGGTGCAAATCATGAAGTAAAGGTATGTTTCTAAGCCTTAGTACATTGGTTTTGTGGACTAACATATTTGTCTAAGTGTTAGAAACAGAAAGAAGAAAAAGAGAAAAGGGGAGAGAATGACTTGGCTGTGTGCAGCCAAGTCCCAGCTCGGTCTGGAGCACCGGACTGTCCGGTGTGCACCGGACAGTGTCCGGTGCGCCAGGCTGACTCGGCTCGAACTGGCCGCTCTCGGGATTTTGGCCGGCGGCGTACGGCTAAAATTCACCGGACTGTCCGGTGTGCACCGGACTGTCCGGTGAGCCAACGGTCGGCCAGGGCCAACGGTCGGCCGCGCAATCCGCGCGGGACACGTGGCCGAGCCAACGGTCGGAAGACGGCACCGGACTGTCCGGTGTGCACCGGACTGTCCGGTGCGCCAACGGCTCGCAGATCTACGGCAGTCTTCCAACGGTCGGAAGCGCCAGAAAAGGAAACAAATCGGGCACCGGACACTGTCCGGTGTGCACCGGACTGTCCGGTGCCCCCGACGACAGAAGGCAAGGATGGCCTTCCAGAATTGCTCTCAACGGCTCCTAGCTGCCTTGGGGCTATAAAAGGAGCCCCTAGGCGCATGGAGGAGAAACACAAGCAACTCTTGAGCATTCTTGATCATCCACACAAGTTCTTTGCACATTCGTTTGTGATTCTAAGTGATTCGAGCTCTGTTCTAGTGTGAACTCTGAGATAGTCATTCGAGCTCGAGTCTTGGCCGTGTGTGTGCGCTTTTGTTGTGGATTTGTGTGTGTTGCTTCCCTCCCTTACTCTGTGCTTTCTTTGTGATCATATACTTGTAAGGGCAAGAGACTCCAATTTGTGGAGATTCCTTGCAAACGGGATAGTGAAAGGAACAACAAAACAACGTGGTATTCAAGTGGGTCTTTGGACCGCTTGAGAGGGGTTGATTGCAACCCTCGTCCGTTGGGACGCCACAACGTGGAAGTAGGCAAGCATTGGCTTGGCCGAACCACGGGATAAACCACTGTGTCCCTCTGTGCTTGATTCTTGTGGTATTGTGTTTTGTTGAGACTTCACCTTAGCCACTTGGCACTAATCGTGCTAACACTTAACAAGTTTTTGTGGCTTAAGTTTGAAGTTTTTACAGGATCACCTATTCACCCCCCCCTCTAGGTGCTCTCAGTTACGTATAGAGAGGGAGAGAGGGAGAGTCGTATAGGACGAGGAGAGGGAGAGAGGGAGAGTCGCATAGGACGTATAGAGAGGGAGAGAGGGAGAGTCGTACGGAAATTATCGAGTTCAGATCGAATTCGGATCGGATCGGATACGTATATTATCGAGTTGTGACGGATAAAATTACAATGTATATATTCAACATACATTTGAACACATATGAACACACACATATATATTGAACACATACATTTGAACACATATGAACACACATATATATTGAACACATACATTTGAACACATATGAACACATATATATATTGAAAACATACATTTGAACACATATGAACACACATATGAATAAAAATAAGTATTGTATGAATACTCTCATCTCCTCTCCTCTCTCTCCCTCTCCCTCCTCTCTCTATCTCTCTCCTCTCCCTCCTCTCTCTCTCACCCTCCTCTCCCTCCCTCTATCTATCTCCTCTCCCTCTATCTCTCTCCCTCTCTCTATCTCTCTCCTCTCCCTCCTCTCTCTCTCTCTCTCACCCTCCTCTCCCTCCCTCTATCTCTCTCCCTCTCCCTCTCCCTCCTCTCTCTTCCCTCTCCCTCTCCTTCCTCTCTCTTCCTCCCTCTCGGCGGCGGCGGCGCGTGCGCCCTCCTCTCTCTTCCCTCTCCCTCTCCCTCCTCTCTCTTCCCTCTCCCTCTCCTTCCTCTCTCTTCCTCCCTCTCGGCGGCGGCGCGTGCCCTAGGGTTTACTAAACGCGGCGGCGGTGGCTGCCGGCGCGGTAGACGGCGGCGGTACGGCAGATTAGGGGAAAGAGAAAGAAACCTGGAGACGGCGGTGCGGGGGCGGGAATGGCGGCGTGGGGACGGGCGCGGGGACGATCGCCGGCGAAAACCTCGGGGTCGAAATCCAGTAGCCTGACGGCGTCGTCTTGAAGTGAACTGGCGCCAGGGACTTGTAAATTTTTCGGCTCCCGCGCGCCACCCTTTATATAGGCGCCATTTCTACTGGCGGTTGACAACGAGAACCGCCAGTAGAAATGGCTTCCACAGACTGTAGAAGCCATTTCTACTGGCGGTTGACAACGAGAACCGCCAGTAGAAATATTTTCTACTGGCGGTTCTCATAGAGAACCGCCAGTAGAAATGGCTTCTACAGTCTGTGGAAGCCATTTCTACTGGCGGTTCTCTGTGAGAACCGCCAGTAGAAATAGTATTTTATTATTATTAACATAGTTTTTTATATATTGTTTTACTTCACTTTTTATATATTATATTAAGTATACTTTTATATATTGTTTAGTATACTTTTACCTCTCTCCATCCCCTCTCTCTCTCCTCTCTCTCCATCCTCTCTCTTCCTCTACCTCTCCTCTCTTTCCTCTCCACTCTCTCTCCCCTCTCCCTCTCCATCCTCTCTCTCCTCTCCACTCTCTCTCCCCTCTCCCTCTCCATCCTCTCTCTCCTCTCCACTCTCTCTCCCCTCTCCCTCTCCATCCTCTCTCTCCATCCCCTCTCTCTCTCCTCTCTCTCCATCCTCTCTCTCCTCTCCCTCTCCTCTCTCTCCTCTCTCTCCCCTCTCCCTCTCCATCCTCTCTCTCCTCTCCACTCTCTCTCCCCTCTCCCTCTCCATCCTCTCTCTCCTCTCCACTCTCTCTCCCCTCTCCTTCTCCATCCTCTCTCTCCTCTCCACTCTCTCTCCCCTCTCCCTCTCCATCCTCTCTCTCCATCCCCTCTCTCTCTCCTCTCTCTCTCCTCTCTCTCCTCTCTCTCCATCCTCTCTCTCTCCTCTCTCTCCATCCTCTCTCTCCTCTCCCTCTCCTCTCCCTCTCCTCTCTCTCCTCTCTCTCCCCTCTCCCTCTCCATCCTCTCTCTCCTCTCCACTCTCTCTCCCCTCTCCCTCTCCATCCTCTCTCTCCTCTCCACTCTCTCTCCCCTCTCCCTCTCCATCCTCTCTCTCCATCCCCTCTCTCTCTCCTCTCTCTCTCCTCTCTCTCCATCCTCTCTCTCTCCTCTCTCTCCATCCTCTCTCTCCTCTCCCTCTCCATCCTCTCTCTCCTCTCTCTCTATAAAGTCAATAGAAAGTCATGTAAAATTGTAAATGGTAGCCACGAAAATTGAATGAAGACAATTACATGCTTCGGTTTGTCGCTAACAATAATCAATTACATGACAAGTCCTAACAATAATCAATTACATGACAAGTATATAATCTAGGAAGCTATTGTTCTGCCTTGTCCATCGTGGCGTACCCAGGGCAACGAATTGCGTGGGATGCTTCGCTCAACGTTCCTTATCTTGGTTGGATGGTCTATGAAAAGAGACATGTCGTTGAACTGGTTAAAATTCTCTAAATCAGATACACCATCAACTCCTATAGCTTGTTGTTTTCCAGGAAAAACTACATGCTTCGGTTTGTCGGTGCTTTTCTTCTCATTGTTAGAAATGATCTGTTCAGCATAGAAGACCTGTGCAGCACGATTAGCAAGGATCCATGGGTCATCTTTGTAACCTACCTTACTTAGATCAAGAACTCTGACCCCATAGTTGTCTACCGTGACATGTTTGTCTTCAACCCATTGACATCGGAAAACCGAGATCTGAAATGTACCATAGTCTAGTTCCCATATGTCCTCAATAAAGCCAAAATATGTAATAATCTCACCAGTTTCATCATCTATGGCTTCGCATCGAACACCACTGTTTTGTGACATGCTCTTTTTGTCCTTGGACTTGGTACAAAATGTGAATCCACTAATGTCATAGGTTTGCCATGTTGTGACCTGGCGTGATGGTCCAGATGCCAAGCCCTTGATGGTTTGTTCTTCTATTGTTTCTCCACGTGGAATGTCCTTCACCATTAGCCATGTGTTGAACCGCTGCTTATGTTGCTTCATTACCCAATCATCCGTATGCCCAGGATTTTGCTTGCGAAGCTCATTGATGTGTTGTTGGATAAATGGCTCCATTATCGTTAGTTGATGTAGGATGCTCTGATGTGCCTCAAGTACTATATCGTAATCCGGTGGGATGAAAGATTTCCGTCCCATCCTCCCGCTTCCATACAGTCTACCCTCGTGTCGTGACGGAGGCAGACCTATTGCAACCTGGTCTTTTAGGATACTATTGCAGAATGGACCTCCGGACTCAATGGCCTCTTCGGTACAGTACCCCTCTATCATGGATGCCTCGGGACGAGCACGGGTTGATACATAGCCATTCAGTATTGACATGAAACGCTCATACGTCCACATTTCATGCAAGTACATAGGACCCAATGCCTCTATTTGTGGCACCAAGTGCACCACAAGGTGCACCATAATATCAAAAAACGATGGAGGGAAACACATCTCAAACTGTGATATTGTCTCCACTGCGAATTCCTGAAGAGATGCCAACTCATCACGGCCAATTACCTTTTGTGAAATCCTGTTGAAAAAGTAGCACAACCGTGTGATTGCCATCTTTAAAAACAAAGGATTTATAGCCCTGATGGCAATAGGTAGGAATGTAGTCAGCATGACATGGCAATCATGTGAGTTGTAGTTGGTGATTGTCAGGTCTTTCATTGACACAATACTCCGTATGCTAGAGCAGAATCCGGATGGGACTTTCAAATTCTTGAGCCAAACACACATCGCATGTTTCTCATCTACATTGAGATTGTAGCTTGCTGCTGGGAGATGGTACTTCCCATTTTCTTGAAGAATGGGATGTAGTTCCTTTTTTATGCCTAAATCTACCAAGTCCATGCGTGAATTGAGCCCTTCTTTTGTTTTGCCTTTTATGTCTAGCAAGGTGCCCATTATGCTTTCAAACACGTTCTTCTGAACGTGCATACCATCGATCGCATGCCGCACATCTAACTCTTTCCAGTAAGGCAAGTACTCGAAGAAAATAGACTTCTTCTTGAATATAGCCCCCGAAGCTGGTTTGACATCCTTCCTTGTTTTTCCGTCTTTTGTCTTCTTCCCGAAAACAAACTTGATATTCCTGACTATTTCAAAAACTCTATGACCTCTATTGTTACCCGATGGAGCAGTAGAATGTAGTTCACCATTATTGTCGAAGTACTTATCCATCTTTCGCATGCGGTACCTGTGTCCTTCCAATAAAAAGCATATGTGCCTCATGTAAACTATCTTCCTAGATGCAGCAAGGGATACGTAAGCAGTTCCATCAATGCATACTGTGCAACCAACCTTTCCCTTAAACTGGCCTGATAATGTGAAGAGAGCAGGGTAATCGTTGATCGTAACAAAAAGAATTGCTCTCAGCGTGAATGAACCTTTACGATACTCATCCAACATTTGAACACCCGTTTCCCACAATATTTTCATATCCTCCATTAAGGGCTCCAAAAATACATCCATGTCAACTCCAGGTTGTGTAGGTCCAGAAATAAGGATGGTTAGCAAAATGTACTTCCGTTTCTGCATCAACCATGGAGGAAGGTTGTATATGGTGAGGATCACCGGCCATGCGCTATGCTTGCTGCTCCTCTCAGCAAATGGGTTCATTCCATCAGTACTCAGTGCGAACCTAACATTTCTCGGTTCATCGGCAAAGTCTCGGTGGTTGTCATTGAAATCTTGCCACTGCTTCCCATCGGCTGGATGTCGAAGCTTCCCATCGTTTTTGTGCTCATCAGAAGCATGCCAGCTCATAAGTCTGGCATCCTCAGGATTAGCGAACAAACACCTCAATCGATCGACGACGGGGAGGTACCACATCACCAAAGCAGGAATCTTTTTGAGCGCATAATAGTCTACTTCTTCTTTTTCTTTGCTCGTGGATTTTGAAGTCTTTTTTTGGGCTTTCTTTCGCTTCTTCCCTTTAGACACGGATGCAACACACCCTTCGTCCTCTCGATAGTCTTTATTCGTCTTGTACCTACTTGCACCACACTTTGGGCAGCTCTCCAAGTCTTTATAATCATCACCTCGATAAAGGATACAGTGATTTCTACACGCGTGGATCTTCTCCACACCCATAGTGAGCGGACTGATTAGTTTCTTTGCATAGTACGTGTTAGCAGGCACATTGTTCTCCTTTGGAAGCATGTCTGCGATAATACTCAAGAACGCATCGAAGCCAGCATCAGACACACCATATTTAGCTTTTAACATCAACAGCTTTAGCACAGACCGGAGCGTCGTGAACTCTTTGGTACAACCCTTAGACTCGTCGTACAAAGGCTCTTCTGCTGCCTTCTTCAGGGACTCCATACCTTTCATTAAGAACATCGATTGATCTGTATGACGACGCAACATTGCCTCTAGCAACTCTGCATCTTCCTCATCCATAACACTTGGCAGAACATGAGGTCTATCATGTTCATTTCCTCCAGCATAACCATGATCAGTAACATTTTGCACTACATGTTCGCTCTGTGGAAGAGGTTGGTGTGTCTCGTGAACGAACTGAAATCTGTCGTCGATGTTCTCAGGGTTTCCAGTCGTATAAGGCGAAGAGCTACCCTCTCCATGCTTTGTCCAAATTGTGTAATCCTTCATAAATCCTCGGCATACCAGATGAGATATGATTTGTTCTGTGTCATTAAATACAGCAGCATTTTTGCAGTCCATGCATGGACAATATATGTGTTTTGTCTTTGTTCTCCAAGCATGGTTCGTAGCGACATCAATAAACCTATGGACCTCGGATATGTATGATGGATTTAGCCTTGATAAGTTATACATCCAGGATGTCCTCTCCATCACCACCTGTAAAAAAGTAACATAAAACACATGGTGAAACCCTATATCCAAAAATGTGGCTAAAATGTGAAACCCTCTCTCTCTCTCTCCTCTCTCTCTCTATCCTCTCTCTCTCTCCTCTCTCTCTCATGGAGGATGAGGAAGAGTCGGGGTTGGAGGATGAGGAAGAGGCGACTGTGACACTATCCATGGAGAAGGACGCGTTGGAGTGCGACATCTGCTGCCTACCCTTCCAGTCCGAAGTATTCATGGCAAGTCAGATTACCATGCATGTATATATACAGTACATATTGATCGGTAGACTCCAGCATGATGCTCTGCTCTGTGTAAAATCAGTGCAAGAACGGGCATTCTGGATGTGCAAAGTGCTGCATCCGCACGGATGGTAAGTGCTGCACCTGCTCCGAGCGCATTGGCAACAATAGCTCTCTCTCCCTCTCCCTCTCCTCTCTAGAAAGTCGTGTAAAATTACATGCTGCACATGGAGGATGAGGAAGAGTCGGGGTTGGAGGATGAGGAAGAGGCGACTGTGACACTATCCATGGAGAAGGACGCGTTGGAGTGCGACATCTGCTGCCTACCCTTCCAGTCTGAAGTTTTCATGGCAAGTCAGATTATCATGCATGTATATATACAGTACATATTGATCGGTAGACTCCAGCATGATGCTCTGCTCTGTGTAAAATCAGTGCAAGAACGGGCATTCTGGATGTGCAAAGTGCTGCATCCGCACGGACGGTAAGTGCTGGACCTGCTCCGAGCGCATTGGCAACAATAGCTCTCTCTCCCTCTCCCTCTCCTCTCTAGAAAGTCGTGTAAAATTACATGCTGCACATGGAGGATGAGGAAGAGTCGGGGTTGGAGGATGAGGAAGAGGCGACTGTGACACTATCCATGGAGAAGGACGCGTTGGAGTGCGACATCTGCTGCCTACCCTTCCAGTCCGAAGTTTTCATGGCAAGTCAGATTACCATGCATGTATATATACAGTACATATTGATCGGTAGACTCCAGCATGATGCTCTGCTCTGTGTAAAATCAGTGCAAGAACGGGCATTCTGGATGTGCAAAGTGCTGCATCCGCACGGACGGTAAGTGCTGCACCTGCTCCGAGCGCATTGGCAACAATAGCTCTCTCTCCCTCTCCCTCTCCTCTCTAGAAAGTCGTGTAAAATTACATGCTTCGGTTTGTCGCTAACAAAATGTAGTTAGACTACTTTATCTCTTCCAATAAAAGTAGTTAGACTACTTTATCTCTAACACATGGTGAAACCCTATATCCAAAATGTGGCTAAAATGGAGGAAAAATGAACAAAATTTTGCAAAAGAAACATAAGCCAAACTTTCCTAGCAACTAATAAACAAAAAAAATTAATACCCAAACCTATCTTTAACACATGGTGAAAGCCTAGTTTCAAAATGTAGTTAAAATTGAGCAAAAATAAACAATAACTGACAATTGAAACATAATTAAACCAACCTTCCATACAACACATTCACCATTCATTAAGCAACTAAATATGTGTTATGGATAAACTTATTTGAGAACTAAACATGAAAAAGGAGAGGGAATAGACAAAAACTAACCATCTTATGCAACCTCATTTGAGGAAATAGAGAAAATTACCTAGCTATACTCTTCTCTCTCACATGTAAAACCCTAGATCCAAAATGTGGCTAAAATTGAGCAAGAATGAACAAAAATTGACAAAGAAACATAAACCAACCTTTCTTATCCACCTTCTTCCAAGAAATGAAGACCAAAACCTCCCCCCTTATATTTTTGTGAAATGTGGACCTCCAAAATCGCCTCCAATGGAAGTTGGCTGCGAGCATACAGTTCACTGTCGCGGGGAAGAAGAGGGGTATTTATAACAGACAGTTCACTGGCGGTTGGCTTGAAAAACCGCCAGTGGAAACCTATTTCCACTGGCGGTTATCTTAACACAACCGCCAGTGGAAATAGGGTATTTACACTGGCGGTTCTGTTACACCAACCGCCAGTGGAAATTTCTTTCTACTGGCGGTTCTGTTACACCAACCGCCAGTGTAAATACCCTATTTCCACTGGCGGTTGTGTTAAGATAACCGCCAGTGAAAATAGGTTTCCACTGGCGGTTCCTAAGTCGGGTCCACCTTGTTTTTTTTACTGGCGCGTGATAACTGAAACCGCCAGTGATAATTTATGGGTGCCGCAGGCTATGAGCTCTTTTCTACTAGTGTACTAAAGGGCGACACTCCTCTCATGGGCTCGGGGGGCTACTATTGGGGTTTAGATCCCTCGATCCCTAGGGGCCACAGGTTAGTGGATGGATAGCGTCGAGTTTATCCACTATAAGTAAACTAAGAATCCACCCCATTGTTGGATGACCTATATCGAGCCAAAGGGTCGAGCGAGGTGGAGGAATGTGGAAGGGGTCAGACGAATTGGCCGGAACCCACTCTAATGGATCTGGTGAATCTATCAGACTGACCGCACCGTCAGCTTCGCGTACGCCTCATTGACTACGCCAGTTGACACAATACGGTGTGAACTGTTCTTCCTCCCACTCATGACCTACGGGTCCTAGGCGTAAGTCCCACTTATGACCTACGGATCCTAGGCTTGAGCCCCTGATGTCCTACAACCCTGCATGACGACAAGAGAGAAAACCAACGGACAGGCTACGAAGGCAGAAGGTCGACGTAGGGGAGAAACGGACAAAAAACCAGTAACGATGACGCACAGACTTCCGTCGCCAACACGTATCACGTTCTCCCCCAGCAATATCAGAGATATGATAGAAGACACACACGGGAAAGGTACTTACACACGACAAGGTTTTAATACCAATGAATCCTTTCTTTTATCCTAAGACAGGCTCCCTTCCGGAAGAAGCCATTTGTAAATGTCACCCTCCCTTGATCTATAAAAGGGATCTGCCTCACAAGATAAAAGAGGGCTAAGTAAGCATGAACAACAAAAAGAGACTTGTGATTCTTCCCTCTCTCGTAATTAGGTGCAAGTAGTGCGAGCGACCGAAGACTGGAGTAGGGACATTCTGCTCGAACATTGCGCCCACTGAACGTATCATCCAGACCTAAAACACGCATACACAAATTTACTTGCCGGTGCTATTTCGAAACACCGACAACTAGATTTGTGTAGTTGAGGTCAAACTAACTCGATATCTTAGTTATTTTAATTAGGACTTTCACAAGATGCTTGTGATAGATAGAGAGGTATAACCATGTCTAGACCAGATAATTTTATTTTTATACTCATTAACCAGTGTAATCATTTTTTTTATCCTACGACCCTGCATGATTACAAGAGAGAAAACCAACGAACATGCTACGAAGGCAGAATGTGACGTAGGGGAGAAACGGACAAAAATCAGTAATGATGACGCACAGACTTCCATCGCCAACACGGATCGCGTTCTCCCCCGTCAATCTCAGAGATACAACAGAAGACCCACACGGGGAAAGATGCTTATACACGGCAAGGTTTTAATACCGATGAATCATTTCTTTTATCCTAAGATAGGATCCCTTCCGGAAGAAGCCATTTGTAAATGCGTCCCTCCCTTGATCTATAAAAGGGGGTCGGCCTCACATGAGAAAGAGGGCTAAGTAAGCACGAACAACACAAAGAGACTTGGGATCCTTTCCCCTCTCGCTCGCTTTTAACCCCTACTACGAGTAATTAGGTGCAAGTAGCGAGCGACTCAAGACTAGAGTAGGGGCATTCTGTCTGAACCAGTATAACACTTGCGCTGCGTGAACACATCATCCGAACCTAAAATGCGCATACACAAATTTACTTGTCGGTGCTATTTCGAAACACCTACAACTAGATTTGTGTAGTTGAGGTCAAACTAACTCGGCATATTAGTTATTTTAATTAGAACTTTTACAGGATGCTTGTGATAGATAGAGAGGTATAACCATGGCTAGACCAGATAATTTTATTTTTATACTCATTAGCCAGCGTAATCATTTTTTAATTACCTTTGTAGTCCCGCCCTCTTTAGTGACCAGAATTGGGCTGGGCCGGGCCGACCCGGCCTGGCCCGGCCCGGCCCGAGCCTATCGTGCTTCGTGCCAAACGACTTCGAACCAATAACGTATAAATATCACAACAATATAAAGTCTATAACTTAATAAATTAAAGAAATTAAACAACATACGCTTTATTAAGCCGTATCGGCCCAAGCTCGGCCCATCTTTGCGGGTCATGCCGGGACTCGATGGGCTAGAATTTAAGGCCTAGCTTAGGTTCGTCTTCGTGCCGTGCTAGTCTAATCCATATTTTTTAGTGTTGGATATGCTTCAGTCTACTATTTTCGGACCGTGCTCGTGCTGACCCAAAAAGAACCCAGACCATATTTACAGCACTAGCCATCTTGACTGCACGCTCGCTGTTGACTCCTGTTATCATGTATCCGCAAGTACCATATATATGCCTACGACATGCATGGAAAGAAAGGGCGTGAAACGGAAGCCGATCGAGCACTGTTGTAATATTTAAAGAGCAGGTGTGAAAAAAAAACAGTGCCCCTCTTTGTACTCGAAACGATTGAATTCTCAATTCACATTCTCTACCTACCTTGTTGAGTCAAACTATCTTTAGTTTAATCAGATACACAGTATACACTTATGACTTATGATAATAAAAAAATAATATAATCCTGATCTTCAGTTACCTTTCCGCTTCGGGCGTTGAGGATTTCCAGCTGCCTGCCTGAGTTCCGGGGAGCGAGTGAGAAGGCGGGGACTGGCATCTCGATGGATCGGGTTCCGGGGTGTTGACGGACGGCCTTGGGGATGTGAACGTGGAACTGCAGCCATGCGATGCTCTGTCGTTGAAACGGCGAAGCTTTGTTGGATTAGCTTTAATCATAACCAGTTTCTACTCTTTTTATGGTGTTTTTATCTCTATAAATTATAACTGCAGCAGTTAAAACAGTCGACTTTAATCTAAAACGGATTTGGCGACCATGTGGAATACTACTACTGTGGACTCGTGTGAAGAAGGGGAGCATTCACCGAATAATCACGGTTGCTCCATCACGACTTCACGGTACGAGAGACAGAAGAACACGGAAGCTTCGAAAACACTAGGCAGGTTTCCACGAAAAGGTATCTAAATTCGTCTAGTTTGGCAATGCATGCCCGCGCTTATATCTGCCTAGCAGCCACGCCAATTTTCTTGGGAAATCCAACAGAGAAACGACACGCACACAGGCGACGTTTGCAGCTGCCTATCATCCTCTCGTCTACCTCAACAACAGTCAAACTTAAATAGTACGTAGCAAGGTAGCAGTCGTTCTTGCAAGACAGAAACGGGAACGCGGCATCGTGATGCATGTATATATATGCAGCAGTCCATACGCGCGCGCGCGCTCTTCCGCTCAGCCCACATATTCACTTCTTCTACAAGCACCTGTCCGGATCGGTGATCTCATCGCAGTAGAAATTTCCTTCGCCCAGGGCAGGCTGCGGCCACTGGACGATGTTAAATTATCGCCGACGCTGTCAGTATTCTTGTCGGAAACGATGATGCTCCGAGTGTCATCTTCTGAATTCAAAGCTCGTGGGTTTGAGAAGGATGACTAAAGGAGCGAGTTATTATACACTCGTATATTGGCCGCGATCGAGGGGTTTCGTCTGAATTGTTGATCTGTGCGATAGGGATAACTGGGGGAATCGTTGTAACCATTTCTAACTAGATTATTTCTCTAATTTATATAAATTTTAACCGGTTGGAATAATTTCGGGTGCAATCGAAACTAACAAGGTCTAACTAAATTATTTATGATTAGTTCGCAAATCTTATCTTGTTTTAGTTAAGCAGTAGAGGGTCACCCTCTTGATTCCTGAGAAAAAAAAAGACATCATGAAACTTTAGCCTGTAGCTGTCAAAGACAGGAACATCTAAGTAACATAGGTTGAGTGGTTGACGCATGTTGTTGTTGGATCATATCTTGTATGATCTATTATTATATATTTTGAAACTTGTAGGCAAGACTCTTGATAATCTTTTTTTACCATTGGTACTCTTATAGGGTGTTCGGTTCGACGAATAAACTAGTCAATCATCTTTTCACTCCTCATTTTTTGTTTAATTTATAGAAGAATAGAATAAGTTGATTCATTGTCATCTCATTCATCATAATTAGTTAGTTAGTACTAACATGAGAAATATGGTTATCCTACTTAATTTAAGGAATGAACTTATGATGTATCTTGTCATCTTGGATAGAGTGATTACTTAAACCAAACACCCCTTTAAGGGCTTGTTTGGTTTAAAGTGGATTGTGAGGGATTGGAGAGAATTAAATTCCCTCATATATAAATTTGTATATAGGAGGGGATTTAATACACTCTAATCCTCCTTAATCTATCTTTAACTGTACAAGCCCTAAAGAAGCATGGATATCTTCACCATTGGTACTCTTTTTTTGTTGACGTTAAAATACACTAGAATGAGAAAGCGCCCTATCGAGCGCTAAACCGTTCGTGCAATGTAGGAAACAAATTAAATCATATGTTGTAGCATATAGGAAATACATTTAAAACCATGACTTTGGAGAAAGATCTTACCTCAAGAAGATAGACATAATTGAGAACTGTGGAGTGGCAATATATAAAATCAATATTCTCTCATAAACCTCACAGGTATAGTTTAAGGTTCTGAGGCTCTCCTCCATATCAACATAAAAGCTCCACAATTTTAAAGATCTGTGCACTTTCATTTGAACGGGCTCATCCTCCTCAACAGTAGTTGCATCAATCGTAATGTTAGTATGAATGCTATAATATAAAATACACATGAAAATTAAAAAATAACATAGATCTAACCGAATATATTACACCCTGCCTCTTAACCTCAAGAGAGGGCTGTGGTGTTTCTTGCTTCATCAGTTCAATAGCCTCGTAAAAATTGTTGTGGTGCAGCTCCTTCTCTGTCCACTTGCACCAAAATACTGGGCTAAATGGTCATTGCCTTATATTTCACTTGTGTAGCCCGTTCGAAGATATCTTCAGCACTATCTAGATGATTGTGTTTCTCATACACCTAGGGGTGGTAATGGATCGTTTTCTAAATGTTTCTTCACATTTTGTTAGAGTCCTAAATTAATTTTAGTTAAAAATTGAATAGAAATAGAGCCTGATCCTAACCCAATCCTTAAATTTTAGTGTAGAATTTAGAGCCGATTGCCAGCCCTACATACATCTTTGCAAATTAATTTCACCCACAGAGACTCAATTGTTTTCATTGGATCTACTATTTTCACAGCTTCAACATAAGTCGCTAACTGTCTTGTAGGATCCTTTTCAAAGAGTTTCACCCTCATATACATATTGTTGCATTGTTAGCAAATCTATCAAACCAGAACAAAAGGAAATAGTAATGTGCATTAGTAGCACACTACATGTTTGCATCTTACATCATAATTTGCTAAAGGAGATCTGAGCCACTTGCATTCAATAAAGAATCAGTAATTTTCCCAGCTATAGAAAATTTGTGCAAACACTTAAAACCACACGTTCATGTATTCAAATATTCAATTAACTCATATAATAGCACTCTTTGTTTGAGATTATTGTTCACTTTAGCGTTGTCTTAAATAAAAGTTCTCTAAATTTCACAAAGTACTACAATATCAAAGTACTACTATCCATGTCTACGAAGGGTAGTGCATATATTTAAATTATAGCACTATGTACAAATAGATGCACTAATCAGCTACTTAACAGAGCATTGAGCCTCCAAAAAGAGTTACATATGGGAATTGAGCTAACTGTGCGTCAGAGTTTAAGTTCCACAAATTCAAAAGAAACACAATACTATGTCACTGAAATGACTTAAGCACACTACCATGCCTGGGGATCCCTCACAACCCTTTGTAGACACCTAAAAGTTTCAATGTTGTGCGCACAAACATCTAGGCCAGAGTTTTCCAAATATGAGATGTCCTCCAGGTTATCTTGAAAGCTCAAGGTTAAGCACTGCACCAGTATTCTAGGTTTGAGCTCCTGAAGAGATAATTCAGAAAACATCAGCTAGTACTTTTACTCGAATTCAAATTCTAACAAACAAAGAGAGAGTGTGGCAATGTATACTTTATTTATTCTCCAAAGCAAATTGGGTTGTGATGTGCTTTTGAGATAGGTCTCGGATGTCGAATATATCATGGAGTCTGGACATCGTCACTGATCTATTGTTTGCCCAGTATCAAGTTTTTACCATGTTAGGGTCATAAGCTCTCCTATTAAATTACGTAAAAATTGATCCGTAGATCATTTGCATGTATGCCCTGACTCACCACAATATATCTCTCGTAGTACATACAGTGTGAAATGTGGCAATGTATACCTAAAATTTTATCTAAGCGTCCTGGGTTGTGACGTGCTTTTGGGATAGGTCTCGGATGGTGTTCCTATTGTGTGCAAGGTGGCTTCAGTTTTGGGTAGCCAATTTGTATGCACTGGGAATGTTGCCAACATGTTTCCATGAGATTAGAAATACAGTCCCAGGAATGACAACATATATTCTGTAACATAATGGAAGCATAAGGGAAACCGAGAGAAGAGGGTCTTAAATTAGTTTTCTGTTTTAGTGATCAACAAAGCATCGTTTTTTCTCCAAGTTGAGGAGAACATTTCTTTTCTTACACTATAAGGGGATGGGTAAATAGTGGACTATTTTGTGATGATTGATTTTTTTCTTTTGAAAAAAGCCGACATTGCATATACAAAGAAGCAAAAAAGAGCCAGCGACAGCTTTTTCTATCAGACAACCTCTGTAGAGCTCTGCACAGAAATGGTAATATGTGTCTTGATTCTTGAACTTTGGACGAAGTATCATCAATGGAAGCTATCGCCTACCAGGTGAGTCACTCTGGCACGTTATTTAGTGGTTGCCTAGTATAAACTACGATAAAAAACTATGATGAGTAACGACTTTTTTCACGCCTATGGTTAAGTATATGGTTGCTCTATTACTTCGTCGTGCCTGCTAAGTTTATGGCTATTTTTATGGCTATTATAGATTTAGAGTACATGGGTCTTACACCAAATGAGGGAACATCAACACTGTTAACCAACGAAAGGTGCTTCCAAATAAATAAATAAGTGGTCCATACCAACAGATGTGATGTTATTTTTACTGAAGGTCTCATGTTCATGTTCCCTTCAAAGTATATGAGGTTGCATGCATATTGTCAATTGCACTATGGGATTTGTGCTAATGTTGCTGATTTTAATTTCCCATTCTAGCTTGATCTATCTAGGAGGTCTGGTCCCTGAGAGAAAGAACAAAAAAGAAAAGAAACCAATGTTATTCTATAATAAATAACAGGACTGATGAAGAAACAAAGAAGCAGCCTAACATATATTTAGATGAATATTTTCTAGGTCAAACCACTGGTAAAAATAGTAGTTGATAACTACCTAACATGTTGTTTCACTATCGAATGAAATTGCATTTTCACAAATTGTAGCCTCCTAAGCTCCTACCATGAACGAACCATAATGAGCTAAGCGATACTCTGATCTCTCGGCAAAACCAAAGGATGCCTGGAACACAAATCGATGAAAAGCACCCAACAACCAGATGATAAGATGCACAGGTAGAGGTCAGTGGCAAAACAAACCTGCACACACGGAGGCCTTCGCAAGATCTGGTTTAGAAACGCTCTCAGCACTGACCCCATGGAATGCCGGCTAGAGGCCTGACAACGCGGGCGTGGAGCAGGGGCAGTAGGAGGCGAGGCGATTCTCTGGCCGCCGCCGGCCTTATCTCTGGTGGGACAAGGGGGTCCCGTGGTAGATGGCTTTAACGTGTCCGTGAGGAGTAGGACGTCCTCTGGGTGGGTCGATGCGGGAGCGACAGAGCAGGCAGAGGGAGAGGGGAGTGCGTGTGGGAGTGGGATGCGGGCGAGGCTAGGTGGCAGAGGTGGAAGAACGGATGGATGGACGGTGGGTTGAATTTTTGAGAAGCCAAAGAGCTGTTTTGTAAAATATACAGGGCACGTGTCATCACTGAAACGGTTGTGCCTCCGCGAAATATGGTCGTGCGTCGAAAGGGCTTCAGCTTTTAATAACAGAGATTATACAAATCTACATTTTACATTTGTTCATATTAAGAAACATTACATAATGACACATGCTAGCACATGCACGTCATCATGTAATGTTATAAAAAAGGATGGCAAGAAAGATTCACGTTGGTGTATGAATGTTATTACTGTAATATATTTATGTACTTCTAGATATCACACGTAAAAAATGTTACAATAATTGGTCACGCTGAGCTCAATAAAAACACACATCTTAATCATGAACTCGCACTTCTACGTATGTCACGTTCCAAAAAAAATGGTGTAACTCACGTGAGACCTACGCCTCTACATATATATGTCACATTAGAAAAACATACAACTCATGTACACGTAACGCTATCGTCTGGGAGAACCCCTATAGAGACCCATCAATTAAAAAAAAAGTTACATGACACATAACAAAACACCCGTACATATCCATGCATGTTAGATTTGATTGGAATTTTTTTGTTAATCCTATTTCTCAAAATAAAATAAATATATATTCCTTCTATTAATAATTACCTCAAGGAGGTAATAAATGATACTAACCATTCAGAGTTGACGTTTGGTAAAGAGGACTTGATGAATTGTACATCGACAACGGTCTTTTTGTCGAGTGCATTATGTCGAGCACTCGACAAAGACTCCCCTGAGTGTCATTCGGTGCTCGGCAAAGAAAAATCGCCATGACAGTGATAAGTAACGGTAACGAAAACTTTGCCAAATGTAATTAATTACACTCGGCAAAGGAGGATTGTTGTCCTGGCGCTTGGTAAAGAAAGCTCCAGTGGGCCTCCACAACAACCTCTCTGCTGAGAGCCACAAAGTGGCACTCGGCAAAGAAGCTCCATTTCCTGAGTGTCTGTCTGTCTCGCACTCGGCAAAGGGAGCACCAGTGGACCCCTTTGCCAATCCCTTTGTCGACTGCGCTAGCCGGCACTCGGCAAACGGAGCTTCTTTACCGAGTGTCAGGACTACAACACTCGTCAAAGAAGCTTTATCTGTTCTTAGGTGTGCTCTTTTTGCCGAGTGTTGTGGTCATTGCACTCGGCAAAGGCACTCTTTGCCGAGTATAACACTCGGCAAAGTGACAAGAAACCTCATTTTTATTTTTTTATTATTCCATCCAAACAAACAAAACATATATCACATAATCATCACATATACATCATAGAGTTCACAGGATCATCACATACATCATAGAGACCACATATCTCACAAAGACCACAGATCTCACAAGTTTTTCACAAATATAAGTATTACTAACTCACAAACATAAGTTTTTCACAAACATAAGGACCAAGTTTCTCACAAAAGTTTGAAACTATATGTCTCACAATCACCACTAAAAGATCACCAGCGAGGTGGGCAGTTGGACTGGTTCGGTGAAGGGCTGGGCAATACATGAGGGTTGTTTGATGCCGTCGATTGTTCCTGCACAGAGAAAACATTGAATTTGTGAGACCAGATGAATATATATCATATAAGACTAAAACTTTGAAACTCACAATAGTGGAGAACTAAGCAGGGTCAGTTGGAGGGAACGACAGAGGAGGTAGAGCAAAACCCGATGTGGCGCTAAGGCTCTGCATGTACTGAAACATCTCTGCATCCTCTACTGATCGGCCAAGCGAACCGTCTGTTCGACCATCATCCTCGCCTCCAACTCCTCACATTGCCTCCTCTCTTATTCTAGCTGTGTCTGTAATATTTCACCCTAGTGTTATGATAATGCAAAGAAAAGATATACAATAATCAATAAACAACAAATAGGTAAGGAATCACCTGGAATTCCTATATGTGATGCTGTGAACTGTCCTACCGAGGTTGTATGGCTGGGCTCACGCTCGTGCTCCTTGCTCGCACCTGAGACAGAATGTGAGTGGAGGATGAGTCGATTGCCCCATAGGCAATCTAGTACCGCCCATGCATCTTGCCTCCTCCAACCCTCATGAAGACATTTCCGTCGAAGTCCTTGGTCCTCATATCGTAATCTGGCCAATGTACCTCTTTTGCCATGGCGGTATACTCAGTGAGGTGATTGTGGGATGGCGGGGTTGGTGTAAGCCACGGGCCCGTCCTCCAGGTTGTACGTGACGTCGGACGTCGCCTTGCCCTTGTGGGCCATAGCATACACTGAGAAGATGGAGCAAGGTTGGCCACCATGTGATGCCGACTGCGAGAAAACCAACAAGATGGTTAGAAATCATGACTAGTTGAAAGTTAGAATAAATAAAAGAGAGCATGTACCCATGCTTTTGCGTATTTGTTGAGGTTGCGGCTGCCTTGGTGGTGGGAGAGACCTTGCATCATCAAACGCCGTTCCCGGCTAGCATTGTGCGTCTCGTCCCACTCTTTTGAGCACCACCTTTGCATCATCCAAAAAACATTAATATTGATATTAAATATTATTGGTCTCAAGTCAACGATATGGTTCTAGCGTCCTTCTTGCTGACCTTCTCTCCAAGGACGATAGATTGGAAGTGATGATGGCCTGGATGTGTGCCTCATAGTGCATGTCCACGATGAGCTTCTTGCAGTTCGCGGTAGCCACCACATCCCCCTGCCCTCATATCCAGCATTGCATCTGAAGAAATCATGCATACAAAAAACGATGTACCCATACATTATTTCAAGAATGTGCTACAAATGCGACATATTAAACAATATGGTATGAAGAAGACTTACCCACAACTCTTGCTTCACCCGCTCAACCTTGTTGTTGAATTCCCTATCGTCACGATCTACTGCATCGGGGGCGACGAGGTAGTAGTCAAAGGAATAGGCCGGATTCGTCATTCCGGCGTACTCAACAAGTCTAGAGAAGTGTTCCTTGCATAGAAGGCTAAGGATGCCATTAGGTTTGAGTTTGTGACCCCCTACATTCTGCACAACCATCCAAGACATGTCCAAGTGATTAGGAAAAATATTAGTTTCTATTTTGAATTTGATCATATAATATGAAGAAGCAGCGACAACATCTAAAGTTACATACCTTTCCCCCTCGGGCCGAATTAGCAGGTGTCTATCACGAAGTATCGGTCACTGAGGGAGACTAGCAGGACCTCGCAAGTAGACTCAGGTCGAACCTGAGGCGTTAGAACCTGAGGCGTCCTGCTACACCTCATCATCATCCAACTAGGCGGCGTCGTCATTGTCCTACTCTGTCGCATCAATGTCCTGCTCCGCCGCTTCGGTAGCGGCCTAGTGCGCCACATCGTCCACCTACTAGTGCATATCCTCGTCCTACTACGCCTCCTCCATCCTACGGGTGGTCCTCCTCCCCCTCCTCGGCCTCATCCCACCGCCCACCATCTTTATCAAATCACCTGCAATTAAGACTAAGAAAATAAGCACATATAAAAATACGTATTTAGAAATAGATATGAAATAAATAAAATATAGCATTACATTCATTAAAAATAATCTTCGTGGTTGGAATTAGCCGGATCATAAGTCTCATCGTCACTATCAACCATTTCATAGTGAACAACATCTGAAGGCGCAAGTTCATCATTGTCATTGCCTAAATGTTATCCTTCAAGCATTTCTAAGTCATTCTCATTTTGCACCTCATCCTCCTCCTCGCCATCAACCATTTCAATATCTACTTCCATTCAGATCGCTTCAGTTAAGCCTATCTTAGATCGCCCTTCTAGACCATCTTCTTGAAAGAACTCTCTGTCATATGTGTTTAGGTCTAAGTTAAAAACTTTATCGTTTGGAATAGGTAATTTACCTTGTTGTGATACCTTATGCACAACATCCCAACTCGTAACCTCACTGGAGTAAGAGGTTTGGAACCATGAAAATTGAGTTCATATATTTCTTCAATTCTTCCATAATACTCGACCTCGTCAAGCCCGGGCATAAAATCTCCATAACACGTGGTTTTTTGATTGGACCGACTTTGGTCGTAGCTTGTTGTGCAAAAACGGTATCCATTAACGTCATACCCAAAAATGTCCTGACCCTATACGCAAAGCCATTTGCTACTTGTCTCAACTCGTGGCACTATAGACAGATACCTTCAGCCCTACAAGTTCAAACATGCTAGATTGTTATATTATTCACACGTAAGTATTGGAGAGAAGACATAACGCCCCTTCGATCACAAAACCACATGGCCAAAGCTGCAGAAGAAATCCGAAGGCCAAGAAATAATACCTAAGGCATGAGAACATGACCCCTCTTATTGATGGTGAAGTCAACTACATAGGCCAATGTAACATCCCAAAATTTCAACCCGAGGTTTGGAACCCTAATCTCCTAACCCCCCCCCCTTTTTATCTCTCCCTAAATTCCACCCCATAGGTCATCTCATCATATGCATACCCTTGATTGTTAGAAGCACCTCACATAGACTATTAATTTTCTAGCACCCAAGATTGTTTAGCTATTTAATTGTTCAAAAGAAAAGGAGATAAAAGAAATAGAAATAGAAAATAGAAATAAGAAATAGAAAAAGAAAAAAAGTGAAAAGGAACCCCCCTCGGCTGGGCCGCTTCCGGCCCAGGCCGCCTTTCTCCCTCGCGCGCGCCCGCACTCCCCTCCCTCCCGCGGCCCAAGCGACCCATCGCCACGCGCGAGCACCCGCCACTGACATCCCGCCCCACCCATCAGCTGCCCCCCTCTCCCTCTCTCGTCACTCTCCCGCTGTCGGCTCGGCCCCACCCGTTAGCCCGCGCTCCCCCCCCTCGCCCCCACGATCTCTCCCTGGCAAGCAGGCCCCTCCCGTCAGCGCCTTTCTCGCGCCCGTGACCGGGGCTAGCGACGCGATCTCCACTGCCCCATCGCCTCGCCATTACGCCTCCCCAGCGAGACTTGGCGCCTTGCGGCCCTGTCTCTTGCGCCAGCCGAGCCATCCCATCACCCCCCTGCCTGAGCCGTCTCGTCGTCGCCACTTTGCGCCACCATCCCCGCTGTGGCGAGCTCGCCGGTGCACGCCACCTCTCGCCCCTTCCCCGTCCCGGGAGCCTATAAAAGGTCCACCCCGAGCTCCCCAATCCCTCACACTAGCCTCGGCCACCCTCTTTCTCCTTCCCCGTGCTCGATTGAGCCAGCGCCACCGCATCCCTCCCCTGCTCCGGTGAGCCTCGCCCTCCTCCCTCTGCTAAGTTCTAGTCTAATTCTTATAGTTCTTGAGCTTCGCCATTCCCTCACAAACGCATCGCACCCATCCCCGCCTCCTATTGCGCTCGGTAGCCTCGCCGGCGACCTCACCGTCGCGAGCGCCCGCCACCGCGCCGTGAACCGGCCACCCCAGGCACCCTCTGGCAAAATTGGACCTACCTCCATGATCCCCTACCCCCGCCCATGCCTCACCACCACTCCTCCGTCGCAAAACCGGGCTCCGGCGGAGAACCGCCACGGACCTCACCGGCAGTCGAGCCGACCGGTTCGCCCCCCCTCCATCGCCAACTCCACGCCGTAACCCCCCTCCTCTCGCTGACGCATGGGCCCGCACCCACGGTGTCCGCCCGCGCCGCGCCGCTCTTCCGTGGGCCGCCTGCCCGCGCCCGCGCTCGTTGGGCCGAAATCCCCGCGACCCAGCTAGCTGAGAATTCTTTTTCTTTTTTCTTTTTCCAATTCTTTTTCCCATTTTCATATATATATATATATTTATATACTGATATTTTATGTACCAAAAATAGTTTAAATAAATTATAGGGCACAAAAATAATAATGTATAATAATTGGCAAACCCCACCAAGTCACCAAGATTGATGTAATGTTCCTTATCTGTGTTTGTTAGTGGAAGAGGGATCCGATCCTCCAGAATTTGTAGCTCCGGAAGAAGGGCAGGAACCCGACCCCTCTAAAATAAATCTTTTGTGCCAGGAAAGCTTCGACGAAGGCAAGTCCATCCTTCCCTTGATGCATAATTTACCTATTCTTTCTACCACTACCTAAGCCGGGATTAAGGGATGGAATATTTGCATTGTGAGCAAAGAGATAGCCCGCATTAACAAACATCTTTTGAGTACAAAATGTGGGATGGGAAAAGGGTAGTGGTTTGACTAACCGATGTTTTCAAAAAGTGTGCGATGAAGGGTATTCAGCCTCATCACCTTGTGAGTGGGATGATTAGGGACTCCCTAGTTTAGGGGAGGGCCTAAGGTGATGGCTCAACTGGTTTAGGTGTGAGCAGAAGGATTGTCCCCTCATATAAGCACCGGTTTGTCATCCTTCACAACCTGTACTCATGATAAGTACAACCACTCGAGACTGTATGGGCAGTCACTTAATCTGAACTCGTACGGTCCAACCCCAGGGTTATGAAGGCTAGGAGCACCGGGAGGATAAGGAGGGGGAATGTTTTGTCCGGTTTTGGCATGGCGGTGGCCTGACTCCTTCCGGTATAACCGTTAAGGTTAGGACGTGTGAGGAAAGAAATAAATTCAGATTCGGATCTCATTGGCCATGAGATCACAGAGCCAGACTAGTGGGTAAAGTGTACCCCTCTGCGCAGAGTTCAAACCTATTCGAATAGTCTGTGTCCACTGTAATGGATGAGTCTGGTGTGGTATGACAAGTAGTGTTTTACAACCTCCGTGAACAGGGAAATTGGTGTGTGAGTGTGTTTTTGGAAATGAAAATGATGCCACGGGAGCGGGAAGCTCAGTGGTGGTTGAGTAATGTGTTATTTCTATTTCTTTGGGAAAAACCCTAAAAGTACTGCCTTTCTTTGAAAAAAGAAGAGTGACTTCAACTCCACCATATAAAGCATGTATGATATAGGTCCCTTTCTCTTTACGGGAAAGGGATGGGCTTGCGGAATATCTAGTGTATTCACCCAGATTTATTTATTGTTTTTCAGCAGCTGAAGACTTCTTTTCTGCTATGCTTGATTAAGGGGGCTATGTCTGCACCCAGTTCTGCCTATGGCTTGGGCTAGTTTATCTTCTACTGTGCTTTATATTTCTGACTCTCTCGAACTTGTACTCTGGTATTATAATAACCTTTATTCGAACTCTGTACTATTTGAAGTAAGGAATGTGGTTACTAGCCTCCTGGGACAAGTAATTGTATCACATTTGAGTCCCAAAGGATCAGGACACTTCAGGTGGTATCAGAGCCATAGGACTGGCCGTAGAACGCAGCCCCGAACTTAAAAGTTTGCCTTAACAAGAGAACACCTCTTACCCCTAAGAAAAATCTCCTCTCCTTTCCCCTGATATTAATAGACCCTTATTTTCTTCTACCGAATGGACGGCTCTTGGGTCATTAGGACATCCTACTGCTCAGAGGAGGAAGGATTCCCTCATCTCTTGCAGAGTTGCGCGCTTCGCATAGGGATCCGCAAGAAGCCGGAGTATGTCTGGAAGAAATACCGTAAAAACGGAATTGAAAAGTGCCCTATGGCAGTCTACCTGGGAGAAAGCCGAAGTTACCCAAACCACCCTCCTTTCCAAGTCACCTTCACTGGACACCACTTCCCAGACACTTGCGAAAATGTTGCCCGAAAAGCCCTCCGTCAGCTATGCCAAAACTACAGCAAAGAGGTTTTTTAAACCCCCTTCGTTACTTCCCACCTAGCAACAAAAATACCCCTACCTAGAGGAAAAGACTTCAGGCCCTGTCAAGAAGAGATCCTACCGAGGATGACCCCACCATCATCTACATGGCCGGATATCTCCACACTCTCGATAACCACTACGATGACCTTTCCTCCCACTGCACCCACCTAAACTCCCGGGTGGAAAGCTTAGAGCAGCAGGTCAAGGAACTTAAAAAGGAGAAGGCATCCCTCCAAGAGAGTCTCGATATAGCAGAAGGCGAAGAGGCCAACACTCGTGAAGCCTACCGAACCCCGAAGATGGATTACGAAAAGAAGCTAAAGAAGCTCGCCCCCACGAAGAAAATCCAAAAGAAGACCAAGAGCCAAGGCTGCCAGACTGAGCGGAAGAAGAAAGCCCCTCCAGCTCCACCTCTCTCTAGGATCGAGAATCTGTCCGATGTCGAGGATATGTCCCTAGATAGCCTTGATGACCTTCTCAAGGAATTTGGGGACACCTTAGAAAAGGAGTTCGGAAGTACCTTAGAAAGCGCTCGCGTGTAGTGCGACTTGTGGTAACTATATGTTTGTAATGAACTGGTGTACTGAATAAAATAACTTGGTTGAAAAACAATTGGCATAGGCTTAGTAGTAACTCTCTCTCTCCCCCTGGCAGATGGCTTCGGATAAAACCACGCCTACTGCCTCCGGGATTGGAGCAGGGTTTCCCCTAGGAGCTGAAGGAGGAGCCGGTGGAGAAGGGAGTGAGACCCACCTCCCCACACCTTCAAAGCAGCCATTAGATTTAGCCCAAGTTCTAGCCAATCAAACCCGACTCATTGAGGTCCTCACTAGAAGTCTGGAGAATCAACGCCCGAATGGTGGAAGACCACAAGACAGGATGGGAGATTTTCTGAGACTCAAGCCTACCACATTAGCTGGATCCAGCAATCCCTTCGATGCTGATGACTGGATGCACATGATTAAAAGGAAGTTAGAAGACATCGGATGCCCAGAGAATCAGTGTGTTCATTTGGCTGCTCATCAACTTTCCGGGATGGCCCTAGCTTGGTGGGAAACCTTCAACGCTGCCGTCAGAGATGCTACCTGGACAGAGTTTGAAACTTCTTTCCGAGAGTACCATGTGCCCAAAGGGATCATTCAGCTCAAGGAAGATGAATTCCAGGAACTAAATCAAGGTAGAAGATATGTCAGTGAGTACGTGCACAAATTCACAGAATTGGCTCGCTACGCGCCTGATGACGTCAGCTCAGAAGCCAAAAAGATGGCCCGCTTTTTGAAAGGGCTCAGACCAGAACTCAAGACCATCCTAGCCAGCCAAGACTTCGTCAGCTTCTCACACCTCTCAAACAAAGCAATACAAGTGGAAAGGGCAAGGGAAGAAGAAAAAGGTCACCTCAAGAGGAAATTCCAAGTCCTTCAAGCTCAGTAGCAAGATCGGCACCAGAAAACTCGATCCTTTGGGTTTCCACCCAAGGGACTAAGCTTCAATAGACTAGCTGGATCCACTCCGTCACGTTTCAGTCAACAGAGTCAGAGCTCCTTTCAGGCCCCTCGGTTGCAAGCAACCAACCACCAGCAAATACCTGTTGGCACTGCGGAGACCCCAGTCACTTCAAGAACAACTGCCCCCAGTTGAAGGCATCAGGACCTGCTTACTCCAACTCGGTGAATGGCCCCAAGAATACCTCAGCACCCGCCCCCAAGGCGCCCTCCTCCATCAGCCAGTAGAACAAGACCCAGTATCAAGGAAGGGCACGAGTAAACCACATCGATGCTCAGGAGGCTCAGCAAGCTCCAGGAGTAGTGCTCGGTGAGTTCCTTGTTGAATTTACTCCCACTACAGTACTTTTTGATTCAGGAGCATCCCATTCTTTTATAGCCACCAGTTTTGTGGAAAAGCATGGCATTCCCTCTACCCACCTAGAAATTCCCTTGGTCACCCGAACCCTAGGGTCAGACCTTCTATGCCAGCTCAAATGCTCCCAAGTCAGAATTCTTTTAAGTGGGGTAGTGTTCTTGGCAGACTTAACCGTCTTGCCATCCCAAGGAATTGATGTGATCTTAGGGATGGATTGGTTAACCAAGCACAAAGGCGTCATAAGTTGCGCAAATAAGACAGTCCTTCTCACGGACCACCAAGGAAAGCCAGTCTCTTGTCAAGCTCAGCCACCCGCCAATGACCCAATGGTGTTTAATCTAGCAACAGAAAGCATGTCAGTGGTAGAAGAATTCATGGATGTATTACCAGAAGAGTTGCCAGGAATGCCGCCAGAAAGAGAAGTGGATTTCTACATAGATCTGATCCCTGGCACGGCACCCATCGCAAAGAGACCCTACCGCATGGCTCCTACCGAGTTAGCAGAATTAAAACTCCAAATCGCAGAGCTTCAACAAAAAGGGTACATCCACCCCAGCTCATCCCCTTGGGGAGCACCAGTCCTCTTCGTCACCAAAAAGGATGGAAGTATGAGGATGTGTATTGATTATCGATCTTTAAATGAAGTTACAATCAAAAACAAGTATCCACTCCCACGGATCGACGACCTCTTCAACCAGCTTCAAGGGGCCAAATATTTCTCCAAGATAGACCTGAGGTCTGGTTATCACCAACTGAGAATCAAGGAAACAGATATTCAGAAGACTGCATTTGTCACCCAGTACGGACAGTATGAGTTCACGGTAATGCCCTTCGGACTAACGAACGCACCCGCCTTTTTCATGAACCTCATGAATAAGGTATTCATGGAAGAATTGGATAAGGTTGTCGTAGTCTTCATTGATGACATCCTTATCTACTCCAAGAGTCGTGAAGATCATGAGCGTCACCTCTGGATCGTCCTCGAAAGACTCAGGGCACATCAGCTCTATGCTAAGCTCAGCAAATGTGAATTCTGGTTAGAAAAGATAGCCTTCCTTGGGCATATCTTGACTGCAGAAGGAATAGAAGTAGACCCATCCAAGGTAGAAGCAGTATCAAAATGGAAGCAGCCATCCAACGTTAGTGAGGTTCGAAGCTTTCTGGGAATGGCAGGATATTACCGCCGCTTTATCAAGAGATTCTCCAGCATAGCAAGACCTATGACTGAGCTCCTCAAGAAAGACAATAAGTTTGTGTGGACCCCGAAGTGTGAGGAAAGTTTCCAGATCATAAAGGAAAAGCTCACGACCGTACCCGTTTTGACACTACCAGATATACATCAGGATTTCGTCATCTTCTGTGATGCTTCAAGGCAAGGCTTAGGGTGTGTTCTGATGCAAAATGAGAAAGTCATTGCTTATGCATCATGCTTACTCAAGCCGCATGAACAGAATTATCCCACCCACGATTTGGAATTGGCAGCCATAGTGCATGCCCTAAAAATATGGAGGCACTACCTAATTGGGAACAAATGTCACATCTTTACCGATCACAAGAGTCTGAAGTATATCTTCACTCAGCCAGATTTCAACCTCCGACAGAGAAGATGGCTGGAACTGATCAAAGACTATGACCTTGAGATCCATTACCACCCCGGAAAGGCCAACGTGGTAGCAGACGCCCTCAGCCGAAAACCTTTCGGGATAAAGGGAACCAACTTTTTAGAAGATTGGAAGAAGGAATTAGCTCAGCTGAATGCATGTCTGGGAAACAACGGCAGCCTAGAAGTCAAACCAATGCTAGAAGACCTTATATGTAAGGCTCAATGCCTGGACACGAATACAGCAAGACTTATGGAAAAAGCTTGCAAAGAACAACTTCCGGACCTCAGGACATATGAACAAGGAGTCCTTCGGTTCAGGAACCGTCTGTGTGTACCAAAAGGAGAGACACGAGAAGTCCTGCTCGATGAAGCTCACAACTCAGCCTACTCCATCCACCTTGGAACCACCAAGATGTACCTAGACCTCAAAACCAGATACTGGTGGAGAGGGATGAAGAAAGGGATATCACAGTATGTGGCCCGGTGTGGCACTTGCCAATGAACAAAAGCTGAGCACCAGAAACCTGCCGACCTATTGCAACCCCTTCCAGTGCCTGAATGGAAGTGAGAGGAAATAGGCATGGATTTTGTAACCGGACTACCCCGGACGCAAAAAGGGAACGATTCTATCTGGGTAATAATAGACCGTCTTACCAAGGTAGTCCACTTCATCCCAGTGAAAACTACCTTTGGAGGAGCAACCCTTGCCCGAATTTATCTTAAAGAGATAGCCAGACTCCATGGCATTCCAAGGAAGATAGTGTCAGACAGGGGAACCAAGTTCACCTCCAAATTTTGGATGAGCCTTCAGCAAGCTATGGGCACCAAGCTAGACTTCAGCACCGCCTACCACCCCCAGCCAGATGATCAGATAGAAAGGGTCAACAAGGTACTCGAAGATTTATTAAGAGCATGTGTGTTAACATTCGATAGAAACTGGGAGTCCAATTTGCCTTATGTAGAGTTCTCGTATAACAACAGCCATCAGGCCAATATCAAGATGTCACCGTTTGAAGCATTATATGGACAAAAGTGCCATACCCCTCTCATGTGGTCCAACATAGGGGAAAAGACACTGGAAGGACCTGCCTTTGTTAAAGAGGCTGAAGAGAAAGTTTCCCTCATCCGCAAAATGTTACTTGAAGCTTAGAGTCGGCAGAAAAGTTATGCGGACAACAGGTGGAGAGAACTCAGATTTGAGGAAGGAGACTTTGTCTACCTCAAGGTCTTCCCGATGCGTGGTGTCAAAAGGTTCCAAGTGAAAGGAAAGCTAGCACCGCGATTCGTCGGCCCCTATCCCATCATTGGCAGAGTGAGACCCGCAGCATACCTTCTTGAATTACCAGAATCCATGTCTGATATCCACAATGTGTTTCATGTGTCCCAGCTCTGTAGATGCCTGCAAGTACCAGAAAGTCACATCGAAGAAGCGGTAATCCAGATTTAGAAAGATCTTCAGTACCGAGAAAAGCCAATAAAGATTCTTGACTCAGCAGTCCGAAAGTCTCGCAACTTAGAAGTGAAACTCTGTAAGGTTTAGTGGAGCAGAGAAGGAGAAGAGGAAGCTACCTGGGAAAGTGAGGACTCTTTGAGGAGAGAATACCCTTACCTTTTCTCGAGCCCCGTCTGAATCTCGAGGGCGAGATTCCTTTAATTGGGGTAGGTTTGTAACATCCCAAAATTTCAACCCGAGGTTTGGAACCCTAATCTCCTAACCCCCCCTTTATTTCTCCCTAAATTCCACCCCATAGGCCATCTCATCATATGCATACCCTTGATTGTTAGAAGCACCTCACATAGACTATTAATTTTCTAGCACCCAAGATTATTTAGCTATTTAATTGTTCAAAAGAAAAGGAGATAAAATAAATAAAAATAGAAATAAGAAATAAGAAATAGAAAAAGAAAAAAGGAAAAGGAACCCCCCCTCGGCTGGGTCGCTTCCGGCCCAGGCCGCCTTTCTCCCTCGCGCGTGCCCGCACTCCCCTCCCTCCCACGACCCATCGCCGCGCGTGAGCACGCGCCACTGACATCCCGCCCCCACCCGTCAGCTGCCCCCTCTCCCTCTCTCGTCGCTCTCCCGCTGTCGGCTCGGCCCCACCCATCAGCCTACGCTCCCCCCCCGCCCCCCCACGATCTCTCCCTGGCAAGCGGGCCTCGCCCGTCAGCGCCTTCCTCGCGCCCGTGACCGAGGCTAGCGACGCGATCGCTGCCGACCGCCACCGCCTCGTCGCCTCGCCATTACGTGTCCCCAGCGAGACTTGCCGCCTTGCGGCCCTGTCTCTTGCGCTAGCCGAGCCATCCTGTCACCCCCCTGCCCGAGTCATCTCATCGTCGCCACTGTGCGCCACCATCCCCGCCGTGGCGAGCTCGCCGCTGCACACCACCTCTCGCCCCTTCTCTGCCCCGGGCGCCTATAAAAGGGCCACCCCGAGCTCCCTAATCCCTCACACCAGCCTCGGCCACCCTCTTCCTCCTTCCCCGTGCTCGATTGAGCCAGCGCCGCCACGTCCCTCCCCTGCTCCGGTGAGCCTCGCCCTCCTCCCTCTGCTAAGTTCCAGTCTAATTCTTATAGTTCTTGAGCTTCGCCATTCCCTCACAAACGCATCGCACCCATCCCCGCCTCCTATTGCGCTCGGCAGCCTCGCCAGCGACCTCACCGCCGCGAGCGCCCGCCACCGTGCCGTGGATCGGCCACCCCAGGCACCCTCTGGCAAAATTGGACCTACCTCCATGATCCCCTACCCCTGCCCGTGCCTCGCCACCACTCCTCCGTCGCAAAATCGGGCTCCCGGCGGAGAACCGCCGCGGACCTCACCGGCGGTCGAGCCGACCGGTTCGCCCCCCCCCCCTCTGTCGCCCGCTCCACGCCGTTACCCCCCTCCTCTCGCTGACGCGTGGGCCCACGCCCACGGCATCCACCCGCGCCGCGCCGCTCCTCCGTGGGCCGGCTGGGCCGCCGGCCCGCGCCCGCGCTCGCTGGGCCGAAATCCCCCCCGGCCCAGCTAGCTGAGAATTCTTTTTCCTTTTTCCAATTCTTTTTCCTATTTTCATATATATATATATATTTATATACTGATATTTTATGTACCAAAAATAGTTTAAATAAATTATAGGGCACAAAAATAATAATGTATAATAATTGGCACACCCCACCAAGTCACCATGATTGATGTATTGTTCCTTATCTGTGTTTGTTAGCGGAAGAGGGATTCGATCCTCCGAAATTTGTAGCTCCGGAAGAAGGGTAGGAACCCGACCCCTCTGAAATAAATCTTTTGTGCCAGGAAAGCTTCGACGAAGGCAAGTCCATCCTTCCCTTGATGCATAATTTACCTATTCTTTCTACCACTACCTAAGCCGGGATTAAGGGATGGAATATTTGCATTGTGAGCAGAGAGATAGCCCGCATTAACAAACATCTTTTGAGTACAAAATGTGGGATGGGAAAAGGGTAGTGGTTTGACTAAGCGATGTTTTCAAAAAGTGTGCGATGAAGGGTATTCACCCTCATCACCTTGTGAGTGGGATGATCATGGACTCCCTAGTTTAGGGGAGGGCCTAAGGTGATGGCTTAACTGGTTTAGGTGTGAGTAGAAGGATTGTCCCCTCATATAAGGACCGGTTTGTAATCTTTCACTACCTGTACTCATGATAAGTACAACCACTCGAGACTATATGGGCAGTCACTCAATCTGAACTCGTACGGTCCAACCCCAGGGTTATGAAGGCTGAGGAGCACCGGGAGGATAAGGAGGGGGAATGTTTTGTCCGGTTTGGGCATGGCGGTGGCCTGACTCCTTCCGGTATAACCGTTAAGGTTAGGACGTGCGAGGAAAGAAAGAGATTCGGATTCGGATCTCATTGGCCATGAGATCGTAGAGCCGGACTAGTGGGTAAAGCGTACCCCTCTGCGTAGAGTTCAAACCTATTTAAATAGTTCGTGTCCACTGGAATGGACGAGTCTGGTGTGGTATGACAATTAGTATTTTACAACCTCTGTGAACAGGGAAATGTGTGTGTGAGTGTGTTTTTGGAAATGAAAATGATGCCACGGGAGCGGGAAGCTCAGTGGTGGTTGAGTAATGTGTTATTTCTATTTCTTTGGGAAAACCCTAAAAGTACTGCCTTTCTCTGAAAAAAGAAGAGTGACTTCAACTCCACCATATAAAGCATGTATGATATAGGTCCCTTTCTCTTTACGGGAGCGGGATGGGCTTGCGGAATACCTAGTGTATTCATCCAGATTTATTTATTGTTTTTCAGCAGCTGAGGACTTCTTTTCTGCTATGCTTGATTAAGGGGGCTATGTCTGCACCCAGTTCTGCCTATGGCTTGTGCTAGTTTATCTTCTACTGCGCTTTGTATTCTAACTCTCTCGAGCTTGTACTCTGGTATTATAATAACCTTTATTCGAACTCTGTACTATTTGAAGTAAGGAATGTGGTTACTAGCCTCCTAGGACAAGTAATTGTATCACATTTGAGTCCCAAAGGATCGAGACGCTTCAGCCAACCTACGAAGGGGGCTGACCGCCGGCGAATGCTCAAAGACTTAACAAGGTTGGGAGGCAGCCCGCAATGTCGATGGTAGATAGACTTCCCAACAAGCAATCTACGTGTAAATAGCACTCGCCCCTCTAGGGACCCATTTGTAAGCGACTTAGGATGGTATAAATTCTAGTGTAATTGGGAGGCCTGAAATTGATCCTGTAATTACCCCATTATACAGTGCATAGCGGGAATATAGTTGGTAGCCAGGGGCATTACAATACTTAATTCACCAAACCTGGCTACCCCTATAAATACCTGTCCTGTAGCACCTATGACACACTTTGGCAATATATTGCTCATGCATCCTGTTGTCTTACCGTGCCATTTGCCTTTTCGCTCCTGAGTGTTTGGTTTATGGGTCTCTGTGTCAATAGTAAGAGCAACTACAAATGGCAAACTAAGTATGGTACCTTCTATTTGAGAGCACCTAGAGGGGGGTGAATAGGTGATCCTGTAAAAACTTGAAACTTAATGCCACAAAACTTGATTAGGAGTTAGCACGATTGAAATCAAGTGGCTAAGGAGAGCTCTTGTGAAGCACAATAGACACAGTGAGAACAAGCACCAGAGACACGAGGATTTATCCCATGGTTCGGCGAAGTACAACACTGTAACACCCTAAATCCACCAATTAAAAGCGATGCAGTTGTATTTATTAGTTTTCAATAGAATGGAAAATATTTATGTTCTCAAATAACATAAAGGTAATATAAATAAATTGAACAATTTGTTGACTAGATAAAATTTTATCAAGTGTTTGATGCATTTATGCTGAAGCACAAATTTTGTTTGGTTTGAATTTGAACCCCAATTTTTGGGATTTAATTCTGTGACAAAACTTTATTTACAAAAATAATAATGAATTGTTGAAAGTAATATTTTTTGTAAAATATGTATTTTATTGTGTTAGTAATTTTTGTTTGTAAAATGTTTGCAAAAAAAATCTATTCTAGTTGATTTTAAGCTTACGTGAAGATCCCTCTCATTTAAGTAATAGATTTTTTTTCTAAAATAATGTTATCTATAAAAAAAATCAAACTTTACTTAAGTTGATAATAGTTTCGGAATCATTCTAGTTTTCTATTATATATATATATATATATATATATATATATTTTGAATCTTTGAAAGAAAAAAAAAGAAAAAAAATGATGAATTCCGTTGCCGAGCTCTTGCTCAGTTTTTTTTCCTTGCCGAACCATGCTCCCTCTCCTATTCTCTCTGCACAGTGGGGCCCATCGCACAGTCCTTTCTTCCCTCATGCCTAATATTTCTTCTCAGCCGCACACCGCATGCACATCAAACATTCCGCCGAAGGGATTATATAGCAGCCGACCGGCTCTCTGGCTCCCCACGACGCCCACTAGTGGAGTAGCCGCTGTCTCTTCCCCTCCCCACTACTCAATTGCCTCACCTGCTCTCTCTCTCCCACTGTTACCGGCCGTTTCTCCCCCATTACCTCCCTCCATTAATGCTGACGCCATTATTGGCCATGAAGCCCCCCTGACCGACCCTTCATCTCTCTCCCATCCTCTATAAAAGGGCAGCCGAACTCCTCTCTTCTCCCTCCCACAACCGAGCTCTCTTCTTCCCTGAGCTCCCTCTCTCTCCCACTCGCCCACACCGTCGCCGGAGTTCGTCCACGCCGTCGCCGTCCGCCCCACTATCCGTGGAACCACGCCGGAGTTCCAACCGCACAGCACGATGATCGCGCCCGTTCCCCTGCTCGTTGAACCCTTCCTGCTCGTCGACGTTCATCCCTGCGCAGGAACGAACCCAAGGTTGAAAACAACCCCAAATATTGATTTATGTTCTAAAACGCGTTTTGAATCAATTTATGAATTATTGTTTTTGAGATTATGCGAGTTGGCGATTCACGTGTACGATTTTAGAGATTTCGTTTTATACGTGTGGTCAAAATCGAATTCCGCGATAATATTTTAATATGCGTATGATTTTATAATTCTAAAAATGAACATAGTCACTATTCACTACCTTAGTGATTTTCATACTAGAAATGTTTACGGATTTGTTTTCACTTTAGTGTGCGGAGCGATAATTTGTTAGTATTGGTATAAGTATAATTTTAGTGGTATAAGAAATTGAAATAGATATTAAGTCACGTATTTCCGGTCAAATAAGGAAATAGATTTTACTATTCATAGTAAATGAATTCATAAGTATGGCACTTAAGTACTTAGAATAGTAAAATGCTCATTTATGTCATAATAACCATGAATAGGTTATTAAAAGTCCCATTTAGTAATTTACAATTAATTCTTAGTATACTAATGTTATAAGAATTAAATAAGCAATTTTTAGTTATACGTATAAAATCTATTTAGAAAAGAAAGAAGAAACCGAAAAGATAGAATTTTATAATAATGTTAAAATAACCTAATTAGACGCTTATGCTTTCCTATTAAAGAAATTGATAGTTATATTGGTAAATATAGGTTTCTTACTAAAGAATTAGAGAATTTGTTTCTAACTATAAAATGACCATTTTAATAGACATCATGATTTTGATTTAATGGAATTTGTTATAGATGTTTAAGTATAGCCGTACTAAATAGTAATATGTCTAATAATGATATAATGGCTTAAATAAGTGCTCACACTGTCATAACTAAAATGATAGTTAATAATATACTAATAAATATAGTATTCATTCTAATTACCTAGATCATTTGTTCCTACAATAGAATTTAAAGATAATTAATAGACTAATTATCCTTTATCATAATCAAACCGATAGTCAATTTGTTCTTAACTAGATTTATGGCATGATTAATTATTTCATAGAATTTAATCCACATTATATACGAATCACTTAGCTTTTCCTAAAGGATAAAATAAAGTAATAAGAGTTTAAGTTCTTTTATAACTTAAAATGTTACTTTATATATATTAACTTCAAATATAATAATATAGGCTATGTGCTTTTAATGATATTAAATGATAGTTATGCGTTCATTATCTTTTGCATGAAAATCCACTTAAGATCCATAACCTAACTCGTCTTAAATAAGTGATTAATAATATAATTATGGTCTTTTCACATAAAACCTATTTAGACTTATATTTTAATTTGTCATAAGTCCATGATTAATAATATGCTCCATAATGCTTCTACAATTAATAACATGATTAGTAGCCCATTAACATTAAATATAACATATATCTTTTCTAAAATGTTAAAAAGGTTTAATATTGTTATAACGTGTTTTATCATCTTATAAACCCTTTAGCTTAGATATATCGCGTATGTCGTTTTATAAAAGATTAATTTGGTGAACCTAGTATTTGTATATTTTAATTAAGATATTTATAAGCTCATGTCTTGTTTTATAAAGTATAGATCACACATTTTTGAAAAGAACACCCTCCCATTATAACCATTACTTGCGACGTTTTTGAAAAGCGAACGCTCTTTTCGTTATGCTTTCTTTTAGCTTTACGTATGGTGAATGTTGTATGTTATTGAATGGTGTTTGTTCTTCTTGTTTGTTTGTGTGATATTCAGTGGTCGATCTAGTAGTTAAGAATTAAAATCTATTCCAATCCGTGGAAGAGTCTCAAGTTTTCAATAAGCAAGGCAAGTGGACTTCTCCCTCTGCATACTCTGTTTGATCCCAAACAATACATTTAATAAAGTTTATTCTTTTGGATATATATGCATAACTTGACGGGTTACCTATTTAGATAATCTTTCCAACCTTACTCCTTGTTTAACCTGGGGTTTTGATCTAATCAAGTAGCTATGCTATTGCTACAACTTAACTTTATGCAATCACTCCCGCTTATGATATTAATGTTCCAAATGGTAAGTTTACATTTTTGTTGTTAACCCGATGGTTAAACAAGATTATTGCATATTAATTGGAACATGGAGTGACCACCCGGGAAAACAGTGCTACCATAAGGACTATCATGGCTCTGGTCTTGGCTAAATAACTAGGGAAGTCTTATGTTGGGTGTTGGTCGTGGTCGACCGGAACGGGGGCATCTGGCAAGCGCTTATAGTACCGGCTCAGGCAGATTGGATACGGGCATAGTTCCCAAAGCTTTACCCTGTGGTCCGTACTATAAGTTGGTTACGGTAGGTGTGCCTTATGCAGTTTGACCATTTCCAGCATCTGCGTAATGAGGACTCTAGGTAGAAGCCTCGTAGTGAGACCCTGGCCATTCACCTCGGAAGTGAATACGGGTCTAGCTAACCCGGGCAAAAAGGGAATCGCGACTCATGGGTAAAGATGCGCCACCTCTGCAGAGTGTAAAACTGATATATTAGCCGTGCTCACGGTTATGAGCAGCCTGGACTCCTCACATGATAATTGAACTTGAAGATGGAAATAAATCGAGATCTGATGATCTGCCAATGGTTTGCTTAAGTGGTTTCACTTAAGTGTTTTTGAAATACTCTTGTATCTTTGCTTAATGGGAATACTTGGGATTCACACTTATTAGTAAGACAGGTGTTGTTAATAAAATGTTGACCAACTAAAATGCTTACTGCTCAACCTCAGCCTCACCTTGTTAGACTTGCATTAGTTTTTCCCCCACTTGCTGAGCCCCGACCATAAGTGAGCTCACCCTTGCTTAATTTTGATCAGAAGTTGCAGATGAAGATATGATGCTGAACTCCATGGATGCTAGTCTACTGATACCCCCGGTCATCTTCCTGTGGATGGATGTCCATGTTCGTTGTACTTTGATGAATAAAGGTTAAGACATTATGTCTGTTCGAAGTGTAATATGTTAATAAAATTATTATTTACGCTTTTATGCATTGTTCTTTTGATATATTACACTTGTGACGTCAACATATGTGTAGAAATAGATCCTGGCACACATATGCTATGCACCCGGCTCTGCCCTTGGGAAACGGGTGTGACAAACACTTGCCTACTCCACGTTGTGGCGTCCCAATGGACGAGAGTTGCACTCAACTCCTCTCAAGTGCTCCAATGATCAACTTGAATACCACGGTGTTCTTCTTTTCTTTACTCTTTCCCATTTGCGAGGAATCTCCACAACTTGGAGTCTCTCGCCCTTACAATAAGGATCAAAGTGAAAGCACTAGAGTAAGGGAGGGAAGCAACACACACAAATCCACAGCAATACGCACACACACACGGCCAAGATTCGAGCTCAAATGAATATCACAAGGTTCTCACTAGAACGGAGCTCAAATCACTAAGAATGTCAAACGAGTGCGCAAGGACGGAGTGTGAATGATCAAGAATGCTCAAAGTATGCTTGGTGTACTCCTCCATGCGCCTAGGGGTCTCTTTTATAGCCCCAAGGCAGCTAGGAGCCGTTGAGAGTAATCCAGGAAGGCAATTCTTGCCTTCTGTCGACTGGCGCACCGGACACTGTCCGGTGTGGATTTCTTTCCTATTCTGGCGCAGCCGACCGTTGAAGACTTGGAGCCGTTGGCGCACTGGACACTGTCCGGTGCCCCCATCTGACCGTTGGCTCGGCCACGCGTCACGCGCGGATTGCGCGGCCGACCTTTAGCGTGCCCGATCGTTGGCTCACCGGACAGTCCGGTGCACCACCGAACAGTCCGGTGAATTATAGCCGTACGTTGTTGACTTGACTCCCGAGAGCGGCGACTTCGCCGCAGCCTACTCACCGGACAGTCCGATGATTTATAGCCGTACGCCGCCGTCGAGACCCGAGAGCAGCCAGTTAACCAGACGCCAGCCTGGCGCACCGGACACTGTCCGGTGCACCACCGGACAGTCCGGTGTACCCAGACTGAGCAGAGTCTTGGCTGCTCGAGCCAAGTCTTTTCCAATTGTATTTTCTCTGATTCTAGCACTTAGACAAATATGTTAGTACACAAAAACCAATGTAATAAGTCTAGAATCATACCTTTGTGTTAATTTTCACTTCATCCACCATTTGGTATAGTTTCACACTTAAACCATTTGTGTTGGCACTTGATCACCAAAATACTTAGAAATGGCCCAAGGGCACATTTCTCTTTCACTATTTAAACTAGGAAATGAAATCGAGAAATCCATTTCCCACACCCTTTCTAAGAGGGTATCATATTCCCGTGGAGTTGGATACCTTGATCGACGACATAATTCATCAAGAAATTGCTCCACGTATGGCATCACCTCAGCAAGGTTGGTCAGCAGATATAGCATGATATGGCACCACTCTTCATGTCTCAGGGTCTTGGTGGTCGAACCACTTGCGCTTCCAAGTTTCCCTCGAAAAATGTTGAGGTTCGATTCATTTTCGCCATCATTGTAACGAGGGGGTGGATTATGCACGCTCGGGAGTTTGTCACCATAGTAAGTTGTTGTGAAGTTTGACACCTTCTCCAGTATGTATGCCTATGTAATGGAATCCTCGATTTTGCATTTATTTCTATATTTCTTTCTAATAGTATTTAAGCATCTCTCGATTGGACACATACTTCGTGACAACTTTCACGAAACAGTGTCATATTTTTATCAGAGTCTCTACATATGATATCATGATATGTTGACAAGTTTCATGATTTTCTGACTTTGTTTGTGTTTTATACAATTTTAAAACAATTGAATCACAAGTTTGCGGTCATGTTTCATGAGCATGGTGTCCAAAAATTTCAGTCTGTTTCTGAAATAGTTCATAAATTGTGCTAAATAACATGAATATCATTTTTGCATTCACCATTTTCCATTTTTTTGAGTGACTTGTAGTTCCAATCTTAATTATCCGAAGAAATTCAATTAAACGAAGTAAATCTAGTAGTTATAACAAACACTTTGGTAATTGTGCCAAAATTGAACATGTAGGTCTATATACTATAAGAACACACCACAAAACCTTGGTGACAAAAAGAAAAAAAACAAATATACTTTGTCGAGTGAAAGGAAAGACACTCAACGAAGATTTATTTTGCTGAGTGTCTGTCAAGGGACACTCGAAAAACAAGTTATTTTACCGAGTGCCAACTCGGCATAGTTAATGACCGTCAGATATAGACGGCTGCTGACGGCTCTTTATCTTCGCCGAGAGCTTGACACTTATCAAAGCCTCCTTTACCGAGCGTCAGTGTATGCCGAGTGTTTTGCGCTCGGTAAAGGAGGTCTGTGATGAATATCTTTGTTCGTCGAGAGTGGCACTCGACAAAGCATGTTTTGTCGAGTGCCCGATAAATTGCCCTCGATGAAGAGTTAGGCACTCGGCAAAAAGCCGGATTCCATTAGTGAATAGTCACCGGTGTATTTTATTAAAAATTAGCTTGAAATAAAGTATTGTATAAAACATGTAGGACAATAGGAATATATCATCTCTTGCCTATTATTAGCGCTATTTGATCACGGAGGACTAAAGGAGCTGAGGTCCTATAATGTTTTATATGCCTTGTCCTTAATTCCTAGAAAATTATACTTGATACGGATTGGGTTTCAATCGACTAAGCAAGAACTACACTCGAGTACTTTCGTCATTATATATGTCAATTTAATTTGTGGTTTATATGTAGATCGATGATGTCAAACCAACATTATAGGCACTAGACGCTTCATTAGGCTGTCTCCAGCAACTATCAGATCCCTGTCACACCCTCTATTCAAACTTCACTATGTAAATAATATTATCTGCAGTGCAAAATCGTATTTTACATGGCTATATGCACAATATACTAGAGACGGTCTTTGGCTATCTCCAACAACTCTCCTACCACAACTAGAGATGGTAATTGGGACCTGATTCCCGATTCCCCACGGGGAATTCCCCTATTAGGGGATGGGTATGGGACTAATTTAGTCCCCGCGGGGATCTAAATAGGGGAAATTTAATCCCCGTCGAGTTCGCGGGGACGGGGAACCATCCCCCGTCCCCGTTCTCCGTGTACCCGCCCCACGAAACTATTTTATCCAAGTTAGTCAATTTATTTATACTATACTTAAAGCACCAGTTTCAACGGTCGTCCTGCGTCGTTTTTTACAAAGAACACCCTCAGTTTTCCTTGGATCAACCCACCGTCCTCTCCACGATGGGATCCGCGATCGTCGCGCCGCCACTAACATCGCCCCCCGATCCGTGATCGCCGTCATCGCCGCGCGCTCCCACCTCCCCTGCATGCGCAACAACTCCACGCCCGACCCGCCGATACGGTACCCGACGCCTCTACCCCCGAGTCGTGCCCGTTCCCTCCCCCATCCCAGTGATATGATAGCCCGCCAACCTCGCGTCCCCGCCGTCACCCGTCCACTTCCTCTCCCTGCCGTCGCAGCTCGCGCAACCCCCATCTCACCCTTTTCCTTCCTGCCACACCATCGCTACCACCGCCCCGCCCTGAGAGGGCCCGACGCCATGGACCTCCTCGAGAAGATGATGGCACGAGGAGTGTTCCCGGACCTGCAAAACTTCTCCGGCCATATGGAGCACTTGGCCAGTGCCGACGACCTCAATGGCATGGCTCGATGGTAGGTTGGTGGCTCATTTTTTGGATCGTCTTCGATTCATTCGTCGCCTCCGCGGATCTGGTTCGTGCCCCCACCGCCCCCACCACCAGGCCCCAACGGCTGCCAGTGCAGTCCACCGTCTAGTGCCACGCGATCTTGGCGAAGTCGCTGATGCGGCGGAAGCAGAAGCTGCTGCTGTGCCACGCGGAGTTTGATTCATTCGTCGCCTCCGTAGATCTGGTCTGTGCCCCCACTGCCCCCACCACCAGGCCCCAGCGGCTGCCGGTGCGGTCCGCCGTCCAGTGCCACGCGGTCTTGGCGAAGTCGTTGATGCGGCGGAAGCAGAAGCTGCTGCAGTGCCATGCGGAGTCGGCCATCGGCGAGGAGTGGCACGTCCGTCTGCCGGAAGTGCGTGTACCTCGTCTCTCTGGCCCGGTACCTTGCACCGACGCCCTCCAACTCCTGTTGTCCACCCGTGTAGCCTGCAGAGGTTCTCCATGGTGACGTTCTCGTGGTAGTAGTGGGGGATTATTGTCCTCAAGGGCTTGGGGGGAGATTTCAATCGGCCGGAGAAAGTACGTCACCTTCCTTCTGCCCATACGCGTACGTATATCATTAGGATTAGAATTGGCACATCGATCAAGAGGACCATAAGTGCCCTTAGATCACATCCCTCGAGCGCGCACTTCAGCCTTGACATGGTCAGCGCTGCCTTTGACAAAAGCTGCACAGTATAAGAAGAGACAACACATGAGCATGGAACAGCATTGGCCGGCCTCCACGACCAGAGCAATTATATTAACTAATGCAACTTCAGTTCTACAGGGGAGCTCAGGGTCGACTCTACAACTTCAGTTGTATCAATGCAACCGTGAGATCCTATGTTCTACTGTCAATAATTCTGTGCCCCCTATTCTAATTGTTGTTAAAGTAAGGCCGAGTATAGTTATTTTGGAAGATGTTTCTATGGCAAATGAGCAATTATATTAACTAATTCGGTGAAATGAAAAGTTTTGAGGGTCTTGTTATTATTTGCAAATGAAAAAATGGCATTAGTAGGTGGTCCCAAGTACGTGCCCGTTGCAGTGCCTTCACATCTACTAGGCAAAGAAATTAAGGAGGCCCTTGCAGCTGAAAGCAATAACAGTTTTGTGATTTGGTACTTGTCTTTGATGTGCCATCTGAGTTCCATTGGCCTCTAGATAGTCGGCTTGTGCCTTAGTGCTTCAGCATAGATAAGGTCCAATGTTTATCGTTAATGGCTACCAATTGATTTAACTTATACGATTGGTGACTGGTGTATGCAGATTGAGAAGTTCAGAGATGCACTAGCGAAGCACAGACTTCTAACACCAACAACACCATTGGCAAGGCAGGGATCTGATGATATGTCCTTGGTGTCATCCGTGATATAAACCACTTCCTTTAGTCATGTGCTATTCTTCATTGTTATTTATGTGTACAGTTTGTTCCTTTCCATAGTCACAGAGTGCAGGTTTCCAGATTTTTTACTTGTGAAGTCTACCCACGCTGCCTCGCTCTTGTTCTTTATAATGAGATGAAACTGTATGGTGGCTTTGCGAGTCAGATGAAATGTATGGTGGCTTTGGGAGTGAATCATTGTTGTTTACTAAGTATGGTGGCTTTGTGAGTGAACCATTGTGGTTTACCAAGTCCATTTCAACTCGAAAAAATGGCATCGGGAGGCAAAACAACTGCAAAAGGGAGCAAGGTTATGGCGGTACCAGTAGCGAAGGCCCAGGTCGTCTGGCAAGTCCAAGCCATATACCTGGCGACAAATGAACATGTGCTATATATATTGCTAAGTTACAACACAGACCAAATAAATTTAGTCCAACCAGTTTTTAGAAAAATATCGTAGCAAAGTACGGGCAACTGACTAGTACTTGTTAAAATTATAGTAAGAACTTGGTGCATGACATGTTATAAAATAGAAAACTAAACTCTAAATTAAATGTCTCTTGTAATTTTTAATCTTGTTTGTTAAATTTGTATTAATTTGATACAATCAGTTTAAATTTATCTTTAAATATTGTATTTCTAGTGGGGACAGATTCCCCGCGGGGTTCCCCACGGGGATATTCTCCGACGGGGACGGGGACGGGAGAAAAAGCTCCCCCGTGAGCGTTTGCGGGGACAGGGACAGGGAATTTTGTCCCCTCGAGGACGGGGATGGGAAGCCATTCCTCGACGGAGAAATCCCCGTTGCCATCCCTAATCACAACTCCTATCACACCCTCTATTCAAACTTTACTCTATAAACAATGTTGTCTACAGTGTAAAACAGTACTTTGCACGGCCATATGCACGATATGCTGGAGGCAGCATTATGCTCTCTCCAGCAGCCTCCCTACGGCACTCCCTATCTCACCCCTACTTCACTCTGCAGCTCTATAAACAGTACAATTTATAATAAAAAATAATATTTTGTACGTCTATATTCATGCTCAGTGAAGATGGTCTTAGGCCGTATCTAACCATGCCCCGAATAGCTCCATCGCCTCTGAATTCAGTGTACTTATTTCCCCTCTTTTGCTCCAACCGTGCACTCCCTTTTTTCCCCCTCTTCTCTGTGTGTCGGGAAATCCCCCTGTGTAGGGGAACTCAATCTCCTCCCTTTGTTAATCAATGATATTAAATACAGAATTAATCATTTTCAACTTTAGTTACTCCCGATGTGTCAAGAAATCCCCCTCTTCTGGAAAAATGAATCATAAAAGTACAAATAGGGAGAGATGCGAGGGAGAATAGTTGGAATCAGCGTTACAAAAATTCCATATTTGAATTGTTACTACTATTGCTGTTCTTTTATTAATCACACAATCGGATATTTAACTTGCAAACATAAGGTGCTTTATTAGATCACCGGATGGAGGGGGGACCTTATTTTCCCAGTCGTAGCACAACACCGGCCATGCTGTTATGAACTACGTAGTATGATAATAAAATCAGAGTCAAACATGCATGAGGGGCAGGATATACAGCGGTTGAAATCGAGTAACCGGAATGAATCTATCAAATAACCGATTTGAATAATCAAACAAACAAAAATACAGACTGAAAATGTGAATGGGGAGAAGCTCCATCGAAGGTAAGGAGTAATCACTTCCCCGGTCATCATCCAAGAAAATCAAACATTTGACTCAGATTCATAATTCTTTTTTACCTACCTAGCTGTACGTAGGGAAGAAGAAGTAGTAGACTCAAAGATGAGATCTATCGAGGCCCTGAAACTGTCAACACCTACTCCCATGGAACAATCCTAGCGCTAGCTCTAGCCCGGATAGAATTAAACAACATGAGAGCTGATTGAGAAAGATGGAGGACCAATATAATTATGAAAAGGGCGTTAATTAAAAGGACTGGTAGGTAGTAGAACCGAAAAGCCAATGCAGGCAATAATAATCAAATGCGCTGAAACTATATTTAACAGTGTAGACTTTGAAAACAAAAACTGGCTGCGCGGCGTTGTTCATCGCCAAGCAAGAGAGATGATCGTAATTAAGTGCAATTGTCTGCTATACTACTATTACTCCATCCTCCCATAAAATTTCAACGGGTGATTTGCGGAGATATATAAGGTGTTCTATTACATGTGCGGACGGCGAGAGTGATGTGGTGACGCGCGGGACACTAGGACTTTGGTGCAAGCGACGACAGAGAGGAGAGAGCTTGATCGATCCATGCATATCGTCCAGCAAGGGCATTAAAAAACAAGTTAATTAGCAACGGAGGAGAGCGAGAAACTGGGCAAGAGAGAACGTATGTGACTTCTAATCTAGTACTCGAACTGGACCGCAACCTTCGCTGAGATATGAATATATAGACACGGTGAGAAAACAGTCCAGCTGGTCACGCAGGCTTTTTTTTCTTCTAAAACGAAAGCGACGATCATAAATGGGCGTACGAAGCTTATTTATTTATCACTCACATATTAATTACATTGTCTATGTTTATAAATGGGCGTACGTAGAATAGAACTTGTTATGATGTTCTCTCTATATATATACTTATATACTCCTTACCAATAAAATAGTTGTCTTTGTTAAATTCAAGTGGATTTGCTCCAACGTATTTCCAACTTAGGGGGTGTTTGGTTGCCCCTGCTAAAGTTTAGCCCGGGTCACATCAAGCGTTTGACTTTCAAATAGGAGTATGAAATATAGACCCAACCAACTGGACTAGATTCGTCTCGTCTTTTAATCTTCGGCTGACAAATTTGTTTTATAATCCGACTACATTTAATACCCGAAACGGAGGTTCAAACATTCGATTGGACAGGGGCTAAACTTTAGTTTGGGGTAACCAAACGGGGCCTTATTGAAAAAATTTAAAAAGTCCGTATTAAATACTCAGTGCAGTAAACAGTTAATATCGTATGAAAAAATAACTAACGAACCACCCACTCTTGTTTTCGATACCTGCTCTCCCAGAACTTGCGCGCACAAGTAGTGTTGGTGGAATGGAGTGCTTGGCTAAACCGTGGCCTCTATACCTGAGTTGATTAGATGGCCTGACTAGCATTCAGGTTTTAGGATCAACTCCTCATATGTGTGAGTGGGACCGAATTTCAGGCTGTTGTTTAAAAAAATCTCCTCGTCTGTCCCACGCCAAAGCACAGGTCTAATGCTTGACTCTGGTCATGGTCATTCTCATATGGGTCATGATGCCGCTGTGTATTAGTGGGGCAGAGGTTCGGGGTTTTCTCAACCTATGTGAGAAGGTCTTCTTCTTAATACAATACTCGGGGTTGTCTTACCCCCAGAAGTCGAGTTAAACTGTGGCTGAGAAACGTAGAGCAGATGGCAGGATGAGGTTTATATATGCGAGTTATTAGGAGATATGAAGAGTCAAGAAGAGACTAGAGAATGAGAGAGCTAAAAGGATACTAGAGATCAGAGGTTACATGACTCTATGAATGAATTGTATAGCTTCCTGTTGAGCACCGAATTGAGCCTGCGGATGGTCCGGCCCTGAGGCCGAACGGTCCGCGGTCCGGACAGTCCGCGCCTGGGGGCCGGACGGTCCGCGCGTGCGCAGAGCAGATTAGGGTTCCGAGTTTTGTGTTACGGTTGTTAGCTAAAATCACGGGAAAAGCTCGGAAATTAGTTTGTAAAGGGTCCAGCCCCCCTCCTCTATAAATAGAGAGGTATACGGCCGATTTGTAATCATCAATCGAATCAATACAACTTCTATTTCGCATTTTATCCTAGGAGTAGTTCTAGTCTAGTTTAGGTTTAGCTATCCAATCACCAAATTCTTCGTCTCTCTTAGGCTCTACGTCGATTAGAGGAGTCTAGGTCGGCCAGCCCGAGCCTAGACACAACCTAGGATCTCTACTCCCCGTCAGGGTCCCTCCCGGGAGCGAGATCCAGGCGCCGTCGGCAATCTTTCGTCGTCCCTGCGTACGCGCGGACCGTCCGGCCCCAGGGCGCGGACCGTCCGGCCGTCAGGCAGGAGCCCTAGCCGCGCACCAGGCCGCGGACCGTCCGGCCCCAGGCCACGGACAGTCCGCCCCTGCGCAGAGAGTACCACCGCGCCTCGCACCAGGCCGCGGACCGTCCGGCCCCACGCGCGGACCGTCCGCCCCTGTGCAGAGGGCACCGCCACGGTTCTTGTTGAGTGTTTGACGCTCCGAAAAGGCATCAACATACTTTTTGGCGACTCCGCTAGGGACAACACATATAGACCTATCAAATCGGCCCTAAATGGCCGGTTCAAAAGATAGCTCTGAGGTTTCCACCAGCAATATCATCACACTGACATGGGAAGCCTTGCCGGCTGAAGAACAGCTCCTGTTCGAGGAGCGCCAGGAGCAGCTGATCCAAGAAGCAAAGGCGAAGTTCCTGGCTGACTTCAAAATGGACAGGAACAACAAAGTCGTTCGGCAACGGGCGACAGATCTGGCTTCGCTCCGACCTACTACGATTACCCCAAATGTAAGTAGCACCAACGAACTCCAATCTCTTAAAGCTTACATAGACGAACAGCGAGAACAGATGCAAAATATCATAGGGGTTATGCAAAACGATTGTAGGAGACTAGTACGTGCATTTGATAAATCTAGTATAGCAAATTTTCCTTCACACGAGGTTGAATTAGGAGATAATACACGTAATACATCGGTTAAAAGTTGTCACGACCAGTCACAACCCCCTTATGGGATGCTGATGGACACGTACCCTGAGCAAACGCAAATCGGCAGTAAACCAGCCGATCTACACATGTCCGGACCGTCCGCTCGCGAGCGCGGACCGTCCGGGTCAGCCACAGCCGGGCCCATTTTTAATGAGTTACCTAGACACGCACCCGAGCCACCACATAGGGCACCGAATTTAAACTATCCAGTCGGACGGTCCGCATACAACGACAGACGGTCCGCATATTATCACAGACGGTCCGGGTACGTATCCGGACAGTCCGCGCATGAGTCTTTTGAGGGGGATTATTACCTGAATCCTCGCCCGTCCCAACAACACTTCCCATCACATTATGCAATGCACCAGCCCATTAATTCAGGATCCAGAGCCCAGGAAAGCTTTCCGGCCCCACCTAGAAGGCCGGAAAGAAACGATCAAACATATGAGCCATATAGGGCAAATGGAAATGCACCACGTAGCTCAAACCAGTGGGGGGAACAACAACATACTAACATGCAACCAACCCCACCTATGTTTGACCAGAGAGCCGGTGGTCTTGCACCGGCTGCCATTGGTATAGTGAGGGAAGAAATAGCCGGGGCGTTCCGAGATAAGCTTGGAGTAAGCATGATCCCTGGGGGGCAATCATATCGGAAGCCTTATGACAGCCGATTTGATCACCACCCATACCCACAGGGAACCAGGATACCCGAGTTTGCAAAGTTTTCGGGTGACCAAGGAAAGAGCACGCGTGAGCACATAGGCCAGTTCCTAGCACAATTAGGAGAATTGGCCGACACCGAAGCATTCCGTGTGCGTTTATTTTCATTATCCTTAACAGGGACTGCATTCACATGGTATGCCACGCTCCCTCCTAATTCCATTTTGTCATGGGGAGACTTAGAGCAAAATTTTCATGAACATTTCTTCTCTGGTGATTATGAGCTAGATTTAGTAGACTTAGTGACCCTACGACAAGAAAAGGATGAATCGGTTAGTGATTATATCCGGAGATTCCAGGATACGAGAAACCGATGCTTTCAAATTCATTTAACAGATAAACAACTGGCGGGAATAGCCTTTGATGGATTGCGCTATTATTTAAAAGAGAGATTAGAAGGCATCCAGTTCTTTACTCTAGCACAATTACATCAGAGAGCTTCGGCTTGTGAAAGCCGAAGCAAAGAACTAGTCAGAACGGTTCATCATAATGTCCCTATAGTAGAACACAATCAAAGTAGTTTGGACGATGAACCAAAGAAAGTTTACACTGCCGAAATAGTTTGGCCCGAGCAGGCCAAATCTTCGGCTTGCTCCTCCTTGCAGTCAGTTCAAAAGGAACGACAGGAGGAGGTTAAGTTTACATTTAATGTCGGCAAATGTGATAAGATATTCGATGAATTACTAAAAAATGGTAACATTAAAATTGATTATATCGTTCCACCTGCCGACGAACTAAAGCGTCGCGCATACTGCAAGTGGCACAACTCATTTTCCCATGCCACTAATGATTGTAATGTGTTCCGACGGCAAATTCAATCGGCTATTAATGAGGGACGATTGAAATTTCAGGAGGACACGAAGCCCTTCCCAATGAATGTGATCGACTTTAATGGCAAAAAGGTCCTAATTCGGCCCAACACAGCCGATAAGGGCAAAGATAAAGAAGTCATCATCGGCAACGCACGGGAGGCCGATGGAAACAACAAAATTTCTTGCAGGAAAGTGATGGCCGAGAAGACTCCTGATGGAGGGGAGACACTGAAGGTAACCATCACAAACTCCAGCGCTGGGGGGCAAGCACAGACAAGGGGATATGCGCGAGAACCCATACTACGCATCGCGGATGGTCCGGTGTCTAGGCGCAGACGGTCCGTAACATCGCCGGACGGTCCGAAGCGTTCCGACGGACGGTCCGGCAGCGTCGAAGAGCCGCGGCGACCACGTACCTTCAAACCACGACGACCAGAAATAGGTACGTGGAAAACTAACACGTTCAAGGCAACTGGTCGGTTGGTAAAATCTAGCCCGACCTTTGATCAATTATTGTCTAAATATGTGAAAAAGAAGGCTGGCTCCAGCGACCGGCCACCAAAGGGACCTCGCTTACCCACCCAGGTGCGACGGCAGGTTAGGCCGATTGGACCACCACGCCAATCGGAAAAGACGGGAGGTCATAATGTTCAATTAAGACCTAACGTACCTGCATGGACACCTCCACCACCATATCTACCTATGCCATATTCATACACATACATACCTCCACCATACGTCCCAAATCAAATGTGGGGCATGCCACCATACCCATTTAGGATGCCACAGTACCCCGCTTGGGGGGCACCCCAAACATCTGTATTCAATAGGTTGACACCTCCAGTACAAGACCGGTTGAGAGCCCCTCAATCTGGTCCACAAGCACAGGCCCAGCAAGATTGCCGAACAATTCAGCCCCAAAGGCTGACTAATTCGGCAGGGGGGCATACAGCTACAACCTCCAACAGTACGAAAAAGGGAGGCGTCATTAAAATAGGAACGACAGATGTCGTCGTACAACAAAATAATGAAGGGCCGATGATTTTTGGTGAATCGGCCAACACAAACAAAAAAGAAAGTACGACTGTCAATAAAATAGCCGATCCAAAATACTCCATGCCCCGATGGTACCCATCGGGATTGACACGATCGCAAAAGCGAAAATTACAACGCCTTAGAGCAAAGGAGAATCAGGAGAAGGAGGCGGAAAAAATATTCAATGACACACATCCGCAGTATCCGCCACCACAAAAGAGATGGAGACCAAAGGCCGTTGAGGAAAATCAAACGGCCATAAAGACAGAAAATAAAACAGCAACTGTGCAGCTCTTTGCAGGTATAGCAGACAGTCCGGCTATAAAGACCAGACCAACCGTACAGGACGCGGACCGTCCGACCCCTGAGGCCGACTCATCCGCAATACACCATGACACCTGCAACGATGTACCAACACCCATGGAGGAAGACGACCCGCAAGGAGAAGACCTGGTCGACTACAAAGCTACGCCAGAACACTTAGAAAATTAGGAAAGCAAGGTGACGAATTGGTCAGGACCAGTATGGCGCTCGGCGGTATTGGGACTAACAGTTCGATTAAAGCTAAAGGGGTCAAGTCCGTTGAGTCAACCATCGGGACTAAGGCCACTGCGTGTCATCCTAGTAAGTGTCAAGATGCCTAAGAAAACTGATGTGATCACATCGAGTTAGTTGCTTTTGGTTCGCTTAGCTCCACCAAAAGGCAGGGGGGCATATGTTGAGCACCGAATTGAGCCTGCGGACGGTCCGACCCTGAGGCCGGACGGTCCGCGGTCCGGACAGTCCGCGCCTGGGGGCCGGACGGTCCGCGCGTGCGCAGAGCAGATTAGGGTTCCGAGTTTTGTGTTACGGTTGTTAGCTAAAATCACGGGAAAAGCTCGGAAATTAGTTTGTAAAGGGTCCAACCCCCCTCCTATATAAATAGAGAGGTATACGGCCGATTTGTAATCATCAATCGAATCAATACAACTTCTATTTCACATTTTATCCTAGGAGTAGTTCTAGTCTAGTTTAGGTTTAGCTATCCAATCCCCAAATTCTTCGTCTCTCTTCGGCTCTACGTCGATTAGAGGAGTCTAGGTCGGCCAGCCCGAGCCTAGACACAACCTAGGATCTCTACTCCCCCACGGGGTCCCTCTCGGGAGCGAGATCCAGGCGCCGTCGGCAATCTTCCGCCGTCCCTGCGTACGCGCGGACCGTCCGGCCCCAGGGCGCGGACCGTCCGGCCGTCAGGCAGGAGCCCTAGCCGCGCACCAGGCCGCGGACCATCCAGCCCCAGGCCGCGGACAGTCCGCCCCTGCGCAGAGAGTACCACCGCGCCTCGCACCAGGCCACGGACCGTCCGGCCCCGCGCGCGAACCGTCCGCCCCTGTGCAGAGGGCACCGCCACGGTTCTTGTTGAGTGTTTGACGCTCCGAAAAGGCGTCAACACTTCCATCATAACATTTAGAAACTCCTCCGCTCTATGATTTCTGAAACTCATTAACTCTAACTCCAACAGGACATGGGAGATAAGAGGTCAAATAACTCCTTGAGTGAATTCTAAAACTCCTACCATAACATTCAAAAACTCTTGCACTCTACGGTCGTGCCATGCCAAACCACGTCTCGTCTCGCCACGCCTCACCTCGCCTCGGCTCGGCGGCGGCATGTGAGCGCGTGTGGCTCGCCTTGACCCATTTATTAGCCACTCAAGATATATAGACATATATAGACAGATAGGTTGAACCACATAAATGGTGTAACCTTCCCATCAACTACTAGTATGGTATTATGTCCAAGACAACACTAATTAAATACGAGCCTTTAGAATTATAAATATTTTAAATGGGCAAAGTCCATAAAATACTAACAAGAATCAACACGTGTGTATCAAATCCAACTAATATGATCTTTATGTGTACACGAGATTCAATATATGCTGCTAGTTGCCACTACTGATTAAAGATGAGAAAATGGTTTTCGATCATGACCATCTGCATATGAATCTAATAGGTCACACATTTAAGAGGTTGTAACAGTTGGATAGATGGTTAACTTTAGTGCAAGTGGGAGATTATTGAATATATGCCTAAGCGCCAATCATGATCCATGAGATCGCTAATGGCTCTTTAAGGGAAAAACTTATTAGTAAGGGTCTATATATATGAAAATAATTATGTGCTGGAGAGAACCATTTGAGGCATTGTTGTTGCTACCTCTCTCCCTTGGTTGCAGCCACCCATGACAGTGTTGCTATTTCTATTGCTACGTGCATAGTGCTAGCACATCGGCGTCATGATATTTCATTCTCGCACATGTGGACATCGTGAATACGTTGTTGTTGTTGTTGTTGTTGTTGTTGTTGTTGTTGTTGTTGCGGTGTTGATCAACGATGAACTTGAGGTGCACGAGTGAATATGTTGACGTTGTTAGTACGCGAGGACGTATGCCTACTTCAACTATAGCGACATACTTTTTTCATTGTGCTATATGTCTAGTGATAACGATCCATGATCCTTCGTTGTTCTCAACCATTCAAGATAGACATATCTGATCAACCATATAAATGGTGTAACCGTTCCATTAACAAGTCATACAATATTATGTCCAAGACAACGCTTATTTAATACGAGACTTTGGAATTATTAAATATTTTAAATAGGTCAAGAACATAAAATACTAATAAGAATCAGCACATGAGTATATCAAGGTCTAGCTAATATGATCTTTATATGTACATTAGATTTAATATATGTTGCTAGGCACCACTATTAATTAATAATCAGAAAAAGTTTTCGATCATGATTGTCTACACATGAATCTAATAGGTCACACATTTTAAAAGGTTGGAACAAAATTGATTAGATGGCTAACTCTAGTTGAAAGGGAAATAGGGCCTAAATCTAGCTATTTCTATATTTTTTTGGTGCTTGATGACCATCACAACCATGTGAACTAACTAGTTTACTAAGTATATGATCTCAGGTCCATAAGAAATAAGAAAATACGTCAAAAGATCGATCTCAAATTTCAGAAAGCACGAACCGTCTGGGCCCCTAATTCGAACCGTCCGAGACACTATACTCAAATTTGGATAGGAACTATGTCGAATTGAAGAAATTAACTACACACCATCCAAAGTTGAATCAAGTATCGTCAGGTGCCATGCGTGGACCGTTCGGCTATAATTCGCGGACTGTCCACCCGTTCAAAGACTGATCAACCCAAAGATGACAAGTTTGGTAAAAAGATTTTAGCACCAAGCGTGAACTGTCCGGTATTACATACGAACCATTCACGAAGCACTTTATCTAACATCTGGTGACACATTTAATGCTCTTATAGCTATTGATATAGCCAATGCAAAAAAAACCCTTGCAATCTAGTTGTTGATCTTTGTAAGAAAAATAGACCCCAACCCATTTGACTATGTGATGTTGGTGTTTGATGAACAATATAACTAGTGAACTAATGTTTTCTAAGTGTTTTTGTTTTGTAGTTCATAAGATGCGAAGTGAATTGTACTTAGGCCTTGAGGATGCAACACCTCAAAAGAAGACCTAAAAATATTGTCCTTCTATGACATTTTGATGGTATCATGAGTGTCACAGAAGGTGTGTAATTAAAGGTCTTATGTGATGAAACATAAAAAATATGGCGTTCCTAAGGAGGAATATTCTTAGGAACGCTATTATTTATTAGGAAAAATTCCCTATGTGCCATCGAAATTTATAATCATCGCTTATGTGCCATTGAGTGGCATATAGAGAAATTTTTTTGTGTGTATGACATGTGGGGCAGGTGGCACACAAGGGATGAATATAATTTTCGATGGCATATAGGGAATTGCTCTATTTATTATGTTTCGTCACAAAAGACATTTAATTACACACCTTCTGTGACGCTTATGATACCATCAAAACGTCATATAATGTCAATATTCTTGTAAAAGATTCCAAAAAGACCTATAAATACTCAGCACAAGTCCAAGACACAAAACCAAAAGAGCCCAAGGAAAGAAGATAGAAGATTCAATAAATGGGTTGTCAGTTGGCGCTCCGGTGGCTCACCAGACCAGTCTGGTCCAGTAGTGCACCGGATAGTGTGCACAGAGAGCTCTGCAATCGGCTCTCGGGCAGGGGGCAGCTAGCACATCGGACTAGTCTGGTGGCGCATAGGACCGTGGTCCAATGATCAACAATGGCTAGTCGCCAACTACTATGTGACGTGGTGGGCACTGGACCGTGCGGGTGGCACACCGGACCGTCTACAGTGGTGACAGGGTGCAACAACTAGCTAACATGGAGGGTTGGACCGGACCGGTTCGATGCGCCCACACACAGAAAGCTATAGGTTCCTTCCTACTACTAAAATTGAGTGGGGGCTCTATATAAACCCCCTAGCCAACCATTTAGAGTTGTTGGAGCACAAGAAACATATCCAAAGCATAGAGACATATTTCCAAGAGCTCCATCATACAAGTGCTTAATAGAATCACTCAATGATTAGCGTAGGTGCTTTGCGATTTGCTTAGGTTAGTTAGACTGCATTAGCGCTTGCTCTAGGTTTGTTCCTAGTTATTGTGAGGTTAGAAAACACACAAAACCCTTTGGCTCTTGCGCAAGCTATTGTAATTGTACCAAGTGAGCAAGAGTCTTGCGAGACCACATCAACCAAGTTTGTGGTGCAGCCGCCACCATGCACTGAAGGGAACGAGGCCCGCGGTGTTTCGGCCTAAAGCTCGATAGTGAAGACAGCAAGGAGCGTCCGAGAGGAGCCGAAAGCGGAGCACCACTTGCGCGTGGAGAAGGCTCACGACTCTCTATGGAGTTACTTGTCTGTGGTGCTTGGCCCTCACCTGAGCTACCCTTTGCATAGAGGTACCAACGAGGATTAGTCAGAACCTTGCGTGGTTCTAGATACCTAGGTAAAAATATCGGTGTCATCCGCAGGAGTTTGAATATCTACCTTTGCTCTTTAGCTTCCACAGTGCTTAAGTTTCAATCTCTCTATTCCTAGCTTAGTATATATAGGACTAGAACTTAGGTTGTAAAACTCTTTTTGTAGTAGAGATAGCAACACTTCTCAAATTAGGTTTCTATAAAGTTGTGAGTTGTGACGCACTACGTGCAGAAACCTAAGTGACCTACACATAAAATCATAGGGTTTCAATGTAGGCCACTTAGGTTTCTACACATAGTGTCACAACTTTCTCGAAACATTCTCAAATTTTTATCGCAATCTCTACATATGATATCATGATATGTGGACAAGTTTCATGATTTTCTGACTATGTTTGTGTTTTATACAATTTTTAAACAACTGGATGGCAAGTTCAATGTCATGTTTAGTGAGCATGGTGCTCGAAGATTCCGGTCTATTCCTGAAATTGTTCGTAACTTATGCTAAATAACATGAATATCATTTTTGCATGCACTGTTTTCCATATTTCAAGTGACTTGCAGTTCAAATTTGAATTTTCCGAAGAAATTCAATTAAACGAACTAAATCTAATAGTTATAGAAAACACTTTTATAATTGTGCAAAAATAGAACATGTAAGTCTACATAGTGTAGGAACATAACATAAAAAGTTTGGTTGGGAAAAGAAAAAAATAAAAATGTATTTTGCCGAATGTCCAAAAATGACACTTGGCACAGCAAGCTCTGCCGGATGTCAGATGCCGGACACTTGGCAAAGAGGCTTCTTTGCCGAGCGCCAAAGCCCGACGCTCGGCAAAGATAACAGTCATCAGCTTTAAACGGCCACTGACGACCTTTTGGCAAGTTCGTTGTTTGCCGAGTGTTTGTCGAGTGTCAGATGTCGGACACTTCGCACAGGTTTCTTTGTTGAGTGTATTTCTGTGCCGAGAGCTCTGCTCTCAATAAATGCGATCATTACCGAGAGCAGGATTTTGCTAAGTGTCCAATAAAAAGCACTCGCTAAAACGTCAAGCACTCGGCAAAGAACCGGATTTCGGTGGTGGGAGAGAGGGCCGCATGGATTAGTTTAACCTGAACGAGAACGAACGAAAGAAATTTACTGCTTCTATGTAAAAGAAAATCATCGAGCGATCGCGGATCGCAATCACATCGACCAGTCAACCCTCCTCTCTGCTCTCGCGGATGGCGAGAAGTGAGAACACTATATCCAAGTTTGACGCAGGCAGCTCGACTGATGTAACTAACGTCACACGCCGTCAGATTAGTAATCAACTAATGATCCGACGGCCGTGCAGCTGGCCAGCTGTCCGTGGATCCTAGGTAGCTGGGATGAATGAGTGACTCATGCACCCTTATATATAAAGCAGCTTCTTCTCCGACATGCTCAATACATGTATAGAGAGAGAGGGAGCGCGCGCGCTAGGCAAAGCCGAAAGCCTTGCCTAGCCACCAACCAAAGGCGCGCGGGAAGGAACGCCGCTCTAGCTATCTAGCAGCCCTGAAGACCCAAGTGCCGGCCGGCCGGATCCATCAAACGAATCGGGGATGGACCGGGAGATCCACCGGGTGACGAGCCTTCGTCGGGACAGCTCGCTGTGGCGCCGCGGGGACGATGTGTTCTCGCGGCAGTCGTCCCGGTTCCAGGACGAGGAGGAGGACGACGAGGAGGCGCTGCGGTGGGCAGCGCTGGAGCGGCTGCCCACGTACGACCGGGTGCGGCGCGGCATCCTGGCGCTGCACGACGCCGGCGGCGAGAAGGTGGAGGTGGACGTGGGGCGGCTGGGCGCCCGCGAGTCCCGCGCCCTCGTCGAGCGCCTCGTCCGCGCCGCCGACGACGACCACGAGCGCTTCCTGCTCAAGCTCAAGGAGCGCATGGACCGCGTCGGCATCGACTACCCGACCATCGAGGTGCGCTACGAGAACCTGCACGTCGAGGCGCAGGTGCACGTCGGCGACCGGGGGCTCCCCACGCTCATCAACTCCGTCACCAACACCATCGAGGTACGGTACGGACGGTCGATTTACTACCGTATGGCGGTTCTCTATGTCTACTTGGCATGCATGTGGTCGGTTCGACGAACCATTCAACCACGGCCGGGTCGTTGAACAATATTCAAACTAGCCACCCATCAACAGCAGCTGCAGCAAACCAAAAACCATTTCGATCGACCTCTCCCGCCACCAACCACCCATCACCCGCCCGACCCGTCGCGTCTCCGATCCATCCATATCCATACCGCGAGGAGCAACCATCATGTTGGGCGCTCGCTGCGACGCCGGAGAGCGGCACTGCGGCGTTCCGCCGAGCACCTGCCGTGCGCGCTCGACTTCTGGCACCTTGCTCCTCGCTCAGCCGCCGCTGCGGCTGCGCGACCCTTCGCCGCAGCATCTAATATATGCACTCCATCTCCATCCCAGTCGATCCTTTAGTTACTAAAATCGAAGTGTTTCTCCCTCCCAGTCCATCGGGAACGCGCTCCACGTCTTGCCCAGCAGGAAGCAGCCGATGACCGTCCTCCACGACGTGAGCGGGATCGTGAAGCCCCGAAGGATGACTCTGCTGCTCGGGCCTCCCGGCTCAGGCAAGACCACCTTGCTCCTGGCGCTGGCGGGGAAGCTCGACAAGGACCTCAGGGTCTCGGGGAAGGTCACCTACAACGGGCACGGGATGAACGAGTTCGTCCCCGAGAGGACGGCGGCCTACATCAGCCAGCACGATCTCCACATCGGGGAGATGACTGTCAGGGAGACCTTGGCCTTCTCGGCGCGGTGCCAAGGTGTTGGCACCAGATATGGTACGCCTGTGATGTGCCTTCTAGCTTTTGTTTCATTCAGACCATTGGACGGATCGATGAGCACTAAGATCTAAGATCTGTTGTTTGCCTTGTTCTAGAAATGCTGACCGAGTTGTCGAGGAGGGAGAAGGCAGCAAACATCAAGCCAGATCATGATATTGATATCTATATGAAGGTGAGGCTGTTCCAGATAATATGCATTCTATGCTTCTTAAAAAAACTATTTATGCAAGTAAAAAAAACAGGAAGGTTTCAGCACTTATGGTGGACTGTCATAAACTTCTGTAGGCCTCAGCTATGGGTGGACAAGAATCCAGTATTGTTACAGACTACATACTGAAGGTACAATCTGCTAGCTGTAACACAACAAATATGACTTTTTTTGGTTTAAAATCACGAAACTGATATCTCAAGCCTGCTGCTCGTCTATATATACCTGCAGATATTAGGCTTAGAGGTCTGTGCTGATACGGTGGTAGGAAATGAGATGATGAGGGGTATTTCTGGTGGTCAACGGAAGCGTGTCACAACAGGTACAAGCAATGCTCAAAATACAAACCCAGGACATCTTGTTTTTTTCCTAAATTGATGTACTTTACTGTAAAAATCACTAGAAAAAAACACATTCTGAACTGCGTACTCCTTTCACTGCTTAGGTGAAATGCTTGTTGGTCCGGCAAGAGCTCTGTTCATGGACGAGATCTCCACTGGACTGGACAGCTCAACCACATACCAGATTGTGAACTCGCTGAGGCAGACCATCCACATCCTCGGCGGAACTGCAGTCATTTCCTTGCTCCAGCCAGCGCCTGAGACGTACAACCTGTTCGATGACATCATACTCCTATCTGATGGGCATGTCGTATACCAGGGCCCCCGTGAGCATGTCCTCGAGTTCTTTGAGTTCATGGGCTTCAGATGCCCAGCCAGAAAGGGCGTTGCCGACTTTTTGCAGGAAGTATGTGCATCATCTATAAATCCCGTCATCTAGTGGGTTTTCGTTTTTTTTAAAGATGAAGTGCACTGACATGTTTGAATTGTTCAAAAGGTGACATCAAGGAAAGACCAGGGGCAGTATTGGTGTCGGCAGGACAGGCCATACCGTTTTGTGCCCGTGAAGAAATTTGCAGATGCATTCAGTACATTCCACGTGGGCCGGTCCATACAGAATGAACTTTCAGAGCCGTTTGACAGGACCCGGAGCCACCCTGCTGCCCTGGCTACTTCAAAGTTTGGTGCCAGCAGGATGGAATTGCTCAAGGCCACTATTGATAGGGAGCTTCTACTCATGAAGAGGAACGCATTTATGTACATTTTCAAGGCTGTTAACGTGAGTTCAAGCTTTTTTTACATGCTTATTCTGATGATTAAGGTAGAGATTATCCGACATCAGTCTAAACCTTTTTTTTCTTCTCCATTGTGGTTGTAGCTTACTGTCATGTCGTTTATCGTGATGACCACATTTTTCCGTACCAACATGAAACGAGATGCGTCGTATGGAAGCATCTACATGGGGGCGCTCTTCTTTGCCCTGGACACAATCATGTTCAACGGTTTCGCTGAGCTTGCCATGACTGTCATGAAACTGCCGGTTTTCTTCAAGCAGAGGGATCTTCTCTTCTTCCCAGCGTGGGCCTACACCATACCGTCGTGGATCCTTCAGATCCCCATCACGTTTCTGGAAGTCGGGGTTTATGTTTTCACCACATACTATGTCATTGGATTCGATCCCAGCGTGATCAGGTAAGATGCACTAGAACGCGTGTCCTTTCATGGCGCTTAGTTTTTTTTTCTAATCAGAAATAATCAGATTGAACATCGAATGGTAGATAAATTTGTTATACGAAGTCTGAATGATTGTTTTTCATCAGGTTCTTTAAGCAGTATCTGCTGCTCCTTGCACTCAATCAGATGTCGTCTGCGCTTTTCCGCTTCATCGCTGGAATAGGAAGAGACATGGTTGTGTCTCATACCTTCGGCCCCTTGGCACTGCTGGCTTTTCAAACACTGGGTGGCTTTATAATTGCAAGACGTAAGTAACTCAACTTTTTCTGGTGATAACATGAATGGTGTTCTCGTCTATATGTTTATCTTGATCTATGTATCTCTCTTTTCCAGCTGATGTGAAGAAATGGTGGATTTGGGGTTACTGGATCTCTCCTCTATCGTATGCACAGAATGCCATTTCAACAAATGAATTTTTGGGGCACAGCTGGAGCAAAGTAAGTGAACCATATATATCTTGACCAGCAGACGAGGAAAAACAAAAACTAACGTGCTTTTTCCTGGTACAGATTGAAAATGGAACAACCGTGGGAATTCGAGTTCTTCGAAGTCGCGGTGTCTTTACTGAAGCGAAATGGTACTGGATCGGGCTCGGTGCCTTGGTTGGATATGCTCTCCTCTTCAACCTTCTCTACACTGTAGCTCTTGCAGTTTTGAGTCGTAAGTACATTTATAAGACATTTTCTACATGTATAACAGACACAATTAGCAAATAGCAAATCTGTGATTTGACTCAAAAGATTGTAACTGTAGCCACTTGATTTTTTTCTGACAGCATTCACTGATTCCCACGGGTCAATGTCTGAAGAGGAATTGAAAGAAAAGCATGCCAATTTAACCGGTGAAGTGGCAGAGGGCCACAAGGAAAAGAAATCTAGGAGGCAGGAGTTGGAGCTGTCCCACAGCGTTGGGCAAAACCTTGTGCATAGCAGTGAGGATTCTAGTCCGAACAGGAAGGGAATGGCGCTCCCGTTTCCACCACTGTCACTTACCTTCAATGACATAAGATACTCGGTGGACATGCCAGAGGTGAATTTTTTTTCCCCATGAAGTTGAAATACAAAAATATACTGTATGACATAGCCAAGATTTCTTACCTGGTCATGTTTTTTTTCCCTTAACGCGCAGGCGATGAAAGCGCAAGGAGTTACAGAGGATCGTTTGCTGCTTTTGAAGGGTGTCAGTGGTTCTTTCAGGCCAGGAGTCCTAACTGCACTGATGGGCGTTAGTGGCGCTGGGAAGACCACCCTTATGGATGTCTTGGCCGGCAGGAAAACTGGGGGCTATATCGAGGGAGAGATTACCATCTCAGGGTACCCAAAGAAGCAGGAGACGTTTGCACGCATATCAGGATACTGTGAGCAAAATGACATCCATTCTCCGCATGTAACCGTGTACGAGTCACTCCTGTTCTCTGCATGGCTGCGCCTTCCTTCAGACGTCAACTTAGAAACCAGAAAGGTTAGTGACAAATAGTACAAGCAAATAATCAGATCTTGGATTTTTTTTTTTGGTCTCCTGAACTGCTTGTAGATCTTATCTGCTAAACTTCATTATGACAACAGATGTTTATCGAGGAGGTCATGGATCTTGTAGAGCTCACATCACTGAGGGGTGCACTCGTGGGGCTTCCTGGAGTGAGTGGCCTGTCAACCGAGCAACGCAAGAGGCTGACTATCGCCGTGGAGCTTGTCGCCAACCCTTCGATCGTCTTCATGGACGAGCCAACCTCCGGTCTCGATGCTCGCGCGGCTGCGATCGTGATGAGGACCGTAAGGAACACCGTCAATACTGGGAGGACTGTTGTCTGCACCATTCACCAGCCGAGCATTGACATATTCGAAGCATTTGACGAGGTGACCGATTCCTCTTGCCTTGCCCTTGCGTGCGTAAGAGCGGGCGCGCGGGTGATATGATGTTGCTACAAGATCATGTACTGACTGTTTGTTTATGTCTGGATTATATTTACAGCTTTTCCTAATGAAGAGAGGTGGAGAAGAGATATACGTCGGCCCAGTGGGCCAGAATTCGTCAAGACTGATCGAGTACTTCGAGGTGAGAAGAGAAGTGAAGGACGGTTATTATAATTGCCTGCTAGAAAAAACCAAAAATGAAAACCCTGTTATCTTATCTGTTCAGGGAATCGAAGGCATTAGCAACATCAAGGATGGGTACAACCCGGCCACGTGGATGTTGGAAGTGACCTCTAGCTCTCAGGAAGAGATCCTCGGGGTCGATTTCAGTGAAATCTACAGGCGATCAGAATTGTACCAGTAAGCAAGCAAGCAAGCAAAGCCTCCTGGCATGCAGTTGCAGTTGCAGAACCAGAGCAGAGGAATAATATACAGGTGTCTCCGAATGATCTAACCGGTTTCCAATTTTGTTTTCCTCGTTATTTGCAGAAGGAACAAGGCACTCATCGAGGAGCTGAGCGCGCCACCTCCAGGCTCTAGCGACCTCAACTTCGCCACGCAGTACTCCAGGTCGTTCTTCACCCAGTGCCTAGCGTGCCTGTGGAAGCAGAAGAAGTCGTACTGGAGGAACCCGTCCTACACAGCCGTGAGGCTGCTGTTCACCATCGTCATCGCGCTCATGTTTGGGACCATGTTCTGGGACCTCGGACGAAAGACGTGCGTACATCATCTATATATATAGCATTTTTATTCTATATCTGCAGACTGCAGTGCAGTGCAGTGTATTTCTCTAACGCCTTACTCGCTCGTGTCCTGGCTGGGTGCAGTAAAAAACAGCAGGATCTGTTCAACGCCATGGGGTCCATGTACGCTGCAGTTATATACATTGGAGTGCAGAACTCCGGTTCGGTCCAGCCCGTGGTGGTGGTGGAGCGAACGGTCTTCTACCGAGAACGAGCGGCGGGCATGTACTCAGCTTTCCCGTACGCATTTGGACAGGTGATCTGCGCTGTCATTGCTGTTCCAAGCTTCTTAGGGATGTGAAGGACGAAAAAAAAAGTTGATTCTTTTTTTTTTAAAAAAAATTTGCTTTCCTTACTTTGCAGGTGGCGATTGAGTTTCCTTACATCTCTGTCCAGACGCTGATATACGGAGTGCTGGTGTATTCGATGATCGGGTTCGAGTGGACTGCTGCCAAGTTCCTCTGGTACCTCTTCTTCATGTACTTCACGCTGCTCTACTTCACCTTCTACGGGATGATGGCGGTCGGCCTGACTCCCAACGAAAGCATAGCAGCCATCATCTCGTCGGCATTCTACAACGTGTGGAACCTCTTCTCAGGGTACCTGATCCCCCGGCCTGTAAGTAACTCTCCTCTTGGCCTGCCTTGCATTACTATTGCATTTTCCGGTCCCCTTGGTAAATCTTTCTTTTCTTTTTCTTTTCTTTTTTGTTTTTTGGTTCAGAAAATGCCTGTCTGGTGGAGGTGGTACAGCTGGGCCTGCCCGGTCGCATGGACGCTCTATGGGCTGGTCGCCTCCCAGTTCGGCGACATCACGGATCCGCTGGAGGACTCGGTGACGGGCCAGAGCGTGGCGCAGTTCATCACGGATTACTTCGGCTTCCACCACGACTTCCTGTGGGTCGTCGCGGTGGTGCACGTAGGGCTGGCCGTCTTCTTCGCGTTCCTGTTCAGTTTCGCCATCATGAAGTTCAACTTCCAGAAGAGATGAGGGCAAGCAGGAGGCGCACACCGTTGGTAGTTTCGCATTCGGTTTTTTTATTATTATTTTATTTATTTGGCAGTGGCCAGCATACCTGCTGTGCCCATCGATTAGACTGAAGTAGCTGTCATGTAAATGGCTTGTAGAGTTTAGTTTGTATTTCAAGCGTATATAGAAACACTACAAGTTGTAGGCAAACAGAAGCATTGTAAAGAGTTGAGCCTCCTGCTGCCCTGGCCTACCTGTCAGAGGCACGGAGCGCTTTGTCAGAGAATGTAAAACGTATAATGTCATTCTGACGAATCAGTGGGAGCAGAATTTTGACTAAGTACCTCTACCGCAGATGACTTGAGAAGATCAGATTGGTGCTCATGCCTTCGTGGAGTATTAGTACGGATGAAACTAGGATAGAAAAATCCCCGTACCGTCGTACACCGTAATAACCGACCTGTATCCAAAAAAACATGAACGGGAAAATTCCTAGGAAAAGCGTCGGGAACGCAAACGCTTGAGGCATTTTCCCATCCGTTTTTACAGCTCGTCAGTATTTCTTGTTTTGTTTATACAAAGTTAAGCTCATCCAAGCATTCAAGCCCTTCTACGTGTTTGAGAAGAAAAAAAATCATAGCATTTTCATTTCTCATCCGAGCTAAATTCTTTCTTACAGGTACGGGTATTAGAGTTAGTGGAGAGCAATGGTAATGGCTCAAGAATGGTAGCCCATGAGCACTCGTTAAGTCTAAGTAGGTGGCCAGACAAATTAAAATGGCAATTAAGGTGGAAAATGATAAACCAAGATACTATGATTTTGACAGAGTAGATTCTGAAGATGGTTTGACATACTCTGTCTATTGGAATCTGATGATGATGAAAGCGACCAAGCCTCCACGACAAACAAGGGAACGATTGATCAATCTGCTTTATGCAAAGGGTTTCCTGTCCAAGTGTCGCATTTCTTGCAACTCCTATCGGTTTCCTGAAGCACGTACTTCTAAAGGAATGCAATGCTGCATTTAAGTTCTGACATAGTATGGAGTCCTACAGTACAGAATAGCAACCATTACATTACACACCTGTGGCGTCAGGAAATCTAAAGACTGGAAATACTGAGCCATCACAGTACAAAAAAGATGGCATTGGTCCTGTTTATTAGCTGTTTAGTTATATCTCATTTTATTTTTTAAAAAAGCAATGACATACGTGTGGTGGTTTTAAAAGAGGAAGGAGGGCGAGAAAAACAGTATCGTTGGGTTTCTTCTTCCATTCTCAGGATGAGAAGCCATGACTGCGATGGGATCGACAAAATTGCCATTGCTACTACCCCCAAGTACAAGCAGTGTCCTGTCGCGATCGAGACAGTAGGTGCGGTGCGTGCAGGTGCGGCTCACTTTCCCATCCACGCTCGGGTCGTCGTCGCGTGTCCATGGCCCGTCCGTCTGTTTCTTACCTCATTTTTTAAAATCTCATTTTTAAAATCTCGCCAAACAGTATAAAAATTTTCGATTAGATTCTGTGTCAGTATAAAACTGATAACAAGATTTAGATTGTATTTTATTGTAACTTCTCAAAAAATCTATGAATGACAAAACACACACACAGAAGACCTCCTAGTGCCTGACGGACTGCCGCGCCGCCGCCGTCCCGTCCCGTCCCGTCCCGTCGTCCACAAACCCAAGCAACTTTCCTCCCGGGTCCATTCGGATTCAGGACAGCCAAATCAAAGACGTGTTCTTAGCTTCGTCCGCGTTTCATTTCAACGCATCAGTCCGGCGCATAAAATTCTCAACTCCGCCTCTAGCTGCCAGTCTTGGCCTGGAAGCCAAAAAAACATGGACATTTTAGAGAAACAATGGCACGCGTTGACAGACAGTTGTGCACAATAATCGACATATAATAATGATCCGAAAGGGGGACAGGTCCTTAACCGTCTACGGATGGTCATAACGACAAGTCAAGCAACGGTTTTGACGCCGTCACTGATGACAGCATCAAATGCGAGAAACAGCCAGGTTTATAGTAACAACCAAGAAGCGCGCATTCTCAAATCTCAAGAGACCGAGGCAGCTGTCAGCGCACGTGGTTGCAAAACTTTTTTTTTCTTCTTCAATAAGCCGAAGATTTACGCATCACTATAATTAATTTTGACTATTTGCTAGAGATGAAAAGAATACAATAGGGCTAGTAGAGACAGAGTTCGACTTACAATAATTCACTCATGCATGCACATTTGTATATCCAAAGCTGTCGTCTTCGTGCTTGCGTCTATTAGCAGCTTCAGCCGAAGCCGACCTTCGGCATTACTCCTGTAGCAGATGAAACAAGATAAAAGATAGTTGTTGAATTAGTGTTTTGAGGACTCTCAAGAGAAGAAGGTCCTCAACATTAGGCAAACAAATGGCAGCGACTAGGAGACTCACCGAAGACGAAGAGCTCATGGAGTACATCATCACTCGTCTCTATGAAGAGTTCATACCCTTGGTGTCAGTCTTATGCGCTCGTGTCGAACCCATCACCGTTAACGAGATATATTCATAGCTCATAAACTTCGAAAGTCGAGACGACCTCCTCCATTAAGACGACGACAGATTGTGTATATAGTAGGAAGGGTGCACAACAATGGTGGACGTGGTTGGCCCTGTGATAGAGGCGAGCACGACACATATGTTGGTCACGACAGCTTCAATGGTAGTGGTGACTTCGACCATGATGGCAAAGGCTAGGGATAGGGCGAAATAGTCATCTACCATATATGCTTTAACAAAAAAAACACATCGCTACTGAGTGTTGGTATAGGTACGACGAATCCTACGATCCAGGCCAGAAGGTTGCAATGACTACCACATGCTCATAAAAAATAGATCCAAATTGGTACATGGACTCCGGTGTGACTAACCACAATACCAGTGAGCTCGAGAAGCTGACGACCCAAAACAAGTATGATGGAAAAGATCAAAATCACATAGCTAGTGGATCATTTATGAATATTAGATATACAGGTCACACTTCATTTTACACTCCTAGCCCCAATTTCATCCTTAAAGATATTCTATATGTTTTAAGGTCTAAAAAGAATCCCATTTCCATGCATCGTCACACTTTTGATAATTCTGTCTTTATTGAGTTACACCCAAATTTCTTTCTTGTTAAGGACTAGAAAACTAGGATGGTTGTTCTTAAGGACGATGTGTAGGAGGGCTATATCTGAAAGTCGCCTAGAGGGGGAGGGGTGAATAGGCAAATCTGAAATTTATAAACTTTAAGCACAACTACAAGCCGGGTTAGCATTAGAAATAAAACCGAGTCCGTTAGAGAGGGCGAAAACAAATCACAAGCAAATGAAAGCAGATGACACGGTGATTTGTTTTACCGAGGTTCGGCTCTTGCAAACCTACTCCCCGTTGAGGTGGTCACAAAGACCGGGTCTCTTTCAACCATTTCCCTCTCTCAAACGATCACCTAGACCGAGTGAGCTTTTCTCCTCAATCAATTGGGTCACTTAGACCCCACAAGGACCACCACAACTTGGTGCCTCTTGCTTTGATTACAAAGTTGTTGAGAATAAGAATGAGGAAGAAGAAAAATGATCCAAGCGACAAGAACTCAAATGCACACGAAAATCTCTCTCTCACTAGTCACTAAGTGTTGGGAGTGATTTTGGACTTGGGAGAGGATTTGATCTCTTGTTTGTGTCTTGGAGTGAAGTCTAGAGCTCTTGTATTGAATGCAATGGCTGAAAACTTGGATGCCTTGAATGGTGGTGGTTGGGGGTATTTATAGCCCCAACCACCAAACCAACCGTTGGGGTTGGGCTGCTGTCGATGGCGCACCGGACACTGTCCGGTGCGCCAGCCACGTCACCCAATCGTTAGGGTTCTAATGATTTCGACCGTTGGAGCTCTGACATCTTGGTGCACCAGATAGTCCGGTGCCGCACCGGACAGGCACTGTTCACTGTCCGGTGCGCCTCTGGCGCCTGCTCTGACTTCTGCCGTGAACTGTAGCTCTGTCAAGGCACTGTGCAGTCGACTGTTGCGCTGATAGTCGTTGCTCCGCTTGGTGCACCGGACAGTCCGGTGGCACACCGGACAGTCCGGTGAATTATAGTGGAGTGCGCCTGGAGAAACCCGAAGGTGAAGAGTTTGAGGTCAATCCACCCTGGTGCGCCAGACCAGGGTCCTCTTCGGTTTCTTTTGCTCCTTTCTTTTCAACCCTAACTCAGATCTTTTTATTGGTTTGTGTTGAACTTTTGGCACCTGTAGAACTTATATTCTAGAGCAAACTAGTTAGTCTAATTATTTTTGTTTGGCAATTCAACCACAAAAATCATTTAGGAAAAGGTTTGACCCTATTTCCCTTTCATTCTCCCCCTTTTTGATGATTGATGCCAACACAAACCAAAGCAAATATATAAGTGCAGAATTGAACTAGTTTGCATAAGGTAAGTGCAAAGGTTGCTTTGGAATTAAACCAATTTATACTTTCATAAGATATGCATGGATTGCTTTCTTTCTTTTAATATTTTGGACCACTTTTGCACCACTTGTTTTGTTTTTGCAAATTCTTTTGGAAATTCTTTTCAAAGTCTTTTTGCAAATAGTCAAAGGTATATGAATAAGATTTCGAGAAGCATTTTCAAGATTTGAAATTTTCTCCCCCTATTTCAAATGCTTTTTCCTTTGACTAAACAAAACTCCCCCTTGATGAAATTCTCCTCTTAGTGTTCAAGAGGGTTTTACTAATTGAAGGAAGATTAATATATTTTAGATACAAATTTTTGAAAAACTCCTCCTTAAAATATAGATACCAATTGAGATAGAATTTCTTAGAGGAATACTAATTTGAAAGATACCAATTGAAAACATTAAAAAAACTTTGTTTCGAAAAACTTTGAAATTAGTGTGGTGGTGCGGTCCTTTTGCTTTGGGCTAATACTCTCTCTCCCTTTGGCATGAATAACCAAAAACGGAGTCTTTAGAGCCCTTTTACTTTCTCCCCCATGGTATGAGTAATAAGAGTGAAGATTATACCAAAGTGGAGAGCGGTGCGGAGTGACGACGAAGGGTAAATAATACCGATAGAGTGGAGTGGAAGCCTTGTCTTCGCCGGAGACTCCATTTCCCTTTCAATCTATGACTTAGCATAGGAATACACTTGAAAACACATTAGTCGTAGACATAAAGGAGATATGAACAAAGGTACATAAATGAGCTATGTGTGCAAAGTATCAATCAAAGTTCCTAGAATCAAGAATGTTTGGCTCATTCCTAAGTTTGGTAAAGGTTTTCTCATCTAATGGTTTGGTAAAGATATCGACTAATTGTTCTTTGGTGCTAACATAAGCAATCTCGATATCCCCCTTTGTTGGTGATCCCTCAAAAAGTGATACCGAATGGCTATGTGCTTAGTGCGGCTGTGCTCAACAGGATTATCCGCCATGCAGATTGCACTCTCATTATCACATAGGAGAGGGACTTTGGTTAATTTGTAGCCATAGTCCCTAAGGGTTTGCCTCATCCAAAGCAATTGCGCGCAACAATGGCCTGTGGCAATGTACTCGGCTTCGGTGGTAGAAAGAGCTACTGAGTTTTATTTCTTTGAAGCCCAAGACACTAGGGATCTTCCCAAGAACTGACAAGTCCCTGATGTGCTCTTTCTATCAATTTTACACCCTGCCCAATCAGTATCTGAATAACCTATTAAATCAAAAGTGGATCCCTTGGGGGTACCAAAGACCAAACTTAGGTGTATGAACTAAATATCTCAAGATTCTTTTCACGGCCCTAAGGTGAACTTCCTTAGGATCGGCTTGAAATCTTGCACACATGCATACGGAAAGCATAATATCCGGTCGAGATACACATAAATAGAGTAATGATCCTATCATCGACCGGTATACCTTTTGATCTACGGATTTACCTCCCGTGTCGAGGTCGAGATGCCCATTGATTCCCATAGGTGTCTTGATGGGCTTGGCATCCTTCATTCCAAACTTGGTAAGTATATCTTGAATGTACTTGGTTTGGCTGATGAAGGTCCCCTCTTGGAGTTGCTTGACTTGAAATCCTAAGAAATACTTCAACTCCCCCATCATAGACATCTTGAATTTTTGAATCATTATCCTACTAAACTCTTCACAAGTAGATTTGTTAGTAGACCCAAATATGATATCATCAACATAAATTTGGCATACAAATAAATCATTTGCAATTGTTTTAGTAAAGAGTGTAGGATCGACTTTACCGACTTTGAAGCCATTAGTGATAAGGAAATCTCTTAGGCATTCATACCATGCTCTTGGGGCTTGCTTGAGCCCATAAAGCGCCTTAGAGAGTTTGTAAACATGATTTGGGTACTCACTATCTTCAAAGCCGGGAGGTTGCTCAACATAGCCTCTTCCTTGATTGGTCCAATGAGGAAAGCACTCTTCACGTCCATTTGATAAAGCTTGAAGCCATGGTAAGTAGCATAGGCAAGTAATATACGAATTGACTCAAGCCTAGCTACGGGTGCATAGGTTTCACCGAAATCCAAACCTTCGACTTGTGAATATCCCTTGGCCACAAGTCGGGCTTTGTTCCTTGTCACCACACCATGCTCATCCTGCTTGTTGCGGAATACCCACTTGGTTCCTACAACATTTTGGTTAGGACGTGGAACTAAATGCCATACCTCATTCCTTATGAAATTGTTGATCTCCTCTTGCATTGCCAACACCCAATCCGAATCTCTTAATGCATCTTCCACCCTGTATGGCTCAATAGAAGACACAAAAGAGTAATGTTCATATAAATGAGCGACTCGAGATCGAGTTGTTACCCCCTTATGAATATCGCCGAGGATGGAGTTCACGGGGTGATCTCGTTGTATCGCTTGATGGACTCTTGGGTGAGGCGGTCTTTGACCCTGATCATATTCCTTGTCTTGGTCAACTTTATCTCCCCCTTGATCGTTGTACTCCTCTTGAGGTGGCTCTTCTTGATCTTCATTTTCATCATCTTGAGCTTGATCCTCATCTTGAGTTGGTGGAGATGCTTGCATGGAAGATGACGGTTGATCTTGTGTTTGTGTGGGCTCTTCGGATTCCTTAGGACACGCATCCCCAATGGACATGTTCCTTAGCGCGACGCATGGAGCCTCTTCATCATCTAGCTCATCAAGATCAACTTGCTCCACTTGGGAGCCATTAGTCTCATCAAACACAATGTCACAAGAGACTTCAACTAGTCCAGTGGACTTGTTAAAGACTCTATATGCCCTTGTGTTTGAGTCCTAACCAAGTAAAAAGCCTTCTACAGCCTTAGGAGCAAATTTAGATTTTATACCTCTTTTAACAAGAATAAAACATTTGCTACCAAAGACTCTAAAATATGAAACATTAGGCTTTTTACTGGTTAGGAGTTCATATGATGTCTTCTTGAGGATTTGGTGAAGGTAGAGTCGGTTGATGGCATAGCAAGCGGTGTCGATTGCTTCCACCCAAAACCGGTCCGAAGTCTTGTACTCATCAAGCATGGTCCTCGCCTTGTCAAGTAGAGTTCTATTCTTCCTCTCCACTACACCATTTTGTTGTGGTGTGTAGGGAGAAGAGAACTCATGCTTGATGCCCTCGTCCTCAAGAAAGCCTTCAATTTGAGTGTTCTTGAACTCTGTCCCGTTGTTGCTTCTTATTTTCTTGATCCATGGTCCGAACTCATTTTGAGCCCGTCTCAAGAATCCTTTTAAAGTTTCTTGGGTTTGTGATTTTTCCTGCAAAAAGAACACCCAAGTGAAGCGAGAATAATCATCCACAATTACAAGACAATACTTACTCCCGCCGATGCTTATGTAAGCAATTGGGCCGAATAGATCCATGTGGAGTAGTTCAAGCGGCCTGTCGGTCGTCATGATGTTCTTGTGTGGATGATGGGTACCATCTTGCTTTCCTGCTTGGCATGCGCTACAAACCGTGTCTTTCTCAAAATGAACATTTGTTAGTCCCAAAATGTGTTCTCCCTTTAGAAGCTTGTGAAGATTCTTCATCCCAACCTGGGCTAGTCGGCGATGCCAGAGCCAACCCATATTAGTCTTAGCAATTAAGCAAGTATTGAGTTTAGCTCTATTGAAATCAAATAAGTATAGCTGACCCTCGAGTACTCCCTTAAATGCTACTGAGTCATTGAAAGGGAAATGTGCCCTTGGGCCATTTCTATAATGTTTTGGTGATTAAGTGTCCAACACATAGTAAGTGAGTTGATTATGTGCCAAACAAGCAAAAAGTGCAAATCATATAACAAGGTATGTTTCTAGACTTAGTAAATTGGTTTTTGTATACTAATATATTTGTCTATGTGTTAGAAACAGAGAAAAGAAGAAAAGAAAAGAATTGCAAGTGACTTGGCTGTGTGCAGCCGAAGTCCAGCTCAGTCTGGCACACCAGACTGTCCGGTGGTGCACCAGATAGTGTCCGGTGCGCCAGGCTGAACTCCGGTGATAAGGCCGCTCTTGGGAAAAATCGGCGGCGTACGACTATAATTCACCGGACTGTCCAGTGGTGCACCGGACTGTCCGGTGAGCCAACGGTCGCCAGCGCAACGGTCGGTCGCGCAATCCGCGGGCGACGCGTGGCCCGCACAAACGGTCGGCAGGGTGCACCGGACAGTGTCCGGTGTGCCAACTGGCCCGGAGGTGCAACGGTCATCTGCGCCAGAATAGGAAGGAGATCGGCACCGGACCGTCTATAGTGACTATCCGGTGGCGCACCGGACTGTCCGGTGCGCCACCCGACAGAAGGCAAGGATGGCCTTCCTTGTTGGCCTCCAACAGCTCCTAGCTGCCTTGGGGCTATAAAAGGGACCCCTAGGCGCATGGAGTAGCTACCCAAGCTTACAAGAAACATTCTAAGACTCCAAGAATCCAACTTCACGCATTCGATTATTTGAGATAGTGACTTGAGCTCCATTTGAGTAGTGAACTCCGTGCATTGTGTTTTGAGCTCAAGTTGTGACTTGTGTGCGTGATTGTGCTGTGGATTTGAGTCTTGTGTGTGTTGCTCTCCCCTCCCTTACTTCTGTGCTTCTTTTGTGATCATCATTGTAAGGGCAAGAGGCTCCAAGTTGTGGAGATTCCTCGCAAACGGGAGAAAGACTAAGAAAGGAAAAACTGTGGTATTCAAGTGGATCATCGGATCACTTGAAAGGGGTTGAGTGCAACCCTCGTCCATTGGGACGCCATAACGTGGAAGTAGGCAAGTATTAGTTGGCCAAATCATGGGATAAAAATTGTGTGTCTTGTGTGCTCTCTCTGTGATTTTTTTGTCCATAAGAACTCGCTTCTCAACTACTTTGTCGCACTAACATTTTGAAAGGGAAATAGGCTCACACCTTTTCCTAAATAATTTTGGTGATTGAATTTCCCAACACAAACAATTGGACTAACTAGTTTGCTCTAGATTATAAGTTCTACAGGTGCCAAAGGTTCACAATAAACCAATACAAAGTTAAAAGAAAGGGTTCAAAAAGAAAGGAGCAAAGCAACCAAAGGCTGCCCTGGTCTAGCGCACCGGACTGTGTCCGGTGCACCAGGGAGAATCACTCTGAACTGCTCAGCTTCGGGAATTCGGGGAGCCCCTCCGCTATATTTCACCGGACTGTCCGGTGTAGCACCGGACTATCCGGTGTGCCAGCAAAGCAACGACTAACTGCGCCAATGGTCATCTACAAAAGCAACAGCGAACAGTGAACAGTGCGTGACTGCGCGTGCAGAGTCAGAGCAGGCGCCAGAAGGGGCACCGGACAGTGAACAGTGACTGTCCGGTGCACCACCGGACTGTCTGGTGGCCCCACTTGTCAGAGCTCCAATGGTCGAACCCTAACGGTTGGGTGACGTGGCTGGCGCACCAGACAGTGTCCGGTGGCGCACCGGACTGTCCGGTGCGCCCTTCGACAACAGCCTTCCCCAACTGCCACTTTGGTGGTTGGGGCTATAAATACCCCCAACCACCAACACTTCAAAGTATCCATGTTTTCAGCCAACACATTCAATACAAGAGCTAGTGCATTCAATACAAGACACAAATAGAGTGAATCAAAATCTCTCCAAGTCCCAATTCCTCTCAAAGCAATAGTGACTAGAAGAGAGAGTTTGCCGTGTTCTTTTGAGCTCTTGCGCTTGGATCGCTTTTCTTCTTCCTCCATTCTTGTTCTCAACTCACTTGTAATCAAAGCAAGAGACACCAAGTTGTGGTGGTCCTTGTGGGGACTAAGTGTCCCAATTGATTGAGAAGAAAAGCTCACTCGGTCTAGGTGACCGTTTGAGAGAGGGAAAGGGTTGAAAGAGACCCAGTCTTTGTGACTACCTCAACGGGGAGTAGGTTTGCAAGAACCGAACCTCAATAAAACAAATCACCGTGTCATCCGCCTTATTTGCTTGTGATTTGTTTTTCGCCCTCTCTTTCGGACTTGATTATATTTCTAACTCTAACCCCGACTTGTAGTTGTGCTTAAACTTCATAAATTTCAGATTTGCCTATTCACCCCCTCTCTAGGTGACTTTCAATTGGTATTAGAGCTAGGTTCTTCATTAGAGCCTAACCGCACGAAGTTATGTCGGGAGCTCACGCCAAGAAGGAGATGGTGACCGGCGAGAAGCCCACCACAAGCCACAGGAATGCTCCATCGGGAGAGTCCGGCAACAAGAAGAGGGAGGAATCACCTCCTGTCGTCAAGTCACACCGGAGTGGCGACAAGAAGAAGAAAATAAAGAAAGTGGTCTACTACGAGACCGATTCTTCGTCGCCTTCCACCTCCAGCTCCGACACGCCGTCCGTCACTTCTAAGCGCCATGAGCGCAAGAAGTTTAGTAAGATCCACTTACGCTATCCTCGCATTTCCAAACGCACCCCTTTACTTTCTGTCCCACTAGGCAAACCACCAGTTTTTGACGGTGAAGATTATTGTATGTGGAGTGATAAAATGAGGCACCATCTAACCTCACTCCACGCTAGCATTTGGGACATTGTTGAATTTGGAGCGTAGGAACCATCCATGGGGGATGAAGGCTATGACTCGGACGAGGTAGCCCAAATCCGGCACTTCAACTCCCAAGCCACTATTATACTCCTCGCCTCTCTAAGTCGAGAGGAGTATAATAAGGTGCAAGGGTTGAAGAGTGCCAAAGAGATTTGGGACGTGCTCAAGACCGTGCATGAAGGAGACGAGGTGACCAAGATCACCAAGAGGGAAACGATCGAGGGGGATCTCGGTCGATTCATGCTTCACCAAGGAGAGGAGCCACAAGCTATGTACAACCGGCTCAAGACCTTGGTGAACCAAGTGCACAACCTCGAGAGCACCAAATGGGATGACCATGAAATGGTCAAGGTTATTCTTAGATCACTTGTTTTTTCTTAACCCTACTCAAGTTCAATTAATTCGTGGTGATCCTAGATATAAACTAATGTCTCCCGAGGAAGTGATAGGAAAGTTTATGAGCTTTGAGCTAATGATCAAAGGCTCCAAACAAATCATTGAGCGAGGCACCACCTCCACACCCGAGGTGCAACCCGTTGCCTTCAAAGCAACGGAGGAGAAGAAAGAAGAGTCTACATCAAGTAGGCTCCCCATCGACACCTCCAAGCTCGACAATGAGGAGATGGCTTTAATCATCAAAAGCTTTTGCCAAATCCTCAAGCAAAGGAGGGGGAAGGACTACAAGCCCCGCTCCAAGAAAGTTTGCTATAAATGTGGTAAGCCCGGTCATTTCATTGCTAAATGTCCATTATCAAGTGATAGTGACAGAGACGACGATAAGAAGGGAAGAAGGAAGGAGAAGAAGAAGTATTACAAGAAGAAGGGCGACGATGCCCATGTTTACCGGGAGTGGGACTCCGATGAGAGCTCCACCGACTCCTCCTCCGATGAGGACGCCGCAAACATCGCCGTCAACAAGGGTCTCCTCTTCCCCAACGTCAGCCATAAGTGCCGCATGACAAAGGACGGCAAAAAGAAGAAGGTAAAATCTAGAGCTTTCACTAAATATGCAACATCTAGTGATGAAGCTAGCTTAAGTGATGATGAGGATGATTTGCTCACCCTTTTTGCCAACTTAAACATGCAACAAAAAGAAAAATTGAATGAATTGATTAATGCTATTCATGAGAAGGATGAACTCTTGGATAGCCAAGAGGACTTCCTCATTAAAGAAAATAAGAAGCATGTTAAAGTTAAAAATTCTTATGCTCAAGAGATAGAAAAATGTGAAAAATTAACTAGTGAGCTAAGCATTTGCCATGACACTATTTCCAACCTTAGATTTGAGAATGATAAATTGATTGCTAAGGTTGATAAATTAAATGTTAGTGATGATTCTCTTGTCAACCTTAAAAATGATAATGCTAATTTAATTGCTAAGATTGACAAGTTGAATGAATCCATTGCTAGCCTTAAGATAGAAAATGATAAATTGATTGTTAGGGCTAAAAATTTAAATGTTTGCAATGGTATTGTTTCCAATCTTAGAAATGAAAATGTCATGTTACATGCTAAGATTGATGAATTAAATGTTTGCAAACCCCCTACATCTACCATTGAGCATGTTACTATTTGTACTAGATGTAGAGATATTAATGTTGATGCTATTCATGATCACCTAGCTTTAATTAAACAACAAAATGATCACATAGCTCAAATTAGTGCTAAGATTAATGAGCATGACTTAGAAAATGAAAAAATTAAATTTTCTAGAAGCATGCTCTATAGTGGGAGACGCCCTGGCATTAAGGATGGCATTGGCTTCCAACAGGGAGACAATGTCAAGCTTAATGCCCCCAAAATTGTCTAACTTTGTTAAGGGCAAAGCTCCCATGGTTCAGGATAACGAGGGCTATATTTTATATCCTGCTGGTTATCCCGAACACAAAATTAGGAGAATTCATTCTAGGAAGTCTCACTCTGGATCTCATAATGCTTTTATGTATAAGAGTGAGGCATCTAGCTCTAGGCAATCCACTCATATTAAATTGCCTAAAAAGAAAACTCCTTTTGCATCAAATGATCATAACATTTCATTTAAGACTTTTGATGCTTCATATGTTTTAACTAACAAATCAGGCAAAGTAGTTGCCAAATATGTTGGGGCCAGACACAAGGGCTCAAAGACTTGTGTTTGGGTACCCAAGGTGCTTGTTTCTAATGTCAAAGGACCCAAGACCGTTTGGGTACCTAAGAACAAGGCCTAAACTTGTTTTGTAGGTTTATGCATCCGGGGGGTCAAGTTGGATCATTGATAGCGGGTGCACAAACCATATGACTAGGGAGAAAAGGATGTTCTCCTCCTATGAGAAAAGCCATGATCCCCAAAGAGCCATCACATTCGGGGATGGAAATCAAGGTTTGGTCAAAGGACTTGGTAAAATTGCTATATCACCTGACCATTCTATTTGCAATGTTTTTCTTGTAGATTCTTTAGACTATAACTCGCTTTCAGTTTCTCAATTATGTAAAATGGGCTACAACTATCTTTTTACGGATATAGGTGTTACTGTTTTTAGAAGAAGTGATGATTCAGTAGCATTTAAGGGAGTGTTAGAGGGTCAGCTATACTTAGTTGATTTTAATAGAGCTGAACTCGACACTTGCTTAATTGCTAAGACTAACATGGGTTGGCTCTAGCATCGCCGACTAGCCCATGTTGGGATGAAGAATCTTCATAAGCTTCTAAAGGGAGAGCACATTTTGGGACTAACAAATGTTCATTTTGAGAAAGACAGGATTTGTAGCGCATGTCAAGCAGGGAAGCTAGTTGGTGTTCATCATCCACACAAGAACATCATGACGACTGACAAGCCACTTGAGCTACTCCACATGGACCTATTCGGCCTGATCGCTTACATAAGCATCGGCAGGAGTCATTACTGTCTAGTTATTATGGATGATTATTCTCGCTTCACTTGGGTGTTCTTTTTGCAGGAAAAATCTCAAACCCAAGAGACCTTAAAGGGATTCTTGAGACGAGATCAAAATGAGTTCGGCTTAAGGATCAAGAAGATTAGAAGCGACAACGGGACGGAGTTCAAGAACTCACAAATAGAAGGCTTTCTTGAGGATGAGGGCATTAAGCATGAGTTCTCTTCTCCCTACACACCTCAACAAAATGGTGTAGTGGAGAGGAAGAATAGAACTCTACTTGACATGGCGAGAACCATGCTTGATGAGTACGAGACTTCAGACCGGTTTTAGGCGGAAGCAATCAACACCGCTTGCTACGCCATCAACCATCTCTACCTTCACCGAATCCTTAAGAAGACATCATATGAACTCCTAACCAGTAAAAAGCCCAATGTTTCATATTTTAGAGTCTTTGGTAGCAAATGCTTTATTCTTGTTAAAAGAGGAAGAAAATCTAAATTTGCTCCTAAGGCTGTAGAAGGCTTTTTACTTGGTTATGACTCAAACATAAGGACACATAGAGTCTTCAACAAGTCCACTAGACTAGTTAAAGTTTCTTGTGACATTGTGTTTGATGAGACTAATGGCTCTCAAGTAGAGCAAGTTGATCTTGATGAGCTAGATGATGAAGAGGCTCCATGCGTCGTGCTAAGGAACATGTCCATTGGGAATGTGTGTCCTAAGGAATCCAAAGAGCCTCCACAAGCAAAAGATCAACCATCTTCCTCCATGCAAGCATCTCCACCAACCCAAGATGAGGATCATGCTCAAGATGATGAAAATGAAGATCAAGAGGAGCCACCTCAAGAGGAGGACAATGATCAAGGGGGAGATGCTAATGATCAAGACAAGGAAGATGATGAGGGTCCAAAGCCGCCACACCCAAGAGTCCACCAAGCAATACAACGAGATCACCCTGTGAACTCCATCCTCGGCGATATTCATAAGGGGGTAACCTCGATCTCGTGTTTCTCATTTTTGTGAACATTACTCCTTTGTGTCTTCTATTGAGCCATACAGGGTAGAAGACACATTAAGAGATTCGGATTGGGTGTTGGCAATGCAAGAGGAACTCAACAACTTCACGAGGAATGAGGTATGGCATTTAGTTCCACGTCCTAATCAAAATGTTGTAGGAACCAAGTGGGTCTTCCACAACAAGCAAGATGAGCATGGTGTGGTGACAAGGAACAAAGCCTGACTTGTGGCCATGGGATATTCACAAGTCAAAGGTTTGGATTTCGGTGAAACCTATGCAACCGTAGCAAGGCTTGAGTCAATTCGTATATTACTTGCCTATGCTACTTACCATGGCTTCAAGCTTTATCAAATGGACGTGAAGAGTGCCTTCCTTAATGAACCAATCAAGGAGGAGGTTTATGTTGAGCAACCTCCCGACTTTGAAGATAGTGAGTACCCTAACCATGTATACAAACTCTCTAAGGCGCTTTATGGGCTCAAGCAAGCCCCAAGAGCATGGTATGAATGCCTAAGAGATTTTCTTATCGCTAATGGCTTCAAAGTCGAAAAAGCCGATCCTACTCTCTTTACTAAAACAATTGCAAATGATTTGTTTGTATGCCAAATTTATGTTGATGATATCATATTTGGGTCTACTAACAAATCTACTTGTGAAGAGTTTAGTAGGTTTATGATTCAAAAATTCGAGATGTCTATGATGGGGGAGTTGAAGTATTTCCTAGGATTTCAAGTCGAGCAACTCCAAGAGGGCACCTTCATCAGCCAAACGAAGTACATTCAAGACATACTCACCAAGTTGGGGATGAAGGATGCCAAGCCCATCAGACACCCATGGGAGCCAATGGGCATCTCGACCTCGACATGGGAGGTAAATCCGTAGATCAAAAGGTATACCGGTCGATGATAGGATCATTACTCTATTTATGTGCATCTCGACCGAATATTATGCTTTCCGTATGCATGTGTGCAAGATTCCAAGCCGATCCTAAGGAAGTTCACCTTAGGGCCGTGAAACAAATCTTGAGATATTTAGTTCATACACCTAAGTTTGGCCTTTGGTACCCCAGGGGATCCACTTTTGATTTAATTGGATATTCAGATGCTGATTGGGCAGGGTGTAAGATTGATAGAAAGAGCACATCAGGGACTTGTCAGTTCTTGGGAAGATCCCTGGTGTCTTGGGCTTCAAAGAAGCAAAATTCAGTAGCTCTTTCTACCGCCGAAGCCGAGTACATTGCCGCAGGCCATTGTTGCGCGCAATTGCTTTGGATGAGGCAAACCCTTAGGGACTATGGTTACAAATTAACCAAAGTTCCTCTCCTATGTAATAATGAGAGTGCAATCCGCATGGCGGATAATCCCGTTGAGCACAGCCGCACTAAGCACATAGCCATTCGGTATCACTTTTTGAGGGATCACCAACAAAGGGGGGATATCGAGATAGCCTATGTGAGCACCAAAGAACAATTAGCCGATATCTTCACCAAGCCATTAGATGAGAAAACTTTTACCAAACTTAGGCATGAGCTAAACATTCTTGATTCTAGGAATTTTTATTGATATTTTGCACACATAGCACATTTATGTACCTTTGATCATCTCTCTTTCATTTGCTATGACTAATGTGGTTTTCAAGTGTATTTCATGCTAAGTCATATATTGAAAGGGAAATGGAGTCTTCGGCGAAGACAAGCCTTCCACTCCACTCCATCGAATTATTCATCCTTCGCTGTCACTACGCACCGCTCTCCAATTTGGTATAATCTTCACTCATATATTGTTTGCCAAAGGGGAGAGAAAGTAAACGGGCTTATATTTCACTCACAAAGTATCTGTTTTTGGCGATTCATGTCAAAGGGGGAGAAAGTATTAGCCCAAAGCAAAAGGACCGCACCACCACCAATTTCAAAAATGTAGTCTTTCAATTTGTATTAAAAGAATTTTTTCGATTGGTATCTTATTTTTGATATAATTTCAAATTGGTATAACCTCTTTAAAAATTAATATCTAAAACCCTCTTGAACACTAAGAGAAGAATTTCATTGAGGGGGAGTTTTGTTTAGTCAAAGGAAAAGCATTTGAAACAAGGGGAGAAAATTTCAAATCTTGAAAATGCTTCTCAAAATCTTATTCATATACCTTTGACTATTTGCAAAAGACTTTGAAAAGGAATTTCCAAAATATTTGCAAAAATAAAACAAGTGGTGCAAGCGTGGTCCAAAATATTAAAATAAATAAAGCATCCATGCATATACTATGAATGTATAAATTGGTTTAATTCCAAGTAACCTTTGCACTTACCTTATGCAAACTAGTTCAATTCTGCACTTATATGTTTGCTTTGGTTTGTGTTGGCATCAATCACCAAAAAAGGGGGAGATTGAAAGGGAAATAGGCTCACACCTTTTCCTAAATAATTTTGGTGATTGAATTGCCCAACACAAACAATTGGACTAACTAGTTTGCTCTAGATTACAAGTTCTACAGGTGCCAAAGGTTCACAATAAACCAATACAAAGTTAAAAGAAAGGGTTCAAAAAGAAAGGAGCAAAGCAACCGAAGGCTGCCCTGGTCTGGCGCACCGGTCTGTCCAATGGTCGACTACAAAAGCAACAACGAACAGTGAACAGTGTGCGACTGCGCGCGCAGAGTCAGAGCAGGCGCCAGAAGGCGCACCGGATAGTGAACAGTGACTGTCCGGTGGCCCCACTTGTCAGAGCTCCAACGGTCGAACCCTAACGGTTGGGTGACGTGGCTGGCGCACCGGACTGTCCGGTGCGCCCTTCGACAACAGCCTTCCCCAACGGCCACTTTGGTGGTTGGGGCTATAAATACCCCCAACCACCAACACTTGGAAGTATCCATGTTTTCAACCAACACATTCAATACAAGAGCTAGTGCATTCAATACAAGACACAAATAGAGTGAATCAAAATCTCTCCAAGTCCCAATTCCTCTCAAAGCAATAGTGACTAGAAGAGAGAGTTTGCCGTGTTCTTTTGAGCTCTTGCGCTTGGATCGCTTTTCTTCTTCCTCTATTCTTGTTCTCAACTCACTTGTAATCAAAGCAAGAGACACCAAGTTGTGGTGGTCCTTGTGGGGACTAAGTGTCCCAATTGATTGAGAAGAAAAGCTCACTCGGTCTAGGTGACCGTTTGAGAGAGGGAAAGGGTTGAAAGAGACCCGGTTTTTGTGACCACCTCAACGGGGAGTAGGTTTGCAAGAACCGAACCTCGATAAAACAAATCACCATGTCATCTGCCTTATTTGCTTGTGATTTGTTTTTTGCCCTCTCTTTCGGACTCGATTATATTTCTAACGCTAACCCCGACTTGTAGTTGTGCTTAAACTTCATAAATTTTAGATTTGCCTATTCACCCCCCTCTAGGCGACTTTCACATTTCTATAACCAAGTTTTGTGGCTATTTAGTATTGAATTTTACAGGATCACCTATTCACCCCCCTCTAGGTGCTCTCAATTGGTATTAGAGCCGTTCTCTTCACGTAAGGGACTAATCACCCGAAGAGATGGATCCTAAGGGAAAGGGGATGGTGGTCAACGATAAGGAGGAGTCCATCTTCAATGAGCCAAGAGATGACAAGCCCACTGACTCTGGCTCGAGTCACAAGAAGAAGGATGGGAAGAAGAAGAGGCGCATCAAGAAGATCGTCTACTACGTCAGCGATGAATCTTCTTCTTCTTCACCAAGAGACGACGACGATGACGATTCTTCGTCAAAGAAAAAGACGGTTAATCAAAATTACTCTTTTGACTATTCTCGCATGCTGTACAATTCGAATGCACATTTACTCTCAATTCCACTAGGAAAACCTCCACACTTTGATGGAGAGGACTACTCATTTTGGAGTCATAAAATGCGTAGTCATCTGTTTTCTCTCCATCCTAGCATTTGGGAAATAGTGGAAAATGGGATGCATTTTGATAGCACTGATAACCCTGTATTCATTAATGAACAAAATCATAAGAATGCCCAAGCTACTACTGTCGTGTTAGCTTCGCTTTGCAGGGATGAATAAAATAAAGTAAGTGGCTTGGACAACGCCAAGCAAATTTAGGACACCCTCAAGATCTCACATGAGGGAAACGATGCTACAATGATCACCAAAATGGAGTTGGTGGAAGGCGAATTGGGAAGATTTGCCATGATCAGGGGAGAAGAGCCAACACAAACCTACAACAGGCACAAGACCCTGGTCAACAAAATTAGAAGCTATGGAAGCACAAGATGGACGGACCACGACGTCGTCCGACTCATGCTCAGGTCCTTTACCGTCATTGACCCTCATCTTGTGAATCTTATCCGTGAAAATACCAGGTACACAAAGATGACGCCCGAGGAGATACTCGGAAAATTCGTGAGCGGGCGCATGATGGTAAAGGAGGCATGATATGTGGATGACGCCTTGAACGGTCCACTACCTGTCTACGAGCCGCAGCCCGTTGCACTCAAGGCAACAAGCAGCAGGGAGGCGCTACCAAGCAAGGTAGCACAACTAGAGGCTGCCGGGCTCAACGAGAATGAAATGGCGCTTATCATCAAGCGCTTCAAGACCGCTCTTAAAGGACGCAAGGAGTACCCCAACAAGAACAAAACAAGGGGAAGCGCTCCTGCTTCAAATGCGGTAAGACTGGTCATTTTATAGCTCAATGTCCCGATAATGATAATGACCAGGAACAAGAGAAGTATGGGAAGAGGGAGAAGAAGAAAGTTTACAAGAAGGCAAAGGGTGAGGCGCACCTTGGAAAATAATGGGATTCGGACTGCTCTTCATCCGACTCCGATGATGAAGGACTGGCAACCTCGGCCTTCAACAAATCTTCTCTCTTCCCCAACAAACGCCACACTTGCCTCATGGATAAGGAGAAGAAAGTAAGTGTTCGAGATACCCCTAAGTACACTACTTCTAGCGATGATGATTCTAGTGATGATGAAGTAGATTATACTGATTTATTTAAGGGTTTAGATAGAGCTAAAGTAGATAAAATCAATGAGTTAATTGATGCTTTAAATGAAAAGATAGATTGCTAGAGAAGCAAGAGGACATTTTATATGAAGAACATGACAAATTTGTTAGTGTACAAAATCTCTTGTTTTAGAAACTAAAAGAAATGAAATGCTATCTTCTGAGTTATCTGCTGGCCATGAATCTATCTCTAGCTTAAAGATTTTGAATGATGATTTAAATGCTAAGCTAGAGGAAGCTAATAAATCTAGTTCATGTGTAGAGCATGTCATTATTTGCAATAGATGTAAGGACTTTGATGTTGATGCCTGTGATAAACATCTTAATTGTATTGCTAAATTAAATGATGAAGTGGCAAGTCTTAATGCTCAACTTAAGACTTGCAAAATTGATTTTGATAAATTAAAATTTGCTAGGGATGCCTACACAATTAGTAGACACCCCTCTATTAAGGATGGACTTGGTTTTTGAAAGGAAACCAAGAACTTAACAAGCCAAAAGGCTCCCATTCTCAACAAGGAGAAAGGGAAGGCTCCTATGGCTAGTAGTTTCTCAAAAGTGTCATGCCTACATTTATGATAGAAAATATTCTAGGAATGCTCATAGTAGTTATGATCATAATGCTTTTGATTCACATGCTATGTTTGCCTCTAGCTCTACTTTTGTGCATGGTAGAAGTAGGCCTAGGAGAGTATGTAATGAACCTTCTACCATTTACCATGCTTGCAATACTTCATTTGCGCTCTTATGTAAGAATAAAAAGTAGTTGCTAGAAAGTTGGGATCCAAATGCAAGGGAGACAAGACTTGTATTTGGGTTCCAAATGCTATTGTGACTAACCTTGTAGGACCCAACCAGAGTTGGGTACCTAAAACCCAAGTGTAAATTGCCTTCCAGGTTTATGCATCCGGGGGCTCAAGCTAGATTATCAACAGCGGATGCACAAACCACATGACGAGGGAGAAGAATCTATTCACCTCCTACGTGAAGAATAAGGATTCCCAGGATTCGATCATCTTTGGAGTTGGGAACCAAGGAAAGGTCAAAGGATTGGGGAAGATAGCCATTACACCCGAGCATTCTATCTCCAATGTGTTCTTAGTTGAATCGCTCGGGTACAACTTATTGTCTGTGAGTCAATTATGTAACATGGGTTATAATTGTCTATTTACCAATATAGATGTATCTGTCTTTAGAAGGAATGATGGTTCATTAGCCTTTAAGGGTGTATTAGATGGCAAACTCTACTTAGTTGATTTTTTGAAAGAGGAGGCCGATCTAGATGCATGCTTAATAGCTAAGACTAGCATGTGTTGGCTGTGGCATCGTCGTCTAGTACATGTTGGGATGAAGAACCTTCATAAACTTCTAAAGGGAGAACATGTGTTAGGACTAACCAATGTATGTTTCGAAAAAGATAGACCTTGTGCAACTTGTTAGGCAGGAAAACAGGTAGGAAGCACTCATCACAACAAGAATGTGATGACAACATCAAGACCACTGGAGCTTCTTCACATGGACCTCTTCGGACCCATCGCCTACCTTAGCATCGGGGGAATTAAGTATGGTCTAGTAATTGTTGATGATTTTCCCGCTTCACTTGGGTGTTCTTTTTGCAGGATAAATCAGAAACCCAAGGGACCCTAAAGCGCTTTCTAAGGAGGGCTCAAAACGAATTTGAGCTCAAGGTGAAAAAGATAAGAAGCGACAACAGGTCCGAGTTCAAGAATCTGCAAGTGGAGGAATATCTTGAGGAGGAAGGCATCAAGCACGAATTCTCTGCTCCCTACACACCACAGCAAAACGGTGTGGTAGAGAGAAAGAACAGGATGCTTATCGACATGGTGAGGACGATGCTTGGAGAATTCAAGACGTCCGAGCGGTTTTGGTCGGAAGCTATGAACACAGCTTGCCACACCATAAACCGGCTCTACCTACATCGCCTCCTCAAGAAGACCTCCTACGAACTCCTTACCGGTAACAAACCCAATGTTTCTTACTTTCGTGTATTTGGGAGCAAATGCTACATTTTGGTGAAGAAAGGTAGACATTCTAAATTTGCTCCCAAAGCTGTAGAAGGTGTTTTTACTAGGTTATGACTCAAATACAAAGGCGTATAGGGTCTTCAACAAATCATCGGGTTTGGTTGAAGTCTCTAGCGACGTTGTATTTGATGAGACTAATGGCTCTCTAAGAGAGCAAAGTGATCTTGATGACATAGATGAAGATGATGTTTCGATGGCCGCAATACGCACCATGGTAATTGGAGATGTGCGACCACAGGAACAACAAGAGCAAGATCAACCTTCTTCCTCAATGATGGTGCATCCCCAACTCAAGATGGACAGGTTCCTCAAGAAGAGGCGCGTGATCAAGGGGGAGCACAAGAAGAACAAGTTATGGAGGAAGAAGCACCATTGGCCCCTCCAACTCAAGTCCGAGCGACGATCCAAAGAAATCACCCCGTCGATCAGATTCTTGGTGACATAAGCAAGGGAGTAACAACTCGCTCACGTTTAGCTAATTTTTGTGAGCATTACTCATTTGTCTCTTCTATTGAGCCTTTTAGGGTAGAAGAGGCCTTGCAAGATCCGGACTGGGTGTTGACCATGCAGGAAGAGCTTAACAACTTCAAGAGGAACGAAGTTTGGAGCCTGGTGCCACGTCCCAAGCAAAATGTTGTGGGAACCAAGTGAGTGTTCCGCAACAAGCAAGACGAGCACGGGGTGGTGACAAGAAACAAGGCTTGACTTGTGGCAAAAGGTTATGCCCAAGTCACAAGTTTGGATTTCGAGGAGACTTTTGCTCCTGTGGCTAGGCTAGAGTCAATTCGAATATTATTAGCCTATGCCGCTCACCGCTCTTTCAGGTTGTTTCAAATGGATGTGAAGAGCGCTTTCCTCAACGGGCCAATCAAGGAGGAGGTGTATGTGGAACAACCCCTTGGCTTTGAGGATGAAAGGTACCCCGACCATGTGTTTAAGCTCTCTTAGGCGCTCTATAGACTTAAGTAAGCCCCAAGAGCATGGTATGAATGCCTTAGAGATTTCTTAATTGCTAATTCCTTCAAGGTTGGGAAAGTCGATCCCACTCTTTTCACTAAGACTTGTGACAGTGACCTTTTGTGTGCCAAATTTATGTCGATGACATAATATTTGGTTCTACTAATCAAAAGTCTTGTGAGGAGTTTAGCAGGGTGATGACTCAAAAGTTTGAGATGTCTATGATGGGCGAGTTGACCTACTTCCTTGGGTTCCAAGTGAAGCAACTCAAGGATGGCACTTTCCTCTCCTAAACAAAGTATACACAAGATCTTCCCAAGAGGTTTGGGATGAAGGACGCCAAGCCTGCGAAGACACCGATGGGAACCAACGGGCATGTCGACCTCAACAAAGGAGGTAAGTCCGTTGATCAAAAGGCATACCGGTCTATGATAGGTTCCTTGCTTTATTTGTGTGCTAGTAGACCGGATATTTTGCTTAGCGTATGCATGTGTGCTAGATTTCAATCCGACCCAAGGAATGTCACCTTGTGGCCGTTAAGCGAATTCTTAGGTATTTAGTTGCTACGCCTTGCTTTGGAATCTGGTATCCAAAGGGGTCTACCTTTGACTTGATTGGATATTCAGACTCCGATTATGCTGGATGCAAGGTTGATAGGAAGAGTACATCAGGGACGTGCCAATTCATAGGAAGGTCCCTGGTGTCTTGGAGTTCAAAGAAACAAACCTCCGTTGCCCTATCCACCGCTGAGGCCGAGTATGTTGCCGCAGGACAATGTTGCGTGCAACTACTTTGGATGAGGCAAACCCTCCAGGACTTTGGCTACAATCTGAGCAAAGTCCCACTCCTATGTGACAATGAGAGTGCAATTCGCATGGTGGATAATCTTGTTGAACATAGCCGCACTAAGCACATAGACATCCGCATCACTTTCTGATGGACCACCAGCAAAAGGGAGATATCAAAGTGTATCATGTTAGCCCCGAGAACCAGCTAGCCGATATCTTTACCAAGCCGTTAGATGAGAAAACCTTTTGCAGGTTGCGGTGTGAGCTAAATGTCTTAGATTCACGTAACTTGGATTGATCTATAGCATACATGTATTCTATGCCTTTGATCATGTTACTTTATGCATTTATGCAATTTGTTGCTTATTTATGGTGCTCAAGTTGTGCAAGGGATCCCCGGACCTTACAAGTCCATGTGTGAATGATGCACATATTTAGGGGGGAGATGTGCTACAACTTGATTCTTTGAGACTAATCTATTTGTTTGAGTAACATGATGTAGTCTCAAAGGCGCATTGAAAAGGAAAATGGACTTGGACAATGCAAAGACTTCCACTGCACTTCAGTATTAGTGTACTCACTTCCAAGTTCATATTTTTGCTCTTACTGCTTTTTTGCTCTTAATTGACATTTTTGGTGAGGCAATGGGGTTAAAGGGCCAATAATGATCTCGTTTTGGTGCTTAATGCCAAAGGGGGAGAAATTAAGGCCAAATCAAATCGATCAGCTACCACTTGTGAATTTTGAAAACAATAGAGTTTGAACTTTTGATTTGTCCAAAATGCTCCTATTGCAAAATTTAGTCTCTTGTGGGGGAGAATTTATGGTTATGGGAAAAGGGGGAGTTTTTGGTACCTGATCAATTTCACTCTTGGATTATCTCTCTTTATGCACAAACAAGTGAGTTTGACTTAGAGATAGGAAAATGAATTTGATTTGCAAAAACAAACCAAGTGGTGGCAAAGATTGATCCAAATATGCCAAATTATAGTCAAAAACAATTTGGTCCTCATTTGCATCGATGTTGCACTTATTTTTGTTGCTTTTTGATGTGTTGGCATAAATCACCAAAAAGGGGGATATTGAAAGGGAAATGTGCCCTTGGGCCATTTCTATAATATTTTGGTGATTAAGTGTCCAACACATAGTAAGTGAGTTGATTATGTGCCAAACAAGCAAAAAGTGCAAATCATATAACAAGGTATGTTTCTAGACTTAGTAAATTGGTTTTTGTATACTAATATATTTGTCTAAGTGTTAGAAATAGAGAAAAGAAGAAAAGAAAAGAATTGCAAGTGACTTGGCTGTGTGCAGCCGAAGTCCAGCTCAATCTGGCACACCGGACAGTGTTCGGTGCGCAAGGCTGAACTGCGGTGATAAGGCCACACTCGGGAAAAATCGGCGGCGTACAGCTATAATTCACCATACTATACGGTGGTGCACCGGACTGTCAGGTGAGCCAACGGTCGCCAGCGTAACGGTTGGCCGCGCAATCCACGGGCGACGCGTGGCCCGCGCCAACGGTCGGCAGGGGGCACCGGACTGTCCGGTGTGCACCGGACAGTGTCCGGTGCGCCAACTGGCCAGGAGGTGCAACGGTCATCTGTGCCAGAATAGGAAGGAGATCGGCACCGGACCGTCTACAGTGATTGTCCGGTGGCGCACCAGACTGTCTGGTGCGCCACCCGACAGAAGGCAAGGATGGCCTTCCTTGTTGGCCTCCAACGTCTCCTAGCTGCCTTGGGGCTATAAAAGGGACCCCTAGGCGCATGGAGGAGCTACCCAAGCTTACAAGAAACATTCTAAGACTCCAACTTCACGCATTCGATTCATTGAGATAGTGACTTGAGCTCCATTTGAGTTGTGAACTCCGTGCGTTGTGTTTTGAGCTCAAGTTGTGACTTGTGTGCGTGATTGTGCTGTGGATTTGAGTCTTGTGTGTGTTGCTCTCCCCTCCCTTACTTCTGTGCTTCTTTTGTGATCATCATTGTAATGACGAGAGGCTCCAAGTTGTGGAGATTCCTCGCAAACGGGAGAAAGACTAAGAAAGTAAAAACCGTGGTATTCAAGTGGATCATCGGATCACTTGAAAGGGGTTGAGTGCAACCCTCGTCCATTGGGACGCCACAACGTGGAAATAGGCAAGTATTACTTGGCCGAACCACGGGATAAAAATCGCGTGTCTTGTGTGCTCTCTCTATGATTGTTTTGTCCACAAGAACTCGCTTTTCAACTACTTAGTCGCACTAACATTTCTATAACCAAGTTTTGTGGCTATTTAATATTGAATTTTACAAGATCACGTATTCACCCCCCCGTCGGAGAGGAAATCTCCGGCCGGGTGGCGGAGTGCACCCGCCCTAAATCCTAAGATGAGGAGGGGCCTAAGCGTTTTGCTTGTTAGTTGGAAAATGGGAAGAAACACAAGAACACACAAGGATTTAGAGTGGTTCGGGCCGCCGGAGCGTAACACCCTACTCCACTGTGTGATGTATTGCTTGAGAGCTTGTATGAACTTGTGAGCGTCTCAGTGAGCCTAAGATTGGATCTGTCTTGTAACGCCGCATGCCTCCCCTTTTATAGCTGAAGGGGGCATGCACAAAGGTACTGAGCCCCGACACATGGGCCCAGCGACAAATGTAAGGATGGAACTACTGCTTGCCCAGCCTGTGTAATCTCCGTGCGTCATGATATCCATAGTGCGGTCAGTATTGATATCTTGCCGTAGCACCCTCGGTAACGCGCGAGTCATGATGGGTGCGGCGCATGCCACGACGTAGGTGTACTGTTGGCCAACGGGAATAGCCAGACACGCCGCCTGTAGGATGGCTTGGGCGCCGCCCTCCCAGTTGGGTGGACAGGGCACATTTAATGCTAAAGGGACACATCTCCTGTCAGCGAGGTAGTCAGACGGCGCGTCCTTTCCACAATAAATGCAGGGGCAGCGTGGCTCCGCGGCTTTACGTCAGGCCCATCCCGTATGCTTACATCATGCATAGTAGGCCGCTTGACTGCACCAGGCCTCCGCCTGGCCAGGGAATAGCGACGTTGTGTGGACAGGTTCGCACCAAGCTAGATCTGGACACACGTTGTCCCCGGATCCCTTCCAGGGCAGGGCCTGGGTATTCACTGCCCTAGAATCCTGGGACCCAGTGGTGATTAGTCCAGACCCGACTCGGAAGGGTCCAGGACCCATCTCGGAGGTCCGCCCGTCATGTAAAGGGTTTGGTGCCTTCCACGCAGTAGGTCTAGACCCACTGCGTGTATCTGGAGCACGTCCCTTCCCTTGGCCACGTGGCGACCCCAGAGCGACTGATGTGGCGCGGTGGAGAACTGTTCTCCAGGCAACTAGAGACTTCTCTGCTGGCCCAGCGCCTTCACCTTGTAACAAGGGGTACCCCTGTTTCTAGGTACCGACAGTGGCCCCCGGGCCCACCTCAGGGGAGGGTGCGAGCCTGCAGGTGGGGCCAAAACCTGTATCCTGCGTAAACACAGCATGACTGGGGATCAGGGCATCTTCTTAGCGTGCGACATATTAACCCAGCGCGCATATGCTGCCAGTCTGCTACTGGTCACACCAAACGTCATGCCCATCTTCGCGGCTGACTGGTGCATGGCCCCCACGCATGGCGGTTTGGCCATGCCCCGCGTGCGTGGGGCGCCCTGTTGGCCCCGCCTATGTTAAAAATATCTTCAGGCAGTGGCCCCGAGGTGATGTGGGAGCATGCGCGGCGGTTTGCTCCTCCCGCGCATGGAAACCAGCGTCCCAGCTACGTGACTTGTGGGTCCGGGCCCCTATGTCAGTGACTGAGTTGTTCGGGCGCTAGGTGTGCGTCAGGTGGATTTTTCCAGGGTGCGCGGGGAGCCTTTTCTTGAAATAGGGTTTTTCCACGTGTAGTGGTTTTGCTTTTGCATTTTCCCCAACTGCTCCGCCCTTTTGCCTCCGAGCCTTCCACGCCTCTCCGCATTCGTGCCCCCTAGTTTTCCGCCGCCGTGGTTGCCATGGCCATGCTGGTTTGCCCCGATCATTACTAGACTGAGGTGGCGCTCGACACGGTGCACCACCTGCTCGGATGGGGCACGCCTGCGTTCGCTGGGAGGATCCGGGCCGGCATTACTCCCCTCGGTGATCTTGCTGCCGGGGAGTTTGTGCTCTTCGTCTCCTATCTCTTCTGTGGGTTGGTGTTGCCGATTTCGCCGTTCTTCCTGCTGCTGCTAGAGGAGTTCGGACTTCAACTCCAGTACCTCACGCCCCACTCCATCCTCCAGGTGGCCATCTTTGTCCATTTCTGTGAGATGTTCGTGGGAGTGGCAGCATGCACTTCCCTCTTCCGCCAGTTTTTTGTGCTGGTGAGGTTTGGGAAGGGCAAAGACCACCTTGGGGCCTACTACTTCCAGACAAGGCCAGATCCAATAGTGACCTACATCGCCTCCCTTAGCGGCGCGATGTGGGAGAACTGGCGGAACGACTGGGTGATCGCCAGTGCTGAGGTCAACAACCGCCTTGCCCTTCCGAGTGACGGGCCCAGACTCGACCGAAAGCAATGGAGGGTAAAACCATGCCTCATGCCGGAGTTCAGGCCCGTCCTGGAGAGGATTAAGGAACTAGCGGTTGGTGGCCTGACCTCGATGCACGTACTCGGCGATTTCCTGAAGCGCCGAGTCATGCCACTGCAGGGGAGGCCGCGTCTGTGTTGCTGGTTTACCGGCCCTAGTGACATTGGTAGGATCCAGCGCGGGCCTAGGACTGACCTGTCCTAGGAGCAGTTGGAAATTTTGGTGAGGGGGATCACTGGTGAGACTTTTATCCCCGAAACCTTGAGACCTCCCTAGGGCATTTTGCTGCTCTGCGACAACCCAGGGTTGCGGTCGACGGTGCTGGCCCGACTGCCGACCCTTGATGAGAGCGGTGTGGCAATCCACCAGACCGGCGGCCGAGACCCCCACCGGGGGATCCATATTCCCGGTGCACCGGTCGGAGGCCCTAGCCTGCTGATGTGGGCCCAGAGCTCCTCCTACGGCCCCCAGTTCCTCGGACAAGGGCAAAGGGCCTGCAAGTAGCTCCTCCACTCCGGACGTTGCCGGGAGGTCGGAGGAAGTAAGGCGACACCGACTGCGTCGCGCCGATGGGTCTTTTGTTTCAAATCTACCCCTTAATTCGGACTCCCCCCAGAAGCGTCAGAAGACAGCTGGTGGGACTAAGGAGGCCGAACCTCGGGTCCAGGACAGGCAGCGGGGCGTGAGCCCTCCGCTGCCACCACCTTTGGATCCGACACCACCACTACCGCCGTCTGTGTCAGTTCGACCGCCGTCACCATGGGGGCAGCGGCAGCAACAGCAGCAGGAACGACATCAACAGCAGCAACAACAGCGGGTGCCCCGCTTCCAAGGCCACTGGAAGGTTCATGGTCCCAAGTAAGTTTAGACTCTTCCAATGTTTTTTGGGCGTAGCTTTTATGCCGATAGGTCTTGACCCGTCCTTTGCCCATCAGGGCCTCCCCTTCTTCGGCTTCCATGGATGCTCCTCCCCCGCCGGCCGCTATGCCCGCCGGTGGGTCTGGTTCCCAGCAGCATACATCTATTGGGAATATCGTCGGCGATCCGCCAGCGGCTATCGCAACCTCATCAGCGTCGGCACCAAGCCCACCATCGGCAGCAGCCGAAGAGGTTCCTGTTGCGTTTGCCTCCACCATGCGGGGTGACGCTGGTGCTGAGGTGGCACCATCGGGCCCCCAGGATCTGCCTGTCACTTTCGAGGCAACGCCTTCGGGCTCCCAAGTTCTAGCTGGGGGTCCAGAGGTGGCAATGCCGCCAATAGCTATTGCAGATCCAACAGCGGCGATACTGTCGAATACACCGTCGGCGGTAGGCATGGGGGGCGCGTCCAGCTCTATCCTGTCGCCAACTCTGGAGGATCCGGAGGTTATTCTTGGGAAACCGCTCTGGTCTAGCATCGAACCCGAAGCAACGTTGACTCCCCTCTCTCAGGTGCTGTCCCGCGCTCATCAGGCCCTCCAAGAAACCGAGGCGGCTATCCGGCGGGAGTGGGAGGCGCTCGAGACCGAGCACCAGCGCCTTGGTGACTGGTGCACCTAACTGGAGAAGCGCACTAAGGCGGCGTCCTGCCAATTCGCCTCAGAGCGGGCCGAGCTTGAGCAAGAGCGTGAGGACTTCAAGGAGGACATCCGGAAGGTGTCTGACCGAGAGCAGGAGGTGACCCAGAAGGAGAAAAGTTTGGTCAAGAAGAAGGAACACTTGAACCAAAGGGAGGAGGCCGTCACAACGCTCCATGATAAGCTAAAAGCTTATAGTACGGTGCTGGAGAAACAACGGGACAAGCAGGCTATGGCTGAGGCGAAGCTGCAGAAGCTGCAGCAGGAACTTGCCGATAAGGCCAACAACATTGCTCGTGCCGAGGAAAGCCTCAAGGCGAGGGAAGCTTCCCTGGAGAAACGAGCGACTGATCTCACCTGGCAGGAGGAGGACCTCGCCTTCAGGGAGGAGATGTGGGCAAGGCAGAACAAGCTGCTGGATGAGCTTGAGCTCGAGGCAGAGGAGAAAGGGAAGCGTTTAGAGGGGAAAGTGTGGGCACTGGAGGAGTAGGTCCGCCAGTTCCAGGCAGCGCAAACTGCTCAGGCGACACAGACGGCCTCGGGCCCCCAGGCGGTGGAGGTGATGAGGAAGACACTCGACGACCTCTGGGCTGAGCAACATGCCAGGGCCCAGCGCATCGCCGCCTGGGCTAGCGAGGCAAGTACGACATTGGTGCTATTAGGGGTGAGTCCCATCCCGGCGTTGGTGCGGCCGACGTCTATCTCCGACGCGCTCCCGGTACTGGATTCCGCTGCTGATCGCCTCCAACATCTGGATCAGATTCTTGGTGCCCGCTTGGAGGCTAAGGGCAACCGACTCTGCCGGTCGGCAATAGAGTACCTCTTGACATGCTTTCAGAGCCACGACCCGGCTGTCTCCTTGGGGCCAGTCATTGCGGGTCCAGTGGCCGATGCTGAAGACGCTACCCAGGAGGGCGTGCAGGACGTTGTGGACGTGGTGGTCGGGCGCTTCCAGCGGGATCCTACTGACGATGAGTAGCCAGGCCTGCGTGGAGAAAACGAGGGTTCCGCTAGGGAGCGGGTTGTAATATGTCTTTGATTTTGTAAGATACTCTTTAGGTACTACTTATCAGGCGATATTACAACTTATTTGCACGCCACTTTTTCTTTGTTGTGTGCATTGTTACCAACTTCGTCCCTGGTACTTAGGCCCCTGGGATATGGCCTCGACGTGTCGAGGCTGGATGCCAGGATTCTGAAGGAGGAACTGGTGTCATGGCCCCAAGGGGCAATCTCAACTGGGACCCGACCTGCACACAACCTTGGCTAGGAATTTTTTAGTAGCGCACCCATAGGGTCCGCTAGCTGGTATTTCTTATCCTTTGATTCGTGCAATAGGACCGGTTGCAGAGCGGTGGGACGTGTAGGCTTACGGTACTTGACCATACTAAGAGACTTCACAGCCCCAAACCACCCCATCGTCTGGTTGCCGGGTCTGGCTACTCAATTCGAATGTCGCTATACTAGCCAGGGAGGGAGACTGCTTGGGTGGGTGAGATAGTAATAATGGTTGTAAATTTAGGAATAAAACCAACATAAAAACAGTTCTGTGGGTCAAACCCCTTCCTTATAACTGGATATACACGAGTGTAGGCCAACAGACTGGGTTTATTGAGGCCGGATCTCACCGGGCTAGCGCATATAAATGTGCTTCTTAGTTACAAGGAAAGAGACCGAACCCCCAATTCTGTTTTTACGGGAAAAACTTACAGAGATGTTCTATATTCCAGGGGTTGGGAAGAGGTACTCCGTTATCTGTGGCGAGGCGGACGCACCCGGGGCGGCATATTTCCGTCACCTTGAAGGGTCCTTCCCAGCTGGGAGAGAGCTTGTGGAGCCCTTCTTGGTTCAGAACTCGCCTTAGAACCAGGTCCCCGACTTCAAACTTCCTACTATGCACGAACCGTTGGTGGTAACGCTTGAGTGCCTGGTTGTACCGTGCATTTCAGACTGCTTTTTGCCACCTGTGCTCGTCGATGAAGTCCACATCCTCGCACCATAGTTGTTCCTGCGCAGACTCATCAAACGACTGGGCTCGTGGGGAGCCCATAATGATTTATAGGGGAAGGCAGGCTTCGACCTCGTAGACCAGGAAGAATGGGGTCTCCCCGGTAGCTTGGCTGGGTGTGGTTCGGTTCCCCCATAGCACGGAGGGCAGCTCACTGACCCAATTTGCGCCATGCTTCTTTAAGCAGTCAAAGGTATGCGTCTTGAGTCCCCTGAGAATCTCTGCATTTGCTCTCTCCACCTGTCCGTTGCTCCTAGGGTGGGCCACGGATGCGAAGCAGAGCTGGGTGCCGATGCCTTCACAGTACTCCTGAAAGATCCGACTTGTAAACTAGGTCCCTTTGTCTATAATGATACGACTTGGGACCCCAAATCTGCAGATGATCGATTTGAGGAAGGCGACAGCAGCGCTCTGGGTGATGCTGACCATAGGGGTGGCTTCCGGCCACTTGGTGAACTTGTCAATGGCGACAAAGAGGTACCGGTACCCGTCGACAGCACTAGGGAACGGTTCTAGGATATCCACCCCCCATACGGTGAATGGCTAGGAGGGTGGAATCATTTGTAGAGCCTGAGCTGCTGTGTGTATCTGCTTTGCGTGATACTGGCACGCTTCGTAGGACTTTACTAGCTCGGCCGCATCCTGGAGGGCGGTTGGCCAATAAAAACCATGCCGGAAGGCCTTACCGACCAATGTGCGGGATGAAGAATGACTTCCACACTCCCCTCCATGGATCTCCGTAAGTAACTCACGGCCCTCTTCCTGGGTGATGCACCGCATGAGAATGTCGTTGGTGCCACGGCGGTAGAGACCCCCTTCTACCATCGTGTATCGCTTAGCCAACCACACTATGCGCTCGGCGGAGACATGGTCTTCAGGAAGGATATTTTCCTTCAGGTAGTCCCGGATCTCGGAGATCCATGCATCGTGACCGCTCTGAGTTGTCGACTGTGGCGCTAAAGGGCCAATGGAGTCCCCTAGAGCACACACAACCTTTGCTGGGTTTTAGGACGCCACCGGGACCGCCGGCTTCGAGGTGCCGGTCTCGCCCCCTTCGCCCAGTTCGGCCGGCTGGGCGGCGGGTCTTAGCAGCCGTCTTTCGAAGATGCCCTTGGGCACGGGTGCCCGAGTTGATGCCCTCTGGGAGAGGTCATCTGCCGCTGAGTTGTCGGCTCAGGGAACATGTTGTAGTTCCAGGGCCGTGAAGTGCTTCCCCAGCTTCTTCACATGGAGGAGGTAAGCTGCGAGTCTGGGCTCGTTGCAGCTACATTCCCCGCGGACCTGCTTGATGATTAGCTGAGAGTCCCCCTTCACAAGGAGTTGGCAGACCCCCAGGCATAGGGCCGCGGATAGGCCGAAGATCAGCGCCTCATACTCCGCCATGTTGTTGGTGGCCTTGAACTCAAGACGCACCACATACTTCAGCTGGTCTCCGCCTGGGCCAATGAGGACTACTCCCGCGCCAGCACTCTGTTGGCGGGCAGATCCGTCGAAGAAAAGTGTCCAGTGCGGCTCGGTGAAGATCGGACCCCTGTGCTCCACAGGTGTGGGGTCCAGAGCAGGGTCCGGGCCCCTAGGGGTGGAGTCCACTCTATGATGAAGTCGGCCAGAACCTGACTTTTGATGGCGTGGTGGGGCTGGAAGTCTAGCTGGAACTCGGCGAGCTCTACTGCCCACTTGGCGATGTTGCCAGTGGCGTTTGGGTTGTAGAGGATGGCCTTTAACGGAAAGGAGGTCACCACCACAACTTTGTGTGCTTGGAAATAGTGACGCAGCTTCCTGGATGCGACCAACATGGTGTAGAGGAGCTTGTGCGTCTCGAGGTACCTGGCCTTTGCCTCATGGAGGACCTCACTGACGTAGTAGACCGGCTTCTGGACAGTCCGGGTCTCTGTAGCTGGTCCTAAGTTTCCAGGTTTCTGTCCTTCTTGTGCCGCCCTTTTGGCGACTAACACCATGCTTATTGCTTCTACAGCTGCCGTAATGTACAAGTACAGCGGTTCCCCTGGCTCTGGAGCAACTAGGATCGGTAGGGAAGCTAGGTGCTGCTTCAATTCTTGGAAGGCTTGTTCCGCCTCTTTAGTCCAGGCAAATGGGCCTTATTTCCGCAGGAGCTTGAAGAAGGGAAGTGCCCTCTCAGCCAACCTCGAAATGAAGTGGCTAAGGGCTGCAAGTGACCCCGTAAGCTTCTGGATGTCCTTAATACGGGCGGGAGGCCTCATCACCTCAATAGCCTTGATTTTCTCCGGGTTAGCTTCAATGCCTCGGTATGAAACCAGGAACCCCAACAACTTCCCTGCGGAGACACCGAAGATGCATTTCTCTGGGTTTAGCTTGGTGCGGGTTGCCCGCAGCTTGCCAAAAACCAGGGTCAGGTCTTCCACTATAGTCGACCCCTCCCTAGTCTTGACCATGATGTCTTCGACGTAGATCTCCACCTTGTCCCGGATCAGGTCCCCGAAGGTCTTACTCATCGCCCGAACAAATGTTGGCAAGGCGTTTCTCAGACCATAGGGCATTACAACATAACAATATAGCCCATCCACTGTCACAAAAGCGGTATGCCTCCTATCCTCCTTAGACATCCTGATCTGATGGAAACCAGAGTAGGCATCCAAGAAGGACAAAAGGTCGCACCTCGAGGTAGAGTCCACGATCTGATCTATACGCGGCAGTGGATACGGGTCCTTGGGACATGCCTTATTCAGGCTGGTGTAGTCAATGCACATCCGAAACTTCCCGTTTGCCTTTGGCACGATGACTGGGTTGGCCAGCCACATGGGGTGATGAACCTCTTCGATGAAGCCAGCATGCAACAGCTTCTGGACCTCCTCACGGATGAAGTCCTGTCGCTCCATGGACTATCTCTGTGGCTTATGGCTCACCGGCTTGGCATCCGGGTAGATCTTTAGATGGTGCTCAATCACCTCCCTGGGGATCCCAGGCATCTGCGACAGCTCCCAAGCGAACACGTCGACATTTGCTTGGAGGAAGGCAACGATCGCGAGTTCCTATTTTTGCCCCAGATTCCCCGTGATGCGGGTGGTCTGGGAGGGGTCTGCGCTGACCTGGATGGTCTTTGCGGGCCCGCCATCTGCCTCGGACGGCTGTACTTTTGGCACCTAGGAGGGCGCCCTGGCACTGGGGACCGAGGGGCCTCTCCCTCCGTCATCCGGCCAAGCGATCTCGGTCGCCAGGGTGTGTAGCTTCTCGACGGCTGCTAGTGCGGCGGTGCGGTCGCCCCGCACGGTGAGGATCCCAGCGGGGGACGGGATCTTGAGGACCAAGTACCCATAATGGGCAATGGCCATGAACCGGTACAGGGCCGGCCTCCCAATGATGGCGTTAAAAGGGAGGTTGACCTCCGCGACGTCGAACTGGACGTTTTCCATGCGGAAGTTTTCTTCCGTCCCAAATGTAACTGGGAGCGTTATGCTCCCGAAGGGATATACGTGCTGCGGGCCCACCCTAGAGAATGGGCGAGAGGGCCCCAGCCGCGACCCCAGGACTTGCAGCTGTCTGAATGTAAAGCCCTAAAATTGGGTAGGAGATATATATGATAAAATAAAATAAAATAAAGTAAACAAATATATTTATGATAGTGTTTCTAGAACTTTTGAAACCTTTGTAACTCCTTAGGATCCTTCCTCTCCATTATCAATTGAGAAGTACTAAACTAATCAAGTGATCAATAAGTAGATAAAGAAAGTATTGATCTAGTGATGATAATTTTGGTAATGTATTTTATGGGAGACATAAAGTAGACCTCCAATTTTAAATGAAAACATAAAATAGGAATGAGAAATGAAATTTAAATGAAACCCTTTATTCCTACCCTAAATGAATGACAAGAAAAATAATATAAATAGTGGATGTTATATTTTCATTAGGGAGATGATTGGTATTTGGAATTTGGGGAATTTTAATCTAAAATAAATAATAGACATTATCTTCACATTAGAATTTTTATAAGACATATTTGGAAAGCTGAAGTTCAAACATGATTTAAAATTTGAATTGAAGTTCAAATTTGGGGAAGAAATCAGAAAAGGATAAAGACAAAAGGATGACCACACGTGTGGGCCAATTCCTCACCACCGGCCCAGCTACTTCCCTTCTGGTCGGCCCAGTGCGCGCCCCGCGCAGCCCATCTCCTTTCCGCTGGTTCAGGTGCTTACAATTGGGCCCGCTAGTCATACACCTCCTCCCTCTCACAACCATGTGGGACCCATTCGTCAGGGTGGTCATCTTCGTTGCGTTCGCGTTCGTGAACTACCGGCCGCAGAACCCCCCCCCAAATCGGCCGCCTGGGTTGTTACGATTTGTGCAAATTTGTAGCGATTCGTTATGCGGTCGAGCCTGTCTCCGCCCGCCTCTGCCTATATAATCTAGCCGTGACCTCCCCTCAAATCCCAAACCCAATTCCGCGGGGAAAGCCATTACCGCCATCGGGAAATCCCCGATTGATCTGTTGTGCTCGTCGTCGGCTGTACAGAGTCTTTCCTCGGGTGCGTGGGGGGACGCTCGTGGCGGCGTTACTCGGAATTTGGCCGCGGGCACGCCACAATTTCTCGTCGTCGTCTTCCCTCCGCCGTGGGTTCCGCTCGCACCGTGGGCAAGCATCTCTGCGCTACCATCTTGGGTACGTTTTGCCGCTAACGTGTTCGCCCTTGTTCATATATCGCGTAACACTCGCTTGAATAGATATTAGAGCTCGGGGTCGCCATGGAATCGGCCTGCGGCGTGGTCCGCCACCGTGCGGCTGGGCAAGGCCGCCGCTCAGCTTACCGGGCGAGGGGAGAAGATGAGGGCGCGTCCGTCGATCTGGGATTGGGCGGCTGGAGGGTTAGTGAGTGCTCTGATCGTTAGATTAGAGAGGGACGGTTCAGATTAGGTAGACCACGTACCGCTTCGTGGAATGGATCTTGGCCGTGGGTTTGGATCGAGCGGTCCCTGATTAATCTCGCCCATTTAAAATCTCACCCGTAGGTTTAGAATCGTGTGGTACTGAACGCGTACCGGTTCACGCGCTGTGCGGTCTAATCTGGTCCGTCTGTTTTGAATCGGATGGCGCAGATCGGCGCATAACCCTTCGTCGTGGCCTATTTGCTAAAGAGACCCCGTAATATTCACAAATTAACCCGCCCTCCACGCGGGGAGAATCCTGAGTCTAGGGTTTATTTGCGCCATGGCCCCTGCCTTCTCTGGATATCTTGTGCCCGGTCCAGAAAAATATAAAATTCAGTAAAAGTGATTAGGAAATGATTTTTTAAATGCTAGAACTTGTTTAAATCATAGAAAATCCATTTTTAGTCCAAATTAATCCATTCCACTTTCTAAAATTTTGTAATTTTATTCTCTACCACCTAGAACCTCTGTTTTGTCATAAAAACAATTAGAAATTTAATCTCTCACTTAATCCATTTTAAACACATAAAACCTTTGAAAATTCATAACTTAAAAACTATAACTCCAAAATTAATGATTCCTGTTCCTATGATCTTATTTTAATATGTATATTAATAATGTGTAATTTGTTCTTATGTTTGGTGTAATGTTAATTTTGCCTATACCATGTTTGTTTGAATTGCTACGACTAGTGCGAGGTCACGTGTCACCTGAAGATCATCCTGGTACCTGGAATCTCAAGTCCCAGGCAAGTTGTGCCCTTGATCACTTCTTTTTACCCACTCATGTTCTAATTAATCATAATGATCTGCATAGGTTAATTTTGATGGGACCCAATAGGTTACCCTAGTTTGTCTATCTTTATACCTTGTTTACCACTGAACTTTTTGGGTAGTACTTGCTAGTGCTTTATGTGGTTTTGGGTATGAAGATACATTATTCATGATCACACTTTTTTTTATCTGTTTATTATTATTGTTCATGTTAAGATCATTATGTTAATTGGAACATGGAGAACCACCTAGGAAAACAGTGCTACCACAAGGGAGGAATGGGACCCCTTGGCTGATTAATTAGGAAAGCTAGTGGAAGACTACCTTACCCGAAAGGGGCAAGGGCAGTAGGGGAGTGGTCAGTGTAGGGAGGCCCTCGGGAGGATTTTGCTGCGATGGCGGTCCTGCAAGGGATTCCTGCATTGGAACTTCCTATAAACTGTAGCGGGTTTTCGGAAGCTAGTGGAACTTTGTAAAGGCCTCGTAGTGGATCCCTAGCCATTCACCTTGGTAGTGTCTAAGGGCCTTGCAAACCCTGGCGACATGGGATACACGACTTGTGGGTAAAGATGCGCAACCTCTGCAGAGTGTAAAACTGGTATACTAGCCGTGCTCACGGTCAAGAGCAGCTCGGACCCTCACATGATTAAATTATGGAACTAAATTCAATTTGTCATATGCATTGCATCGCAGGTGATGTTGTTACTTTTGTTCTACTACTTAATTGGGTTTGGTATTTACTTATACTTAGTAATTGCTAATAAAATTTTGACCAACTTTAAAAGCAATGCTCAGCTTCAACCATCCTCTTTGGTAAGCCTTACACTTCACGTGAGCTCCCACCTTTGGCGAGTTCATGCACATTATTCCCCACAACTTGTTGAGCGATGAACGTATGTGAGCTCACTCTTGCTGTCTCACATCCCCCCCACAGGTCAAGAATAGGTACCACAGGATGAGGCGCTTGGAGGATGCTGGGATGAGTTCGTGAGAGGTCTAGGTCGTCGTCTCCCAGTCAACTTTGGGTTGCTGGACCGTTGTCTCCTTATAATGTAATTATTTATTTTGTATAGAACTCCTGTTATATATAAAGTTGCGACAATCGATCCTGTGCCATGATTCATCATATGTGTGAGACTTGGTCCCAGCACACCTGGTGATTATGTTCGCGCCCGGGTTTTGGACCCCTAAAATCCGGGTGTGACAGAAGTGGTATCAGAGGAATGTTGACTGTAGGACGAAACCTAGATAGAACTGGACAACCAATACTTATTTGTCTTTGCTACTCTGATTCTTTTCTAAACTTACCCTAATCTTTTCTCATCTAATGCTGCTTTACTCTGATTATTCTTATCTTTTCTTTCTAAAAAAACAAATGTGGATTTCACACTTTGAAATCCTGTACCTAAAGTAACCTTTAGGAATAGGAGACCTAATCTTAGGAACAAAAGCAAAACTATTTTTTGTAGGTATTGGTATGCTTGAGTATTTGTTCTTATGATACTTGTCTGATTTGGATCTTTGATTGAATGTGATGCGTTGTGGAGTAATGTTCACAATTGCATTTTCATATACGTATAGGCATAAATAGAATTCATAAGATAACTAAATAACTCAGATCATCCTCCATTAAAATGTATCTATCTCATAGAGATCCCTCTAATCTTAAAAGACTCTCCCATATCTACTAGATTCATCGTATCTTATAAGATTCTCTCTTATCTTACTAGATCCACCTCATTTTAAAAGATTCTTCTTACCTTAATGAATTCATCTTATCTTGGAGAGATTCTATCTTATCATAACATATCTAACTAATCTCAAAAGATTCTAATATATCTTAATAATACATATTGACCTATCTAACCTAAACTAATCTAATCTAGTCATATCCAATCTAATCTAGATCTTATCTTACCTAATGTGACCTAATCTAGTGTGGTTTAATGTTATCTAACCTAATGTGGTCCACTTAAATAGATTAATGACACTAGTAGAAGAGATTAGACCCTACTAACCATGTATTAACTTAACTTAGCACATTGGATCAACTCAACCATGAGCTAACCCAACCCATAGAGCCATGACGAATGGTATAACCTTTCTATTCCCACCTAACAACAAACAAACTTTTAACCTACATCTTGTAGCCTATCTCACCCATATATATCTCTCATCTTGACAGATTCTATCTTACCCTTAGATATTCACCTTATACGACTGGTTACCTCAATCTGAACATAAAACAAAGAATAAGCCCTACTAAAGAATCTTCAGATTATAACCAGCTACTAGCTTATTTATTCCGCTTATTGAATAATTTCCTTTGCAAAACTATTACCATATGCTTCTAACTTTCATGGTCAATACCAGGAAAGGAAAGATTATCACATAACAGCAAACAGAAATGAATTCTCCAAATCCTCCACCTGTTGAGATCGATCAAGTGGTTGCTGCCCAAAGACTGGTAATACAACAATTAACAGACCTGGTAACCGAGATGCAAAATCAGATAAGACAAGAACGCGAGGAAATACGTCAGGTCCGTCAAGAAATAAGGCAAGCGCGGTTGGAGAGACAACGACAACAACAACCTCCACCACCACCACCAGCTCCACCAAGCTACATAAATATAAATTATGATGATTTGTAAGATCTAGATGTTACTTTAGTTAGTAGATGATATGATATTATTTTAGAAGGAATAATAAGGTCTATTGACCCTATGTTTTGTTAAAGAATTATACCTCATGCTGAGATTTCTTTGTTTGTGCATATGTTCCGAGAACAATATGAGCATACATCCCTTTTATTACTAATCTCGAGGACGAGATTATTTTTAAGGGGGGTAGAATTTGTAATACCTAAATTTGTAAATCATATGATAGGAGATTATTTCCTTTATCTACATGTGTGTACCAGGTCTAGTTGCTACCACATGTGAATAAACACAATCAAAAGGGGAAATAAATTATCAATAACAGCCAAATAAACCATGCATCAGGCTAAGTTTTTACTTGATTGTGCATTTATGACTAATAAAATAAAGGTATTATTAATAGGGTAATAGACACATGGAATTTAAATTCTATTCTGAAAAACAAAAACTCCAAAGAAAGGTGGAGAGGAAAGAAAAGAAATTACTAAAAAGGAAAGTATATACAAAATAAATAGTATAAATAAAAGTAAGACTAGAGTTTTCAAGTTATACTTTCAATCTGAGGAGAATTTACCAAAGAATTTGATTTTGAAATTTGAACTCAAAAGTGAAGGGAAACTATAAAAGAAAATAGAAAATAAAAAGAAAAAAAAAGACCAAAACCTCGTTTGGGCCGGCTAAAACCGATTCGGCCCACTAAAGCTTACCACGCTCGGCCCAGCATCACTCCCGCAGCCTCGCCTACTGACACCCGGGCCCCACCCGTCGGTCTCTCCACTCATGGGCGCTGTTTGGCAGTTCGGCGCCGACATGTGGACCCCACGCGGTCAGCCACTCTTCCACCCACGCGAACTCCTCAGTCAACGGCATGCGGGCCCGTTTTGTCAGATTCACCTCCCTCCACCGGACGACCCGAGTTTTGCTCCCGCGCGGATCGCAACAACCCGCGCAACGCCACGCCGCAGACCTCGGAACCGAACTCGGCCCCGCGCATGCTCGGACTCTCCCTGCCTATATAATCCCGGCCTCACCGCCTCGTCGTTCCATCCATGCGTACCCGAACATCGTGAGGCACACAACCGTAGAGCATACCCGCCGCCGGTGCTTCTCCTCTGTGCTCGCGCACGGGACCGCGCGTGTGGGTGGGGGCGTTCGCCGGGGACCCGTGAAGCTGCCCGCGCCTTCAATTTGAACTGCGTGGCCTTGGGGCGACTCGAATTGCTCGCCATGGTTCGATCTCTGCCGCGGGTCCGCTCTTCTCCGTGGCCAGCTCCCTCCATTGCCCTCCATCTGCGGTATGTGCTCTAATCGAGTTCGCCATCATCCCCTCTAGGTTTAGCACCGACCAATTTTAGGTTAGGAGCGTCCGGGCATCGGATTGCGCGTCCGCCGGCGAAGCTCCGCCGTTGGTGGGCGGCGCTGCTGCCCAGTCCGTCGTGGGGAGGGAGACAGGGTCTCCGACCGTCGATCCATGCATGGACGGCTGTGATTAGATCAGATGATACCCTTTCGGGATTTCATCTATGCCGTTGGATTTGGATCGAGCGTATGAGATTCTATCGCTAGTGTTTTAAATCGTGACCGTAGCCTTTTGATCCAACGGTCTGTGTCGCGTACCGATTCACTGATGTGGGGATCTAATCTGGGCCGCCCACTCTTGATCGGATGGTGCAGATTAGCGCGTACCCCTTCGGCCTGGCCTTTTTGCATATGAGCCCTTATAGAATACAGAAACCAACCCGCCGTCCACATTCATTATTCACTGAGTCTTAGAAAACTTCAGTTTAGGCCCCTGACTTTCCCAAGATTTGACGCGCAGTCCAGATAACAGAGAAATTAGATAATTAATATTAGAAATTGCTTTTTAGTATAAAAATAAATCTTAAAACTTGTATAATTCATATTTAATTCATTTTAACTCCAAATTGAGTCATTCCAGTTGCAATAATTTTATTTTAATATTGTATATCAACTAGTAACACTGTTTAGCCATGAAACTTGGAGCAAAATTGTTCATTTGAATTAATCTGTTCTAGGTGCTTAATAACTTCAGAAATTCATAACTAAATAACTATAACTCCAAATTTAGTGATTCTTGTTCCTACGATCTCGTAGCAACGCGTAGATAATTATTATTTAGTTTGTACTTATGTTTGGTGTAATGTTAATTTTGCCTATACAATGTTTGTTTGTTTTGCTACGACTAGAGCGAGGTCACGTGTCATCTGAAGAGCAAGTTGGTACCTGGAATCTCAAGTCCCAGGCAAGTTGTGCCCTTGATCACTTCTTTTTACCCACTCATGTTCTAATTAATCATAATGATCTGCATAGGTTAATTTTGATGGGACCCAATAGGTTACCCTAGTTTGTCTATCTTTATACCTTATTTACCACTGAACTTTTTGGGTAGTACTTGCTAGTGCTTTATGTAGTTTTGGGTATGAAGATACATTATTCATGATCACACTTTTTTTATCTGTTTATTATTATTGTTCATGTTAAGATCATTATGTTAATTGGAACATGGAGAACCACCCGGGAAAACAGTGCTACCACAAGGGAGGAATGTGACCCCTTGGCTGATTAATTAGGAAAGCTAGTGGAAGACTACCTTACCTGAAAGGGGCAAGGGCAGTAGGGGAGTGGTCAGTGTAGGGAGGCCCTCGGGAGGATTTTGCTGCGATGGCGGTCCTGCAAGGGATTCCTGCATTGGAACTTCCTATAAACTGTAGCGGGTTTTCGGAAGCTAGTGGAACTTTGTAAAGGCCTCGTAGTGGATCCCTAGCCATTCACCTCGGTAGTGTCTAAGGGCCTTGCAAACCCTGGCGACATGGGATACACGACTTGTGGGTAAAGATGCGCAACCTCTACAGAGTGTAAAACTGGTATACTAGCCGTGCTCACGGTCATGAGCAGCTCGGACCCTCACATGATTAACTATGGAACTTAAACCCAATTTGTCATAAGCATTGCATCGCAGGTGAAGTTGTTACTTTTGTTCCACTATTTAACTGGGTTGGTATTTACTTATACTTAGTAACTGCTAATAAAATTTTGACCAACTTTAAAAGCAATGCTCAGCTACTAACCATCTCCTTTGGTAAGCCTTACACTTCACGTGAGCTCCCACCTTTGGCGAGTTCATGCACATTATTCCCCACAACTTGTTGAGCGATGAACGTATGTGAGCTCACTCTTGCTGTCTCACACACCCCACAGGTCAAGAACAGGTACCACAGGATGAGGCGCTTGGAGGATGCTGCGATGAGTTCGTGAGAGGTCTAGGTCGTCGTCTCCCAGTCAACTTTGGGTTGCTGGACCGTTGTCTCCTTATAATGTAATTATTTATTTTGTATAGAACTCCTGTTATATAGTAAAGATGTGACATTCGATCCTGTGCCATGATTCATCATATGTGTGAGACTTGGTCCCAGCACACCTGGTGATTATGTTCGCGCCCAGGTTTTGGACCCCTAAAATCCGGGTGTGACACTGAATGCTGCATGGCTGATGACATTGAGGCTGGCCCCTCCGTCGATCAACACGTGATGTAGCCGCATGTTGGCAACAACAGGGGCGGTAATGAGCGGCAGCACACTGGCCCCCGCCATGTTGTCGGGGCAGTCAGATGCCCCGAAGGAGATGGTGGTGCCCCTCCAGCGCTGGTGTGGAGCAGTTTTGGGGACCTCTGGGACCACCAAAAGAACCTCCCGTCGTAGGGACTTGACACTCCTGCGAGAGATGAGCTCCCAACTTCCATCGTACATTACATACAGCTTCTTGCGATGGTCACCATCATCGCTGGAGTCAGAATCTTCGGTGAAAACATCCTTTAGGTCCCCCTCGGGTGACTGGTAGCCGAGGTCTCGTCCCTCCATAGCCGCAGCCTCTTCGTCAGCTTCCTTCTGGCCTGGCCGGCGGTGGGGCGGTGAGACGTCCTTGGAGGACTACTCGCGCCGCTCGCTGACGCGCCTCGCGAGTTTGATAATCTCACGGCAGTCGGTGGCACGGTGGCGGTTGTTGGGGTGCACTGGGCATGTGCCACTGCTGCTTCCCGAGGGCCGTGGGCGCTTGCTGCGCTCGCCTTGGCCCCCGACAGCGACAACAATGACTGAAACAGCGAACTACGGCTTCCTGTGGCCGTGGTTCTTGTTTCTCTTTTTCTTCTTGTCTCTGCCCTGGGTGACGACATCCGAGCCGCCCACTTGGGTAACCATGGCCTATGGTACCGAGTGCCAAGCACGACCCTTGGTGGCTCTGGCGCATTTGTCAGCTAGGGCAAAGAGTGTGATGACGTTATCCACATCATGCGTGGCCAACTTCTCCAGCATCTTTTCATCACGTACCCCCTGGCAGAAAGCAGTGATGATGGAAGCATCCGAGATATGGGGGATTGTCCCACGTACCTTGGTGAAGCGGGAAATGAACACCCGAAGGGTCTCCCTAGGTTCCTGCCTTACTGCATGGAGGTGCGCCTCCACACCGTGCCGCTGGTAAGCGCTAGCGAAGTTTGCCATGAACCGTGCGCAGAGCTCTTCCCAGGAGCAGATGGATCCTGAGGCTTGGTTCATGAGCCAAGTCCGGGCTAGCCCAGACAAGGCTACATGGAAGTAGGTTGCCATTACGGTGGTGCCTCCACCTGCTGCCGTAATGGCGATGACATAAACCTGCAGGAATTCTGACGGGTTTGTCGTACCGTCGTATTTTTCCGGTAGATGTGGTCAAAACTTGGGTGGCCACGTTGCCGGTCCGCTAGGGCGGCGCAGCCCACTCCAGCCAACGGGATGCTGGTCTAGAATCGAGCATCCCATGGGGCCCGTGGCGCGACCACAGCGAAATCTTGTCCAAAGTTGCCGCAGCGCTCACGTGCCTTCTCTAAAGAGATACATGCATCTTTGCCCGCACGCCTGCGGTTGAGTTCGTCCCGCGGGTCTTCTGGTCCCTCTGGAAGAACTTGCGCGTCTCCTTCTGCGCGTCTGCGGTTGAGCTCCATTCATAGATCTTTGGTCGGGGCAGCCCTTACCGAGGGCGAGCGCTCCGAGGCTGATGCCTCGTACTGGCGCCGGGACGTTCAAGGTTTGGGCCTGACCGAGCCAGTGTGCGCCATGCTAAGGAGGCGATCCACGTCATCGCGCCACTGCCTAATAGCCCCTGGCGAGGCCATGGGGATTGGTGGGTGGCGCAACAACTCTTTGGCCGCAGAGAGTGCTCCGGCGGGAGCAACCCCTCATGAAGTCCGAGACGCCTGCGCTGGCGTGTGCTGCCGCGTAGGGCGCACGGCTGTGACACCAAGCGCCGGGTGGCCAGAGCTCTGTGGCGTAGAATATGCGGCCTCCTCCTCCATGGGGAAGTCTTCAGAAGTCTCGTCACGATGCTCGGCGATATGGACCATAGTGTCGAATAGGAAAACAAGCAAAAACCTAATGCCAAGCCCCCTACCTGGCGTGCCAAATCTCGGAGAGGAAATCTCTGGCCAGGTGGCGGAGTGCACCCGCCCTAAATCCTAAGATGAGGAGGGGCCTAAGCGTTTTGCTTGTTAGTTGGAAAATGGGAAGCAACACAAGAACACACAAGGATTTAGAGTGGTTTGGGCCGCCGGAGCGTAACACCCTACTCCACTGTGTGATGTATTACTTGAGAGCTTGTATGAACTTGTGAGCGTCTGAGTGAGCCTAAGATTGGATCTGTCTTGTAACGTCGCATGTCTCCCCTTTTATAGCTGAAGGGAGGCATGCACAAAGGTACTGAGCCCCGACACATGGGCCAAGCGACAAATGGAAGGATGGAACTACTGCTTGCCCAGCCTGTGTAATCTCCGTGCGTCATGATATCCGTAGTGCATTCAGTATTGATATCTTGCTGTAGCACCCTCGGTAACGTGCGAGTCATGATGGGTGCGGCGCATGCCACGATGTAGGTGTATTGTTGGCCAACGGGAATAGCCAGACACGCCGCCTGTAGGATGGCTTGGGCGCTGCCCTGCCAGTTGGGTGGACAGGGCGCATTTAATGCTGAAGGGGCACATCTCCTGTCAGCGAGGTAGTCAAGCAACGCGTCCTTTCCACAATAAATGCAGGGGCAGCGTGGCTCCGTGGCTTTACGTCAGGCCCATCCCGTATGCTTACGTCATGCATAGTAGGCCGCTTGACTGCACCAGGCCTCCGCCTAGCCAGGGAATAGGGACGTTGTGTGGACAGGTTCGCACCAAGCTAGGTCTAGACACACGTCATCCACGAACCCCTTCCAGGGTAGGGCCCGGGTATTCCCTGCCCTAGAATCCCAGGACCCGATGGTGATTAGTCCGGACCCCACTCGGAAGGGTCCGGGACCCATCTCGGAGGTCCGCCCATCATGTACGGGGTTTAGTGCCTTCCACGCAGTAGGTCCAGACCCACTGCGTGTATCTGGAGCACGTCCCTTCCCTTGGCCACGTGGCGACCCCAGGGCGACAGATGTGGCGCGGCGGAGAACTGTTCTCCACGCAACCAGAGACTTCTCTGTTGGCCCAGCGCCTTCACCTTGTAACAAGGGGTACCCCTGTTTCTAGGTACCGACAATGCTCTCAGTCATCACTTCTTCTAAAGACAGTAACACCTATATCCGTAAAAAGACAATTGTAGCCCTTATTGCATAATTGAGAAACAGAAAGCAAATTGTAATCTAAAGAATCTACAAGAAAAACATTGGAAATAGAATGGTCAGGTGATATAGCAATTTTACCAAGTTCTTTGACCAAACCTTGATTTCCATCTCTGAATGTGATAGCTCTTTGGGGATCTTGGTTTTTCTCATACGAGGATAACATTCGTTTCTCCCCTGTCATGTGGTTTGTGCATCCGCTATCAATAATCCAACTTGTGCCCCTAGATGCATAAACCTACAAAACAATTTAGGCCTTGTTCTTAGGTACCCAAACGGTCTTGGGTCCTTTCACATTACAAACAAGCACCTTGGGTACCCAAACACAAGTCTTTGAGCCCTTGTGTTTGGCCCCAACATATTTGGCAACTACTTTGCCTGATTTGTTAGTTAAAACATATGAAGCATCAAAAGTCTTAAATGAAACATTAGGCTCATTTGATGCAGTAGGAGTTTTTTTAGGCAATTTAACATGAGTGGAATGCCTAGAACTAGATGCCTCACTCTTAAACATAAAAGCATGATGAGAGCCAGAGTGAGACTTCCTAGAATGAATTCTCCTAATCTTATGTTCGTGATAACCAGCAGGTATAACCCTCGTTATCCTGAGCCATGGGAGCCTTGCCCTTAACAAAGTTAGACAATCTCTTAGGGGCATTAAGCTTGACATTGTCTCCCTTTTGGAAGCCAATGCCATCCTTAATGCCAGGGCGTCTCCCACTATAGAGCATGCTTCTAGCAAATTTAAATTTTTCATTTTCTATCTCATGCTCATTAATTTTAGCACTAAGTTGAGCTATGTGATCATTTTGTTGTTTAATTAAAGCTAGATGATCATGGAGATCATCAACATTAATGTCTCTACATCTAGTACAAATAGTAACATGATCAACACTAGATACAGAGGGTTTGCAAGCATTTAATTCATCAACCTTAGCATGTAACATGGCATTCTCATTTCTAAGTTTGGAAATAGACACATTGCAAACATTTAAATCCTTAGCCTTAGCAATTAATTTACCATTCTCAATCTTAAGGCTAGAAATTGATTCATTCAATTTGTCAATCTTAGTAGTCAAATTAGCATTTTTATTTTTAAGATTGGTAAATGAATCATCACAAACATTTAACTTCTCAACCTTAGCAATTAATTTGGCATTTTCAATTCTAATGTTAGAGATAGTGTCATGGCAAATGCTAAGCTCACTAGTTAATTTTTCACATTTCTTTACTTCCTGAGCATAGGCATTTTTTACTTTAACATGCTTTTTGTTTTCCTTAATAAGGAATTCCTCTTGGCTATCCAAGAGTTCATCCTTCTCATGAATAACACCTATCAATTCATTTAATTTTTCTTTTTGTTGCATGTTTAGGTTGGCAAAAAGAGCAAGCAAATTATCTTCATCATCACTAGAGCTATCCTCATCACTAGAAGTTGCATATTTAGTGGAGGCTCTAGATTTCACGTTCTTCTCTTTGCCGTCCTTTGCCATGAGGTACTTGTGGCCGACGTTAGGGCAGAGGAGGCCTTTGGTGACGGCGATGTTGGCGGCGTCCTCGTCGTCGGAGGAGTCGGTGGAGCTCTCATCGGAGTCCCATTCCCGACACATGTGGGCATCACCACCCTTCTTCTTGTAGTACTTCTTCTTTTCCTTCCTCCTTCCCTTCTTGTCATCGCCCCTGCCACTATCACTTGATAATGGATATTTAGCAATAAAATGATCGGGCTTACCACACTTGTAGCACACTTTCTTGGAGCGGGGCTTGTAGTCTTTCCCCCTCCTTTGTTTGAGGATTTGGCAAAAACTCTTGATGATGAGCGCCATTTCCTCGTTGTCGAGCTTGGAGGCATCGATGGGAAGCCTACTTGACGTAGACTCTTCTTTCTTCTCCTCTGTCGCTTTGAATGTGACGGGTTGCACCTCGGGTGTGGAGGTGGCGCCTCGCTCGATGATTTGTTTGGAGCCTTTGATCATCAATTCAAAGCTCACAAACTTTCCTATAACCTCCTCGGGAGACATTAGCTTATATCTAGGATCACCACGAATTAATTGAACTTCTGTAGGATTAAGAAAAACGAGTGATCTTAGAGTAACCTTGACCATTTCATGGTCATCCTATTTTGTGCTCCCGAGGTTGCGCACTTGATTCACCAAGGTCTTGAGCCGGTTGTACATGGCTTGTGGCTCTTCTCCTTGGTTGAGGATGAACCGATCGAGCTCCCCCTCGATCGTCTCCCGCTTGGTGATTTTTGTCACCTCATCTCCTTCGTGCGCGGTCTTGAGCATGTCCCAAATTTCTTTAGCACTCTTCAACCCTTGCACCTTATTTTACTCCTCTCGACTTAGAGAGGCGAGGAGTATAGTAGTGGCTTGGGAATTGAAGTGCTGGATTTGGGCAACTTCGTCCGAATCATATCCTTCATCCCCTACGGATGGTACCTATGCTCCAAACTCAATAATGTACCAAATGCTAGAGTGGAGTGAGGTTAGGTGATGCCTCATTTTATCACTCCACATACAATAATCTTCACCGTCAAAAACCGGTGGTTTACCTAGTGGGACGGAAAGTAATGGAGTACGTTTAGAGATGCGAGGGTAGCGTAAGGGGATCTTACTAAACTTCTTGTGCTCATGGCGCTTAGAAGTGACGGATGGTGCGTCGGAGCCAGAGGTGGATGGCGACGAAGAGTCGATCTCGTAGTAGACCACTTTCTTCATCTTCTTCTTCTTGTCGCCACTCCGATGTGACTTGACGCGGGGAGGTGATTCCTCCCTTCCCTTGGCGTCGGACTCCTTTGATGGAGCTTTCCCACGGCTTGTGTCAGTCTCCATCTCCCTCTTGGCGGATCCTCCCGACATCACTTCGAGTGGTTAGACTCTTAATGAAGTACCAGGCTCTGATACCAATTGAAAGTCGCCTAGAGGGGGGTGAATAGGCAAGTCTGAAATTTATAAACTTTAATCACAACTACAAGCCGGGTTAGCGTTAGAAATAAAACCGAGTCCGTTAGAGAGGGCAAAAATAAATCACAAGCAAATGAAAGCGGATGACACGATGATTTGTTTTACCGAGGTTCGGTTCTTGCAAACCTACTCCCCGTTGAGGGGGTCACAAAGACCGGGTCTCTTTCAACCCTTTCCCTCTCTCAAACGGTCACCTAGACTGAGTGAGCTTTTCTCCTCAATCAATTGGGTCACTTAGACCCCACAAGGACCACCACAACTTGGTGTCTCTTGCTTTGATTACAAAGGTGTTGAGAATAAGAATGGGGAAGAAGAAAAGCGACCCAAGCGACAAGAACTCAAATGCACACAAAAATCTCTCTCTCACTAGTCACTAAGTGTTGGGAGTGATTTTGGACTTGGGAGAGGATTTGATCTCTTGTTTGTGTCTTGGAGTGAAGTCTAGAGCTCTTGTATTGAATGCAATGGCTAAAAACTTGGATTCCTTGAATGGTGGTGGTTGGGGGTATTTATAGCCCCAACCACCAAACCAACCGTTGGGGTTGGGCTGCTGTCGATGGGCGTACCAGACAGTCCAGTACGCCACCGGACACTGTCCGGTGCGCCAGCCACGTCACCTAACCGTTAGGATTCTGACGGTTTCGTCCGTTGGAGCTCTGACATCTTGGTGCATCGGACAGTCCGGTGCCGCACCGGACAGGCACTGTTCACTGTCCGGTGCGCCTCTGGCACCTGCTCTGACTTCTGCCGCGAACTATAGCTCTGTCACGGCACTATGCAGTCGACCGTTGCGCTAATAGCCGTTGCTCGGCTTGGTGGACCGGACAGTCCGGTGAATTATAGCGGAGTGCGCCTGGAGAAACCCGAAGGTGAAGAGTTTGAGGTCAATCCACCCTGGTGCACTGGACAATCCGGTGTGCCAGACCAGGGTCCTCTTCGGTTTCTTTTGCTCCTTTCTTTTGAACCCTAACTTGGATCTTTTTATTGGTTTGTGTTGAACCTTTGGCATCTGTAGAACTTATATTCTAGAGCAAACTAGTTAGTCTAATTATTTGTGTTGGGCAATTCAACCACCAAAATCATTTAGGAAAAAGGTTTGACCCTATTTCCCTTTCAATATCCACTTCCCATAGCAACAATAAAAGAGGTATGTAGGTCTGCAATAAATTTACAGCATAGACGGCTTGGCCACCCATCCTTTAGAATTGTTTAGCATGCCATTAGTAACAATAAGTTGCCTTGTTCTCAAGAGTTTGCAACTAAGTCAATTTGTGATGCATGCCAACAAGCAAAGAGTCATCAGTTGTCCTATCCAAAGTCTAATAGTATTTCTAATTCCTCTACAACTTTTGTACACTAATGTCTAGGGCTCTACGCTAGGTCAGTGGAAGAAAAAAAATATTATGTTAGTTTGTAGATGATTTCAGTAAATTCACTTGGGTTTATCTCATTGGGTATAATCTGAGGTCTTTCAAAACTTTCTAGAATTTCAAACTCTTGTTGAACGACAATTTGGTCACAAATTCTTGTTGTTCAGACAGATTGGGGAGCAAGTATCATGAATTAAACTTGTTTTTTACATAGCTAGGCATTGATCACCATGTGTCATGTCCACATGCACATCAACAAAATGGCGCAATAGAGAATAAACATTGTCATATTGTTGGCGGTTGATTGGCCCTCCTCTCACACGCACAATGCCCCTCAAATTTTAGGTTTAAGCTTTTTTGATGCCGCTTATTGCTTATTTACTCAATCATTTACCTAGCAAAGTCATCAATCATTCTACTCCCTTAGAGCTCCTACACAAATAAACTCCAAATTATTCTGCTCTTCGCACGTTTAGGTGTGTGTGTTGGCCTTATTTGTGACCATACAAAGACCAAAAAATTCAGTTTCGATGCAAACAATGTGTTTTCTTGGGATATAGTGATATTCACAAAGGTTATAAATGGCATGATGTTCGTACTAGTTGCACGTGTATGATGCATGTGAGAAGTGTTGATCCAAAACGGGTGACATATAAGTTTGGTTACTCTACTGACGATGTAATGTTAAAACAATAATCTACTATTGTAATTGTCAGTACCCTGGAAATGGGGTACCTGTTACTACAGTATGAAGGTGCTATGTCCATGCGGCTATCTTTAGTCACGTGGCGAACAACACATAACCCCACCACGTGGGCAGCTCCGGGGTCGCCACATGGCCAGAAGAGACGACATACTCCAAGACGGCGATAGTGGGTCCGGACCCCCACGGGAAAGTGCCAGACCCCTGGATGCACAGCCCGGACCTCCAGGCGAGGTTCAAGACCTCCACAGGTACAAACCAGACCCTTGGAACGGGTCCCAGACCCCTCAGGAGGGGTCCGGGCTACTCACAGTAGGGTCTCGGGATTCCAAGACAAAGAGTACCCAGGCCTTAATCTAGGCCAGGCGGGGGTCCGGTGCTGACACGTGTCCGGACCATACAGCGAGCGCTCCCACTCCCCGCTCAGGTAGAGACCCGATGATGCTACGTGGCCTACTGCCCGTGACATAAGCCAGCGGGCGGAGCCTGACGTAAGGCCTCTAGGCCACGCTGTCTTTGCATTTATTGTGGAGAAGATGCGTCGCCTATCTACCCCGCTGACAGGTGATGTGCCCCTTTAGCATTTAATGCGCCCTGCCACTCTGCTGATGGATGGTGACCAGACCACCCCACAAGCGGCATGCCTGTCCACTCCCGGGGCAGGCGGCGTGACCATACTATTGCATGCACCACGATCATCATCACTCGTACGAAGCTAGTGGAGCTTCCGCTGCACGCCGATACTACGCAGGCTGCAGATATCAGGGCGCTCGGAGATCTTCTAGGCGACACTAGCATTGGATACTTCTATATTATTTCCTCCGTTTGGCCCCTGGGCCTGCATGTCGGGGCTTAGCACCCTTGTACGTGCCCCTCTTCAGCTATAAAAGGGGAGGCACTCAACGTTACAACACAGGCACACTTAGACCCAGCTCAGGCTCACAAGTTCATACAAGCTCAATATATCACGCAGTGGAGTAGGGTGTTACGCTCCGGCAGCCCGAACCACTCTAAATCCTTATGTGTTCTTGCGTTCTCCCCATTTTCCAACTAACAAGCAAAACGCTTAGGCCCCTCCTCATCTAAGGATTTAGGGCGGGTGCATTCCGCCACCCGGCCGGAGATTTCCTCTCCGACATTTGGCGTGCCAAGTAGGGAGCCTAGGCTCTAGGTTTTTGCTTGTTCTTCTGCTCAACACCATGGTCCACTTCATCGAGCACCAGGATTTCTTGCCCGAGGACTTCGTGATGGAAGAAGCGGCTGCCTCTTCCACACCGCGGGCCACCAACCTCCCGGTGCCTGATGCGACCACCGCTGTGCACTCTGCGCGACAGCACACTCTCGCGCAAACGTCCAGGGCATCTAGGGCTGCACCTGGGGCGCTGTCAGCGGCCAGAGAGTTGTTGCGCCACCCTCCTAGCTCCATAGCCTCCCCGGGGGCCATGAAGCAGTGGCGCGACGACGTCGATCGCCTGCTCGGCATGGCACACTCAGGATCGACCTAGCCAAGGCCTCGGTCATCCTGGTGCCAACATAAGGCGTCGGCATCGGTGCGCTCTCCCTCGGTGAGGGCCACACCGACTGAGGACCTGCGGGTGGAGCTCAACCGCCAGCGAGCGAGTGAGGATGCCCCAGTCTCTATGGAGAGGTCTAACGACCTGCGAGCGGAACTCAACCACAGGCGTGTGGGCGAGGATGCCCGCGTCTCCCTGCCGAGGGCGCGTGAGCGCCGACAAAATGTTGAGGGCCACAACCTCAACTACGACTTCGCTGCGGTTGCACCGCATACCCCAACGGGTGCCCAGATTCAGACAGGTGTCCCCTTGGCCGGTGTGGGCTGCGCCGCTCTCGCGGATCATCTCCGCGCGGCGTCCTGGCCATCCAAGTTCTGGCCGCACCTACCGGAAAAGTACGACGGTACATCAAATCCGTTGGAATTTCTGCAGGTGTACGTCACCGCTATCACAGCAGTAGGAGGAAACACCACTGTGATGGCAACATATTTTCATGTCGCCTTGTCTGGGCCTGCTCGGACTTGGCTCGTGAATCTTGCCCTGGGATCAATCTATTCCTGGGAAGAGCTCTGCGCGCATTCACAGCGAACTTCGCCAGCGCTTATCAACAGCACAGCGTGGAGGCCCACCTCCATGCAGTGAGGTAGGAACCCAGGGAGACTCTCCAGACATTTATCTCCCGCTTCACCAAAGTGCGAGGTACTATACCTCACATTTTCGATGCTTCCATCATCACGGCCTTCCGTCAGGGAGTACATGATGAAAATGTTGGAGAAGTTGGCCACACATGACGTGGAGACTGTCTCCACACTCTTCGCTCTGGCCGACAAATGCGCTAGAGCCGCCAAGGGCCGGGCATGGCACTCGGCCCCACAAACCGGGGCTACCCAGACGGGTGGCTTGGGTGCCGTCCCCCAGGACGGTAAAAGAAAAAGAAGGGTCGTGGCCACGGGAGGCCGCAGTCTACCGCGCTGGTCGTCGCAGCTACGACTGGGGGCCAGGGAGACCGCAACAAGCATCCACGGCCGCAGAAGCGTAACAGCGGCTCATGCCCTATGCACCCCAATAGTCACCACAGCGCCATAGAATGTCGCGAGATCATCAACCTCGCGAAGCGCGTCAGCGAGCGGCGCGAGCGGTCTTCGAAGGACAGCTCCCCACCTCGTCGCCGACCTGGCAAGGAAAGTGTCGACGACAGCGAGGTGGCCATGGCTAAACGGGACCTCAGGTATCAATCACCCAAGGGGGTCCTGAAGGATGTCATCACCAGAGACACCTACTCCGGTGGCGACAGCTAGACAGGCCACCGGGGGGACCCCATACTCCCCGGTCTACGGGGCCGATGCCTGCCTTCCCCCGGAAACCCTTCTGGCCTCCCCATGGGTCCAGTCTTCTGATGGGTCCATACGGAAAAGGCTACAGCGTGAGGATGCGGACTCTATCAGCAAACGCAGATGGGAACCCTAGGTCGGGACCTATCCCTATGGCGAGTACTGAACCAAGGAGGGTTCCGTAAACGCTCCCCCAGCTGGGAGGAACCCTTCAAGGTGATGGAAATGTACCGACCCGGGGGCAACCACCTTGCTACAGCTGGAGCACCTCTTCCTAACCTCTGGAGCATCTCTGTAAGTTCTGTCCATAGGAGCAAGCCTAAAAGGTTGAGTTTTTCTTCCTTTTTTGTAACTAGGTTGCACATATGTGTACGCCAGCTCGGTGAGGTCCGCCCTCATAAACCCAGCCTATTGGCCTGCACCCATGCATGTCGAGTTATAAAGAGAATACTTACCCCCTCAAATGAGCTCCCATGATAGTTTTATCCTCCTGCCTCCATGGTTTTATCCTACAGTTTCCGGATACTATTTTTTGCCTAACCCACCCGCACAGTTCCCATCTGTCCTGACATAATGACATCCGAATTGAGTAGCCAGGCCTGCAGTTTAGGACACCTCTACGAAAGCAGGGGGTTCGGTAGCCTGGGGGCCGGTTCTAAAGAGCAGGAGCTCATTCCATGGGGTGGTCCGGAGCAGTGTGGCCGCTTAGCCTGGTTCCGTACCCAAAATCCTGCACACTCCACCACTCTGTGACGAGCGCCCTAGTATTTGGAGCTATAGTCTTGTGGGTCCGACAACCTAGGGTCTGGCTCAAGAGAATGGATACTTGTCTCCTGGGGTGGTCCGGAGCCGTGTAGCTGCTTAGCCTGGTCCCGTACCGTATGCCTGCACGCTCCACCACTCTGCGATGGGTATCCTAGTATTTGGAACCGCGACCCAGGGGGTCCGGACACACAACTTGGCTTCCCAGACTAAAACCTGCAGGTCTCGAGCATGTATCAAAGGATGACTAATGACAAATAATGGGTCCTGTGGGTGTACTACTAATGCTCCCTAGCCATAGTTGTGTTCAGGCCCAGGTCCCAGTCGAGGTTGCCCCCTGGGGGGTCGTTGCCAACTCTTTTAGATATGCTGGTATCCAGCCTCGACACGTCGAGCCTACATCCTAGGGGGCCTGGTACCAGGGAGGAGTCGGCAGCGCCACACACAACAGGGACAAATAGTATGCAGATAAGTGCTAATATTGTTCGATACTTAGTACTCAAAAAAGTACCATACAAAAACAAAGTTATTACATCCGCCTTCAAGCGGAGTCCTAGCTCCATCTCTACTCTACAGGTATGGACTACTCTGCACCAACAGATTGCCAGCGGTGGCGACCACCTCAACATGTGCGCCATGGCGAGGAGGCCCTCGCTCCCATCCTCCTATGGGGGTGACGACAAGACCATCCAAGCCAAGGAGCTGGAAGCACGCAGTCGCCACCTCCACAGCGTACGACGTCTTGTACGACCCCCGGGCGGTGTCGGAGCGGCGTGGCCTGTGGTGGCCGGCGGCGCAGGGGGCGCTGCGGGTGCGGCAGACCTGCGCACGGCGCGACAGTCACCCGTACGATGGACGGGCGGCCACGCTCCGCTTATAGCGGGAGGCAACGTTGGAGGCGACACCGAAGCCATCAAAGCCAAAGAGATGGAGCCACAGCACGGCTCGCTTCGCACCCTAAGGAGTTGGGGGCGCGAGGGATGGAGCTGCTGCTCAGCCCGCTGTCCACCTTCACGAGGCTGGTAAACATCCTTCCCCCCGAGTGCTGGACGAAGAAGTGGGAAGGAGCATCGCCTCCACGGACATCCTGCGGAGGTAGGCGGTGATGGCCACCTAAAGGATGAAGCAGGACGTAACGTGTTGAGGTTGGAGGCCAAGCTCCTCCAGCAGCAACACGAAGAAAGACGAAATCGACAGCGCCAGACCGCTGGGGAGGTTGGAGACAAAGAGCATGAACTCCCCGGTGGTGAGGTCACCGCGAGCAGAGGCACCGACACAGATCTTTCCAGCGAACGCCGACACACCCCATCCGAGCAGGTTGCGCACCAAGTTGAGTGCCACCTCGGGCTGGAGGCACTCGGGAGGATCTAGCAAAGCCACGGTGGCTACAACGACATGAGAGCGCGGAGAACTCGAAGGCGAAAGGGCGCTGCAAGCGATAAGAATGGCTACCACGCTCGGGGGAGTCCCTTTTTAAAGAGAGATTCCCCCAACTGACGCCCCGAAGCATCGCAGAAGATCTCGCCCGACGTGCGCTAAGGTGACCCAGCCTCTGGCACGGGGCCTGGGCCCACGAGTCATGCTCCTTGGGCGTCGGCCTCCATATGCGGAGAAGACGAACCGCCGCGTGAGAAACACGCCACCGTCTGCAGCAGTGCACCTCTTCACCTTCGCCACCACCAACGGCCCAGCCTCTGGCATGGGGGCCCAGGCCCACATGTCATACACCCGGCGTGCCGGTTCTTGGGTGCGAAGGAGGCGAACCGCCGCGCGAGGAGCACGCCACCACCTGCGGTAGTGCGCCTCTTCACCTCCATTGAAACCAACAGCCCAATCTCTGACACGGGGGCCTGGGCCCACGAGTCATCCTCTTTGGGCCCCGGTTCCTAGGTGCAGAGAAGTCGAACCGCCGCTCGCGCCAGTACCGTGCCTCCTCGGGGCCACCGCAGAAGACAGAAAATTTTTCAAATTCAATGCAGCGGTATTGAGGCATCCCGCGCGTGGCCCAGCAAAGCCATTAAGTGCGGAGGTCACGGGTCAGTCAGCCGCAGGGACAGGCGTGGCAGTTGGCGTGGCCAAGAGTGGGCTGGCGGTAATTACGCCAGCGACCGCACGAAAGCAGCACACCAATCGACAATCCAGCTTTGGCCCCACCTGCAGGCTCGTATCCTCCCCTGAGGCGGGCCCGGGGGCCACTGTCAGTACCCTGGAAATGGGGTACCCGTTACTATAGTATGAAGGTGTTGTGTCCATGCGGCTATCTGAAAGGGAATTAGGCTTACACCTATTTCCTAATTGATTTTGGTGGTTGAATTGCCCAACACAAATAATTGGACTAACTAGTTTGCTCTAGTCTATAAGTTATACAGGTGCCAAAGGTTCACATAAAGTCAATAAAAAGACCAAGAAAGGGTTCAAGAAGAAAGGAGCAAAGGAAACCGAAGTGCTCCCTGGTCTGGCGCACCGGACTGTTCGGTGTGCCACCGGACAGTGTCTGGTGCACCAGGGAAGATCGACTTCAAACTCTTCACCTTCGGGTTTTCTAGGCGCACCTCCGCTATAATTCACCGGACTGTCCGGTGAGTCACTAGACAGTGTCCGGTGCGCACCGGACTGTCCGGTGCGCCAGCGGAGCAACGGTCATATGCGCGCAACGATCGACTCTGCAAAGAAAACAGTGCAAGTCAGATGCCAGAGCAGACGGACAGAAGGGCACCGGACTGTCCGGTGTCGCACCGGACTGTCCGGTGCCACATGAGGACAAAGCCTCCTGAAAGGGAAATGTGCCCTTGGGCCATTTCTAAGTGTTTTGGTGATTTAGTGTCAAACACATGTGCCTAAGTGTAAAATGGTGGACAAAATACAAATCAAGTGTAAAGGTATGTTTCTCAGACTTAGTACATTGTTTTAGAGACTAATGTATTGTGTCTAAGTGCTGGAAACAGGAAAAGAACAAATGGAATTGTCTTGGCTCGAGCAGCCAAGACTTTGCTCAGTCTGGGAGCACTGGACTGTCCGGTGGTGCACCGGACAGTGTCCGGTGCGCCAGGCTAGCACAGGTGAATTGGCCGCTCTCGGGAATTCACCAGCGACGTACAGCTAAAATTCACCGGACTGTCCGGTGGTGCACCGGACAGTCCGGTGAGCCATCGGTCGGCCGGGCCAACGGTCGGCCGCGCGATCTGCGCGGGACACGTGGCCAAGCCAACGGCTAGAAGAGGGCACCGGACTGTCCGGTGGGCACCGGACTGTCCGGTGGGCACCGGACAGTGTCCGGTGCGCCAACGGCTATCAGGCACCAACGGTCGGCTTCGCCATTAAAGGAAAGGAATCGGGCACCGGACAGTGTCCGGTGGTGCACCGGACATGTCCCGTGCGCCAGTCGATAGAAGGCAATATCAGCCTTCCTAGAATGCTCTCAACGGCTCCTAGCTGCCTTGGGGCTATAAAAGGGACCCCTAGGCGCATGGAAGAGCACATCAAGCATTCCTACAACATTCCTAAGCACCAAGACATCGATTTCGCGCATTCGTTTCATTGTGATAGCATATAGAGCTCTAGCGGAGTTGTGAACTCATTGGGTTGTGTTGCGAGCTCTTGTTGCGACTTGTGTGCGTGTTGATTCTTTGATTCTCGTGTCTTGTGTGCGTTGCTAATCCCTCCCTTGCTCTGTGTTTCTTGTGAATTTCAAGTGTAAGGGCGAGAGGCTCCAAGTTGTGGAGATTCCTCGCAAACGGGATTGAGAAAAAGTAAGCAAAACACAGTGGTATTCAAGTGGGTCTTTGGACCGCTTGAGAGGGGTTGATTGCAACCCTCGTCCGTTGGGACGCCACAACATGGAGTAGGCAAGCGTTGGTCTTGGCCGAACCACGGGATAACCACCGTGCCATCTCTGTGATTGATTTCTTGTGGTTATTGTGTTCTGTTGAGATTCCTCTCTAGCCACTTGGCAATTAGTGTGCTAACGATTAACCAAGTTTTGTGGCTTAAGTTTTAAGTTTCATAGGATCACCTATTCACCCCCCTCTAGGTGCTCTCAATTGGTATCAGAGCCGTTCTCTTCACAAAGGGACTTACCGCCCGAAGAGATGGATCCTAAGGGGAAGAGTATCGTGATCAACGACAAAGAGAAGGAATCCTTCGTCAACGAGCCGAAGGACGACAAGCCTACCGACTCCGGCTCGGGCCATAGACGGAAAGAAGGGAAGAAGAAGAAGACGAGACGCATCAAAGAGATCATCTACTACGACGACAGTGATGAGTCCACTTCTTCCCAAAAGGATGACTACGACTACGAGAAACAAAAGACGGTCAATTCGAATTTTTCTTTTGATTATTCTTGTATTCCTCAAAATTCAAATTCGCATTTGCTCTCCATTCCTCTTGGCAAGCCCCCACACTTTGATGGAGAGGACTACGGATTTTGGAGCCACAAAATGCGTAGTCACCTGTTCTCTCTCCATCCGAGCATATGGGAGATTGTGGAAAGTGGAATGAAGTTTGATAGCTCGGATAGTCCCACTTTTATTAATGAACAAATTCATAGAAATGCACAAGCTACTACTGTATTGTTAGCCTCATTGTGCAGGGACGAGTATCACAAGGTGAGCGGCTTGGACAACGCCAAGCAAATCTGGGACACCCTCAAGATTTCTCATGAGGGGAATGACGTCACCTTGCTCACCAAGATGGAGTTGGTGGAGGGCGAGCTTGGACGGTTCGCAATGATAAGAGGCGAGGAGCCGACACAAACATACAACCGGCTCAAGACCCTTATCAACAAAATAAGGAGCTACGGAAGCACGCGATGGACGGACCACGACGTCGTCCGACTGATGCTAAGGTCCTTTACCGTTCTTGATCCTCATTTGGTGAATAATATTCGTGAGAATCCCAGGTACACCAAAATGTCGCCCGAAGAAGTCCTTGGAAAATTCGTGAGCGGGCGGATGATGATCAAGGAGGCGAGGTACGTGGACGACGCTTTGAATGGTCCGATCAACGAGCCGCAACCCCTTGCTCTCAAGGCAACAAGAAGCAAGGAGGCGCTATCTAGCAAGGTGGCACAAATTGAGGCAGCTGGACTTAATGATGAGGAGATGGCCCTCATCATCAAAAGATTCAAGACGGCGCTAAAAGGTCGCAAGGGGCAGCCAAGCAAGACCAAGACAAAGGGGAAGCGCTCATGCTTCAAATGTGGTAAGCTTGGTCATTTTATTGCTAACTATCCCGATAATGAAAATTGTCAGGATCAAGGGACCAAGAGGGAAAAGAAGAAGAACTATAAGAAGGCGAAGGGCGAGGCACATCTTGGCAAGGAATGGGATTCAGATTGCTCCTCGTCCGACTCCGATAATGAAGGTCTCGCCGCCACCGCCTTCAACAAGTCATCCCTCTTCCCCAACGAGCGTCATACATGCCTCATGGCAAGGGAGAAGAAGGTACGTACTCGAGACTCTACTTATGCTTCTTCAAGTGAGGATGAATCTAGTGATGAGGATGAAATAGATTATTCATGTTTATTTAAGGGCCTAGATAGAACCAAGGTAGATAAAATTAATGAATTAATTGATGCCTTGAATGATAGGAATAGGCTTTTAGAAAAACAAGAGGACTTGTTATATGAAGAACATGACAAATTTGTAGAAGCTCAAAAATCTCATGCCTTAGAAGTTAAGAGAAATGAAATGCTTTCTTTAGAATTATCCTCTTGCCATGAGACAATTTCTAGCTTAAGGAACATTAATGATGATTTAAATGCTAAACTAGAAATAGCTAGTAAATCAACATCGTGTGTAGAAATTGTTGCAACTTGTAATAGGTGTAAAGATTTTGACATTGATGCTTGTAGTGAACACCTAGTTGTAATTTCTAAACTTAATGATGAATTGGCTAGTCTTAATGCTCAACTTAAGACTAGCAAGAGCGATTTTGATAAACTAAAATTTGCTAGGGATGCCTACACGGTTGGTAGACACCCCTCAATTAAGGATGGGCTTGGCTTCAAGAGGGAGGCCAAGAACTTAACAAGCCATAAGGCTCCCATTCTCGCCAAGGAGAAAGGGAAGGCCCCTATGGCTAGTAGTGCTAAGAAGAACCATGCTTTTATGTATCATGATAGGAGATATGCTAGAAATGCAATCAGAAGTTATGATTCACATGTTTATGATTCTCATGCCATGTTTGCTTCTAGTTCTTCCTATAAGCATGATAGAGATATGTCTAGGAGAAATGTTGTTCATATGCCTAGGAGAAATTCTGGTAATGTTCCTAGGAAAGTTACTAAACCTTCTACAATATATCATGCTTTAAATGCTTCGTTTGCTATTTGTAGAAAGGATAGGAAGATAGTTGCTAGAAAATTAGGGGCAAAATGCAAGGGTGATAAAACTTGCATTTGGGTCCCTAAGGATATATGTGCTAACCTTGTAGGACCCAACAAGAGTTGGGTACCTAAGACCCAAGCCTAAATTTGCCTTGCAGGTTTATGCATCCGGGGGCTCAAGCTGGATTATCGACAGCGGATGCACAAACCATATGACGGGGGAGAAGAAGATGTTCACCTCCTACGTCAAGAACAAGGATTCCCAAGATTCAATAATATTTGGTGACGGGAATCAAGGCAAGGTAAAAGGTTTAGGTAAAATTGCAATATCAAATGAGCACTCTATTTCTAATGTGTTTTTAGTAGAGTCTCTTGGGTATAATCTGCTATCTGTTAGTCAGTTATGTCAAATGGGATATAATTGTCTATTTACAAATGTAGACGTGTCTGTCTTTAGGAGATGTGATGGTTCACTAGCCTTTAAGGGTGTACTAGACGGCAAACTTTATTTAGTTGATTTTGCAAAAGAGGAGGCCGGTCTAGATGCATGTTTAATTGCTAAGACTAGCATGGGCTGGCTGTGGCATCGCTGCTTAGCACATGTGGGGATGAAGAACCTTCACAAGCTTCTAAAGGGAGACCACGTGATAGGTTTGACTAACGTGCATTTCGAAAAGGATAGACCATGTGCAGCTTGTCAAGCAGGGAAACAGGTGGGAGGCTCTCATCACACCAAAATGTGATGACCACGTCAAGACCACTGGAGATGCTTCATATGGACCTCTTCGGACCCGTCGCCTATCTGAGTATAGGAGGAAGTAAGTATGGTCTTGTTATAGTTGATGATTTTTCCCGCTTCACTTGGGTATTCTTTTTGCAGGATAAATATGAAACCCAAGGGACCCTCAAGCGCTTCCTTAGGAGAGCTCAAGGTGAAGAAGATAAGGAGCGACAACGGGTCCGAGTTCAAGAACCTTCAAGTGGAGGAGTACCTTGAGGAGGAGGGGATCAAGCACGAGTTCTCCGCTCCCTACACACCACAGCAAAATGGTGTGGTAGAGAGGAAGAACAGGACGCTCATCGATATGGCGAGGACTATGCTTCGAGAGTTCAAGACCCCCGAGCGTTTTTGGTCGGAAGCCGTGAACACAGCTTGCCACGCCATCAACAGGGTCTATCTTCACCGCCTCCTCAAGAAGACTTCATACGAGCTGCTAACCGGTAACAAACCCAATGTTTCGTATTTTCGAGTTTTTGGGAGTAAATGCTACATTCTAGTGAAGAAGGGTAGAAATTCCAAATTTGCTCCCAAAGCTGTAGAAGGGTTTTTATTAGGTTATGACTCAAATACAAAGGCGTATAGAGTCTTCAACAAATCATCAGGTTTGGTTGAAGTCTCTAGCGACGTTGTACTTGATGAGACTAATGGCTCTCCAAGAGAGCAAGTTGTTGATCTTGATGATGTAGATGAAGAAGATGTTCCGACGGCCGCAATTCGAACCATGGCCATCGGTGATGTGCGACCACAGGAACAAAATGAGCAAGATCAACCCTCTTCCTCAATTATGGTGCATCCCCCAATCCAAGATGATGAACAGGTACCTCAAGTGGAGGCGCATGATCAAGGGGGAGCACAGGATGTTCAAGTTGAAGAGGAAGAAGCACCTCAGGCACCTCCAACCCAAGTTCGGGCGACAATTCAAAGGGATCATCCCGTCGACCAAATATTGGGTGATATTAGCAAGGGAGTAACTACTCGTTCAAGATTAGTTAATTTTTGTGAGCATTACTCTTTTGTCTCTTCTATTGAGCCTTTCAGGGTAGAAGAGGCCTTGCTAGATCCGGACTGGGTGCTGGCCATGCAGGAGGAACTCAACAACTTCAAGCGCAATGAAGTTTGGACACTGGTGCCTCGTCCCAAGCAAAATGTTGTGGGAACCAAGTGGGTATTCCGCAACAAACAGGACGAGCACGGGGTGGTGACGAGGAACAAGGCTCGACTTGTGGCAAAAGGTTATGCCCAAGTCGCAGGTTTGGACTTTGAGGAGACTTTCGCTCTTGTGGCTAGGCTAGAATCAATTCGTATTTTGCTAGCATATGCCGCTCATCATTCTTTCAGGTTGTACCAAATGGATGTGAAGAGCGCTTTCCTCAACGGGCCAATCAAGGAGGAGGTGTACGTGGAGCAACCCCCTGGCTTCGAGGATGAACGGTACCCCGACCACGTGTGTAAGCTCTCTAAGGCGCTCTATGGACTTAAGCAAGCCCCAAGAGCATGGTATGAATGCCTTAGAGACTTTTTAATCGCTAATTCTTTCAAGGTTGGGAAAGCCGATCCAACTCTCTTTACTAAGACTTGTGATGGTGATTTATTTGTGTGCCAAATTTATGTCGATGACATAATATTTGGTTCTACTAATCAAAAGTCTTGTGAAGAGTTTAGGAGGGTGATGACGCAGAAGTTCGAGATGTCGATGATGGGCGAGTTGAATTACTTTCTTGGGTTCCAAGTGAAGCAACTCAAGGACGGCACCTTCATCTCTCAAACGAAGTACACGCAAGATTTGCTAAAGCGGTTTGGGATGAAGGACGCCAAGCCCGCAAAGACGCCAATGGGAACTAACGCACACACCGACCTCGACAAAGGAGGTAAGTCCGTTGATCAAAAAGCATACCGGTCCATGATAGGTTTTTTGCTTTATTTATGTGCTAGTAGACCGGATATTATGCTTAGCGTATGCATGTGTGCTAGATTTCAATCCGATCCTAAGGAGTGTCACTTAGTGGCTGTGAAGCGAATTCTTCGATATTTAGTCGCTACGCCTTGCTTCAGGATCTGGTATCCAAAGGGGTCTAACTTTGACTTGATTGGATACTCAGATTCCGACTATGCTGGATGTAAGGTCGACAGGAAGAGTACATCGGGGACATGCCAATTCTTAGGAAGGTCCCTGGTGTCGTGGAATTCTAAGAAACAAACCTCCGTTGCCCTATCCACCGCTGAGGCCGAGTACGTTGCCGCAGGACAGTGTTGCGCGCAACTACTTTGGATGAGGCAAATCCTCAGGGACTTTGGCTACAATCTGAGCAAAGTCCCACTCCTATGTGACAATGAGAGTGCTATCCGAATAGCGGAAAATCCTGTTGAGCACAGCCGCACAAAGCACATTGACATCCGGCATCACTTTTTGAGAGACCACCAGCAAAAGGGAGATATCGAAGTGTTTCATGTTAGCACCGAGAACTAGCTCGCCGATATCTTCACTAAGCCTTTAGATGAGAAGACCTTTTGCAGGCTGCGTAGTGAGCTAAATGTCCTAGATTCGTGGAACTTGGACTGAATTATAGCATACATGTGTTTATGCCTTTGATCATGTTCTTTCTGCATTTTTTGCTTATGTTTGGTGCTCAAGTTGTACAAACATTCCTCGGACCTCACAAGTCCTTTTTGCAAGCGATGCACATATTTAGGGGGAGCTGTGCTACAACTTGACCCTTTGAGACTAACCATGTGCTTGAGTGGTCTTGTTTTAGTCTCAAAGGAAGTTTGAAAGGGAAATGATGGACTTGGACCATGAAAGATTTCCACTGCACTCCGATGAGAGGGTAACTACTTCCAAGTTCATCTTGTGAACTCTTATTGCCATTGAACTCTTATTTGAAGATGTGGTGAGGCAATGGGGTTAAAGGGCCAAGATTGATCCCATTTTGGTGCTTGATGCCAAAGGGAGAGAAAATAAAGGCCAAAGTGATAAATGGATCAGCTACCACTTGAGAGATTTTGAAACAATAGAATAGTGCTTTTTGTTTTTGGCAAAATTCCATTCTTAGTTCTCTTGTCAAAAGGGGGAGTTTTTGAAATCTTTGATCAATTTCTCTTGGAGACTCTCTTTATGTTTTAACAAGTGTGTTTGACTTAGAGATAGAGATTTGAGTTTGATTTGCAAAACAAACCAAGTGGTGGCATAGAGTGATCCATATATGTCAAATTTGAATCAAAACAATTTGAGTTCTTATTTGAAGGGTTTTTGTATTTGTTTCACTTGCTTTATATTGTGTTGGCATAAATCACCAAAAAGGGGGAGATTGAAAGGGAAATGTGCCCTTGGGCCATTTCTAAGTGTTTTGGTGATTTAGTGTCAAACACATGTGCCTAAGTGTAAAATGGTGGACAAAATACAAATCAAGTGTAAAGGTATGTTTCTCAGACTTAGTACATTGTTTTAGAGACTAATGTATTGTGTCTAAGTGCTGGAAACAGGAAAAGAACAAATGGAATTGTCTTGGCTCGAGCAGCCAAGACTTTGCTCAGTCTGGGAGCACCGGACTATCCGGTGGTGCACCGGACAGTGTCCGGTGCGCCAGGCTAGCACAGGTGAATTGGCCGCTCTCGGGAATTCACCGGCGACGTACGGCTAAAATTCACCGGACTGTCCGGTGGTGCACCGGACAGTCCGGTGAGCCATCGGTCGGCCGGGCCAACGGTCGGCCGCGCGATCTGCGCGGGACACGTGGCCAAGCCAACGGCTAGAAGAGGGCACCGGACTGTCCGGTGTGCACCAGACAGTGTCTGGTGCGCCAACGGCTATCAGGCGCCAACGGTCGGCTTCGCCATTAAAGGAAAGGAATCGGGCACCGGACAGTGTCCGGTGGTGCACCGGACATGTCCGGTGCGCCAGTCGACAGAAGGCAATATCAGCCTTCCTAGAATGCTCTCAACGGCTCCTAGCTGCCTTGGGGCTATAAAAGGGACCCCTAGGCGCATGGAGGAGCACATCAAGCATTCCTACAACATTCCTAAGCACCAAGACATCGATTTCGCGCATTCGTTTCATTGTGATAGCATATAGAGCTCTAGTGGAGTTGTGAACTCATTGGGTTGTGTTGCGAGCTCTTGTTGCGACTTGTGTGCGTGTTGATTCTCTGATTCTCGTGTCTTGTGTGCGTTGCTAATCCCTCCCTTGCTCTGTGTTTCTTGTGAATTTCAAGTGTAAGGGCGAGAGGCTCCAAGTTGTGGAGATTCCTCGCAAACGGGATTGAGAAAAAGTAAGCAAAACACAGTGGTATTCAAGTGGGTCTTTGGACCGCTTGAGAGGGGTTGATTGCAACCCTCGTCCGTTGGGACGCCACAACGTGGAGTAGACAAGCGTTGGTCTTGGCCGAACCACGGGATAACCACCGTGCCATCTCTGTGATTGATTTCTTGTGGTTATTGTGTTCTGTTGAGATTCCTCTCTAGCCACTTGGCAATTAGTGTGCTAACGATTAACCAAGTTTTGTGGCTTAAGTTTTAAGTTTCACAGGATCACCTATTCACCCCCCCTCTAGGTGCTCTCACCTCCAATGGTCGACCAGCTCCAACCCTGACAAACAGGCTGACATGGTGATGCACCGGACACTGTCCGATGGCGCACCGGACTATCCGGTGCGCCCATCGCCAGCAAACTTCACCAACAGCTAGATTTTGGTTGGTGGCTATAAATACCACCCCAACCGGCCACTTCAATGTGTGGGAGTCCAAGCAACATTCCAAGTCATCTAGTTGACATACTAAAGTCCTCCCAACCACATATAATCATTGATCCATCCTATACACAAGATTTAGACCACTACAACCAATACAAGTGCCACAAAAGATAGAGCAAGCAATTGAGAGCTACTCAATTGAGTTTATCCCTAGTGCCTTGTGACATTCATTGAGAGATAGTGTGTGCTACATTTTTGTGTTCATTTGCGCGTGGAGTTTTGACTCCCATTGAACTTCCTCCAAAGTTTTGGAGGCTTGTAAAAGCTAGCAAGAGACACCAAAAAGTGTGGTGGTCCTTGCGGGATTAAGAGTGATCCTTGAGAAGAAGAAGAGCTCGCCGATCCTTGTGTGATCGGTGGAGAGAGGGAAAGGGTTGAAAAAGACCCGTCCTTAGTGGACTCCTCAACAGGGACTAGGCCTTCGAGGACCGAACCTCGGTAAAACAAATCACTCATGTCATTTGTGTTTATTGCTTGTGATTTGTTTGCTTTCCCTTACTCTAAGTTTTCTTGTGCTATTATTTGCTAATATCATTTGGTGTTGCTTCAAGTTAAATTCTCATTTAGTAAAGCAACACTTCGCAAGAAACTTATTTCTCTTCTTATCTAAGCCTTCTTGCTTTATTCTCATAAACTTGTTAGTAGTATTGATTTATCACTTCTGTATTATTTAAGCGCAATACTCTTTACAAGCAAGAACTTAGCTTTTATACTCCGATATTTGTAATCTTGTTCTAACCACTAATCAAGGGATCTAGTTGGGGGATTAAGTTTTAATTTTTAGGTTTTGCCTATTCACTCCCCCTCTAGGCGACTTTCAATTGGTATCAAAGCTAGGCACTTCATCTTGAGTCTAACAACTCGAAGTGATGGCTCGTAGGAGATCCCAAAAGAACAAGAAGACCCAAGAGAACAAGGAGGTAACTCTTGAGATATTACTTTTCGATTGTTCTAATTATGATTCTTGGTCTACTAGGGTGATAAATGCTTTTAGAACGATAGATCCATAATTAGAACAAATTTTAGACAAGAGTATTATTCCTCCTAACTATGCTAAGGAAAATGCCTCCGAAGAAGACTTAAGATGTATTCGCTTAAACTATCTAGCTTATGACATCTTAAGTAAATCCCTTAGCAAAGAAGATTATCATGCCATCATAATAAAATATGACAAACCTATTTGTGATGTGCATGATATTTGGACTAGAATTAAAAGCAAATTTGATGAGTCCAAACATGATAGTTCATTTTGTGCTTCTACTTCCCTTGGTCTTTGTGATACTAACGCTTGCAAGGAAGAAGAATAAAATGAACGATGGAGACCAAACGATGAATCCACCTCTCCAAAAGGTTTGTCTTCCCATTTCGATTCCCACATATGTTGTGTGGCTAATGAAAATGATAGCGGAAGAACAAATGAGGATGAGGAGCAAGAAAGAAGCCTCTTGCATCTCTACGCTCGCCTAAGCCAAGAAGACAAGGCGGTCATGCTCAAACTTCTAGAAAGAGCGAGAGAGTAAAGTGAAGCTCGTCAAAGGCTAGAAGATGTTCTCTCCATGAAAATGCTACACTTTGACGAGTTGACTAAAGAACATGAGGAGCTAAAGTGCTCTCATGTTGATTTGGTCCAAAGGTATGAAACTATTTCAATTGAGCAAGAAAACTCTTTACATTGTATCGCTCAATTAGTAAATAGGAATGCCTTACTTAAGGACCAAGTAGAAAAGCTAAAATTTGAAAATCTAGCTTTTCAAGAAAAATATGATATGCTTCTATGCTCTAATGAAAATCTTATGGATGATCATATCATATTAAATATTGCTCATGAGGTTGTGATAGAAAACTTAAAGATCCAACAACCTCACTCATGCACATGTATTCAAATTAATACAATATTACCATGTGCTAATGCTTGTTGTCCGTCGACAAGCAAATCTTCTTTTGAGCTAGAAATTGCAGGAACAAATGATGATACATATCAAAAGCTCAAAGAAGAAAATGAGAGGCTAAAGAAGAGCTTGACATAACTTAAAGGGAAATGTGTTGCTCAATCCTCTCAGGATAACCGTGATCACATGGTGAAGAAGCTTGAGACGGAAACAACCGTGGCATACACTACATCCCTTAAACAAAATGTCAAGGATTTGAGGATTGCTAAGAGGACAAAACAAAAGATGAAATTCAATACCTCCTCCAAAAGCCTCAACCACGCCTCCACAAAAGGTAACATCCAAGCAGGCAACAAACAAGGAAAGAAGAAAGCTTCAAAACTTGGAAAACGCCTATGCTACACATGCCGAAAGAAGGGACATCAATGCAAGGATTGTCCCATTGGTAACAATCCCACTCCTAGCTTGTCAATTAATTCTCATGACACTAGGCAACCCAAAATTGCAACTTGTGCTAGAAAGGTAATGAGTTTACCTAATGCTAACACAAAGGACGTTTGGGTTCCTAGATCTTTGTGAACTAACCTTGATGGACCCATCAAGCGATGGGTACCAAAATATACTTGACAAGCTTTGTAGGGGAAGGAGATGATATGATGCCTTGGGGTGCTTAAGAGAGTCCATTCAATTCTTATTAACTCAAGCTATCAATCTTCAATGATCGATATATCTAAGTAGGGATGAAAACGGTCGGAAACGGTATTTATTCGGTAATCAGTTTTTTCTTTGATTGTGAATAAATAAGATATAGAATATACAATACAAATTTGTATTCTTGTTTTTAACATCCAGCTTGTTAAGATTCATAAAAGGTAAACCTCAAATTCATCCTACATTTTCTCAAATAATAGATATAAACTTCGGTATGGATTCGGAAACAAATTCGGTAATTTTTTTTCAACTTTTTGTGTTGTAGGGAGCAAATAATACATAAAACAACTTATATAATATTTTATTCATATTTGTACTAATGTGTTTGATAACATAAGAAAAGATCAATATCAAATTTTATACATATCTATTTTAAAATATTAAATTTGTTCTAACAGTTCGGATTACCACTTTCATCCCTATCTAAGATTGACCCAAGGTTATTTAAAATTGTTATGTCTAAACTCATATCATCTCGTGGAAGATATTAATATTGTAGGAAATAAAGAACTATCTTGTGCGGAAAAATCAAGGCCTACAACATAGAGGAAAGCCAAAGGATGGTAACACTTGTGTTTTTAAGTGCAAGTATTTTAAATTATCATTTCTTATGTGTCTTGTGTAGTCACATAGAAAAATGAAGCACTTCAAATGTTTTTAAATTTGTATTACCATTCTTTCAAAAATTTCCTCTCATATGGTAGATTGCATACTCATCATTTCTATCCTATGACAATCTACATGCTTTAAAATTATTGCAAGTCTCATGGCATGTTTTTTCGCTAGTCATTCTATTATTGCCATGACTCTAGATATAGAGAAATATTTCATGTTCGTAAAAGAATAAGGTGTCATGTAAGGAATTTAAATCCTTAGGACACTTATAAAAGGAAAACTCTCTCTATAACTAGATAAGTGAGACTAATGTTTTTTATCTAAGTAACCCAAGTAGTCTCACTTGTAGAGAATAAGTTTCTCTTTGGAAATATGTAATCTAACATGAAAAGAAAAAATCAATCCAATGATTTATGATGTACTTCTACTTGCTTAAATTGGATTTGATTCTTTCACATTTATCGCTTTCCATATCATGAATTAGATTTATTCCCTTAAAAGATTGTTCATGCTTGTTTTATAAGTTAAAATTGAGCTTAACATCATCTACGGATAATCTAGTTCATGCTATGAAGTTTCCATGCTTTTAGTAATCTAGCTTTTCATTCCTTATCAAAAATGATTACAAAAATGGAAACTAGTGCTTGTGTTACTAACAAAGTATCTCTTGAGTCCACTTATAAATATCCAAAAGAGAAAGTGCACAAGCCTCGTGGGTTGCTCTTCACCCAAAGGAAGAAGGGTAAAAGCAAAGGTATGGGAACTCATCCTTTTAATCAAATATAGTTCCCTTCAATGGTTATTTACTCTAAATTATCTTTCTTGAAGAATAGATTCTTTATTTGGACAAAAATTTATCTAGATGTGCATTCAATCTCATTCTTTTAAATGCACTTGTCCATTAGAATCTAATTCATGCCTTTGTTACATTTGTAAATGTTAAAATTCAATATGAAGAAGTAAAATTCCTATGATTGATCAAAAATGTTTAAAAAGGTGTTCATTCCTCTTTTATGATAATGTGCACTAACGTTAAGGATTTTACTTCATGTCTATGTGACTCACGGATGATGAATTACTTTTACCTCCTATCAAAAAGAATCATCTTCCATCATATACTCCCTTGGGCCATTAACATCTTTCTTGAGTATTTTCAATAAGTTTGAAAGGAAAGGGAAACAACAACAAAGGGAGGACACTCAAATGAAAAAGGAAGAACATCAAGGACAACAACACCTACTTGGACAACAAGGTCTTCACGACAATCAATGGTGTGGTTGTAAGCATTCTAAATCCTTTCTTAATGAGATTACCAGGCTTAAGTTGTTTATTGCAAATCTTATAAGCCTTGAACAAGATGTATAATGCTTCTCCCTATTTGTCTTTAAAGTAAATACATCCACTCAATTCATTCAAATACTTGATGCATATCTTTAGGGGGAGCCTCTTTCTATATCTTGATTATGTTGAGACTATCACTTTATCTTAATAATCTCATATAGTCTCTTGCATGAGAATGAGTTTCTCATGAAGTATGCTACTATTTTCCAATTCTTATTTTTTCAATTGGTAGCATATTTGCTGGATTCTCCTGTTTTAAGCTTAATTGTCAATCCAATGCATATGTTGTTCTTTTGATCACATCTGTTATCTGTTTGATCATTGAATGACTTCAATTAACAATCATGTTTCTTAGTGCCTAATATGCTATTAATCGATATCCCTCTTGATGTGCACTAAGTTAAAAGGAGAATCCATGTCTCATTTATGCAATTGGTGATTCACTTGTTATATGCCAACTATGAATTAGAAAAGAATCACTAGTTGTAAGAACTCTCTCTTGTGCAAAATATTTCCATATATTGTCATTAAGTATAGGTCTTAAGCATCTAAGACTAAGGACAAGCACAATGAAGGGAGCATTTCGATGTGAAGGTACAAAAGGGTAAAACTGCTTTATTCCATTCAAATTTGTATCTAAATCTTCCTTTTTTATACACTCTTTGCATATCTTGTAATAAAAGGAAGAGAAAGCATGTCCATGCATTATCCCTGCTTCATACCTGGTTTAACCTCTTAAAATTTCACTCCTGCATTAATGCATCTTTGTTAAAACTAGATGAAGTGATTTTATTGTCAGAGAGCTTAAAGCTTAACCTTGTAACGAGGATAAGCTGCCTTTGTTCCAAAGGTGGATGGTCCTTAAGTCTCTTTGAAATCCTTAAGGGAAAAATGTTTAAATTGTTCATAACATGCTTTCATAAGTGCATAGACTGTCATGAGCATCACACTTATACTATGACATAATGCACTTCACATTCTGTATGATATAGATATGTTCTCATTAACCTAATTATGTGCAATTGGTGTTTAAGGCCAAAATATGTGTTCCTCTCCATGCACAAATTTAGGGGGAGCAATCTATATTATATAGAACTATGATCATGCAAAATTTGATATATCCTTTTGATCATATCTCTTTTATATATGCTATGACTAATGTGTTTTCAAGTGTATTTCAAACCAAGTCATAGGTATATTGAAAGGGAATTGGAGTCTTCGGTGAAGACAAGGCTTCCACTCAACTCTATCGGTATTATCTACCATTCGCCATCACTCCACACTGTCTCTCCATATTGGTATAAGCTTTCACTCATATGTTTTATTTGCCAAAGATGGAGAAAGTAGTTGGTAAAGGGCTTATATTTCACTCTAAGGGATCCGTTTTTGGCGATTCATGCCAAAGGGGGAGAAAGCATTAGCCCAAAGCAAAAAGGACCGCACCACCACCCTAATTTTAAAACTAATGATTTTCGATTGGTAAAATTCAAATTAGTATCATGTTTTTCAATTTGGTATCTTATTGTGTTCAAAAAGGGGGAGAAAGTAGTACTTTCAAAATTGATATCTTAAAACCCTCTTGAACACTAAGAGGAAAATTTATTGAGGGGGAGTTTTTGTTTAAGTCAAAGGAAAAGCATTGAAATAGGAGGAGAAAATTTCAAATCTTGAAAATGCTTCACAAAATCTTATTCATTTACCTTTGACTATTTGCAAAAAGACTTTGAACAAAAGGAATTTGCAAAAACAAAACTTGTGGTGTAAGCATGGTCCAAAATATCAAAAATTAAAGAAACATTCCATGCATATCTTATGAATTTATAATATTGGCTCAATTCCAAGTAACCTTTGCACTTACATTATGCAAACTAGTTCAATTGTGTACTTCTATACTTGCTTTGGTTTGTGTTGGCATCAATCACCAAAAAGGGGGAGATTGAAAGGGAATTAGGCTTACACCTATTTCCTAATTGATTTTGGTGGTTGAATTGCCCAACACAAATAATTGGACTAACTAGTTTGCTCTAGTCTATAAGTTATACAGGTGCCAAAGGTTCACATAAAGTCAATAAAAAGACCAAGAAAGGGTTCAAAAAGAAAGGAGCAAAGGAAACCGAAGTGCTCCCTGGTCTGGTGCACCAGGGAAGATCGACTTCAAACTCTTCACCTTCGGGTTTTCCAGGCGCACCTCCGCTATAATTCACCGGACTGTCCAGTGAGTCACCGGACAGTTTCCGGTGCGCACCGGACTGTCCAGTGCGCCAGCGGAGCAACGGTCATCTGCGCGCAACGATCGACTCTGCAAAGCAAATAGTGCAAGTCAGATGTCAGAGCAGACGGACAGAGGGGCACCGGACTGTCCGGTGTCGCACCGGACTGTCCGGTGCCACATGAGGACAAAGCCTCCAACAGTCGACCAGCTCCAAACCTGACGAACAGGCTGACGTGGTGATGCACCGGACACTGTCCGGTGGCGCACCAGACTGTCCGGTGCGCCCATCGCCAGCAAACTTCACCAACGGCTAGATTTTGGTTGGTGGCTATAAATATCACCCCAACCGGCCACTTCAATGTGTGGGTGTCCAAGCAACATTCCAAGTCATCTAGTTGACATACTCAAGTCCTCCCAACCACATATAATCATTGATCCATCCTATACACAAGATTTAGACCACTACAACCAATACAAGTGCCACAAAAGAGAGAGCAAGCAATTGAGAGCTACTCAATTGAGTTTAGCCCTAGTGCCTTGTGAGATTCATTGAGAGATAGTGTGTGCTACATCTTTGTGTTCATTTGCGCGTGGAGTTTTGACTCCCATTGAACTTCTTCCAAAGTTTTGGAGGCTTCTAAAAGCTAGCAAGAGACACCAAAGAGTGTGGTGGTCCTTGCGGGATCGAGAGTGATCCTTGAGAAGAAGAAGAGCTCGCCGATCCTTGTGTGATCGGTGGAGAGAGGGAAAGAGTTGAAAAGGACCCGTCCTTAGTGGACTCCTCAACGGGGACTAGGCCTTCGAGGGCCGAACCTCGGTAAAACAAATCACCCGTGTCATTTGTGTTTATTGCTTGTGATTTGTTTGCTTTCCCTTACTCTAAGTTTTCTTGTGCTATTATTTGCTAATATCATTTGGTGTTGCTTCAAGTTAAATTCTCATTTAGTAAAGCAACACTTCGCAAGAAACTTATTGCTCTTCTTATCTAAGCCTTCTTACTTTATTCTCATAAACTTGTTAGTAGTATTGATTTATCACTTCCATATTATTTAAGCGCAATACTCTTTACAAGCAAGAACTTAGCTTTTATACTCCGATATTTGTAATCTTGTTCTAACCACTAATCAAGGGATCTAGTTGGGGGATTAAGTTTTAATTTTCAGGTTTTGCCTATTCACCCCCCTCTAGGCGACTTTCACTATCTTTAGTCGCGTGGCGAACAACACATAACCCCACCACGTGGGCAGCTCCGGGGTCGCCACGTGGCCAGAAGAGACGACATACTCCAAGACGGCAATAGTGGGTCCGGACCCCCACGGAAAAGTGCCGGACCCCTGGATGCATAGCCCAGACCTCCGGGCGAGGTTCAAGACCTCCACAGGTACGAACCAGACCCTTGGAACGGGTCCCGGACCCCTCAGGAGGGGTCCGGGCTACTCACAGTAGGGTCCCGGGATTCCAAGACAAAGAGTACCCAGGCCTTAGTCTAGGCCAGGCGGGGGTCCAGTGCTGACACGTGTTCGAACCATACCGCAAGCGCTCCCACTCCCCGCTCAGGCGGAGACCCGATGCTGCTACATGGCCTACTGCCCGTGACGTAAGCCAGCGGACGGAGCCTGATGTAAGGCCTCTAGGCCACGCTGTCTCTGCATTTATTGCAGAGAAGACACGTCGCCTGTCTACCCTGCTGACAGGTGATGTGCCCCTTCAGCATTTAATGTGCCCTGCCGCTCTGCTGACGGATGGTGACCAAACCACCCCACAGGCGGCGTGCCTGTCCACTCCCGGGGCAGGCGGCGTGACCATACTGTTGCATGCGCCACGATGATCATCACTCGTACGAAGCCAGTGGAGCTTCTGCTGCACGCCGATACTACGCAGGCTGCGGATATTAGGGCGTTTGGAGATCTTTTGGGCAACACTGGCATTGGATACTTCTATATTATTCCCTCCGTTTGGCCCCTAGGCCCGCATGTCGGGGCTCAGCACCCTTGTACGTGCCCCTCTTCAGCTATAAAAGGGGAGGCACTCAACGTTACAACACAGGCACACTTAGACCCAGCTCAGGCTCACAAGTTCATACAAGCTCAATATATCACACAGTGGAGTAGGGTGTTACGCTCCGGCGGTCCGAACCACTATAAATCCTTGTGTGTTCTTGCGTTCTCCCCATTTTCCAACTAACAAGCAAAACGCTTAGGCCCCCCTCATCTAAGGATTTAGGGCGGGTGCATTCTGCCACCCGGCCGGAGATTTCCTCTTTGACAGTAATATTGAAACAATTAAATAATTCTTCATAGGCTGAGTCGTACATGTTTGTTGTTAACAGACGGATGTGTGCAGATGGCAGGTAGGCACATGACGACATGGGTTTGTGCAACCATGCTAACCCCAGTCACGTAGAGGCGACGAGTAAAGAACGACTACCTAAAGAAGTATAAAATGGCATCACAATAAGATATCAAATACCAATGGGACATAGGTATGTACATGGGCTGGCGTAGGTCGGGGCAGGACGAATGGTGTGTAAGAGGTATGAGGGGACATACTAGGGGCATAGAGACACTAGCACAGTCTAGGGCAGAGCGGGTGGTGAAGGGGGCAGACCGAGGATGCTAGGGTTGGGGGCTTGGGGCAGGAACACACTACTAGAGCACGGTGAAAGGGGCGCACCACTAGTGCACCACTAGTGCTCGAAATATGGGCTGGGCTTTTCGGGTCAGCATGAGCACGGCCTAAAAACAGGAGCCCAAAGCATAGCTCGGCATAAAATAATACGGGCCGGGCTAGCACGGCCCGAAGGCGGGCTTGGGCCGGGCCTCAAATTCCAGCTCATCGGGCCCCAGCACGGCCCGCACAGATAGGCCGGGCTTGGGCCGGCACGGCCCAATTAAGTCCAATTTGTTTAATTTCTTTAATTTAGTAAGATATCGACTTTATATTGTTATGATATTTGGAGTTTATGTGGTCAAATGATGCTAGGATTATTTAATATCTTTAATTTAGTAAGTTATGGACTTTATGTGGTTGTAATATTTTGATATTATACGGTCAAATATACGGGCTGGGCTTGGATCGGCACGGTCCAACGAAGGCATGACGTGGTTTAGGACCGGGCTAGGCCACTGTTTTTGTACTTCGGGCTGGCACAGCACGGCCCAAAAAAACTTTTGGACTTTGCTAGTCCGAACTCTTTTGGCACGAATTACGATAGGATTGGACCGGGCTGACCCGACACGGCCCAATTCCCAGCACTACGCACGACCTAAGGCGCTGTCCAGGAAAGGGAGCACGCTATGCAAGCGGGCGCGGGCGCTGGCGCTGGCGCTATTAATAGCGTGGGATGGTCTGGCGGTGCAGGGACAAAGTTGGCATAGGGCTAGGGGCACAACCTCCATGGGCAATGTGGGGGAGCAGTGTCGATGGTTGGCTTTGTGTTGGTGCTAGTCATGTAGAAAAGTGGAGGCGCAAGTGGCGCAGAACCAGTGATGAGGCGAGCAGACACGGGCTAGGGGAACGAGCAAGCGAAGAAGAGAGGTTCGGTGTAGTGACGACATGGGGAGCAAGGCCAGGGATTGACCTGTACGACATGGCCACCGTGTAGCTGAGCGGGAGAGTGACCTACTCGTGGGGCGGCAAACGATTGTCAAGGAGGCATGGAGACGCTAGCGGAGGGGGGCACGGATGAGCTGGCGAGGGACACTCGGTGGACGGTGATGACAAGGGACTTACTGCATTGTGGCGATATTGGAGAAGAAGGCAGGCACGTGTGAAAGACGAGTGAGGAAACATGTGTCGTTGTCGTTTCTTATACACTTAATTTTTTGTGGTAGGATGAAGCTACTGAAATAATTTTCGACGGCTAACATGCATCTATCGAAAATAAATGTGTTACTATTAGTGGCCACGTCGAAAGTTGTTCGATTTTCTATAGTGAGTTATGTCAGAGGAAGGTTTATGGTAGGAAATTTTATTCCTACCATCGAAATAGGTTATGTCAGATGATTTTTAGCTTATGTGTTATGGCTTTTAGCTGTAAGAAATTTGCCTATTTGCTACAACGATAGATGAATCTTAGGGGATCTTTAGTTGTAGGGACTAAAGTTTAGTTCGTGTCACATCGAATGTTGGATTGTCTATTATAAGTATTAAATATAGTCTAATTATAAGACTAATTACATAATTAAAGACTAAATGGTGAGACAATTTTTAAGCCTAATTAATCCGCGATTAGCAAATGTGAAATATGAACTAATTAGACTTAATAAATTTGTCTTGTCGTTTAGTTCTTATTTGTGTAACTAGTCAGTTGTCAGTGCTTTGCTACCGTTATTATATATTATATAAATAGGTATTGAGTTATTTATTTAAATATAATTATTATTTATTTTTAAGCATTAAGATATGTGTGTTCTGATGGTTAGCCTCAAATTTTTGGAGAGGGTGTAGGTTGGAGTGCTCGCTCTACACTATTTTTTACATGGGCGGGGTCGGGTGCTGAACAGGCACACTAGCTAGCTGCGGGGGCGCTGGAGGTTCATAGGACAGTCGACAGTAGCTGAGAGAGTAGTGCGCGACGCGCTGGGCATGGGACCCATAGAGCATGGCGTCGAGGCGGGATGTATGGGACGAGCCTAAAATATCAGGGTGGAGGGTGAAACAACGTTTATGTGGCATGAACTAAGGGTGTGTTTGGTTAGCGGGTTGACGCGGGTTGGAACGGGTTCAACCCACAACAACTCGTGTTTGGTTCAAAAGGCTCACGGGTTAGGTTGGTTATGGGTCAAAATACTTATTGAAAATGTGGGTTCTAGAGATCCCTCAAAAACAAGCGAACCATTTCGACTCACTTCCTCTCCACCCTCTCGTCACCCATGCCTTATCCACTCGAGACCAGCACAAGAGCACGCCGCCACTGCGATCTACTGGGATGAGGACCCCCGCCGGCCTACCCTCCAACGTTAATCCCCCGCCTGCCTCCCGTCGTCAGTCCCTCGCTGGCCTACCCTTCGATGTCGGCGTGTTCTCTAGTAGGCACAACCCACGAGCCTTGCTAGTGCTGTCGTCGAATAGGTAAAGGTCAGTGTTCGTCACCGCCTAAACAAGCTTGCTAGTGATGGTAAATGTTACAAATTCACTAAAATGCATATTGATGTTGTTGGGATGTTCCTTTAATTATGACTAAAATGTAACAGTGAGACCTCGTCACTAAAAATTTACGACTTAGTCAATAATGACTTTAATTTATATATATCTTATGATTATGGATTCCACAAATATTAAAATAGTGCCAGTTTCATTTATTTTGAATGATGTCATCTTATTGAATTGAAGATATCATCCTAAGTGTGGTAATATGACCAGGAAGGTGACCATATTCAGTTTATCCTTTGTTGGGGGTCTGCTTCGTCGCCGAAGGTCCTTTAAGAAGAAGCACCTTCGAAAGATCAGCGTATAATCAAACACAGCGCGAAGGTACACACCGAAGCTACGATCCAGGGAGCTTCGGCATAGTGACATGCCTTGAGATGAAGGGCTGCACCGACTTAAAGAGGAAAAGACCGTTCAGTCCATAATGATTTGTGTCATGATTGTAACTAGTCATCAGGGGCATAAATATAATTCTAACCGGGCTGCGTCCTGTGCCTATAAATAGGTGAACAGTACCCCCGTACTGTTCATACTGACTTGTATTTGCTCGTGCGTCACGCTTGGACTTTTACCTTCTGTCAAGCCGAAGGTATAAATGTAATTCAATAGTGTTCTTGTTTATCCATGATAATTAAAAAGAATATATATATATATATATATTAGTAATGTTATATAATTATTCATGTTGTTTTTATATCTCATATGCTTCTTCTTTCATTGATATACACTGCGATGATGAAGGTCCGTCCTTCGTGACCTTCGTCCGAAGATCATTATGTCCTAAGGGAAATAATGCTTCGAAGGACGAAGGGCATTAACCCTTAACATTTTTGTGTTGCCTTGTTCTTAACTCATAGCATTTAAGAACAAGTCCCCAACATTGGCGCCCACCTCCGGTGAACTCACTTCCACTTTTGAGCTGATGGCTTCGTTCAGCAACCAAGTTGTAGCACCTTCGGCTACGAAGCTGGTGCTACCGATAACAGACGGTTCAAGCTCAGAGCCAGCTAACAAGAAGTAGAAGAAGGAAGCACAAAGAGGGGTGCAAGGACCCTTCATCAAGTCCAAATGGTCCCACATCCCAATCACCTTCTCCTAGGAGGACCTTCATCTCAAGGATTACCCCCACAATGATGCTATGGTTATATCTTGTGTCATCAAGGGGTTTCTGGTCCATAATGTTCTGGTTGACACAGACAGTGCAGCGGATATCATATTTGCTAAGGCCTTCAGACAGATGCAAGAGTCAGAAGACAAGACTCATGAAGCTACACACCCTCTTTGTGGCTTCGGAGGAAGGCAGATTGTGGCACTTGGCAAAATCACAATGCCAGTTACCTTTGGCTATGTCCACAATACAAGAACTAAGCAAGTTGTTTTTGACATTGTTGACATGGAGTACCCATACAATGCAATCATTGGTCGAGGGACACTCAATGCTTTCGTAGCAATACTCCATCCAACATACTTATACATGAAGATACCTTCGGAGCAAGGGCCCATCACTATCCATGAAAGACAAGAAGCTGTTAGAAAGGCTGAAGGAAATTGGACAGATTCAAAAGCAATCCATAACATAGACGAAGCCGAAGCTTGTCAACAGTTTAAGCACAAAAGAGAGAAGGCTGCTTTGGCAGATCAGCCAAAGCCTATGCTACTATGCGAAGACATAGCAGAACAAAGGGTGCTGCTGGGATCTCAACTATCTGATGAGCAAGAGAAGACTTTGATAAGATTTTTATTCAACAACAAAGATGTCTTTGCTTGGTCAGCCAATGATCTCTGTGGTGTCAACAGAGATGTTATCGAACATTCATTCAATGTGGATCCATCCTTCAGGCTAAGAAAACAAAGGCTTCGGAAGATATCTGAAGACAAAGCTGAAGGTGCTTGGAACGAAGTAAAAAGACTTCTTAGTGCTGGTGTCATCAGAGAGGTGAAATATCCAGAATGGCTAGCCAACACTATTATGGTGAAGAAGGCCAATGGTAAATGGAGAATGTGCATTGATTTCACAGATCTTAATAAAGCCTGTCCAAAAGGACGAGTTCCCATTACCAAGAATAGACTCTCTTGTAGATGCAACAGCTTCTTCAGAGCTCATGAGTCTATTGGATTGTTACTCAGGCTATCATCAAATTTGGATGAAGAAGGAAGATGAGCTGAAGACTAGTTTCTAACTCCTAGTGGCACATATTGCTACCTTTGGATGCCTGAGGGGCTCAAGAATGCTGGAGGAAGTTTTAGCAGAATGACAGCTGTTGGAGAGGAAATCTCCCCGGCCGGGTGGCGGATTGCACCTACCCTAAATCCTAAAAAGAGGAGGGGCCTAAGCGTTTTGCTTGTTACGAGACTGGTGGATCAACACACGGGAGCACGCAAGGGTTTAGAGTGGTTCGCGCCGCCGGAGCGTAATACCCTACTCCACTGTGTGATGTATTGCTTCAGGAGCTTGTATGAACTTGTGAGAGTCTGCCTAAGATTGGGTCTGTCTTGTAACGTCGCATGCCTCCCCTTTTATAGCTGAAGGGGGGCATGCACAAAGGTACTAAACCCCGACATGTGGGCCCAGGGACATAACGAATATTGTACTCGGAGCCACAAACGTGTGCTGCTGAGGCGATCTTCTAGCGCCCTGACACCCGAGATCTTCATATCCTCGGCATGCAGGGGAGGCTTCTTGTAGAAGGGATGATGAGTACGGTGCACCGCTCAGCACGGGCGCATTGTTTGCCAACAGACCGGTCAGACGCGCCGCCTGCTGGATGACCCTGACGCCGCCTGCCTTCGGATTGGACAGGACGCATTAAATGCTGGGAGGGCGCGTCGCCTGCTGGCGTGGTGGTAGGCGGCGCGTCCTTTCAGCAATAAATGAAGAGGCCGCTCGGCTTGGTGGGCTTTATGCCAGGCTTGGCCCGTTGGTTTATGTGTCAGGCCACAAGCTACGTGGCAGCAATGGGTAGTGCAGGACAAGGTCTGGACACGTGCCAGCACCGGATCCCTACCTACACCGGGGTCCTCCTCGTCCTGGGACCTTGTCAACGCTAGGGCCTTCCAGGGGATCTGGCATACCTTCTTGGGGCCCTGGACTTGTATGTATAGGGGTCCGGTGTCCTTCTGCGGGGGTCTGGACCTAGCGATGAACACCGGGATGTACTCCCTTTTCTTGCCACGCGGCGCTCTTGGACCTGCCCATTGGGCGCCATTCTCCACATGGTCTTGAGGCGTTGCATGGGTGCGGCGCCTTTATGCAGTAGCAGAAGGTACCCCTGATTGAGGGTACTGACAGTGGCCCTCGGGCCCGCTTTAGAGGAGGAGGCGAGCCTGCAGGTAGGGCCAGAGTCTGATGGGCGATCTACCTGCTGCTCTTGTGGGCCTGTTGGTGCAATTACTGTCGGCCTACCTATGGCTATGCCGACTGTCACGCCCGTTCCCACGGCTGACCTGCCCGTGACCTTCGTCACCGCTGGGCCATGCACGGGGTGCCTCGAGTCGCTGAATCGGCCGTGAAAGCTTATCTTTTTCAGTCTTCTGCGACGGCCCTGAGGGGGCGCGTCATTGGCGCAAGCGGCGGTGTGGTTCTTCCGCACCTAGTAGCCGATCGCGCCGGCTGCATGACGTGTGGGCCTAGATCCGCATGTTGGACCGTTGATTATAGCGAAGCTGAGGGAGCGCACAACCGTGGGGCGACTGCTCGCTTCCCGCGTGACGGTTCACCTTCTTGACCACCGGTTTTGGCGAAAAATGAGGGGGCGCCTAACCGCGGGGCGGTTGCACGCTCCTTGTGCGGCGTTTCGTCTTCCCGACCGCTGGTTGTTTCGAAAGTGAAGGGGCGCATATCCCCAGGGCGGTTGCACGGCCCCTGTGTGGTGGTTTGCCTTCCTCGCTCCTCGGGCCAGCCTATATGACGCGCGGGGCCTGGCCCCCGTGTCATAGGGCGGAACCTTTGGTGCACACCGGGAGACTTTGCTCCAGGGCGCAAGAGGGGGACATCTCCCTTTAAAAAGGGATCGACCCTCCGGTAGAAGTCATGCCTTGCTCCTCTTGCATCCTTTGTGCCCTCCCGCCTTCTAGGCCTCTGGATGGGGCGCACCGATGTTCACTGGAGGGGAACGCGTCAGAGCCATCCCCTCCGGTGGTCCCATCGCCGGAGAGCTTGCGCTCGCAGTTGGGCTACCGATCTTGTCTTCCTTTTGCTGTTGTTAGAGGAGCGCAACCCCGTGGGGGTCGGTGCTCTTTCGTCATCAATCGGCTTCAAGGATTTTCATCATGCAGCTCGGCTGCAGTCCCCTGCCAGTGGCTATCTAGAAGGATGACCACCAGCCTCGCGGTGGGGAGAAGCAAGCCGGGCTACGGCTTCCCCCCCAGCCTCAGCTTCAAGGATGTTCATCATCCTTGCTGGGGCGGGGGGCGAGCCAAGTCAGGGCCCTGCCCTCCGCATGGGCTAGTGACCCGCTTCTTCCTCCAGCATTCGGGGGAAAAGGGTGTTCACCAGCCTTATGGAGGAGGCGAACCTCGGCTACGCGGGGCCAGCTGGCTACAGGCCGTCAGCTGCAGCGTGTCCGGCCCTTTGGGCTGGACGGCTTCGGCGCCGCCTCCGACGCTACCTCCTGCCGCTTTGGCCGGGGCGTGGCTATCCGTCCACCACACGGGGGACGGTCGCGCCGTGCGCGAGTCCGGCACATCCACCCCTTCTCCTACCTACTGGCCATACTGGGGGGATCACACAAGATGTCGTACGCTGCGGTGGTGGCGGCGGCGTTCTTGGATGGTCTTGTCCTCACTCCCGTTGGTCAGACGGGAGCAAGGACCCCTTCGTGCATGCTGAGGCAACCGCCGCCGACTGGTACAGAGGTGGTCGCTGCCGCTGGTGAGGCTACCCCTTGCAGAGGTGGTTGCCTCCGCTGGTGAGGGCATCAGAGCCATCTACCGCTGAGTCCTCGACTTTTTGGCTTTAATGGCCTCGTTGTCGCCCCCGTAGGAGGACGGGGGCGAGGACCTTCTCGCAGTGGCGCTCACCCTGAGGTGGTCGCTGTTGCTGGCAAGCCGCACGGAGCGGAGGTCATTGTCGCTGCTGGTGCAGAGGTGGTCGTTGTCGCTGACGATCCGTCGATGCAGAGGTTACTCGGAGCCAACTTCCAGCGTGACTCCTGCTGGTGCAGCGTTGTTCATTCCTGCAGAAATGGAGCTAGGGCCCCACTTGTAAGGGAATGTAATAACATATGCTTGCTCGGAAGCAAAATGTAATAACATATGTATACAGGATCTTAGTCTGGGAAGCCAAGTTGTGCGTCCGGACCCCCTGGATGGTGGTTCTAGGTACTAGGACACCTGCCGCAGGGTGGTGGAGTGTGTAGGCCCACGGTACAGGACCAGGCTGAGCAGCTACCCGGCTCCGGACTACCCCAGGAGACAAGCATCGCTTCTCTAGTTCCGGACTCCAAGCTGTCGGACGCATATGACTTATAGTTCCAAATACTAGGGCACCCGTCACGGAGTGATGGAGTGTGCAGGATTTCGGGTCGGAACCAAGCTAACCGGCCACACAGGCTCCGGACCACCCCATGGAATGGGCATCTAATCTTTAGAACTGGCCCCCAGACTTTTTCCTATTTTTGTAAGGTACTTCTGAGTATTTATAAAGCAGTGTTTAACACTTATCTATGCATCGCCCGTTCCTGTTGTTGACTTCCCTAAGCACCTGGCCCTCGCCTGGGGTGCAGGCTCGATGTATCGAGGTTGGGCTCCAGAGTATATGAAAGGATTGTCAACGACCTTTGGGAGGCAGTCTCGCCGAGACCTGGATCTGTACACAACTTTAGTTTTAAAGAGCGTTAGTGATACACCCGTAGAACCTGCCATCTGACACTAGCCATCCTTTGACACATGCTTGGGACTTGCAGGGTCTAGCCTGAGGAAGCCAAGTTGTGCGTCTGGACCCCCTGGATGGTGGTTCTAGATACTAGGACACCTGTCGCAGGGTGGTGGAGTGTGTAGGCCCACGATACGGGACCAGGCTGAGCGGCTACATGGCTCCAGACCACCCCAGGAGGCAAGTATCTTTTTCCTAGTTTCGGACCCCAGGTTGCGAACCCACAGGACTTATAGCTCTAAGTACTAGAGTACCCGTCACGGAGTGGTGGAGTGTGCAGGGTTTCGGGTACGGAACCAGGCTAACCGGCCAGACAGGCTCCGGACCACCCCATGGAACAGGCTCCCATTCTTCAGAGCCGGCCCCTAGGCTGTCGGGCCCTCCTGCTTTCGCATAGAGGTCCTAAGCCGCAAGCCTGGCTGTTCAATTCAGATGTCATCATGCCTGATAGGATGGGACTAGTCGGGTGGGTTAGCTAAAATATAATCCGGAAACTGCAGGAGAAGACCTTAGGGCAGTAGGATAATACTATCGTAGAGGTACATCTAAGAGGGTAGTTTTCTTTTATAACTTATCATGCATGGGTGCGGACCAACATGCCGGGTTTACGGGGACAGACCCCACCGGGTTGGCGTACACGTATGCACTACCTAGTTACAAAAGGGAAAAACTTCAACCCCTCAGACTTGCTCTATAGATAAAACTTACAGAGATATTCCGGCACTGGGGGAGGCACTCCTTCAGTCGTAGCTAGATAGTTGCCCTCGGGTTGGGGGATTCCCATTACCATGAAGGGTCCTTCCCAGCTGGGGGAGTGTTATGGAGCCCTAATTGGTCTGGTACTTCCGTAAGATTGGGTCCCAACCCTGGGTCCCCATCTGCGTTTAACGAAGGAGGCCCCGTCTTTGGTTGTGGTCATTCCTAGATGAACCTATCAGAAATCTGGACCCGTGGGGAGTCCAGATGGGTTTCTAGAGGAAGGCGGGCTTCAGCTCCGTAGGCCAGGGGACATGGGGTCCCGCTGGCGGTCTGTCTAGTCACCGCCATTGAAGCAGGAGTCCCTAGTGAAGATGTCCTTTAGGTCCCCCTTGAGCGACTGATACCCGAGGTCTCGCTCAGCCGCGGCTACCTCGTCGTCGTCGACCTTTTCCTTGCCAGGACGGCGACGAGGCGGGGAGCCGTCCTTGGAAGACTGCTCACGCCGCTCGCTGATGCGCTCACTGACGCGCTTTGCGAGATCAATGATCTTGCGACACTCCGCGGCACTGTGGCGACCGTAGGGGTGTACAGGGCACGAGCCGCTGCTACCCCTTTGTGGCCGTGGGCGCTTGTTGCGATCGCCCCAGCCCTCGGTAGCAGCTACAACGACCAGTGCGGTTGACTGCGGCCTTTCATAGTCGCGACCCTTCTTTTTCTTTTTGCCGTCCCGGGGGGCGGCGCCCGAGCCGCCTGTCTGGGTAACTCCGGTTTGTGGGGCCGAGTGCCATGCACGACCCTCGGCAGCTCTGGCGCACTTATCAGCCAGAGCGAAAAGCGTGGGGACAGTCTCCACATCATGTGTGGCCAGCTTCTCCAACATTTTCTTATCACGTACCCCCTGACAGAAGGCTGTGATGATGGAGGCATCGAAAATATGAGGAATAGTACCTCGTACCTTGGTGAAGCGGGAGATAAACGTCTAGAGGGTCTCTCCGGGCTCCTGCCTCACTACGTGTAGGTGGGCCTCCACGCCATGCTGCTGGTAAGCGCTGGCGAAGTTCGCAACGAACCGTGCACAGAGCTCTTCCCAGGTGTAGATTGACACTAGGGCGAGGTTCATGAGCCAAGTCCGGGCAGGCCTAGACAGGGCGACATGAAAATACGTCGCCATCACCGCGGTGTTTCCACCTGCGGCCGTGATGGCGGTGACGTACACCTGCAGGAACTCCGACGGGTTTGATGTTCCATCGTATTTTTCCGGCAGGTGCGACCGAAACTTGGGCGGCCATGACGCCGTGCGTAGATGGTCTGCAAGGGCGGCGCAGCCCACGCCGGCAAAGGGGACACCCGTTTGGGACCGGGCGCCCATTGGTGTCTGCGGTGCTTCCGCAGCAAAATCTCGATCGAGGTTGCGACTCTCGATGTTTTGTCGGCGCTCCCGCGCCCTTTCCAAAGAGATCTGGGCGTCCTCTCCCGTACGCCTACGGTTGAGCTCTGCCCGGAGGTCGTCGGTCTATGCTCCCCTTACGGAGGGCGAGCGTACAGACGCTGTCGCCTCGCGCTGGCGTCGGGATGACCGAGGCCTAGACCTGGTCGAAGTGGAATGCGCCATGCCGAGTAGCCGGTCAACGTCGTCACGCCACTGTTTCATGGCCCCTAGCGAGGCCATGGAGCTAGGGTTGGTGTAGCAACTCCCTGGCTGCAGACAACGTCGTAGGCGCTGCCCTCGATGGAGTCCGGGACGCGTGCGCTGCCATGTGTTGCTGTACGACATGTACGACAGCAGTCCCAGAGTCGGGGCGATTGGGTACTTGTGGCACGGAGGATGCAACCTCTTGCTCCATCGCGAAATCCTCCGAAGTTCCGGCGCGGTGCTCGATGATCCGCACCATCATGCTGAGCAAGAAAATAAGCAAAAACTTGAAGCCTAGCCCCTACCTGGCGCGCCAAATGTCGGAGAGGAAATCTCCCTGGCCGGGTGGCGGATTGCACCCGCCCTAAATCCTAAAAAGAGGAGGGGCCTAAACGTTTTGCTTGTTACGAGACTGGTGGATCAACACACGGGAGCACGCAAGGGTTTAGAGTGGTTCGGGCCGCCGGAGCGTAATACCCTACTCCACTGTGTGATGTATTGCTTCAGGAGCTTGTATGAACTTGTGAGAGTCTGCCTAAGATTGGGTCTGTCTTGTAACGCCGCATGCCTCCCCTTTTATAGCCGAAGGGGGGCATGCACAAAGGTACTGAACCCCGACATGTGGGCCCAGGGACATAATGAATATTGTACTCGGAGCCACAAACATGTGCTGCTGAGGCGATCTTTTAGCGCCCTGACACCCGAGATCTTCATATCCTCAGCATGCAGGGAGGCTTCTTGTAGAAGGGATGATGAGTATGGTGCACCGCTCGACACAGGCGCACTGTTTGCCAACAGACCGGTTAGACGCGGCACCTGCTGGATGACCGTGACGCCGCCTGCCATCGGATTGGACAGGACGCATTAAATGCTGGGAGGGCGCGTCGCCTGCTGGCGTGGTGGCAGGCGGCGTGTCCTTTCAGCAAAAAATGCAGAGGGCGCTCGGCTTGGTTGGTTTTATGCCAGGCTTGGCCCATTGGTTTATGTGTCGGGCCACAAGCCACGTGGCAGCAGTGGGTAGTGCAGGACAAGGTCTGGACACGTGCCAGCACCAGACCCCTACCTACGCTGGGGTCCTCCTCGTCCTGGGACCTTGCCAGCGCTGGGGCCTTCCAGGGGATCCGGCATACCTTCTTGGGGCCCTGGACTTGTATGTATAGGGGTCCGGTGTCCTTCTGCGGGGGTGCGGACCTAGCGATGAACACCAGGATGTACTCCCTTTTCTTGCCACGCGACGCTCTTGGACCTGCCCATTGGGCGCCATTCTCCACGTGGTCTTGAGGCGTTGCACAGGTGCAGCGCCTTTATGTAGTAGCAGAAGGTACCCCTGATTGAGGGTACTGACAACAGCCAAGGTCCTTCATTCTCAAATAGGCAGGAATGTACTAACCTATGTTGATGATATTATAGTGAAAAGCACGAAGCAAGAAAATCACATTGTTGATTTGCAGGAGACATTTGCCATTTTCAGGCAAGCTGGCCTGAAGTTAAATCCAGAAAAGTGTGTTTTTGGGGTGAAGAAGGGCAAGTTCCTTGGCTGTTTAGTATCAACAAAGGGAATCGAAGCCAACCCGAGCAAGATTGAAGCTATCCTTCGGATGGAGCCGCCAAGCACAAAGAAAGGGGCCAACGGCTGGCAGGAAGATTAGCATCATTAAACAGATTCATATCTAGATCAACAGAAAGAAATATGTCATTCTTTGAAATACTGAAGTCAGCCGAAGTTTTTCAATGGGGTACGGCCCAGCAAAAAGCCTTTGAAGAGCTGAAGCAATATTTGATCGATCTAACAACACTAACTCCACCTTCGCCAGGGGCTCCATTACTCTTATATGTGGTAGCTTCGCACTCTGCAGTTAGTGCGGCTCTTGTACACGAGAAGCTAGATGGCCAAATCAAAAAGCAGGCTCCAGTGTACTTCGTCTCCAAAGTCTTAAGTTTATCAAAGAAAAATTATACAGAATTGGAGAAGGTGTTGTATGCCGTGTTAATGGCCTCTAGGAAGCTTTGGCATTATTTTCAAGCATATCACACAATTGTTCCTTCGTCACAGCCCCTGAAGGACATAATGAGGAACAGAGAAGCTACTGGAAGGATTGGAAAATGGGCTGCAGAGCTTAACGAGTTCAGTATTGATTATGTACATAGATCCTCAATTCAGTCCCAGGCGTTAGCAGACTTCATTGCTGATTGAACGCTAGGGGCTTAGGAAGAGGAAACCAATAAAGACGCTGAAGCTTGGACAATATTCTGCGATGGTTCTTGGGGAACCTTCGGCACAGGAGCAGCTGCGGTCCTTGTTGCGCCTTCCAAAATCAAAACATGTTATGCAGCAAAGCTTGACTTCAGTTGTACAAATAACATTGCTGAATACGAAGCACTTCTGTTGGGTCTTCGGAAGTTAAAAGCAATGGGTATAAGAAGGGCTATAGACAAAAGTTGTAAGGCGAAAGATCCGAAGCTCGAAAAAAATCTGGATACAGTTCGAAGGTTGGAGGCTTCTTTCGAAGGATTTTCTATCAAGAATATTCCAAGAGGAGAAAATGAACATGTAGATCTGTTAGCCAAATCAGTGGCACAGGGGCTCCCTCTACCTTCCGAAGTATTCTTCGAAACAATAAAAGCATCTTCGGTTGAACTTATGGAGAGAGTAGTGCTTAAAATTTCTCCTATACATAGTGAAGATTGGAGAACTGAAATTATATCCTTTCTCCAAGGTAATTGTCTTTCGGATGACGAAGCTTATAATAAGAGAATGGAGGCAAGGACAAGACCGTATGTGATGATAGAAGGGGAATTATATAAGCATGGAGTTTGCTCTCCACTCCTCAAGTGTCTATCCAGAACCGAAGGTATAGAATTAATGAAGGAGATATATGCAGGTCTATGTGGATCTCACATTGGGTCTAGGCCCTTGTTGGGAAAAGTGTTTAGACAAGGATTTTATTGGCCGAAGGCAGCTTCGGATGCAGTAGAGTTAGTTCAAAAGTGCAAGAATTGTCAAAATGTGTAAGAGATCAGAAGCGACCTTCGTCTCTCACACAGCTGATACAGCCTACTTGGTCGTTGCAAAGATGGGGCCTGGATTTGTTAGGCCCACTTCCACCAGCGCAAGGTAATTTGAAATATGTTGTGGTGGCTGTAGAATATTTTTCTAAGTGGATTGAAGCAAAGCTTTTGGCTACAATAACTTCGGTTACAGTCCAAAAATTCTTTTGGCAAAATATTGTTTGTTGCTTCGGCGTGCCGAAGGCGATAACTGTGGACAATGGAACATAGTTTGATGCTGAAACGTTCAAAGATTTCTGTGACCAAATTGGCATGAAGATTCATTTTGCATCGGTAAGGCACCCAAAATCGAATGGACTCGTAGAAAGAGCAAATGGCATTATAATGACAGGAATAATGAAGCTAATCTTCAATCAGCCCAGAGGAAAGTAGCCAAATGAGTTGATCAAAGTGGTGTGGAGCCACAACACAACCATGTCAAGATCAACAGGTTTTACACCTTTCAAACTATTATTTGGTGACGAAGCTATAACTCTAGAAGAAGCTAAAGCAGGATCAATAAGAACAGTAGCTTCGGCAGAAGACGAAGCTGATTATCATATCACAAAAGATACTATAGAGGGGACCAGGCTTCAGGCTGTAGAGAGCATAAAAAAATATCAAGCCGAAACAATAAAATGGCATGACAGAAAAGTTCGGTTGAAAAATATTAAACCAGGGCATTTGATGCTTCGGAGAGTGGCCAATCCGGACACAGTAGATAAATTGCAGCTGAAGTGGGAAGGACCTTTTCTGGTGGTATCTTCGTCGAGGCCCGGTTCTTACAGATTGAAGGATATGGACGACAACGACATACCTAGATCTTAGAATGCGGATGAATTTCGGTGATATTATGTATAATTTGATGTAATCTTTTTTCATCTTTTCTATGGCACCCTTTTCCTTCCCAAAGGGGGAGAAAGGTTTTTAATGGGGCCATAGCTTGTAATTTTTTCCTTTCTTATTTAGCTCCACGAGAGCCAAATCCCCCAAAAGGATGTAAAATGTAAAATCTAAGCATGCACCATCGAGTGTAGAGAAAAAAAAGAGAGAGAAGAAAAGCAGGGAGAAGCTCAAAAGTCTTCCCTAAGGGGATGCAGAGCATGACGAAGCTACAAAAACTCGTTCTTAAGGGAGCGCAGCGTAAGTTTTCTGCTCAAAAGTCGTTCCTAAGGGAATGCAGAGCCAAATACCACAGAAATAGAAGGCGAAGAAGTTCAAAAGTCGTTCCTAAGGGGATGCAGAACTTATACCGCCGAAATAGAAGGCGAAGAAGTTCAAAAGACGTTCCTAAGGGGATGCAGAACTTATACCACCGAAATAGAAGGTGAAGAAGCTCAAAAGACGTTCCTAAGGGGATGCGGAGCTCAAGACTCAAAATGTTCCTAAGGGGATGCAGAGTCTGGGTGTGACTTCATGTGTGTGTGTTTGGACATTCATTTGCACATTACATCACATCATTCATTGCATTCATATACATTCATGTAGATATCCGTAGGATCATCATCATCATAACATAGATGACAAACAGATGCTTCGGCATTGATGACAAGGCTTCGATGAGTATAAAGAAGCAAAGATATGCTTCGTTGTGTACGGAAAGAAGGGAAGGTGTTTTTCGCCTTCGGCTCAAAAGATATAAGTTTCGTCCACATCAAATCAATTCACACACGGATAAAAAGGTAAAAGTATATTACAAGGTATAGACAAATTTATAGAGTAATGTTTCATTCCTAAATTACAAAATCTTTTACAAGGATAATTCGAATGTCTCTAAAGATTTGTGCAGCAGCTTCATCGGTCTCCATCAAGCTTCGGTTTATTGACCTTCGGCATCGTCATCCTGTACACAACAAAGCGGTATAAGGTAAAAAAGGTAATCTCAGGGAAAGGTAAGAAACAGGTACAAGCTTAATACCGACTTAAGATGACTTCGAGCTTCGTCACCAACTAAGTTTCGCCCACCCTTCGTCCAAATTTGTGTTATATATCTATTTCCAATGCTTCGGGCTAGGCTGGGGATATCAGTCAAGTCCGCTGGTGATAAGCTGAAGTTTGGTCTATTGATAATCTTTCCGTGCGTGTAACCAGTCTTCATAAAAGCTATAGCTGTGCTGTGAGAAGCCAGCAGGGCACAGAAGTCACCGTGCCCAGCTATTACTTCGTCAAGCGCCTCAACTTCGCTCTCAATATGTTCGAAGGTGCTTGGCAGGTCTTCAACCGAAGGTTCAAATTTGTCAGAGCTAGCTCCCACTGAGTTGAAGACCTGTTTCAGCCATTGCACGCATCGGATGCCGAAGTTCAAGCATCTGTCCTGAAGCTCTTTTAATGATTTTTGCAGATTTGAACTTTTCTCGATTTCGGCTTCAAGCTTCGCATCAAAATTCTTCTTTTCTTGCTCAAAGCTTTCTGATTTTTGGAGGAGTTCATCATTTAATTTAGCAACTTCGGCTTGGGCTTCCGCCAATGAACCCTCCATTGTCTGAAGGAGAAAGTCTTTCTTCTCTAGAGAAGCTTCTTGATCTTTGATTTTCTTCTCTAAGCCCTCTATTATAATCTCATTCTTTTTATCTTCAATATCTTGCTTCATTCTCAGCGCTTTGCTTAATAACATACTCTGTACAAAATAACCTTCATCAGAAATCTTTGCTTCATCGCAAAACAATAAAAAGTTGAGGAAAAAACTTTACCTTAAAATTAGAATAGAATAAGCTGCCGACGATATGCTGTCGTCAGTAGCTGCTGATGTCAGCTTCAAGCTTTGGAAAACCAACACTCTTCGATAGAGTGCTGATAATCTTCGCCCCAGTTCGATCTCAAATACATCCTAAGGCTTCTTTGTTAATTCCCCTGAAGAGCATGGCTCCTGGCTAGTAGCCACAGGATATAGCATACTCCTGCAGCTCCTCCTTTTCAGCCTTGAATAATTCTTGACCAATTAAATTTTGAAAGCAAAAGCCTTGATCTTCCAAAGTATCTTCGGCAATTTCTTTTCCTTTTCCAGGCACTGGGGCCATGGCTTCTTCTATAACTGCAGCAGTCTCCTCTGCAGCCAGCACTCCCTCTGTAGCCACGACAGCCTCCTCCGCGGCCAAATCCAAGAGCACTTTATCGATATCAGATAACGTACTCTCCATATTGGTAGCTTCGGCAGTCGCAGCTTCGGCAGAAGTAGCAGCTTCGGCAGCAGGTGTCATTTTTGATGCTGAGGCCGGCGGTGGTGTTTCATCAATGGCTTGCATGACAGTAACAATTCTTCGCTTTTTTGGTCCAACCACCTTTTTCACTGCCGAAGGCTCGTCCTTCTTCTGTAAAAGCTTCGTCAGATCCGGCCCCCAGAGGACTTAGCAGCTTGATAGGTAAGGATTCGGTCATTACCTTTAAAATTTCTTCTACTTCGGCAGCAGAAGGCGTCGATGGAGCTTCCTGTTCTATTTCAGCCATCTTTGGCTCTGGAGTTGCACTTTTTCTTTTCTTCGAGGTCGTCACCTTTGGCTCAGGACTGGATTTCCTCTTTTTCAAGGCTTTTTTGTTCTCTTTTATCATCCTAGCAGCATGTATGCTCATAATACTGACAACCCTTTTTCTCTTTGACCCTTCGGCACCCTTGTTTAATCGTTCATAGTCAGGGTATTCAAAGTTTAAAGCATCCATTACTCAATTCAACCTTCTTTTTGGTCGGGTGCCGAAGGCTGCAGTCATCAGTTAATCTTCCTTTTTGGTATAATTGCCCAAAATCTCATTGCACATAGTCTCAATCATCTCTAGCCATTCTTGGCAGGGCTCTTTGAATTGTTTCTCAAACTTGAAGCGATAGGGAAATCGAACAAGTTCACCCTTCTTCTTTGTTCCTTTCAGCTTCGACATACTCCATTCACTCAATGTTGGAGATACTCTGTTCGCCAAGTATTCTTGCACTAGATCCCTGGTGCTGACATATTCAGCCACTACTCTAAATTCTACTACAGCTAGTTGGCATGGTAACCCTGGCTTCATGTTGCACAAGGGTCTGGTCATCCCGAAGCTTAAGCTCAGTGGGCTCATGACCAGCGTCTTTAGCTTCTCCCTCTTCTTCTCGTCAGCCTTGATATAAAACCACTTACTTTTTCAGCCAGTTGGCCATTTGGTCCAATAGCTGAGGACCGAGGCCTTCGTATCCTTGCGATACACGAAGTTATAATAGCCAAAATTTTCATGAAGCTCGTCTTCTCTGGCCTTTGTTTGGTAGTGTAGCTCATGCACTCGGCAAAAAGCTTTAGCATTTGGGTCCTTTCCTTGGCTTCGAAGGGCCCAGATAAAAATGTTGAGCCTAACAATAGCATTAGGGGTCAGCTGATGAAGATAGATTTCATAATTATCCAAAACTTCTCCAATCATATCGTTCAGCGAAAACCGTAATCCTGCTCTAAAAAAGCTTTTGAAAACTACTACTTCGTCATCCTTCGGTGTTGGAGTGGTTTCTTCCCCGGCAAAGCGAATAAGCTCCTTCTTAGCTTCTCTGAAGTAGCCCAGTTTTATCATCATGGCCATATCAGCTTCAGACATAGTAGATTTTTCAAAATCCAAGTGGCTGGGTTTTGAAGGGATCATAATGCTATAATCTTCTTCTTCATCAGCATTTTCTTCCTCAACATCAGCTTGTTCAGCTTCAGCAGCAGGTGCACCTTCTTCAATGGCCCCCTCTGTCACAACTAACCCCGATTGCCTCATGACTTCAGAGATTGGAGCTGTCTCGGTGGCTTCAGTCTCCTCTCCTTCACGGGTTACCCTCGCAGTCGAGCGTACTCTGGCCATCTGAATAGATCTTTTTGTGGTTTTTACGAAGATAATGTTTTTTATAGTTTTGACGAAGCTCCCTCTTTTGACGAAGCTAATTCAATGTGACGGTTCGCTCGAGAATGCGGTGAAAAAGCTTCGGCTATGGTCAAATTTTTCAACAGCACAACAGTGCAATGGCAATGAATGCTGTGGTAACTTCACACCTACCCGTCTGTTTATATAGTGTTGTAGGTGGGAAGGTGAATCGCCAAGTCGCCCGCACCCACCGAATAGTCACCCACACCCGCTGAACGGTGGACCATTACCCGCTGTGTAGTGGGCCACCTCGCGCCTAGAGTACTTTAATCGTTTCTCGGCAACGAGCTCAGGGAAGGTGTTTTTCGGACCTTCAGCATTCCGAAGCCTTGAGGATTTTTCACGGATCAAGCTCGTTACGAAAAACGATCTAGCACCGCGAAGGGGCTACTGTTGGGGGTCTTCTTCGTCGTCGAAGGTCCTTTAAGAAGAAGCACCTTCGAAAAATCAGCGTATAATCAAACACAGCGCGAAGGTACACGCCAAAGCTACGATCCAGGGAGCTTCGGCATAGCGACATGCCTTGAGACGAAGGGTTGCATCGACTTAAAGAGGAAAAGACCGTTCAGTCCATGATGATTTGTGTCATGATTGTAACTAGTTATCAGGGGCATAAATGTAATTCTAACTGCGCTACGTCCCGTGCCTATAAATAGGTGAACAGTACCCCCGTACTGTTCACGCTGACTTGTATTTGCTCGTGTGCACGCTTGGACTTTTATCTTCTGTCAAACCGAAGGTATAAATGTAATTCAATATTGTTCCTGTTTATCCATGATAATTAAAAAGAATATATATATTAGTAATGTTATATGATTATTCATGTTGTTTTCATATCTCATATGCTTCTTCTTTCATTGATATACACTGCGATGATGAAGGTCCGTCCTTCGTGACCTTCGTCCGAAGATCATTATGTCCTAAGGGAAATAATGCTTCGAAGGACAAAGGGCGTTAACCCTTAATATTTTTGTGTTACCTTGTTCTTAACTTATAGTGTTGACGCCTTTTCAGAGCGCCAAACACTCAACAAGAACCGTTGCGGTGCTCTATGGTCTGGCGCGGACAGTCCACGGCACAGGGCCGGACGGTCCGCGACCTAGCGCAGGGGCAAAGGTTCCCTGCCTGACGGCCGGACGGTCCGCGCCCTAGGGCCGGACGGTCCACGCGTGCGCAGGGGCCGCGGAGGATCGCCGGCGGCGCCTGGATCTCGCTCCCGAGAGGGACCCCATCGGGGAGGAGAGATCCTAGGTGGTGTCTAGGCTCGGGTAGACCGACCTAGACTCCTCTAATCGACGTAGAGTCGAAGAGAGACGGAGAATTTGGGGATTGGAAGGCTAAACTAGGGCTAAACTAGAACTAGACTAGAACTACTCCTAATGCATAAGGTAAAAACGAGTAATAGACTTGATTTGATCGATTGTTGGGGGTTCAATCGGCTGTAGCCCTTTATCTATATAAAGGGGAGGTCTGGATCCGCTTCAAACTGATTTCCGAGTTAATCCCGCAGTTTTAGGTAACAAATCCCACGAGAAACTAGGAACCCTAACTGACTCTGCGCACGCGCGGACCGTCCGCGCCACCACCGCGGACTGTCCGGACCGCGGACCGTCCGGCCTCAGGGCCGGACTGTTCGCGCTGCCCTTTTTGGTCTCCAACATATGCCCCCTGCCTTTTGGTGAAGGTTGACGAACCAAAAGCATATGCACTAAACCTGATGTAAGTCACCGGCTTTTCAATATAGAGATCATTCAATAAAGTACCAATGTATAAAGGCCGTTTTAGATTGTATCTCTCTCGGCCATGACCGTTTAATCAATGGATCAAAAGGAATAGAATGGAGGTGCCCCCTAGTATGGATAGACAAAGGGACTATACATGTACCATGGATTCATCATCGTACCATTCCATGTTTGAGCAGGATAATATACCGATGATGAGTAAACGGGTGGAAAGTACCCTGGTCTCATAGGATGAATAGGCGATGCTTATTGTGTCGCCTTTCGGGTCGTTTTGTTTACCCATTTCGTTTTAGCAGGTGACCGAGGTTTCTTCGTTGACCGATCACGTAGAACGGTCTTCTCGCTAGTATTCTTGGAGAGCAACTGATCAACAGTAGAGTCAGCTTTGATCAGCCGACCATTTGTGCTTTGCCGTTGTGTCTCCTTCCCTTTTAAGGTTTTGTGTGGAGGCTGACGCCTTTGGGCATAGGCGGACTGTCCGATAGAGTTAGCTGAACCGTCTATCTGAACACCGGACCGTCCGCACGTAGGTGCCATATCGTTTGTGGTGTTCAAGCCAGGCTATCGTGCTTGGCTCATTAATTGTGTCTGCCCCCCGGTGCCTCCGGACTTTTTAGCCTTATCGTCCGGAGCCTTTTGAGCAATCTCCTTTTGTGATATATTCGACGTGCAAGGACTACCAATGATGATGTCTTTGCTTTTGCCTTTATCGGCCATTTCGGGCCGAACTAAGATCTTTTTGCATGCGATATCTATTGTATTAACAGGAAATGGTTGTGTGTCCACTTGCATCTCCTGAAAAGCCAACCGACCTTCATTTATGGTCGATTGTACCTGTCGACGAAAAACATTACAGTCATTGGTGGCATGAGAAAAAGAATTATGCCACTTACAATAAGCACGTCTCTTTAATTCATCTATAGGAGGGATAGTATGAGTTAATTTAATGTTGCCATTTTTAAGTAGCTCATCAAATATCTTATCACATTTGGCAACATTGAAGGTAAATTTAATCTCTTCTTGCCGATTCTTTTGAACCGGCTGTAAGGAAGAACATGCTGAAGATTTGGCCTTTGTTGGCCAAATAAACTCAGCGGTATATACATCTGCGGATTCATCATCTGAATTATCACGCTCTATCAGATGTATAGTACGGGCGACCGATTTTGATGTCTCTTTAAATCGGCTTTCACAGGCTAAAGCCCGCTGATGTAGCTGGGCTATCGAAAAGAACTGGGTCCCATCTAATTTGTCTCTTAAGTAGGATAGCAACCCATTAAAAGCTAACCCTGCTAGCTCTTTGTCTGCGACATGGATCCGAAAGCATCGGTTTCTAGTGTCCTGGAACCTTCGGATATAGTTATTAACCGATTCTTCGTGTCCTTGGCGGACTGAAGCTAAGTCAGCTAGCCCTAATTCATATTCCCCGGTAAAGAAATGTTCATGAAATTTACTTTCTAACTCATTCCAGGAATTAATGGAATTAGTAGGCAGGGCGGCGTACCATGCAAAAGCGGTACCAGTAAGGGATAAAGAAAATAACCGAACACGAAATGCTTCTCCATCGCCAATTCGCCTAGGTGTGCTAGGAACTGGCCTATGTGTTCGTGTGTGCTTCTCCCATTCTCACTAGAAAACTTAGAAAATTCCGGTATCCTTGCCCCTTGTGGATATGGGACAGTGTCAAACCGGTGATTATACGGCTTTTGGTATGATTGCCCTACTCTGGCTACACTAACTCCGAACTTATCTTGAAATAGTTCAGTCATCTCTTCCCTAATTTTTTCCATTGCACCCGGTGGCAGACCACCGGATCCTGGGCTGTGGGGCTCATTTGGTCGGGCATTAGTATACCGACCTTCTTGCCGTGACCGATCGATAGTGTTGATCGGTCTGTGATTGTATGGTGCGTTATAGTTTAAAAATACAGAGGGCAAAACATACTGCTGTTGTGGTGTGTAATAATTTGGCGCATGGTGTGCAACAGCAGGTTCTGTATATGTGTATCCGGTTTGTATAGCGGTACATCCGAACTGGCCGGTCGTGTTCACCTTTATTGGGGCGCCACGCGGCGGTCCTGGTATGGCCCTGGACTGTCCGGCATAGAAAGCCAGACGGTCCGCGTAAGGGTCGGACGGTCCAGGTAGAAGCTCGGACGGTCCGACCCGTCCAGGGTCGCCGATCTGCCAAGCAGGGACGGCGGTGGTCCTAGGGCGGCCCCAGACTGTCTGGCAGAGCAAGCTGGACGGTCCGCGTATGGGCCGGATGGTCCGGGCAGAAGCTCGGACGATCCGACCGTGTTCAGGGGCGCCGATCTGCCAAGTAGGGATGGCGGTGGTGGTACTTGCCCTGGATATGAGTTCATTGGCATACCATATAATGGTTGGGGCTGCAAATCCCCATTTGTTGCCGATGTATTAGACATAGATATCCTGTTACTAGTCTCATATGATAGAAAACTAGGACCAACAGACTTCTCCAACGTACGCGTTAATTTTCTAATTGATTCTTCTAACCCTACAATCTGTTGTTTCATTTGATCCTGCTGCTGATCTACATAATATTTAATAGATTGGATATCGTCGGGTTTACTTACGTTGGGGACTTAAAGCGAAGATAGAAGAGATGCAACGTCGGTCTCTCCATGTTTGATAACCTTCTGGTGGCGATCCACCGTGTATTGCGACAAGAATTTCTCTTTCGCTTGGCGCATGTAGTCCTCGTATTGTTGTTGCTTATCGGCTGTTAGATTTTCGACAGCCGTCTTCAGGATATTATCTAGGGAGATATCGGTGTGATCTTTAGAACCGACCATTTGAGGGCCTAATTTTTAGTAGATCTAAACACCTGTCCCCAGCGGAGTCGCCAAAAAGTATGTTAACGCCTTTTCAGAGCGCCAAACACTCAACAAGAACCGTGGCGGTGCTCTCTGGTCAGGCACGGACGGTCCGCGACACAGGGCCGGACGGTCCGCGACCTGGCGCAGGGGCAAAGGTTCCCTACCTGACGGCTGGACGGTCCGCGCTCTAGGGCCGGACAGTCCGCGCGTGCGCAGGGGCGATGGAGGATCGCCGGCGGCGCCTGGATCTCGCTCCCGGGAGGGACCCCGTCGGGGAGGAGAGATCCTAGGTGGTGTCTAGGCTCGGGTAGACCGACCTAGACTCCTCTAATCGACGTAGAGTCGAAGAGAGACAGAGAATTTGGGGATTGGAAGGCTAAACTAGTGCTAAACTAGAACTAGACTAGAACTACTCCTATTGTATAAGGTAAAAACGAGTAATAGACTTGATTTGATCGATTGTTGGGGGTTCAATCGGCCGTAGCCCTTTATCTATATAAAGGGGAGGTCTGGATCCGGTTCAAACTGATTTCCGAGTTAATCCCACGGTTTTAGGTAACAAATCCCGCGAAAAACTAGGAACCCTAACTGACTCTACGCACGCGCGGACCGTCCGCGCCACCACCACGGACTGTCCGCGCTGCCCTTTTTGGTCTTCAACATATAGCATTTGAGAACAAGTCTCCAACATCGTTTATCACGAAACAAACAAGAGATGGTGTAGCTCTAACCCACTTTAACCTTATAATCAAACAAAAAACTAGGTTCAACTTATCAATGAAACCAAACAAGAAACGAGTCTAATCTAACCTAGAAAAATGAGTCGACTTCGACCCGACTACGTTGTTCCGAAACCAAACATATGCTAAATAGTGCACAACATTCGCAGGCATAGCAGGCAGCAGTTTATCAAATCATCCGTATTCCACTAGCACTAGGCAACTCGTGTTAAGTTGCCTCGAAGGCAGAGGGAAACCACTACCGGAGCACATGCACGTCCGGGAAACGACCAAATAAAATATGGAGTGCATGCACGTCTCCGATCGATCAGCGTCATGGCGGTTTCATTTATCTCTGGTCTCTGCCAACAACGGTCTCTGAGCAAATTGTCAAGAAACAAAAGGAACATGTTTTCCATGTAAAGAAAAAATGGAACCGCGCACGAACAATTCAATGATGTGAAATGTCACAGTCAAATTGCCGTGCTTTCACAAACCAACGGTTTGTGCACCAAGAAGAGACGTAACACACCGGCAATTGACCACCAGTGTGACGCGCACGTCACAATCCATCATCCACCCCGTCCCCGGAATTCCGGTAGCGAGGACTCCGGCAATGTTTTCAGCGTTTCTAATTGTACTTATAGGCTGGCAGCAAAATAGAAATATTTTTTCCAAGTCAAATAATCCTAAGTTTGATTAGATTGAAAAAACAGTACCAACATTTATATTTTTAAATAATATTATAAAAGTATATTCACAATTAATATGGTGATATTTATTACACGTTATAAATATATTTTTAAAAAATATTCAAACAATTTTGGAATTCAATTAAGAAGTGCTTTCAAGAGGTTTGTATCAACTCAATGTAACTATCTTATTTTTTTTCTAAATAAAGCATTCCCTTATCGAGATAAAGAAATCAAGCTAATAGTTAGTCATTCAATTAAGCCAATGTGGCTCATAAGACGAATCAGACAAACTTAGTAAAAATCAAACGAATTATAAATTGGGATGGAGGCAGTATAACTTTTTGATATCTACAAGTGCTTATTAATGCACCGTGTCTTGATGTGTGTCTAAAGAGTAAGTGAGACATGTAGAATCCTGAGATTTCGACTTAGTTTTTCAGATAGCTAAGAGACTAAATGATACAACCATGAGTCTCTAAATCATAAATGCAGTCAAGACACAACATGTATAGAGAATTGTGTATAGAGACAGACTCTTCGTGAAAAGTCCGTCTTTTGATTTTTTTTTCACTTAGTCTCCTAGAGACACTTCAAAAGATTCTTTATTTAATTGGGTTGTACATGTCTAAAAACAAAGAGACCATGTCTTTATGAAAACACATCTCTAGCACGATTTTATAAGCCCAAGACAACTTTACTGGTACAAATCATATAAAAACTATTCATTGAGAGAGAGAGAGAGCTTTTATTATGTCATAAAATACTAACGCAGAACCCTTTATTCAATCAAAATTCTCATTGTCCAACTGGAAACTACCGGAGAAACAACAGCTCTCCGCAATGCAGCAGACTTTTCTATTGCTAGAGTCTAGATAGCGTTTTGCATATGGCTCGGCACGTTGGACCTCAGGGCGCGCGGGTTGTCAACTCCTCTACAAGCCAAGGCGTCGTCACTTAGCCCAGCGGCAGGACCGCCCGCGCCCTTGACCCGTTCGGTTCGGCCGCGGCAACAATTACTGCCCGTGCCGGCGCGGCGGCGTCGTCCTCCCCCAACAACATCATGCGTCGCGCCGCGCGGGCAAGGCGACGGACACGACATCCAACCAACAGAAGAGGTGTTCAGCATGAAAACCCGCTGGCGGCACGTGGTGCTCGTGCTTACCGATCGATAGCGGCTATCACCTTCGTTCACATCGGCCACCGCCGCCCGTGAATGGTGGCCCGCCCGGGGGTATTATGGTTTTCGCTGCGAGGGTGAGGAAAGTGACACGGGCTGTGTTGGCGCGGAACCTCCCCCATTCACCGCTAAGCTACCCAGCACCACCAGCGTTTGGTTGATTGGTTCCAAGGACGCAACTGGACCGAGCTCGGGACTTTGGATGGCGTCTCGAAAAGCAACGGACGAGCCAAGGGCGTTCGCGCTCTGAACCCCGATTCAATCGCTTTAAAAAAATATGTTTATCGTATCACTGATATAGTAAAAAAACATTATTTTACACTGTAGATTACACTGTTCACAAAGTAAGAGTTTGAATATAGATTTGTAGATGTATAAGCTGCTACAGATCATAATATAAATATGTATCGGTTATAATCACTCTACCAAATTTATCTCTAAGCTTTCTATATACTTAGTAAGGTGCTCATAATAACAATACGATAAATCTAAAAACAATGAAGTGAATACATATTAACAATCGTGCCAAAAGTGATGAGGATGATGAGGGGCACAAAAAACATGAGTCGTGACATCTATTCAGTTAAGAACCTTTACATATTATCACCTATAATTTTACATGAATTGTACCTTTTATGTTATAGTAGGAGCATTCCACGTGCGATTTTGTCTCATATCTAATATGATAGCTGTATATGCCAACGGACTGGTAAACAAAAAAAAAGCAAAAGAATTTGGTAAAATATTGTCCTTCATTTAGTCTATGTCTCTGTAATTAGTTTTACAGTTAAACTATATTTAATATCGTAGATCGTAGTTGATATTGAAAATGTTCGATATGACACATACTAAATTTTAGTTAGAAAAACCAAGCATCCCAATCAAACCGATGGAACCTCCACCAGCTCCACCCTCTGTACACGCCATACAAACGGATATTACTCGTACCATATCTCTACTATACTTAAACCACCAGTTTCAACAGTCGTCACGCATCATCTTTTTACAAAAAGTCCCTACATTTCTTCTAAATTAACTCAGCATAAAATATTAAAAAAACAGTGCAGTTAGCCAAACCACAACACAAGTTTGTCTAGTCGTTGGTGTTGTCTCATCTCTCATAGTCTTGTTTTCTCGTAGTTATGATCTGTGATATGGACAGGTGTGGATGTGCCATTTGCTTAAATATTTGCATTATGGCATGGCTACATACCTACATTGCATATTTAATATTTGATTATTGGTTATGGTTTTGTGAACTTTGTTTCTAGTAGCATATGATGTTAGTGTTGTGCAATGAAATATTACATGTTTGTGGAATGGATGATGAGTTGCTTTATAATGATGCTTGTTGTTATCTTATTATAATAAGAGTTTGTAAATATGCAAGTTAATACATATTTGGTTATTTAATTTAATATTAAAAGTTAGAAGCTAGGACGATGATATGATAATAATATTATAAAGGTTTTGGGTTTATAGTGTTAAACACTTAAAATATGATTTTCCAGTTATATATATATATATATATTTATGTACTTAGATCTTTGTATTTAGTTGTGTGGCTCATGAGCCTAACGAGCTGGCTCGAGCTTTCTAACGAGCCGAGCTGAGCCAGATGTTTAGCTCGTTAGTATAACGAGCCGAGCCGAACTGGCTCGATATCCACCCCTAAGTGTAGTGGGGTATGTTAGTTAAAAAGCGGTGTAGGAGGTCGGGTTTGAACCCACACCCTGATGGAAGAAGAGTGGAAGACACTGGGCGAAGATGTCTAACCAATAGAACATCATACCCAGGTGTTTATAATATTGAATATATCTATACTATACTTAAAGCATCAGTTTCAACGGTCATCCCGCGTTATTTTTTAATAAATAACCCCTCACAGCTATTTCAAATTAACCCGATGCACGCCTATAGGTGGCCAAACGGCGGTCCGGCACGGGCCAGACACCCGTGGGCCATGCACGCCTATAGGTGGCAAAACGACGGTCCAGCACGGGCCACAACTCTGGCCCAGACACGTCATACCGACCTGCTGGTGGGGGTCCATTTGATTAAATCAGCGTAAAATGTTAAAAAATGATGCAAGAGGTGGGGTTTGAACCCATGGGTTTGAATCCATGCCCTGATAGAAGAAGGGCAGGAGTCACTAGGTGAAGCTGTCTAACCAGTAGAACATCATGCTCAAATATTTTTAATATTGAATATAGATTGTATATATGCATATACATTTTTTGTAAAATAAAAAAAATATAATCGTGTCGGGCCGGGCCAGCACTACGGGCCGAGGCTACAGTCCAAGCACGTCACGGCGTTCTTGGCTCTTGCAAGCATTAGGTCGTTTTTGAGACCACATTGGCGCAATGGACTCAATAGTGTTTGAGGTTGCTGAATTGGATGAAGCAACAATGATTTGTCACACTAATAGTAAAATGAAAGGTTATTTGTTGGTTTTAAATGTTAGTAATTGCTGAAAGGGAAATGTGCCCTTGGACAATTTCTATATGATGATTAAGGTGCCCAACACATATTGTTTTTAAGGTGATATGTACTAAGTGTTAAAGTGATGCAAATCAGGAATCAATGTATGACTCTAGCCTTAGTGAATTGTTTTTGGTACTAACATATTCCTCTACTAGGTGAATGCCCGTGCGTTGCTACGGAGTGAACAACTTTCTCTTGCAGTTGTAGCATCGCAAAACAATCTCTATCTCTCTTTGCCTCTTGCTGTGACTGCTATTGCTACAATAGCAATAGCCGACAAAACAAAGTGGGCAACAACAAGAGAGAAAACGACAACTCTCCACAACTGTTAAGTATGTAAAGTTTTACAAAGAATCAATGTTGAGCTTATCTAAGGACTGAATGCCATCAAGCATGGGCCAATTTTACATCATATTCGTTCTGTATTATATAACAAAGAAATGAGACAATCAAAACTATAAGATGGTCTATGGAATGTATTTTGCAATGAGCTTGTCAACATGAAGAACCAAATTATAAATGTATGGGGGCATTGCAGCTCGAGGTTGAAGCATCCAGATATCAAAGTGGCGTATCAGGATAAGGAGGTTTGGGTCCTGCTGGCCACTTCAACTTCCCGTTGACAATGTCAAGTTGCAGACTTCCTCCAGATTCATCAAAAGCATACTGAAATGGTGAAACATTGTACCTAGAAATAATAATGTGATGTCAGCCATTTATCGATCACTTAAAAACTCTAGTTCATCTATAGACCTGATATAGATAATAAGGAAGCTCGGGACATTGGTCAAGTTAATTTCAAATTATAAATCTGTTGCAAAATGGTATGGCTGCACAAAGAAACATAATTATAATTAAAGACAACTCATCCTAGAATTTAAAACTTCCTCTCATTTAACCATAACATCTTCTAATCATAGTGGAAAAGACCTGAAACATGGGCAGTGTCAAGCCTGCTGAACGCGACACCAGAGGCAGGCTGGTGCTCTTCGCCCTCGCTGATCTAGCAAAGGACATGGAAGCGGTGCTCATTGACCAAGACGTCGCTGCATGGATTATGTAAAAGAGGCAAGGTTGAAGGTTATGCTCCATGAATCACATATGGAAATTGCATTGTACTTGAAAAATACTTAGATTAATAGGCTCATAAATAAAATGTAGGCTCATAAACAAAATGACAAGTGTGATAGACCTTTTAGGAAAATGAAATCTTGAGATATGCACTGGAGTTCCTGCGCACACTAGCACGTCAAACCCAAGTGAAAGCATCTAGGCCCCTAGTTGGTTTTAGTGATTAATGACAACGTAATATTATTTGTGACTAACGTGTGTTTTGCAGAGACAAATGGTAAGTTAGGTCGCATTACAGGAAGATGTAATACAACGGTGAAAACAATCCTGGAGATAAGAACTTGAAGCGACGGCTAAAGCGACGGAACAAAAAGTGAAGGTCTTCGTATTCCGAGTGTCAAGGAGTTGCAGACACTCGTTATATAGTTAGGTCTTTTATTTTGTTTTAGCCGTACTATAAAGAGAGGTTGTCGATGAGTAGTTTGATCAAGAGAAGTTCTAGTGTAGTGTTGGTGCATATTCACACTCACATATAGTGCTAGGTGTCACTCTAGAACATACTCACGAGTTGGAACGAAAACTGATTTGAAAAACAATAGAAAACAGAAACTAGGGTTTCTGGCTTTGGGGCATCGGACTGTCCGGTGCACCCTCTGCTAGTGGGGCCAGCCTGGCCCGAGGAAGAGCTGTTCCCTGCGCAGAAACCCGAGAGCGCGTAGTTCAGAAATTGATAGCGGCACACCGGACTGTCCGGTGTACCATCTGCCCAACGGCTAGCTGTCAGAACCAGTGTTTTAAATAGCCGGTTAAGCCATTTATCCCCAGCATTTTTCATAAGCTAAAAAGGATATATCTGGATATAGCGGACAGCTAAATGTTTTAGCGGTTTTCATAATCTATCAATCTATCTATTGATTATATACCTATCAGTCTACCCGTTGGGGAAAATAATTGGATAAAGTTGGGGATAATCAGATTAATTTACCTGCTTGTTTCTTTGGACTACATTGAGACATGTAGCACCGGCCTGCACGCGTACGCAGCTCCTAGCGCCCACGCCCGCGGCGGCCTGGCTTGCAAGCGGCAGCCCATGGGGTTGTTTTTGAGCCCTAGAATTTTGTTCAGCTGGCCCACATGTGACTTGCCACGCCCGAGCAGCGCTAAATCAAGTGCGTTTTAGCTGTTTTATCGGGCTATTAGCGGCTGAGTACGTTTAGCGTTAAACCGTGCTTAACTTATCCCCAACCCTCTCCAGCGGATATATCCGGATATATCTACCGCTATAGCCGGCTATTTAAAACATTGGTCAGAACTAGCCATTGGAGATGACCGTTGGTGCACCGAACTGTCCGGTGCACCCATGCGCAGCAGAATTCCTGTAACGGCTAGTTGGTGGGTGAGGGCTATTTATACCCCCTCCACCCACCATATTTATTATCTTGCTGCCCACATTTACTCCTACACATTTGTAGAGCATTGCAAGCACCATCAAGCCTAGTGAGGTGATTAGAGAATCTTAATCTCACATTTGGACCTCATTAGTGCTAGCGAGAGCCACCTAGAGCACACACCGCATGCATTAGGCTTCTCTTGGTCAAGTGAAAGTCTACGGCTTGTTACTCTTGGTGATCGGCATCACCTAGACGGCTTGGTGGCGTTGGGAGCTTGATGATCACCTTAGAGATCTTGTTGGTGACCCGGCTCAAGATTGTAAGCGATCGTGAGGGATCCACCGCGCCGTAGTGGCAAAGGATCATCTCATAGTGAGCACTTGGTTCTTGCAAGGACCAAAGGGGAGCGATACCCTTACGCGGGTGCTCCAACGAGGACTAGGGGAGAGTGCCGACTCTTCGATACCTTGGAAAAAATTGGAGGAGTCTTCTAAACCTTGCTTTACATACCGCACTTAATTCAAGCATTTTACATTGTGTATTTGTTTAGCAAGTATTCGAAGTGTTGTTTTAGCATTGTTGTATTTCTATTATTATTCGCTTATTGCTAGTTGTTGGGGTGAAGTTGGGCTCTTGTTTAGGTTTTAATTATTGTTGATTTTTTAGAAAAGCCCAATTCACCCCCCTCTTGGGCATCGTGATCCTTTCAATTGGTATCAAAGCATTGTTGCTCTTAGATTAGCTTAGCCGCTAGAGTAACGATGTCCGGTGGGGATGGACCTTCTCCCTTTTTTATGGTCACGATTTTCCATATTGGAAAATTCGTATGGAAGCTTATTTAGAGGCTATAGACATTGGTGTCTACAAAGCCGCCACACAAGGTTTCCCCGATCCTAGAGATCCCACAAATCTTGTAGGAGAAGAGTTTAATTATGAGAAATGGAATGCTAAGGCCAAAAACACTCTTTTTAGATGCCTTTGCAAAGATGTGTTTAATAGAGTTAGAAACCATAGAAATGCTCATGTTTTGTGGATGGACATATGTGCTCTATATGAAGGAACTAGAAGTGAGCGTGGGGAGAGATATCACATTGCTATGAGAAAATTAAATTCTTTTGAGATGTTTGCTGATGAAAATGCCAATGCTATGTACTCACGCCTCAATATTCTTGTAAAGGAAGTAAATGGCTTAGGGCTTACACAAATTTCACAACCGGATGTTGTGAGGAAGATTCCCAGTGTCCTTCCAATTGACAAATATGGACACATTGTCACAGTGCTGCATCAGATGGATCTTTCAGTTGCCACTCCTACACAAATATTGGGAAAAGATCAATGATCATGAGATGTACATGCACATCAATGACAAGGATGAGTCATCTTCCAAGAGAAAGGATTTGGCTCTCAAAGCAAATCAAGGAAAGAAAGGAAAAGCTAAAGTACAAATTGAGGAGGAATCCTCAAGTGATGATGATCTTGATGCTAACATTGCCTTGATGGTGAGGAAGACCACCAAGATGTTAAAGAAGCTCAACAGAGAAGGCATCAAGTTTGACTCAAGAAAGAAGAAATTCTTTTCCAGTAAAAGAAAGCCTATTTCTGAAATAGATTGCTACAACTGTGGAGAGCTTAGTCATCTTACTCATCAATGCAATAAGCCCAAGAAGAACAAGTTCAAGGGCAAGAAAGAAGATGACAGTGATGACGAGAAAAAGGAAAAGAGATTCTTCAAGAGGAAGGATGGGAAGCACAAGATGTTCCACAAAAAGAAAAATGGAAAGGCATACATTGTTGGTGACTGGCTCACTAACATTGAGTCATCAAGTGGGTCTTCTTCAAGTGAAGAAGAAAATGATGAAAAAGTTGCCGCCATCGCTGGGGACTTCTCTTCACCACCACCATCACCATCATCGACTTCTCACCTATGCCTCATGGCTAGAGGTGAACGGAAGGTACAAAATGATAATGATAGTATTGATGATAGTGATAGTGATAGTGATGAGGAATTTGCTTCACCTTCCTATGATGAGCTAGCTGACTTGCTTAAGGAATACACACAAATCATTAGGAAGTCAAAAGCTAAATGTGATAAGTTGAAAGATGAAAAAGAATTTTTAAATGCCAAATATGACATAGTTATGAAAGCTAATGATGAAATGAAAGAAGAAAACGAAACTATGTCATCCACTGTTAATGAGCTTACATCCTCCCTAAAAAATTCTAAGGATAAAAGTGACAAGTTAAATGAAGCTAATAGGGAGTTGAAAGATAGACTAGTAAAAATTAAGGAAGACTATACTAAGATTAAATTTGATCATGATAATCTTCTTGTTGAAAATGAACTTTTATCTTGCAATACACATGAGGCTATTAACCCTGTTGTTAAGATTGATGTTGCAACCTCATGTGATGATTTGAGTCAAGATGATCAAACTAGTCTTCATGATGAACTGACCGAAAAAGTTGAAGCCTTGACATTAGACAACCAAAAATTGAAGAGATATTTGACTGATGCAACTACTAGAGGAAAGGTTGCCATTGAGAACAATGACTTCAACAATGAGTTGGCAGTGGATAATGAAAGGCTTAAAAATGTGGTCAAGAAACTTAAGAGTGAAAATGAACATCTTGCAACAAGTGTGCAAAGTGAATAATGAAAGGCTTAAAAATGAGGTCAAGAAACTTAAGAGTGAAAATGAACATCTTGCAACAAGTGTGCAAAAGTTCAACAAGGACCAATACCTCCAAAATGAATTGCTCATGAACAATGTCATGAAAAACAACAAAAGTGGTATTGGATATAATTCCTTTGTGCAAAAGAAAGCTACAATTCAATACAAGCCAAAGCAGACTCATAAGCCTATCAAATGCTTTGAGTGTGGAAAAGAAGGTCATTTTGCCCACAACTACAAAGCCAAATCACCAACTTTCTTGCCAAAGCACTCAAGACCATTTGACTTCAATGCTCATTATGTTCTAAGAAAAGTAGCAAATGGAAAAGTCAAAGTTACATTCCTAGGTCCACCAAGCAAGAGTAGACCTAGACAAATTTGGGTTGCAAAGTCCTTGATTGAGAAAGTCACTGGTCCTATGCAATATAGGGCCCTCAAAACTCAAGCTTGATTTGTCTGTGGATGTAGGTGAACTACAAGATCGGTGGGAGCCATTGGGTTATTGACAGTGGATGCACTCAACATATGACAGGCAACCCACGGATGTTCACCTCACTTGATGAGAATGTTGATGGACAAGACAAAATCACTTTTGGGGATAATTCTAAGGGAAAAGTTCAAGGACTTGGCAAGGTGGCAATTTCAAATGATCTATCAATTTCAAATGTTCTCTTGGTTGCACCTTTGAGCTTCAACTTATTATCAGTGGGTCAACTCTGTGATCTTGGCCTTCAATGCTTATTCAGTCCTACAGAGGTTATTGTATCGAAAATGGATGATGAATCAATGGTGTTCAAAGGATTTAGATACAACAATCTCTACTTAGTGGATTTCACCTCTGAAGATGCAGATTTAAGAACTTGCCTCTTTACCAAAGCATCACTTGGATGGCTATGGCATAGAAGGCTTGCACATGTTGGAATGAGCACACTCAAGAAAGTATTAAAGAAGGACATGGTAAGTGGACTAAAGGATGTTGTATTTGAAAAGGACAAGCCTTGTAGTGCATGTCAAGCTAGAAAGAAAGTTGCTAACACACATCCAACAAAAGCTTTCATGTCAACATCAAGGCCACTGGAACTACTTCACATGGATCTATTTGGACCAACAACTTATGCAAGTGCTGGTGGAAACCTCTACTGTCTGGTTATAGTTGATGATTTCTCAAGATACACTTGGGTGTTCTTTCTCCATGATAAATCTGAAGTTGCATCAATATTCAAGAAGTTTGCCAAGAAAGCTCAAAATGAATTTGATTGCAAGATCAAGAAGATTAGAAGTGATAATGGAAAAGAATTTGATAACACCAACATACATGAATATTGTGATGAGATTGGGATCAAGCATGAAGTTTCAGCAACATATACACCTCAACAAAATGGAGTTGTTGAAAAGAAGAACAGGACCTTGATCACACTTGCAAGGACAATGATTGATGAGTATAACATGCTGGAGAGGTTCTGGGCCAAAGCTATCAACACTGCATGTTATGCATCAAACAGGCTATTTCCTCGCTAGCTACTTGAGAAGACTCCCTATGAACTACTAAATGGGAAAAAGCCAGACGTCTCCTTTCGGGTGTTTGGATGCAAATGCTACGTCTACAAGAAATGCCATCACCTAGGGAAGTTTCAAAGACGTTGTGATATTGGTTTTCTACTTGGCTATTCATCAAAGTCCAAAGAATATCGAGTATTCAATCATGACACTGGCATGGTAGAAGAAATATATGATGTGGAGTTTGATGAGACTAATGGCTCCCAAGGAGCACTTGAAAATCTTGATGATGTAGGTGATGAGCCACTTAGGGAAGCCATGAAGAACATGCCAATTGGAGCTATCAAACCAAAAGAAGATGAAGAAGATGTGCAAAACATTGACAGACCTTCTTCATCAAGTGTACCATAAGATGATGAAAAGATGAGAGGAACACAAATGAAGATACATTTGTCTCTCATGAACAAGCAAGGGTACAAGCCAAAGATGTTGATGCTCCAGGATCTTCTTCCCAAGTGGTTGACAGGAGAAACTCATCACTACTTCAAGCACACCCACAAGATCAAATCACTGGGAGTCCTTCACAAAGGGTTATTACTCGATCACATAAACATGCTTCATTTATTGAACATCACTCTTTTGTTTCTTGTGTTGAGCCTACATGTATAGATGAGGCGCTACAGGATCTGGACTGGGTGAACGCCATGCATGAAGAACTAAACAACTTCACCTGTAACCAAGTTTGGACCCTGGAGAAGCCCCCACAAGATGCAAGGATCATTGGAACAAAGTGGGTGTTTAGAAACAAACAAGGTGATCAAAGCGTGATTGTGCGGAACAAGGCAAGACTTGTTGCAAATGGCTTCTCTCAAGTTGAAGGCTTAGATTTTGGAGAGACATTTGCACCGGTTGCTCGACTTGAAGCCATCCATATCCTACTCGCATATGCCTCATGCTATGATATAAAGCTTTATCAAATGGATGTAAAAAGTGCATTTTTAAATGGCTTTATAAATGAACTTGTATATGTTGAGCAACCACCCGGGTTTGAAGACCCTAGATATCCTAATCATGCTTACAGGTTGTCCAAGGCGCTATATGGGCTAAAGCAAGCTCCAAGGGCTTGGTATGAGCGTCTTCGCGACTTCCTCATCGAAAAGGGCTTCAAGATCGGGACCGTCGACACAACCTTATTCACAAAGAAACATAACAGTGATATTTTCATTTGTCAAGTATATGTTGATGACATAATCTTTGGCTCGACAAATGATTATCATTGCAAGGAATTTGGTGAGTTGAAGTTGAAGGAGTTCGAGATGTCTATGATTGGTGAGCTGACGTACTTCCTCGGTTTTCAAGTCAAGCAAATGATAGATGGTAACTTCCTCTCACAAGAGAAGTATACCAAAGACTTGTTGAAAAGATTCAACATGGAGAAGTGCAAACCAATCAAGTCACCTATGCCAACAAATGGACATCTCGACCTAGATGAGGGAGGTAACCCGGTTGATCAAACTCTCTACCATTCTATGATTGGTAGTTTATTGTATCTTACCGCATCTAGGCCCGATATCATGTTTACTGTCTATATGTGTGCTAGATTTCAATCAAATCCTAAGAAAGCTCATCTTCGTGCTGTTAAAAGAATTCTTAGGTATCTTAAGCACACCCAAGCGTTGGTCTTTGGTATCCCAAAGGAGCTACTTTTGACTTAATTGGCTATTCCGATTCGGATTATGCCGATTGCAAAATTGATAGAAAAAGTACTTCTAGGGGTGCCATTTGCTTGGGAGATCACTAGTATCATGGACATCAAAGAAGCAAAATAGTCTTGCCTTGTCAACCGCCAAAGCGGAATACATTGCCGCGGGTGCTTGTTGTACACAGATTTTATATATGGAACAAACTCTTCTAGACTATGGTGTAGTTCTTGAAAAGGTACCTTTGTTGTGTGACAATGAGAGTGCTGTTAAAATTGCTAATAATCCTGTACAACACTCTCACACCAAGCACATTGATATCCGTCATCACTTCCTTAGAGATCATGTTGCTAAAGTAGACATTATTTTAGAAGGAGTGAGATCGGAAGATCAATTAGCGGACATTTTCACTAAGCCACTTGATAAAACCCGCTTTTGCATGTTGAGGAATGAATTAAACATACTTGATCTCAGAAATTTTATTTAAGATCTCAAAATGGTGTTGTCAAGCCTGCGTTGCATATTTAAATTTCTTGTATTGCAACTAGGGCTTGTCTAACCTAGTTAAGATAACCGCCAACAAAGCGAGTGAAAAAGCTTAACTCAGGCTCAAACTTGACAAGTCTTAGTTCTAAGCTTTTAGTACTTAAATTCTCATTTAATATGCAATTGTTGGTTCTTGAGATATGCATGTGGCACTGTACTTAGGGGGAGTATTCAAAACTCAAATCATTCATGAAAACCCCTAATGCAAAGCCAAAATGCAAATCTCACCATTTGGCTATTTTCTCTAAAAATTATCTAGCCAATGGCAAAATATTTTGAAAATTATGGGAAAATATATGAGGGTACCAATACATGTCCCAACAGGTGTTCTTTTGTGTGCTTATAAGTTGGGATTTGGTTTGGTTAAAAACTAGATAGAAAATTTGAAAAATTTCAAAAACCCCTCTGTCTGGGCTCACCGGACAGTCTGGTGTGCACCGGGCACTGCACTATGCAATGTCCGGTGCACCGGCTAGCGTGCGTAGATCTTCTTTTTCTCTGTGCGCTGTCCGGTGGTTCACCGGACAACTACTGTGCGCTGTCCGGTGTGCACCGGACTGGCACTGTAGACTGTCTGGTGCGCCCATAATGTGTTTTAAAAAACGGCCTCCAGCTGAGAGCACCTAGAGGGGGGGGGTGAATAGGTGATCCTGTAAAAACTTCAAACTTAAGCCACAAAAACTTGTTAAGCGTTAGCACGATTAATGCCAAGTGGCTAAGGTGAAATCTCAACAAAACACAATACCACAAGAGATCAAGACAGAGGTGACACGGTGGTTTATCCCGTGGTTCGGCCAAGCCAATGCTTGCCTACTTCCACGTTGTGGCGTCCCAACGGACGAGGGTTGCAATCAACCCCTCTCAAGCGGTCCAAAGACCCACTTGAATACCACGTTGTTTTGCTTTTCCTTTCACTATCCCGTTTGCAAGGAATCTCCACAAATTGGAGTCTCTTGCCCTTACAAGTATATGATCACAAAGAAAGCACAGAGTAAGGGAGGGAAGCAACACACACAAATCCACAACAAAAGCGCACACACACGGCCAAGACTCGAGCTCGAATGACTATCTCAGAGTTCACACTAGAACAGAGCTCGAATCACTTAGAATCACAAACGAATGCGCAAAGAACTTGTGTGGATGATCAAGAATGCTCAAGAGTTGCTTGTCTGTCTCCTCCTTGCGCCTAGGGGCTCCTTTTATAGCCCCAAGGCAGCTAGGAGCCGTTGAGAGCAATTCTGGAAGGCTATCCTGGCCTTCTGTCGTCGGGGGCACCGGACAGTCCGGTGCACACCGGACACTGTCCGGTGCCCGATTTGTTTCCTTTTCAGGCGCTTCCGACCGTTGGAAGACTGCCGTAGATCTGCGAGCCGTTGGCGCACCGGACAGTCCGGTGCACACCAGACAGTCCGGTGCCGTCTTCCGACCGTTGGCTCGGCCACGTGTCCCGCGCCGATTGCGCGGCCGACCGTTGGCCCTGGCCGACCGTTGGCTCACCGGACAGTCCGGTGCACACCGGACAGTCCGGTGAATTTTAGCCGTACGCCGCCGGCCAAAATCCCGAGAGCGGCCAGTTCGAGTCGAGTTGGCCTGGCGCACCGGACACTGTCCGGTGCACACCGGACAGTCCGGTGCTCCAGACCGAGCTGGGACTTGGCTGCACACAGCCAAGTCATTTCTCCTCTTCTCTCTTCCTGTTTCTAACACTTAGACAAATATGTTAGTCCACAAAACCAATGTACTAAGGCTTAGAAACATACCTTTATCTCATGATTTGCACCTTGTTCATCCATGTACACAAATTCACAATTAAACACATGTGTTGGCACTCAATCACCAAAATACTTAGAAATGGCCCAAGGGCACATTTCCCTTTCAATCTCCCCCTTTTTGGTGATTTATGCCAACACAACATAAAGCCACTAGAACAAGTGCAAACTCAATTCAAATAACACTTAAATTTATTTTGAATCAATTTTGGCATATATGGATCATCCTTTGCCACCACTTGGTTTGTTTTTGCAAATCAAACACAAATCTCTATCTCTAAGTTAAACACACTTGTTTAAGCATAAAGAGAGTCATTCAAAAGGAGATTGATCAAGGATTTCAAAAACTCCCCCTTTTTCCCATAATCAATACTTCTCCCCACAAGAAGCCAACTTTTGACAAGAGAGACAACTTAAGAATTTTGACAAATCAAAAACTCTATTCTACTATTTTCAAAATCTCTCAAGTGGTAGCTGATCCATTTATTGCTTTGGCCTTTATTTTCTCCCCCTTTGGCATCAAACACCAAAACGGGATCAATTTTGGCCCTTTAACCCCATTGCCTCACCAAAATCTTCAATTAAGAGCAAATGGCAATAAGAGGTCATGAGATGAACTTGGAATAAGTTACCCCTCATCGGAGTGCAGTGGAAGTCTTGCATGATCCAAGTCCACCTTTTCCCTTTCAATTCTCCTTTGTGACTAACACAAGCAAACTCAAACAAATGGTTAGTCTCAAAGGGTCAAGTTGTAACACATCTCCCCCTAAACATGTGCATCACATTGCAACGGACTTGTGAGATCCAGGGAGTGTTTGTACAACTTGAGCACCATAATAAGCAACAAAATGCAGAATGAACATGATCAAAGGCATAGATACATGTATGCTACAATTCAATCCAAGTTCCGCGAATCTAAGACATTTAGCTCACTACGCAGCCTGCAAAAGGTCTTCTCATCTAAAGGCTTGGTAAAGATATCGGCTAGCTGGTTCTCGGTGCTAACATAAAACACTTCGATATCTCCCTTTTGCTGGTGGTCTCTCAAAAAGTGATGCCGGATGTCAATGTGCTTTGTGCGGCTGTGCTCAACAGGATTTTCCGCTATTCGGATAGCACTCTCATTATCACATAGGAGTGGGACTTTGCTCAGATTGTAGCCAAAGTCCCGGAGGGTTTGCCTCATCCAAAGTAGTTGCGCACAACACTGTCCTGCGGCAACGTACTCGGCCTCAGCGGTGGATAGGGCAACGGATGTTTGTTTCTTAGAGTTCCATGACACCAGGGACCTTCCTAAGAATTGGCACGTCCCCGATGTACTCTTCCTATCGACCTTACATCCAGCATAGTCGGAATCTGAGTACCCAATCAAGTCAAAGTTAGACCCCTTTGGATACCAGATCCCGAAGCAAGGCGTAGCGACTAAATATCTAAGAATTCGCTTCACCGCCACCAAGTGACACTCCTTAGGATCGGATTGAAATCTAGCACACATGCATACGCTAAGCATAATATCCGGTCTACTAGCACATAAATAAAGTAAAGACCCTATCATTGACCGGTATGCTTTTTGATCAACGGACTTACCTCCTTTGTTGAGGTCGGTGTGTCCGTCGGTTCCCATCGGAGTCTTTGCGGGCTTGGCGTCCTTCATCCCAAACCGCTTTAGCAGATCTTGCGTGTACTTCGTTTGGGAGATGAAGGTGCCGTCCTTGAGTTGCTTCACTTGGAACCCAAGGAAGTAGTTCAACTCGCCCATCATCGACATCTCGAATTTCTGCGTCATCACCCTGCTAAACTCTTCACAAGACTTTTGATTAGTAGAACCAAATATTATGTCATCGACATAAATTTGGCATACAAACAAATCACCATCACATGTCTTTGTAAAAAGAGTTGGATCGGCTTTCCCAACCTTGAAAGCATTAGCAAGTAAGAAATCTCTAAGGCATTCATACCATGCTCTTGGGGCTTGTTTAAGTCCATAGAGCGCCTTAGAGAGCTTACACACGTGGTCGGGGTACCGCTCATCCTCGAAGCCAGGGGGTTGCTCCACGTACACCTCCTCCTTTATTGGCCCGTTGAGGAACGCGCTCTTCACATCCATTTGGTACAACCTGAAAGAATGGTGAGCGGCATATGCTAGCAAGATACGAATGGACTCTAGCCTAGCCACAGGAGCAAAAGTCTCCTCAAAGTCCAAACCTGCGACTTGGGCATAACCTTTTGCCACAAGTCGAGCCTTGTTCCTTGTCACCACTCCGTGCTCGTCTTGTTTGTTGCGGAACACCCACTTGGTTCCCACAACATTTTGCTTGGGACGAGGCACCAGCGTCCAAACTTCATTGCGCTTGAAGTTGTTAAGTTCCTCCTGCATGGCCAACACCCAATCCGGATCTAGCAAGGCCTCCTCTACCCTGAAAGGCTCAATAGAGGAGACAAAAGAGTAATGCTCACAAAAATTAACTAATCGAGATCGAGTAGTTACTCCCTTGCTAATGTCACCCAGAATTTGGTCGACGGGATGATCCCTTTGAATCATCGCTCGAACTTGGGTTGGAGGTGCCGGTTGCGCTTCTTTCTCCATCACATGATCGTCTTGTGCTCCCCCTTGATCACACGCCTCCTTTTGATGAACCTGTTCATCGTCTTGAGTTGGGGGTTGCACCGTCGTTGAGGAAGAAGGTTGATCTCGTTCATCCTGTTCCTGTGGCCGAACGTCTCCAATCGCCATGGTTCGTATAGCGGCCGTTGGAACATCTTCTTCATCTACATCATCACAATCAACAACTTGCTCTCTTGGAGAGCCATTAGTCTCATCAAATACAACGTCGCTAGAGACTTCAACCAAACCCGATGATTTGTTGAAGACTCTATACGCCTTTGTATTTGAATCATAACCTAATAAAAACCCTTCTACAGCTTTGGGAGCAAACTTAGAATTTCTACCCTTCTTCACTAGAATGTAGCATTTGCTCCCAAAAACACGAAAGTAAGATACATTGGGTTTGTTACCGGTTAGTAGCTCATATGACGTCTTCTTGAGGAGGCGGTGAAGGTAGACCCTGTTGATGGCGTGGCAAGCCGTGTTCACGGCTTCCGACCAAAAGCACTCGGGGGTCTTGAACTCTCCAAGCATCGTCCTCGCCATATCGATTAGCGTCCTGTTCTTCCTCTCTACCACACCATTTTGCTGTGGTGTGTAGGGAGCGGAGAACTCGTGCTTGATTCCTTCCTCCTCAAGAAACTCCTCCACTTGAAGGTTCTTGAACTCGGACCCGTTGTCGCTCCTAATCTTCTTCACCTTGAGCTCAAACTCATTTTGAGCTCTCCTGAGGAAGCGCTTGATGGTCCCTTGGGTTTCAGACTTATCCTGCAAAAAGAACACCCAAGTGAAGCGGGAAAAGTCATCAACAATAACTAAACCATACTTACTTCCTCCTATGCTTAGATAGGCGACGGGTCCGAAGAGGTCCATATGCAGCAGCTCCAGAGGTCTTGACGTGGTCATCACATTCTTGCTGTGATGTGCTCCTCCCACTTGTTTTCCTGCCTGACAAGCTGCACAAGGTCTATCTTTTTCGAAATAAACATTTGTTAGACCTATCACGTGTTCTCCCTTTAGAAGCTTGTGGAGATTCTTCATCCCCACATGTGCTAAGCGGCGATGCCACAGCCAGCCCATGCAAGTCTTAGCCATTAAGCATGCATCTAGACCGGCCTCTTCTTTTGCAAAATCAACTAAGTAAAGCTTGCCTTCTAGTACACCCTTAAAAGCTAGTGAACCATCACATCTTCTAAAGACAGACACATCTACATTTGTAAATAAACAATTATATCCCATTTGACATAATTGACTAACAGATAGCAAATTATATCCAAGACTCTCCACTAGGAATACATTTGATATAGAATGCTCATTAGAAATTGCAATTTTACCTAACCCTTTTACCTTGCCTTGATTCCCATCACCGAATATAATTGAATCTTGGGAATCCTTATTTTTGACGTAGGAGGTGAACATCTTCTTCTCCCCCGTCATATGGTTTGTGCATCCGCTGTCGATAATCCAGCTTGAACCCCCGGATGCATAAACCTGCAAGGCAAATTTAGGCTTGGGTCTTAGGTACCCAACTCATGTTGGGTCCTGCAAGGTTAGCACAAATGTCTTTAGGGACCCAAATGCAAGATTTATCTCCCTTGCATCTAGCCCCTAATTTCCTAGCAACAACCTTCTTTCCCTTTCTACAAATAGCAAAGGGAGCATTACAAGCATAATAAATGGTAGAAGGTTCATTCACTACTTTCCTAGGAGCATGAATAACATTCTTTCTAGGCACATGAGCAATATTTCTCCTAGGCATATGCGCAACATTTCTCCTACTCATATTTCTATCATGCTTATGAGAGGAACTAGAGGCAAACATGGCATGAGAATCATAAATATGTGAATCAAAATCATTATAAACATTTCTAGCATGTCTCCTATCATGGTATAAGAAAGCATGGTTCTTTTTAGCACTATTAGCCATAGGGGCCTTCCCTTTCTCCTTGACGAAGACGGGAGCCTTATGGCTTGTTAAGTTCTTGGCTTCCCTCTTGAAGCCAAGCCCATCCTTAATTGAGGGGTGTCTACCAACGGTGTAGGCATCCCTTGCAAATTTTATTTTATCAACTTCATTCTTGCTAGTCTTAAGTTGGGCATTAAGACTAGCCACTTCATCATTTAATTTGGAAATTAGAACTAGGTGTTCACTACAAGCATTAACATCAAAATCCTTACACCTAGTACAAATTTCAACATGTTCAACACAAGAATTTGATTTACTAGCTACTTCTAGTTTAGCACTTAAATCAATATTAACACTTCTTAAGGTAGAAATGGTTTCATGACAGGAAGATATTTCACTAGAAAGCATTTCATTTCTTTTCACTTCTAAAGCATATGATTTTTGTGCCTCTACAAACTTATCATGTTCATCATACAATAAATCTTCTTGCTTTTCTAAAAGCCTATCCTTTTCATTCAATGCATCAATCAATTCATTGATTTTATCTATCTTAGATCTATCTAAGCCCTTGAACAAGCAAGAATAATCTATATCATCATCACTAGACTCACTATCACTAGAAGAAGCATAAGTGGAGTCTTTAGTACTTACCTTCTTCTCTCTTGCCATAAGACAAGTGAGACGCTCGTTGGGGAAGAGAGCCGATTTGTTGAAGGCAGTGGCGGCGAGTCCTTCGATGTCGGAGTCGGAGGAGGAGCAATCCGAGTCCCACTCCTTTCCTAGATGCGCCTCGCCCTTTGCCTTCTTGTACTGCTTCTTTTTCTCTCTTTTGTTCCCCTTTTCCTGGTCACTTTCATTATCGAGACAGTTAGCAATGAAATGACCAAGCTTACCGCATTTGAAGCATGAGCGCTTCCCCTTGGCTTTGGTCTTGCTTGGTTGTCCCTTGTGACCTTTAAGCACCGTCTTGAATCTTTTAATGATGAGAGCCATCTCTTCATCATTAAGTCCGGCCGCCTCAATCTGTGCCACCTTGCTAGGTAGCGCCTCCTTGCTTCGTGTTGCCTTGAGAGCAAGGGGTTGCGGCTCATTGATCGGACCGTTCAACGCTTCGTCGACGTATCTTGCCTCCTTGATCATCATCCGCCCGCTTACGAATTTTCCAAGCACTTCCTCGGGCGTCATCATCGTGTACCTGGGATTCTCACGAATATTGTTCACGAGATGAGGATCAAGTACGGTAAAAGACCTGAGCATTAGGCGGACGACGTCGTGGTCCGTCCATCGCGTGCTCCCGTAGCTTCTTATCTTGTTGATAAGGGTCTTGAGCCGGTTGTATGTTTGCGTCGGCTCCTCGCCCCTTATCATTGCGAACCGTCCAAGCTCGCCCTCCACCAACTCCATCTTGGTGAGTAAGGTGACGTCGTTTCCCTCATGAGAAATCTTGAGGGTGTCCCAGATTTGCTTGGCGTTATCCAAGCCGCTCACTTTATGATATTCATCCCTGCACAAGGAAGCTAGAAGAACAGTAGTAGCTTGTGCATTCTTATGAATTTGTTCATTAATAAACGTGGGACTATCCGAACTATCAAAGTGCATTCCACTCTCTACAATCTCCCATATACTAGGATGGAGAGAGAATAGGTGACTACGCATTTTGTGGCTCCAAAATCCGTAGTCCTCTCCATCAAAGTGTGGGGGCTTGCCGAGTGGAATGGAGAGCAATTGAGAATGTGAACTTTGCGGAATACGAGAGTAATCAAAAGAAAAGTTCGAGTTGACCGGTTTTCTCCTCTCGTAGTCGTTGTGGTCCTCGTCCTTTTGGGAAGAAGTAGACTCGTCGCTGTCGTAGTAGATGATCTCCTTAATGCGCCTTGTCTTCTTCTTCTTCCCTTCCTTCCGTCTTTGGCCCGAGCCGGAATCGGTAGGCTTGTCGTCCTTCGGCTCGTTGACGAAGGTCTCCTTTTCTTTGTCGTTGATCACTATACCCTTCCCCTTAGGATCCATCTCTTCGGGCGGCTAGTCCCTTTGTGAAGAGAACGGCTCTGATACCAATTGAGAGCACCTAGAGGGGGGGGGGGGTGAATAGGTGATCCTGTAAAAACTTCAAACTTAAGCCACAAAAACTTGTTAAGCGTTAGCACGATTAATGCCAAGTGGCTAAGGTGAAATCTCAACAAAACACAATACCACAAGAGATCAAGACAGAGGTGACACGGTGGTTTATCCCGTGGTTCGGCCAAGCCAATGCTTGCCTACTTCCACGTTGTGGCGTCCCAACGGACGAGGGTTGCAATCAACCCCTCTCAAGCGGTCCAAAGACCCACTTGAATACCACGTTGTTTTGCTTTTCCTTTCACTATCCCGTTTGCAAGGAATCTCCACAAATTGGAGTCTCTTGCCCTTACAAGTATATGATCACAAAGAAAGCACAGAGTAAGGGAGGGAAGCAACACACACAAATCCACAACAAAAGCGCACACACACGGCCAAGACTCGAGCTCGAATGACTATCTCAGAGTTCACACTAGAACAGAGCTCGAATCACTTAGAATCACAAACGAATGCGCAAAGAACTTGTGTGGATGATCAAGAATGCTCAAGAGTTGCTTGTCTGTCTCCTCCTTGCGCCTAGGGGCTCCTTTTATAGCCCCAAGGCAGCTAGGAGCCGTTGAGAGCAATTCTGGAAGGCTATCCTGGCCTTCTGTCGTCGGGGGCACCGGACAGTCCGGTGCACACCGGACACTGTCCGGTGCCCGATTTGTTTCCTTTTCAGGCGCTTCCGACCGTTGGAAGACTGCCGTAGATCTGCGAGCCGTTGGCGCACCGGACAGTCCGGTGCACACCGGACAGTCCGGTGCCGTCTTCCGACCGTTGGCTCGGCCACGTGTCCCGCGCCGATTGCGCGGCCGACCGTTGGCCCTGGCCGACCGTTGGCTCACCGGACAGTCCGGTGCACACCGGACAGTCCGGTGAATTTTAGCCGTACGCCGCCGGCCAAAATCCCGAGAGCGGCCAGTTCGAGTCGAGTTGGCCTGGCGCACCGGACACTGTCCGGTGCACACCGGACAGTCCGGTGCTCCAGACCGAGCTGGGACTTGGCTGCACACAGCCAAGTCATTTCTCCTCTTCTCTCTTCCTGTTTCTAACACTTAGACAAATATGTTAGTCCACAAAACCAATGTACTAAGGCTTAGAAACATACCTTTATCTCATGATTTGCACCTTGTTCATCCATGTACACAAATTCACAATTAAACACATGTGTTGGCACTCAATCACCAAAATACTTAGAAATGGCCCAAGGGCACATTTCCCTTTCACCAGCCCATGCCCGAGCCAGAGACCTCTTTCTTCTCTCTGTTCTCTAGGTCTTTTCTCTCTCTAGGCGATCTCACCTCACCGGCGAAGATCTCCCTCGCCGGCGGCCGTGCTCCGGTGGTCTTGCTCCTGCTAGTGCCTTCCCTCCCTCTCTGGTGAGCCTCTGCCTTCCCCCTCTCTTTCTCTTCTTCAATTTGTGCAGAACCCATCTCAACCACCCTTTGATTTGAAGTTCTCCAAATCCTATGAAATTTGTGAATCCCTGTGCATGTTGAAGTGCCATAGTGCCTACTTGAACACCCCTGCAGGTTCCTAGCTCCCTTTGGGAGGGTTTCAATGCCTAAAATGGCCATTTCTCCTAAACCCTAGAACCCCGCACGCCAGGTGCTCGATGAAATGTCCAAACCAGCCAAATTTGCTCCAATCGATCTCAAATTTTTCAGGAACCTTCATGATAAACCAGTAACATATTCGCCAAATTTCACGCCAATCCAATATCCCAGAGTCCAAATTTCCACAAATCCCCATTTCTAGCGATCGATTCTGAGCCGAGTGCCCAAATTCCACTTTCTTCGCCTAAAATCAAACTAAGTGCACACTTCACTCATATTTACCCATATAAACCTATTCATGAAGTATCGGCTCGATTCCAAGTCATTTCATGCCTCAATTCCAATTTCAAACTTCCTATGGCCCTATTCATCGTTCAAACTTTGTTTTCGCGTCGTTTGACCTCTCTATCACCAAATCACTTGTTTTCTATGTCATAATTCTCTGTGTATGTATTTATTTACATTTCATATACTTATGACTATGTGACTAATACGTGCTCACCTCTTTTGTCATTTTAGTGACCTGGCCTGCTCGTGAGCCCGTCTGCTGTCCTGCATAGATTCTCCCTCTCTCGTGAGATTTCTAGGTACTTATCACTTCTGTCATAATCATTTCCTCTGCTATTTTCTTGTGCTTAGTTTTTCTCTCTACTATGCAGTCTTTAGGTCATGATGGTGCGCACGAAGAATGTGTCAGTGCCAGGGGGAGGACCGTATACTTAGAGCAGCAGGAAGGCCGCAAGAAGCGGCGTTTGGATAGAGCAGCCCATGTAGCTCTTGCAGCAGCAGCTACTGAGCAGGCAGAGAAAGGTGGTCAGCTCCAGATTTCATCAGATCAGATTGCATACAGAGTTCGTCGACTCGCCTCTCGGCCTCGCTCCTCCGCTCCCTCTACACCTGCCACTGCTACCACTCCACATCCCACTTCACTCGCTCCAGTCACTCCTGAGCCATCCACCACCTCAGCCATACCTACCACCTCCACCACTCCCGCTTCCACTGCTCCTCCTCCCGCTCCCTTTTCTGCTCCACCCATTCCACCTGCCCGCTTTTGGGAGCGAGATGAGACCGAGGTACGACCACTGGCTACCGATCCTCGTTTGATCGATCTTTAGGGTGCTACAGCGGCCCGAGTACGTCGGTTCAGACACGTACCCATGAAGTCTTGGCTACCTGCTCAGAGGGACCCTGCATTGGTAGATCTATTCAGCACCAGGATACAGGAGTCCTTCTTTCGAGCTCAGATGTCAGCCCAGATAGCTCTGCAAGCGCGCCGGCTATTGGATCTCTCTGTGTTTCTGCTAGCCGCCGGTGCGGATTCTGAGGTGCACCTCTCATATTTGCCTGGATTTCTCACTCTTCTGACTACCAGCGGCAGATATGTTGAGGAATGGGTCCAAGTGTTCTATGCTTTAGTATGGATCGACCCCGATCACTAGTGGATGAGGTTCTGCTTTGAGCGAGAGGATGTTACTATTCATGCCAGCTAGATTTGCTAGCTGTTTGGATTTCCCGAGTCATCGACTCGCCTTCACAGTTTGTGTTATGGCACTTCTAATCCTCCTCGACGCCCTCACGGCGGAGTCGCTCCGGCCACCCTTCACAGATGGGTCGCGACGCTCTCCGAAAGATTTCACACCAACGACCAAGTATCTTTATCAGCTCATGAGACGAACGATACTGCCCCGGATGGGTTATAGAGAGGCTACCACTCACATCCAGCTCTAGCTACTTGGTGCCCTGATCTCTCATTCAAAGTTTGATGTGGTTGATTTTCTTATATGTGAGATCGAGGACACGGTATTAGATGGTCTTCATGCCCGGCAACAGCTGCCGTATACTCATTATCTCTGCTACATCTTCGCACAGCTGATCTGGCCACCGTAGTTCCAGAGAACCCTTGAGGCCTCACGCCTCCATTTTGGCTCTTATCGTCTAGCCCCTAAGGACCTAGTGTTAGCACTAGATCCAGTGACAGACACTCAGGCAGAGGATACGACATTTCATCAGTTCGAGACTCAGGGCACAACCGTTCCTGATGATGATGATGATGATTTTGGGATTCCGCCTCCGCCTCCTATGCCTCCACGCTCACATGATCATGAGGCCGGGAGTTACAGTGCTGCCCTTGTTGGCCCCCCTGTCATTGATCCTGCTTTGGCTGCGATACTCTAGTCCCTTACTCAACAGCAGGCTCATCTGGCAGCCGAGCAGGCACGACATGTAGCGGTTCAGTAGTAGATGTCCGAGAGAATGCTATCCATGTTTCAGATGATTCAGGATAGACAACACACTCTGTAGTAATATCTTTTGGCAGACAGGGCTGAGCACGGGCCTTCATGACTCACATTCTTTAGCATACCGGTGTTCAGCTCCCTCCTGTTTAGTCTACACCCCCTCCAGCTCTTCAGGCTGCTGTTGTACCAGCAATTCAGATAGGACCCCCTCTACCTTCATTCGGTCCTTCTTCCTCTTCACTCCGGCCGGTCACCCTGGTCTTCTTGTCGCCAGATATCAGCTCTGTCAGTGCTCAGCCGCTAGTGTCACCAGCTCCTGCTGTTACCACTGCTGTTGTGGTGGTGTCTATGACCACTTCAGCTCCGGCAGCTCCTATAGCACAGCCTTAGTCCGAGTTAGTACCAGCTCTAGCTTCTACGACAGATCCTAGATCCGATACTGACTCTGACCCCCAGCTGGCGTTTGCTCTTCTGCCTCGACCGCGACCGGATGCGCCCCCGCCTCCTCCTTCCTCTTCTGGTCTATAGGTTTGGGTTTCCCTTTTGGTGTTTGACGCCAAAGGGGGAGAGATATGAGAGTTGTGAGAGCTAGGGGGAGTTAGGGAGTTAGTTGAGAGTCTTGTGTATTTTGATGTAATATATGTGCTTGATACTCTCTATACTAACTCCAATTTTGTATAACGATTTTGGCTCACAAACTCTATTATATACTCTCGATGCTTATGTTGACTGTGTGTGTATTGTGTTTTCACCTAATATGTTATCACCAGTCTTCTAGTTCTTGTTCATCGATTTCATTTCATTTTATATGAACAAGAAACCTACGTTGTGTATGCACTCATTCTTATTATTATGTTACACACTCTTTCTGTCAAAAATTATTGAGTATAACTAACCATCTTCTCTATTGACAGAAATTTCAAACAAACTACTCTCACACTCTTGTAGGGTTGTCATCAATCACCAAAAAGGAGGATATTGAAAGCATCTAGGCCCCTGGTTGGTTTTAGTGATTAATGACAACGTAATATTATATGTGACTAACGTGTGTTTTGCAGAGACAAATGGTAAGTTAGGTCGCATTACAGGAAGATGTAATACAACGGTGAAAACAATCCCGGAGATAAGAACTTGAAGCGACGACTAAAGCGACGAAACAAAAAGTGAAGGTCTTCGTATTCTGAGTGTCAAGGAGTTGCGGACACTCGTTATATAGTTAGGTATTTTATTTTGTTTTAGCCATACTATAAAGAGGGGTTGTCGATGAGTAGTTTGACCAAGAGAAGTTCTAGTGTAGTGTTGGTGCATATTCACACTCACATATAGTGCTAGGTGTCACTCTAGAACATACTCACGAGTTAGAACGAAAACCGATTTGAAAAACAGCAGAAAACAGAAACTAGGGTCTTGGCTTTGGGGCACCGGACTGTCCGGTGCACCCTCTGCCAGTGGGGCTAGCTTGGCCCAGGGAAGAGTTGTTCCCTGCGCAGAAACCCAAGAGCGCATAGTTCAGAAATTGAATTATAGCGGCACACCGGACAGCATAACGAACTGTTCGGTGTGCACCGGACAGTGACTATTCACTGTCCGGTGTACCATCTGCCCAATGGCCAGCTATCAGAACTAGCCGTTGCAGATGATCATTGGCGCACCGGTGGCGCACTGGATTCCTGTAACGGCTAGTTGGTTGGTGAGGGCTATTTATACCCCCTCCACCCACCATATTGATTGTCTTGCTGCCCACACTTACTCCTACACATTGGTAGAGCATTGCAAGTACCACAAAGCCTAATGAGGTGATTAGAGAATCTTAATCCCGCATTTGGACCTCATTAGTGCTAGCGAGAGCTACCTAGAGCACACACCATATGCATTAGGCTTCTCTTGGTCAAGTGAAAGTCTACGTCTTGTTACTCTTGGTGATCGGCATCATCTAGACGGCTTGGTGGCGTTGGGAGCTCGGTGACCACCTTGGAGATCTTGTTGGTGACCCGGCTCAAAATTGTAAGCGGTCATGAGGGATCCACCGCGCCGGAGTGGCAAAGGATCATCTCATAGTGAGCACTTGGTTCTTGCGACGACTAAGGGGGAGCGATACCCTTGCGCGGGTGCTCCAATGAGGACTAGGGGAGAGTGCCGACTCTTCGATACCTCGGGAAAAATTGGAGGAGTCTTCTAAACCTTGCTTTACATTCCGCACTTAATTCAAGCATTTTACATTGTGTATTTGTTTAGCAAGTATTCGAAGTATTGTCTTAGCATTGTTGTATTTCTAGTATTATTCGCTTATTGCTAGTTGTTAGGGTGAAGTTGGGCTCTTGTTTAGGTTTTAATTATTGTTGGTTTTTTAGAAAAGCCCAATTCACCCCCCCCCCTCTTGGGCATCATGATCCTTTCACCAAGGCAATCGACTCCGATCACTGCTGCAATCTGTGAAAACAAAAATGGGTAATGTTTTAGTGCTTCAGGTCCATCAACATTGTACATAAAAAGTTGTCAATCTATGCAATCAACTATCATGCAGTTCTGTTCATTGTTTCTCCTTAATAAAGATACTGCAATTGACAGACAAATGATACTCTAGCTACAAGAATTGTGATATTCATATTCACTTACATGGACAATGTATACAACAAAAGGAGACATGAAAACATCAGTAAATCTTTCCTAGGAGAAGCCCATGCTAATTCAGAATTCACTATGTTGTAACCCTAACCTCATATGTAGTCACGACCATGACATGGTGGATCAAGAGAAGAACAAGCAAGATAAAAAGATCATTGCATTGTGAGAAAAACACAAGCACGTCATGCTATATAAATACATAATTAATATAATGAGCTGCGGGTAGAGTTCATCAGTAATACCACAACCATGTTATCCTATTTGTCGAAATCTACTGGGACCTATGCAATGAACTTGAGTGTTGGGGGCCTTCGTCTTCTGAAGGTCCTCAAAAACATGATTTAACAATGTTTCCTGAGTATAATATATGAACAGGTGCCCTTGGACTCGGATAAGAACCACACAGTGTGGGAGGCAGGAACAATACGAAGGTTGACACAGCCCCAAAGCTACGCAAGGAAGCTTCGGCATAACGGCAGGAAAGGGAACCGACTTAAAAGGGAAAATACTATATAGACCTCGGTGGATTACCTTAGAGTCATTAGCAAAGGTAAAGGGCATGGATGTAATTTCACATGGGCTACGTCCTGTGCCTATAAATAGGTGAACAGTACTCCCGTACTGTTCACGCTGACTTGGCATTTGCTTTTGCGTCACGCTTGTACCTTCGTCTTCTGTCGAATCGAAGGTACCTTTTGTAATTGAATATTATTCATGTTTTTTCCATGATTATATAATAAAAGAGGAATCAATAATGTTACATAATCATTCATGTTGTTTTTTAATGTCTTACATTCTTCTCCTTTCATTAGTATTCACTGCAATCATGAAGGTATGTCCTTCATGACCTTCGTCTGAAGATCATTATGTCCTAAGGGGAATAATGTTTCGAAAGACGAAGGGCTTTAACCTTTAACATTTTATGTTGCCTTGTTCTTGATTCATAGCATTTGAGAACAAGTCCCCAACATTGGCGCCCACCTCCGGTGAACCCTTTTTCGACCACCTTCGGCAAGCATCGACCTTCGTCATGCCGCCGAAGAAAACTTCCGTGCCAGGAGCTGCTGCACTACAGCCACTGGACCCAAATCAAGAAACCCTTTCTCTTCGAGAGGCCAGAAGCCAGAAGAGGAAGGCCACTAGTCCAACACTCTAGGAGGAAGAGTTGGACCAAGAAATCAGAAACATGGAGATAATCCATCAGCAAGTACAAAGGAAGAAGGAGAAGATGGCCCGACTGGCTGATCTTCAAAGGCAGATCGACGAAGCCACTGAAGAAGTACGCCATCTTGTTCAAGACAAACAAGATCGAAGGCCCCAACACAGGGAGCTTCAACAAGAAGGTTTATTCAACGAGGATGGATGGTACGATGATTTTAATCATGATACCTTTACCTTTGATGTTGCTTCTCCCTTGGCACCAGAACTGCAAGCTATCCTATGGCCTCCATCATACAAGCCACCTCAACTCCCTATGTATGATGAGCATTCAGATCCAAAGCAGTTTTTGATGAGTTATGAAGCAACCATATCTTCATATGGAGGCAATGCAGTTGTCATGGCCAAGTCCTTCGTCATGGCAGTTCGGAATGTGGCTCAAACATGGTATTCTTCTCTTCGGCCAGGGACTATTACTTCGTGGCAGAAGTTCAAGGATATGCTATTGACAAGTTTCCAAGGTTTTCAAATGAAGCCAGTCACAGCTCAGGCCCTATTTCAATGCACGCAAGACAATGAGGAGTATCTTTAGGCATATGTCCGAAGGTTCTTGCGACTAAGAGCACAAGTGCCTACAGTGCCCAATGAAATTGTCATTGAGGCCATGATTAAGGGGCTTCGTCCAGGACCAACTGCCTAGTATTTTGCTAGAAAGCCTCCATAGACTTTGGAGAAGCTGCTTCAAAAGATGGATGAATACATCCGGGCTGACAATGACTTTTGCCAAAGAAGGGAGGAAGCCTACATGTTCTCTGAGATGACCAGGGGCTTCGGAGGAAGAATCCACCCAAGGCATGTCAGGTCAATTCACAACTCCACTCAGAGTGATGATAGAGGAAATCAGCTGTAGAAGTCACAGTATACTTCACAATCTTCGGGGCAGCAACAAAGTTCTTTCCAGCCACCAGCTCCAAGAGGCAGAGGCACCAGGGGCTTCAGAGGAAGATATGGGGATCAGCCCAGAAAGATCTACTGCCTATTTTGTGGAGAAGACAAGGTCCATACTACAAGAATGTGCCAAATCACTATCCAAAAGCAGAAGGAGATCGCAAAAGCCGAAGCTCGGCAAAACTAACTGAAGCAGGTTCTGCATACTGCTTCGTGTCACTCACCCTACATACCAGAGTATGTGGGCAACCATCCTGTAGCCTCTGTTGCTTCGGCTAGTCAGCCACAGGCTTCTTGGCCACAACTTCCACCTCTGCCACCATTACAACCTGCCTATTCACGAGGTCAGCAGCCAGAAGGGAGCCATCAGACCCATCATCAGCGTGACCTCAGGGAGGAATTCGAAGCTCGCACAGTCAATAGTACTGTGCCAGAATCAAAACACATCTATTGAGACATATCCTACCTCTCAAGCACTTTTATATTCCTTGTCATTTTCTTTTTTAATAAGAAACCATCAATGAAAACTTAGTCTTCTTGTTATTTTTAAATAGCTTCATTCTTGAGAAATATATCTTTTCACAGATTTACGAAGCCCCAAATTGCCGAAGCTCAAAAGTCGTTCCTAAGGGAATGCAGAGCTAAGGATCGCATTGTGACTTTTACCGAAGCTATAGAAAGTCGTTCCAAAGGAATGCAGCGTAAGTTCGCCGAAGCTACAAAAAGTCGTTCCCGAGGGAGCGTAGTGTAAGTTTTCTGCTCAAAAGTCGTTCCAAAGGGAATACAGAGCCAAATATCGCCGAAATAAAAGGCGAAGCGCGAAAAGTCAACACGAATACCGCTGAAATAGAAGGCGAAGAAGTTCAAAAGACGTTCCTAAGGGGATGTAGAACTTACACCAAAAAATAAGCGGTGAAGCCAAAAAATAAACGGCAAAGAGATTTTGATCGTTCCTAAGAGGACGCAAAGATTGTGTTTCAGTGGGAGTATGTGTCTTCGACATTAGCATCATTCTTTGCATCATATCATCACATCATATCGCATAGCATCTCATCATACATCATGCCACATCGATGACATCAATTAAAAACAAAGCCGATCTTCGGAGATTGCCTTACGAAAATGAAAAGGTGCTAAGACAAAAGCAAGCTAAGAATCACAGCTTCATCAATCCTGATATGGAAGAAGGGATCTATTGACTACGAAGCATCAATGTTTTTACGAAGTCTGAATGATTTTACGAAGGATAAAAATTCTTCTTTGCGAAGCATGAAAAGAAGGGAAGGTGTTTTTTTGCCAACGGCTCAAAAACGGTATGTACATAAAATTTCATGCGTCACAAAGAGTTGACTTGCAAATAACTTACATATTACATTGAGAAATATAAACATCAAATATTACAAACTTAGTTTAGCAAATGTTGCATTAACACCCTGGAAATGTTTTTACAATAACTGCTATTCTTCCTTCATAACCTTTTCTGCAACTTCGTTAAGCAGTTTTGTAACAACTTCGTCGACGATAGCTTCGGCCACATTAATGATTTCTATTGCCTTCTTTGTTTTTGGGTCGGCCAGTGGGCCGAATGGCTCTGGTGGAGGAGGTAGTTCAGCTGCGGTAGAAAACATCAGTTAGCTCGAAGTCAAAAATGACAAAGCTAAAAGCCATTAAGTAATACCTATTCGTCTTTCGAGTTCCGCTGCTCTTTCAGCTTCTTTTGCTGCTTCTCGAGCGTCATGAAGATCTTTTTTGCTCTTCTTCATTATTTCATGAGCCATTTCTCGGCCGCCATTTTCCCAGATATCAGTGAAAAATTTTCCACCTGTTAAACTTGCTTCGGCCGAGGGGTCCTTCGTGTCATCCACGGAGAAGGCAGCTTCGGCCCGGGCCAAGGTTTTAACATGATCACAACCCGCCTTCTCCAAAACGGCTGCAACTCCTCTCGCACCAGAAAAGGCGCAGATGTCCCCACGATCACTTAGAATTTGTTCAAAAGCTTCGGCTTCATTACTGATCCACTCGATAACGCCCTCGGGGTCGCCTCGTATGAAGTTGTTTTCGCTTGAATACGCGCCCATGTTGGCGAAGCTAGTCTTTATTTTTCTCACACACTCCACAGATTTTTCATAGCACCTCTCCTTGGATGCGCGAAGCTCTGCAACCATTTTTTCTAGATAATTTTTCCAATATTCGCTGGCATCTTGATCAGCTTCAGCGACAGCACACTTTACGTTAGCTTCAGCCAGTTGCTTTCGAAGGTCTTCAATCTCATTCTTTTGAATTTCAGCTTGAGCCTTGAAGTTAGCTTCATCCTCCTTTACTTTGTCCACCAATGTAAGTAGAATTTTGTCTTTTTCCATGGCTTCGTTTCTTAGCCTGACAACCTCTCTTCGAAGGTTGTTGAGAGCAATAGTGCAGCTCTCGTCTTCAGCATTCTTTTGCGCTCTTAAGGCGTTGCTAAGTATTAAGCCCTATAAGAAAGAATAAATGGATTAACATAAGAATAAAAGACTCCATTACAGAATCCATAAGCTTCAAAATTTACAACTTTTTGTACCTTCAGACTGTTGTATGCAAGGCTATCTGCAAGATCATCCTTCGTCATGGCGCAAAGCCCAGCCTCGAGCTTCGGGAAACCCATGCTTCTGGCCATCTCCTGGCAGACGAATAATTCTTTGTTGTCCGGGAGATAATACAAGAAATCATCTTCATCCGTACCATTAAACACTAAGGCCCCCTTCGGATACTTCAGTTCCCGGGCATAGTGTTTGGCTTCAAAAACTTCTTCTTTGGATAATTTCTTTCCCGCAGCATGTCGAATGATATAATCAAGATCTTCGGAGGATGCTTCGGGAGTAAGGGATTCAGTTTCTTTGGCCACACTTTTTTCAAAAGCTATATTAATATCTGAAGGTATTTCTTCGGCCTCCTGCTCGGGTGTGGCAAGCTTTGTCTCAACAGGCACTTTGGGCCCTGCTTCGGCTTCATCCTTGGTTTTTGTAGCTTCAACTTCTATTTGCTCAGAATCAGCTTTGCGTTGCTTTCTGTCACCTTCGGAAACCTTCTTTGTGGAAGAGGGGCGTTTAGAACCCGGTGTTTCCAAAATATCTATTACATTTACCATCCTTTTTCTTCTAGGGGTTATGGCAGAACTTTTTTCTGCCTTCAGCACTGTCGCTTTTGTTGGACTTAGAATCCTGAGTATTTTTGTTGTTTCTTCAGTGTTCGACCTTTCAGCCTTATCCTCGTCAACCTTCGTTTTAACCAGCTCAGTCGAAGGTGCCTGCGGCACTGCAGCCGGCTTTTCAATCTTCTGTGTGGGAGGAGCAGGTTCCCTCGGCTCAGTAGCTGAAGGTGTCTCCCCGCCAAACTCAGGCACTATGGCCTGTTCAATGTAGCGTGGTCGGTGGGTAAGGACCTTCAATTTTTTACTCTTCGGCGCAGGCTCGCTTGGAGCAGCCGAAGCAGCAACCTTTCCAGAAGTTGCACCCTTTCTTTTCTGCCCCCGTGGCGGGTAGCGATAGTCAGGGTACACAAATCCAATAGCATCAAAAACCCTATTTAATCTTTTCTTTTTTTGGCTCCCGAAGGCTGCAGATAGTGCATTATCTTCAGACTTGGAATATGCTCCAAGTAATTCATCGCTAGTATTTTCAATACACTTTAGTCAGTCATCATCTGGTTCGACAAACTTGTCCCCAAACCTGAAGGTGTACTTCAATCGAACCTGGCCGCCTTCGCCAGGGTTAGTAATGGTTTCTTTCGGCATCTCCCAGCTGTCTACAAGTGACCATATCCTATAGGCTATATGTTCCTGAAGTAAGTCTCTTGTCCCAATAAAAGAGCAAACTGTGCTGAAAGCCCTTCGGCATGCTTCGGCTGCTTCATCAACTTCTACCTTCGGCTTTCGGAGGCCGAAGCGGGACCAGATGGGGCGCATGATGATATCCTTAATGTCTTCTCTTGCCTTCAAATCATTTTTCACATAAAACCACTCTTCCATCCAGGCTCTGGGCCACCTCTTCCGAAACGTCGGCACTGGGTAGCTTGCGCTGGAGCGAGCAACGAAGCCATAGCAACCGAAATTGTTATGATATTGTTCTTTACCCCAGGCCTTCGTCTCATACGAAAGTTCATGCATACTGCAAAAACACCTTGCGCTTGGCTCCAGACCTTGACTTCTCACAGCCCAGATGAAAATCCCCATTCTAATAACCGCTTTGGGGGTGATTTAGTGAAGGTAAATCTGATATATCTTCAAAACTTCAACCACAAACCTGCTCAATGGGAACCAAAGCCTAGCTTTGAAGAAGCTTCGGAAAATTACAACTTCATTTTCTTCGGGAGCAGGAATAGCCCTGTCTCCATCAGTCCTCACAATAGACATATCTCGACAAGAGCTTCCTCTCATATTATCAAGATGACTTTGTTTGATTGTTGATTTTCCAAAGACTGTATGACTTGGCCACCAGGGCCGATCTTCGGAGTCTTCGCCTCCACTCTCCATATCATAGCTGTCACTATCACCAGTATCTTCAGACAGTCCTTCCAGTATTTCCTTAGTAATCTTCTCTGTGTTTGTTTTTGCTATTGACTCAATAAAACCAGCATTCTTCTCCTCAAGAAGCTTCTCCTCTTCGGTCAGCTTCGTCTCAACAACAGCCTTTTGTCTTGAGACATCTTCTCTTCAGAAATAATGAAAATACGACCTTCAAACCGAAGCTCAAAAGCTTGAAAACTAACAAGCCTTAGTGAGCAAGAGCTATAAAATTGAGAAAACAAAGTAAATGGCACAAGCAGCGTACCAAATATGGTTGGTGCGAGTTCTTATTTATACGCTCGGCGCGCTCAAAATTGGAGGGCCCTATCTGTCATTGACTGTTGCTATTCTAGCAAAGGGAAGGTGTTTTTTCGGACCTTCGGCTTAGGGCCTTCGTCCATGTCGTAATCTGAATTCGTTATTCTAACAAATTAATATTGCGAGGGGCTACTGTTGGGGGCCTTCGTCTTCCGAAGGTCCTCAAAAACATGATTTAACATTGTTTCCCGAGTATAATATATGAACAGGTGCCCTCGAACTCGGATCAGAACCACACAGTGTGGGAGGCAGGAACAATACGAAGGTTGACACAGCACCGAAGCTACATAAGGAAGCTTCGGCATAACGGTAGGAAAGGGAACCGACTTAAAAAGGAAAAGACTATTTAGACCTCGGTGGATTACCTTAGAGTCATTAGCAAAGGTAAAGGGCATGGATGTAATTTCAAATGGGCTACGTCCCGTGCCTATAAATAGGTGAACAGTACTCCCATACTGTTCACGCTGACTTGGCATTTGCTTTTGTGTCACACTTGTACCTTCGTCTTCTGTCGAATCGAAGGTACCTTTTGTAATTGAATATTATTCATGTTTTTTCCATGATTATATAATAAAAGAGGAATCAATAATGTTACATAATCATTCATGTTGTTTTTTAATGTCTTACATGCTTCTGCTTTCATTAGTATTCACTGCAATCATAAAGGTATGTCCTTCATGACCTTCGTCTGAAGATCATTATGTCCTAAGGGGAATAATGTTTCGAAAGATGAAGGGCTTTAACCTTTAACATTTTATGTTGCCTTGTTCTTGATTCATAGCATTTGAGAACAAGTCCCCAACATTGAGGTTCTTCTCCCTTCCCACTAAAACAATGCAAGCATATAATTAGTCAAAACACCAATAGGATTGACATAACCGTCCGCATATGTAGTCACACATACAATAAACTATTTCAGTGTAATAGTTGATGGTTTTGTGTTCTCATTTTCATGTACAATAGTTGTGTTTCTATTTTCTCTTTCAAACTCTACGCGTTACATTCAGATCGAGTTCATGTATTTTTCTAGAAAAATGGAAAGATGAGTGCTACCAGACATGGTGTAAATTATGAAGAACCATACCTGCACAATGAACTTGAGGTTCTTCTCCCTTCCTACTGAAACCATACAAGCATATAATTAGTCAAAATAGCAATAGGTTGGTTACATCCATCTATCGAGTAGAATAATTTAAAAGAAAATAACCAAAGATGATAATAGCTAGCATGAACATAACAAAAAAATTATACATTGGCGTATGGGAAAGGGAAACATATAACGGTAATTCTAACTCCACATATTACATTTAGATGATTGTAATGGCATTTTTAACTAAATAATGGGATTGTCCAGAAATTGTAATGGCATTTTTTCTCGAATATCCAGAGAGCTGTGCATCAACGCAAGGAGAAGAGTGTATAAGAAAACAATGCAGACACACAATAGCACTGAATAAAATGAAAAGGCAAACTAACTTAAATAATTGGCCAAATGCAAAATTTGGAACTGTCCTAAAGATTGGAAGTTCATTTCACAAATATTATTCTTACTATAGGATAGTGTTCATTCATGTCATTAGTTCAAGTGACGAGGCACAAGTGACAAAGAAAATTGTGGAAGGCACAAGTGACGAGGAAAACAAGTTTGAATATAACTACCAATTGCATAAATGAGTAGTGAATCAAACTGCACAATAGCACAAGCCATTTCTAAGTCATTTTAGAAGTTAATAGAAACCGAATGATCCAATTGAACTTAGTGGAGGTAGTTATCGCAACGCGTGGTTCTCCGTATCTGCAACATACAAGATATTCCTTTTGGAATTGTAAGCAAGACCCTGTAATAGGTGGCAAGGAATAGTTGTATGACTTTACATGCATGACAAGAGAAAGTTCAGATCATGAAGATTTAAATAATTTTTTGTCTCAAGAAAGATAAGCATAAGAAAAAGAACATTAGTTCATAACTTTAGAGCATGCATACTCAGGACATGACAACACACAACACACTCATTCAATTTAGCAGCAATTGCATATGGATGACTACTATTGCCAAGTTATCAAACGTTATGAGCTCATAGCATGTTTTTGTAAGAGCGATATCTATTGCATGGAAATAATAGTTGTTTCTTCCCTTGAGGGTGGTCAAATAGGGCAGCATCAAATTGGCCATTAAACAATCCTTCCTCAGAACTCCCAACTTGACATATGAACTGCCCTTCCAAGTTGGTCACCACTTTAATCACAGAAGAGAGAAGTAAGGCTTTAGTAGTAAAAAGAACAAAAATCAATTTTCTAAGATAAGCAAACAGTCTAACTGATGTGCCATATTGATTCGATTGAACTTGAGGTCACCAATGTACTTTGCTTTCCCCCAATTTTTTCAGCACTAATCCCTACTACGAACAGCTAGCTACACGCAATCCGACATCAAACACATGAATTTTGGAACAACGATGTACATACCCGCATCACATACCGCTCGCTCTAACCTTTAGATCGGTTGCAGGCAAACTCTCGTCATCCTATCCTCCAAACATAAAACATATCTCTACTACTTATTAAGATAGTAAGGGGTAGGCTGCCATTCCCATTCCCTGTTCTGCCTTTTCGATTCCTCCCGCCCCGCACAGCCCATTCTCACCATTCCCTGTTCTGCTTTTCCGATTCCCCCCTCCCCACACAGTCAATTCTCATGTTCGGTCACCATTCTCATTCCCACGTACATCCCATGCCTAGCTAAAATTAAATTAAAAAACATAAATGGCCCAAGGGGATTCGAACCCACAACCCCTCAAACAAATGTGCTTGTAGCTACCACTACACCACATGTGTATTTATGTCTACATTTATTATAGTAAAAACATATACTATATCTCTCCTGAAGCCCACCTGCTATCCTTGCACAATGTGTAGTAGTTGATAAGTATCACCGAGATTATTAAATTATATTTTTGGATTGAGGGAGTAGTATTTAAAGAAGATCCTTGCATGTAATTTCTTTTGTATGAATAATGTTTTCAACTTAATTTCCCATTTTGCATGTGTGACATTTATCCTCCGTAATATTTTTCCATGGATCTGACTTATGAGTCATTTTCATAAACCAATGTCAAAGATGAATCCATGTTTCTTACTTGGATACCCCGAACAAACACCACTAGCATGAGACGCTTGCGTTGCCGTCGCTCATCGACGACGAGAAGAAGCTTGGCAACTGCCAGTTCGACCTCTGGAAGCAGTCCTACGTGGCCGCATGCGCCACTGTGTACGGCAAGCTCCGGCGCAGCCGCCGCTTGGACGTGGTCCAGAGCGGCTGCACCGCGCTGTCTATCGTCAAACAGGGGGACCTCATAGTCGTCGCCAATATCGGCGACTCTCAAGTTGTTCTAGGCACCGCATCCGACGACGGCGCCATCACGCCGTCCAGCTCATCATCCACCTGAAGCCCAACCTGCCACGTAAGTCGCTACTGACCGGCCATGAATTCTTATGCGCTGGGATGACGGCCATTGCTGCTGTTGTGTGAGTGTCCTCGAACAAGATGTATGTAGAGGAGTAGCACATCCGGTGGTGCAACAACCAGGTGTACTACCTCACTGATGAGCCCGAGGTGCACTTCATTTGATAGCCCAGCCAAGAGTCATTGGTACTCACCATGTCGCCCGCGTTCGACGACTACTATATCAAGGATTGTGGCGTCATCTCGGCGCCGGAGGTGACGCAGAGGAGGACCGACAACAATGACCACTCGCCATCATCGGGGTAGCTTTTGTGTTGGTCTGCCTTTAATTCTCTTCGCAAACACACACTTGCCTTTTTGTTTAAGCAAGCGTGTATGGTGGTGCGTGCCTGATGACTAACGATGTACGATGGAACTTCTACTGGCAAGTGTGGCACATGCTCTCCAATGATGAGACCGTGCAAATCGTGACATATATCGAAGTCTGCATGATACTGATGGTTGTAATATAGTAGTGAAACAGCTAAATTAAAATAAAAAAATTTATGTATGGCTAGGATCACAAATGAATTATGAAACATTTTCTTATAACAATATAAGACACATTTTGTATATAAGTTATCATGATATTATATGTTCCCATTGCAACGCATGGGTACTCACCTAGTTAATACATATGTACGTACATATATATGACACAAACAACAACATAGGAAAAAGAAGGGGACAATAGCAAGAATCAATTTGTTACCATGCGTCATCCCTAGGTGTGGTGTCTTGGACGTAATCATCTACTTCCATGTTAATTAACCTCTTCTCTAGCCCTCCTCTTCTTTTAGCTTCTTTAGAGGCATCTTTTTTAGCCTGCAACATAGTTCTAGATCTCACGTGCCCAACCCAACTTGCCAATTGAGTCACCAAAATCGAGATGGGCACAAGATCTAAGGAACATAAGAAGCAGCACGAAGGGAGAGAAGAAATGAACCAAGAGCAAAAAGGTGCACCTCCTTCCTAACAAGGTTGTAGATCCTTCAGATCATGCTCTCCACCTACAGGGCACAGGTGCAGGCGGGGGTGCGCGGGGCCATGGTGTTGCCCTACGCCCACTGGCGGCGAGATTTGGAGATGGCGGCAGACAGCAGAGAGCGGGGGCACGAGAGAGGAGAGCGGGGGCACGAAGATGGCGGCGAGGGAGCGCACAGATTGCGGGCGAGGGCGGGTCTAGCGGTGAGATTTGGAGATGGCGGCGGACAGCAGAGAGTGGGGCGCGAGAGAGGAAAGCGGGGGCTGGGGCGACGATAGAACCGTGCACCAAAAATTGTGGACGCCTACACTAGCATCTTAAGTAGTAGTAGAGAAGGGCTAGGAACCATATCAAAGCAAATGAGATTGGATTGGAGTAGTTTGGCTAAGTCTAGCCTGACTTGCACCAGCCTGTGGTGCACCGGATTGTCCGGTGTGCACCGGACAGTGTCCGGTTCCTAGGCTGGCGCAGCACCAAACTTGCTGCTCTTAGGAATCACCGAGGACACCGTGGCTAAAATTCACCAGACTGTCCGGTGAGCCTACAAAGCGCATGCCAACGGTCAGCAGCGCGATCAGCAGGTGACACGTGGCTAGAGCCAACTGTCACTAGGCCGCACCAGACTGTCCGATGTGCACCGGACAGTGTCCGATGTGCCAAGGGGACCGAGGGCTCAACGGTCAGCTTCGCTAGAGAAGGAAAGAAATCAGGCACTGTTCATGTCTGGTGGTGCACCGGACTGTCCGATGTGCACCGGATAGTGTCCGATGCCCAGGTTGGCGCAACACCAAACTCGCTGCTCTCGGGAATCGCCGAGGATGCCGTGGCTAAAATTCATTGGACTGTCCGGTGAGCCAACAGCGCCCACGCCAACGGTCAGCAGCGCGATCAGCGGGCGACGCGTGGCCAGAGCCAATGGTCACTAGGCCTCACCAGACTGTCCGGTGTGCATTGGACAGTGTTCGGTGTGCCAAGGGGACCGAGGGCTCAACGGTTGGCTTTGCCAAAGAAGGAAAGAAATCAGGCACTATTCATGTCCGGTGGTACACTGGACTGTCCGGTGCGCCAACCAACAGAAGGCAAGAATTGCCTACCAAATGGAGATCCAACAACTCCTAGCTGCCTTAGGGCTATAAAAGGGACCCCTAGGCGCATGGAGCAAAAAACCAAGCCTCCATTGAACATTCTAAGACACCTAGACTCCGCAAACACGCATCCAGATACTTGTGATTAAGATTTGAGCATTTGTTGAGTTGTAGACTCGCCGCGCTGTGTTTTGTGTGCTCACGTCTTGACTTGTGTGCGTGTCATTGCTGCGACTCTAGCTTTTGCGTGTGTTCCTTTCCTCCCTTACTCTTGTGGTTTTCATTGAGATCAATCTTGTAAGGGTGAGAGACTCCAACTTGTGAAGATTCTGCACAAAGGGAACATCTACTATAAGAGGAGAAAACTGTGGTATTCAAGTGGATCATTGTATCACTTGAAAGGGGTTGAGTGCAACCCTCGTCCATTGGGATGCCACAACGTGGAAGTAGGCAAGTGTTCTACTTGGCCGAACCATGGGATAAAAATCGCTGTGTCTCTTGTTGCTTTCTTGTGTGATCTTCTATTCACTTGATAATTGCTCTAAGTTTAATACTCACTTTGTAAAGAGCAATTAAGTGAAGAAGTCACCTCTCTCTCTTGTCATAACACCTTGGTTTTATTTCACTAACACTTCATAAACCAAGTGTGTGGCATTTAAAGTTGATTTTTACAGGATCACCTATTCACCCCCCCTCTAGGTGCCCTCAATTGGTATCAGAGCCGTACTCTTCATTAAGGGACTAATCTCTCGAAGAGATGGATCTTAAAGGTAAGGGGATGGTAATCAACGACAAGGAGAAGGAGACCCTCTACATCAAAGAGCCAAAAGACGACAAGCCCACTGACTCGGGCTCAAGTCACAAGAAGAGAGATGGAAAGAGGAAGAGGCGCATAAAGAAGATCATCTACTACGACAGCGACGCCTCCTCTTCTTCACCAAGGGATGACGATGACGAAGACTCTTCGTCGAAAAAGAAAACAGTTAATCAAAACTATTATTTTGATTATTCTCGCATCCCTTATAATTCGAATGCCCATTTACTATCTATTCCACTTGGAAAACCCCCACACTTTGATGGAGAGGACTATTCATTTTGGAGTCATAAAATGCGTAGTCACCTATTTTCCCTCCATCCTAGTGTTTGGGAAATTGTTGAAAATGGAATACATTTTGATAGCACTAACAATCCTGTATATATGAATGAGCAAATACATAAAAATGCCCAAGCTACTACTGTCTTGCTAGCATTTTTATTGAGGGATGAATATAACAAAGTAAGTGGCTTGGACAATGCCAAGCAAATATGGGACACCCTCAAAATCTCTCACGAGGTTAATGATGCCACCATGATCACCAAGATGGAACTAGTGGAAGGCGAGCTGGGGAGGTTTGCCATGATAAGGGGAGAAGAGCCAACTCAAACGTACAACAGGCTCAAGACCCTTGTCAACAAGATTCGAAGCTATGGGAGTACAAGATGGATGGATCATGATGTCGTTCGACTCATGCTAAGGTCATTTACCGTTATTGATCCTCATCTTGTAAATCTTATTCATGAGAACCCCAGGTACACTAAGATGATGATCGAGGAAATTCTCGGAAAATTCGTGAGCAGGTGCATGATGGTGAAGGAAGCAAGATATATGGACGATGTTTTAAACAGACCACTTCCTTTGCACGAGTCGCAGCCCGTTGCTCTCAAAGCAACCAGCAGTAAGGAAGCGCTACCTAGCAAGGTAGCACAAGTGGAGGCTGCTGGGCTCAATGAGGATGAAATGGCGCTCATAATCAAGCGCTTCAAGACCGCCTTGAAGGGACACAAGGAGTATCCCAACAGGAACAAATCAGGGGGAAAGCTCTCCTACTTCAAGTGCGGTAAGTCTGGTCATTTCATAGTACAATGTCCCAATAATGATAATGACCAGGCACAAGAAAAGAATGGGAAGAAGGAAAAGAAGAAGAATAACAGGAAGGCAAAGAGCGAGGCGCACATTGGAAAAGAATGGGACTCCGACTGTTCTTCATCCAACTCTAATGATGATGGACTAGCTGCCTCGGCCTTCAACAAGTCCTCTCTTTTCCCCAACGAATGCCACACATGCCTTATGGCTAAGAAGAAGAATGTACGTATTCGAGATACACCCAAGTACACTTCTTCTAGCGATGAGGAATCTTCTGACGATGAAGTAGATTATAGTGATTTATTTAAAGGATTAGATAGAACTAAGGTAGATAAAATAAATGAATTGATCGATGCTCTTAATGAAAAGGATAGGTTGCTAGAAAAGCAAGAAGACATTATGTATGACAAACATGATAAATTTATTAATCTTCAAAAATCTCTTGCTTTAGAAATTACGAAAAATGAAATATTGTCTTCTGAACTGTCTACCTGCCATGATTATATTTCTAGTATCAAAACCTTGAATGATGAACTAAATACAAAGCTAGAAAAATTTAATGTGGCTATTTCATCTATAGAGCATGTTGTTATCTGAAAGGGAAATTGGGTCAACCATTTCCTATAATTAATTTTGGTGGTTGACGACCAAGACAAACACATGGACTAACTAGTTTGTCTAGAATTCATCTAGCATAGATGCATAAGGTTCAATAAAAAAACCAAGAAAGAAATCTGGTTAGGGGCACAATTAAAAATGGAGCAAAGGACCTAGAGTGTGCTCCAGTGCACCAGGGTCGTACAACTTCAAACAGGCCACTCTCGGGAATCCAGAGGCGCGCTCCACTATAATTCACCGGACTATCTGGTGTGCCACCGGACTATCCGGTGAGCCAGCGAAGCAACGGCTATCTGGCGCCAACAGTCGACTGCAAAAGGCATTCTGCGGTGAATAGTGCAAATGCAGAAGTTAGAGCGCAGAAGTCAGAGGGCACCAGACTGTCTGGTGCAGCAAGATGGAAGATGGCTCCAACGGTCAACTGCTCAGAACCCTAACGGACGCGCAGACGTGGCGTGCACCGGATAGTGCACAGTGACTATCCGATGGCGCACTGGACTGTCCAGTGCGCCCATCGCCAGCAGAAATCAGCCAATGGCTAGAAGTGGTTGTGAGGCTATAAATACCCCCCAACCACCTCATTCACTCCCATCCAAGCATCCTGAATTCTTCATTCATTGCAAGAGCAAAAGCCCAAAAACTCCAAGACACAATCAAAGCAATCAATCCACTCAAAGCCCCAAAATCAACTCTAGTGCATTAGGGCTTGTGAGAGGATTACTTGTGTTCTTTTGTTGCTCTTATCGCTTGGTTTGGCCTTTTCTTTTTCCCTTCTATTTCTCAAGTGACTTGTAATCGAAGCAAGAGACACCTAAGTGTGTGGTGGTCCTTGTGGGATCTAAGTGACCCGTGAGATTAAGGAAAAGGCTCACTCGGTCTAAGTGACCATTTGAGAGAGGGAAAGGGTTGAAATAGACCCAGTCTTTGTGACCTCCTCAACAGGGACTAGGTTCTTTGGAACCGAACCTCGGTAAAACAAATCATCGTGTTCACTCGCTTTGATTCTCGTTTGATTTGTTTTCCCTCTCTAACATTTCCTTGCTGGTATTGATTTGAGTTGGCTCCCATACGTCATCCGCATTCTTTGAGCAACTCTTTGCAAGTGAAAGATTCTTTTGACTTGAATTTAATTCTAACGCTAACCTCGGCCTTTAGTGTGTGTTTAAATTTATAAATTTCAGGTTTCGCCTATTCACCCCCTCTAGGCGACTTTCAATTGGTATTAGAGACAGTGCTTCATTAAGAGTCTAACCAACTCGAAGTGATGTCTAGAGATCACGCCAAGAGGGAGATCATGACCGGTGAAAAGCCCATAGGCTCCGGAAGGACTCTCTCAAGGGAGTCCGGCAACAGGTATAAGGAGGAATCCACTTCCTCCATCAAGTCACATAGGAGAGGTGATAAGAAGAAGATGATGATGAAGAACGTGGTTTACTATGAGACCGAGTCTTCATCACCCTCCACCTCTGGCAACGAGTCGTCCACTACTTCTAAGCGCCATGAGCGCAAGAAGTATAGTAAGATGCCCCTACGCTATCCTCGTATTTCAAAGCGCGCTCCATTACTTTCCGTACCGCTAGGCAAACCACCATATTTTGATGGTGAAGATTATTGTATGTGGAGTGATAAAATGAGGCACCATCTAACCTCACTCCACGAAAGTATTTAGGATATTATTGAGTTTGGAGCGCAGGCACCAAAGGTGGGGGACGAGGACTACGACTCGGACGAGGCCACCCAAATCAGGCACTTTAACTCCCAAGCCACTTCTATACTCCTCGCCTCCTTGTGTCGAGAGGAGTATAATAAGGTGCAAGGGTTAAAGAACGCCAAAGAAATTTAGGACGTCCTCAAAACCGCACACGAAGGGGACGAGGTGACAAAGATCACCAAGCGGGAGACAATCGAGGGCGAGCTCGGTCGGTTTGTCCTCAACAAAGGAGAAGAACTGCAAGCCATGTACAACCGGCTCAAGACAATGGTGAACCAAGTGCGCAACCTTGGGAGCACCAAATGGGATGACCATGAAATGGTCAAGGTTATTCTAAGATCTCTCGTATTTTGTAATCCTACTCAAGTTCAATTACTACGTGGAGATCCTAGATACAAACAGATGTCCCCCGAGGAGGTTATTGGCAAGTTTGTGAGTTTTGAACTAATGATCAAAGACTCCAAACATATTATCAACTTAGACAAAGGTGGCACCTCTACACCCAAGGTGCAACCCGTTGCATTCAAAGCAACGGAAGAAAAGAAGGGGGAGTCTACACCGAGTAGGCTTCCAATCGACGCCTCCAAGCTCGACAACGAGGAGATGGCGCTCATCATCATGAGTTTCCGCCAAATCCTCAAGCAAAGGAGGGGGAAGGATTACAAGCCCCGCTCTAAGAGGGTGTGTTACCGGTGTGGTAAGTCCGGTCGTTTCATAGCTAAATGTCCAATTTCTAGTGAAAGTGATAGGGATGAAGACAAGAAGGGGAAGAAGAAGGAGAAGAAGAGATACTACAAGAAGAAGGGTGGCGATGCGCACATGTGCTGGGAATGGGACTCCGACGAGAGTTCCACCGACTCCTTCTCCAATGAGGATGCCGCCAACATCGCCTTCAACAAAGGCTTCCTCTTCCCCAACGTCGGCCACAAGTGTCTCATGGCTAAGGACGGCAAGAAGACGGAGGTACATTCTAGAAGTACCCCCAAATATACTACATCTAGTGATGAGGGTAGTTCTAGCGATAATGAAGATGATTTACTTTCTCTCTTTGCTAACCTTAGCATGGAACAAAAGAAAAAATTGAATGAATTAATTGAGACCATTAACGAGAAGGATGGTCTCTTGGAATGCCAAGAGGACTTGCTCGTTAAAGAAAATAAAAAATTTGTTAAGTTGAAAAATGCTTATGTTCAGGAAGTAGAAAAATGTGAAAACTTATCTAAGGAGCTTAGCATTTGTCATAATTCAATTTCAAGTCTTAGAACTGAGAATGCTAGTTTAGTTTCTAAGATTGAAAAGTTGAATATTTGCAATGATTCTATTTCATGTCTTAGAAATGAAAATGCCATGTTAAATGCTATGTTAGAAGAATTGAATGCTTGCAAACCCTCTACATCTACCGTTGAACATGTTACCATTTGTACTAGATGTAGAGATGTTAATATTGAAGCTATAGATGATCACCTTGCCATGATTAAATAACAAAATAATCACATGGCTAAATTAACTACTAAAATTACCGAGCATGAATTTGAAAATGAAAAGTTTGAATTTGCTAGAAGCATGCTCTATAATGGGAGACACCCTGGCATTAAGGATGGTATTGGGTTCCAACAAGGGAACCAAAGCAATGTCAAGCTTAATGCCCCTAAGAAATTGTCTAATTTTGTAAATGGCAAGGCTTCCATGGTTCAGGATAGTGAGGGCTACATTTTATATCCTGCAAACTATCCTGAGCACAAAATTAGGAAAATTCATGCTAGGAAACCTCATTTTGTTTCTCATCATGCATTTATGTATAAAAATGAGGCTTCTAGTTCTAGGCATTACACACATTAAAATGCTTAAAAAGAAAATTCCTAATGCATCAAATGAGCATAATGTTTCATTTAAGACTTTTGATGCTTCCTATGTACTTACTAACAAATCAGGAAAAATAGTTGCCAAATATGTTGGGGGCAAACACAAGATTCCGAAGACTTGTGTTTGGGTACCCAAGGTGCTTGTTTCTAATGTCAAAGGACCCAAGATCGTTTGGGTAACTAAGAACAAGGTTTAAACTTGTTTTATAGGTTTATGCATCCGAGGGATCAAGTTGGATAATTGATAGCGGGTGCACAAACCACATGACTGGGGAGAAAAGGATGTTCTCCTCATATGAGAAAATGAAGATCCCCAACGAGCTATCACATTCAGGGATGGAAATCAAGGTTTGGTCAAAGGTTTGGGAAAAATTGCTATATCTCCTGACCATTCCATTTCAAATGTTTTTCTCGTAGATTCTTTAGATTACAATTTGCTTTCTGTTTCTCAATTGTGTAAAATTGGGCTACAACTGTCTATTTACTGATATAGGTGTTACTGTCTTTAGAAGAAGTGATGATTCAATAGCATTTAAAGGAGTGTTAGATGGTCAGCTACATTAGTTGATTTTAATGATAACAAAGCTGAACTAGACACTTGTTTGATTGCTAAGACTAATATGGGTTGGCTCTGGCATCGTCGACTTGCCCATGTTGGGATGAAGAATCTTCGCAAGCTTCTAAAGGGAGAGCACATTTTAGGACTAACAAATGTTCATTTTGAGAAAGACAGGATTTGTAGTGCATGCCAAGCAGGGAAGCAAGTTGGAGTCTACCATCCACACAAGAACATAATGACGACGGACAGGCCACTTGAGCTACTCCACATAGACCTATTCAGCCCGATCGATTACATAAGCATCGGCGGGAGTAAGTACTGTCTAGTTATTGTGGATGATTATTCTCACTTCACTTGGGTGTTCTTTCTACAGGAAAAATCACAAACCCAAGAGATATTAAAAGGATTCTTGAGACGAGCTCAAAATGAGTTCGGGTTGAGAATCAAAAGGATTAGAAGCGATAATGGGACAGAGTTCAAGAACTCTCAAATCGAAGGATTTCTTGAGGAGGAGGGCATCAAGCATGAGTTCTCTTCTCCTTACACACCTCAACAAAATGGTGTAGTGGAGAGGAAGAAGAGAATTCTACTGGATATGGCAAGGACTATGCTTAATGAGTACAAGACACCGGACCGGTTTTGGGCCAAGGCGATTAACACCGCCTGCTACTCCATCAACCGGTTATATCTTCACCGGATCCTCAAAAAGACATAATATGAACTCCTAACTAGTAAAAAGCCTAATGTTTCATATTTTAGAGCGTTTTGGGAGTAAATGCTTTATTCTTATTAAAAGAGGTAGAAAATCTAAATTTGCTCCTAAGGCAGTAGAAGACTTTTTACTTGGTTATGACTCAAACACAAGGGCATATAGAGTCTTCAACAAATCCACTGGATTAGTTGAAGTTTCATGTGACATTGTGTTTGATGAGACTAATGGCTCCCAAGTGGAGCAAGTTGATCTTGATGAACTAGATGATGAAGAGGCTATGTGCATCGCGCTAAGGAACATGTCCATTGGGGAAGTGTGTCCTAAGGAATTCGAAGAGCCGCCTCAAGCACAAGATCAACTGTCATCTTCCATGCAAGCATCTCCACCCACCCAAAATGAGGATCAGGCTCAAGAAGATGAAGTCGAAGATCAAGACGATGAGCCACCTCAAGAGGAGGACATTGATCAAGGGGGAGATGAAGATGATAATGACAAGGAAGATGACCAAGAAATTCAGGATCAATGACCACCACACCCAAGAGTCCACCAAGCAATTCAAAGAGATCACCTCGTCAACTCCATTCTTGGTGATATTCACAAGGGGGTAACCACTAGATCTTGAGTTGCACATTTTTGTGAACATTACTCTTTTGTGTCTTCTATTGAGTCATACAGGATAGAGGATGCACTAAGAGATCTGAATTGGGTGATGGCTATGCAATAGGAGCTCAACAATTTCACGAGGAATGAGGTATGGCATTTGGTTCCACGTCCTAATCAAAATGTTGTAGGTACCAAGTGGGTATTCCGCAACAAGCAAGACGAGCATGGTATGGTGACAAGGAACAAAGCCCGACTTGTAGCCAAATGTTATTCACAAGTCGAAGGTTTGGATTTTGATGAAACATATGCACCCATAGCTAGGCTTGAATCAATTCGCATATTACTTGTCTATGCTACTTACCATGTGTTGGAACTTGCTCTCAATTGCAAGGAGGCCAACAAGGGTGAACAGTGGTGTCAACAGGGTTGCGCGCTGGGAGGCAAAAGCTCTGTCGATCTCTTTTCCCACGGGCACTGTACAGGGGTATTTATAGGTACCTGAGCGCCCAGCGCCTCACGCTAAGGACGCATGTGCCCTCAGCTACCTAGGTTATCCCTAGAATATTCCCATGAGGCGGGGTTACAGACTGTAATTACAGGGATGCCTTTACAGGTTAGGCTCGTAACTGGCGGCGGCCACGCAGGGCCCGTTACAATGGGCCGGGACACACGTGGGCCTCTGAGCTGAACGAGGCCGTACTGTGGGATGACTTCGTTGCCGGTCTTCGTCTGGTGCTGAACAAGCGAAGGGTGTCCCTGCCTGTTCTGTCTGTCTGACCAGCGGTTATCAGCGAAGGCTTCGAGCGAGGGGTGGCGCCTTTGCCTTCGCCCCAACACCATGGCTTCAAGCTTTACCAAATGGACGTGAAGAGTGCTTTCCTCAATGTCCCTATCAAGGAAGAAGTCTATGTTGAGTAACCTCCCGGCTTTGAAGATAGTGAGTTTCCTAACCATGTGTATAAACTCTCAAAGGCACTTTATGGACTCAAGCAAGACCCAAGAGCATGGTATGAATGCCTGCGAGATTTTCTTATCACTAATGGCTTCAAAGTCGGTAAAGCCGATCCTACTCTCTTTACGAAAACCGTTGCAAAAGACTTGTTTATATGCCAAATTTATATTGATTATATTATATTTGGGTCTACTAACAAGTCAACTTGTGAAGAGTTTAGTAGGATTATGATATAGAAATTCGAGATGTCTATGATGGGGGAGTTGAAGTATTTTCTAGGATTTCAAATTAAGCAACTCCAAGATGGCACCTTCATTAGCCAAACTAAGTACATTCAAGACATACTTAAGAAGTTTGGAATGAAGGATGGCAAACCCATCAAGACACCCATGGGAACTAATGGACATCTCGACCTTAACATAGGAGGTAAATCCGTAGATCAAAAGGTATACCGGTCGATGATAGGATCTTTACCCTACTTATGTGCATCTCGACCGGATATTATGCTTTCTTTATGCATGTGTGCAAGGTTCCAGTCAAATCCTAAGGAAGTTCATCTTAGGGCCGTTAAACGAATCATGAGATATTTAGTTTACACTCCTAAGTTTGGGCTTTGGTACCCCAAGGGATCTACATTTGATTTAATTGGATATTCTGATGCCGATTATGCAGGGTGTAAAATTGATAGAAAGAGCACATCAGAGACTTGTCAGTTTCTAGGAAGATCCCTGGTGCCTTGGGCTTCAAAGAAACAAAACTCTGTAGCTCTTTCCACCACCGAAGCCGAGTACATTACCGCAGGCCATTGTTGTGTGCAATTACTTTGGATGAGGCAAACCTTCGGGGCTATGGCTACAAATTGAGCAAAGTCCCTCTCCTATGTGATAATGAGAGTGCAATCCGTATGGTGGATAATCCCGTTGAGCACAGCTGCAATAAGCACATAGATATTTGGTATCACTTTTTGAGAGATCACCAACAAAAGGGGGGTATCGAAATTGCTTATGTTAATACCCACAACCAATTAGCCGATATCTTTACCAATCCACTAGATGATAAAACCTTTAGCAAACTTAGGAATGAGCTAAATATACTTGATTCTCAGAATTTTGATTGAAACATTGCACATATAGCTTATTTATATACCTTTGATGATTTCTCTTTCATTTGGTACAAATGCATATTTCTTATTCTTCTTGTGCAAAGGCTAAGACTAATATGCTTCCATGAGTATCTTTTGTATTAAGTCTTAGATTGAAAAGGAAATGGAGTATTCGGCAAAGACAAAGCTTCCACTCCAAACTCTAACGGTATCATTTACCACTTGCCGTTACTCCACAAACTCTCAATCGTATGACCCTTCACTCATATTTATTTCACCATGTGGGAGAAAGTCTTAAGCCCCAAAGGGGGACAAAATGCAAAAGGGGGCTCTCAAGTTCTCCGTTTTTGGCGATTAATGCCAAAGGGGGAGAAAGTATTAAGCCCAAAGCAAAAGGACCGCACCACCACCTTTTTAAAATTTTAGTGTATTTTTCAAATTGGTATTAAGATCTTTCAAAAAGGAAATATTTATTTCAATTGACATTTGAGTTAGCCCCAAAATGAATTTTCAAATTGGCATGAAGTTTCAATTGGTCTTTCAATTGGTATCGTTAAAAGTCAATTTTCAAATTGGTATCTATTTCAAAAAAAACCTCTTGAAAGCTAAGGGGAGAATTCATTCAGGAGGAGCTTTTATTTAGTCAAAGGAAAAGCATTTGAAACAGGGGGTGAAATTTCAAATCTGAAAAATGCTTCTTGCAATCATATTCTTATACCTTCGACTATTTGCAAAAGGAATTTAAAAAGATTTTCCAAAGCGATTTGCAAAAACAAACAAGTGGTGCAAATGTGGTCCAAAATGTTAAATAAAAGAAAAGGCAATCCAAGTACATTTAGTGATACTTTCAAATTGGTTTAACTCCAAGTAACCTATGCACATTTTCCATACAAGCTAGTTACATTTCTACACTTTATATTTGCTTTGGTTTGTGTTGGCATCAATCACCAAAAAGGGGGAGATTGAAAGGGAAATTAGGTCAACCATTTCCTATAATTAATTTTGGTGGTTGATGACCAACACAAACACATGGACTAACTAGTTTGTCTAGAATTCATCTAGTATAGGTGCATAAGGTTCAACAAAAAACCAAGAAAGAAATCTGGTTAGGGGCACAATTAAAAATGGAGCAAAGGACCTAGAGTGTGCTGAAAAAGGGTGCACCGGACAGTGCACCAGGGCTGTACAACTTCTGTCACACCCGATTTTGGAAGGCAAGCCGAATGCGATCCATGTACGTGCCAGGATCAGAAACTCACGTACACAGCGATTACATAATTGGACATCATCACACAATGCTTGAAATAAATAGCGGAAAGGGTACTTTATTACATCGAGATGTCCAAGACATCCACAGAGTCTATTACATAACCATGGTTCAACATAATTATCAAAGTGCGGAAATGCGAAACGTAGAAGCTAAGCCTACACAGGCAACTGACTGGGGGTTTGCCACTAAAGTAAACTAGAACTCGTCGTATTCCTGGAACTCCTCGAAGTCATCCATGTTGCCAGCTTCACCTCCTGAGCACTGAGAACAGTGGGGACAACCTGGGGTGGGGTGGTTTGTAAAGCAAGGGTGAGTACACATCAACGTACTCAGCAAATGTCCCGTTTGGCTAAAGTGGACTAGCTATATGTGGAGTTGAGGTTAAGCAGTTGCTTTTAGGTTAGTCAAATATTTATTATTAGTAGTAGAGCCAACTTTTAGTAATAAACCCAGTTATTACCCAAAGGTACTTCCTCAAACGAGGGAATACCAGAGATCAGATTTTATAGCATCATTGTTAATCATCATCATAAAAGTATCCAAAGTTCTTCTAATCAAAGAGGATCCCAAGGCTGCTCTTAACCGTGAGCTCGGCTGATATACCAGTTTTTTAACACTCTGCAGAGGTTGTACACTTTACCCACAAGTCGTGATCCCTTGATGCCTCAGGTCGATCAAACCCTCAAACACTACCAAGGTGAGTCGGCAAGGTTTCACTATGTAGCCTTTACAAAGACTCCCCTGGTGCATAGCTGCTCGTTAGGTTTCACCAGTCGTACAAACGCAGTACACCTCCCAAGGTGGGTAACTAACAAAACCAAATCGAAAGAACCTCTGCACCCCAACCTTGGCAGAGTGAGCACTACGCCCCGGCCCCCATTGATGGCCCTCCGGCAAAGCCAACTACACCCCCAGGTTCATCTAATTAATGAGCTAAGGGCGTCCCATTCCACCCTCATGGTTGTACTATTATCCCGGGTGATCACTCCACGAACAGGTCCTTACGGAGAGGTACTCTGAAAAAAGGCCTGAGTCTCCTAAGGTAACACAAAATCATCCACAAATTTAGGATAACAATATCGTACCATGAATGTTCACATCATGTTCATTGATTAAGTTAAGGCAATAGCAACATGCTAACCATGGTAACCCAAAAGGTAAACAAGGATAAGTGAATACAGACTAGTCAGTCCTTAGGTTTCATAAAGTAATGCGGGACAGTGAATTATAAAGTATGTAGGACAAAATAGGTCAGAGGACACTTGCCTTCACAAGGTTGTGGCTCAGGGAGGTCTCCAACAACACTCTCGGGAACCTCAAACTGCTCGTTGTCTAAATAAAGCGAGCATGCATTTAATACATTTGGAAAGTATAAATGAACATCACACCAAACATGTATAATCATAGCAATGCATCTTAAAACACAATAGGGAATAATGAGATCAAAGTATAACATAAACTATAACATACATTAACTTTATTAGAAAATAGATTATTATTTCCCCTAAGTGTTACTTACAAGTACATAACATAGTTCAATTTATTTATTGTGACTTAAAATTTAGAATAGAGGTGAGCTCATGCAATACCTATCATTAATCTTACAAGTTTAAACATGACTAAATCTCTAAGGTTATCCTTTTATTTATTTTATTAAATAAATAGAACTACATCTATATTAGTTCATATTCAATCATAAAAAATTAGAATGTGCAGACAGTAAGTGAAACCATTTTATTTAAACAGAGAATAATTCTATGAACAATTTGCAATTTGAATCACTAAATTTGGAGTTCATATTGCAAAAGTTATGAAATAAACAAGTTTGGGAATTCAAAGTATGAAATTAGGGCTAATTCTGTGAATATTTAAAAGTTAAGGGCTAAGTCTGTAAGATCACAAGGGTCTGTGTGCGAAAACTAGGGATGGCGGGTTGATTTCTAATAAACTAAGGGTCTCTTTAATAAAACAGCCACGTGAAAGGGTATCGGGTGAAGCCAACCGTCAGATCTAAAACCAACGGCTGAGATTAGATCTACGGCCGAGGGCGTGCGCGCGTGCGGGCGAGCACTGACAAGCGGGCCAGGGAGTGTCAACGACAGAGGGGGAGAGCACGCTGACCAAGCGGGCCCAGCGCCAGAGGGAAACGGACGGCTACAGGGGTCCGAGGGGGTTCGAGACGTTCGATCAAGATCGGACGGAGGGAAATCAGACCGGGAGGGATGAGCAGCTGCGGGTGGCGCTGACAGGCGGGCCAGGGCATCAGGCGCGCGTGCGCGAAGCGGTATCCCGTGGTCTGGGCCATGCGATCAAGATCGGATGGGGGAAATCAGACCGGGGAAACAGACATGCGCGGAGCGGCGCCGCTCCTCTCCGCGGCGGTGAGGTCGCCGGAGTTGAGGCAAGCGCGAGCTAGGGTGGCTCCGGGGTCACCGGAGTTGGTCAGAGGGGAAGAGGGCGCCACGGCGAACTTAGTGGCGGGGAAGAGGCCATGAATCCACGGGCAGATATGGTAGAACGGCTGTGAGAAGGTCTCGGGCGGGCCGGAGAAACTCCGGTGAGCCATTCCGGCCACGGGGAGGGGACCTAAGGCGCGCTAAGGCCTCGGCTAACTTCAGCAGAGGCAGGAGTGACACAGGGGCCTACTCCGATGAACTAGACCAGGCTAAATTGGCCGGCCACCATGCGAGCACGGCGGACAGCCGCGGCCGAGCACCGGCGAAGGTGAAATTGGCCGAACACAGAGCGCAATAAGGGAAATTCAGCACGGGCAAAGGTGTCTCACCTCGGGGCGGAGCTTGAGGAGGCTTGGAGCGGTCTCCGGCGAGCTGGATGGCTGGGGACGCGGGTCTCCGGCGGCGGCTAGCGGCGAGGGCAGAGCGCGAGAGAGGGTGAAGCTACGCGAAATGAGGTGGGGGTGTGCGTGGGGCACTGGCGGGGCTCTAAATAAGGGAGCTAGGCACGTGAGCGGGCGTCGTGGCTGAGAAACCCGACGACGTGCGTGAGTGCGCACGCGCCGATCCATGACGAGCATGGAGAAGGCAGAACTGACAGGTAGGGTCCACAGCGCAGAGAGAGGAGAAAGGGGCATGCGAGGCAACGGCTCGGCGACTGGCGGATCAGGCCCGTGAGACAGAGAGGGGGGGCGCGGGTGAGGTGAAACTGGCGCCGACAGATCGGCCCCACTGGGCAGCGAATGAGAGAGTGAGCACGCGTGGAAGACTGGCGCCGACAGGCAGGGTCCGCCTGTCAGGGGCAGCAGGCTCGCGCGCGGGACTGGGCTTGGTGGGCTAGTTTGGGCCGAAATGGCTTTTTCTTTTTTTTCCTGAATTTTCTAATTCCTTTTCTATTTCTCTTTCCATAGGGTTTACAAATCCAAATTCAAACTAGGTTTCAAGTTCAAATAAATTCAAACATGTGCAACACCTCAAAGAATATTTTAAGCTTAGCATGATGCAACATGTCATGACCCAAAATGTTTTGTCAAAAATAAATAATTAACCCCACTAGTTTAGGCTATCTCTAATCAAAAAGGAGAAAGGGAGAATGAATCTAGAGAGAGAGAAAACCTAGAGTGAGAAAAAGAAGAGTAACACATGATTTTGGCTGATAATTAGAAAGAAATTTTGTACCCAAAATCAGGGTGTTACAACTTCAAACAGGCCACTCTCGGGAATCCAGAGGCGCGCTCCACTATAATTCACTGGACTGTCCGGTATGCCACCGGACTGTCCGGTGAGCCAGCGAAGCAATAGCTATCGGGCGCCAACAGTCGACTGCAAAAGGCGCTCTACGGTGAACAGTGCAAATGTAGAAGTTAGAACGCAGAAGTCAGAGGGCACCGGACTGTCCGGTGCAGCAAGACAACAGACAGCTCCAATGGTCAACTGCTCAAAACCCTAACGGACGCGCTGACGTGGCGTGCACTGGATAGTGCACAGTGACTGTCCGGTGGCGCACCGGACTGTCCGGTGCGCCCATCGCCAGCAGAAATTAGCCAACGGCTAGAAGTGGTTGGGAGGCTATAAATACCCCCCAACCACCTCATTCACTCCCATCCAAGCATCCTGAATTCTTCATTCATTGCAAGAGTAGAAGCCAACACTCCAAGACACAATCAAAGCAATCAATCCACTCAAAGCCCCAAAATCAACTCTAGTGCATTAGGGCTTGTGAGATGATTACTTGTGTTCTTTTGTTGCTCTTGTCACTTGGTTTGGCCTTTTCTTTTTCCCTTCTATTTCTCAAGTGACTTGTAATCGAAGCAAGAGACACCTAAGTGTGTGGTGGTCCTTGCGGGGTCTAAGTGACCCGTGAGATTAAGGAAAAGGCTCACTCGGTCTAAGTGACCGTTTGAGAGAGGGAAAGGGTTGAAATAGACCCGGTCTTTGTGACCTCCTCAACGGGGACTAGGTTCTTTGGAATCGAACCTCGATAAAACAAATCATCATGTTCACTCAATTTGATTCTCATTTGATTTGTTTTCCCTCTCTAATGTTTCCTTGCTGGTATTGATTTGAGTTGGCTCCCATACATCATCCGCATTCTTTGAGCAACTATTAGAAAGTGAAACATTCTTTTGACTTGAATTTAATTCTAACGCTAACCCCGGCCTTTGGTGTGTGTTTAAATTTATAAATTTCAGGTTTCGCCTATTCACCCCCCTCTAGGCGACTTTCATTATCTGCAATAGATGCAAACATTTTTATTATTGATGCTTGCAATGAACATGCTCCTACTATTCTTAAGTTAAACAATGATGTTGCAAGTCTTAATGCTCAACTTAAGACTTGCAAGGATAATTATGACAAACTAAAATTTGCTAGAGATGCATATACCATTGGTAGACACCCCTCTATTAAGGATGGACTTGGTTTCCAAAAGGAGACCAAGAACTTAACAAGCCAAAGTACTTCCAATCTCAACAAAGAGAAAGGGAAGGCTCCCATGGCTAGTAGCTCTAAAAAGAACCAAGCCTATCTTTATGATAATAGATTTACTAGTATTGCTCATCATGATAGGTGTTATGATCATGCTGTTGCATTTAGTTCTCATGCCATGTTTGCATCTAACTCTTCATATGCTCATGGTAGAAATAGGCCTAGGCGCCATCATGTTGTTTCTCATACACCTAGGAGAGCATCAACTAGACCGACTATGCTTTATTAAACATGTGATGCTTCATTTGTTCTTACATGCAAAAATGATAAAGTAGTTGCTAGAAGTTTGTGATCTAAGTGCAAGAGAGACAAAACATGCATCTGGGTTCCAAAGTCTGTTGTAACTAACCTTGTAAGACCCAACAAGAGTTGGGTACCTAAAACCCAAGCTTAATTACCTTGCAGGTTTATGCATCCGGGGGCTCAAGCTGGATCATTAATAGCGGATGCACAAACCACATGACAGGGGAGAAGAAAATGTTCACCTCCTACGTCAAAAATAGGGATTCCCAATACACTATCATCTTTTGGAGATGGGAACCAAGGCAAGGTCAAGGGCTTAGGCAGAATAGCCATCACAACCGAGCATTCTATTTCTAATGTGTTTCTAGTAGAATCGCTCGGATACAATTTATTGTCTGTAAGCTAATTATGTCATATGGGTTATAATTGCTTATTTACTAATATTGATGTATCTGTCTTTAGAAGAAATGATGGTTCATTAGCTTTTAAGGGTGTATTAGATGACAAGCTCTATTTAGTTGACTTCTCAAAAGAGAATGTCGATCTAGATGCATTCTTAATCGCTAAGACTAATATGGGCTGACTTTGGCACCGCCGTCTAGCACATGTTGGAATGAAGAACCTTCATAAGCTTCTAAAGGGGGAACATGTGTTAGGACTAACCAATGTCTATTTTGAGAAAGACAGACCTTGTGCAGCAAGCCAAGCAGGGAAGCAGGTGGGAAGTACACATCAAAGCAAGAACGTGATGACAACGTCAAGACCACTGGAACTACTACATATGGATCTCTTCGGGCCCATTGCTTATCTCAGCATTGGGGGAAGTAAGTATGGTCTTGTCATTGTTGATGATTTTTCCCGCTTCACTTGGGTGTTCTTTTTGCAAGATAAATCTAAAACCCAAGGAACTCTAAAGCGCTTCTTAAGGAGAGCTCAAAATGAATTTGAGCTAAAAGTGAAAAAGATAAGAAGCGATAACGGATCTGAGTTCAAGAACCTTCAAGTCGAAGAATATCTTGAGGAGGAAGGCATCAAGCACGAGTTCTCCGCTCCCTACACACCACAACAAAATGGTGTGGTAGAGAGGAAAAACAGGACGCTAATTGATATGGCAAGAACGATGCTTGGAGAATACAAGACGCCTGAGCGGTTTTGGTTGAAAGATGTGAATACAGCTTGCCATGCCATAAACCGGCTCTATCTGCATCGCCTCCTCAAGAAGACACCATACGAACTTATTACCGGTAACAAACCCAATGTTTCCTATTTTCGTGTAGTTGGGAGGAAATGCTACATCTTGGTAAAGAAAGGTAGGCATTCAAAGTTTGCTCCCAAAGCTGTAGAAGGGTTTTTACTAAGTTATGACTCAAATGCAAATGCGTATAGAGTCTTCAACAGGTCATCAGTATTTGTTGAAGTCTCTAGCGACGTTGTATTTGAAGGAACTAATGGCTCTCCAAGAGAGCAAGTTGATCTCGATGATATAGATGAGGATGAGGTTCCGACGACCGCAATGCGAACAATGGCGATAGGTGATGTGCGATCACAGGAACCGCAAGAGCAAGATCAACATTCTTCCTCTACACTTGTGCATCCCCCAACTCAAGATGAGGAACAGGTACCTCAAGATGAAATGTTGGATCAAGGGGGAGCACATGAAGAATAGGATAAGGAGGAAGAAGCTCCACAAGTTCCTCCAACTCAAGTTCGATCATCAATTCAAAGGAATCATCCAGTGGATCAGATTCTAGGTGATATCAGCAAGGGAGTAACCACTCGCTCATGTTTAGCTAATTTGTGAGTATTACTCGTTTGTTTCCTCTATTGAGCCTTTCAGGGTAGAAGAAGCCTTGCAGGATTCGGACTGGGTATTGGCCATGCAGGAAGAGCTCAACAACTTCAAGAGAAATGAAGTCTAGAGCCTGGTGCCACGTCCGAAGCAAAATGTTGTGGGAACTAAGTGGGTGTTCCGCAACAAGCAAGATGAACACGGTGTGGTGACAAGAAACAAGGCTTGACTTGTGGCAAAAGGTTATGCCCAAGTCGTAGGTTTGGATTTTGAGGAGACTTTTGCTCCTGTAGCTAGGCTAGAATCAATTCGAACATTATTGGCCTATGCTGCTCACCACTCTTTTAAGTTGTTTCAAATGAAAGTGAAGAGTGCCTTCCTTAATGGACCAATCAAGGAGGAAGTATATGTGGAACAACCCCTGGCTTTGAGGATGACAAGTATCCCGACCACGTCTACAAGCTCTCTAAGGTGCTCAATGGTCGGCTTCGCGAGAGAAGGAAAGAAATCGGGCATTGTTCATGTCCGGTGGTGCACCAGACTGTCTGGTGGTGCAACCGACAGAAGGCAAGAATTGCCTACCAAATGGAGATTCAACGGCTTCTAGCTGCCTTGGGGCCATAAAAGGGATCCCTAGGCGTATGGAGCACAAAACCAAGTCTCCATTGAACATCCTAAGACACCTAGACTCCGCAAACACGCATCCGGATACTTGTGATTAATATTTGAGCACTTGTTGAGTTGTAGACTCGTCGCGTTGTGTTTTGTGTGCTCACGTCTTGACTTGTGTGCGTGTCATTGCTGCGACTCTAGCTTTTGCATGTGTTTCTTCCCTCTCTTACTCTTGTGATTTTCATTGAGATCAATCTTGTAAGGGTGAGAGACTCCAACTTGTGGAGATTCCTCACAAAGAGAACATCTACTATAAGAGGAGAAAATCGTGGTATTCAAGTGGATCATTGGATCACTTGAAAGGGGTTGAGTGCAACCCTCGTCCATTGGTACGCCACAATGTGGAAGTAGGCAAGTGTTCTACTTGACCGAACCACGGGATAAAAATCGTTGTGTCTCTTGTTGCTTTCTTGTGCGATCTTCTATTCACTTGATAATTGCTCTAAGTTTAATACTCACTTTGTAAAGAGCAATTAAGTGAAGAAGTCACCTCTCTCTCTTGTCATAACACCTTGGTTTGATTTCACTAACACTTCATAAACCAAGTGTGTGGAATTTAAAGTTGATTTTTACATGATCACCTATTCACCCCCCTCTTGGTGCTCTCAATTGCTATGAAGTAGCATAATTTATATGGAGCGCATCCAGTTTTTATTGATGCCTGACTTTAGCGATCACTCCTTATTTTGATTTATCTTATTTATAAGTTTGAGTTCATGTGACTTATTTTAGAAACTTGAGCTCACAAACTTTCTCTTATTTGGTCTCTGTATAGTGGAATTATGTCATTTTATAATCTCTGTTCGTTCAGTCAGTCGTTGTGAACTCTCTTCTAATCGCTCACTTCATTGGTCGTGTTGTACCAAGACATATTGGATGGCGTAAACAATAACATCAGTTAGCCAAATCAAAAAATATATTATACGGAGAGCGGAGACAATCAATAAAAAATCTTGAATTTTTTTTTGTGGATAGTTTACATGGGTATTGTTGTAAGCCGTCGCAACGCACGCGCAATCGACTAGTATTATACTTAAAGCACTTGTTTCAATGGTCGTTCTGCGTCATCTTTTTACAAAAAAGTCCCTGCATTTCTTCCAAATCAACTCAGCATAAAATATTAAAAAGCAGTGCAGCAGGCGGGGTATGTTAAAAAGTGGTGCAGGAGGTGGGGTTTGAACCCACATCCATATGGAAGAAGGGTGGAAGACACTAGGCAAAGCTGTCTAACTAGTAGAACATCATGCTCAGGTGTTTATAATATTGAATATAAATTGTACATATGTATATATGATTTTTTTTATAAAAAAATAATAATTATGCCAGACTAGGCCAGCACTACGGGCCGAGGCTACGGCCCAAGCACCACACGTCGCTCATGCCGGGTTGGCCTAGGCACTATTAAATGGGTCGTGCCTCGGGCCGGCTCGCTAGATACAGCCCATTATTTGGTCATCTATACCTCCACACGATAATGATGGTTCTCGTCTCAGTTGCCACCACCTCGTTCGCCATTCTATTTCTTTTCTCTCTCCCCTCATGCCTCCACCTCCGCGCCACCCCATTCTTAGCAGAGGGCGTAGGAGCAGGTGCCTCCTCCCCGTATTCGTCCGACACCAGCTCCGACACCGACTCGCGTAATGGCTATTGCACGTCCAAGAGGACGTTTCGCATCATGCATGCACCATCGTTTTCACTGTCGTCGGATGTCCCATTCGTCTTCCCGACCTTCACCCTGTTCTTCCTCCCCAACCTGCTGCCCCTGCCCACGGTCGCAGCCGTGAGCCGACCGACGCTCGTCGACGCGGGTATGGGGCGAGTCGGTTATGCTCCTAGCCTTTCTCCGTGCGTGTTGTCGAGGAGGACATGGTGGCGCCTGTCACGCTTAGGTTATCTTAGCGATGAGGACTCCAGGTCTAAGATATTGGACAACTAAGGCCCGTAGCGTGGCAGCAGTCGGCATATGCTACGGAGTTGGTGGTGGTGTTGTGTCGCTTCGGTGGGTCCAGGGCTGCGAAGACACTCGCATTCTCTCGCCCTTTTCGGACTGACATTTGGTGCAGGTGTCTCTTGGTTTGGAGCTGCTCCGGCTGGGCTTCTTTCTCCGCTTGCGTGCTCTCTCCCTATATATCTAGTGATATACTACCTATATCGCCTCTAGATGCATATGTCTTCGTCGTGTCCTTCTCCGGCAACGAACGGGTATGCCCGCCTCTTCCCTTCCCCTCCTGCTCTATGAAACCTTGGAAGTGGGGGAGGCGAGGGATGGGGTCTCTGATTTGTTGTCTATGGTACCTGTGTGTTCATAAAAAATATTATGCGAAGAGTGGAGACAACCAATAAAAAATCTTGAGATCTTTTTGGTGGATAATTTACGTGGGTATTGTTGTGAGCCATCGCAAAGCACGGGTAACCGACTAGTTTGTTTTCATTTTTCTCTTTGGATTCGGATCGGATACAAATATTATTGAGTTGTGTCGAGTAAGATTTGAATGAATATCAACATCTTAAATACCCAACTTTAATTATACAGATACAGATATAAATCGAATATGAATCAGTCTCGGATACGGATCAGATTTTAGCCTTTTAGATGGATCAAATTCCAATACATACAGATAATATTCGTACCATTTACATCCGTATGCAATGCACATTACAGTCCAAGAAAAAAATAAAACAAGAAAATTAATTAGAATTTTTAAAAGATAAAGAAATTAAAGAAAAAAACCATAAAAAGTAAAGGAAAGAAATAGAAAATAAACGTCGCGTACATGATTAAAGGTGGAGAAGAAAAAAATAAAAATAAATAAAGAAGGAAAGGAAAGAAAGAGAAAATAAATAAGGAAAACGTCCTGCCCATACGGTGATTGTGGGGTGAGCATGGGACGAGTGATGATCCAAAGAATATTGCTCGTTGGATGTAAGTAATAGAAAGGAGAAGTTTAGGTAGGATCTTATCCATTTATTTTTAATGTGTTAGTTTCCTGTGTGCATTTGTTAAGGTGACTCTATATATTTATTTGAAGTGGTGGATTATATAATGGTATATATAAAAAAGAAAAAAGTCCAAACTTCAAACTACGTCTTTATATATGGACAATGTTCATATAATCCTCTAAATTATTTTTAATTCATTTTACTTCACTCCTTTGAGTTGGTTCATTATATCCCTTAATAAATTGTCTTTTATTTCTTTATGTATTGTTGGTTACTCATTTTTTATCTCTAAAAAATATAAAAACAAGACAACACAAGTTATTGAATTAGAAGTTTCTCCCTTTAATTAACTCTTCTACGAAAATTAATTAAAAGAGAAGGTAATAGGATATAGTAGTATAATGTAATGAAAACAATATGTAAATTAAGAAGAGCAAAACATATCACTCATCTGGATGTGCACACTTGTATTTCATTCTTTGCTAAATATTAAATAATTACAAGTGTACCTTCGGTTTCACACAAGCGAGAGCCCAAAAGTATCTTCGAAGGCTGAAAGATTCAGTGCTCAAGGTTCAAAAAAGTCCCTTATGCGTGACACTGTTTCTCTATTTATAGTCACGGGCTACATATTTGGTGAAATTACAATTGTGATATTAGGCCTTTACATTTAGTCTATTTTACATGCCAAGGGCGAAGCTGTCCTTTCCGTCTTTCGACTTGTAGACTAAATTCCGAAGGTAACCTGTGGTACTTCCTTACTTCATCGTTTATGAGCACAAAGTATTTGTTCGAAGCTTTCTCATTCATGAGTGTATATTTATAGCTTCGATTGAAGGCCACCTTCGACCTGTGGTACTTCCTTACTTCATCGTTTATGTGCACAAAGTATTTGTTCGAAGCTTTCTCATTCATGAGTGTATATTTATAGCTTCGATTGAAGGCCACCTTCGACATTAGTTCTCTAACATGTGAAACAAAAATAAAAAAACTATTGGTAAGATGACCTTCGGAGAAGGAAGGTTCACAACATGTATAAACTGAGTTTTTTGTTCAAATTTTGTTGGTTAGTAGCTAATAGCATAATCTAGTATAGAAAAATATATTATGATTTTTCATAATTAGGCCATGTTTGAATGCGCTAAAGCTAATAGCTAGCAGCTAAAATTAGTTAAAGACATCTAAACAGTCTATCTAATAGTTCATCTATTAGCCACTTTTAGTAAATTAGCTAATAGTTAGCTAGTTATTTGTTAGTCAACTAATTTCACTAGCAATTTTTTAGCCAACTAACTATTAGCCCTAGTGCATTTAAACGGCCCTTATTTTTCTAGGTTAGGAATCAGATTGAATAATAAATTAAATGGTACAAAACTAAATATGAAATAATGATGAAAAATTCTTAACATATTTTCTAACATAAGTTATGATGTCCTTAATCACCTTAGAATATATGGACTTAAAGTCTTAACAAGGACAAATTTTGTTAAGGGGTAAATGGAACCAACTTAAAGAGTGGAGGGGTAAAATAAACTAAAATATACTTTACGGGGGAGTAATTTGAACTTTTTTCCTAGAGAAAAAGAGTTCCACATTTACAACAATCTATCTATAGATTAGTTTTTTTGTAACAACCCTTCTCAATCATTGCTTAATCAAATTAAGATTATTTTAAAAAATTCCACAACTGTTTAGATAAATTTTTAATAAAACCACAAGGTATTTGATCTTTAGATGATATCTGCAGAACTTGTAGCATCGTGTGTGTTATTCTCTCTAACAAAATCATTATCAATCTTCACCTACTTAACTCTTTCACATTCTTAACTCTGTCATGCTCAAGTGCAACCGGATTACTTCAGTTATTGCATTGACCTTTGATTTATACTTAGAGGTGCAATGCTTGATACCCATTAACCTATGGAGAATTCCTCTATAAGGGTTAGTGTAAAGGATGATGTTAATCCCCATAGGTACAGATTTAGGGGAAATTCTTCCGCCCCATTGGGTATAGTGAGTTTGGGTATAGGGAAGCAGAATCCGAATTCGATTATCCATGGGTAATATTCACTCAATAAAATTAAGTGTGCAACCTAATAGGCAATAAGTCCAATAACATACATGTACATGTTGAGATTAATAAGTTACTACTTCAAGAACATGTCACTTTGTTTTTACTATTTTTCATGTCTAAACAATGTTTTTGCTTCTTACAATGTTTTTGTTTCACACGGCCTTGGACGACGGGTCAATTCATAAAAAGAGCAGGGGCTCTTATGCAAGAAAGCCTAGCCGATGGGGGTATCGTAGGGTCTCAGTCGTCCGATCTCATCAACGGTCGTGATATAGTGAGGTAAAGAGGGTATACAGAGATCTAATAGCAGCCACTAGATAACCGATCAGCGCTAGATTAATTTTGGTGAACGGGTATGCACGCACGATATGATCCTAGCCGCCCAAATAAGATCTGACGGTGAAAGTCGCCTAGAGGGGGTGAATAGGGCGAAACTGAAATTTACAAAGTTAATCACAACTACAAGTCGGGTTAGCATTAGAAATATAAGCGAGTCCGAGAGAGAGGGTGAAAAACAAGTCACAAGCAAATAAAGAGTGAGACACAAGGATTTGTTTTACCGAGGTTCGGTTCTTGCAAACCTACTCCCCGTTGAGGTGGTCACAAAGACCGGGTCTCTTTCAACCCTTTCCCTCTCTCAAACGGTCACTTAGACCGAGTGAGCTTCTCTTCTCAATCACACGAGACACTAAGTCCCCACAAGGATCACCACACAATTGGTGTCTCTTGCCTCGGTTACAATTGAGTTTGTCACAAGAAAGAATGAGAAAGAAAAGAAGCAATCCAAGCGCAAGAGCTCAAATAAACACAAATGTCGCTCTCTCTAGTCACTATTGATTTGGAGTGATTCCGGACTTGGGAGAGGATTTGATCTCTTTGGTTGTGTCTAGAATTGAATGCTATAGCTCTTGTAATGTGTTGGAAGGTGGAAAACTTGGATGCAATAAATGATGGGGTGGTTGGGGTATTTATAGCCCCAACCACCAAACTAGCCGTTTGGTGGAGGTTGCTGTCAACGGGCGCACCGGACAGTCCGGTGCGCCAGCCATGTCACCCAGCCGTTAGGGTTCGACCGTTGGAGCTCTGACTTGTGGGGTCTTCTGGCTGTCCGGTGGTGCACCGGACAAGTCCTGTAGACTGTCCGGTGCGCCTGCTGCGCGTGCTCTGACCTCTGCGCGCGCAGGCGCGCATTAAATGCGTTGCAGTCGACCATTGCGTGCGAAGTAGCCGTTGCTCCACTAACACACCGGACAGTCCGGTGAATTATAGCGAAGCGGCCTCCATTTTCCCGAAGGTAGCGAGTTCAGCGTCGAGTTCCCTGGTGCACCGGACACTGTCTGGTGGCACACCGGACTGTCCGGTGTGCCAGACCAGGGCACACTCGGTTGCCTTTGGCTCTCTTCTTTTGAACCCTTACTTGGTCTTTTTATTGGTCTATTGTGAACCTTTGCCACCTGTAAAACTTATAATATAGAGCAAACTAGTTAGTCCAATTATTTGTGTTAGGCAATTCAACCACCAAAATCAATCAGGAAAAGGTGTAAGCCTATTTCCCTTTCAATCTCCCCCTTTTTGGTGATTGATGCCAACACAAACCAAAGCAAATATAGAAGTGCAGAATTGAACTAGTTTGCATAATGTAAGTGCAAAGATTGCTTGGAATGAAACCATAAATATTACTACTAGATGCATATGGATGGCTTTTCTTTTTATTAATATTTTGGACCACGCTTGCACCACAAGTTTTGTTTTGCAAAATGTTTTAGAAATTCTTTTCAAAGTTCTTTTTCAAATAGTCAAAGGTAAGTGAATAAGATTTTGAGAAGCATTTTCAAGTTTTGAAATTTTCTCCCCCTGCTTCAAATGTTTTTTCTTTGACTAAACAAAACTCCCCTTAATGAAATCCTCCTATTAGTGTTCAAGAGGGTTTTAGATATTAATTTTGAAGAGGGTATACCAATTTGAAATTATATCAAAATAAGATACCAATTGAAAAAACTTCTTTTAATACCAATCGAAAGACTATATTTTTGAAATTGATGGTGGTGCAGTCCTTTTGCTTTGGGCTAATACTCTCTCCCCCTTTGGCATGAATCGCCAAAAACGGATGTTTGAGTGAAATATAAGCCCTTTTAAACTACTCTCTCCCCCTTTGGATGGAAGTAAAGGAGTGAAGATTATACCAAAGTTGGAGAAATTGTGCGGAGCGACGGCGAAGGATGAATGATTCGATGGAGCGGAGTGGAAGCCTTGTCTTCGCCGAAGACTCCTTTTTCCTTTCAATCTATGACTTAGCATGAAATGGACTTGAAGAAACACATTAGTCATAGCACATGAAAGAGATAATCAAAGGTATACATATGAGCTATGTGTGCAAAACATCAATAAAAGTTTCTAGAATCAAGAATATTTAGCTCATGCCTAAGTTTGGTAAAAGTTTGTTCATCCAATGGCTTGGTAAAGATATCGACTAATTGTTCTTTGGTGCTAACATATGCAATCTCGATATCCCCCTTTTGTTGGTGATCCCTTAGAAAATGATACCGAATGGCTATGTGTTTAGTGCGGCTATGCTCAACGGGATTATCCGCCATGCGGATTGCACTCTCATTATCACATAGAAGACGAACTTTGGTTAATTTGTAACCATAGTCCCTGAGGGTTTGCCTCATCCAAAGCAATTGCACGCAACAATGGCCTACGGCAATATACTCGGCTTCGGCGGTTGAAAGAGCCACAGAATTTTGCTTCTTTGAAGCCCAAGACACCAGAGATCTTCCCAAGAACTGGCAAGTCCCTGATGTGCTCTTTCCATTAATTTTGCACCCTACCCAATCGGCATCGGAATAACCAATTAAATCAAATGTGGATCCCCTGGGGTACCAAAGGCCAAACTTAGGAGTATAAACTAAATATCTCAAGATTCGTTTTACGGCCCTAAGGTGAGCTTCCTTAGGATCGGCTTGGAATCTTGCACACATGCATACAGAAAGCATAATATCCGGTCGTGAAGCACATAAATAGAGTAAAGAACCTATCATCGACCGGTATACCTTTTGATCTACGAATTTACCTCCCGTGTCGAGGTCGAGATGGCCATTAGTTCCCATGGGTGTCTTGATGGGTTTGGCATCTTTCATCCCAAACTTGTTGAGTATATCTTGAGTGTACTTGGTTTGGCTAATGAAAGTGCCCTCTTGGAGTTGCTTCACTTGAAATCCTAAGAAATACTTCAACTCCCCCATCATAGACATCTCAAATTTTTGTGTCATGATCCTACTAAACTCTTCACAAGTAGATTCGTTAGTAGACCCAAATATGATATCATCAACATAAATTTGGCATATAAACAAATCATTTGCATGTGTTTTAGTAAAGAGTGTAGGATCGGCTTTTCCGATTTTGAATCCATTAGCAATAAGAAAATCTCTTAGGCATTCATACCATGCTCTTGGGGCTTGCTTGAGCCCATAAAGTGCCTTAGAGAGTCTATAAACATGATTAGGATACTCACTGTCTTCAAAGCCGGGAGGTTGCTCAACATAGACCTCTTCCTTGATTGGTCCGTTGAGGAAGGCACTCTTCACGTCCATTTGATAAAGCTTGAAGCCATGGTAAGTAGCATAGGCAAGTAAAATGCGAATTGATTCAAGCCTAGCTACGGGTGCATAGGTTTCACCGAAATCCAAACCTTCGACTTGGGAATACCCCTTGGCCACAAGTCGGGCTTTGTTCCGTGTCACCACACCATGCTCATCTTGTTTGTTGCGGAAGACCCACTTGGTTCCTACAACATTTTGGTTAGGACGTGGAACTAAATGCCATACCTCATTCCTCGTGAAGTTGTTGAGCTCCTCTTGCATCGCCATCACCCAATCCGAATCTTGAAGTGCTTCCTCTACCCTGTGTGGCTCAATAAAGAAAACAAAAGAGTAATGCTCACAAAAATGTGCAACACGAGATCTAGTGGTTACCCCCTTATGAATGTCGCCGATGATGGTGTTCACGGGGTGATCTCGTTGGATTGCTTGGTGGACTCTTGGGTGTGGCGGCCTTGCAACTTGCTCATCCTCCTTGTCTTGATTATTTGCATCTCCCCCTTGATCATTGCCGTCGTCTTGAGGTGGCTCATCTTCTTGATCTTCTTCTTCATCATCTTGAGCCTCATCCTCATCTTGAGTTGGTGGAGATGCTTGCATGGAGGAGGATGGTTGATCTTGTGCTTGAATGGGCTCTTCGGATTCCTTAGGACACACATCCCCAATGGACATGTTCCTTAGCGCGACACACGGAGCCTCTTCATCATCTAATTCATCAAGATCAACTTGCTCCACTTGGGAGCCGTTAATCTCATCAAACACAATGTCACAAGAAACTTCAACTAATCCAGTGGACTTGTTAAAGACTCTATATGCCCTTGTGTTTGAATCATATCCTAGTAAAAAGCCTTCTACAGCCTTAGGAGCAAATTTGGACTTTCTACCTCTTTTAACAAGTATAAAACATTTGCTACCAAAGACTCTAAAATATGAAACATTAGGCTTTTTACCGGTGAGGAGTTCGTAAGATGTCTTCTTGAGGATTCGGTGTAGATACAACCGGTTGATGGAGTAGCAAGCGGTGTTGACCGCCTCGGCCCAAAACCGATCCGAAGTCTTGTACTCATCAAGCATGGTTCTTGCCATGTCCAATAGAGTTCTATTCTTCCTCTCCACTACACCATTTTGTTGTGGCGTGTAGGGAGAAGAGAACTCATGCTTGATGCCCTCCTCCTCAAGGAAGCCTTCGATTTGCGAATCCTTAAACTCCATTCCATTATCGCTTCTAATTTTCTTGATCCTTAAGCCGAACTCATTTTGAGCCCGTCTCAAGAATCCCTTTAAAGTCTCTTGGGTTTGAGATTTTTCCTGTAAAAAGAATACCCAAGTGAAGCGAGAATAGTCATCCACAATAACAAGACAGTACTTACTCCCGCCGATGCTTATGTAAGCGATCAGGCCGAATAGGTCCGTGTGGAGGAGCTCGAGTAGCCTGTCAGTCGTAAAGATGTTCTTATGTGGATGATGAGCACCAACTTGCTTCCCTGCTTGGCATGCGCTACAAATCCTGTCTTTCTCAAAGTGAACATTGGTTAGTCCTAAAATGTGTTCTCCCTTTAGAAGCTTGTGAAGATTCTTCATCCCAACATGTGCTAGTCAGCGATGCCAGAGCCAGCCCATGTTGGTCTTAGCAATTAAGCAAGTGTCGAGTTCAGCTCTATTGAAATCAACTAAGTATAGCTGACCCTCTAACACTCCCTTAAATGCTACTGAATCATCATTTCTTCTAAAGACAGTGACACCTATATCAGTAAATAGACAGTTGTAGCCCATTTTGCATAATTGAGAAACGGAAAGCAAATTGTAATCTAAAGAGTCTACAAGAAAAACATTGGAAATAGAATGGTCAGGAGATATAGCTATTTTACCCAAACCTTTGACCAAACCTTGGTTTCCATCCCCGAATGTGATAGCTCGTTGGGGATCTTGGTTTTTCTCATAGGAGGAGAACATCTTCTTCTCCCCAGTCATGTGGTTTGTGCACCCGCTATCGATGATCCAACTTGAGCCCCCGGATGCATAAACCTACAAAACAAGTTTAGTTCTTGTTTTTAGGTACCCAAATAGTTTTGGGTCCTTTGACATTAGATACAAGAACTTTGGGTACACAAACACAAGTCTTTGATCCCTTGTGTTTGTCCCCAACATACTTGGCAACTACTTTGCCGGATTTGTTAGTCAAAACATATGATGCATCAAAAGTTTTAAATGAAATGCTAGGTTCATTTGATGCACTAGGAGTTTTCTTCTTAGGCAATTTAGCATGGGTTGATTGCCTAGAACTAGATGTCTCACTCTTATACATAAAAGCATGATTAGGGCCAGAGTGAGACTTCCTAAAATGAATTCTCCTAATCTTATGCTCGGGATAACCGGCAGGGTACAAAATATAACCCTCGTTATCCTGAGCCATGGGAGCCTTGCCCTTAACAAAGTTAGATAATCTTTTAGGAGGGGCATTAAGTTTGACATTGTCCCCCTTTTGGAAGCCAATGCCATCCTTGATGCCAGGGTGTCTCCCACTATAAAGCATACTACGAGCAAATTTAAAATTTTCATTATCTAGCTCATGCTCAGCAATTTTAGCATCTAATTTTGCTATATGATCATTTTGTTGTTTAATTAAAGCCATATGATCATGAATAGCATCAATGTCAACATCTCTACATCTAGTGCAAATAGAAACGTGCTCAATGGTAGATGTAGAGGGTTTGCAAGAATTTAATTCAACAATCTTAGCATGTAATATGGCATTTTCATCTCTAAGACTGGAAATGGAAGCATTGCAAACATTTAATTCACTAGCCTTAGCAATCAATTTTTCATTTTCATTTCTAAGGCTGGCAAGAGAGGTATTCAATTTTTCAATCTTAGCAAGTAAACTAGCATTATCATTTCTAAGATTGGAAATTGAATCATCACAAACATTAGCATCAACCTTAGCAATTAATCTAGCATTCTCATTCCTAAGGTTGGCAATCAAGTCATGGCAAGTGCTTAGCTCACTAGTTAATTTTTCACATTTTTTCATCTCTAGAGCATAAGCATTCTTAACCTTAACATGCTTCTTATTTTCCTTAATTAGAAAGTCTTCTTGGCTATCCAAGAGATCATCCTTATCATGAATAGTGCTAATCAATTCATTTAACTTCTCCTTTTGTTGCATGTTAAGGTTGGCAAAAAGATTAAATAAATCATCCTCATTATCACTAGAATTAGCCTCATCACTAGAGGTGGCATATTTAGTGGAGGATTTAGATTTAACCTTCTTCTTTTTGCCGTCCTTTGCCATGAGGCACTTGTGGTCGACGTTGGGGAAGAGGAGTCCCTTGTTGACGGCGATATTGGCGGCGTCCTCGTCGGAGGAGGAGTCGGTGGAGCTCTTGTCGGAGTCCCACTCCCGGCAAACATGGGCATCGCCGCCCTTCTTCTTGTGGTACCTCTTCTTTTCCTTTCTTCTCCCCTTCTTGTCATCGCCCCTGTCACTGTCACTAGAAATAGGACATTTTGCAATAAAGTGACCGGGCTTACCACACTTGTAGCAAACCTTCTTGGAGCGAGGCTTATAGTCCTTCCCCCTCCTTTGCTTGAGGATTTGTCAAAAGCTTTTGATGATTAAAGCCATCTCCTCGTTGTCGAGCTTTGAGGCGTCGATGGGGAGCCTACTTGATGTAGACTCTTCCTTTTTCTCCTCCGTTGCCTTGAATGCGACGGGTTGTGCCTCGGGCGTGGAGGAGGTGCCTTGCTCGATGATTTTCTTTGAGACTTTAATCATTAGCTCAAAGCTCACAAATTTCCCTATGACTTCCTCGAGAGACATTAGCTTGCATCTAGGATCACCTCGAATTAATTGAACTTGCGTAGGGTTAAGAAAAACGAGGGATCTAAGAATAACCTTGACCATCTCATGGTTATCCCATTTGGTGCTCCCGAGGTTGCGCACTTGATTCACCAAGGTCTTCAAGCGGTTGTACATGGCTTGCGGATCCTCTCCTTGGTGAAGCATGAAGCGACCGAGCTCCCCCTCGATCGTCTCCCGCTTGGTGATCTTAGTCACCTCGTCTCCTTCGTGTGTGGTCTTGAGCACGTCCCAAATTTCCTTTGCACTCTTCAACCCTTGCACCTTATTATACTCCTCTAGACTTAGAGAGGCGAGGAGTATAGTAGTGGCTTGGGAGTTGAAGTGATGAATTTGGGCCACTTCGTCCGAATCATAGTCTTCATCCCCTATGGATGGTACCTGTACACCAAACTCAACAATGTTCCATATGCTTGTGTGGAGTGAGGTTAGATGGTGCCTCATTTTGTCATTCCACACATTATAATCTTCACCGTCAAAAACCGATGGTTTGCCTAGTGGAACGGAAAGTAAAGGAGTACGCTTTGAAATACGAGGGTAGCGTAGGGGAATCTTACTAAACTTCTTGCGCTCATGGCGCTTAGAAGTTATGGACGACGCGTCGGAGCCGGAGGTGGATGGCGATGAAGAATCGGTCTCGTAGTAGACCACCTTCCTCATCTTCATTTTCTTGTCGCCACTCTGATGCGAATTGTGGGAAGAGGATTCCTTCTCCTTCCCTTTGTTGCGGGACTCTCCCGATGGAGCCTTCCCGTGGCTTGTAGCGGGCTTGTCGCCGGTCACCATCTCCTTCTTGGCGTGATCTCCCGACATCACATCGAGCGGTTAGGCTCTAATGAAGCACCGGGCTCCGATACCAATTGAAAGTCGCCTAGAGGGGGGTGAATAGGGCGAAACTGAAATTTACAAAGTTAATCACAACTACAAGCCGGGTTAGCGTTAGAAATATAAGCGAGTCCGAGAGAGAGGGTGAAAAACAAGTCGCAAGCAAATAAAGAGTGAGACACAAGGATTTGTTTTACCGAGGTTCAGTTCTTGCAAACCTACTCCCCGTTGAGGTGGTCACAAAGATCGGGTCTCTTTTAACCCTTTCCCTCTCTCAAACGGTCACTTAGACCGAGTGAGCTTCTCTTCTCAATCACACGGGACACTAAGTCCCCACAAGGATCACCACACAATTGGTGTCTCTTGCCTCAGTTACAATTGAGTTTGTCACAAGAAAGAATGAGAAAGAAAAGAAGCAATCCAAGCGCAAGAGCTCAAATGAACACAAATATCGCTCTCTCTAGTCATTATTGATTTGGAGTGATTCCGGACTTGGGAGAGGATTTGATCTCTTTGGTTGTGTCTAGAATTGAATGCTATAGCTCTTGTAATGTGTTGGAAGGTGGAAAACTTGGATGCAATGAATGGTGGGGTGGTTGGGGTATTTATAGCCCCAACCACCAAACTAGCCGTTTGGTGGAGGCTGCTGTCGACGGGCGCACCGGACAGTCTGGTGCGCCACCGGACACTGTCTGGTGCGTCAGCCACGTCACCCGGCCGTTAGGGTTCGACCGTTGGAGCTCTGACTTGTGGGGTCTTCTGGCTGTCCGGTGGTGCACCGGACAAGTCCTGTAGACTGTTCGGTGCGCCTGCTGCGCGTGCTCTGACCTCTGCGCGCGCAGGCGCGCATTAAATGCGTTGCAGTCGACCGTTGCACGTGAAGTAGCCGTTGCTCCACTGACACACCGGACAGTCCGGTGTGCCACCGGACACTGTCCGGTGCATACACCGGATGGTCCGGTGAATTATAGCGGAGTGGCCTCTATTTTCCCGAAGGTAGCGAGTTCAGCGTCGAGTTCCCTGGTGCACCGGACACTATTCGGTGGCACACCGGACTGTCCGGTGCGCCAGACCAGGGCACACTCGGTTGCCTTTGGCTCTCTTCGTTTGAACCCTTACTTGGTCTTTTTATTGGTCTATTGTGAACCTTTGCCACCTGTAAAACTTATAATCTAGAGCAAACTAGTTAGTCCAATTATTTGTGTTGGGCAATTCAACCACCAAAATCAATTAGGAAAAGGTGTAAGCCTATTTCCCTTTCAGACGGTCAGTATGGTTATTCTCCCTCCAGCGTCCACACGAACAACGCCATGTCGAGGCACGGTGGCACCGCCGCCGGTGTTCGTGCCCACGGCACCCTGGTGTGCTACTACCTTCCCAACCCGATACTACTTGATGCGAAAGCTTTAGCGATCTATAGAGAGGTGACATACCGGTGTTGCTGCAGCGGCAGGAGTTGTCCTTGCCAACGGTTGTGGCTCTACCTTCCAGCGTTGACGAAGGTGCTACCCGGTTCTTTGGCTATGGCTGTCCTAAGTACGATGGTAGCTCACGCTTGTTTGCAATGTATGGTTCCTCGATGGCGCGAGATGGACACGAGGGTGGTATGGGCCTGGATTTTATAAAACCCAATTCCAACCACCCTCACCGAAGATGGTGACTTGATTCTGTTACGAGGATCGCGCGAGAGGAATACGCCCTAGACTTGGGGCCCCACTTCCCGGCAGATGAAGCCATGGGTGCGTGCGCACTGAGACTGCCCCGCGGGCCCATCTTGTCGGTGATCCAAGCCAAGCGCAATTGATGCAAGCTGGGTGCAAGGCTAGCATGGGAGGGTGAGTAGGTGCTCGGTCGGCTGTTAGCGTGTGGGTCGCGCAATGTGGTTAGAAGACTGGGCCGAGATGAGGAGGTCGACCCAAAACGCATGTTTGTGTCTTTCTTTCTTTTTTGTTATTTCTTTTCTACTTTCTTTTTCTGAATCCAAATTCAAATATGACTTGGGTCACTAATTCCAAACTAAATGCAACACAACAAAAGAATCCAGCATGTATGCAAAGTTTATTTTACTTATTACTTATTTAAGTGATTGCCTATAAACGAAAGGAATATTCATTCGATTAAATAGGAAAACTTTCTATTGTTTCTTTTTCTAAGTTTCAAATTTATATTCCAAAATTTTAAAATCTCAAATTCAGTTTTCAAACATCAAAATCAAATATTACTTTTATTTGTATATCTATTTAGAACAATATGCTTTAATAAAGATTCACATACCAGAATAAATGCTAAATTTTATTTCTTGATTAACGAAGGAACTTCCTAACAACTTAAAGACATATTTTAGGGTTTACAAAATGCTTGCCTACATCCATGTTATGGTGTCCACTTAGGACAAGGGTTGCTTTCAATCCCTCTCAAGTGATCCAAAGATCGAACTTGAGTACCACAGTCTTCCTTATATCAATATGGTTCCCCTCACATGGAATCTCCGCAAGTAGGGGCGGGCCCGCTTCAATTTATAGGTATTTAAATGAATACCCAAGTTTTTGTCATCAAATTTAGTATATGTATTATATAATACACATATATACCAATTAGTTACCATACTTCATAAGATACAAACAAACATAAGATGTAGTTATGGAGACACTCAATCCTGTTCCCCGTGACCATGGTTCAAATCCCCACAACTCTCTTTTTTGCTGACGCACGGGCATACACCTCTTATTTTTATTTTCAAAGAAAACAAACTTTGTTTGGCATTTAGTCCATCACTTTTTCATTTGTGAGTCCTATATTTACTTCAGATTTCTTAAAAACTAGATTAATTCATCTTACAACATTATACAGTATGCAGTTACAGTCGATCAACAACATCATACAAAAAGTTTGTTTTATTTCATATGTCTGCATTTGTGTCAACATTTTTCTAAATTTATATAAGTAGAAACAATGTAATTCTATTATTTTATTCTCCCCATACTTATGAGCATTGTTGAATAGTTGCTTTGTTCATTTATTGAAGAGAATTCTTTTCGCAAGCCAAAGATAAAAGCATCATCACTCGTTTCAAAATGTGAAGGATCAAAAACTTGTCTTGTAATATAATCTTCATTATCATTTTTATATATAGTATCTTTTATATATTTCAAATGTTGGCTCTTATAACTAATATTGAAAATTACAATTTTTGATCAATTTTATGCCATCCAAGACTTGATTTTTTTAGTGTATATCATATATATAATACAATATAAAAATGTTTTATGTAATATATTTTAGTATTATACATACCAAACGGTTAGGCTTTATATAGTATTATACATAAAAAAAATTTACCGCTTAGCAATTTCGAATACCCATCCTTAAAATCCTAGGCCCATCACTATCCATAAGTTGTAGTCTCTTGCAGCCATACATAGATTAATGGAGTTTACAACTTAGTAACAACACAAGAGAGGTGAGAGTACACACACAAGAGCAAAACAAGAGAGAAGATCATAAGAGCGCAATGACATAGAGTCACAGGAACAACTCAGAAACGGTGCTTAGATCTTGCTAGAATCACTAGAATGTGTTGTGCCAGTATGTCGGAGTGATGTGATGATTTTGGAGTGCTCGGGTGCTGCAGAGGTGCGCCGTGGAGGTCCTTTTATAGCCTCCAAAAGGCCTCATAGCCATTGCCCCTTCCTTATAAAAAAATGCTGAAATCCAGCCTTATGTGGGGGCATCAGACCGAGTCCATGTGCCCTGGTTTCCTTAGTTGATGGGCACCGGCCCGATCTGGTGCCACGTCAGCTAAGCGCTCGCGAAGTAGCCGTTGGAGGACGATATGGCATGCCACTAGACCATGAACTATGAAGGTCCGATAAATTTTATAATTAATTCCAAAGAGTTCATTGTTCGGTCGTATAGGCAGTCAGGTGCACACCCGCACGGTCCGGTGCGTCAGGATCTTTTGGCTAATATCATGGTTTACAATGTTATATCTAAACAATGTTCTTAAAACTATAATGTTTTTAGAGCTGACCAAAACTAATGTATTATCATAACGATTGCAAAATATAATCTACTACTTATTAAGGCTGCAAGGGTAGCCTACCATTTCCATTACCATTTCCATTCCCTGTTATGTCATTCCCATTCCCTCCCTCCTCCCCGCACAGCTCATTCCCATGTTCTGCCATTCTCATTCTCTATTCTGCCTTTCCCATTCCCCTCCCCGCAAAGCCCATTCCCATTCTCATTCACACGTACAACCGACGTCTAGCTAAAATTAAAAAACACAAATGACCCCAAGGGGAATCAAACCCACGACCTCTCAAGCAAATGCGAGCAATAGCTACCGCTACACCACATGTGTGTTTATGTCTACATCTATGACAGGAAAAACATCTACTACATCTCTACCCAAGCCCACCTGCTACCCTTGCACAATGCGTAGTAGTAGATAAGTATCACCGAGATTCTTGAATTATATTTTTGGATGGAGGGAGTAGTATTTAAAGAAGAGCCTTGCATGTAATTTCTTTTTGTTTGAATAATGTTTTCAACTTAAATTTCTTTTTTGCATGCGTGACATTTATTCTCCGTAATATTTTTTTCATGGATCTGATTTGTGAGTCATTTTCATAAACCATCGCGAAGGATGAATCTATGTTTATTGCTTAGAAACCCTGAACAAACACCACTAGCAGGAGGCACTCGCGTTGGCGTCACTCATCGACGACGAGAAGAAGCTTGATGACTGCCAGTTCGACCTCTGGAAGCAGTTCTATATGTCCGCATGAGCCGCTGTGTATGACAAGCTTCGACGCAGCCATTGCTTGGATGCGGTCCAGAGCGGCTGCACCGCGTTGTCCATCGTCAAACAGGGAGACCTCATGGTCGTTGCCAAAGTCGGCGACTCTCGGGTTGTTCTGGGCAGCGCATCCAATGACAGTGCCATCACGCCGTCCAGCTCATCGTCCATCTGAAGCCCAACCTGCCATGTAAGTCGCTACTGACCGGCCATGAATTCTTGTGCGCTAGGATAACGGTCATTGCTGATGTTGTGTGAGTGTCCTCGAACATGATGTATATAGAGGAGTAGCACATCCGGTGGGATAATGGCCAGGTGTACTACCTTGCTGATGAGTATGAGGAGCACTTCGTCTGGCAGCCCAGCCAAGAGTCATCGGTACTCGCCATGTCGCGCGCGTTCGACGACTACTATATCATGGACTGTGGCGTCATCTCGGCGCCGGAGGTGACATAGAGGAAGACCAACAGCAATGATCAGTTTGTCATCCTCGCCATCGTCGGGGTAGCTTTTGTGCTAGCCTGCTTTTAATTATCTTCGCAAACACACACACTTGCCTTTTTGTTTGAGCAAGCGTGTATGGTTGTGCGTGCCTGAGAACTGACAATGTACGAGGAAACTTCTTCTGGCGGGCGTGGGACGGCTCTCCAATGATGAGACCATAGAAATCGTGGCATATATCGAAGTCTGCATGATACTGATATTTGCAATGTAGTAGTGAAACAACTAGATTAAAATAACAAAATTTATATATGGCCAGGATCACAAATAGATTATGAAACATTTTCTCATGACAATATAACACACATTTTGTATATAAGTTACCGTGGTATTATATACCTCCGTTGCAACATAAGGCCCTAAAGAGGTGCAACCGAAACCTTCTAGAAGGCAGGTCACTTTACGATTAAGTCCCTTACGGCATGTTTGGTTTGCAGGTTGTGCTGCTTTTGGAGTCATTTGGATCTGCGTATGAGCCTACGTCATCATTTGGTTTAAATCGTGGAACGATGTCGTCTGTCACTGTATTGTTCTAATAACAGACTAACACGTAGGATCAACTCACTCCGCAAGAAAGTACAGGACCACTTCATCCGGATTCTGGAGCCAGGCCACGATGGATGAGCCAAGCCGTCAGAACAAACACGCTATTAATTAACGGATGTGTTCGCTGCGGCTTAAAGCCGTACTGTTACGGCTGTTTGTACTGCTGCAGCTGCAATCAGTAGAGACAAAATACTGTAGAAGCCGCAGCCGCAGCCGGATTAAAGCCGAAAGAAGCCGCAGCGAACACAGCCAACGATTCCTCCCCAATTCCCACACGAAAACAGGTGACCTTCTAGAAGCGACAAGCGGCCCAGCCCGGTCCAACAATGCAGGCAGGCAGCGACTCGCGCGGTCGCGCCAGGCCCCAAGGCGCGAGGGATCTTCTCGCCAACTGGAGGAGGAAGCAAGCTGAGCCTCTGACCGTCTGACTTACCAGGCTACCAGCCACGACCGGGAGGCAAACGGCAAACCCCTGTCTCTTTCCCCCGTCCCAACGCGCCACCCCTACAAAACCCCCCGTCACGCCCGAGCGCTCTTCCATGCGGGGCAAGCCGCAAGCGCACGCACGCACCGGAATCCCATTGGTAAGTGGTAACCCAGTGGCATCTCGGTGTTGTGGTGCGGGGCGCGGATTGGTAGGGGAGCAGGAGGCGGCGGCGGCGGCGGCAGCGGCAGGGATAGCGAGATGGACGCGGCGGGGGACATTCAGAAGGTGGCGAGTATGCGGCGGGGGGACAGCGGCTCCATGTGGCGGCGAGGCGACGACGTGTTCTCGCGCTCGTCAAGGGAGGAGGACGATGAGGAGGCGCTCCGCTGGGCCGCGCTAGAGAAGCTGCCCACCTACGACCGCATCCGCCGCGCAATCGTCCCGCTCGGCCTCGGCGACGAGGCGGAGGCGCCCGGCAGCAAGGGGCTCGTGGACGTCGACGTGCTCAGCCTCGGCCCGCGCGAGAGGCGGGCGCTGCTGGAGCGCCTGGTCCGCGTCGCCGACGAGGACAACGAGCGATTCCTACTCAAGCTCAAGGACCGCATCGACAGGTACCCCTCCTCACCTGCTCCGCGACGAGCCGCGCCGCGCGCGGTTGCCCTCGCTCGAATTCGTATTGCTCACCGGGTGTCTAACGATCTCCGCGCGCGCGCGTGTTTGATTGGTGTAGGGTCGGTATCGACATGCCCACGATCGAGGTGCGGTTCCAGAACCTTGAGGCGGAGGCGGAGGTGCGCGTCGGCAGCAGCGGCCTCCCCACCGTCCTCAACTCCGTCGTCAACACGGTCGAGGTACGCGCGCCATTGCACCCGTTAGTTCCTGCCTATATATATCCGATAGCGAAAGACGATCGATTTTGAACTTTGGTCCGTGCGCCTCTTTGTTCGACGCAGGAAGCGGCGAACGCGCTGCACATACTGCCTAGTAGGAAGCAGATCATGCCTATTCTCCACGACGTCAGCGGGATCATCAAGCCTCGCAGGTAGTTCAGTAAAACAATCGCTCTTCTGTTGTTTTCTTTTTTGTCCTCAAGGACGTCAAATTATTTTCCATCTACAGAGTCGATATGTTTTTTTTTTTTTGAGAGAGAGAGAGTTGGTAGTCTACTAGTCTGGGACTGGGACTACAAGGATTCGATTTCTTCGCTTCCTCGACCAGTCAACCTCACGTTCTTTTATATTGATGCAGGTTAACACTTTTGTTGGGTCCGCCTGGATCAGGGAAGACCACTTTGTTGCTCGCTTTGGCCGGAAGGCTTGACAAAGATCTCAAGGTAGTACAAAATGCATCCTTATATACTTAACAGTCTGCATTATCTCGTTCATCACATGCATTTTATCGACATCTATTTTAATTTGTTATGAACTTGTGCGCAAAACTCGGCATTCTAGAAACAGGACATCTTTCATAGGCAACTGCTTTATGCTTTGTACGAACTACTCTAATGAAACATACACTGGCTAATGTTGTGGTGAAACACGGTGCAGTTTTCAGGCAAAGTGACCTACAATGGTCACGAGATGACAGAGTTTGTTCCTGAGAGGACGGCCGCATACATCAGTCAGCATGACCTCCACATAGGAGAGATGACTGTGAGGGAGACGCTTGCATTCTCTGCACGCTGCCAGGGTGTTGGCTCCCGTTTGGGTACAATTCCAACCAATTAATACACGATACATGCGTATGCATTTGTTCTGCTTGCCTACCATGTACAGTAGGATTTACTTTATTCATTGATATTTTTATCGGATCTTGCTTCTTTCCTTTATATTGTTAGATATGCTGACTGAGCTGTCGAGGCGAGAGAAGGCTGCCAATATCAAGCCTGATGCTGATATTGATGCATTCATGAAGGCATGCAATCCTGAATAAATCCAGTTGTTTTTTTATCGTATACTATGTTTCCATGAATAATTGGCCTATCATAATTAAAACTAAGTATGGTTTTCCTGCTTAATTTAATTAGGCGGCTGCACTGAGTGGGCAAGATGCTAATGTGGTCACTGACTATATTCTGAAGGTATAAATTGCAACTTTTAGCCTCAAATCGAGCAATTTTAGATTTGACATACTCAAATCTGTCTTAATTATGTACTCTACTTGCTGCAGATATTAGGACTAGAGATATGTGCAGACACAATGGTAGGGGATGAGATGCTCAGGGGCATATCTGGTGGACAACGGAAGCGTGTTACAACTGGTAAAACCTTGTTTTATACACATATAGGTCAAGAACATGGGCTTTGCTTAAGTTATTTCTGAATTATATCATTTGAATGTTTCATAAAGGTGAGATGCTGGTTGGGCCAGCCAGGGCGCTTTTCATGGACGAGATCTCAACTGGGCTTGATAGTTCAACTACATTTCAAATTGTGAACTCGCTGAGGCAGTCCATTCACATCCTCGGTGGCACAGCTGTTATCTCCCTACTGCAGCCGGCACCTGAGACTTATAACTTGTTCGATGACATCATACTCCTCTCAGATGGTCAGGTTGTCTATCAGGGTCCCAGAGAAGAAGTGGTTGAGTTTTTCGAGTCTGTAGGTTTCAGATGCCCTGAGAGGAAGGGTGTCGCTGACTTCCTGCAAGAAGTATGTACCATGCCACCATATTTAAGTATACATAACCGCATAAAGTTCTTGTTATCTTATCTCCTTTGAAATGCTGGGCAGGTGACTTCGAAAAAAGATCAGAAACAGTACTGGGCGCGACCTGATGAGCCCTACAGGTTTGTGTCTGTGAAGGAACTTGCGACTGCATTCAAGTCATCCCACACAGGGAGAGCTTTAGCAAATGAGCTTGATGTTCCGTTCGATAAGAGCAAAAGCCACCCAGCCGCACTAACCACCACAAGGTATGGTGTGAGTGGCAAGGAGCTGCTCAAAGCAAACATAGACCGGGAGATCCTTCTCATGAAGAGGAACTCTTTTGTCTACATGTTCAGAACCTTCCAGGTGACTCACAAGACCAAACAATAGTATCATCGTTGGCATGTAGGGAAAAAAATAACTGAAACATAACTGACTCTTTGCTGCTCTGGCATTATAGCTGATGGTGATGTCAATCATTGCAATGACTCTCTTCTTCCGTACGAAGATGAAGCATGACACAGTGAATGACGGGGGTATCTATATGGGCGCACTCTTCTTTGGTGTGCTTATGATCATGTTCAATGGCTTATCTGAGCTGGCGCTAACTGTCTTCAAGCTGCCTGTATTCTTCAAGCAGAGGGATCTCCTTTTCTTTCCGGCATGGTCCTACACTATACCTGCATGGATCCTCAAGGTACCCATCACATTTATCGAGGTTGGCGGTTATGTATTCTTGACATACTATGTCATTGGGTTCGACCCAAATGTCGGCAGGTGAGATTTTCTGATTGTTTAAATGTTTATCCTTAGCCATTCATATTAAACTAGTAATGTACTATGAATGTTCTAACAGTAATAGTTGCCCCCAGGTTCTTCAAGCAGTATCTGCTTCTGTTAGCAGTCAATCAGATGACAGCAGCACTCTTCCGGTTTGTTGGTGGGGTATCGAGGAACATGATTGTTGCTAATGTCTTCGCATCGTTCATGTTGCTGGTTGTCATGGTGTTGGGAGGATTTATTCTAGTAAGAGGTTAGAACTCATCTTTCTCTATCTTTGTAATTCTTTGCAACGTAGCTTCTTAAACCAATGCTTCTCTGTATTTTGTCTTGCAGATAAAGTGAAAAAATGGTGGATCTGGGGCTACTGGATCTCCCCAATGATGTATGCACAAAATGCAATTTCAGTGAATGAGATGTTGGGTCACAGCTGGGACAAAATATTGAATAGCACTGCATCCAACGAGACCCTAGGTGTGCAAGTCCTTAAGTCCCGTGGAGTATTCCCAGAAGCAAAGTGGTACTGGATTGGCTTTGGTGCTATGGTTGGGTTCACCATACTCTTCAACGCTCTTTTCACTCTTGCTCTTACATACCTTAAGCGTGAGTAACTCCCAAACTGTTTTTCTCATTGTTCCTGGATTTCAAAGTATTTGAACCTGTGGAGTGTGAATGGTTCCATCTTGTTAATTTCCAGCATATGGCAACTCCCGGCCATCTGTATCCAAAGAAGAGCTGAAGGAGAAGCATGCAAACATCAAAGGGGAGGTTGTGGATGGCAATCACTTGGTATCAGTCAACCCTGAAACTGATTCAGCAATCATGGAAGATGATTCTGCCTCGACTAAAAAGGGAATGATCCTCCCATTTGTCCCGCTCTCGGTCACCTTTGACAACATCAAATACTCTGTCGACATGCCACAGGTGAAATATAGAAAGTTGATCTCTTACACAAGAAATGCAATTTTATAACTATTTTGTAACCATGGTCATGAAATTAAATTCAGGAAATGAAAGGACAAGGTGTACAAGAAGATCGTTTGGAGCTCCTGAAAAGTATCAGTGGATCTTTTAGGCCTGGTGTGCTGACTGCACTGATGGGCGTCAGTGGTGCAGGAAAAACTACTTTGATGGATGTGTTAGCTGGGAGAAAGACAGGTGGCTACATTGAAGGAGACATCCGCATTTCAGGATACCCGAAGAAACAAGAGACCTTTGCACGTGTATCAGGATACTGTGAGCAAAATGATATCCACTCGCCACAGGTGACAGTCTATGAGTCCCTGCTTTTCTCAGCATGGCTCCGGCTTCCCAAGGACGTCGATTCAAACAAAAGAAAGGTTTGCACCACGAAATAGTTGCAATTTCCACCCTTAGAAGGATACTTGGTAGATAGTTACTCACCATTATATGTGCAGATCTTCATTGAGGAGGTGATGGAGCTCGTGGAGCTCAAACCACTGAGAAATGCTTTGGTTGGACTTCCTGGAGTGAATGGTCTGTCAACTGAGCAGAGGAAAAGGCTTACCATTGCTGTGGAACTTGTTGCGAATCCATCAATCATCTTTATGGATGAGCCAACCTCAGGGCTTGATGCCCGAGCAGCTGCAATTGTGATGCGGACGGTGAGGAACACTGTTGATACTGGTAGAACTGTGGTCTGCACGATACATCAGCCTAGCATTGACATATTTGAAGCATTTGATGAGGTGAGTGAGATTTCGCATAAGATTACTTCCATCTACCCTCTACTTTCTAGTCAGCGTTTGGTCATACTTGTTTTCTGTGGCTGGTTTTCCAAACCTTGAACTATGTTGCAACCTGTAGTGTCTAAAATGTTTGATCAATGCATCCAGCTTTTCCTAATGAAGCGTGGTGGGGAAGAGATCTATGCTGGTCCACTTGGACATAATTCTTCAGAACTAATCAAGTATTTTGAGGTAAGTGATATTACAAGAATCTGATAATGCATCGCTGAAATTCCTTCAAAATTACTGAGAAGATCATGTGGTTTCATTTTATCCAGGCGATTCAAGGGGTCAGCAAAATTAATGATGGCTACAATCCAGCAACATGGATGCTGGAAGTGACCACAATTTCTCAGGAACAGATTCTAGGTGTTGATTTCAGTGACATATACAAGAAATCTGAACTCTACCAGTAAGTAACTTACAAGCCTTACTAGTCACTTCATCTTTGAGCATAAGGATAGGTGGTTGTATTAACAACTAGGGAAAACTCTGATCAATTAAATTAAAATTAATTACAGCAGACTAAACTTACCCAGCAAAATGGAGTACCAGTTTGTACACACCAATGCGCTTTACACTTTTTAGTATTAACCAACCTTCTCCGGCTGGGCTCATCAGAGAAATTTAAAAGAAAATTTTCTTTGTATCTAAAGAAGAACATTGTGTTTTGCTAGCTAAATACTTTTGCATAATGGGAATTGCCCGGGCTCTTCAAAGCTTTTGGCTCGGCTACTGTCTCCAGGGAATTTCTGCAGTAGATGATGTGTTGCTTGTTACATTTTACAGGAGGAACAAGGCCTTGATAAAGGAATTGAGCCAACCAGCACCAGGTTCAACTGACCTGCATTTCTCTAGCAAGTACGCGCAGTCTTTCAATACACAATGCGTGGCTTGCCTGTGGAAGCAGAACCTGTCATACTGGAGGAACCCTCCTTATAATACCGTGAGGTTCTTTTTCACTGGCATAATTGCTCTCCTCCTTGGCACCATCTTTTGGGACCTAGGCAGCAAAGTGTAAGTCATAGCTGTACCATTTCTCATGGCAAACAAGTGGCTTGGCCTTCAGTTTTTTTTTTAAAAAAAAATCGCGTTTTGCTTCTTAATCCAGGTATACATCACAAGATTTGTTAAATGCCATGGGATCAATGTACTCTGCGGTGCTGTTCATCGGGGTCATGAATTGTACCTCAGTTCAGCCAGTGGTGGCCGTGGAGCGGACAGTCTTTTACCGTGAAAGAGCTGCCGGCATGTACTCAGCTTTCCCATATGCATTTGGCCAGGTGAGGGCCCGTTCGGTTGTACCGGAATAAACCAGGATTCGTTCCAGCTCATCAAAATCTATATAAATTAGAGAAGTAATCCGGCTAGGAATCAATCCAAGGCTCCAATCCCTAAAAACCGAACAGGGCCTGAATGTTTCTCCTGGAAATCAATTTCACACGTCTTTTTTCCTGCTGCTTGTTGGAGCAGTCCACTGATCTAACCAAGCTGTCTCCTTGCAGGTTGTCATTGAGCTCCCATACGCACTGGCTCAGGATATCTTATACGCTGTCATAGTGTACTCCATGATCGGGTTTGAGTGGACAGTTGCTAAGTTCTTCTGGTACCTCTTCTTTGGGTACTTCACGCTGCTCTACTTCACATTCTATGGAATGATGACCGTCGGGCTGACGCCTAACTACCACATCGCTGCGATCGTCTCCGCGGCATTCTACGCCATCTGGAACCTCTTCTCCGGATTCGTCATCCCCCGACCGGTAAGACAAGACCTCCTCATGCCTCACTGCAACTTTTTCTTTATGGTTTCCAAGAGCTCATTCCCGTTCTTGCCTGCCGCTACCTTCAGAAAGTGCCGATCTGGTGGAGGTGGTACTGCTGGATATGCCCCGTGGCGTGGACGCTGTACGGGCTTGTGGTGTCACAGTACGGTGACATCATGACGGAGATGGACGACAAAAGGACCGTGAAGGTGTTCGTTGAGGATTACTTCGACTTCAAGCACAGCTGGCTGGGGTGGGTGGCCGCCGTGGTGGTGGCATTCGGGGTGCTCTTTGCTACCCTGTTTGCCTTTGCCATCATGAAGCTTAACTTCCAGAAGAGATAACGACGAAAGGAGATCGGAAATCACCTCCTGGACAAGTGATTTTGCATTGGTTGGGTCGTGCAGGTAGATTGGGCTTGTGCATATTCTGCTCCTTTTCTGGGAGTATGATGATGTAGTATTTTGTAAAGAATAGTTTGCACATCTAGTAAATTCTGTACGCGTGTAGTCCCTTGGAAAGGATCAGTTGGAGAAGGCGAGGAAATACCTCGTGCGTTGCTGTTGACTTAAGCATACAAGTAGTACCTCCGTTCTCGAATATTTGTTTGATTATCGCTCGTTAATTCATCTTTTAAGTAAACCGAAAGGGAATTAGGTCTACACTTATTTCCTAATTGATTTTGGTGGTTGAATTGTCCAACATAAATAATTGGACTAACTAGTTTGCTCTAGTCTATAAGTTCTACAGGTGTCAAAGGTTCACAAAAAGTCAATAAAAAGACTAAGAATGGGTTCAAACAAAGAGAGCAAGGGACAACCGAAGGCTGCCCTGGTCTGGCGCACCGGACTGTCCGGTGTGCCAGTGTCCGGTGCACCAGGGGACTCAAGCGGAACTCTTCACCTTCGGGAAATCTCAGAGGCGCTTCGCTATAATTCACCGGACTGTCCGGTGCCCTAGGGGAGAGCGACTCTGAACTCGCCAGCTTCGGGAATCCGCTCCGCTAAAATTCACCGGACTGTCCAGTGTAACACCGGACTGTCCGGTGAGCCAGCGGAGCAACGACTACTTCGCGCGCAATGGTCGACTGCAACACATTAAATGCGCGCCAGCGCGCGCAGAGGAGCAGAGCATGCGCGGATGGTACACCGGACAGCCTACAGGGCCTGTCCGGTGCGCCACCGGACAGCCAGGCGGGCCCACAAGACAGAGCTCTAACGGTCGGAACCCTTCGGCCAGGTGACGTGGCTGGCGCACCGGACAGTGTCCGGTGGCGTGCGACAGACAGTCTCCCAACGGCCACTTTTGGTGGTTGGGGTTATAAATACCCCAACCACCCCACATTCAAGGCATCAAGTTTTCCACCTTCCAACTACTTACAAGAGCTCTAGCATTCAATTCTAGACACACCAAAGAGATCAAATCCTCTCCCAATTCCACTCAAAGATTTAGTGATTAGAGAGAGTGATTGTTGTGTTCATTTGAGCTCTTGCGCTTGAATTGCTTCTTTTTCTCATTCTTTCTTGCGATCATCTCAATTGTAATCAAGGCAAGAGACACCAATTGTGTGGTGGTCCTTGCGGGGAAGTTTGGTTCCCGTTTGATTGAGAAGAGAAGCTCACTCGGTCCGAGGGACCGTTTGATAGAGGGAAAGGGTTGAAAGAGACCCGGTCTTTGTGACCACCTCAACGGGGAGTAGGTTTGAGAGAACCGAACCTCGGTAAAACAAATCCTTGTGTCTCACTTCTTTATTCGCTTGCGATTTGTTTTTACGCTCTCTCTCGGACTCGCATTATATTTCTAACGCTAACCCGGCTTGTAGTTGTGATTAACTTTGTAAATTTCAGTTTCGCCCTATTCACCCTCCCTCTAGGCGACTTTCATAAACCGTGACAAATAAAAAAAGAACGGAGAGAGTACTGTTTTAGGACAAAGGGAATAATTTATAAACAGCCAATTATTACAAAATTTTCAGCACAATTGCTAATTAGCTCATTAGCATATAAAGGTAAAAAAACACAACTTCAGTTCATTAGATAGCACATCCAGCTTAGGAACTATGCATGCAAGTAGTATATTTAAAGTGGCTATGCTGCTGCTCAATTATGCATGCAACCATCTATAGTTAACTGTCTACATATACTTTTTAGGTTATCAAATGGAGCAACTCTAGCAATCCTTTATTTAGGTTCGCAAAACTAAATAAATGTAAAAGTCAGATATTTTTTCTTCTAGTAAAGCTTCTACTAGTAGAGCCCATAAATTTAAGGCCCCCTCAAATCCTCTCCTTAACTCTCATTTCAAACAATGGTTGCGGTCGTTCTCCATCTCATGTCCATACAGAATTTCAGCCGGACACTTATAGCGGAGACAGCAGGGTGTATCCGAGAGACGTCGAAACTGGAAGACCGCTTGCGCGTAGAGAAGACCTGATGCTATCTACAAGAGTTACCTGTTCGGGAGCTTAGCTCCCGCGTGGGCTACTCTTGCGTGGGCTCCGACGAGGATTTAAAAAAAGTTTGCGTGCTTATTGATGCTTGGTAAAAATATCGCCCCGTCAATTAAAATTTATATCTCTATCATATTAAAGCTTCCATATTTATATTGCTATCTTTGGTTGTGTGTTTAATCTTATTAGCTTATTAGTTATAGGCTAGTAGATAGGTATGGAATCTAGGTTGCAAAACTTATTTTTGCAGTAGAAATAACAACACTTAGTCAAAATTTTAGTTGTACATATGAATGCTTAGTTATCTTCATAGATTTTGATTAAGGAAAAAATAGAGGTCATAGATTAGTGTAAAAAATAGATTGCCCAATTCATCTCTCTTAGACGTCATCGTTCCTTTCACTCTCGTCCAGATAATTCCGTGGATAGCCTCAAGCCATTTACACACAAGTGGTGCTCTGGTTTCGATCTCTCTCGGATGCTCTCTGTCGTCTCTAATATTGAATTTTTGGCTGAAACATCATGGACCTTGTTCCCTTTGGTATATGGTGATAGCCACACCACAATCACAGTTGGTGTGTGATCTTACAAGACTTACAAGCCCCACTCAATACAAAAACAATGGTGCGCAAGCACCAAGGATTTGATGGTGTCTAACCTCACTTCTAATCACTATGCAAAACTTGGAACAAGCACTAATGAAGCGGTCTAACTTAATTATGCACTTCACAAAAGCACGTAGGCTAATCATCAGATGATCTTTAAGCACCCAGATGTCTAGAGCTATAGAATGGAGACTTCACTCTCTAGCAATGTTTCTCAGCTTCTACACTTCTCAAATGGCTGGTTGGGATGGTATATATAGCCAATCAAGTCCAAAATTAGCCATTCAAAGCAATACAATTTTTTGCGTACTCATCGAACACTCCAGTAAAGGCATCAAACATGCTGATGCGTGTCCACGTCAGCTAGTTGTTGGAACTAGCCATTGTTAACTGTTTGAGTAAGAGCATCTAGTGTTTTGGTCGGTGTTACACCAAACACGTCCAATGTATTGTAGCTCTTATTGGATTGTTGGGCAACCTCTATGAGTACCTTGCAAATGGGGTATCCGATGGCACACCAGACATTTCAAGTGTCTTATGGATTTTTCAAAATATGTTGTAGACCTCTCTGAGTTTCGTATTTGGTGCTCCATCTGGTGCACACCTACATGTCTGGTGCACACCTGCATGCCTAGTATACTCTATTTCTATAGCCTTTTCTTTAGTATAGTGCAACTCAATATCAGATATGTTATTCAGTGCATCATTGGACACGTCTAATGTGTAGCCTGTTTTCTTTGTTTCTTCATATCCCTTCATCTAGGCTTCTTTCATCTTGTGCCTTGGAATCTTGAATGATCTTTATAGGTCTTCAATGAGTCTTCTAATGTCTTGCTTGTGTTGATTTTCTCGATCATCACTTCACCTTCGTCTAAGTCCATGTTACACCCTTTGAACTATAACCAAAAACAATACCAAATAATGTTAGTCCAAATGATTATGTTGATCATCAAACACCAAAACTCTATAATCAAATGAGCCTCAGTCAATTTTATTTATAGTGTGATATGTTGATCATGTATTGTCAAGGTCAAAAAATTTATAGTTAGTTACTAAGCTTTTGGGCACCAAAATAGGCTTATTCATTGAGCCCACAATCGATACACCAATGAACTTAGCATGAACACTATTAGCACCCTTGTAAAGTAAATAGCAAGAATCAAACTTAATGGAGGATATGGTAGTGTTCTTGTTCTTGAAATTTATTTCCAAATACCTCGCTTGCTTGCCCTTGTTGTAATAGGTACCATTACTCCTCACAAATTGAGTCTTGTGAGAAGCACATGCTTTCTTGCCACACTTTGGAACATATCATAGCCAAATTTATTAAGAGAGAACCTTTGGCTACTTAAGCACTTAAACAAGTGGGCATCTCCACCATATGCCTTTCAAAGCATATATGTGAGCTCATTTACCTCCTCCATGAAAGTCGCATTCTCAACAATAAGAGTGAAATCATAAGTGAAACCATCAATTATAGGAGATGTGTTTGTGCTACAAGGGCTAGTGGGAGCAGCAATAATAGGGGTATATATTCATCTATAATATCACAAGTGACCCCCTACATTAGCTATTTTAATAGACTTCTTTTGAACATGGAGAGGGGAATGAGCTCCCGTTAACTTCTCATGAATCTATAGTAAGAGCCTCATGAGTAGCTAAATGCTCCTCAAAGGTTTTGTCAAGAGCTTTGTGTCTCTTGTGCAACTCTTTGAATTCTTCCCTCTTCTTGTTCATGAGGGAATAAGCCTCTTGCAATAGCCCAATGAGTTTATCCTTATTGGGATCCTCATCCTCACTATCACTAGTACTCATCATATTGTACTCAGGGGCGAATTTGGGCCCCGGGCCACCTGGGCCATGGCTCGGGGCATAGCCCAAAAGTCCTCTTGTATATATGTTTTTTCACGCAAAAAAATCTAGCCCAAAATACATTTCAGACCAAAAATGTGGTCCAAAAGACCTCCTGCTTGCAGCGATTGAGCCTGGCGCTGGCAGCCTCTCTCAGTCCCTCAGGTCACGGAACACATGCTCTTCCAATTATTTCGCAAACCTACGCGGTTGCGCTTCCTATGTTGCTAGTGGCGCGGTCGCCTCCCTCCAGTCCTCTATCGCTCTCCACGCCTTCAAGCTCCATGGATCCGGTAAGGGCACAAGATAGCAACCTCCGAGGCGGCCAGGCAGGCTCCGACTTGGGCATCCACCACTGCTAGTCTAGCCTCCGCCAGTCCGCCTCCAGCCTCCCTATGACCCTGTAGTAGTGTCGCACGCGACCTGCACTAGCGCCGCGCCACTTCTCAAATCCACTTCTGTCATTACATCTTCTCCCAAGCTATACAACTTCCTCAAATTCCCTTTCTTTTCTTATTCATTGGCGAGGGAGGAGCCTCCCTGGCCAATGGGCAGCGACCACCTGAGCGATGAGCGCTATGTGCTGAGTGCTAACTGTCTGCTGCCATGTGCCCATGATTCTCCCCTATTGTGAGTAATTGTTCCTAAATGTCTTATCCCCTTTCCCTACCTGCCATAGTTCCACTGGATTGTTTTAAATGTCACTACCACATTCTTAAATATGTATCGTTCGCTAGTTTATTTTTGAACTAAAGCGTGAAAAATGAAAAGATGGAGTAGTACATCATTACATTTGTAGAGTGGTCCGGGGCGTTAATTTTATGGAGCTCCACCACTGATTGTACCTTTGGATACATGTTCATGAATCATTATGAAGAGGTATTACTATAAAAGATAGAAGGCGTCTTATTGATGGTGATACTTGGAAGTGCTTTCCCTTCTTTGTGCTATTCTTGTCATCATCACTATCATCACTCACTTGAAGCATCATAGTCCCACTAAACATAATAAGCATGGCCCTTCTTCTTATTAAAGGTCATATTCTTGCCTTCCTTATCACCCTTCTTCTTCTCCTTAATTTTCCTTCTTGTCATTATCATCATTTTTAGGACCATCTGCTATAAGGTGGTCATGGCTACCACACTTGTAGCATCTTACTTCCTCTTTTCTCTTCGAAGATGATCTGCTTCTCCTACAAACATAACCCTTTTTCTTCAAGCATTTTCCAAATCTTCTCACAAAAAGAGTCATTTCTTCATCATCCTCATTTGAGATTGAGCAAGCTTCATCATCACTTGATTAATCTTTCCTCTTGCTCTAGCCCTTTGATGAGGTGGTGGCTTTGAATGCCATAATATTCTTCTTGTCACCTCATTTTGCTCCTCCACCCTTTACTCATGATACGTGTCCTCAGCGATCACATCACTTAGTACTTAGGTAGGGATGATTTTTTAAGCCTCCTCTCACAATAATTGTGACCTATTATGTCAAGCCGGTGAGGCAAGAATCTCATAACTAATGGGAAAATCCTCATAATTCACCTTGTGTCCTAAGTTCCTAAGGTCATTCACAATCACATTGATGCTATGGAACATTTTTGGCACACTATCGCTATCCAACATCTTGAACCTTGCAACTAGTCTTTAAAGATGTAGACTTTGCTTCTTTGACTTCTTTGACTGTCAAAGTGCCCTCATATGAATCCTTAAGCCTCTTCCACACTTGAAATGCAAACTAAAGATCCTTGATTGACTCAAACACTTTGGGGTCAAGTGCTTCATAGATAACATTGAGTGCTCCATGATTGATGTCAAGCACCACAAACTTTGATACAACTCCCAAATTTTTATATTCATATCCTTGAGGTCTAAGCACATTCTACTCTTCAACTAATCATCAAAGTGTAGTGTCTTACCCACATGGTTTATCGTGGTCATATTTACACCATAGTCTATTACACCTTGAAATTGATAATGGCTTGGCTATGCTACCACTTCAAAGGATCTAGATGGTTAGAGGTGTGTGCAATAGACTATAAAAATTTACCTACAAAAACACATCACTAAAGCTAAGGTTTATTAGTATAATATAAAGCCCTACTAGCAAATACTTAGCAATATATATAATTCACCTAATGCAAGCTCCTACCCAATTCTAAGAGATTGGTTTCTACTTTAAATCCCAACAACAAACAGGCTACTATTAGAAAGAACTATAGTAGAGAACTACTAAGCAATGTAGCTATCACTAGCTATCATTATAACTACTACTAAGCTATTCTAGCCAGCTAGGCAAAAAGCTAACACTCATAAGAAAGATATGAATGTAAATATAAGTGAGAGTGGTGATCAAACTAGCAAGGGAAAGATACAACATATGATTTATCCATGTGGTTTGGTTGCTTGCCAACAACTTAGTCCATGTTATGGTGAGTCACCAGTGATGACTCGAGTGCTAACTAGCATGGAAAGCTATACCCACACCTTGGGTGCCTCAAGAATCAATCAAATGGTCCACTCTAAACTAGCCAAGTGTTTTCCAATAGAGTATCCCTTTACACTCTAGGAAGTGGGATCAAAACCTCACACAATAATCAACTAGTTGGATGTGAAGAATAGTCACTAATCTTCCTCAATGACAAGCTGCTCCAAGACATATAGGTGGTGGAAACCACTAAGAATAACGAGAAAACTGTAGATTTATTGATCAACTAATGCATTATATGCAATAACCCAATGCAAATGTAATAGATCTCTCATAATCTAAATTTGGATGAGCATAAGACAGAGATGAGTGAGGTGTTCTTAGTTGCTCACAAGGATGTCATAGTGCTTAGAGTGCAAATAGAGTTGGCCACCAAATGACCAACTTCTATTTATATCTTTGCCCCTTGAGAGCTAGACATAGGGTGATCCTTAATGTGAAGTATGTGTAGGCATCCAATTAGTCCAATGTCCACTAGATTACCTATAAACATCTTGCCAACACATAGTTTGGTGCTTCTCTATTATTGTCATCGAATCAATTCGATGACTTCCCAACATTCATAAATTGAAATTGATCATTGGAGCCCAACAGTAAAATTTACTTACAATGTATAGCCTGATGAGCATCGAATTAATCACATTAGATTAATATGGTGGTTTTCAAAAACTATGCAGAGATATTTTTGGGTCACTGGAGTATGTCTTTGATGTTTTCATTTTTTAAATGTTAAACGATATCATAGTAAAACTTAATAATAATAATGAATTTTTTTAATAAGATGAACTAGTCAAACTTGGGGTAAAAAAGTTGTAGTCACCTAGATTATCTAAATTAGATGTTAGCGCAAAATATAGATCAAATTTGGGGTGGATAGGTGATACCTAAAATTCACAAATTAAAAACAGACCTGATCTAACTAGATGTTAGCGCAAAAATATAGGTCAAATGAGAGTGAGAGAGAAGAGAAATTCTTTCACTCGATTGCTCTTTTAGATGCGGAATTAACTTAGAGAAATATCACAAGTGAAATCAAGAACTTAGAATAAGAGAGGAAGAATAAATCGCAAGCAAAATAAAGCACACAAGACATGATGATTTTTATCGTAGTTCAGCTTGCTTACATCCACGTTGTGGTGTCCTAAAGGACAAGGGTGGCAGCCAACGCTTCTCAAATGATCCAATGATCAACTTGAGGCCACAAATTTTCCTTACCAATATCTCCTCACAAGTATCTCCACAGATCAGGGTCTCTTGCAGTCGTACACAAGTTGATCGGAGTTACAACTCCAAAGAACGGCGAGAGGGAGGAGTAGAATGCACACAAGAGCACAAGAACAACACCACAAATCAAGAACACAAGCGCGCAACAGCAACACAACTCTATCTCACTATAAAGGGTGTTCAGATCACTGTGGTGTGTTTTACTAATGCGTAGGAATGAAGTACTTGCTTTTGAGGTACTTGGTGTACTGTGGAGGTTGAGATGGGGAGCTATTTATATCCCCAAGCCTCCAAATAGCCGTTGAAGTTTCCTCCAAAAATTGCTCTACGCAGTGGCACACCGGACTAGTCCGGTGCACCACCGGCCGGGAACAGTAGCACACCCTCTGGGATCCTGATTGGGCCCTTCCATCTCGAGCTAGCACCGGACTGGCCCGGTCTATCACCGGACCGCCACGTGTCGCTCGACCATTGAAGTAGCTGTTACATGCCCGAAGTGGTCGTTGTCGCGAGGTCTGGTGTACCACTGGACCACTTACTATAGACGATCCATTGATTTTATGGATTTTCCCAAAGCTGAGTAGTTCCATACGAGTACGAGGGGGTTCAGTGCACCAGACCTAGGTTCTATGCCTCAGATAAAAGTTCTTTGAAGGGGCTCCGTGGATAGACAATCCAATGAGCCCCAAATCAGCCCAGACTTTGTTCTTTTGAGAAAATCTTCTCCACTTTGCATAGGCTGGTCTTGGGAGCTATTCTATGACTTAGACAAACATATTCAAAGTATGTTCAACATGCCTCAATCATAGGTTCATACATTGAGCTCATCTACCTTTCAGATTTCATGTTCCTGTTCCAACTCAAAACAAGTCCAAAAAGCACTTTTTGCTAGAAACTAGGTTAGAGAGCAAACCAAAGTGCTAAAAGCATTCTAATAAGTGAATGCAACATATTCAAAGGTTCAAACCTTGATGTTTTACCCTTTTAATAATGTTGCACTTTCTAGCCTCGCTTTAGCTCATTTGGACCTGGAATCTTCAAATTGCACTTGAGTGAACATATGCTCATCCACTTAGCAAACCAGTTAGTCCAAGATGTGTTGGACATTCAATCACCCAAACTTATAGAAATGGCCTAATTTCCCCCTTTCCTTTCAAAAGTCAAGCGAATTATAAATTAGAACGGAAGGAGTATACATCTGTCTTATTTTATTTGTGGCTAAAGCAGATGGATCACTGGACTAGACAAGGTTCCCAATCTACAATAGCACAAAGCAAAGAATTCCTTGGCCATTTATCTATACCCATATATAACCCAACAGTATTAACTTTATTAAACCCACTCAATCAAATCACCCCTACACCTGTAATCTCCCCTAAATCCACCAAACGAATTACACCCACACATATCACACCCTCAAAACAAACAGTTGAGATCGTTGGATAATTCTCCTCTCTTACTCAAATCAAATGGTTAATGTCATTTGGATCATCCTTCCTCCTCCCTCTCCCCCTCCCTCTCACTCGCGTCGCCGCTACCAGCATCTCCCTAGTACGTGCAGTACATGATCCAAATGTTTATTCACAATTTGTTTGAGCTCTTAACTATTTTTAGTTCAAAATGAATAGAAAGTGTTCGATTCTAATATGATCTGATCCTTAAATTTTAGTAAAAATATTTAGAGCCCATTGCCACCCCTGCTCTCTCGTGACGCCACCTATAGCCCCTCCCCTCCCCTCAGGTTCTCATCTACAAAAGCAGAAAACAAACGCCTTACCCACTTATTGCGTTTGCAAGGGCATGGCTTTTACCTAACTACTAAAAAACTGCTTCATTATACCACGATATGGGACAAAATTTAGGAATCCGCTTATGTAATAAAACCGATCCACTAAGGGATTAAGCAACGGTGTAGTATCAGATCCCAAAGATAGTAAGTTCTTTTTTCTTTCTTATGGAAAAAGGTCTTTCCAGGATTCTATAGAAATTTCATATATGAAAGAAACGAAACCGAGATAGTTACCTTTTAGAAAATTCGAACAGCTACACGTTCACACGGGTCATGTTGAGAGCGAGCTACATGTAGCATGTTAGACTATCTCCAACGGCTTTTTCTATCCTATCACTTATTTCAAACTTGGTGAACAATTTATAAAACAATGTTTTGTATTATCATATGCACGATCTGCTGAGCAAGAATCTTATACAGGTAGCAGCATAGCTTAGAGAGTGTAATATGATAAGATGAAGAGACAGAGAAATAGTAGATCGTAAACTTATGCATAAAAACAAAAAAAAAGTCTCGACAAACAAATAGTCCACCGATGAATTAACTACTATACCGAGTGAGTTGTTGGTAGATTGACTATACGAGTGACTTGCTCATAGATTTGGCAAGTTTCTATACAAGCAGCTGTATTACTAACCTTGCACTTAGATAGATGTAAGTTTCTATACAGCCAGCAGCAAATGTACTACTAACCTTGCACTTAAGACAGGTTTGCGTGAGCAGCGATTCATATTGGATCTATCCTAGATTTCTCAAAATACGAAATTTGTCTCCGCTCATTTTCAACCGTATTGGTGAAGATAAGGACGAGAGAGCTGACTTGAAGAAGATGGAATTTGGATGCTTGATAAGAACGGTGGAAAAAATTGGGTACAAGTGGCTTCAAAAACACCCGAGTACATTCTCTATTCCTTTATTTTTAAGGGCTAGGCAGAATCTGCCGCACAGCACAATATACCAAACTGCACAAAACTGAAGCATTCCATTAGTTCACATGCTTGATTTGGGAAGGGCAAGTGCAATTAGCAACGAAAACAACACGACATTGTAAAAAGACCATTGTCGCAAAAAGTATTTATTCTTCAGCATTGATTACAAATCAAGCCAACTAAATAACAAGTCTCAGAAACTTGCAACAACGCTTCAAATCATCTGTAGGAAGGACTATGTCGCCATGGCGCGCCAGCCCTTAGTCATCCGATTCTGTGCGGACAGCTGCAGAAATAACCATGTTAGCGTTGAAGAAACATACAAAAGCTATGCGTGCAAACTGAGCACAATTCGGGTTATTTTGGGAGCCACAAAACCGGAGGGGATTGGAGGCTCTCCAATCCCCTCCGGTTTTGTGGCTCCCAAACTAGCTCTTCAAGTTCATAACTTCATACTCTATGATAGCGGTAGAAATATCTGCGACAATGAAAGAAAACTCATCAGCTCTACATGGCAGCTAGTTCATGCCTTTGGTTCACAGAATGGAGCATAGGAATAATGTATTTTTTTCTATTTTGGAGGGAAAATGTAGAACTTTGCATCCACTCAACCTCTTGGTACAATTGCTATGTTTTTCCTACAGCCTACCCAAACGATCATTTCTTCAACATTCCTATGTTTTCTATTCCTGACGAATTCCTATGTTTTTCCTGTTCTTGTGTTTTTGTGTTGCCGTGTTCCAAATAGGACCTTACTTGGATAAAATAGATCATAGACACAAACGCATTATATGCAATCCATTAACACAGATATGACAACTGACAATTGCTGCTTTGGATATGCAAACTGCAAACAGTAATTGCTATGGATGATGCTTATATGAAACTGAGGCATCAAGTATCATCCGTTAAATTGTACTGCGATCTGTCAGCTGCTTTACTGAAGTGTCCAATATACAAATGTAAAGTTGTATGCATCCCTCTACTACCATTGTTCAAGTTCTACATCACAAAGACAAAAAAAACAAGGTTTTCACATAAGCATTAAGTACTGAAACAGTGAGGACAAGCATTCTCCAATCATTACGCAACTGGTTATGATTTATCACTACTAGAAACATAAGAAAACTTCATGGAATTACCTTAAATGCAAGGCATTGAATTTCATGGAACTATCGTAAACACAAATCATCAAATTTCATATAATAATTGATTGCCTATTATACAAGGATGCATTTTCCTCATATTATGCATGGTTTTCTTTTGCAAACATTTGTGTGGTGAGCACACATGCTTGTATGTAATTAGTGTTTTCCTAAACGGTTTCAGGCAGTCGTTCAAACCTGTCCAAACGGTGAACGGAGGAACACCAAGTTATTTAGGGCCGGCAGTCCCCTAAATGGTTGACCCGTCTAAACGGTCAACCATCAGTCTAAACGGCCAAAACGGAACATGTCCTGGATAGAGCTAAACGGTGTTTAGCCCGTTTATCAGGCTGTTTTCTTGATTGGGCCAAAATGTGCCAGCCTGCCAGGCTAGGTCGTAACTAGGGCAATGTATGCCCCGACCCTGCTGTAGCCGCCCATCTCCAAACTCTAGGTCACAAAGTCACCATCATCCAGGTCTGGGAGTTCTGACGGCCACCCAGCTCGTCCACGGTGTCGCCCCCCTGCTCCACCATGGCGCCGCCCCCTGCTCCTTTGGTCCTTCCTCCACGCCCAGCCCTGCTCCACCACGATGCCCTCGCAGTGTTCCCAGGCCTGGGCGTGCTCAGCCTCTGTCAACGCGCTCACCGACGTGTTCCTCAATGTGTCTACGCTCATCATGCTCAAGATGCTCTAGCTGTTGCGGAACCGACTGTCCGGTGCCATCCCCGAGGGCACATTCGAGCCCATGTGCAGCCTCCGCAAGCTGCACCTAACCTCCAACAGGTTCTCCAGCACAGTCCCAGAGTCGATCACCTTGTCACAACTGCTGGAGCTATCGCTCGCCAACAACCGCTTCAAGGGCCTGCTGCCGGACTTCTCCCTGCCGGAGCTGAGGTTCGTCGATGTCTCCAACCTCTCCAAACCCATTTCAGTAGGGCTCAGCCGCTTCAATGCAAGCATGTTCGCAGGTAGCAGAACGATCGATTCATCCATCGATTTATCAATTTATGAACCATTGCTTTGTTTGTAAGAAACTAAGAACTATGATATGTTTGTGGTGCTTTATTTGTACTTTGTAAGAACTATATGTGGCTATGTTTGTGGATGATCTCTAATGTGTCATTTTATTGCTATTTCTATCGCTGAAGCAAATATATTTATGGATTTACTCTTGTTGAAATTTATATACTACATACTAACAATTATCCCTTCTTTTGTAGGTACATGACTCAGATGGAGATGACATCAGAAGCTTCATGTTTACTTCACAAAAGACTAGCTGAATACCCGTGCGTTGCAACGGGAATATATAATACGAGTATACTACAATAACTTATATACAAAAAAATTTAAGTTGAAAATATTATTCAAACAAAAGAAATTGCATGAAAGACTCTTCTTTAAATACTACTCCCTCCATCCAAAAATATAATTCAAGAATCTCGGTGATACTTATCTATTATTACGCATTGTGCAAGGGTAGCAGGTGGGTTTGGCGAGAGATGTAGTAGATGTGTTTTATATTATAGATGTAGATATAAACACACATGTGGTGTAGTGGTAGCTACCACTGGCATTTGCTTGAGAGGTCGTGGGTTCGAATCCCCTTGGGGCCATGTGTATTTTTTTAAATTTTAGCTAGGCGTTGGCTACACAGAGAACATAGGAATGGACTGTGCGTGGAGAGGAGGGAATCGGAATGGAGTGCGTGGGGAGGAGAGAATCGGAATGGGCAGGAGGGAATCGGAAAGGCAGAACACGGAATGGGCAGAACGCGGAATGGCAGACTACTATTGCAGTCTTAATAGTAGTAGAGATTAGTAAAAAGCTATTTAATCTTGTTGAAATGTTGCTAAAGTACCAAACCGTTTAATTCCATTTAAACATGTCTAAACACTAAACAGAGCCTCATCATTCGTCTATCGTTTACGAAAATACCGGTATGTATGAGCAATGACAAGTTTAACTTATTAAATGGTTGTTACTTGTTATATTACAAAACAGAAACAGAATAACAACAAGGTCAGGGAAGGAACATGATCACACGGATCAGGAAACACGATGTCATGATCAATCACCATCCTTCAGCTGGATTTCTGGCACAATTAAACAATATATACATATTACATGTGCAATCATTTCCTCTAAGTTATCAGTAGGTTATTTGCTGTAGGATCACAATTTCTTCAAGGAAGTGCATCCCCATTCTAAACATAACAGTAATGCTACTGAAACATGTCATGGCAGTTTCAGTAGTTTTAACATCACACTTCATCCTTAATTACTTATGATGACAAACTGTTTCATCTCCAAATCCAGATTTCACATTTGAATGTGCAAAAGTCTCTTTATATGTCATATTCTCTAAAGTTGAGATCCAAAGATGCACTTATATATGATTCATCGTGGGATGCATTCAGGTTTGATAAATAATCCACATTTCGGTGCTACATTGTTAAGCACTACAATCGTCAACTTCAGTATCAATTAGGGATTTCTACAGGTGGTTGTCTTTTACAGAACGCTGGCATTTGTTACAATGCTTTCACCATGGATCATGCCATTCAAAGTTTCAAACAGAACATAAATACAAACAATTAGAAGAATTGATAAACGATTTACCCGGTTTACCACCTTCACAAAACCTGAAAATGTGATTCTTGAGTGGTGACGTCTACGGTGGCATCATATGCGCGAATTAATTATTTAGCCTCTACTCATCACATTCTGACCAACTCCATCAATCACCACGTTAGATCAGATTTACACCATCAGCAACTACGACTAGCCGTGAAGCGCAAAGGATCAGTGAACCACTAGACAAACCTAGACCTAGATCCATGCCCCTAATGACGGCATCGTATCGCATAACATCCAGGCAGATCGCGTCGAATATAATCAAGGACAATGGGACATGGACGATCGGGTGAAGGAAAGGGTAGATCACTCACTGGGCTTCTCCTGCTTGCCATCCGTCCACTTGGAGATGGAGAAATGAACCTTCTCGCGGGACGCGGCCTCAGACTTGAAGGGCTCCTTGAGGCAGTTCCGGACCAGCGCAGCGCAGATGTTGGAGTAGCCGATGTAGGTCATCCCCGCCGCCCGCCAAAAGGGCACCGCTGCAGTGGTCGCCGACATCTCGTAGCTTCCTTTCCTCTTCGATTCACTTGCGCCGCCGCCGGTGGGTCGATGGAGAATGGGGAAGATGCGACCGAGTCACTCACAGCGTGGTGCGGCCCGGGTCGCCGGGTGTCGGATTTGTAGGATCAAATCCAACAACGGTCCAATAAGGATACCAGCCCATCAAGGTGTTTGACAGCAAGGTTTTCTACATCGGATGATCGTGTAAAATAGAAAATCTCTATCTCTACTATCACAATACACCACTTTACGATGGTGGCCCCAAGCCGTAGCTCGGTTTGTCTGCCGGAGCAGATGGTCCTGGATTCGAGCCCTGCTCGTCCCAGGATTTTCTGACCTGCTTAAGATTTTTCTCAGGTTTTAGGGTACACACGCGTACGTATTTAGCGGTAGTGCGTGTTTCCACGCACTAGAGGTCTAGACCTCTCAATATATTTCTGTGTGTGTTATGGACGTGCATGCGTGTGTGTGCCTGGGTTCGAGCCCCGCTCGTCCCAGGATTTTCCCACCTACCTGAGAATTTTCTCGGATTTTAGGGTACACACGGCGTGCGCGTTCAACGGTATTGTGTGTTGCCACGCACTAGAGGTCTAGATCTCTCAATCTATTTCTGTGTGTGTTATGGACGCGCACGCGTGTGTGTGGCGTGGTGTGTGTAGTGGTGTGGACAAGGACGTCATCCAACCGCACCCCGCGTTCACGGACGTCCACCTCATCGCTTGCATGTCGAATTTGTAGAATATAAACATGTCGTTGCAACCTGGGCATCCCACATCTTGGACATGGTGGCGTCCCTATGGGGGATAGATATCCCTTGGGTCACCGCGGCCCGGTTACATCTCGTGGGTTAGTTGTCCTCAATCGAATGGGGACCACAGACATCCAGGGAAGACGTATGCGTGGATGCGAAAGAGCTCAATCGTGTCCCATGCATGCGGCGCGCATGAAAGTCGGCGGACGGCTCGTTAACTGTGGTTGAACACGACGTGGCGTGGACAAGAAGGAACATGGAGATCGTGCACCCGGGTCATTCTCTGTAACTCATATTCAGTCGAAAATAAGGCTGAAGAGAGGACCCTACGAAAAACAATAGACACACAGCATTCGTCTTCAACCTCAGCATAATCGCTTGTAACCTGACACAGAAGCTTGGACAGTGCCACATATAGAAACCACATGACATAAGGCATTACGCTTCCGAACATCCCAACCTGCATAATCGCTTGTGTTCCCAACATGCCTTACTATTGAGTTGTGATCGACGTCATCCTCTCTAAAGCGCTACTTGGCACTCCCCATATCCCCTCACTCTCCCTCACACGTGATGGCAGCGGCGCCACCTCCCTCTCCACCACGCGTGGCGGCGGTCTGAGCGAGAGGCTGGCTGCCGGTTGGACCTAGCCGCCTAGGAGATCGAGGCCCATGCTCTAGATTCTAGCTACATTGTTAGTGCTGGTTATCGAGTCTCTAATGTCCTCACTAATCGGTAATCACGTTGATTTCAAAAGGCTCTTCTTTTGGGGGTTCTATTAGGTTTTCCTCTATTTGGCGTCACAAGATGTTTTTTCATAAGGATAGTGATGAATTGGCCTGTGTCCCCGTATTCTATTAGTTCGGTACTTCGGTAGCCCATTGTGTATGCGGGGTAGAGTTTTGACATGGTGTTGGGCACCAAATTGAGCGCGACGGACGGTCCGGCCCTGAGGCCGGACGGTCCACGGTCTGGACGGTCCGCGCCTGTGGACCGGATGGTCCACGCGTGCGCAGAACAGATTAGGGTTCCGAGTTTTGTGCTACGGTTGTTAGCTAGATTCGCGGAATTAGCTCAGAAATTAGTTTGTAAAAGGTCCAGCCTCCTCCTCTATAAATAGAGAGGTATACGGCCGATTTGAGATCATAATCGAATCAATAACACTTCTATTTCGCATTTATTTCCTAGGAGTAGTTCTAGTCTAGTTCTAGTTTAGCCTTCCAATCCCCAAATTCTTCGCTTGTCTTCGACTCTACATTAGGGCTGGGCAAAAAACCCGTAACCCGAAACCCAAACCCGGAATACCCGAACCCGAACCCGAAATACCTAAAACCCAAATTTTGTTCGGGAATTTCGAGTAGCAACTTGCAAAACCCGAATTTATTTCGGGTAATTCGGGTATCACAATCAGGTACCCGAAATACCCAAATTACTCGAACTTCATGTGTCATGTACTCATGTCATGCTTAATTATTAATTTGTACATCTATAATTATGTGTAAGTGTGTATAACTTGTGATTGTAGATTGCTTGTGTTTTGTATGTCCATGTATATCATTATTCAAACTATATTTTTATACTAATTTAATATGGTGTATGTGTTTTTATGAAGCCAACACAATAGTTCGGGTAGTTCGGGAATACCCGAACCCGAACCCGAAATTCTGGGTACCCGAATTTTCGGGTATTGTAAAACCCGTTGTAATTTCGGGTATCAATTCTCAAAAACCGAAATTTTAAATACCCGAATTACCCAACCTGAAATCTTCGGGTAACCCGAACGCCCACCCCTACTCTACGTCGATTAGAGGAGTCTAGGTCGGTCTGTCGAGCCTATACATCACCTAGGATCTCTCCTCTCGACGGGGTCCTTCCCGGGAGCGAGGTCCAGGCGCCGCCAGCGATCTTCCGCCACCCTTGCGCACGCGCGGACCGTCCAGCCCTAGGACGCGGACCGTTCGGCCGTCAGGCAGGAACCCTAGCCTCGCGCCAGGCCGCGGACCGTTCGCCCCTGTGCAGAGAGCATCGCCGCTGGTTCGTGTTGAGTGATTGGCGCCCTAAAAAGGTGTCAACATACTTTTTGGCGACTCCGCTGGGGACAACACGTCTAGACCCATCAAATCGGTCCTCAATGGCCGGTTCAAGGGATAGTTCTGAAGTCTCCCCCAGCAACATTATAGAGCCGACTTGGGAAACCTTGCCGGCTGATGAACAGCTCCAGTTCAAGGAGCATAAGGAGCAGCTGATTCAAGAGGCGAGAGCAAAATTTCTGGCCAACTTCAAGGTGGACAGGAACAATAAGGTCGTCCGACAATGAGCAATGGATCCGGCTTCGCTCCAACCCACACCAAATATCCCCAATGTAAGTAATACAAACGAGCCACAATCTCTTAAGAATTATGTAGATGAACAGCGAGAACAAATGCAAAATATCATAGGGGGTATGCAAAACGATTATAGGAGACTAGTACGTGCATTTGATAAATCTAGTATAGCAAATTTTCCTTCGCACGAGGTTGAATTAGGGGGTAACACGCGTAATACATCGGCTATAGGTTGTCACGACTAGTCACAACCCCTTTATGGGATGCTGATGGACACATACCCTGAGCAACCGCAAATTGGCAGTAAATCAACCGATCTGCACATGTCCGGACCGTTTGCCCGTGAGCGCGGACCGTCCGGGCCAGCCACAGCCGGGCCCATTTTTAATGAGTTACCTAGACATGCACCCGAGCCACCACATATGGCGTAGAATCTAAACTACCCAGTCAGACCGTCCGCATACAACGACGGACGATTCACATAAAATCACGGACGATCCGGGTACATGTCCGGACAGTCCGCGCATGAGTCTTTTGAGGAGGATTGTTACCTGAATCCTCACCCGTCCCAGCAACACTTCCCATCACACTATGCAATGCATTAGCCCATTAATACAAAATCCAGAGCCCAAGAAAGCTTTCCGGCCCCGCCTAGAAGGCCGGAAAGGAACGATCAATCCTATGAGCCATATAGGGAAAATGGCAATGCACCACATAGCTCAAACCAGTGGGGGAAGACAACACGCTAATATCCAGCCAACCCCACCTATGTTTGACCAGAGAGTCGGTGGTCTCGCACCGGCTGCCATCGATATAGTGAGGGAGGAAATAGCCGGGGCATTCCAAGATAAACTCGGAGTAAGCATGGTCCCTGGGGGCAATCATATCGGAAACCTTATGACAGCCGATTTGATCATCACCCATACCCACAGGGAACCAGGATACCCGAATTCGCAAAATTTTGGGTGATCAAGGGAAAAGCACAAGCGAACACATTGGCCAGTTTCTAGCACAATTAGGAGAATTGGCCGACACGGAAGCATTCCGCGTGCGTTTATTTTCATTATCCTTGATAGGAACAGCATTCGCATGGTACGTGATAGGGAAATAGGGTCAAACCTTTTCCTATATGAATTTTGGTGGTTGAATTGCCCAACACAAATTATTGGACTAACTAGTTTGTTCTAGATTATGAGTTATATAGGTGCCAAAGGTTCACAACAAACCAATACAAAGACAAAAGAAAGGGTTCAAAACAAAGGAGCAAAGTGTACCAAAGGCAGCCCTGGTCTGGCGCACCGGACTGTCCGGTGTGCCACCGGACAGTGTCCGATGCACCACCGGACAGTGTCCGGTGCACCAGGGAGGATCAACTCAAACTTGTCAGCTTCGGGAATTCAGGGAGCCGCTCCGCTATAATTCACCGGACTGTCCAGTGTAGCACCGGACTGTCCGGTGTGCCAGCGAAGCAACGGCTACTTCGCGCCAACGGTCGTCTGCAAATGAACAGTGAAAGCAAACAGTGCGCGCCTGCGCGCGCAGAAGTCAGAGCAGGCGCCAGAAGGCGCACCGGACAGTGAACAGGACCTGTCCAGTGCACCACCGAACTGTCCGGTGGCCCCACTTATCAGAGCTCCAACGGTCGAACCCTAACGGTTAGGTGACGTGGCTGGCGCACCGGACAGTTTTGTAGGTATGGCATTTGGTTCCACGTCCTAACCAAAATGTTGTAGGAACCAAGTGGGTCTTCTGCAACAAGCAAGATGAGCATGGTGTGGTGACAAGGAACAAGGCACGACTTGTGGCCAAGGGGTATTTACAAGTCGAAGGTTTGGATTTTGGTGAAACTTATGCACCCGTAGCTAGGCTTGAGTCAATTCGTATATTACTTGCCTATGCTACTTACCATAGCTTTAAGCTTTACCAAATGGACGTGAAGAGTGCCTTCCTCAATGGACCAATCAAGGAAGAGGTCTATGTTGAGCAACCTCCAGGCTTTGAAGATAGTGAGTACCCTAACCATGTATATAAACTCTCTAAGGCGCTTTATGGGCTCAAACAAGCCCCAAAAGCATGGTATGAATGCCTAAGAGATTTTCTTATCACTAATGGCTTCAAAGTCGGCAAGACCGATCCTATTCTCTTTACTAAAACAATTGAAAATGATTTGTTTGTATGCCAAATTTATGTTGATGATATCATATTTGGGTCTACTAACAAATCTATTTGTGAAGAGTTTAGTAGGATCATGATTCAAAAATTCGAGATGTCTATGATGGGGGAGTTAAAGTATTTTCTAGGATTTCAAGTGAAGCAACTCCAAGAGGGCACCTTCATCAGCCAAACCAAGTACATTCAAGAGGTACTCACCAAGTTTGGAATGAAGGATGCCAAGCCTATCAAGACACCCATGGGAACCAATGGGCATCTCGACCTCGACACGGGAGGTAAATCTGTAGATCAAAAGGTATACCGGTCAATGATAGGATCTCTACTCTATTTATGTGCATCTCGACCGGATATTATGCTTTCCGTATGCATGTGTGCAAGATTTCAAGCCGATCCAAAGGAAGTTCACCTTAGGGCCATAAAGAGAATCTTGAGATATTTAGTTCATACACCTAAGTTTGGTCTTTGGTACCCCAAGGGATCCTCGTTTGATTTATTAGGATATTCCGATGCTGATTGGGCAGGGTGTAAAATTGATAAGAAGAGCACATCAGGGACTTGTCAGTTTCTGGGGAGATCCCCGGTGTCTTGGGCTTCAAAGAAACAAAACTCAATAGCTCTTTCTACCGCCGAAGCCGAGTACATTGCTGCAGGCCATTGTTGCGCGCAATTGCTTTGGATGAGGCAAACCCTTAGAGACTATGGCTACAAATTTAGCAAAGTCCCTCTCCTATGTGATAATGAGAGTGCAATCCGCATGGCGGATAATCCCGTTGAACACAGCCGCACTAAGCACATAGCCATTCGGTATCACTTTTTGAGAGATCACCAACAAAAGGGGGATATCGAGATAGCCTATATAAACACCAAAGATCAATTGGCCGATATCTTTACCAAACCATTAGATGAGAAAACCTTTACCAAACTTAGGAATGAGCTAAATATTCTTGATTCTAGGAATTTTGATTGATTCTTTGCACACATAGCTCATTTATATACCTTTGATTATATCTCTTTTATGTCTATGACTAATGTATCTTCAAGTGTAATCTTATGCTTAGTCATAGAATTGAAAGGGAAATGGAGTATTCGGCAAAGACGACGCTTCCACTCAACTCCATTGGTATTTGCCGGTATTCCGTATCATTCTCCACTTTGGTATAATCTTCACTCATATCTATTTGTTTGCCATTCGGGAGAAAGTAAAAGGGCTTATATTTCACTCACAAGTATCCGTTTTTGGCGATTCATGCCAAAGGGGGAGAAAGTATGAGCCCAAAGCAAAAGGACCGCACCACCACCGAATTTTAAAAATGAAGTTTTTCAAATTGATATCTTATTGTGTTCAAAAGGGGGAGAAAGTAGTATCTTCAAAACTTGCAAAACCCTCTTGAACACTAAGAGGAGAATTTTATTTAGGGGGAGTTTTGTTTAAGTCAAAGGAAAAGCATTTGAAACAGGGGGAGAAAATTTCAAATCTTGAAAATGCTTCTTTCAATCTTATTCATGTACCTTTGACTATTTGCAAAAATGTTTTGAAAAGAATTTTACAAAGGATTTGCAAAAACAAAACTAGTGGTGCAAATGAGGTCCAAAATTTTAAATAAGAAGAAAATAATCCATGCATATCTATTGTAATAATTATATTGGTTTCAATTCCAAGCAACCTTTGCACTTACCTTATGCAAACTAGTTCAATTCTGCACTTCTATATTTGCTTTGGTTTGTGTTGGCATCAATCACCAAAAAGGGGGAGATTGAAAGGGAAATAGGGTCAAACCTTTTCCTATATGAATTTTGGTGGTTGAATTGCCCAACACAAATTATTGGACTAACTAGTTTGTTCTAGATTATGAGTTCTACAGGTGCCAAAGGTTCACAACAAACCAATACAAAGTCAAAAGAAAGGGTTCAAAACAAAGGAGCAAAGTGTACCGAAGGCAGCCCTGGTCTAGCACACCGGACAGTGTCCGGTGCACCAGGGAGGATCAACTCAAACTTGTCAGCTTCGGGAATTCGGAGAGCCGCTCTGCTATAATTCACCGGACTGTCCGGTGTAGCACCGGACTGTCCGGTGTGCCAGCGGAGCAACGGCTACTTCGCGCCAACGGTCGTCTGCAAATGAACAGTGAAAGCAAACAGTGCACGCCTATGCGCACAGAAGTCAGAGCAGGCGCCAGAAGGCGCACCGGACAGTGAATAGGACCTGTCCGGTGCACCACCGGACTGTCCGGTGGCCCACTTGTCAGAGCTCCAACGGTCGAACCCTAACGGTTGGGTGACGTGCCTGGCGCACTGGACAGTGTCCGGTGGCGCACCGGACTGTCCGGTGCGCCATACGACAGACAGCCTTCCAAACGGCCACTTTGGTGGTTGGGGCTATAAATACCCCCAACAACCAACACTTCAAGGCATCCAAGTTTCAGCCATTTGCATTCAATACAAGAGCTCTAGACTTCATTCCAAGACACAAACAAGAGATCAAATCCTCTCCCAAGTCCAAAGATCATCCAATCAAATAGTGACTAGAGAGAGCGACATTTGTGTTCTTTTGAGTTCTTGCGCTTCGATCGCTTTTCTTCTTCTTTCTTTCTTTCTTGATCCCAACTCAATTGTAATCAAGGCAAGAGACACCAATTGTGTGGTGGTCCTTGTGAGGACTTAGTGTCCCGATTGATTGAGAAGAGAAGCTCACTCGGTCTAGGTGACCGTTTGAGAGAGGGAAAGGGTTGAAAGAGACCCGGTCTTTGTGACCACCTCAACGGGGAGTAGGTTTGCAAGAACCGAACCTCGGTAAAACAAATCACCGTATCTCACTCTTCATTTGCTTGTGATTTGTTTTGCCCTCTCTTTCAGACTCGATTATATTTCTAACGCTAACCCCGGCTTGTAGTTGTGCTTAAGTTTGTAATTTTCAGATTCCGCCTATTCACCCTCCCTCTAGGCGACTTTCAGTACGCCACATTGCCTCCTAATTCCATTTCATCATGGGGGGATTTAGAACAAAAATTTCATGACCACTTTTTCTTCGGTGACTATGAGTTAGATTTGGTAGACCTAGTAGCCTTGCGACAGGGGAAAGACGAATCGGTTAATGACTATATCTGGAGATTCCGGGATACAAGAAACTGATGCTTCCAAATACACTTAGCAGAAAAACAGCTAGCGGGATTAGCCTTTAATGGACTGCGATATTATTTAAAAGAAAGATTAGAAGGCATCCAATTTTTCACGCTAGCACAATTACACCAGAGAGCTTTGGCCTCTGAAAGCCGAAGCAAAGAGACTGCCAAAACCATTCATCCCAATGTTCATATAGTAGAATGCGACCAAAGTAGCTCGGACGACGAATCAACAGAAATATATGCTACTGAAATGGATTGGCCAAAGCAGGCCAAATCTTTGGCTTGTTCCTCCTTGCAGCCGGTTCAAAAGAAACGGCAAGAGAAGGTCAAGTTTACGTTTAATGTTGGTAAATGTGATAAAATATTTTATGAGTTACTCAAAAATGGCAACATTAAAATAAATCACACTGTTCCATCCGCCGACGAGCTAAAACGTCGTGCATACTTCAAGTGGCATAACTCATTTTCTCATGCCACTAATGATTGTAATGTGTTTCGACGATAGATTCAATCGGCCATTAACGAGGGATGATTGAAATTTCAGGAAATGTAGGTGGATACAGAGCCCTTTCCAATGAACATGATCGACTTCGAGGGCAAAACGGTCCTAATTTGGCCCAGCACAGCCGATAAGGGAAAAGGCAAAGAAATTATCATCGGCAACGCACAAGAGGCCGATGAAAATAATAAAATTTCTTGCAGGAAAGTAGTGGTAGAAAAGACTCCTGATGGAGGGGAGACCCTAAACATGACCATCACAGCTTCTGGCACTGGGGGGCAAGCACAAACAGGGAGACAGGCGCGGGAGCCTGTGCTACGCATCACGGACGGTCCGCCATCTAGACGCGGATGGTCCGAAGCTTCTCTGGACGATCCAAAGACTTCTGGCGGACGGTCCGGCTACACTCAGGACCCGCAACAACCACGTACATTCAAACCACGACGACCAGAGATAGGTACGTGGAAAACAAATACATTTAAAGCAGTTGGTCGGCTGGTCAAATCTGGCCCAACTTTTGATCAATTGTTGTCCAAATATGTGAAAAAGAAGGCCGGCTCCAGTGACCGGCCAGCAAAGCGACCTCGCTCACCCATTCATGAACAACGTCAGGTAAGGCCGATTGGACCACCCACCAATCGGAAGAAATGAAAGGTCATATTGTACAATTGAGACCTAACATACCTACATGGACACCTCCACCCCCCATATCCACCTATGCCATATCCATACGCATACATACCTCCACCATATGTCCCAAATCAAATGTGGGGCATGCCACCATATCCACTTGGGATGCCACAGTACACCGCTTGGGGGGCACCCCAAACATCTGTATTCGACCGGTTAGCACCACCAGTACAAGATCGATTGAGCGCCGCTCAATCCGGTCACCAAGCACAGGCCCAACAAGATTGCGGGACTACTCGGCCTCAAAGGCCGACCAATCCGGCAGGGGGGCATATACCTGCAGCGACCGAAAGAACAACAAAAAAAGGATATCATCAAAATAGGTACTGCAGATATCATCATACAAGAAAGTGAAGGGCCGATGATTTTTGGTGAATCGGCCAACACGAACATAACATAAGATATGACTGCCCTCAAAATAGCCGATCCAAAATACTCCATGTCTTGATGGTGCCCAGCGGGATTGACACGGTCCCAAAAGCAAAAATTACAGCGCCTAAGAGCAAAAGAGAACCACGAAAAGGAGGCGGAAAAGATATTCAATGACACACATCCATAGTACCCGCCACCGCAAAAGAAATGGAGACCAAAGGCTATTGAGGAAAAGCCATCGGCCACAAAAATAGGAAGTAAAACAACACTTATGCAGCACCCTGCAGGTATGGCAGACAGCCTAGCTAACAAAGCCGGACAATCTGCACCAGGCGTGGACCGTCCGACCCCTGAGTCCAGACCGTCCGCACCACACCAGGACGCCTCCGACGATGTGCCAACTCCAATGGAGGAGGACAACCTACTGGGAGAAGACCTGGTCGACTACGAAGCTTCTCCAGAGCGCCTAGGTATGGATGTAAATGTTATTACATTTTCTGCTGATTGTACTATTGTCGGCGACGATGAACCTGTTGTTGCCCAGTTTGATTTTAGTGCTAAAGAAGCCGCCTTTACTAAACCAAAGGAATCGGTACATCATTTAAAGCCGCTCTTCGTGCGCGGTCACATTGATGGGATACCGATTGCTAAAATGTTGGTAGATGGAGGGGTGGCTATAAATCTAATGCCTTATTAATTGTACAGAAAATTAGGTAAACAAGATGACGAACTTGTCAAGACCAACATGACCCTCAGCGTTGTTGGAACTGATAGTTCGATCAAATCCAGGGGAGTCACGTCCGTTGAATTAACCATCGGGACTAAGACCCTTGCTGCTGCATTCTTCATCGCTGATGTAGAAGGAAATTACAGTCTAATCCTAGGCAGAGATTGGATTCATGCCAACCAATGTATACCTTCTACATTACATCAAATGTTAATACAATGGTTAGGCGATGATATAGAACAAGTGCATGCTGATGTTTTGGCCTGTATCGCTGTGGCCGATGCCCCTGTACTCTGGACTTATGAGACTGCTACATGTCTCATAGGAGTAGATTTTTCTGATTACCAGTTCATAAGTATAGATAAGAAGGGTTTCATTTCTGTAATGCTAGAGCCAATGGAGAATTGGCTAAATCCTAAATAAAGTTTAAATGATGAATACACACAAAATTCATAAGTCCTTGGTCACAAACAGTTTGCTTCTAAGGCCGGATGGTATGGTCTTTCACAAAACAGTTCGGACTTTAAGACCGAACATCTACCACAGTGTAAAGACAGTATTATGGATGATCCGGCCCCCGAGACCAGAGAGTCCGCCATCACACAAAGATCATCAGATTCCTCTGTGGGGGACATGATAGAGGAATTCAGAGATCTCGATAAACTAGGACAGGGGTTTACATCGGCCGATCCTTTGGAGGAGATCGACATAGGAGATGGTAAAACTCCAAGGCTGACTTTTGTAAACAAGACCCTGGAGGCCGATCTTAGAAATGAAATGATCGGTCTATTGAAGGAATATTTGGATTGCTTTGCTTGGAATTACATTGAGATGCCGAGATTAAGTCGAGAGATCGTAGAGCATCGGCTGCCCATTAAGTCTGGTTTCAGACCTTTCAAGCAAAGAGCTAGAACATTTCGTCCAGATCTTCTCCCATGAATCAAGGATGAAATCCACCGGCTGCTAGAAGCTAATTTTATTAGACCTTGCAGATACGCAGAGTGGGTCTCCAATATTGTGCCGGTGGAGGAGTCAGGTAAGCTTAGAGTATGCATTGATTTTCGCAATTTGAATAGAGCGACTCCTAAAGATGAGTATCCCATGCCCATAGCCGACACATTAATTAATAATGCATCAGGAAATAGGATTATTAGCTTTCTTGATGGTAATGCTAGATATAGTCAGATTTTCATGGCCGAAGAGGATGCGTCTAAAACGGACTTTATATGTCCAGGCTTCATTGGTTTATTTGAGTGGGTTGTCATGACATTTGGTCTAAAAAATGCTGGTGCTACTTATCAGAGGGCTATGAATATGATATTTCACGAGTTGTTGGGAAACACTGTGGAAGTCTACATTGATGATATTGTAGTAAAATCGGCTGAGTTTAGTTCTCATTTAGCTGATTTGCGCAAAGCCTTTGATAAAATGCGTCGGTATGGTTTGAAAATGAACCCACATAAATGTGCTTTTGGAGTGCCGGCTGGTAAGTTTTTAGGATTTGTCATCCATGAACATGGTATAGAGATAGACCCTGACCGAATCAAGTCTATTCGGAATGTGGGACCTCCGACCTGTAAGGTCGAAGTGCAGAAGTTTCTCAGCAAGGTGAATTATTTACAAAGGTTTATTTCTAACCTAGCCGGGAAGATTGATGCCTTCACCCCTATCCTTCAGCTTAAGAATGATGCCTAATTCGATTGGGGGGCAGAGCAGCAGGAGCATTTGATCTCATTAAAAAATACTTGTCTTCGGCTCTCGTATTAAAAGCACCACGGGCAGGAGTACCATTCCGATTATACATTGCAGCTGAAGATAAGGTCATTGGGGCTGTTCTGACACAAGAAACTGAAGGAAAGGAGCATGTGGTGACATATTTAAGTCGGAGGTTGGTGGATGCTGAAACGAGGCACACTTTTATTGAGAAGTTATGCTTATGCTTGTTTTATGCATGCACCAAGTGTAGATGTTATTTACTATCTAGTCATTGCACTGTTTCTGGTCAAGCCGATGTGATCAAATACATGTTGCATAACCCAATTATGAGTGGTAGAGTTGGTAAGTGGGCTTATGCACTCATAGAATATGACTTAGCCTATGAACCATTGAAATCTATGAGAGGCCAGGTCGTAGCGAATTTTATTGTAGAACATCGGATTAATGATACTCATAAACTAGACATGTCATACCTCACTATTACTCCTTGAACTTTATATTTTGATGGATCGGTTTGCAATGAAGGGCAAGGAATTAGCATCATACTTGTTTCACCAAGCGATGTCTCCTTCGACTTCTCTAGCCGATTGAAAACTTATTGCACTAACAATCAAGCCGAATATGAGGCCCTTTTGTTCAGCTTGGAACTTTTAAATTGTATGGGAGTAAAACATGTAAAGGCATTTGGTGATTCTCAGCTGGTCGTCCAACAGGTGTTAGAAGAATATCAATGTTTCGATGGTACTCTAAATAGTTACCTTGAAAAATGTTGGGGCATAATTCATTCTTTTGACGAATTCAGTATTCGGCATATCTCAAGAGTAGAGAATCATAGAGCTAACAATTTGGCACAAGATGCATTAGGTTATCGGATAAAGCGAGGAAGATTTCACAACACTGAAAATCTGATAACCAGTGCAGGGCCAATTCCCCAGGTCGCGGATCGTCCGAGTAGAGACTCCGGACTGTCTGGGGTTGCCAGGAAAGTTCTCCTAATTGATTCGGCTGATAATGAAGTCGATGCAAGTGATTGGAGGATGCCCATAACTAATTATTTATGAATTCCTGGTATCAGGACAGACAAGAACATTCGGCGTACAACTTTCAAGTATGTTTTGATGAGTGATGAACTCTAACGCCAAACAGTCAACGATGTCCTGCTTAAGTGCTTGGGCCTAGATGATGCTATACTAGCCATGGCCGAAGTACATGAAGGAATTTGTGGTACCCATCAATCGGCTCCAAAGATGAAGTGGTTGTTGCGAAGGTCTAGTTTTTATTGGCCTAACATGATAGCTGATTGTTTCAAGTACTACAAAGGGTGCCAAGTGTGTCAAAAATTCGGCGACCTACAGTTGGTCCCTGCAGCCGAATTACATCCTATCATCAAACCTTGGCCTTTCAGAGGATGGGGATTAGACTTTATATGAGAAATTCATCCTTCATCATCAAAGGGGCATCTGTTCGTGTTAGTTGCCACTGACTACTTTACCAAATGGACTAAAGTCATTGCTCTAAAGAACATGACACACAAGGAGGTAATTGAGTTCATAACTGAGCATATTATTCATAGATTCGGCATTCCCCAGACTTTGACTACAGATCAAGGAACTTCTTTTATGTCAAAAGAGGTACGTGAATTTGCCGAATTATATAGAATTAAGTTGCTTAATTCATCTCCATATTATGCTTAGGCCAATGGACAGGCCGAGTCTAGTAATAGGACATTGATTAACTTGATAAAAAAGAAGATATCCAATAATCCTAAACATTGGCATAAGATTTTGTGTGAAGCTTTATGGGCTCATAGAATATCTAAACATAGTGCTACTAAAGTATCTCCTTTTGAGCTTGTCTATGGGCAGGAAGCAGTGTTGCCTGTGGAAATAAGTTTGAATGCTGTCAGGTTTGCCAGACAAAATGATCTAACTGCCATTGATTATTACAATTCAATGATGGATAATATTGATGAGGTGACCGACAAGAGGGTGATAGCTTTGGGAGCAATATAAAAGGACAAGATCATGGTAGCCAGGGCCTACAACAAGAAGGTCAAAGCAAAGTCATTTCAAGTAGGGGACCTGGTGTGGAAGACTATCCTGCCTCTAAGGAATAAAGACCGGAAGTTTGGGAAATGGTCGCCAAGCTGGGAGGGTCCTTATAAAGTAAAACAGGTAATGTCTGGTAACGCCTATTTACTACAAACATTACAAGGCAAGGATTTACCCAAGGCTTTGAATGGGCATTTCCTCAAACAGTACCACCCTAGTATGTGGCAAGATGCCTAAGAGAACCAATGTAATCACATCGAGTTAGTTGTTTTTGGTTTGCTCAGCTCCACCAAAAGGCAGGGGGCATATGTTGGGCACCAAATTGAGCGCGATGGACGGTCTGGCCCTGACGCCGGACGATCCGCGGTCCGGACGGTCCGCGCCTGTGGGCCGGACGGTCCGCGCGTGCGCAGAACATATTAGGGTTCCGAGTTTTGTGCTACTGTTGTTAGCTAGATTCACGGAATTAGCTCGGAAATTAGTTTGTAAAAGGTCTAGCCCCCCTCCTCTATAAATAGAGAGGTATACGACCGATTTGAGATCATCAATCGAATCAATAACACTTCTATTTCACATTTATTTCCTAGGAGTAGTTCTAGTCTAGCTCTAGTTTTAGCATTCCAATCCCCAAATTCTTCGCTTCTCTTCGACTCTACGTCGATTAGAGGAGTCTAGGTCGGCCTGCCGAGCCTAGACATCACCTAGGATCTCTCCTCCCCGACGGGGTCCTTCCCGAGAGCGAGATCCAGGCGCCGCCGGCGATCTTCCGCCACCCCTGCGCACGCGCGGACCGTCCAGCCCTAGGGCACAGACCGTCCGGCCGTCAGGCAAGAACCCTAGCCTCGCGCCAGGCCGCGGACCGTCCGCCCCTGCGTAGAGAGCACCGCCATTGGTTCATGTTGAGTGATTGGCACCCTAAAAAGGTGTCAACACATGGTTGCTTCCATGCTTAAGCAGATGAACCTTTTGTCGAGGAAACAACAAGGTTGTATAATCGATTGTCTCAATGCACTCTAATCATGCTAGGTTTTGTAGTACATCAAGTTTGTTTTTTGTTCTTGCGAGGCAAACCCCAACATGTTCATGCTTCTTTTTATTAATCACTAGCATGTTGCTCATACTTTACTATGGTTTTTATATATCATGTAAACAAGTATTCAAATATAATTATTATTTATTTCTAAACACTAAGATATATTTGGTTTGGTGGTTAGCCCCAAATTTTTGGAGCTAGGGGTGTGGGTTCGAATGCTTGCTCTGTACTTTTTTGCGCGGTGTGGTAGTTGTGTGGGTGGGGTCGGGTGTTGAGCAGGCGCAATAACTGGTTGTGTGGACGCTGGGATCCACTGGTCAGCGAGCATCAAGTGCCCACATTAGGTTCTTGATAGAGTAGTATAGATAAATAAGTATTGAGATATTTATTCAAATATAATTAGTGTTTATTTATAAACACTAAGGTATGTGTAGTCTGCTGGTTACCTCCCAAATGTTTGGAACAAGGGGGTGTGGGTTTGAGTGCTTGCTTTGCACTATTTTTTACACGGTGTGGTAGCGTAGAGGGTGAAGCCGTGGTATCATCAGGTGCTCACATTAGGTTCTTAATAGATTAAGTATAGATATTCTCCGTCCTAATTAATGCAACTAATCCAATTCCCTTCTCTAACTTCCATAGCTTCAATGTATCCTGTTAGTGTTTCGAACTAGCTCCAACAAGTAAATTTGTTTGTGCACATTCTAGATTCGAATGGTGTGCTCAGCGGGCGTAAGATTTATACAGGTTCGGGTAGAATGTCCCTACTTCTAGTCTTCGGTGACCTGCGCTATCAGCACCTTGTTGTTCAATGCCCGTACTAGGGGTTGCAAGCCGGCGAGAGAGGGAGGATCTCCCAAGTCTCTTATGCATAGTGAGTTTTAAGGACTACGAATTGGGTGTTTTCTACCTAGTTAGAGCGACAATGGATCTGAATTCAAGAATCTTCAAGTAGAGGAGTATCTTGAGGAGGAATATATCAAGCATGAGTTCTTCGCTCCCTACACGCCACAACAAAATGGTGTAGTAGAGAGGAAGAACAGGACGCTTATCGATATGGCAAGGACGATGCTAGCAGAATACAAAATGTTAGAGTGGTTTTGGTCGAAAGCCGTGAATATGGCTTACCATGCCATAAATCGCCTCTAACTTCATCGTCTCCTCAAGAAGACGGTATATGAGCTCCTAACCAGTAACAAACCCAATGTTTCATACTTTTGTGTATTTGGAAGCAAATGCTACATCTTGGTTAAGAGAGGTAGACATTCAAAGTTTGCTCCAAAAGTTATAGAAGGTTTTTACTAGGTTATGATTCAAATACAAAGGTATATAGGGTCTTCAACAAATCTTTGGGTTTAGTTGAAGTCACTAGTGACGTTGTATTTGATGAGACTAATGGCTCTCCATGAGAGCAAGTTGATCTTGATGATGTAGATGAAGATGAAGTTCTAACGGCCGCAATAAGGACTATAGCGATAAGTGATGTGTGACCACAGGAATAACAAGAACAAGATCAACCCTCTTCCTCAACAATGGTGCAACCCCCAACCTAAGATGAGGAATATGTACCTCAAGAAGAAGGCATGAATCAAGGGGGAGCATAGGAAGAAAAGGACAAGGAGGAAGAAGTACCACAGGCACCTCCAACTCAAGTCTGGGCCACCATTCAAAGGAATCATCTGATGGATCAAATCCTTGGTGCCATCGGCAAGGGAGTAACTACTCGTTCACGATTGGCTAGTTTCTGTGAGTGTTACTCCTTGTTTCTTCTATTGAGCCTTTTAGGGTAGAAGAAGCCTTGCAGGATTCGGACTAGGTGTTGGCCATGTAGAAGAAGCCTTGCAGGATTTGGACTGGGTGTTGGCCATGCAGGAGGAGCTCAACAACTTCAAAAGAAATGAAGTGTGGAGCCTAGTGCCATGTTCGAATCAAGACGTTGTGAGAACCAAGTAGGTGTACCACAACAAGAAAGATGAGCACGAGGTGGTGACAAGAAACAAGGCTCGACTTGTAGCAAAAGGATATGCCCAAGTCGCAGGTTTGGATTTTGAGGAGACTTTCACTTCTGTAGCTAGGCTCACATTTTATCGGCCTTGCTACTCACCATTCCTTTAAGCTATTTCAAATGGACGTGAAAAGCGTCTTTCTCAACGGGCCAATCTAGGAGGAGGTATACATGGAGCAACCCACTGGCTTCGAGGATGACAGGTATCCCGACTATGTCTATAAGCTCTCTAAGGCGCTCTATGGGCTTAAGAAAGCTCCAAGAGCATGTATGAATGCCTTAGAGATTTTCTTATTTCTAATGCTTTCAAGGTCGGGAAAGTTGATCCTACTCTTTTTACTAAGAATTGCAATGGTGATTTGTTTGTGTGTCAAATATATGTCGATGACATAATATTTGGTTCTACTAACCAAAAGTCTTGTGAGGAGTTTAGCAGGGTAATGATGTAAAAATTTGAGATGTCAATGATGGGTGAGTTGAACTACTTCCTTGGATTTCAAGTGAAGCAACTCAAGGAAGGAACATTCATCTTCCAAACGAAGTACACTCAAGACTTGCTCAAAAGGTTTGGGATGAAGGACGCAAATCCTGCTAAGACGCCAACGAGAACCAATGAACACTTGGACCTCGATAAGGGAGGTAAGTCCGTCGATCAAAAGTGTTTAGGATTTAGGGTTATAGGTTCACTACTTTATCGTTGTGCTAGTAGACCGGATATAATGCTTAGCGTATGCATGTGTGCTAGATTTCAATCCGATGCCAAGGAGTGTCACCTTGTGGCCGTGAAGCGAATTCTTCGATATTTAATTCATACGCATTGCTTCGGGATCTGGTATCCAAAGTGGTCTACCTTTGACTTAATCGGATATTCAGATTCCGACTATGCCGGGTGCAAGGCTGAAAGGAAGAGCACATTGGGGACTTGTCAATTTCTGGGAAGGTCCCTGGTGTCTTGGAGCTCTGAGAAATAAACATCCATTGCCCTATCCACCGCTGAGGCTGACTATGTTGCCGCAGGTCAGTGTTGCACGCAACTACTTTGGATGAGGCAAACTCTCCGGGACTTTGGCTACCATTTGAGCAAAGTCCCCGATGTGATAATGAGAGTGCAATCCGCATGGAGGATAATCCTGTTGAACACAGCCGCACTAAGCACATATATAGACATCCGGCATCACTTTTTGAGAGACCACCAGCAAAGGGGAGATATCAATGTTTGCCATATTAGCATCGAGAACCGGCTGGCCGATATCTTCACCAAGCCTTTAGATGAGAAAAGGTTTTGCAAGTTGCGTAGTGAGCTAAATGCCTTAGATTCGCGGAACTTGGATTGATTCATAGCATACATGTGTCTTTATGCCTTTTGACCATGTTCTTTTAAACATTTTTGTCTTTATTTGCTTATTTTGGTGCTTAAGTTGTAAAATGTCATCCCGGACCTCACAAGTCATTGTGCAAATGTTGCATATGTTTAGAGGGAGGATATGTTACAACTTGACCCTTTGAGACTAATGTGTTTGCCTGAGTGATTTTGATATAGTTCAAAGATGGATTGAAAGGGAAAAGGTGCACTTGGACAAAGAAAAGGCTTACACTACATTACAGTATCAATGTACTTTGTTCCAAGTCACTATTGTGTTTTCTCATAGCCCTTGGTTTTATTTGCAATTTTTTAGCAACGCAATGAGGTTAAGAGGCCACTAGTTCTTCTATTTTGGTGCTTAATTCGAAAGGGGGAGAAATTAAGGCCAAAGCAACTGGATCAGCTACCACCTATGTATTTTTCAAAATTTTAGTGTGAGTATACTTGGTTTTTGATCAAAACCCTCTAATTGTAAAAACTACTCTCTTGTGGGTGTTGGGGACTCGTTCTCAAATGCTAAGAGTCAAGAACAAGGCAACATAAAAAGTGTTAAATGTTAAAGTCCTTCGTCCTTCAAGACATTATATCCCTTCGGATATAATGAATTTCAGACGAAGGTTATGAGGGAAAAGACCTTCGTAAGTCCAACATATGATGAAGGAGAATACATACATAGAATACGAACAATAACACAAATATTATCATCAATTTATTTCTATTTTGTATTATCAGAGTCATAATAACAAATTATAAATGTACCTTTGGATTGTTGAAAAGTAAAGATACAGGCGTGATGCGAAAAGCAGATGCCAGATCAACGTGAACAGTACGAGAATACTCTTCATCTATTTATAGGCACAGGGCGCAACCCGTGGAGAATTACATTAATGCCCTTTACATTTATCAATAATTCTATAGTGATTCTTCGAGGTCCAATTTGTCTTTTCACCATATAAGTCGGTTCCCCTTTCCTGCTGTCATGCCGAAGCTTTTTCTGCGCATAGCTTCGTGAGAATCTTATCCTTCGTTATGATCGCCTTCCGTCCTATTCAAGCTTCGTCTTGACCATATTCCAGTATACTCGTGGCCCAATTCCGAAGATACCTGTTCACATATTTCACTTGGAAAACATTGTCAAATCATATTTTTGAGGACCTTCGGAAGCCGAAGGCCCCCAACAGTAGCCCCTCGCTATATTAATTTACTGGAATGATAAATTCATATTGCGATATGGACGAAGGCTTTAAGCCGAAGGTCCGAAAAAACACCTTCCCTTTGCTAGAATAGCAACAGTCTTTGACAAGCGGGACCCTCCAGTTTTCAACGCACTAGGTGTATAAATAAGGGCTCACTGCCAGGTTATTTGGCACGCTCCCTTGCCAGCTACTTTTACTCACCCAACTTTTAGCCTGCGCGCAACAACACTTGCTTGGTTTTAAATTTTTAAGCTTCGGTTTCGAGTGTGCTTTGTCAGCATTTGCGAAGATGTCTGAAGATAAGAAAGCTGTTGGTGCTTCAAAGCTAAGCCTTTCTGAGGAGATGCATCTGGGTTTTCTTGAATCAATGTCAAAGACTAATACAGAGAAGATTACCAGGGAGATTTTGGAGGGTTTATCTGAAGATACTGGCGACAGTGAAAGTTACGATGTGGATAGTGGTGGTGAGGATTCCGAAGATCGACCCTGGCGACCAAGCCATGCAGTTTTTGGTAAATCCAGTATTAAGGAAAATCATCTTGTCAATATGAGAGGCAGATATTTTCAGGACTTGTCTGTTGTGAGGGCTGACGAAGGAGAGAAGACTTATCCGACTCCCGAGGAAAATGAGGTCGTGATATTCCGAAGCTTCTTAAAAGCTGGATTACGATTTCCCTTGAGCAGTTTTGTCGTGGAAGTACTGAAGATATTTGAAATCTACCTTCACCAACTTACCCCCGAAGCAATCATAAGGATGAACATCTTTGTGTGGGCCGTGAGGAGCCAAGGTTTGGAACCTAACGCAAAAAGCTTCTGTAACGTACATGAGCTATTGTATGAGACAAAACCCTGGGGCAAAGAGCAGTATCACAACAACTTTGGCTGCTACAGCTTCAGCGCTCGGTCTGGGTCAAGCTGCCCTGTGCTAACTTTTTGAAAGAGGTGGCCCGACGACTAGATGACGGAATGGTTTTATGTGAAAAATGACTTGAAATCACGTGAGGATATCAAGGGTATCATTATGCGCCCTATCTGGCAACGCTTCGGCCTCCGGAAGCCGAAGGTGGAAATGAATGAAGCAGCCGAAGAATGCCAGAGAGCCTTCGGCGTTGTTTGTTCTTTTATTGGAACAAGGGATTTGGTCCAAGAACACATTGCTTTCAGAGTATGGCCACTTGTGGAAATGTGGGAAATGCCGGAGGAAACCATTAAAGAGACTGACGAAGGTGGACTAGTTAGGCTAAAATACACATTCAAATATGGAGATAAGTTTGTTGAGCCAGATGATGACTGGTTAAAAAGTATTGAGGCCATAAGTGACGAATTGCTTGGGGTATACTCGAAGGCCGAAGATACTGCATTATCAGCGGCCTTCGGAGGCCGAAAGAAGAAGAGACTTAACCGAGTATTTGATGCAATTGGGTTTGTCTACCCCGACTACCATTACCCAGCGCGGGGTCAAAAAAGAAAGAATACTTCTTCTGCAAAGGAAACTGCCTCAGCTGCTCCTAGCGAGCCAGCGTCGAAGAGAAAAAAGGTAAAGGTTCTCACACACCGGCCACGTTATATTGAACCGGCCACAGTGCCTGAATTTGTTGGTGAGACCTTTTCGGCCACCAAAGCTAAAGAACCACCTCCAGTGCCAAAAATCGAAGAAATGATCCACTACCGGAATCAATCGCTTTGCCGAGTGCCTGAAGCACTCGGCGAAGCCTTAAAAACACTCGGCAAAGAAGGCTCGGCGAACAGTGCATCGACAAAGCCTTCTTTGCCGAGAGCTTTTTCTCGGGCACTCGACAAAGCTCTTTGCCGAGTGCCAGACAGCACTCGGCAAAGAAAAGCGGCCGTTACGGCGCCGGGTGACGGAGACGGCGGCTTTGCCGAGTGTCTTCCGGGCAGCACTCGGCAAAACCCCATCTTTGCCGAGTGCCGCGTGGGACACTCGGCAAAGAACCCGCCAGGGAGGGTCCCCATGTCAGGTTCTTTGCCGAGTGTTCTGTGCGGCACTCGGCAAAGACGACCTCTTTGCCGAGTGCCAGAGACATAACACTCGGCAAAGAACCTAAGCCGGTGCCCAGGTCTGTGCTCTTTGCTGAGTGTTATGACCCAGACACTCGGCAAAGCGCCTCTTTGCCGAGTGTTACACTCGGCAAAGTGACCAGCATATACCTTTTTAGTTTGTTTTTTGTATTCCATCCACACAAATAGAAGATATCACATATATACATCACAGATATCATCACAGACATAAATAGCCAACACAAACATAAAACCGTCACCACAAACATAAATATCCATCACAAACATAAGTGTTCAACACAAGTATTAAACACAAACATAAGTCTCAAACATCGCAAGCTCTCACATAAGTATCAAACACAGACATAAGTATTATACATAAGTTCTGAAGTCTAAAACAATGAAAACACAACACTCATGGAGGTGGGCGGTTTGACCGGGGCTGCGTTGGGCTGAACCCTTCCGGAGGGTTGTTGGATGCCGCCCCAGATTGGCCCTGCACAGAGAAGAGATTGCATGTGTTATACCAGATGCATTACAAACATCTAACTACAATTTTGATACTCACAGGAGTGTGGAAGAGAGTAGGGTCAACTGGAGGGAACAATGGAGGTGGCGGAGGGATGCCCTGTGCGGCGCCAAGGCTCTACATGTACTGGAACATCTCCGCCATCCTCTGATCAGCCGCCGCCCGCTCCGCCATTATCCTCGCCTCCATCTCTTGATGTTCCCTCCTCTCTTCTTCTAGTTGGGTCTGTAATATTACAAGCCAACGTTATAGTAACTCAAAGAGAAGGTATATAACTCAAGAAAGGACGAGTTACAGAAGCACTAACCTCGAGTTGCTGTATGCGATGCTGTGAGCTGTCGTGCCGAGGTCGTATGGCTGGACTCGAGCCCGTGCTCCTTGCTCTCACCTGAGACAGAGTGGGAGTGGAGGACGAGTCGATTGCCCCGTCGGCAATCCAGTACCGCCCATGTCTCTTGCCTCCTCCGACCCTCATGAGCACATCAGTGTCGATCGGCTCGGTGCTTGGATCATAGTCTGGGCCATGGACCTCCTGCGCCATGGCGGTGTAGTCATGGAGGCGGTTGTAGACGGCGGGGTTGGTGTAGGCCTCGGGCCCGTCATCCGGGTTGTAGGTGACGTCGGACGTCGCCTTACCCTTATGGGCCATAGCATAGGCCGAGAAGGTGGAGCAAGGCCTGCCACCATGTGACGCCGACTGCAACGAAAACCAACGATATAGTTAGAAATAATATCTAACTTAGTGCTATATATCTAAATAAAAAAGGTGGCGTACCCATGCTTCGGCATATTGGCCCAGGCTCCGGCTGCCTTGGTGGTGGGAGGGGCCTTGCATCATCAAACGCCGTTCCCGGCTAGCTATGTGCGCCTCGTCCCACTCAGCCGAACACCACCTATCCACCATCTGCTCCCAGCACAGAGGATGTGCGGCGCACCAATGTGGAATCATCTGCAAAGTAAACACGTAAAGTGCATATCAGAAGATAAAATAAAATTCATGCATGGAGTACTGGTACCAAACATGCATGACTTTACCTGCAGGTACTGCTCCCTGGTCAACGACATGGTTCGGGCTTGAGTTTTGGTCACCTTCTCCCCAAGGACGGAGCCGTGGTAGGTGATGATGGCCTGGATGCGGGCCTCATAGTGCATGTCCACGACGAGCTTCTTACAGCTCGTGGTGGCCACCACATCCGCCCTAGCCTCGTATCCAGCATCGCATCTGAAGAAATCCTGCATACAAAAACGATGTATCCATACATTATTTCAAGAATTTGCAACGAATGCGACATATTTTACATTATACTAAGACTTACCCACAGCTCTTGCTTCACCCGCTCCGCCTTGTTATTGAATTCCCTGCCGTCCCGGTCTACTGCATCGGGGGCGACGGCGTAGTGGTCGAAGGTGAAGGCTGGGCCCGTCACTCTGGCGTACTCCACAAGTCCAGGGAAGTGTTCCCTGCACAGCAGGCCGAGGATGTTATTGGGGGGGGGGGCGACGATGACCCCCAGCATAATCCAAAACCGTCCAAGACCTGTCCAAGTGATAAATAAAAAGTATTAGTTTACATTATGATTTTGAACACATAATATGAACAAGAATGAAGAACATAAAGTTACATACCTCTCCCCTTCCGGCCGAATCAGCGACCGTCTGTCCCGAAGTATGGGACGCTGAGGGAGACTCGCGGGGCCTCGCAGGTAGATGCTCCTCGAACTAGAGCCGCCTGAACCTGAGGCGTCCTGCTGCTGGTCATCGTCGTCCTGAGGCGCAGCCTGCTGCTGCGCTGCCTGCTCTGCCTCGTCCTGCTGCGCTGCCTGCTCTGCATCGTCCGCCGTCTTACTCCTCCTCCCCTCCTCCTCCTCAGGAAACCGCCCACCATATTTGTCCAACAACCTGCAATTAAGGGTAAACAAATAAGCACATATAAAAAGATGTATTTAAAAACAGGTGCGAAATAAAAAGTCATATAGCATTACATCGATTAAAAATAATCTTCATATGTGTCGGGGTTAGCCGGATCATAACTCTCATCATCACTATCAAGCATTTCAATCTCCACACCATCGGAAGACGCAAGTTCGTCATTAATGTCATTGCCTTCAAGGATTACTAAGTCATTATCATTTTGCACCTCATCATCCTCCTCATCAACAACCATTTCAATATCTACGTCCATTCCGATAGCTTCGGTTAAGTCTATCTCAAATCGCCCTTCTAGCCCATCTTCTTGGAAGAACTCTCCAACATATGTGTCCGGGTCTAAGTTGTAATCTTCATCGTTAGGAACAGGTAACCTCCCGTGCGGCGATACCTTATACACAACATCCCAACCCTTAAGATGTTCTTTCGTTTGACACGCATATGGGAGATAATACACTTGTGTGGCCTGTTGGGCCACGATATAGACATCGTCTCCTGCTAAGGTGGAATCTTGTCGAATTTGGACTATCCCAAGATTAGAATGTGTCCGTCTCATCACTTGAGGGTCAAACCAATGACATTTGAATATCACTGGAGTAAGAGGTTTGGAACCATAAAAATTGAGCTCATATATTTCTTCGATTCGTCCAAAATAATCGACATTGTCAAGGCCCGGCGTAAAGACTCCAGAACACGTTGTTTTCCGATTGGGCCGACTTTTGTCGTAGTGTGTTGTGCGAAAACGGTATCCATTGACGTCATACCCAGAATATTTCTTGACCCTATAAGCAAAGCCGTTGGCTACTTGTCTCAACTCGGCACTCATAGACGGATCTCTTTGGCCCTGCAAGTATTCGCAAGTTAAAAGACGCTAAATTGATTTTAAAGACGTATCTCTTTTACAAACTAAGCACGTACCTTATGTTTGAACCAGGAAATGAAATCGGGCAACCCATTTCTCGCACCCTTTCTAAGAAGAGCGTCATATTCCTGTGGAGTGGGGTCCCTTGATCGACGCCAGAATTCATGAAGAAATTGTTCCATGTATGGCGTCACCTCTTCAAGGTTGGTCAATACGTATAGCATGATATGCCGCCACTCTTCATGTGTCAGGGTCTTGGTGGTCGAGCCACTTGCGCTTCCGAGTTGGCCTCGAAATATGCTAAGGTTCGATTCATTGTCGCCATCATTGTAACGAGGGGGTGGATTATGCACGCTCGGCAGTTTGTCACCATAATAAGTTGTTGTGAAGTTTGAGACCTCCTCTAGAATGTATGCCTCTGCAATGGAAGCCTCGATTTTGCATTTATTTCTACATTTCTTTCGAATAGTCTTTAGACATCTCTCGATTGGATAGCACCAACGTCCCTGCACGGGGCCCCCCATTCGTGCCTCATAGGGAAGATGAAGAATAAAATGCTGCATTGGATTGAAGAAGCCAGGTGGAAATATCTTCTCAAGCTTACACAGTAACACGGGGGCCAATCTTTCCAAGTCTGCAACCACGGTCCGAGATAACTCTTTTGCACAAAGCTGACGAAAGAAATAGCTCAACTCTGAAAGCACTAGCCAGACATGCTCAGGGACATAGCCTCGAACCATCGCAGGAAGAATCCGTTCAATCCATATGTGGAAGTCATGACTCTTCATCCCTAAGACTCGCATAGTAGATAAGTTCACCCCCCCTACTCAGGTTAGCTGCATATCCATCAGGGAACATCAACATCTTGATCCACTGAAGTACTTCCTTCCTCTGGGCCCTACTTAGGACGAAATCGGCCTTAGGCCTTCTCCACGTCTTTCCGCCACTTGGCGGCTTCATCTCTAGTTTTGGTCTATCACATAACGCTGCCAGATCCACTCTTGCCTTCACATTATCCTTTGACTTATCAGGAATGTCCATAATTGTTGCCCACAGTGCCTCGACAACATTCTTTTCAGTGTGCATCACGTCAATGTTGTGTGGAAGGAGCAGGTCGTCATAATAGGGGAGCCGAGTCAAGCCAGACTTATGTGTCCACATATGCTGCTCACCATATCCCACAAAACCACCTTCTGTATTGGCCACGAGCCCATCTATCTGTTGACGAATTTCGGCACCAGTCATCGTTGCAGGTGGGCGGTCTGTCACTACGACACCTTTCGTAAAGTTCTTGATGTCTAGGCGGAATGGATGGTCAGCAGGAAGAAATTGTCGATGTTTATCGAAGGACGAATATTTGCCACCCTTTTTCAACCAAATGAACCTGAGAGCTTCCTTGCAAACTGGGCATGGGAACTTACCGTGAACACACCAGGCACAGAATAGCCCATACGCCGGTAAGTCATGCATGGAGTACTGGTACCAAACATGCATTCTGAAGTTTGTCTTCGTAGCTCGGTCATATGTCCATACCCCTTCCTCCCAGGCACGTACCAATTTTCATCGATCAAAGGCTCCATGTACACGCCCATTTTGTTCCCCGGGTGTCCGGGAATTATCAACGACACGAATATATTCTGCCTTTGAAAGCACACACCAGGGGGGAGATTGATTGGGATAACAAACACGGGCCAACATGTGTACGGGACAGCGCTCATTCCATAGGGATTGAACCCATCTGTGGCCAACGCAACACGTACATTACGAGCCTCTTCGGCTTTCTCACGGTGAATGTCATCAAAGTGTTTCCATGCTTCACCATCTGATGCGTGCACCATCTTGTTAGGATTGTATCATTTTCCATTTTTGTGCCATGTCATCTGTTTCGCGGATTCCTCTGTCATGTAAAGACGCTGGATCCTCGGTATGAACGGAAGGTGTCGTAGGATTGTCAAGGGGATGTCGAGCTGCCTCTTCTGTCCATCACCAGAGTCTACCTCCATAAACCTAGACGAATTACACTTGGGATAGTACTTTGCCTCCGTGTATTCTTTCCTAAATAGCACGCAGCCCTTCGGACAAGCATGAATCTGCTCATACGTCATCTTGAGTGCATGAAGTAGTTTCTGTGCCTCGTACATGCTCTTTGGCAGAATGTGATCATCCGGAAGCAGACTCCCAATAACCGTCAACAAGCCATCGAATGCATCTCTACTCATGCTGTACTAAGACTTGAACGCCATTACACGCCCAATGGCATCCAGTTGAGAAACCTTTGTCTGGCCGTGAAGGGGCTTCTGTGCCGCGTCGAACATGTCGTAGAACGCCTTTGCAGTCGGCTCTGGCTCGTCATCCATACATCCTCCCGTGTACTATGCCTCCTGATAGTCGTTCAACATATCCGCTACCCCCGCATCCGCATCATAATCCTCGACACGTTGTCTCAGCACCTCCTCTCTCGTACGATGCGCTTCACCATGAAATATCCACCGAGTATAGCCCGACGTAAATCCATTCTTCCAAATATGTTCTATCATGGTCTTCTTTGGTTTTCTTTTCCGGTTGTCACATTTGCTGCACGGGCATGGGACTAGACTCGCTCCTTTAGCAGCTTCGCCATATGCCCGTTCCACGAAATCATCGGTCTTTCTAATCCATTCAGTGGTGACATCGTTCCTTCCTCTACGGCCCGTGTACATCCACTCACGGTCCTCCATCCTCTAACATATATAACCGAGTATAGTTTAATATAGACATGTAATGCATGTACACTACGTTCCTACCTTCTAATAGGTGATGATAGGTCCTAATCCCACCCGCGGTTGCGTAGATGGAGTTAGTTTCCATGCTCTACTCCGACCCGAGATAAAATTTCGGCAGCACCTCCCCGTTGTTCTCCGGATACAAGTCCTGGCAGGGAGAGTGTACTGTCCGGAGAACAACAGGGAGGTGACGCCGAAACTCTATCTTGGACCGGAGTAGAGCATGAAACTAACACCATCTACGCAACCGCGGGCTGTCCAAAAAACGTGGACAATTCGAAACTGATACATTTGTAGATATGCAAAGATCTGCATATGTACACCGTATCACTTTCGAACGGGAGATGCCTAACTGGGTTACGTGATCTACGACCATGATGCAAAAATAGAGGTTATACCTAGGGTGGCGGTGGAGTCAGGCTAGTGGGGCTGTGGCGGGTCGGTGCAGTGGCGACGCGACGCGGTGCAGGCAGACCCACAGTGGCTAGGAAGACAAGTATCTTCTCTGTAAAAAGGAAACACAAGTCTGTTAATACAAAAAAATTGACGGGGAGGTTTTCAAAGCTTATCAACAAAAAAATCCGGCAGCACCTCCCATGCACGGGGAGGTTTTCAAAGCCTGTAAATATAAGTAGCAGCACGATCGCTGACATCCACACATATACATATCCACACATATACATTAATGCCTAAATAACCACATAAACATCTTTTGTGCAATTAAAAGACTTACCTAATGCATGCAAAGTGACCACTAAAAACCTAACTCTATTTCACAATACACAATCACACACAAAAAACCTAACTCTATTTCACAACAATCAAACATTTATTTGACAATATTTAGCAACTAAAATCTCAAAATAAGTTTATACCTAGTTGCTCGGCGTGGACGGTGCACGACGGCGAACGGGCGTGACGGCGTGGAGGTCGCGACGGTGTGGAGGGCGCGACGGCGGGCTTGCGAGGGCGTGGAGGGCGCGACGGCGGCGAACCGGACGGCGAGGGGCGCGGCGAGGGGCGCGACGGCGGCGAACCGGGCGGGCGCGGCGAGGGGCGTGGGCGCGGCGGGCGGCCCTGGCGCGGCGAGAGGGAGGGCAAGGGGCGCGGCCCCGGAGCAGCGCGCGCGGCGGCGCGGCGCGGTCGGGCGGGGCACGTCGAGGGCGAGGGGCGTGGCTGCGACAAACCAGACGGCGAGGGCGCGGCGGCGGCGACGGTGTGAAAGAGAGTGAGAGAGTGAGGAAGAAAGGGTTAACTGGCGGTAAGTAAACGGTCTTTGCCGAGTGCCCGCGATCTGGCACTCGGCAAAGATTTTTTTTTAATTTTAAAATACACTTTGCCGAGTGCCATAGATGCGGCACTCGGCAAAGGCGTCTTTGCCGAGTGTCATCCGGGGGACACTCGGCAGCAAAGAACTCTTTGCCGAGTGTCATCTCTAGACACTCGACAAAGTATATTTTTATTTTTTTTATTTTGTCTCCCAAACTTTTTGTGGTATGTTCCTACACTATGTAGACCTACATGTATCATTTGTGGACAATTATAATAGACTTTCAATCGTTAGTAGATTTAGTTCGTTTATTTGAATTTCTTCGGAAAATTCAAATTTGAACTGCAGGTCACTCGAAACTTGGAAAACCGTGCATGAAAAAATGATATTCATGTTACTTAGCATAAGTTACGACCGATTGCAGAAGCGTACCAGAAACTTCGAGCAACATGCTCACTAAACATGGCCGTGAACTTGGCATCCACATGTTTAAAAATTGTATAAAACACAAACAAAGTCAGAAAATCATGAAATTTGTCCACGTGTCATGATATCATATGTACAGGCTGTGATAAAAATTTTAGAATGTTTGGAGAAAGTTATGAGACACTATGTGTAGAAACCTAAGAGATCCACATTGAAACTCTTTGATTTCATGTGTAGTCCTCTAGGTTTCTACACATAGTGTCTCACAACTTTCTCCAAACATTCTAAAATTTTTATCATAGCCTGTACATATGATATCATGACACGTGGACATGTTTCATGATTTTCTGACTTTGTTTGTGTTTTATACAATTTTTAAACATGTGGATGCCAAGTTCACGGCCATGTTTAGTGAGCATGTTGCTCGAAGTTTCCGGTGCGCTTCTGCAATCGGTCGTAACTTATGCTAAGTAACATGAATATCATTTTTTCACGCACGGTTTTCCAAGTTTCGAGTGACCTGCAGTTCAAATTTGAATTTTCCGAAGAAATTCAAATAAACGAACTAAATCTACTAATGATTGAAACTCTGTTATAATTATCCACAAATGATACATGTAGGTCTACATAGTGTAGGAATATACCATAAAAAGTTTGGGAGACAAAATAAAAAAATAAAAATATACTTTGCCGAGTGTCTAGAGATGACACTCGGCAAAGAGTTCTTTGCTGAGTGTCAACTGGGTGACACTCGGCAAAGAAGACTCTTTGCCGAGTGCCAACTGTTGGCTCTCGGCAAAGACTGACGGCCGTCAGCTTTGGGACGGCCGCTGACGGCCCTTTGCCGAGAGCCCCCTTTGTCGAGTGTTTGACACTCGGCAAACCTGTCTTTGCCGAGTCGGGTCCTGTGCCGAGTGTCCAACACTTGGTAAAGAGGCTCTTTGTCGAGAGCCTAACTTTACCGAGTGCGGCTCTCGGCAAACCCTTCTTTGCCGAGTGCCCGATAAAAGGCACTCGGCAAAGAATCCAACACTCGGCAAAGCCTCGGATTCTGGTAGTGATCGAAGCACCATCAGCAGAAAAAACAGAAAAACCGAGGACTGAAGAAACAAAAACATCAGAAATTTTAAGTCCTTCAGCAAAAATTGAGGCAGCAAAAAACCAAAAGGGTCCAGCGGTGACCCCGAAAAGAAAAAGGATGGTTAATGTGCTAGATGTTTTGGAGACAATTAAGTCTTCAAGCACAACCCCGAAGAAAATTGTTGAAACTTCCGAAGTGCGTACTGAAGTCTTTGTTGCCGAAGCTCCAAAGCAACAATCTGAGACTAAAGCTGAGCCTTCAGAGCCCACCAAGGTAAAATCCTTGGAAGCCGAAGAAACAAAAATGACAGAGCCGATTTTAGTTGAAGAAACTGGCACTGCTGCCCCCGAAGCATCCTCCAAAGCCCTCGATTATATTGTTCAACATGCTTCGGGAAAAAGATTATCTGAAGAAGAGATTTTTGAAGCTAATCACTATGCCCAAGAACTGAGGTATCCAAAAGGGGCCTTAGTATTCAATGGCACAGATGAAGACGACTTCTTATACTGCCTCCCAGATAACAAGGAATTATCTGTCTGCCTGGAGATGGCTAGAAGTATGGGGTTCCCGAAGCTCGAAGCTGGCCTCTGCGCCATGACGAAGGACGATCTTGCAGAGAGCCTTGCATACAATATTCTGAAGGTAAATCTTTTTTTTAATCCATTCATTCCTTTGTATAGGGCTTAATACTCAGCAATGCCTTAAGGGCACAAAAGAATGCTGAAGACGAAAGCTGCACTATTGCTCTCAATAACCTTCGAACAGAGGTTATCAAGCTAAGAAACGAAGCCTTGGAAAAAGACAAAATTCTGCTTACATTGGTGGATAAGATAAAGGAAGACGAAGCTACTTCTAAAGCTCAAGCTGAAGCTCAAAAGCAGGAAATCGAGGGTCTTCGGAGACAGTTGGCCCGAGCTAAAGAAGAACGCATACTTGAAGAAACGAAACGAGAACTTAGCGACCAATGGGCAAATCATTTAGAAGGAAATGTTGAAGAGCTTCGTGCATCCAAGAAAAGGTGCTATGACAAATCTATAGAATGCGTTAAGAAAATAAAAACTAGCTTCGCCAGCGTTGGCGCATTCTCGAGCGAGGAAAACTTCACAAGGGGAACCCCGAGGGCCCGATTGAATGGATCAACCATGAAGCCGAGGCTTTTGAGGAAATTTTGAATAGCCGCGGAGACATATGTGCTTTTTCGGGTGTCAGGGGGATTGCTACTATTTTGGAGAGGAAAGGCTGCGAGCATGTGAAAACTTTAGCACAATCCGAAGCTGCCTTATCCTCCGAAGACATAAAAGACCCCTCGGCCGAAGCTAGCATGGTTGGTGGAAAATTTTTCACCGACATCTGGGATAATGGTGGCCGGGAAATGGCCCAAGAGATTATTCAAAAAAGCGAAAAAGGCATCCATGATGCTAGAAAAGTAGCAGAGGCTGCTGAGAAAAGCGCAGAGCCCGAAGGGCGAATAGGTATTAACTAGTGGTTTTTGTCACTTTCTTGTAATTTTTTGACTTCGAACTTGTTCAGGGTTTATAATAGTAATAAATCCGTATCTACTCTTCCCTCAGAACCTGCTGAGTCATCTGCGGGCCCCCACACGAAGGAGACGGAATTAGACAAATGGCTGAAGCCATCATGGATAGAGTTGTTGATCAGCTTTTAAACGAAGCTGCAGAAGCAGTCTTAAGGGAAGATTAGATGCTGTTGCAAAAACATTCAGAATGTAATGTTTGTTGAGAATCATGTGTAATATTGTGTAACTTAGGGTGTAATTTACTAGCTGTTTATAGTTCCATTCTTTGCGATGCATGAAACATTATACACATACCATTTTTGAGCCTTCGGCGAAAAAACACCTTCCCTTCTTTTCATGCTTCGTAAATAATATCCATGGTCTCATAAAATCAGTAACCAATCCTGGTAAAATCAATGATCAATAGATCTTTCCATCTCAGAGTTTGACGAAGATATAACCCTTCCATGGCCATTGTTTGTGCCGTGCCACTATTTCTTCAAAACGATCTTCGAATATCAATATTGAAGCACCCCTTCTTGCGTTGTTGATGCACTATGATGTATGATGTTATGCTATGCAAATGATGTAATGATGTGATGTTATGCAAAATGATATTTGCTGAAGGTCGACATTTATTTTTCACTGTAAGCCTCCCTTAGGAGCTTCTTCGCCTTTTACTTCAGCGGAATCAGCGTTTATTTTTCGCTGTAAGTCTCCCTTAGGAGCTTCTTTGCCTTTTACTTTCAGCGGAATCAGCGTTTATTTTTCACTGTAAGCCTCCCTTAGGAGCTTCTTCGCCTTTTACTTTCAGCGGAATCAGCGTTTATTTTTCGCTGTAAGCTCTGCATTCCCTTCGGAACGACTTTTGAGCAGAAAATTTACACTGTGTTCCCTTAGGAACGACTTTTGAGCGGAAAACTTACACTGCGCTCCCTTAGGAACGACTTTTGCTGCTTCGAAGAAATTGCACTGTATTCTTTAGAACAAATTTTTGATAATTTGAAGGTCCTTTCCCCCATAAATTCTTATGTTTCGGCAACTTAAGCCTATGGAGGAGACATATTTTTTTTAATATGGCAAAGAACGAAACTGTTACAAGAGATTAAAATATGATAAAAAGCACTTAAACTTCCCATAATTGTTCCTTATTAAAAAGAAAGTAAGACTGAAATGCGAAAATGCGAAAATCTGCTGACAAGGTAGGATATTTGTCAGTAAATATGCTTCGACTCCGGCACAGTGCTATTGACTGTGCGAGCTTCGGACTCCTCTCTGAAGTCCCGCTGAAGGTGAGTGTGCTGACTCCCTTCTGGCTGCTGACCTCGTTGCATTGGTGGTGGCGGTGGAGGCTGTTGCCAAGATGCTTGGGATTGACTTGCCGAAGCAACAGAAGCTGCAGGGTGATTGCCTACATATTCTGGAATGTAAGGCGAATGGTACGAAGCAGTATGCATGACCTGCTTCGGCTGGCTCTGTTGCGCTGCAGCTTCTGCTAGCTCCTTTTGCTTCTGGATGGTAACATGGCACATCCTGGTGGTATGGCCCTTGCCTTCACCACAGAATAGGCAGTAAATTTTTCTTGGTTGATCTCCAAATCTTCCCCCGAAGCCCCTGGCGCCTCTGCCCCTTGGCGCTGGCGGCCGGAAAGAGCTTTGCTGTTGCCTCGAAGCTTGCGAGGAGCACTGTGGCCTTTGCTGTTGATTCCCTTTGTCATCACTTTCAGTAGAATTGTGAATTGACCTGACGTGCCTCGGATGGAATCTTCCTCCGAAGCCCCTGGTCATTTCAGAGAACCTGAATGCTTCCTCCCTTCTTTGGCGAAAATCATTGTCAGCTCGAATATACTCGTCCATCTTCTGGAGCAGCTTCTCCAAAGTTTGAGGAGGCTTTCTGGCAAAGTACTGAGCTGAAGGTCCCGGCTGAAGCCCCTTGATCCTGGCCTCAATGACAATTTCATTGGGCACTATTGGTGCCTGTGCCCTCAGATGCAGGAACCTTCGGACATACGCCTGAAGATATTCTTCGTGGTCCTGGGTGCACTGGAATAAAGCTTGGGCAGTAACTGGCTTCGTTTGAAACCCTTGGAAGCTGGTTATCAACATGTCCTTTAGCTTTTGCCATGAAGTGATTGTCCCTGGCCGAAGAGAGGAGTACCAGGTTTGTGCAACACTCCTGACAGCCATGACGAAAGACTTTGCCATGACCGCCGTGTTGCCACCATACGAAGATATGGTTGCTTCATAGCTCATCAAGAATTGCTTCGGATCTGAATGACCGTCGTACATGGGGAGCTGAGGTGGCTTGTAAGACTGTGGCCAAGGTGTAGCCTGCAGTTCTGTTGACAGGGGAGAAGTATCATCAAAATCAAAATTTCCATGATGGAAATCTTCATACCAGTCGCCCTCGTTGTAGAAGCCCTCTTGATGAAGCTCTCTGCGTGGGGGCCTTTGATTCTGGTCATCTTGAGCAAGATGTCGAAGCTCTTCAGAGGCTTCGTCTATCTGCCTTTGTAGATCAGCTAGACGAGCCATCTTTTCCTTCTTCCGTTGGACCTGTTGGTGGAGCATCTCCAAATTTTGGATTTCTTGATCCAAGTCGTCCTCCGGAGGCGTTGGACTGGTGGCCTTCCTCTTCTGGCTTCGGGCCTCCCTGAGAGAAAGGACATCCTGATTGGGATCCAGCGGCTGCAGAGTAGCAGCCCCTGCGGCGGAAGCTTTCCTCGGCGGCATGACGTAGGTGATGCTTGCCGAAGATGTTCAAAACTCAAAAAATGGACGTGAGTTCACCGGAGGTGGGCGCCAATGTTGGGGACTCGTTCTCAAATGCTAAGAGTCAAGAACAAGGCAACATAAAAAGTGTTAAATGTTAAAGTCCTTCGTCCTTCAAGACATTATATCCCTTCGGATATAATGAATTTTAGACGAAGGTTATGAGGGAAAAGACCTTCGTAAGTCCAACATATGATGAAGGAGAATACATACATGGAATACGAACAATAACACAAATATTATCATCAATTTATTTCTATTTTGTATTATCAGAGTCATAATAACAAATTATAAATGTACCTTTGGATTGTCGAAAAGTAAAGATACAGGCGTGATGCGAAAAGCAGATGCCAGATCAGCGTGAACAGTACGGGAATACTGTTCATCTATTTATAGGCACAGGGCGCAGCCCGTGGAGAATTACATTAATGCCCTTTACATTTATCAATAATTCTATAGTGATTCTTTGAGGTCCAATTTGTCTTTTCACCATATAAGTCGGTTCCCCTTTTCTGCTGTCATGCCGAAGCTTTTTCTGCGCATAGCTTCGTGATCATCTTATCCTTCGTTATGATCGCCTTCCGTCCTATTCAAGCTTCGTCTTGACCATATTCCTGTATACTCGTGGCCCAATTCCGAAGATACCTGTTCACATATTTCACTTGGAAAACATTGTCAAATCATATTTTTGAGGACCTTCGGAAGCCGAAGGCCCCCAACAGTGGAGTAGAAATTTGATTATGGGAAAAAGGGAGACTTTTTGGCTTTTGATCAAAACTAGTCTTCAAAATACATTGATTTGCCAAAACAAAGTGTTTTTGACATAGAGATAGGAAAATGATTTTGTTTTGTGAAAAAAAACCAAGTGGTGGCAAAAATAATCCAAATATGCCAAATCTTATGATAATTTAATTAGTTTTAAGTTTGACATCAATTTGCACTTTTTAGTTCGCATTTGGATATGTTAGTGCATTTTGAGTTGCTTTTGATGTGTTGGCATGAATCACCAAAAATGGAGAGATTGGAAGGGAAATGTGCCCTTGGGTCATTTCAATATTGTTTTGGTTGTTAGATGCTCAACACATTATGTTTAGACTAACATGAGAAATGAGCATAGGTACATGAAGCAAATTGAGCTTGGAAGATGACATAATACAAATCTATATGGGACCAAGTCAAAAAGGTAAGCTCTCGACACTTAGTCAATTGTTTAGGTACTAATCATATTTGTCTAAGTGCTAGGGAATTTATGAAGTCAAGCCAAAAAGGAGCAAAAGAGAATAAGATTGAAAAAGGAGAAAATGGGCTGGACCACGTTGTACCGGACGGTCCGCTGCCACCCATCAGACAGTCCGATGTGCACTGGACAATCCGATGCACGGTTCGCCGTACTGGCTACTCTCGAAAATTTCATTTTGCGTTGGCTATAATTCACTGGACCGTCCGTGCGGGGCGCCGGACCGTCCAGTGTGCCAGCTAGCCAACGGCTAGTGGCCACGTTGGCCCCGGGCCAACGGTCGAGTGGTGCACCAGACGGTCCGGTGCCCCCAGAAGCAGGAAGTAACCAATCAAGGTATTCTCTACCGCTGCACTGTTTACTGTCTGGTGTGCACGCGGACAGAAGGCAACCAAGGCCTACCAAATGGAGCTCCAACGGCTCCTAGGTCCCTTGGGGCTATAAAAGTGACCCCTAGGCGCATGGAGCATTATACCAAGCATCCTTTTAACATCCAACAACACCAAGACACTGCGACCACACTATAGCTTTGATAGATTGAGATTTGAGCAAGTGTTTTGAGTTGTAATTCCATTGTGTTGTCTCTTGTGCTCCTCTCTCAACTTGTGTGTGTTGCTGCGATTTTTTTTCTCTTGTGTGTGTTTCTACCCCCCTTACTCTTGTGGTTTATTTGAGATCAGCTGTGTAAGGCGTGAGAGACTCCAATTTATGGAGATTCCTCACAACGGGAAAATCTTGAGATAAGAAAGAGAATTGTGGTACTCAAGCTGATCAGTGGATCACTTGAGAAGGGTTGAGTGCAACCCTCGTCCACTGGGACACCACAACGTGGATTAGACAAGCATTTTACGCTTGACCGAACGACGGGATAAAATCATTATGTCACTGTTACTTTATCTTATTGCGATTTTACTCTTTCTAGAAACTCACTTCACTCACAATATTGCTCTATGTTTTATACTCACATTGTGAGAGCAATTTAGTGAAGAAGCTCTATCCTCTCACCCTCTTCATTTGAACTTGGTTTTTCATATCACTAATCCAATACTAGACCAAGTTTGTTTTTGTTGAGCCATTTTTTCAGGATCACCTATTCACCGCTCTAGGTGCTCTCAAGTGCCTGCAGCCCTCTGTCACACCCGGATTTAAGGAACAAAGCCGAGTGCATCTCATATATGCGCCAGAGAAGACAACACATATAATAACAGAGTACATAGAGATAAATGTCATAAATATCATAAATGTACTTATTACATAGCGGAAGTCTTACAAAAATAATTAATAAAAAAAGCGAACTATATATTATTCCCTGACGCCACAAAGCTGACTGGGAGACGCCACCTAGATCAAGTCGAAAGCCTCTATGTTAGGCAGCTCCTCTTCGACCACCTGTTCTTCTCCTGTGGGGGGGGGGTGTGAGACATCAAGAGTGAGCTCACATATGTTCGTAGCTCAACAAGTCGTGGGGAATAATGTGCATGAACTCACCAAAGGTGGGAGTTCATGTGAAGTGTAAGGCTAATCAATAAAGGCTGAAGCTCAGCATCGCTTTTATAAGTTGGTCAAAATTTTGTTAGCAGTTACTAAGTATAAGTAAATACCAAACCTTAATAATAATAAAGAAAAGTAATAAATAAATAATCCCAATGCGATGCAAATGACAAATTGAGTTTTAATTCCATAGATTAATCATGGAGGGTCCGAGCTGCTCATGACCGTGAACACGACTAGTATACCAGTTTTACACTCTGCAGAGGTTGCACATCTTTACCCACAAGTCATGTTACCCATCTGCCAAGAGATGGCCAATCCCATACACCTCTACCGAGGAGGCGAGGCAGGGTAACACTACGAGGCCTTTACAAAGTTCCACTAGTTTCAGAAACCCGCTACAGTTTATAGAAAGCTCCAGTGCAGGAATCCCTCGCATGACCGCCATCGCAGCAAAATCAACCCTAGGACCTCTCTACACTGACCACTCCCCTATTGCCCTTGCCCCTTTCGGGTAAGGAAGTCAAACCACTAGCTTTCCTAGTTAATCAGCCAAGGGCATCCCATACTACCCTTGTGGTAGCACTGTTTTCCCGGGTGGTCGCTCCATGTTCCCATTACATAATGATCTTAACATGAATAGTAATAATAAATAAAGAATAAAAGTGTAATCATGAATAATGTATCTCCATACCTAAATCCACATAAAGCAATAACAAGTACTACCCAAAAATATTTCAGTGGTAAAACAAGGTATAAAGATAACCAAAACTGGGGTAACCTATTGGATCCCATCAAAATTAACCTATGCAGATCATTATGAATAATAAGAACATGGCTGGGTAAAAATAAGTGATCAAGGGCACAACTTGCCTTCAATGAGCTCCTGCTCAGCAACTTCTACCCGCTGAACCTCAGGATCCACAGTGGCTTGCTCGTCTACTCGCATCAACACAATACATGCATAGTATAGCAAAAATTAACATCACACCAAACATGTAGATAAAATATACAATAATATTCTACACATTAAAATAAGATTCTAGGAACAGAAATCATTAATTTTGGAGTTATGGCTTTTAAGATATGAATTTCCAAAGGTATTATGTATTTGAGTCAAGATTAACTAATAAATAAATTCTATTATTGTTTTCATGCCAAAACAGAGACACTAGATGATAAACAATAATATTGCAAAATTTTAGAAACTGGAATGGATCAATTTGGAGTTAAATGAATTTAATATGAATTATACAAGTTTCTGAAATTATTTTTGTATTAATAATCAATTTCCTTAACTATTTCTCTATTTTTACTACTCTCTGGATTGGGCGCCAAATTCATAAAAGGTCAGAGGCTTACTCAAAAGATTCTCCTAGACACAGAGAACCCCGAGGGTGGACCGCGGGTTGGTTTTCAAATGTTTTAGGGATTCATATGAAACAGTGCGCCCGCGAAAGGGTATGGCGCGATATCAGTCGTTAGATCCAAGCCATGCGGCCGAGATTAGGTTGTGCCATGGATGAATCGGTATGCGACCAGAACCGCAAGATTGAGATTCAACGGTGGGGATTTTATTGCCCTAGATTTAATTTTATCCGTCAGATCAAGATCGACGGCCCTGACTAAACGTGGCGAAGGGGTGTGCCACGTTATGATCTCGACCGTTGCTCTTCCTACCAACGACCGTGATGATCCAGCAGCCCCATCCGGACTGCGATCCGATCCCAGCTGTCCATCCTATGATCCATGGCAATGCCGTCGTCTTCAACCTCTCGACACCAGTCCAGCCGACCGCTACCCTACTTCTCCCGCCAAATACCGGCCATCCGGTGCTCGCCATTGACCGTATAGAGGTACCCCAGCCCGTTCTCCGACCCTAGGTCTACTCCCAACCCTGCTATCGTCGCCCGCTCCCGAGTACCAGCTGCAAACAAGGATAGTGCGGAGGGCGAGTGACTCACCGGAGATGGTGCGCCGCGCTGACCGTCGTAGATGGTTTGCCATGCCCCGAAGACTCAAATCGGTGACAAGCCGAACCCGAGCGAGGGGGGGGGGGGGGAGTGCGGTGACGGCGTCGTCCTCAAGCACGCAATCTCTCTCCTACCGGTCTCTAGTTCTCGCCGGTGGTGATCTACAACGCGTCCTAGCTGTTGCAAACGAAAGGAGGAAGGAGGGACGTAGTTCCTTTTGTAGCCCGGAATGAGCTGGTGTGGATACTGAGCAGGAGAGAAGCGCGGAGCGGTAGTTGTAACAACCCGGTGAGTGCGCGGTCGTGGAGCGACAACCATGGGGGAGAGAATGAATCCGCATGATTGCCCGGCCCACCAGTCAGTCAATGCATGCGCGAATCAGGGAAATGAGTAGCGGACACGTGGGCCCACACACCAGGGCGACTACGCACACGACGGTGGCGACTGCTTAGTGGAGCCCACGTGTCAGTGCCGGCTAAGCAGGCCGTGCGGAAAGGAGAGCAGTTGCACGGTGGAGAACAAGGTTAGTGGGCCGGCCATGAAGTTTCAGCCCAAGCGCATTTTTCTTTTTTTGTTTCCCTTTTTCTCCTTTTCAAATTCAAACTCATTTCAAATTTAAATTTCACATCCTGTGATAAATTTGTCTCTAGATTATCTGGGGCAGCTAAGGTACTAACTTTTGGAAGTATAATTCTATATATATATTTTATGTAATTTTTTTCTTACTCTTTATCTCTTCCTTTTATCACTTCTCTCACCTCATCCATCTTATTTCTAAATTCTAACTTTTATGTTTTAATTTAAATACTCAAATCATTATTATATTTTCATTATTATATTTTTATCCATGTTATTATTATATTAAATGCACAAACAAAAATCCAATATGATGCAATGGTTTATTTGTGTTTTAGTAAATGTTTACTCATTTTTAAATATGATTAGTCACATGTTTCAAAGGTGGATGGCAAATCACATAAGAAAATCAACTCTTTTATAAGCTCTATAATTTGGGTATTACAAATACTACCCCCCTTACAAAGAATCTCGACCTCGAGATTTAGGAAGGACTAGGAAAGAGATGGGGAAGGTCTATGTGAAGCTCTTCTTCTCTCTCCCAAGTAGCTTCATCTTCTCCGTGGTGACTCCATTGCACTTTGCACATCTTTATAACCTTATTTCTCGTGACACGAGTCAGTGTGTCAAGAATCTTGATAGGGTATTCTGCATAAGTTAGATCATCTTGAACACTAAGGTCCTCTATTGGTAGCTGCTCTTCAGGTACCCTGAGACACTTCTTCAGCTGTGATACATGGAAGACACCATGTACATCCACAAGATAATCGAGTAGTTCTAGTTGATATGCCACTTCTCCCACTCGCTTTAAAATCAACAAGGGTCCAATGAAGCGAGGGGACAACTTTCCTTTGACTTTAAATCTTCGCATACCCCGGAGTGGTGACACCTTCAAATAGACATGATCACCCTCCTTAAACTCTAGTAGTCTTCTCCGGGTATCAGCATAGCTTTTCTGCCTTGACTGTGCAGTTCTCAAATTCTTCCTTATTTGATGGACTTGTTCCTCTGCCTCTTGTATAATTTCAGGTGCAAAGAACTGCCTTTCACCAATTTGATCCCAATACAGTGGAGTCCTGCACTTTCTGCCATAGAAAGCCTCAAACGGGGACATCTTCAAACTGCCTGATAACTATTATTGTAGGAGAACTCCACATAAGGCAAACTCTTATCCCAACTACCACCATGCTTAAGAGCACAAGCTCTTAACATATCCTCTAGTACTTGGTTGGTTCTCTCGGTCTGCCCATCAGTTTGAGGATGGTAGGCCGAACTAAAATTCAATCTTGTATCCAAGGACTCGTGCAACTTCTTCCAGTACCGAGAAGTAAACTGTGATCTCCGGTCTGACACAATCTTCTTTGGCACCCCATGTAAGCATACAATCCGTGCCATGTACAACTCTGCTAGCTTGGCTCCTGAATACGTGGTCTTCACTTGAATAAAGTGGGCTACTTTAGTTAGCCTGTCCACAATCACCCATATAGAGTCATACCCAGCAGATGTGCGGGGTAATCCCACAATGAAGTCCATGCCAATCTCTTCACATTTCCACTCAGGTATCTTAAGCGGGTGTAGTAAACCAGCAGGTCTTTGATGTTCCGCTTTCACCCTCTAGCAAACATCACATAGTGCAACATGTGAATCCACATCCTTCTTTAGTCCATACCACCAATACTTCTGCTTCAAGTCCTGGTAAATCTTAGTACTACCAGAGTGGATGGAGTAAACTGAATCATGTGCCTCCTTCAATATGGTTTCACAAAGACTATCAATATCAGGAACACAAATCCGATTCTTGAATCATATCGTGCCCTGCTCATCCTCCTTGAAATTCGGGCCTCTACCTTCTGTTATTAGGTCCTTGATCTCCTGAATTTTGGCATCGCCGATCTGACCCTTTCATATTTCTTGCTCTAAAGTAGGTTCTAATTCGATGGTAACTCCTCCAGTATGAGCAACTATTCCCAGATTGAGCCTCTCAAAATCTTTTGCTAACTCATCGGGTAATTGGGTGACAATAGCTGCATGGACCTACCCCTTCCGACTCAAAGCATCCGCAACCAGATTCGCCTTACCCGGATGATAGTGAATTTCCTGATCATAATCCTTGATGAGCTCCAACCATCAGGGTTGCCTAAGGTTAAGATCCTTCTGAGTGAAAATGTATTTTAAGCTCTTGTGATCAGTGTAGATTCGACACTTGGTCCCCATAATATAGTGTCTCCAGATCTTGAGAGCATGCACAACTGCTGCCAGTTTTAAGTCATGTGTGTGGTAGTTCAACTCATGTTTCCGCAACTGGCGAGACGCGTAGGCAATGACGTGTCCTTCCTGCATAAGCACACATCCTAGGCCCTGGCGACTTGCATCACAATATACATCAAAATTCTTCTGTAAATCTGGCATAATCAGTACTGGAGCAGCCATCAACTTAGACCTCAACTGATTGAAACTCCCTTGGCATTCATCGGTCCACTTAAACTCCTTGCCCTTCTCCAACAATGATGTCATAGGCTTAGCAATCTTGGAGAACCCTTCAATGAATCGCCGGTAATAGCCTGCGAGTCCCAAGAAACTCCGAATCTCCGAAACTGTACTTGGTGTCTTCTAATCCATTATTGCCGTTACTTTAGCCGGATCAACAGCAATTCCTCCCTTGGAGATGATATGTCCGAGAAAATGTACTTCATCAAACCAGAAGTCACACTTGGTAAATTTGGCATAAAGTTGATTATCCCGTAACTTCTGTAGCACCATCCGCAAATGCTCCTCATGCTCACTATCACTCTTGGAATAAATAAGAATGTCATCAATGAACACCACGACAAATTTATCGAGATACACCATGAACACCTTGTTCATCAAATTCATGAAGTAGACTGGTGCATTGGTTAAGCCAAACGACATGACTGTGAATTCATATAGACCATATCGGGTAGAAAAAGCCGTCTTGGGAATATCATATGGCCAAATCTTCATTTCATGGTAGCCCGACCTGAGGTCAATCTTAGAGACCACCCTAGCACCTCTCATCTGATCAAATAAGTCATCAATACGAGGTAACGGGTACTTGTTCTTAATGGTGACATCATTAAGTGATCTATAGTCCACACATTTCCGTTGCGAACCATCCTTCTTCTGTACAAACAGTACCGATGCTCCCCAAGGTGAGGAACTTGGACGAATATACCCTGCCTCCTGTAACTCCGTTAACTGCTTCTTAAGTTCTTGTAACTCTTCTACAGACATTCTGTAGGGGCATTTAGAAATAGGAGCAGTCCCAGGTAAGAGATCAATGACAAACTCAACTTCCCTCTCCGGTGGCATCTCTGGTAACTCCTCTGGAAAGACATCTGGAAAATCCCTAACCACACGAATATTGTCACCAACAAACTCCTCAGCTATAAAGAACATCGCGCGTTTGGAAGAGGTGGTTACTGCAATTTGAACTTGAAATCTTTATCCTTTAGGGCTGGTGAGTTCTACAGTACCCCTACCACATTGTATAATGGCCTTTGCCTTCCTTAACCATGACATACCGAGGATCAGATCTATACTGCTTTCCTCTAATACTATAGCGGTAGCCCAGAATTCTCTTCCCATAATTGTTAATGTCAATTTATGTGTCATATGATTTGCCTCAATAGGCCCTTTAGGTGTGATTACTATCATTGGTTTTCTCATATGTTGCAGTGGTATCTCATTTGTATTGGACATATCGAGCAGACATAAATGAATGTGTAGCACCAAAATCAAATAATATTGTTACAGGAATTGCATTAATATAAAACATACCAAGTGTGATGTCAGCACCATCAGGAGTAGCATCAGCGGTGACTTGATTAACCCTGGCAATAGAATATCCCTTGCCAGGAGTTTGTTGCTTGTTCTGAGCTGGTGTACCAGAATTCCCTACCGGACAAGCATTAGCATAGTGCCCAATCTGACTGCATTTGAAACATGTAGGACTAGTCTTATGTCCTATAGGCATCGTCGGGGTGCCAATGGGGGCAGCCTGACGAGTAGGAGGTGTATGTGGAGACCCCTGTGGAGTGTACTGAGCTGGGCGTGGTCCTCCTCCTGGACGAGCTGGGTACCCTGTGGCGAAACGTAGCGAGGACAAACACTGCTGCTACCCTGCCCCTGGATAATGGCCTTCCTCTTCAAGTCACCTAGTTGAACACGCTTGTGTTCAATAGCAAGAGCCTTATCTAGCAGTCTCTGAAATGATGGAAATGTGTGAGCAACCAATGCATACTGTAGGGGGTCATTGAGTCCTTCTATGAAGTGCTCTTGCTTCCTTTCATCATCTGCCACCTCTTCAGGAGCATATCTGAACAACTGAATGAATTTATCTCTGTACTCACTGACACACATGTTGCCTTGCTTCAATGACAGAAACTCCTTCTTCTTGATCTTCATCAAACCAGCAAGAATGTGGTAGTTTCTGAACTGAGTTGTGAATTCCGCCTAGGTAATAGTGTCAGCAGCATCATGGGTAGCAACATAAGAATCCCACCAGTCAGCAGCAGGATCAGTCAGGCGACCAGAAGCATAAAGAACTTTTTCCCGGTCAGAGCATTGGGCGATGTTGGGCATCTTCTCAATAGATTTCAGCCAATCATCAGCATCTAGTGGATCTGGCGAACTGGCGAAGGTAGGAGGCTTGTGACTCGTAAAATCCCGGTGCTTGTCCCGGGGTGGAACCAGTGGTGGAGGTGGAGGCAGTGGTGCTTGCTGATGTTGCTGTTGCTGTTGCAGCTGCGCCCTTCTCTCCTGGCGTATCTCCTCTCGCTCCTGGCGCATTTCCTGACGTATATCCTCTCTCTCCTGGCACATCTCTTGGCGTTCCTGTCGTATCTGTGCATGCATGTCCGCCATGGTATCTGCCATCTGCTGCATTATCCGCATCTAGGTAGTAACTGCGGGATCAGCTCCGACTGGTGGAGGTAGTGGTGGAGGATCCATCTCTAGTTGTTGCTGTGGTTGGGGTTGTCTAAATATCCTCCGAGTGTGTCGATTGGGAGGTAGATCAATTCCACCACCCTTCCTGGTATTGACCATCTGAGTTAGAAACATATGGTAAGAAAGAATAGTAGACAAGGCAGGTGATTACGAATCATGTTACTTTGGGGGATTCATAAGCTAAGTGTGTTGCCTACTAAAGCTAATTCATTACCTTATGGTGGTACATGCTAAGATGCCCGTCTATACTATTTCAATCAATCAAAGAAGCAAATTAGGCATTGATCATCAGAACAATCAACCAACATTTTTAATAGAGAAAATAATTTTAATTTTTTTGTCTTAGGTCTCCTATCCCTTAAAAAGGTCATAAATGTAGGATTCCAAGGTGTGAAATCCATCTTGTCTTAGAGTGGAAAAGATAAGAATGATCAGAGTAGAACAGTAGAAGGTGAGACAGAACCAAGATAAGTATAGAGAGAATCAGAGTAAGGTAAGTATAGAATGAATCAAAGTAAGATAAGTAGGTAAGGGTTTTGTCCATTTCTATCCAGGTTTCGTCCTACAGTCAACATTTCCTCTGATACCACTTCTGTCACACCCGGATTTAAGGAACAAAGTCGGGTGCATCTCATATATGCGCCAGAGAAGACAACACATATAATAACAGAGTGCATAGAGATAAATGTCATAAATATACTTATTACACAGCGGAAGTCTTACAAAAATAAATGATAAAACAAAACGAACTATATCTTATTCCCTAACGCCACAAAGCTCACTAGGAGACGCCACCTAGATCAAGTCGAAAGCCTCTATATTAGGTGACTCCTCTTCGACCACATGTTCTTCACCTGTGGGGGGTGTGAGACAGCAAGAGTGAGCTCACATATGTTCATAGCTCAACAAGTCATGGGGAATAATGTGCATGAACTCATCAAAGGTGGGAGTTCATGTGAAGTGTAAGGCTGATCAATAAAGGCTGAAGCTGAGCATTACTTTTATAAGTTGGTCAAAATTTTATTAGCAGTTACTAAGTATAAGTAAATATCAAACCTTAATAATAATAATAAAGAAAAGTAATAAATAAATAATCCCAATACGATGCAAATGACAAATTGAGTTTTAATTCCATAGATTAATCATGTGAGGGTCCAAGCTACTCATGACCGTGAGCACGACTAGTATACCAGTTTTACACTCTGCAGAGGTTGTACATATTTACCCACAAGTCATGTTACCCATCTGCCAAGAGACGACCAATCCCATACACCTCTACCGAGGAGGCGAGACAGGGTAACACTACGAGGCCTTTACAAAGTTCCACTAGTTTCAGAAAACCCGCTACAGTTTATAGGAAGCTCTAGTGCAGGAATCCCTTGCCTGACCGCCATCGTAGCAAAATCAACCCAAGGACCTCCCTACACTGACCACTCCCCTACTGCCCTTGCCCCTTTCGGGTAAGGAAGTCATCCACTAGCTTTCCTAGTTAATCAGCCAAGGGCATCTGAAAGGGAAATGTGCCCTTTGGCCATTTCTATAAGATTTTGGTGATTAAGTGCTACACACAAAAATGCTTTGAGTGATATTTGTGCCAAAGACTCAAGAAGTGCAGATCAAGATTAAAGGTATGTTTCTAGACTTAGTACATTGTTTTAAGGACTAATGTATTATGTCTAAGTGCTAGAAACAGGAGAAATCACTTTGGAGAAAAGTTGGCTATGTTCAGCCAAAAGGCTGCTCGGTCTGGATGCACCGGACTGTCCGGTGGTGCACCAGACAATGTCCGGTGTGCCAGGACCAGTCTCGATGAACAGCCTACTCTCGGGTCTCGACGGTGGCGTACGGCTAAAAATCACCGGACTGTCCGGTGAGTCGTCTGTGGCGAAGTCGCCGCTCTTGGAAAACAGTCAATAGCGTACGGCTAAAAATCACCGGACTGTCCGGTGGTGCACCGGACTGTCCGGTGAGCCAACGGTCAACTGCGCCAACGGTCGGCTGCGCAATCCGCACGTGACGCGTGGCCGAGCCAACGGTCAGATGGGGGCACCGGATTGTCCGGTGCGCACCGGACAGTGTCCGGTGCGCCAACGGCTCCAAATCTTCAACGGTCGGCTGCGCCAATTTATGAAAGCAATCTGCACCGGACTATGTACAGTGGATGTCCGGTGTGCCACCCGACAGAAGGCAAGAATTGCCTTCCCAGATTGCTTCCAACGGCTCCTAGCTACCTTGGGGCTATAAAAGGGACCCCTAGGCGCATGAAGGAGTACACCAAGCATTCTTTGATCATCTCTAAGCACCAAGACTTCATTCTAGCGCATTTGATTGGTTGTGATAGCAATTTGAGCTCCTCTTGAGTCGAGAACTCCGTGTGTGAACTTAGAGCTCAAGTTGTTGGCTAGTGTGCGTGTTTGTGCTCTTGCTTTGAGTGTTGTGTGTGTTGCTTATCCCACTCTTACTTCCGTGCTTCTTTGTGATCATCAAATTGTAAGGGCGAGAGGCTCCAAGTTGTGGAGATTCCTCGCGAACGGGATATAGTGAAAGAAAGAGAAACACCGTGGTATTCAAGTACATCTTTGGATCACTTGAAAGGGGTTGAGTGCAACCCTCGTCCATTGGGACGCCACAATGTGGAGTAGGCAAGTGTTGTACTTGGTCGAACCACGGGATAACTCACGTGTCTTTTGTGATTGTTTTTCTGTGATACTTGTGTTCACAAGAGCTCGCCATTTAGCCTACTAACACTTAACCAAGTTTTGTGGCTATAAGTTTCAAGTTTTTATAGGATCACCTATTCACCCCCCTCTCTAGGTGCTCTCAATTGGTATCGGAGCCGCTCTCTTCACAAAAGGGACTAATCGCCCGAAGAGATGGATCCTAAGGGAAAGGGGATGGTGGTCAACGATAAAGAGAAGGAGTCCATCTTCAACGAGCCAAGGGACGACAAACCTACTGACTCTGGCTCGAGTCATAAGAAGAAGGATAGGAAGAAGAAGAGGCGTATCAAGAAGATAGTCTACTACGATAGCGACGAATCCTCTTCTTCCCAAAGAGACGACGACTACGACGAGAAAAAGAAAACGGTCAACTCAAACTTTTCTTTTGATTATTCTCGTATTCCGCATAATTCGAATGCTCATTTGCTTTCCATTCCTCTTGGTAAACCTCCACACTTTGATGGAGAGGACTACGGATTTTGGAGTCACAAAATGCGTAGCCATTTGTTCTCTCTTCATCCAAGTATATGGGAGATAGTAGAGAATGGAATGCAATTTGATAGTACGGATAATCCCATGTTTATCAATGAACAAATTCACAAAAATGCACAAGCTACTACTGTTCTATTAGCATCCTTATGCAGGGAAGAGTACCATAAGGTGAGCGGCTTGGATAACACCAAGCAGATTTGGGACACCCTCAAGATCTCGCATGAGGGGAATGATGTCACAATGATCACCAAGATGGAGTTGGTGGAGGGCGAACTGGGAAGGTTCGCAATGATCAGGGGAGAGGAGCCAACTCAAACGTACAATAGGCTCAAGACCCTGGTCAACAAAATAAGGAGCTATAGAAGCACGAGATGGACGGACCACGACGTCGTCCAGCTTATGCTAAGGTCCTTCACTGTCCTTGATCCTCATCTTGTAAACTCTATTCGTGAAAATCCTAGGTACACCAAGATGACGCCCGAGGAAATACTCGAAAAGTTTGTAAGCGGGCGAATGATGATCAAGGAGGCGAGATATGTTGATGAGGCGCTAAATGGCCCAATGCCGATCCACGAGCCTCAAACCATTGCTCTCAAAGCAACAAGTAGCAGGGAGGCGCTACCTAGCAAGGTGGCGCAAGTTGAGGCGGTCGGGCTTAACGAAGAAGAAATGGCTCTCATCATCAAGCGCTTCAAGACGACGCTAAAAGGAAGAAAGGAGCATCCCAACAAGAGCAAAGCGAAAGGGAAACGCTCCTGCTTTAAATGTGGTAAGTATGGTCATTTTATAGCAAATTGTCCCGACAACACTAATGACCAGGAACAAGAGAAAGGCAGGAAGAGGGAAAAGAAGAAGGCCTACAAGAAGGCGAAGGGCGAGGCACACCTCGGCAAAGAGTGGGACTCGGATTGTTCATCGTCCGACTCCGACGACGAAGGACTCGCCGCCTCGGCCTTCAACAAGTCGTCGCTCTTCCCCAACGAGCACCATACTTGTCTAATGGCTAAGGAAAAGAAGGTAAACACTAGAGAAACTCCCAAGTACTCTACTTCTAGTGATGAGGACTCTAGTGATGATGAAATTGATTACACTAGCTTGTTCAAAGGATTAGATAGAGCAAAAGTAGAAAAGATCAATGAATTGATTGATGCTCTAAATGAAAAGAATAGACTTTTAGAAAAGCAAGAAGATCTTTTATATGAAGAACATGATAAATTTGTAAGTGTGCAAAAGTCTCTTGCTTTAGAAGTTAAAAGGAATGAAATGCTTTCTTGCAAATTATCTACTTGTCATGAGACTATGGCTAGCTTAAGAAGTATTAATGATGATTTAAATGCTAAGCTAGTAGTAGCAAATAAATCTAGTTCTTGTGTTGAGCATGTTGTGATTTGCAATAGGTGTAAGGATTTTAATGTTGATGCTTGTAGTGAACATTTAATTTCCATTGCTAGATTAAATGATGAAGTGGCTAGTCTTAATGCCCAACTTAAGACTAGCAAAAATGATTTTGATAAACTAAAATTTGCAAGGGATGCCTACACTGTAGGTAGACATCCCTCAATTAAGGATGGGCTTGGCTTTTGAAGGGAAGCCAAGAACTTAACAAGTCAAAGGGCTCCCATTCCCAACAAGGAGAAAGGGAAGGCCCCCATGGCCAATAGTAGTCAAAAGAACCATGCTTTCATGTATCATGATAGGAAATGTTCTAGAAATGTTCATTATAATAGGAGTTATAATGCTTTTGACTCACATGCCATGATTGCTTCGACTTCAAATTTTAACGGTAGACCTAGGAGAAATTTTGTGTCTCATGCTCCTAAGAATGTGTGTAATGGATCTACCACTGTATTTCTTGCATGTAATACTAAATTTGTTCTTTCATGCAAAAATAAAAAGGTTATTGCTAAAAAGGTGGGGGCCAAATGCAAGGGAGACAAGACTTGCATTTGGGTCCCTAAGGCTATTATAACTAACCTTGTAGGACCCAACAAGAGTTGGGTACCTAAAACCCAAGCCTAATTTGCCTTGCAGGTTTATGCATCCGGGGGCTTAAGCTGGATTATCGACAGCGGATGCAGAAACCACATGACGGGGAGAAGAAGATGTTCACCTCCTACGTCAAGAACAAAGATTCCCAAGACTCAATCATATTCAGTGACGGGAATCAAGGCAAGGTTAAAGGACTAGGCAAGATAGCTATTTCATCCGAGCATTCCATATCTAATATGTTTTTAGTTGAATCGCTCGGGTATAAATTGTTGTCCGTTAGTCAATTATGTAATATGGGTTACAATTGCTTATTTACAAATGTAGATGTGTCTATCTTTAGAAGGAGTGATGGTTCATTAGCTTTTAAGGGTGTACTAGATGACAAACTCTATTTAGTTGATTTTTCGAAGGAGGAGGCTGATCTAGATGCATGCTTAATCGCTAAGACTAGCATGGGCTGGCTGTGGCATCGCCGTCTAGCACATGTGGGGATGAAGAACCTTCACAAACTTCTAAAGGGAGAACATGTGTTAGGTCTAACAAATGTAACTTTCGAAAAAGATAGACCTTGTGCAGCTTGTCAAGCAGGTAAACAAGTGGGGAGTGCTCATCACAACAAGAATGTGATGACTACATCAAGACCTTAGGAGCTATTGCATATGGACCTCTTCGGACCCGTCGCCTACCTTAGCATTGGGGGAAGTAAGTATGGTCTTGTTATTGTTGATGATTTTCCCGCTTCACTTGGGTATTCTTCTTGCAGGATAAATCAGAAACCCAAGGGACCCTCAAGCACTTTCTAAGGCGAGCTCAAAACGAATTTGAGCTCAAGGTGAAAAAGATTAGAAGCGACAATGGGTCCGAGTTCAAGAACCTTCAAGTGGAGGAGTTTCTTGAGGAGGAAGGAATCAAGCACGAGTTCTCTGCTCCCTACACACCTGTCACACCCGGCTTTAAGGAACAAAGCCAGGTGCATCTCATACATGCGCCAAGAAGACAACATATATAATAACAGAGTGTATAGAGATAAATGTCAATATCATCAGAGTATTTATTACATAGCGGAAGACTTATTACAAAATAAAATAATAAAGATAAAACGAACTAAGGATCGTCGGCGCCAATGTCAACTGAGAAACGCCACCTAGATCAGATCGAACTCCTCAGTGCTAGGCGGCTCCTCCTGAACCACCTGATCTTCTCCTGTGGGGGGGTGTGAGACAGCAAGGGTGAGCTCACACATGATCATAGCTCAACAAGTTGTGGGGAACCAGTGGACATAAACTCACAAAGGTGTGAGTTCATGTGATGTGTAAGGCTAATCAATGATAGGGGTTAAAACTGAGCATTGCTTTTAAGTAGTTGATCAAAGTTTTATTAGCAATTACTAAGTGTAAGTAAATACCAAACCATATTAAAAGTAATAGAACAAAATTAATAATAATCCCATGCAATGCATATGACAAAATTGAATTTAAGTTCCATAATTTAAACATCAGAGAGTCCTGAGCCGCTCATGACCGTGAGCTCGGCTAGTATACCAGTTTTACACTCTGCAGAGGTTGTACCCTTTACCCACAAGTCATGTTACCCATCTGCCAAGGGGTCGCGAATCCCATACACCTCTACCTAGGAAGCGCGGCAGGGCAACACTACGAGGCCTTTACAAAGTTCCACTAGCTTCCGAAAACCCGCTACAGTTTATAGGAAGTTCCAATGCAGGGTTCCTGGCTGACCGCCATCGCAGCAAAATCAACCAGGGACCTCCCTACACTGACCACTCCCCTACTGCCCTTGCCCCTTTCGGGTAAGGTAGTCTTCCACTAGCTTTCCTAATTAGTCAGCCAAGGGGTCCCATTCCTCCCTTGTGGTGGCACGTGTTACTCAAGTTAAGCTCTATGTTCCAATTAACATTAATGATCTCAACATGAACATAAATAGAATAACAATAAGAATTGGAACATAGAGGTAATAAATGATTATCCCAAAACCATGTAAAGCAATAGCAAACTACCCAAGTGATTCAGGGGTAAACAAGGTAATGAGATAAACAATCTAGGGTGACCTATTGGGTCCCATCAAAATTAACCTATGCATGGATAAATGATATTAAGGAACATTATTGGGTAAAAAGTGGTCAAGGACACAACTTGCCTTCAATGAGCTCCTGCTCAGCTACTTCAACCTGCTGCTCACCAGGATCCTCAGCAACGGGCTCTTCTACTCGCCACAATACAAACAAGCACAGGATATAGGAAAAATTAACATTACACCAAGCATGTAAACAAAATACACAGAGATATTCTACATATTAAAATAAAAACCTAGGAACTGGAATCATAATTTTCTGAGTTATAGATTTCAAGTTATGCATTTTCAAAGGTTTTATGTGCTTTAAATAAGATTAAGTGATAAATAAATTTCTTACTGTTTTCATGACATAACAGAGGCTCTTGGTGATAGAGAATTAAATTACAAAAATTTAGAAACTGGAATGGATTAATTTGGAGTTAGTATGAATTTTCTATGAATTTATTAAGTTCTAGTAATTATTTTCCTATTAAAAATCTATTCTCTATTTCATTTATTCAATTTAAATGATCTCTGGACTGGGCCTCAATTAATGGGAAACGCAGGGGGCTGTTTAACAAATAACCCGAGACTCAGAGCACTGTTGCTCTGGACGGCGGGTTGTTTTCACGGAAACAGGAGGTCTCTTTTGCAAAAGATACCCGCGAAGGGGTATCCAGGGTTTCAGGCCGCACGATCCAGATCAACGACGCGGATTTGTTCGAGCGAAGGGGTACACAACACCTAATCTCAGCCGCACACTAGTGGATCAACGGCAGGTCTAACCCACGCGCTCTCCCTCCCAAACACCGCACAGCGACGGCGGCGCCGCCCACCAGGCTGCGGCGGAGCATCGCCGGAGTCGGGCTAAATCCTATCGCGAGCGCGTTAATCTCGGAATAAAATGATGCTGTACATTGGCAGGGGCAAGGCGAACCTTATGGGGGGTGATTCACCCATGGTGCCGGTGCAGAGGACCCCAGGGACGAGAACGCGCGGCCCACGACGATCCGAGCAGCGCCGACGAGCAATTCGAGGTCGATCGTCGCACAATCTGCCGAGGCGAAATCCTGGTCGCAACCCGCTCGATCCGAAGAAGATCCCGCACTCCAGACCGAGGCCAAAACGCTAGGGAACTAGCCGGTCGACGACGGCGGCCCGAAGCTTGCCCCAATCGCGATCCTACGGCAGCAAGGTCGACGGTACGTGGGCAAGGTTTCAGTGGCGATGCACGACGTTTGATAGTAGCTGGCGCGTGAGTCAACTGGGAGAGCCGCGGCGCCCATAGGTTTTATTCCCACGGTCAAGGCGAATCCGAGCTCAACGGCGACAACACCACAGCAAAATGGTGTGGTAGAGAGGAAGAACAGGACACTTATAGACATGGCGAGGACGATGCTTGGAGAATTCAAGACGCCCGAGCGGTTTTGGTCGGAAGCTGTGAACACAGCTTGCCACGCCATAAACCGGGTCTATCTTCATCGCCTCCTCAAGAAGACGTCGTACGAACTTCTAACCAGTAACAAACCCAACGTTTCATATTTTCGAGTTTTTGGGAGTAAATGCTACATTCTGGTGAAGAAAGGTAGGAATTCAAAATTTGCTCCCAAAGCTGTAGAAGGGTTTTGTTAGGTTATGACTCAAATACAAAGGCGTATAGAGTCTTCAACAAATCATCGGGTTTGGTTGAAGTCTCTAGCAACGTTGTATTTGATGAAACTAATGGCTCTCCAAGAGAGCAAGTTGATCTTGATGATGTAGATGAGGATGATGTTCCAACGGACGCAATTCGCACCATGGCGATTGGAGATGTGCGACCACAGGAACACAAGGAGCAAGATCAACCTTCTTCCTCAATGATGGTGCACCCCCCAACTCAAGATGATGAACAGGTTCCTCAAGAGGAGGCGTGTGATCAAGGGGGAGCACAAGAAGATCAAGTTGAGGAGGAAGAAGTACCACGGGCCCCTCCGACTCAAGTTCGAGCAACGATTCAAAGGGATCATCCCGTCGACCAGATTTTGCGTGACATTAGCAAGGGAGTAACCACTCGCTCTAGATTAGCTAATTTTTGTGAGCATTACTCTTTTGTCTCTTCTATTGAGCCTTTTAGAGTAGAAGAGGGCTTGCTAGATCCGGACTGGGTGTTGGCCATGCAGGAAGAGCTCAATAACTTCAAGCGAAATGAAGTTTGGACACTGGTGCCACGTCCCAAGCAAAACGTTGTGGGAACCAAGTGGGTGTTCTGCAACAAACAGGATGAGCACGGGGTGGTGACAAGGAACAAGGCTCGACTTGTGGCAAAAGGTTATGCCCAAGTCGCAGGTTTGGACTTTGAGGAGACTTTTGCTCCTATGGCTAGGCTAGAGTCGATTCATATTTTGTTAGCCTATGCCGCTCACCATTCTTTCAGGTTGTTCCAAATAGACGTGAAGAGCGCTTCCCACAATGGGCCAATCAAGGAGGAGGTGTACGTGGAGCAACCCCCTGGCTTTGAGGATGAACGGTACCCCGACCACGTGTGTAAGCTCTCTAAGGCGCTCTATGGACTTAAGCAAGCCCCAAGAGCATGGTATGAATGCCTTAGAGACTTTCTAATTGATAATGATTTCAAGATTGGGAAAGCTGATCCAACTATTTTCACTAAGACTTGTGACGGTGATCTATTTGTGTGCCAAATTTATGTCGATGACATAATATTTGGTTCTACTAATCAAAAGTCATGTGAAGAGTTTAGCAGGGTGATGACTCAGAAATTTGAGATGTCGATGATGGGCGAGTTGAACTACTTCCTTGGGTTCCAAGTGAAGCAACTCAAGGACGGCACCTTCATCTCTCAAACAAAGTACACGCAAGACTTGCTCAAGCGGTATGGGATGAAGGACGCCAAGCCCACAAAGACTCCAATGGGAATCGACAGACATGTCGACCTCAACAAAAGAGGTAAGTCCGTTGATCAAAAGGCATACCAGTCTATGATAGGGTCTTTACTTTATTTGTGTGCTAGTAGACCGGATATTATGCTTAGCGTATGCATGTGTGCTAGATTTCAATCCGACCCAAGGGAGTGTCACCTTGTGGCTGTTAAGCGAATTCTTAGATATTTAGTTGCTACGCCTTGCTTCAGGATCTGGTATCCAAAGGGGTCTACCTTTGACTTGATTGGATACTCAGACTCCGATTATGCTGGATGTAAGGTCGATAGGAAGAGTACATCAGGGACGTGCCAATTCCTAGGAAGGTCCCTAGTGTCTTGGAGTTCTAAGAAACAAACTTTCTTTGCCCTATCCACCGCTGAGGCCGAGTACGTTGCTGCAGGACAGTGTTGCGCGCAACTACTTTGGATGAGGCAAACCCTCCAGGACTTTGGCTACAATCTGAGCAAAGTCCCACTCCTATGTGACAATGAGAGTGCAATCTGCATGGCGGACAATCCTGTTGAACACATCCGCACAAAGCACATAGACATCCGGCATCACTTTTTGAGAGACCACCAGCAAAAGGGAGATATCGAAGTGTTTTATGTTAGCACCGAGAACCAGCTAGCCGATATCTTTACCAAGCCTTTAGAAGAGAAGACCTTTTGCAGGCTGCGTAGTGAGCTAAATGTCTTAGATTCGCGTAACTTGGATTGATATAGAGCATACATGTGTTTTATGCCTTTGATCATGTTCCATTATGCATTTTATTGCTTATTTATGGTGCTCAAGTTGTGCAAGGGATCCCCGGACCTCACAAGTCCATGTGTGAATGTGCACATACTTAGGGGGAGAAATGCTACAACTTGACCCTTTAAGACTAACCGTGTGCTTGAGTTTTCTTAATTTAGTCTCAAAAGTGGATTGAAAGGGAAAAGGTGAACTTGGACCATGCAAGACTTCCACTGCACTCCGATGAGAGGGTAATTTACTCCAAGTTCATCTCCGTGCTCTTATTGCATTTTTCTCTTAATTGAAGATTTTGGTGAGGCAATGGGGTTTAAGGGCCAATAATGATTCCGTTTTGGTGCTTAATGCCAAAGGGGGAGAAATTAAGGCCAAAGCAAATGGATCAGCTACCACTTGAGAATTTTGAAAATAGTAGAGAGTTAGAGCTTTTGTTTTGTCAAAATACTCTTATTGTCTCTTATTGTCAAAGTTGGTCTCTTGTGGGGAGAATCTTTGATCAATTTCTTTTGGAATACCTCTCTCTATGCCTCAACAAGTGAATTTGACTTAGAGATAGAAAATTGAGTTTGATTTGCAAAAACAAACCAAGTGGTGGCAAAGAATGATCCAAATATGCCAAATTTGAATCAAAAACAATTTTTGTTCTCATTTGCATTGATGTTGCACTTCTTTTAGTTGCTTTTTGTTGTGTTGGGCCATTTCTATAAGGGGGAGATTGAAAGGGAAATGTGCCCTTGGGCCATTTCTATTAGATTTTGGTGATTAAGTGCTACACATAAAAATGCTTTGAGTGATATTTGTGCCAAAGACTCAAGAAGTGCAGATCAAGATTAAAGGTATGATTCTAGACTTAGTACATTGTTTTAAGGACTAATGTATTATGTCTAAGTGCTAGAAATAGGAGAAATCACTTTGGAGAAAAGTTGGCTATGTTCAGCCAAAAGGCTGCTCGGTCTGGGTGCACCGGACTGTCTGGTGGTGCACCGGACAGTGTCCGGTGTGCCAGGACCAGTCCCGATGAACAGCCTACTCTCGGGTCTCGACGGCGGCGTACGACTAAATATCACCGGACTGTCCGGTGGTGCACCGGACTGTCCGGTGAGATTCAACGGTGGGGATTTTATTGCCCTAGATTTAATTTTATCCGTCAAATCTAGATCGATGGCCTTGACTAAACGTGGCGAAGGGGTATGACATGTTATGATCTCGACCGTTGCTCTTCCAACCAACGACCGTGATGATCCAGCAGCCCCATCTGGACTGTGATCCGATCCCAGCCGTCCATCCTATGATCCATGGCAATCTCGTCGTCTTCAACCGCTCGACACCAGTCTAGCCGACCGCTACCCTACTTCTCCCGCCAAATACCGACCATCCGGCGCTCGCCCTTGACCTGACATAGGTACCCCGGCCCGTTCTCTGACCTTAGGTCTACTCCCAACCCTGCTATCGTCGCCTGCTCCCGAGTACCAGCTGCAAACAAGGATAGCGTGGAGGGCGAGTGACTCACCGGAGATGGTGTGCCGCGCTGACCGCCGTAGATGGTTTGCCGTGCCTCGAAGACTCAAATCGGCGACAAGCCGAACCTGAGCGAGTGGGGGTGCAGTGATGGCGTCGTCCTCAATCACACAATCTCTCTCCTCCCGGTCTCTAGTTCTTGCCGGCGGTGATCTACAGCGCGTCCTAGCTGTTGCAAACGAAAGGAGGAAGAAAGGGCGCAGTTCCTTTTGTAGCTCGGAACGAGCTGGTCTGGATACTGAGCTAGAGAGAAGTGCGGAGCGGTAGTTGTAACAACCCGGCGAGTGCGCGGTCATGGAGTGACAGCCGTGGGGGAGAGAACGAATCCACACGATTGCCCGACCCACCGGTCAGTCAATGCATGCGCGAATCAGGGAAATGAGTGGCGGACGTGTGGGCCCGCACACCAGGGCGACTACACACACGGCGGTGGCGACTGCTTAGTGGAGCCTACGTGTCAGTGCCGGCTAAGCAGGCCACGCGGAAAGGAGAGCGGCTGCGCGGTGGAGAACTAGGTTAGTGGGCCGGCCATGAAGTTTCAGCCCAAGGGCATTTTTCTTTTTATTCTTTTTTTATTTTTTGTTTCCCTTTTCCTCTTTTTCAAATTCAAACTCATTTCAAATTTAAATTTAACATCCTGTGATAAATTTGTCTCTAGATTATTTGGGGCAGCTAAGGTACTAACTTTTGGAAGTATAATTCTATATATATATATTTTATGTAATTTTTTTCTTACTCTTTATCTCTTCCTTTTATCACTTCTCTCACCTCATCCATCTTAATTCTAAATTCTAACTTTTAGGTTTTTAAATACTCAAATCATTATTATATTTTCATTATTATATTTTTATCCATGTTATTATTATATTAAATGCACAAATAAAAATCCAATATGATGCAATGGTTTATTTGTGTTTTAGTAAAGGTTTACTCATTTTTAAATATGATTAGTCACATGTTTCAAAGGTGGATGGCAAACCACATAAGAAAATCAACTCTTTTATAAGCTCTATAATTTGGGTATTACACCCTCGTGGGCCAAGGAATTCGTAGCCCCTTCACAGGATACGAGCGACACGTAGGACACCAGGCCTGTCACGATGGACAGGAAAGACTCCATCTCCTCTTGTAGCTACCCGATAAAATGAGTCCCCACGTCCTCTCCTGACTTTTCCAAGGGGGCAGTCTACACCCCAGGTCGTGGTACGTATCCACAAAAAGTGTGTGTGCCCGGTCCACACCCACACGTGTGGCAACCTCCATTCTCTCGTGGTAGGCGCGCTCACCTCGAGCGCAAGCTCGACAGCACGCTTGTGGGCAGCTTGGGCCTACATGCGTGCACTTTTGGCCTCTGTCTTCGCCTCAGCGACGACATCCTTCTCGTCATTGAGCCGACGAATGAGATCTTCACTCTCTTTTTCAAGCGTAGTCGCCTTATCGAGAAGGTTTTGGCTTTTGTTCTTGGCTGCAGACTTGTCCCTGATAGCTTTAGTGTGTTGCATCCAATGGCACTCTATTTTGCCCTTCGGCTGTCTCCTCTCGGAACACAACTACGAGGTCACAACATTAACTAGCGCTCCGGACGCAACTTGATCAGTGAAGATGACCGCCTGATGTTACAAAAATCAGGGTTAAAAAACTTACATAACGCAGTTGTCGCGTGACAGCCGCCGCCACGCCTTAGGTCGCGGAAGCGCCGATAACTTCTCCGCCCCCATCAGCAATGGCGTAAAAGTGAGCCCACGGGTCCGACGAGGTCACAGCCACGCCCTTCGCTGAAGCCCCTATGTCAGCGGACGGCGTCGCTGATGCCACCACCAACTGCCCAGTTTCAACCCCTGCACCAGAAACACAGGTTAGCACAAACATGTGTCGCCATACACAATCCACGAACCAACACCCTACTTACCAACATGTGGTAGCCCCGTCTAGGCATCAAACATGGTGATGCCTCCTACCAGGTAGTTGTCAATGGACAACTCTTGGCTGGTCCCTCCAGTCTCTGAAACCGCCGCCTCAATAGCGTGTGGTGGTGAAGACACCCTCTCGAGTGCCACTGGCGCCGCCGGAGGGGGCATCGCAGAAGCCGGAGCAGCTCCCTTTCGCGCTGGGACACGACACCTTGGCATCGCGTCGCGGGTACACTAGCCGAAGCGGGGCCTTCCGCTTCTTCCACAGGGACTCCTAGTGGTCCTTTTCCATCACTATTGACACAACAACACCAATCTTTCTTCTGTAAGGAAAGATTTTTAACTCACGAGCCATACGAGACGTAAAGTAGTCATCGTCGATGGCCTGGTGAAAAGGGTCTTTCCTATGCCACTGACCCCCGGTCACCTTCAACATTCGCGAAGATGTTTCCCGGAGATCGGGCGAAGTCATAACCTCCATAGGCCTAGCACATGTCCGTGTCAATTCCTCAACAAAACACCTAGAGGCCCTCGGTCTCGCCATTATCCTCTATGTACCTTTCGCCTCCATCTTCCTCTTCCGAATCAATGCATCATAGCCTTCTCTTTCGAGGTGCCTTCTTCTGACCGGGTCTTCACCTTTTTCCCTCGGTCATCCCCAACATCAGCAGGACCCCCCTCCAGGTAAGAACCTAAAGCGTTCCGATCCTTTGGGACTCAAATGTGATACAATTACTAGACCCAAGAGGCTAGTAACCACATTCCTTAATTCAAATAGTACAGAGTTCGAATAAAAGTTATTACAATACTAGAGTACAAGCTCGAGAGAGGCAGAAATACAAAGCGCAGTAGAAGATAAACTAGCCCATGCCACAGACAGGATTGGGTGCAGACACAGCCCCCTCAATCAAGCATAGCAGAAAAGAAGTCTTCAGCTGCTAAAAAACATAAATAAATATGGGTGAATACACTAGGTATTCCGCAAGCCCATCCTGCTCCCGTAAAGAGAAAGGGACCTATACAATACATGCTTTATATGGTGGAGTTGAAGTCACTCTTCTTTTTCTCGGAGAAAGGCAAGTACTTTGAGGGTTTTTCCCAAAGGAGTAAAACTAACACATTACTCAACCACCACTGAGCTTCCCGCTCCCGTGGCATCGTTTTTCATTTCCAAAAACACACTCACACACACATTTCCCTGTTCACGGAGGTTGAAAAACACTAATTATCATACCACACCAGACTCGTCCATTCCAGTGGACATGGACTATTCGAATAGGTTTGAACTCTGCGCAGAGGGGTACACTTTACCCACTAGTCTGGCTCTGCGATCTCATGGCCAATGAGATCCGAATCTGAATCTCTTTCTTTCCTGGCACGTCCTAACCTTAACGGTTATACCGGAAGGAGTCAGGCCACTGCCATGTCCAAACCGGATAAAACATTCTCCCTCCTTATCCTCCCGGTGCTCCCAGCCTTCATAACCCAGGGGTTTGGACTGTACGAGTTCAGATTGAGTGACTACCCATACAGTCTCGAGTGGTTGTAGTTATCATGAGTACAGGTAGTGAAGGATGACAAACCGGTCCTTATATAAGGGGACAATCCTTCTGCTCACACCTAAACCAGTTGAGCCATCACCTTAAGCCCTCCCCTAAACCAGGGAGTCCCTAATCATCCCACTCACAAGGTGATGAGGGTGAATACCCTTCATCATACACTTTTTGAAAACATCACTTAGTCAAAACACTGCCCTTTTCCCATCCCACATTTTGTACTCAAAAGATGTTTGTTAATGCGGGCTATCTCTCTGCTCACAATGCAAATGTTCCATCCCTTAATCCCGGCTTAGGTAGTGGTAGAAAGAATAGGTAAATTATGCATCAAGGGAAGAATGGACTTGCCTTCGTCGAAGCTTTCCTAGCACAAAAGATCTATTTCAGAGGGGTTGGGTTCCTGCCCTTCTTCCGGAGCTACAAATTCCGGAGGATCAGATCCCTCTTCCGCTAGCAAACATGGATAACGAACAATACATCAATCATGGTGACTTGGTGGGGTGTGCCAATTGTTAGACATTATTATTTTTGTGCCCTATAATTTATATAGACTATTTTTGGTGCATAAAATATCAATATGTGAATATATATATGAAAATAGGAAAAAGAAATGGAAAAGGGAAAAAGAAAATGAATTCTCAGCTAACTGGGCGGGGGGGGGAGATTTTGGCCCGGCGAGCGCGGGCGCGCGCGCGGGTGCGGGCAGGCGGCCCAGCCGCCCCACGGAGGAGCGGAGCGGTGCGGGCGGACGCCGTGGGTGCGGGCCCACGCGTCAACGAGAGGAGGGGGGTAACGGCGTGGAACGGGCGACGGAGGGGGGGCGAACCGGTCGGGCTCGACCGCCAGTGAGGTCTGCGGTGGTTCTCCATCGGGAGCTCAGTTTTGTGACGGAGGAGAGGTGGCGAGGCACGGGTGGGGGTAGGGGATCATGGTGGAGGGGCCAATTTGGCTGGAGGGTGCTCTGGGTGGCTGGTCCACGGTGCGGTGGCGGGCGCTCATGGCGGTGAGATCGCCGGCGAGGCTACCGAGCGCAATAGGAGGCGGGGATGGGTGCATTGTGTTTGTGAGGGAATGGTGAAGCTCAAGAACTATATGAATTAGACTGGAACTTAGCAGAGGGAGGAGGGCGAGGCTCACCAGAGCAGAGGAATGACGCGGCGGCGTTGGCTCAATCGAGCTCGGGGAAGGAGGAAGAGGGTGGTCGAGGCCGGGGTGGGGAATTGGGGAGCTCGGGGCGGTCCTTTTATAGGCACCTGGGGCGGGGGAGGAGCGAGAGGTGGCGTGCACCGGCGAGCTCGCCACGGCGGGGATGGTGGCGCACAGTGGTGACGACGAGACGGCTCGGGCAGGGGGGGTGACGGGATGGCTCGGCTGGCGCAAGGGGACAGAGGCGCAAGGCGCCAACCAGGCAGGCGAGCGAGTAATGGCGAGACGACGGGGCGGGTGGCGACCGGCGGTGATCGCGTCGCTAGCTCTAGTCACGGGTGCGAGGAAGGCGCTGACGGGTGGGGCCCGCTTGCCAGGGAGAGAGATCGCGGGGGAGGGGAGTGTGGGCTGATGGGTGGGGCCGAGCCGACAGCGGGAGAGCGACGAGAGAGGGAGAGGGGGGCAGCTGACGGGTGGGGGCGGGATGTCAGTGGCGGGCGCGGGCGCGTGGCGATAGGCTGTTTGGGCAGCGGAAGGGATGGGAGTGCGGGCGCGCGCGAGAGAGAGAGAGAGGAGGCCTGGGCCGGAAGCTGCCCAGCCGAGGGGGGTTTCCTTTTCTTTTTTTTCTATCTCTTATTTCTATTTTCTATTTCTATTTCTTTTATCTCCTTTTTTGAACAAATAATTAGCTAAATAATCTTGGGTGCTAGAAAAATAATAATCTATGTGAGGTGCTTCTAACAATCAAAGTGTATGCATATGATGAGATGACCTATGGGGTGGAGTTTAGGGAGAGATAAAAAGGGGGGTTAGGTGAGTAGGATTCCCAACCTCGGGTTGAAATTTTGGGATGTTACAAACCTACCCCACTTAAAGGAATCTCGCCCTCGAGATTCAGACTGGGCTCGAGAAAAGGTAAGGGTATTCCCTCCTCAAAGAGTCCTCACTTTCCCAGGTAGCTTCCTCTTCTCCTTCTCTCCTCCACTAAACTTTACAGAGTCTCACTTCTGAGTTGCGGGTCTTTCGGACTGCTGAGTCAAGAATCTTTATTGGCTTTTCTCGGTACTGAAGATCTTTCTGAATCTGGATTGTCTCTTCTTCGATGTGACTTTCTGGTACTTGCAGGCATTTGCGGAGCTGGGACACATGAAACACATTGTGGATATCAGACATTGATTCTGGTAATTCAAGACGGTATGCTGCGGGTCCCACTCTGCCAATGATGGGATAGGGCCGACGAATCGCGGTGCTAGCTTTCCTTTCACTTAGAACCTTTTGATACCACACATCGGGGAGACCTTGAGGTATACAAAGTCTCCTTCCTCAAATCTAAGTTCTCTCCGCCTGTTGTCCGCATAACTCTTCTGCCGACTCTGAGCTTCAAGTAATCTTTTGCGGATCAGGACAACTTTCTCTTCGGCCTCTTTAACAAAGGCAGGTCCTTCCAGTGTCTTTTCCCCTATGTTGCACCACATTAGGGGGGTCTGGCACTTTCATCCATACAATGCTTCGAACAGTGACATCTTGATACTGGCCTGATGGTTGTTGTTATACGAGAACCATGCATAAGGCAAACTGGACTCCTAGTTTCTGTCGAATGTTAACACACATGCTCTTAATAAATCTTTGAGGACCTTGTTGACCCTTTCTATTTGACCATATAACTGGGGGTGATAGGCGGTGCTGAAGTCTAGCTTGGTGCCCATAGCTTGCTGAAGGCTTGTCCAAAATTTGGAGGTGAACTGGGTTCCCCTGTCTGACACTATCTTTCTTGGAATGCCATGGAGTCTGACTATCTCTTTAAGATAAATCCAGGCAAGGGTGGCTCCTCCAAAGGTAGTTTTCACTGGAATAAAGTGGGCTACCTTGGTAAGACGGTCTATTATCACCCACATAGAGTCGTTCCCTTTTTGTGTCCGGGGCAGTCCGGTTACAAAATCCATGCCTATTTCCTCCCACTTCCATTCGGGTACTAGAAGGGGTTGCAATAGGCCTAGGGATGGCAATGGATCGGGTTCGGATCGGGTAGAGTGAATACCCGCCCGCGACCATACCCACGGGGATTATCCATATCCGCCCATGACTATACCCGCGGGTAAAATTTTGTACCCGTGCCCGTACCCATCGGGTATCGGGCGGATATCGGGTATCCGTCGGGTATAGCAGCTTGGTGCATTCTCCCTAAATGAAGTCTAGCGCAGTTCTGAGCGTCGCACATCGCCATGATCATCGGAGACACATAATGTTGTTGCACAGTGTAGTCGTGTAGATGTAGCCGTGGACATGTGTTGCTAATGTTTTTTTGTTAATAAACTTCCAACTCGTCAAAATCGGAGAGTATCTTGCATAGTCGTCTGGTATATTAACACTCTCTTAGCTCAAGTACTTGTACTAGATAGCACTGGTACTACGTACTGGCACCTTATCAAACGTACTCGCACTAATACTAGAACCAGATCAGAAGCATCAGCAGACAGGGAGGAATGGCAGTAGGATGAGCTGTCGAGGATGGCGTACTGGTAGGTTAAAAATCTAAAATCACTATTTTCGGATATCCATCGGATACCCGCGGGTAAGAAATCAAATCCATACCCGACCCGTAATAAAATCGGGTCGGGTACGGGTAAGACCCACGGGTCAAATTTCGTGCCCGAACCCGTACCCGACGGGTCAGATATCCGACGGATATCCGAACCCGCGGGTAAAATTGCCATCCCTAAATAGGCCTGCAGGCTTCTGGTGCTCGGCTTTAGTTCGTTGACAAGTGTCACACCGGGCCACATACTGTGCTATCTCTTTCTTCATCCCTCTCCACCAGTATCTGGTTTTGAGGTCTAGGTACATCTTGGTGGTTCCTGGGTGGATGGAGTAGGCTGAGTTGTGAGCTTCATCGAGTAGGACTTCTCGTGCCTCTCCTTTTGGTACACACAGACGGTTCTTGAACCAAAGGACTCCTTCTTCATCTGTCCTGAGGTCCGGAAGTTGTTCTTTGCAAGCTTTCTCCATAAATCTTGTTATCTCCGTGTCCAGGCGTTGAGCCTTGCATATGAGGTATTCTAGTATTGGCTTGACTTCTAGGCTGTCATTGTTTCCCAGACATGTATTCAGCTGAGCTGGTTCCTTCTTCCAATCTTCCAAAAAGTTGGTCCCCTTCTTCCCGAAAGGTTTTCGGCTGAGGGCGTCTGCTACCACGTTGGCCTTTCCAGGGTGATAATGGATCTCAAGGTCATAATCTTTGGTCAGTTCCAGCCATCTTCTCTGACGAAGGTTGAGGTCTGGCTGAGTGAAGATATACTTCAGACTCTTGTGATCAGTGAAGATGTGACATTTGTTCCCAATTAGGTAGTGCCTCCATATTTTCTGGGCATGCACTATGGCTGCCAATTCCAAATCATGGGTGGGATAATTCTACTCATGTGGCTTGAGTAAGCGCGATGCATAAGCAATGACTTTCTCATTCTGCATCAGAACACACCCTAAGCCTTGCCTTGAAGCATCACAAAAGGCTATGAAATCCTAATGTATATCTGGTAGTGTGAAAACGGGCACGGTCGTGAGCTTCTTCTTTATGATCTAGAAACTTTCCTCACACTTTGGGGTCCACACAAACTTATTGTCTTTCTTGAGGAGCTCGGTCATAGGTCTTGCTATGCTGGAGAATCCCTTGATAAAGCGGCAGTAATATCCTGCCATTCCCAGAAAGCTTCGAACTTCACTGACGTTGGACGGCTGCTTCCATTTTGATACTGCTTCTACCTTGGACGGGTCTACTTCTATTCCTTCTGCAGTCAAGATATGCCCAAGGAAGGCTATCTTTTCTAACCAGAATTCACATTTGCTAAGCTTAGCATAGAGTTGATGTGCTCTAAGTCTTCCGAGGACGATCCGGAGGTGACGCTCATGATCTTCATGATTCTTGGAGTAGATAAGGATGTCGTCAATGAAGACTACGACAAACTTATCCAGTTCTTCCATAAATACCTTATTTATGAGGTTCATGAAAAAGGCGGGTGCGTTCGTTAGTTTGAAAGGCATTACTGTGAACTCATACTGTCCGTACTGGGTGACAAATGCAGTCTTCTGAATATCTGCTTCCTTGATTCTTAGCTGGTGATATCCAGACCTTAGGTCTATCTTGGAGAAATATTTGGCCCCTTGAAGTTGGTTAAAGAGGTCGTCGATCCGAGGGAGTGGATACTTGTTTTTGATTGTAACTTCATTTAAAGATCGGTAATCAATACACATCCTCATACTTCCATCCTTTTTGGTGACGAAAAGGACTGGTGCTCCCCAAGGGGATGAGCTGGGACGGATGTACCCTTTTTGTTGAAGCTCTGCGATTTGGAGCTTTAATTTTGCTAACTTGGTAGGAGCCATGCGGTATGGTCTCTTTGCGATGGGTGCCGTGCCAGGGATCAGATCTATGTAGAACTCCACTTCTCTTTCTGGCGGCATTCCTGGCAACTCTTCTGGAAATACATCCATGAATTCTTCTACCACTGATATGCTTTTGTCACACCCGGTTTTAAGGAACAAAGCCGGGTGCATCTCATACATGCGCTAAGAAGACAACATATATAATAACAGAGTGTATAGAGATAAATGTCACAATAAAATCAGAGTACTTATTACATAGCGGAAGACTTAATACAAAATAAAAGAATAAACATAAAACGAACTAAGGATCGTCGGCGCCAATGTCAACTGAGAAACGCCACTTAATCAGATCATACTCCTCGCCTTGTGGCTCCTCCTGAACCACCTGCTCTTCTCCTGTGGGGGGTGTGAGACAGCAAGGGTGAGCTCACATACGTTCATAGCTCAACAAGTCATGGGGAATAATGTGGCATGAACTCACCAAAGGTGGGAGTTCATGAAGTGTAAGGCTAACCAATGAAATAGAGGCTGAAGCTGAGCATTGCTTTTATAAGTTGGTCAAAATTTTATTAGCAATTACTAAGTGTAAGTGAATACCAAACCATAGAAATAATAAGTCAAAGTAATAGTAAAATAATCCCCAATGCAATGATATGACAAATTAAGTTTAAGTTCCATAAATTAATCATGTGAGTGTCCGAGCCGCTCATGACCGTGAGCACGGCTAGTATACAAGTTTTACACTCTGCAGAGGTTGCACATCTTTACCCACAAGTCGTGTTACCCATTTGCCACGGAGTTGATCAGACTCCATACACCTCTACCAAGGAAGCGAGGCAGGGTACCACTATGAGGCCTTTACAAAGTTCCACTAGCTTCAGACTACCTGCTATAGTTTATAGGAAGCTCCAGTGCAGGAATCCCTCGCCTGACCGCCATCGCAGCAAAATCAACCCAAGGACCTCCCTACACTGACCACTCCCCAGCTGCCCTTGCCCCTTTCGGGTAAGGTAGCCCTCCACTAGCTTTCCTAGTTAATCAGCCAAGGGCGTCCCATTAAACCCTTGTGGTAGCACTGTTTTCCCGGGTGGTTCTCCATGTTCCCATTAACATAATGATCTTAACATGAACATTAAAGAATAAAATAGATAATAAAAAGTATAACAATGAGTGATGAATATCTCTATACCAAAATCCACATAAAGCAATAGCATGAACTACCCAAAACTTTAGTAGTAAAACCAGGGGTGAAACAAGGTATAAAGATAGTCAAAATCTAGGGTATCCTATTGGGTCCCATCAAAATTAACCTATGCAGATCATTATGAATAATAAGAACATGAATGGGTGAAAAGAAGTGATCAAGGGCACAACTTGCTTTCAACGAGCTCCTGCTCAGCTATCTCTACCAGCTGAACCTCAGAATCCCCCGGTGCTTGCTCGTCTACTCGCATCAACACAATACATACATAGTATAGCATAAATTAACATCACACCAAACATGTAAATAAAATACACAGTAATAATCTAGACATTAAAATGAAAACCTAGGAACAAGAATCATTAATTTTGGAGTTATAGATTTCAAGTTATGACTTTCCTAAGGTTTTATGCATTTAATATAGGGTTAGGTGAGAAATAAATTTTAATGTGTATTTCATGTAAAAACAGTGGTACTATTTGATAGAGAATAATATTACAAAATTATAGGAACTAGAATGGACCAATTTGGAGTTCATATGCATTTTCTACAAATTAAACAAGTTTTAACATTTATTTATGCACTAAAAATTAATTTCTGATACTAATTTCTGATTTTTTAATGCTCTCTGGATTGGGCCACAAATTTTAGAAAGCACAAGGGCTACGGTGTAATTGTTTCTAAGACCCAGAACGCTACTGAGTGGACTGCGGGTTGATTGCTTAGAACCCTAGGGACTCTTATGCAAATCGGCCATGGCGAAAGGGTATCGGTGAGTATCGACCGCACGATCAGAACCCTACGGCGCAGATTAGAAACCAATTCCCTGCGAATCGGTACGCAACGGTGGTCGAAGGATCGAGATCTGACGGCCACACTTCTTCCACAACACGGATTAAATCTAGACCCTCCGATCGACGCTTGACGACCCAGATCGAATTCGACCGAAGGGAGATCCCAATCTAATCAGAGCCGCGCAAAACACATCCAACGGTCCGTGGCGCTTCCCCCAAATTCTCTTCTAGCGACGTCGGCGCCGCCCGACATCACGGCGCCCTCTCACCGGAGAGAGGCAATCCGACGCCTTAACGCACAATCCCCACCACGGGCAGGTGCATCACGATCCTACAAATGCGGTAAAGGTGGTCGAAGGTCATACCGAGGGGCTGGAGCTATGGTGAAGTCGGGCCACGTGATACTGCGGCTGCCGCGGTGGAGGAGCACCGCGGTGAGAAATTGCTCGGCTCCCAGGCACGATTCGCCAAATTCGGTGGGGCTGAAGCCTATCCGCGCCCAACCGGTCCTCAGGTTTCAACACGGGATGTCCAATCTCGACGCCGGCGAAGGACAGTAGCAGCGACGGGGTTTCGTTCGCTCACCGTTCCCCGTGATGAGATAGGGACAGTACTTGCAGCTTCTCGAGTCACCGAGAGGCTTTTATCTCACGCCCAGCTAAATCGGGAGGTGGAGTCGAGGTCACCAAAGCCCGCAGTTCTCGCGTGGCGGGTATGTCGCGTGGAAGTCGGCGTCCGTTGTAACGATTCAAGGAAGAAGGAAGCGCCTGCCTGACCACTGGGGTCCACATGGCAGAGGGAGGTGCACAGCGCGCGCAACACCCGTGACTGATAGCTTGGGCCGCCTGTCGGGATCAGCTGGAGATTGGCGCGCGCGAGGCAGCTGTAACCGGGCCGCGCGGGATGAGAAAAGCTTGGGTGGGCTGAATAGGTTGGCTGCCGGCCCAAACCGAGTTTTGGTCTTTTTTCCTTTTTATTTCATTTCTATTTTTCTTTATTCCCAACTTCAATTTGAATTCAAGTTTTAAATTCAAACCTTGTGCATACTTTGTCTCGTATTATGTTGTGAACTTTAAGAAATACCACTTTGGGAAATATTTTTATTTATATTTTATATGCTTTCTTTTTTTTCTTTTCTTATTTTCAACCCTAGTTTTCCATTTAGGATTTTAATCCAACTTCTAGTAAATATTACCTTACTATTATTATCCTTAATATTTTATTTAATGCACAATCATATAAAAACTCAGCATGATGCATGATTTATTTAGGTGTTATTGGTCATTCAATCCCCCTTTTGATGGTGTTTATTCACATGTGATATTAACTAGAGATGGTACACACATATAGATAAAGGAAATATTCTCTCATCATGTGAGTTACAAATTTAGGTATTACAAATCCTACCTCCCTTAAAAATAATCTCGTCCTCAAGATTTAAGAACTAAGGAAAAGATGGGGGAAGTCTATGTGAAGCTCTTCTTCTCTTTCCCACATAGCTTCATCTTCTCCGTGGTGACTCCATTGTACTTTGCACATCTTTATCACCTAATTTGTTGTAACTCGAGTCAAAGTGTCCAGAATCTTGATAGGGTACTCTGCATAAGTCAGATCATCTTGGACACTAAGGTCTTCTATTGGTAGTTGCTCCTTAGGTACCCTGAGACTTTTCTTCAGCTGAGATACATGGAATACATCATGTACATCTGACAGATGATCGGGTAACTCCAGTTGATATGCAACTTCTCCCACTCGCTTTAAGATCAAGAAAGGTCCAATGAAGCGAGGGGACAACTTTCCTTTAACTTTAAATCTCCTTATACCCCGGATAGGTGACACCTTCAGATACACGTGATCACCCCCCTTAAATTCCAGTAGTCTTCTCCTATTATCAGCATAGCTCTTTTGTCTGGATTGTGCAATTCTCAAATTTTCTCTTATCATTCGAACTTGTTCTTCTGCCTCTTGAATAAGTTCAGGCCCAAAGAATTGTCTTTCTCCAGTCTAATCCCAATATAGAGGAGTCCTGCATTTTCTGCCATATAGAGCCTCAAACGGTGACATCTTCAAACTGGCTTGATAACTGTTATTATAAGAGAACTCAGCATAGGGTAAGCTCTTATCCCAACTACCACCATGCTTGAGAGCACAAGCTCTTAACATATCTTCCAGCACTTGATTAGTCCTCTCTGTCTGCCCATCAGTCTGAGGATGGTAGGCTGAACTAAAATTCAACTTTGTATCCAAGCTCTCATGCAACTTCTTCCAAAACCGAGAAGTAAACTGTGATCCTCGATCAGACACGATCTTCTTAGGCACTCCATGCAGACAAACTATCCGAGTCATATACAATTCTGCTAGCTTGGCTCCCGTGTAATTAGTCCTCACAGGTATGAAATGAGCCACTTTTGTCAATCTGTCCACAATTACCCAAATAGAGTCATATCCTGCTGGAGTGCGGGGTAGTCCAACAATAAAATCCATACCAATTTCCTCTCATTTCCACTCGGGTATCTTCAATGGGTGCAATAATCCAGCTGATCTCTGATGTTCGGCCTTGACCCTTTGACATATATCACACTTAGCCATGTGTGCAGCAACATCTCTTTTCAGTCCATACCACCAATACTTTTGCTTCAAATCTTCATACATCTTAGTGCTACCAGGGTGGATGGAGTAATCAGAATCATGAGCTTCTTTCAATATAGCCTCACGGAGGCTATCAATCTCTGGAACACATATCCGATCTTTAAACCATATAGTACCTTGCTCATCCTCCGTGAATTCCGGAACTCGACCTTCCGTAATCAGATCCTTAATCTCTTGAATTTTAGTATCACCAACCTGACCTTTACGAATCTCTTGCTCCAAGGTAGGTTCCAACTCAATGGTAACTCCTTCAGTGTGAGTAACAATCCCCAGGTTGAGCCTCTCAAAATCTTTTGCTAATTCATCAGGTAGCTGGACAACAAAAGCGGAGTGAACATGCTCCTTCCGACTCAAGGCATCTGCAACCAAATTTGCCTTGCCTGGATGATAGTGAATCTCCAAATCATAATCCTTGGTGAGCTCCAACCAACGGCGTTGCCTAAGGTTGAGATCCTTCTGAGTGAATATATACTTCAAACTCTTATGATCTATGTATACTTGGCACTTAGTTCCCATGATGTAGTGTCTCCAAATCTTAAGTGCATGCACAACTGCTGCCAGTTCCAAATCATGAGTGGGGTAGTTCAATTCATGTTTCCTCAACTGACGAGACGCATAGGCGATCACGTGTCCTTCTTGCATAAGCACACATCCCAATCCTTGGCCACATGCATCACAATAAATATCAAATCCTTTCTGTAAGTCTGGCATAACCAACACTGGAGGTGACATCAATCTCTCCTTCAATTGATCGAAGCTCTCTTGGCACTTCTCATCCCACTTAAATTCTTTTCCTTTCTCCAGAAGCGATGTCATAGGCTTGGCAATCTTAGCAAATCCTTCAATAAATCTCCGATAATATCCTGCTAGCCCTAAGAAACTCCGAATCTCAGTAACTGTAGTGGGCACTCTCCACTCCATTATCTCCTTCACTTTAGCAGGATCCACTGCTATTCCTCCATTAGAAATAATATGACCAAGGAATGGCACCTTGTCAATCCAAAACTCGCACTTGCTGAACTTAGCATAGAGTTGATTATCTCGCAACTTCTGTAGCACCAACCTTAGACGTTGTTCATGATCACTTTCATTCTTAGAATAGATAAGAATATCGTCGATGAACACCACGACAAATCTGTCCAAATACTCCATAAACACCTTATTGATCAAATTCATGAAATAAGTTGATGCATTGGTTAATCCAAATGACATAACCGTAAACTCGTATAATCCATATCGGGTTGAGAAAGCCGTCTTAGGAATATCTGATGGTCTAATCTTCATCTGATGGTATCCCGATCGGAGATCAATCTTCGAGAATACCCTGGCTCCTCTCATCTGATCAAATAAATCCTCAATACGGGGTAACAGATACTTGTTCTTCACAGTAACATCATTAAGTGATCTATAGTCCACACACATCCTCTGGGATCCATCCTTCTTTTGTACAAATAGAACCAGTGCTCCCCAAGGTGAGGAACTCGGACAAATGTAACCAGCCTCTTGTAACTCCGTCAACTGCTTCTTCAGCTCCTTTAACTCTTATACCGACATCCTGTATGGTCGCTTAGATATAGGGGCAGTTCCAGGTAGAAGATCAATCACAAACTCAACTTCCCTATCTGGTGGCATCCCTGGTAACTCCTCTGGAAAGACATCCGGAAAATCTCTAACCACCCGGATGTTGTCACCAACAAACTCCTCAGGTATAAAGAACATTGCACGCATGGATGAGGTGGTTACTGCAATATTAACTTGAAATGTTTCTCCTTTAGGACTAGTGAGCTCTATAGTACCTCTACCACATGCTATAATGGCCTTTGCCTTCTTTAACCATGACATACCAAGAATCAGATCTATACTGCTGGCATCTAATATTATAGCAGTAGCTCCAAATTCTCTTCCCATAATTGATAATGTCAATCTACGTGTCATTTGATTCGCCTCAACAGGCTCTTTAGGTGTAATTACTATCATTGGTTTTCTCATATTTAGCAGTGGTATTTCATTTGTGTTGGCATAACGAGCAGACATGAATGAATGTGTAGTACCAGAATCAAATAGTATGGTTGCAGGAATTGCATTAACATAAAACATACCAAGTACGATGTCCGCACCGTCAGGAGTAGCATCAACGCTGACTTGATTCACTCTGGCTATAGAATATCCCTTGCCAGGAGTCTGTTGCTTGTTCTTAGCTGGTGTACCAGAATTTCCCATCGGACAAGCATTAGCATAGTGCCCGATCTGACTGCACTTGAAGCATGTAGGGCCGGTCTTCTGTCCTGTAGGCCTCGTCGGGGTGCCAGTGGGAGTAGCCTGACGAGTAGGTGTCCGTGGAGACCCCTGTGGAACATACTGAACTGGTCGTGGTCCTCCTGGTCGAGTCAGTGTACCCTGTGGTGGTACGTAGTGGTGACGAACACTGCTGCTACCCTATCCCTGTGAGATAGCCTTCCTCTTCAAATCACCCAGTTGAACACGCTTGTGTTCAATAGCAAGAGCCTTATCCAGTAGCCTCTAAAACGACGGAAATGTGTGTGCAACCAGTGCATACTGTAGGGGTCCATTAAGTCCTTCAATAAAATGCTCCTGCTTTCTCTCATCCTCAGCAACTTCCTCCGGAGCATACCTCGACAGCTGAATAAATTTGTCTCTGTACTCGCTCACTGACATGTTGCCTTGCTTCAATGACAGAAACTCCTTCTTCTTGATCTTTATCATACCAGCTGGAATATGGTAGTTCCTGAATTGTGTACTGAACTCGGCCCAAGTAATAGTATCAGTAGCATCATGGGCAGCAGTATATGAATCCCACCAGTCAGCAGTAGGACCTGTCAGACGACCTGAGGCATAAAGAACTTTCTCCCGGTCTGAGCATTGGGCGATGTTGAGCATCTTCTCAATTGACTTCAACCAATCATCTGCATCAAGGGGGTCTGCTGAACTGGCGAAGGTCGGTGGCTTATGACTCATAAACTCTCGGTGCTTGTCACGAGGTGGAACTGGTGGTGGTGGAGGCAGTGACACTTGTTGCTGTTGCTGCTGTTGTTGAAGTTGTTGTTGCAACTGCTGTTGTTGTGCCCTTCTCTCCTGGCGTATCTCCTCTCTCTCTCCTAGCGCAACTCTTGGCGTATATCTTCTCTTTCCTGACGCATCTCCTAGCGTTCTTGCTGCATCTGGGCACGCATATCAGCCATAGTGTCCGCCATTTGCTGCATCACCACCATCTGAGCTGCAATCAGTGGATCAACTCCGCCTGGCGGGGGATTAGGAGGGTTCATCTCTGCTGGCTGTGGCTGAGGTTGTCGATATATCCTTCGAGTGTGTCGATTAGGAGGCAAATCAATTCCACCACCCCTCCTGGTATTGACCATCTGAGTTAGATACATATGGTAAGAGAGAGCAGAAGACAAGGCAGTAATTACAAATCGTGTTACTTTGGGGGATTTATTAGCTAAGCAGATTAATGTTTTACCTACCATAGCTAATTCATTACCTTATAGTGGTACATACTAAGATGTCCATATATAATATCTCAATCAATCAAAGAAGCAAATCAGACATTTATCAGCAGAACAATCAAACAACGTTTTTAAATATAGAAAATAGTTTTGATTTGGTCTTAGGCCTCCTATCTCTTAAAAATGTCATAGGGGTAGGGATTCCCAAGTGTGAAATCCATCTTGTCTCAGAGTAGAAAAGGTAAGAACGATCAGAGTAGAACAGTAGAAGGTGAGACAGGGTCAAGATAAGTATAGAGAGAATCAGAGTAAGGTGAGTTTAGAAGAATCAGAATAAGATAAGTAGGTAAGGGTTTGTCCATTCTATCTAGGTTCCGTCCTACAGTCAACATTTCCTCTGATACCACTTCTGTCACACCCGGTTTTAAGGAACAAAGCCGGGTGCATCTCATACATGCGCCAAGAAGACAACATATATAATAACAGAGTGTATAGAGATAAATGTCACAATAAAATCAGAGTACTTATTACATAGCGGAAGACTTAATACAAAATAAAAGAATAAACATAAAACGAACTAAGGATCGTCGGCGCCAATGTCAACTGAGAAACGCCACCTAGATCAGATCATACTCCTCGCCTTGTGGCTCCTCCTGAACCACCTGCTCTTCTCCTGTGGGGGGTGTGAGACAGCAAGGGTGAGCTCACATACGTTCATAGCTCAACAAGTCGTGGGGAATAATGTGGCATGAACTCACCAAAGGTGGGAGTTCATGAAGTGTAAGGCTGACCAATGAAATAGAGGCTGAAGCTGATCATTGCTTTTATAAGTTGGTCAAAATTTTATTAGCAATTACTAAGTGTAAGTGAATACCAAACCATAGAAATAATAAGTCAAAGTAATAGTAAAATAATCCCAAATGCAATGATATGACAAATTAAGTTTAAGTTCCATAAATTAATCATGTGAGTGTCCGAGCCGCTCATGACCGTGAGCACGGCTAGTATACAAGTTTTACACTCTGCAAAGGTTGCGCATCTTTACCCACAAGTCATGTTACCCATTTGCCACGGAGTTGATCAGACTCCATACACCTCTACCAAGGAAGCAAGGCAGGGTACCACTACGAGGCCTTTACAAAGTTCCACTAGCTTCAGACTACCCGCTACAGTTTATAGGAAGCTCCAGTGCAGGAATCCCTCGCCTGACCGCCATCGCAGCAAAATCAACCCAAGGACCTCCCTACACTGACCACTCCCCTACTGCCCTTGCCCCTTTCGGGTAAGGTAGCCCTCCACTAGCTTTCCTAGTTAATCAGCCAAGGGCGTCCCATTAAACCCTTGTGGTAGCACTGTTTTCCCGGGTGGTTCTCCATGTTCCCATTAACATAATGATCTTAACATGAACATTAAAGAATAAAATAGATAATAAAAAGTATAACAATGAGTGATGAATATCTCTATACCCAAATCCACATAAAGCAATAGCATGAACTACCCAAAACTTTAGTAGTAAAACCAGGGGTGAAACAAGGTATAAAGATAGTCAAAATCTAGGGTATCCTATTGGGTCCCATCAAAATTAACCTATGCAGATCATTATGAATAATAAGAACATGAATGGGTGAAAAGAAGTGATCAAGGGCACAACTTGCCTTCAACGAGCTCCTGCTCAGCTATCTCTACCAGCTGAACCTCAGAATCCCCCGGTGCTTGCTCGTCTACTCGCATCAACACAATACATACATAGTATAGCATAAATTAACATCACACCAAACATGTAAATAAAATACACAGTAATAATCTAGACATTAAAATGAAAACCTAGGAACAAGAATCATTAATTTTGGAGTTATAGATTTCAAGTTATGACTTTCCTAAGGTTTTATGCATTTAATATAGGGTTAGGTGAGAAATAAATTTTAATGTGTATTTCATGTAAAAACAGTGGTACTATTTGATAGAGAATAATATTACAAAATTATAGGAATTGGAATGGATCAATTTGGAGTTCATATGCATTTTCTACAAATTAAACAAGTTTTAACATTTATTTATGCACTAAAAATTAATTTCTGATACTAATTTCTGATTTTTTAATGCTCTCTGGATTGGGCCACAAATTTCAGAAAGCACAAGGGCTACGGTGTAATTGTTTCTAAGACCCAGAACGCTACTGAGTGGACTGCGGGTTGATTGCTTAGAACCCAGGGACTCTTATGCAAATCGGCCATGGCGAAAGGGTATCGGTGAGTATCGACCGCACGATCAGAACCCTACGGCGCAGATTAGAAACCAATTCCCTGTGAATCGGTATGCAACGGTGTTCGAAGGATCGAGATCTGACGGCCACACTTCTTCCATAACACGGATTAAATCTAGACCCTCCGATCGACGCTTGACGACCCAGATCGAATTCGACCGAAGGGAGATCCCAATCTAATCAGAGCCGCGCAAAACACATCCAACGGTCCGTGGCGCTTCCCCCCAAATTCTCTTCTAGCGACGGCGGCGCCGCCCGACATCACGGTGCCCTCTCGCCGGAGAGAGGCAATCCGACGCCTTAACGCACAATCCCCACCACGGGCAGGTGCATCACGATCCTACAAATGCGGTAAAGGTGGTCGAAGGTCATACCGAGGGGCTGGAGCTATGGCGAAGTCGGGCCACGTGATACTGTGGCTACCACACGGTGGAGGAGCACCGCGGTGAGAAATTGCTCAGCTCCCAGGCACGATTCGCCAAATTCGGTGGGGCCGAAGCCTATCCGCGCCCAACCGGTCCTCAGGTTTCAACACGGGATGTCCAATCTCGATGCCGGCGAAGGATAGTAGCAGCGACGGGGTTTCGTTCGCTCACCGTTCCCCGTGATGAGATAGGGACGGTACTTGCAGCTTCTCGAGTCACCGAGAGGCTTTTATCTCACGCGCGGCTGAATCGGGAGGTGGAGTCGAGGTCACCAAAGCCCGCGGTTCTCGCGTGGCGGGTATGTCGCGCAGAAGTCGGTGTCCGTTGTAACGATCCGAGGAAGAAGGAAGCGCCTGCTTGACCACTGGGGTCCACGTGGCAGAGGGAGGTGCACAGCGCGCGCAACACCCGTGACTGACAGCTTGGGCCCGCCTGTCGGGATCAGCTGGAGATTGGCGCGCGCGAGGCAGCTGTAACCGGGCTGCGCGGGATGAGAAAAGCTTGGGTGGGCTGAATAGGTTGGCTGCCGGCCCAAACCGAGTTTTGGTCTTTTTTCCTTTTTATTTCATTTCTATTTTTCTTTATTCCCAACTTCAATTTGAATTCAAGTTTTAAATTCAAACCTTGTGCATACTTTGTCTCGTATTATGTTGTGAACTTTAAGAAATACCACTTGGAAATATTTTTATTTATATTTTATATGCTTTCTTTTTTTTTCTTTTCTTATTTTCAACCCTAGTTTTCCATTTAGGATTTTAATTTAACTTCTAGTAAATATTACCTTACTATTATTATCCTTAATATTTTATTTAATGCACAATCATATAAAAACTCAGCATGATGCATGATTTGTTTAGGTGTTATTGGTCATTCAATCCCCCTTTTGATGGTGTTTATTCACATGTGATATTAACTAGAGATGGTACACAAATATAGATAAACGAAATATTCTCTCATCATGTGAGTTACAAATTTAGGTATTACAGCTTTCTGTTGCTAGATTAAACACCATTGGATCATTAGCGGGTGGCTGAGCCTGACAAGAAACTGACTTTCCTTGGTGGTCCGTGAGAAGGACGGTCTTGTTGGCACAACTTATGATGCCTTTGTGCTTGGTTAACCAATCCATTCCTAAGATCACATCAATCCCTTGGGATGACAAGATGGTTAAGTCTGCCAAGAACACTACCCCACTTAAAAGAATTCTGACTTGGGAGCATTTGAGCTGGCATCGAAGGTCTGACCCTGGGGTTCGGGTGACCAAGGGAATTTCTAGGTGGGTAGAGGGGATGCCATGCTTTTCCACAAAACTAGTGGCTATAACAGAATGGGATGCTCCTGAATCAAAAAGTACAGTAGCGGGAGTAAATTCAACAAGGAACTCACCGAGCACTACTCCCGGAGCTTGTTGAGCCTCCTAAGCATCGACGTGGTTTACTCGTGCCCTTCCCTGATACTGGGTCTTGTTCTGCTGGCTGATGGAGGAGGGCGCCTTGGGGGCAGGTGCTGAGGTATTCTTGGGGCCATTCACCGAGTTGGAGTAAGCAGGTCCTGATGCCTTTAACTGGGGCAGTTGTTCTTGAAGTGACTGGGGTCTCCGCAGTGCCAACAGGCATTTGCTGGTGGTTGGTTGCTTGCAACCGAGGGGGCCTGAAAGGAGCTCTGACTCTGCTAACTGAAACGCGACAGAGTGGGTCCAGCTGGTCTATTGAAGCTGGGTCCCTTTGGTGGGAACCCAAAGGATCGAGTTCTCTGGTGCCGGTCTTGCTGCTGAGCTCGGAGGACTTAGAATTTCCTCTTGAGGTGACCTTTTTCTTCTTCCCTTGCCCTTTCCACTTGTATGGCTTTGTTTGAGAGGTGCGAGAAGCTGAGGAAATCTTGGCTGGCTAGGATGGTCTTGAGTTCTGGTCTGAGCCCTTTCAAAAAGCGGGCCATCTTCTTGGCTTCTGTGCTGACGTCATCAGGCGCGTAGCAGGCCAATTCTGTGAATTTGTGCACGTACTCTGACAGATCTTCCACCTTGAGTTAGTTCCCAAAATTCATCTTCCTTGAGCTGAACGATCCCTTAGGGCACATGGTGCTCTCAGAAAGCAGTTTCAAACTCTGTCCAGGTAGCATCTCTGACGGCAGCGCTGAAGGTATCCCACCATGCTAGGGCCATCCCGAAAAGTTGATGAGCAGCCATTTGAACACGCTGATTCTCTGGGCATCCGATGGCTTCTAACTTCCTTTTAATCGTGCGCAGCCAGTCATCAGCATCGAGGGGATTGCTGGATCCGGCGAATGTGGGAGGCTTGAGCCTCAGAAAATCTCCCATCCTGTCCTGTGTTCTTCCACCATTCGGGCGTTGATTCTCCAGACTTCTAGTGAGGACCTCAATAAGTCGGGTTTGGTTGGCTAGAACTTGGGCTAAATTTAATGGCATCTTCGGAGGTGCGGGGAGGTGGGTCTCACTCCCTTCTCCACCGGCTTCTCCTTCAGCTCCTAGGGGAAACCCTGCTCCAATCTCGGAGGCAGTAGGCGTGGTTTTATCTGAAGCCATCTGCCAGGGGGAGAGAGTTACTACTATGCATATGCTAATTTTTTTTCAACCAAGTTATTTTATTCATTACACAAGTTCATTACAAGCATACAGTTACCACAAGTCGCACTACACGCGAGCGCTTTTTAAGGTACTTCCGAACTCCTTTTCTAAAGTGTCCCCAAATTCCTTGAGAAGGTCATCAAGGCTAGCTAGGGACATATCCTCGATGTCAGACAAATTCTCTATCCTGGAGGGAGGTAGTGCTGGAGGGACTTTCTTCTTCCGCTCAGTCTGACATCCTTGGCTCTTGGTCTTCTTTTGGATTTTCTTCGTGGGGGCGAGCTCCTTTAGCTTCTTATCACAATCCATCTTCAGGGTTCGATAGGCTTCACGAGTGTTGGCCTCTTCGCCTTCTGCTATATGGAGACTCTCTTGGAGGGATGCCTTCTCCTTTTTAAGTTCCTTGACCTGCTGCTCTAAGCTTTCAACCCAGGAGTTTAGGTGGGTGCAGTGGGAGGAAAGGTCATCACAGTGGTTATCGAGAGTGTGGAGATATCCGGCCATATAGACGATGGTGGGGTCATCCTCAGTAGGATCTCTTCCTGACAGGGTCTGAAGTCTTTTCCTCCAAGTAGGGGTGTTTTTGTTACTAGGTGGGAAGTAACGAAGGGGGGTTTCAAAAACCTCTTTGTTGTAGTTTTGGCATAGCTGTCGGAGGGCTTTTTGGGCAACATTTTGGTAAGTGTCTGGGAAGTGGTGTCCAGTGAAGGTAAATTGGAAAGGAGGGTGGTTTGGGTAACTTCGACTTTCTCCCAGGTAGACTGTCATAGAGCACTTCTCAATTCTATTTTCGCGGTATTATTTCCAGACATACTCCGACTTCTTGCGGATCCCCATGCGAAGCGCGCAACTCCACAAGAGATGAGGGAATCCTTCCTCCTCCGAGCAGTAGGATGTCCTAATGACCCAAGATCCTTCCATCTGGTAGAAGAAAAGAAGGGTCTGTTAATATCGGGGGAAAGGAGAGAAACTTTTTCTTAGGAGTAAGAGGTGTTTTCTTGTTAAGGCAAACTTGTCGGGGCTGCGATCAAAGGCCAATCCTATGGCTCTGATACCACCTAAAGCGTCCCGATCCTTTGGGACTCAAATGTGATACAATTAGTAGTCCCAGGAGGCTAGTAACCACATTAATTACTTCAAATAGTACAGAGTTCGAATAAAAGTTATTATAATACCAGAGTACAAGCTCGAGAGAGCCAGAAATACAAAGCGCAGTAGAAGATAAATTGGCCCATGCCATAGGCAGGACTAGGTGCAGACACAGCCCCCTCAATCAAGCATAGCAGAAAAGAAGTCTTCAGCTGCTGAAAAACATAAATAAATCTGGGTGAATACACTAGGTATTCCGCAAGCCCATCCCGCTCCCGTAAAGAGAAAGGGACCTATATAATACATGCTTTATATGGTGGAGTTGAAATCACTCTTCTTTTTCTCGGAGAAAGGCAGTACTTTGAGGGTTTTCCCAAAGGAGTAAAAATAACACATTACTCAACCACCACTGAGCTTCCCGCTCCCGTGGCATCATTTTTCATTTCCAAAAACACACTCACACACACATTTCCCTGTTCACGGAGGTTGAAAAACACTAATTGTCATACCACACCAGACTCGTCCATTCCAGTGGACACGGACTATTCGAATAGGTTTGAACTCTGCGCAGAGGGGTACACTTTACCCACTAGTCCGGCTGTGCGATCTCATGGCCAATGAGATCCGAATCCGAATCTCTTTCTTTCCTCGCATGTCCTAACCTTAACGGTTATACCGGAAGGAGTCAGGCCACCGCCATGTCCAAACCGGACAAAACATTCCCCCTCCTTATCCTCCCAGTGCTCCCCAGCATTCATAACCTTGGGGTTTGGACTGTACGAGTTCAGATTGAGTGACTGCCCATACAGTCTTGAGTGGTTGTACTTATCATGAGTAAAGGTAGTGAAGGATGACAAACTGGTCCTTATATGAGGGGACAATCCTTCTGCTCACACCTAAACCAGTTGAGCCATCACCTTAGGCCCTCCCCTAAACCAGGGAGTCCCTGATCATCCCACTCACAAGGTGATGAGGGTGAATACCCTTCATCATACACTTTTTGAAAACATCGCTTAGTCAAAACACTGCCCTTTTCCCATCCCACATTTTGTACTCAAAAGATGTTTGTTAATGCGGGCTCTCTCTGCTCACAATGCAAATGTTCCATCCCTTAATCCCGGCTTAGGTAGTGGTAGAAAGAATAGGTAAATTATGCATAAAGGGAAGAATGTACTTGCCTTCGTCGAAGCTTTCCTAGCACAAAAGATCTATTTCAGAGGGGTCGGGTTCCTGCCCTTCTTCCGGAGCTACAAATTCCGGAGGATCAGATCCCTCTTCCGCTAACAAACATGGATAAGGAACAATACATCAATCATGGTGACTTGGTGGGGTGTGCCAATTGTTAGACATTATTATTTTTGTGCCCTATAATTTATTTAGACTATTTTTGGTGCATAAAATATCAATATATGAATATATATATATATGAAAATAGGAAAACAATGAAAAAAGGAAAAAGAAAAGGAATTCTCAGCTAACTGGGCCGGGGGGGATTTTGGCCCAGCGAGCGCGGGCAGTGTAACCCCTAAATTGTAAGAGGTCATATAAACGGAGAAAAGTGCTTTCCTTTATCTATTTATGTGAATTGCACCCATTTGACATCATGTGAACACCATCTTTAAACACAAGTAATTAATAAAAATATATGCCACTAAAATATGTGTCATGCTGGAGTTTTTGTTTGTCCGTGCATTTAAATGTCCATAACAATAGCAACACTACAAATCAAAACATAATGAGAAAGAAATATAATTGAAACCCGAATGGTAATTACGATTTGGAAATGAAAATGGGAAGAAGGAAAAAAATACAAATATGAAGGAAATTTATATACTCCCAAAGGTAGTGTTTCAAAAGTCACCATAAAAGTTGGGGATAAAGTTTGCACAAGGGTTTAAATTAAATCTGAACTTAAATTGAATTTGAAAATGAGGAAAGAAGAAAAATAAAGGAAAATAAAAGGAAAAGAAGAAGAAAAACTTCCTGGGCCGTAGATCTTCAATTCAGCCCACCCTATGAACTCCTCTACGCAGCCTAGCTCATTCACCATTACACCAACGGGCGGGGCCCACCGCTCAGCCATACCATCTCCGCACCGCGCGCTCTTCTGCTACACTGTCGGATGGGCCCTACTGGCCAGTGGGCGGCCGTCGCGAGTTCACGGACTCCGTCTTCCCCGTGCAGTCGGGCGCCACAGCTCAACCGAGCTCGGCGGATCGTGCCCACCAAAATCGGATCGCGTTGACCGCGCGGGGGTCGTATAAGCGCTCGGTCGTCGACCCGATTCACTCGTCCCCTTTCATCCCGCCTTCCCTACTACAAACGCAAGCGTTGCTCGCCGTCGCGGAAGGAACGGTAGCTGCCGCCTTTCGGCCCAGTTATCTCCCTCGATTGCCACTGGAAAGTACTCATGGAGTGTCGCGGGAGTGTGGGGGTTGTTGTCGCGGCGTCCTTGGGCGATCCGGAGTCTACGTCGGCGAGTAATTCCTCACCGGAATTTGGTGTGCCTGGCTGATCTTCCCCACGTCGTCACCGGGGTCTTGCGGCTTCGAAAACCACGGTGAGAACCCCCTCATTTGATTCCTGGTTGCGCATACTCGTCGTGGGACATGTGGATTGAAGTTTGGGCTCCGATGTGCGGCGATTGGGTGACTCCGGTGAGTGCGCCACCGCGGAACCATGGTGGCGCCGCCCTGGTTCGGCCGTCAGCGGGGAGGGGTTTCGATGGTTGGTGCTGACCATCGATCATGGGGTGAACAGTTGGGATGGCTCTGCGCGTACCCCTTTCGCATAGGTTAACCGGGACCGTCGGATCGGAAGCGTTCGGGTGCGATTGGATCTAGGTTAATTAAATCTGAGCCGTTGGCGCACGATCAAACGATATCTGGGAGTGCTAGTCCTGAACCAGAGACAATCTAAACTGGGCCATCCGCGCTTGATCGGACGGCCGTTAACGCTTCATACCCCTTCGGCCAGCACAATTGCAAAAGAAACCCTAGAAAATCTAGGAATCAACCCGCCGTCCATCGTGGCTGTGCGCTGTGCCTTAGAAATGTTACCCCGAGGCCCCTGGACTTTCCAGGAATTGAGGCCTAGTCCAGAGCTGACTTAAATTTGAATAAATGAATTGAAAATAGATTTTTAATATGAAAACAATTACTATAACTTGATAAATTCATAGAAAATCCATTTTTAGTCCAAATTACTTCATTCCAGTTGCTAAAATTTTGTAATATTATTCTCTTTCACTTAGAGTATCTTTTTTGACATGAAAACAGTAATAAAATTTATTACTCACTTAGTCCTATTTTAAACACATAAAACCTTTGAAAATTCATAACTTAAAATCTATAGTTCCAAAAATTATGATTCCTGTTCCTAGGATTTTAATTTTAATGAGTAGGTTATTACTGTGTATTTTGTGTACATGTTTGGTGTGATGTTAATTTTCTCTATATACTGTGCTTGTTTGTATTGTGGCGAGTAGAAGAGCCCGTTACTGAGGATCCTAGTGAGCAGCTGATAGAAGTAGCTGAGCAGGAGCTCAATGAAGGCAAGTTGTGCCCTTGACCACTTTTTACCCAATAATGTTCTTTAATATCATTTATCCATGCATAGGTTAATTTTGATGGCGCCCAATAGGTCACCCTAGATTGTTTATCCCATTACCTTGTTTACCCCTGATTCACTTGGGTAGTTTGCTATTGCTTTACATGGTTTTGGGATATTCATTCATTTTATCTATGTTCCAATTCTTTTGTTATTCTATTTATGTTCATGTTAAGATCATTAATGTCAATTGGAACATAGAGCTTAACTTGAGAAACACGTGCCACCACAAGGGTTTAATAGGACGCCCTTGGCTGACTAATTAGGAAAGCTAGTGGAAGACTACCTTACCCGAAAGGGGCAAGGGCAGTAGGGGAGTTGCATGCAAGGAGGTTCTCGGGTTGATTTAGCTGCGATGGCGGTCAGACGGGGGATTCTTGCAAGTGCTCTTCCCATAAACTGTAGCGGGTTTTCGGAAGCTAGTGGAACTTTGTAAAGGCCTCGTAGTGTTGCCCTGCCGCGCTTCCTAGGTAGAGGTGTATGGGAGTCGCGACCCCTTGGCAGATGGGTAACATGACTTGTGGGTAAAGGGTACAACCTCTGCAGAGTGTAAAACTGGTATACTAGCCGAGCTCACGGTCATGAGCAGCTCAGGACTCTCTGATGTTTAAATTATGGAACTTAAATTCAATTTGGTCATTTGCATTGCATGGGATTATTATTAATTTTGTTCTATTACTTTTATTATGGTTTGGTATTTACTTACACTTAGTAACTGCTAATAAAAGTTTGACCAACTACTTAAAAGCAATGCTCAGCTTTAACCCCTGTCATTGATTAGCCTTACACATCACATGAACTCACACCTTTGTGAGTTTATGTCCACTGGTTCCCCACAACTTGTTGAGCTATGATCATGTGTGAGCTCACCCTTGCTGTCTCACACCCCCCCACAGGAGAAGAACAGGTGGTTCAGGAGGAGCCACAAGATGAGGAGTATGATCTGATCTAGGTGGCGTTTCTCAGTTGACATTGGCGCCGACGATCCTTAGTTCGTTTTATATTTATTCTTTTATTTTGTAATAAGTCTTCCGCTATGTAATAAGTACTATGATGTTTTGTGACATTTATCTCTATACACTCTGTTATTATATATGTTGTCTTCGTGGCGTATGTATGAGATGCACCTGGCTTTGTTCCTTAAAGCCGGGTGTGATAGAAGTGGTATCAGAGGAAATGTTGACTGTAGGATGAAACCTAGATAGAAATGGACAGACCCTTTCCTACTTACCTTACTCGGACTCATTCTATACTCATCTCATCTTGATCTTGTCTCACCTTTTGCTGTTCTACTCTGATCATGCTTACCTCCTCTATTCTAAGACAAGATGGATTTCACACCTTGGAATCCTACCACTATGATCTTTTTAAGAGATAGGAAACCTAAGACAAAATTTAAAACTATTTTCTTTATTAAAAAATGATTGGTTGATTGTGCTGATGCTAAATGCCTGATTTGCTTCTTTGATTGATTGAATTATTATAGATGGACATCTTAGCATGTACCAACATAAGGTATTGAATTAGCTTTAGTAGGTGAAATATTAATCTGCTTAGCTAATAAATCCCCCAAAGTAAAATGATTTGTAAATAACTGCCTTGTCTGCTATTCTCTTACCATATGTATCTAACTCAGATGGTCAATACCAGGCAGGGTGGTGGAATTGATTTGCCTCCTAATCGACACACTCAGTGGATATATAGACAACCCCAGCCACAGCCTGCAGAGATGAATCCTCCTAATCCTCCATCAGGCGGAGTTGACCCACTGATTGCAGCTCAGATGAGGATGATGCAACAAATGGCAGACACTATGGCGGATATGCGTGCTCAGATGCAGCAAGAACGCCAGGAGATGCGTCAAGAAAGAGAAGAGATACGCCAGGAGTTGCGCCAGGAGCGAGAGGAGATACGCTAGGAAAGGAGAGCGCAACAGCAGCTGCAACAGCAAATGCAACAGCAACAGCAACAAGTACCACTGCCTCCACCTCCACCACCAGTTCCACCCCGTGATAAGCATAGGGAATTCATGAGTCATAAGCCACCTACATTTGCAAGCTCTCCTGATCCACTGGACGCGGATGATTGGCTAAAATCTGTGGAAAAGATGTTGAATATTGCACAATGCACTGATCGGGAGAAGGTTTTATATGCTTCTGGACGTCTGACAGGTCCTGCTGCTGACTGGTGGGATTCATATACTGCTGCCCACGATGTTGCTGACACTATTACTTGGGCAGAGTTCAGTACACAGTTCCGGAATTATCATATACCCGCTGGATTGATGAAGATTAAAAAGAAGGAATTTCTATCGCTAAAGCAAGGAAGTATGTAAGTCAGCGAGTACCGCGACAAGTTTATCCAGTTATCCAGATATGCCCCTGATGAAGTTGCTGAAGATGAGAGGAAGCAAGAGCATTTCATTGAAGGACTTAATGGACCCCTGCAGTATGCTCTAGTGGCGCGTACATTCCCATCATTTCAGAGGCTACTCGATAAGGCGCTAGCTATTGAGCACAAGCGTGTTCAGCTGGGAGATTTGAAGAGAAAGGCTATATCTCAAGGACAAGGAAGCAGCAGTGTTCGTCCTTGCTACAGTTCACCCTAGGGTACACCAGTTTGCACTAGCGGAGGCCAGCGCCCAGTTCAGCAATCACCTCTGAGGACTCCACCTCCTCGACAGGCTACCCCCACTGGCACCCCGACGAAGTTCTCAGGACAGAGTCCAGGCACTACGTGTTTCAAGTGTGGGAAGACTGGACACTATGCAAATGTCTGCCCATAGAGGATTGCTACTACTCCAGTTCAGAATAGGCAGCAAACTCCAGGATCTGGCAAGGGATATTCTATTGCCAAGGTTAATCAAGTCAGTGTTGATGCTACTCCGGATGGTGCAGACATCGTACTTGGTATGTTTTATGTTAATGCAATTCCTGCAACCATGTTATTTGATTCTGGTGCTACACATTCATTTATGTCTGCTAGATATGCCAACACAAATGAATTACCACTGCTAAAAATGAGAAAACCCATGATAGTAATTACACCTAAAGGGCCTGTTGAGGCGAATCAAATGACACGTAGATTGACATTAACCATTATGGGTAGAGAATTTGGAGCTACTGCTATAATATTAGAGTCAAGCAGTATAGATCTGATCCTTGGTATGTCATGGTTGAGAAAGGCAAAGGCCATTATAGCATGTGGTAGAGGTACCATAGAACTAACTACCACTAAAGGAGAAAGATTTCAAGTTAAGATTGCAGTGACCACCTCATCCAAACGTGCAATGTTCTTCATACCTGATGAGTTTGTTGGTGACAACATCCGTGTGGTTAGAGATTTTCCGGATGTCTTTCCAGAGGAGTTACCAGGGATGCCACCTGATAGAGAAGTTGAGTTTGTCATTGATCTTCTACCTGGAACTGCCCCCATTTCTAAACGGCCATACAGGATGTCTGTGGAAGAGTTAAAGGAGCTGAAGAAGCAGTTAACTGAGTTACAAGAGGCTGGGTACATTCGTCCGAGTTCCTCACCTTGGGGAGCACCGGTTCTGTTTGTACAGAAGAAGGATGGATCACAAAGAATGTGTGTGGACTATAGATCTCTCAACGATGTTACTGTGAAGAACAAGTATCCGTTACCCCGTATTGAGGATTTATTTGATCAGATGAGAGGTGCTAGAGTATTCTCGAAGATTGATCTCTGATCCGGATACCATCAGATGAGGATTAGACCATCGGATATTCCCAAGACAACATTCTCGACTCGATATGGATTATATGAGTTCACTATTATGTCGTTTGGATTGACCAATGCACTAGCTTATTTTATGAATTTGATGAACAAGGTGTTTATGGAGTATTTGGACAGATTCGTCGTGGTATTCATCGACGATATTCTTATCTATTCCAAGAGTGATAGTGATCATGAGGAACATCTGAGGTTGGTGCTACAGAAGCTACGAGATAATCAACTCTATGACAAGTTTAGCAAGTGCGAGTTTTGGATTGGCAAGGTGCCATTTCTTGGTCATATTATTTCTAATGGAGGAATTTCAGTGGATCCTGTTAAGGTTAAGGAGATAATGGAGTGGAGAGTACCCACTACAGTTACTGAGATTCGGAGTTTCTTGGGACTAGCAGGATATTATCAGAGATTTATTGAAGGATTTTCTAAGATTGCTAAGCCTATGACTTCACTTTTGGAGAAAGGAAGAGAATTTAAGTGGGATGAGAAGTGTCAAGACAACTTTGATCAATTGAAGGAAATATTGATGTCACCACCAGTATTGGTTATGCCAGACCTACAGAAAGGATTTGATATTTATTGTGATGCATGTGGCCAAGGCTTGGGATGTGTGCTCATGCAAGAAGGACATGTGATTGCCTATGCGTCTCGTCAGTTACGGAAACATGAATTGAACTACCCCACTCATGACTTGGAATTGGCAGCCGTTGTGCATGCGCTTAAGATTTGGAGACATTATATCATGGGGACCAAGTGTCAAGTGTACATGGATCATAAGAGTCTGAAGTATATATTCACTCAGAAGGATCTCAACCTTAGGCAACGCCGTTGGTTGGAGCTTATTAAGGATTATGATTTGGAGATTCACTATCACCCGGGCAAGGCAAATTTGGTTGCAGATGCCTTGAGTCGCAAGGAGCATGTTCATTCAGCTATTGTTGCACAGCTACCCAACGAAATCGTTGAGGATTTCAAGAGACTTAACCTGGGGATAGTTGCTCATACTGAAGGAGTTACTATTGATGTGGAACCTACTTTGGAGCAAGAAATCCGCAAAGGTCAAATTGGTGATGCTAAAATACAAGAGATTAAGGATCTGATTACTGAAGGTCGAGGTCCAGAATTCACGGAAGATGAGCAAGGCACTGTATGGTTCAAGGACAGGATGTGTGTTCCTGATATTGAAAGCCTTTGAGAGAATATTTTAAAGGAGGCCCATGACTCGGATTATTCTATTCATCCTGGTAGTACCAAGATGTATCAGGATTTGAAGCGGAAGTATTGGTGGTATGGATTGAAGAGAGATGTAGCTGCACATGTGGCGATGTGCGATGTGTGTCAAAGAGTTAAGGCTGAACACCAGAGGCCAGCTGGACTATTGCATCCACTGAAGATACCCGAGTGGAAGTGGGAAGAGATTGGTATGGATTTCATTACTGGATTGCCTCGCACCCAGAAAGGATATGATGCTATATGGGTGATTGTGGATAGATTGACTAAAGTGGCTCACTTTATTCCTGTGAAGACTACTTATAAAGGTTCTCAGCTAGCAGAGTTATATATGGCTCGGATTGTGTGTTTACATGGAGTACCAAAGAAGATCGTGTCTGATCGAGGTTCATAGTTTACCTCAAGATTTTGGAGAAGCTTTCATGAGAACATGAGCACGAAGTTGAATTTTAGTACGGCTTATCACCCTCAGACTGATGGACAGATGGAAAGGACTAATCAAGTTTTGGAAGATATGTTGAGAGCCTGTGCCCTTCAGCATGGAGGAAGTTGGGATAAGAGTCTACATTATGCTGAGTTTTCATATAATAATAGTTATTAGGCCAGCCTGAAGATGTCACCTTTTGAAGCTCTGTATGGCAGGAAATGCAGGACTCCTTTGTATTGGGATCAAACTGGAGAAAGACAGTTCTTTGGGCCTGAACTGATTCAAGAAGCAGAAGAACAAGTTCGTATAATCCGAGAGAATTTGAGAGTGGCTCAAACCAGGCAAAAGAGTTATGCTGATAATAGAAGGAGGCCACTGGAATTTGAAGAAGGAGATTATGTGTACCTCAAGGTGTCACCACTTCGTGGAATGAGGAGATTCAAAGTTAAGGGCAAATTGTCCCCTCGCTATATTTGTCGGCGTTTCGAGACCGGGGGGTCCCTAAGCTGACGAGTGAAATGTCGTCGCGTGCCCCAGCCCAGATGGGTCGACGCGAGGTGGAACGCGAAGGGAGGAAAGTGAGGTGGCCGGAGATGGGCGAGAGAGAGGTGGAAATCCCGCGGCCTTCGTGTTCGTCCCGCGCCCAGGTCGGGTGCGCTTGCAGTAGGGGGTTACAAGCGTCCACACGGGAGAGGGAGCGAGCGGCCTTACGCGAGCGCCTATCTCGTCCTCGTCCCCGTGCGGCCAACCTTCTCTAAGAGGGCCCTGGTCCTTCCTTTTATAGGCGTAAGGAGAGGATCCAGGTGTACAATGGGGGGTGTAGCAGAGTGCTACGTGTCTAGCGGAGGAGAGCTAGCGCCCTATGTACACGCCATCGTGGCGGCCGGAGAGATTTTGGCGCCCAGTTTGTGTGATGTCGTGGCCGTCGGAGGAGCGCTGGAGCCTGGCGGAGGGACAGCTGTCGGGGCCGTCGAGTCCTTGCTGACGTCCTCTTGCTTCCGTAAGGGGGCCGAGAGCCGCCATCGTCAGGGAGCGTGCGGGGCGCCATCATTGCCTATCTAGCGGAGCGAGCCAGATGGGACGCCGGTCTTGTTCCCCGTAGCCTGAGTCAGCTCGGAGTAGGGTAATGATGGCGCCTCCTGTTGACGTGGCCGGCCTGCACCCTAGGTTGGGGCGATGTGGAGGCTCCTCCGAGGTCGAGGTCGAGTCAGTCTTCCATGGCCGAGGTCGAGTCCGAGCCCCTAGGTCGGGCGAGGCGGAGTTCATCGTCTTCTGGGGCTGAGCCCAAGTCCGAGCCCTGGGTCGGGCGGAACGGAGTTCGCCGTCTTCCGGGGCTTAGCCCGAGTCCGAGCCCTGGGTCGGGCGGAGCGGAGTTCGCCGTCTTCCGGGACTTAGCCCGAGTCCGAGCCCTGGGTCGGGCGGAGCGGAGTTCGCCGTCTTCCGGGGCTTAGCCCGAGTCCGAGCCCTGGGTCGGGCGGAGCAGAGTTCACCGTCTTCCGGGGCTTAGCCCGAGTCCGAGCCCTGGGTCGGGCGGAGCGGAGTTCGCCGTCTTCCAGGGCTTAGCCCGAGTCCGAGCCCTGGGTTGGGCGGAGCGGAGTTCGCCGTCTTCCGGGGCTTAGCCCGAGTCCGAGCCCTGGGTCGGGCGAAGCGGAGCTTCCTATGGTGCCTGCGGCTGGGCCTGACTGCCTGTTAGCCTCACTCTGTCAAGTGGCACCGCAGTCGGAGCGGCGCAGGCGGCGCTATCTTTCTGTCAGGCCGGTCAGTGGAGCGGCGAAGTGACGGCGGTCACTTCGGCTCTGTCGGCTGAGGGGCGCTCGACAGGATAAAGGTGTCAGGCCACCTTTGCATTAAATGCTCCTGCGATTTGGTCGGTCGGTGCGGTGATTTGGTCAGGGTTGCTTCTTGGCGAAGACAGGGCCTCGGGCGAGCCGGAAATATGTTCGCCGCTGGAGGGGGGCCTCGGGCGAGGCGGAGATCCTCCGGGGTCGGCTGCCCTTGTCCAAGGCTAGGCTCGGGCGAGGCGTGATCGGGTCCCTCGAATGGACTGATCCCTGACTTATTCGCACCCATCAGGCCTTTGCAGCTTTATGCTGATGGGGGTTACCAGCTGAGAGTTAGGAGCCTTGAGGGTACCCCTAATTATGGTCCCCGATAGTAGCCCCCGAGCCTCGAAGGGAGTGTTAGCACTCGCTTGGAGGCTTTCGCCGCACTTTTTTGCAAGGGGACCAGCCTTTCTCGGTTGCGTTTTGTTCCAGCGGGTGCACGCGAGCGCACCTGCCGGGTGTAGCCCCCGAGGCCTCGGAGGATTGGTTTGACTCCTCTGAGGTCTTAATGCCTCGCGCAATGCTTCGGCTGGTCTGGTTGTTCCCTCATGCGAGCTGGCCGTAGCCCGGGTGTACGGTCGGGTCCCAAGCTCTCGGGCTGGTATGTTGACGCTGTCAACGGTTTGGTCGGAGCCGGGTTTGCGAGAGCAGCCCCCGAGCCTCTGCACAGGGCGAGAGGGCGATCAGGGATAGACTCGACTTTTTTACATACGCCCCTGCGTCGCCTTTCCGCAAGGAGGAGGGGGGAGAGCGCCATGTTGCCCTCGGTGGGCGCCGAACATGGTGTCTCTGGTGAGCTGCAGGCGGGTGATCCGAGCGGACGTCCGTACCCCATTCGTTAGGGGTCGGCTAGAGGCCCAGAGGCGCGCCCAAAGGTACCTGCGGGTGATCTGCCGGACCCGGTCCCCTGGCGACGGGGTCCGAGGGCTCGATGCCTCCCTCTGATGGGATTCCGTTACAAGATCGTCAGCCCTGGTCTCGGAAATGTCCTAGGGTACCTCGGGAGCGCAGCCCGAGCCTTGGTTATGTATCGAACGTACCCATGGTCATCCCTCGCTCTGTGTCTGAGGCGGCTGTGAACCCTTCGGGGGCCAGCCTTCGAACCCCTGATCAGTAGTGGGCGCGGAGCCCGAGTAGCCTAAGGCAGCCGTTGAACCCTTCCGAGGGGCCGGCCTTCGAACCTCTGACCAGTAGTGGGTGTGGGGCCCACGTGCTCTGAGGCGGCTGTTGAACCCTTCCGAGGGGCCAGCCTTCGATCCTCTGATCAGTAGGGAGGCTCGGAGCCTAGTTCCTTCACGGGGAAGGATCCTTTTCGGGGTATCCCCCTTTCCCGGTCCCTATTGCAAGAGAGAGAAAGAGGAAAAAAAGGAAAAGGATACGAAATTGAACGACGCGGCGTACCTTTTTTGACGCGGTCATTATGGCGAAGGCGAAGCGTCGCTCGCTTCTCCTGCCAGAGGCGCCGCCTGTCCCGCCGCGGAGTTAATGCGACGGGGCGAGTGGTTCGCGGGGCAGCCGTTGCGCGTGCGCGAGCCGTTCGAGGAACGGAACACGGGCGCGTTGTCTTCACGCCGTGGGAGAGGGTTCTCCCGCTGCCCCCGGATGGGACGTAAGCTTAGCTGACGACGTGACCGCTGCTCCTGCCCGCCTGCCACCACCATTATTGCTAGCCCATTTCTGGCCGCATTGACCGTCGCGCCAGGCTGGCGCCGCTGGGTCGTGCGCTGGGTCGCCTCGAGTCGCGGTATTGGTTCCGCAGTCGAGGAGGTGCGGTGGTGGCGCAAGTGGCGGTGCAGTTGCATGCACGAGGCATTCGGCGCGCCGGTTGCATGACGCGTGGGCCTGGGCCTCCATGCTGGGCATGTTGGGAGTCGGAGAAGTGCGCCCACTTGGTGCGGTTGCATGCCGCCTGCATGGCTGCCCGCCCTTTCGCCCGCTGGTCTGGGCAAAAGTGGAGAGCCGCATGTAACCGCTGGGCGGTTGCACGCACCGCGCACGGCGGTTTGGCTTCTTCTGCTCTGGGTAGGCTTGCATGACGTGTGGGACCCAGCCCCCGCGCCGTAGGGGAGGACCTTGGAGCGTGTTGGAGAAGACTCAGCCCACGACGGCTGGGGACGCAAGTAGGGAGAGTCGCCTTTAAAAGGAGGGTGACCCTCTTGGAAGGCGACCGTGTCTTCGCGCTCCCTTATGCATCGTGTCTTTCCACCTTCCAAGCCCCCAGATGGGGGATATCCGCCGTCTTTCCGCTTCGTCGTTGGAGGAACGCAACTCCGCGGGAGTTGGTACCTTTCAGCCGTCGTTCGGCTTCAAGGATTTTCATTAGCCAGCCCGGCCGTTCCCCTCCGTCGGCGGTCACCCAAGACGGTGACCACCAGCCCCTGGGTGGGGAGAAGCAAGCCGGGTTGTGATCTTGGTCCCACCCTCAGCTTCAAGGATGTTCATCATCCCCGCTGGGGTGGAGGCCGGGCTAAGCCGGAGCTTTACCTCCCGTGCGGGTTCGTGGGTCGGCCTCTCCTTCGGCGTTCGAGGGAGAGGGCGCTCACTGGCCCTGCGGGTGGGTCGGACTTCGACAACGCGGGGTTGGTCGACGGCGGGTGTCGTCAGCCTCAGCGCGTCGGGCTCGTCGGCTTAGCTCCCGGTGCCCCCTCCTGCCGGAAGGCGGCTGCCGCGCCGTGTGCACGGGAGGACCACCCAAGATATCGCGCGCTGCCAGGGCGGCGTTCGTGTTCTAGGGCGGTCCTGCCTTTGCACCGGTACGGTGCCTCCACGCGGAGGTCGGTGCCCCACTCGCCCAGGAGGATCTGAGTGGGGATCTGCTGGAGGGCTGACGGCCCCTGTTGTCGGTGCTGAGGTGGAGGCGGCTCGAGAAGTCCCCGTTGCCGACGGGATCACTGCCACCATCCGCGCTTCGGGCCTCCGGCTCTTTGTACTTGTCCTCGCCCCTCGAGCGTCGGTGTGGGCGAGGGCAAGATTGCAGCAGCATCCGCCCTGAGGCCCTCGCTGCTGCAGTTCGGCCACCCGGGGCGGGGTCGTTTGTCGTTGCTGCCGGAACGGGCGACGGCGAGCCACCCGTCGGCCTTCTGTTGCTCCGCAGGCCCCCCGGTCACGTGGGGTTGTTCGTACCTACGGAGGTGGAACCGGAGTTCCGTTTGTAATGGCACTTCGAATGCCAGTGTTTTTGTTTATTGTGGCTGTCGAGGCCTGAACATGTATGTAAATTCGGCATGGAGCCGTGTTTTTTCCTCATTTTCGAGCATTAAGACTCGCCTGTTGGTTGTCTGAACCGCTTCACCAAGCGTGAGTCGCCCCGTGTTAAGGTGACGAGTGAGGTATCCGTATCCCGGAGGTGTAGGAGTCCCTCGGCTCGGTCAGCCTTGTTGTCCGAGGCTTCCCTTGCTTGGTTAGAGGAAAACCCTCGGCCGCTCTTCGATGAGCCGAGGCCAGGGGTAGCGGCGTCAGCGCGAACAGAGGCAGAGTTGGCTCAAAAAAGAAAACCTAGTCGGCTGGAGCCTGGCCGGGTCGTCCGTTGGCGGGACCGACACCGGAATTGATCTGTCGAGGCCTCGGGCCGGGCTGATGTCCTTGGGGGACAGCTGGCCGAGGCCCCGGGGTGATCGGCCGAGCCGCCTGCTCGGGCCGGATTCTCGGGGAAGACCCTGGTGGCGATGGCCCGGGCTCGGTGATGACGTTGTCCTTCAGAGCGGAGACCCTTGGACCGCGTCGCCGTCTGAGGCTAGGTCGGACCTTGCCGAAGGTGTTGTCGACACCGAGGGCGCTGCTGCTCCCTTTAGCCGTCAAGATCCGAGCATGCAGGATCGAATTATCTTGTAGCGTGTGTTTTCTGCGGCCGCCGAGGCCGAAACACACCCTCGCCGTATTGTAAAGCCGGGTCTCCTTTCCTCTTGTTTCGAGTATCTGGACTTTTTTGTCGGTAACAGAACTGTTTGTGCGAGCGAGAGTTGCTTCTCACGAAAGGTGATGAGTGAGGTATCTGTATCCCGGAGGCGTAGGAGTCCCTCGGCTCGGTCGGCCTTGCCGCTTACGCGCACTCTTACCCGTCCATGGGGTTCTGTCACCGACGCAGTCGAGAAGGCTCGAAGAATCGGTCCGGCAGAAGAGCTTCCGAACGTGAAGACTTGTTCGGTCAGCGGAATCACTTATCCTAACGTGAGTTACTTATGGCAGAAGGTGATGAGTGAGGTATCCGTATCCCGGAGGCGTAGGAGTCCCTCGGCTCGGTCAGCCTTGGCTGCTTACGTGTACTCCATCGTTTTCAGGATCCACTTTCGAAGTAGTCGAAAAGCACGAAAGACATTCTGGCAGAAAAGATCTTTTTTCGAGGAAAATTTCGACGCAGAGGGGGTTCCCCCCTTTTAGCCCCCGAGGGAGGGTCAGGCTTTGCCGAGGCAAGGCTGACCCTTCCTTGATGACTAAACTTTGCGTGGGAGCGAGGTATATGAACAACTTGAAAACATCTTAAGGGTAGAAGCGACGTAGCTGTTGGATGTTCCAAGCGATGCTGTAGACCTCACCTTGACTGTTGGCCAACTTGTACGTTCCGGGCTTCACAACTTTGGCGATGACGAACGGCCCCTCCTAGGGGGGCGTGAGCTTGTGTCGACCTCGAGCGTCTTGTCGCAGCCGAAGCACCAGGTCGCCCACCTGGAGGTCTCGGGACCGGACCCCTCGGGCGTGGTAGCGTCGCATGGACTGCTGGTACCGCGCCGAGTGTAGTAAGGCCTTGTCCCGAGCCTCTTCCAGTTGGTCTAGCGAGTCTTCTCGACTAGCTTGGTTGCTTTGGTCGGCATAGGCCCTCGTCCTCGGGGAACCGTATTCCAGGTCTGTGGGCAAGATGGCCTCGGCCCCATAGACTAGAAAGGACGGCGTGAAGCCTGTGGCTCGGCTCGGTGTCGTCCTCAGGCTCCAGACCACCGAGGGGAGTTCCTTCATCCATCGCTTGCCGAACTTGTTGAGGTTGTTGTAAATCCGAGGCTCGAGTCCTTGTAGAATCATGCCGTTGGCACGCTCTACTTGCCCATTCGTCATGGGATGAGCCACGGCGGCCCCCGGATGTGGTGATCCTCGCAGAAGTCCAGGAACTTTCTGCCGGTGAACTGGGTGCCGTTGTCGGTGATGATGGAGTTCAGGACCCCGAAACGATGGATGATGTTGGTGAAAAACGCCACCGCCTGCTCGGACCTGATGCTGTTTAGGGGTCGGACCTCGATCCACTTGGAAAATTTGTCGATGGCGACCAACAGGTGCGTGTAGCCCCCGGGTGCCTTCTGCATGGGGCTGACGAGGTCCAGACCCCACACAGCAAAAGGCCATGTGATGGGTATCGTCTGCAGAGCCTGAGCGAGCAGGTGGGACTGCCTTGCATAGAACTAACACCCTTCGCAGGCGCGGACAATTCTAGTGGCGTCGGCCACCGCCGTTGGCCAGTAGAAACCTTGCGGAAAGCATTTCCGACAAGGGCTCGAGGTGCTGCGTGGTGGCCGCAAGCCCCCGAGTGTATTTCTCGGAGCAGTTCCTGACCTTCGGTGGTGGAGATGCATCGCTAGAGGATGCCTGAAGGGCTGCGGTGGTAGAGCTCCTTCCCTTCTCCCAGCAAGACGAACGACTTGGCGCGCCGCGCCAACCACCAAGCTTCGGCTCGGTCGAGGGGTAGCGGAGATATTGCAGGTACGGGGTCTGCCAGTTTTGATCAGCCGTGACCCCGCTTTGCTCCCCCTCGACGTGCAGCGTCTCGCCCTCGGGGGCCGAGGGTATCTCGGACCGAACCGAGGGTGCCTCGGGCCGAGCCAAGGGTGCCTCGGACTGTGTCAAGGGTACCTCAGGCTGGGCCGAGGGTGCCTCAGGCTCGGGCGCGTCGTCGATCTTGATGGAGGGTTGATGCAGATCTCGGGAGAAGACGTCCGGGGGGACCGTTGTTCGCCCCGAGGCTATTTTAGCCAGCTCGTCCACAGTCTTGTTGTAGCGCCGAGCGATGTGGTTGAGCTCGAGCCCATAGAACTTGTCTTCCAGGCGCCAAACCTCATCGCAGTAGGCCTCCATCTTCGGGTCGCGGCAGTGGGAGTTCTTCATGACTTGGTCGACGATGAGCTGCGAGTCACCGCGAGCGTCGAGGCGTCGGACCCCTAGCTCGACGGCAATCCGCAACCCGTTGACCAGAGCCTCGTACTCAGCTACATTGTTGGACGCCGGGAAGTGGAGGCGTAGCACGTAGCGTAGGTGCTTCCCGAGGGGCGAGATGAAGAGTAAGCCTGCGCCGGCTCCTGTCTTCATCAGCGACCCATCGAAGAACATGGTCCAGAGCTCCGGTTGGATCGGAGCTGTTGGTAGCTGGGTGTCGACCCACTCAGCCACGAAGTCCGCTAAGACCTGGGATTTGATGGCCTTCCGAGGGGCGAACGAGATTGCTTCGCCCATGATTTCCACCGCCCACTTTGCAATCCTACCCGAGGCCTCTCGGCAATGGATGATCTCCCCCAGGGGGAAGGATGACACCACAGTTACCGGATGAGACTCGAAGTAGTGTCGCAGCTTCCGCCGTGTCAGGATTACCGCGTACAGCAGCTTCTGAACTTGTGGGTAGCGGATCTTGGTTTCGGACAGTACCTCGCTGACGAAGTAGACTGGCCTCTGAACGGGCAATGCATGCCCCTCTTCTTGCCTCTCGACCACAATCGCGGCGCTAACCACCTGAGTGGTCGCGGCGACGTAGACCAAGAGGGCTTCTCCGGCAGCTGGGGGCACCAAGATAGGCGCCTTCGTGAGGAGCGCCTTCAGGTTCCCAAGGGCTTCCTCGGCCTCAGGGGTCCAAGTGAAGCACTCGGCCTTCCTTAAGAGGCGGTACAGAGGTAGACCTCTTTCGCCGAGGCGTGAGATGAAGCGGCTCAGAGCCGCGAGACATCCCATGACCCTCTGTACGCCTTCCAAGTCCTTGATGGGCCCCATGCTGGTGATGGCTGCGATCTTCTCCGGGTTGGCTTTGATGCCCCGCTCGGAGACGATGAACCCCAAGAGCATGCCTCGGGGCACCCCGAAGACACACTTTTCGGGATTGAGCTTGACGCCTTTCGCCTTGAGACATCGGAATGTCACTTCAAGGTCAGAAAGGAGGTCGGAGGCTTTCCTCGTCTTGACTACGATGTCATCGACGTAGGCCTCGACCGTGCGGCCAATGTGTTCGCCGAACACATGGTTCATGCACCGCTGGTACGTCGCGCCCGCATTCCTCAAGCCGAACGGCATGGTGACATAGCAGTACATGCCGAAAGGTGTGATGAAAGAGGTCGCGAGCTGGTCGGACTCTTTCATCCTGATTTGGTGATACCCTGAGTAGGCATCGAGGAAAGACAGGGTTTCGCACCCAGCAGTGGAATCCACGATTTGATCGATGCGAGGCAGAGGGTAGGGAACCTTCGGACATGCTTCGTTCAGACCAGTGTAGTCTACACACATCCGCCATTTCCCCCCTTTCTTTCTCACAAACACTAGGTTGGCAAGCCATTCGGGATGGAATACCTCTTTGATGAACCCTGCCGCCATTAGCTTGTGGATCTCCTCGCCTATGGCTCTGCGCTTCTCCTCGTCGAATCGGCGCAGAGGAAGCTTGACGGGTCGGGCTCCGGCTCGGATGTCCAGCGAGTGCTCGGCGACATCCCTCGGTATGCCGGGCATGTCCGAGGGACTCCACGCGAAGATGTCGGCGTTCGCGTGGAGAAATTCGACGAGCACTGCTTCCTATTTGGGATTGAGCCCGGAGCCGATCCAGACTTGCTTGGAGGCGTCGCTGCTGGGGTCGAGGGGGACGGACTTAACCGTCTCCGCTGGCTCGAAGTTGCCGGCATGACGCTTCACGTCTGGCACCTCCTTAGAGAGGCTCTCTAGGTCGGCGATGAGGGCCTCGGACTCGGTGAGGGCCTCGGCGTACAACACGCACTCCACGTCGCATTCAAACGCGTGTTTGTACGTGGGGCCGACGGTGATGACCCCGTTGGGGCCCGGCATCTTGAGCTTGAGGTAGGTGTAGTTGGGGACGGCCATGAACTTCGCGTAGCATGGCCTCCCCAATACCGCGTGGTAGGTTCCTCGGAACCCGACCACCTCGAACGCCAGGGTCTCCCTTCGGAAGTTGGAGGGTGTTCCGAAGCAGACAGGAAGATCGAGTCATCCGAGGAGTTGGACGCGCTTCCCGGGGATGATCCCATGGAAAGGCGCAGCGCCTGCCCGGACCGAGGACAGATTGATACGCAGAAGCCCGAGGGTCTCGGCGTAGATGATGTTGAGGCTGCTGCCTCCGTCCATGAGGACCTTGGTGAGCCTGACGTCGCCGATGACGGGGTCGACGACGAGCGGGTATTTCCCCGGGCTCGGCACATGGTCGGGGTGGTCGGCTTGGTCGAAGGTGATGGGCTTGTCGGACCAGTCTAGGTAGATTGGCGCCGCCACCTTCACCGAACAGACCTCCCGGTGCTCTTGCTTGCGGTGCCGAGCCGAGGCATTCGCCGCTTGCCCGCCGTAGATCATGAAGCAGTCGCGGACCTCGGGGAACTCTCCTGCCTGGTGATCTTCCTTCTTGTCGTTGTCGCGGGCCCTGCCACCCTCCGCGGGTGGCCCGGCCCTGTGGAAGTGGCGTCGAAGCATGACGCACTCCTCAAGGGTGTGCTTGATGGGCCCCTGGTGATAGGGGCACGGCTCCTTGAGCATCTTGTCGAAGAGGTTGGGACCTCCGGGGGGTTTCCGAGGGTTCTTGTACTCGGCGGAGGCGACAAGGTCCGCGTTGGCGGCGTCGCGTTTCGCTTGCGACTTCTTCTTGCCCTTCTTCTTGGCGCCGCCCTGGGGCTGCTTGTCCTTCTGGAAGATAGCCTCGACCGCCTCCTGGCCGGAGGCGAACTTGGTGGCGATGTCCATCAGCTCGCTCGCCCTGGTGGGGGTCTTGCGACCCAGCTTGCTCACTAGGTCGCGACAGGTGGTGCCGGTGAGGAACGCGTCGATGACATCCGAGTCGGTGATGTTGGGCAGCTCGGTGCGCTGCTTCGAAAATCGCCGGATGTAGTCCCGGAGAGACTCTCCCGGCTGCTGTCGGCAGCTTCGGAGGTCCCAGGAATTCCCGGGGTGCACGTACGTGCCCTGGAAATTGCCGGCGGAAGCTTGGACTAGGTCGTCCCAGTTGGAGATCTGCCCCGGAGGCAGGTGCTCCAACCAGGCGCGAGCGGTGTCGGAGAGGAACAGGGGGAGGTTGCGGATGATGAGGTCATCATCATCCATTCCACCCAGTTGGCAGGCCAGACGGTAGTCCGCGAGCCACAGTTCCGGTCTCGTCTCCCCTGAGTACTTTGTTCAGGGGTCGGAACCGGGTCGGGAACGGCGCCCGTCGTATGGCCCGGCTGAAGGCCTGCGGACCGGGTGGTTCGGGCGAGGGACTCCGATCCTCCCCGCTGTCGTAGCGTCCCCCACGCCTGGGGTGGTAGCCTCGACGCACCCTCTCGTCGAGGTGGGCCCGACGGTCGCGGTGATGCTCGTTGCCGAGGCGACCCAGGGCCGCAGGCGCTGTGTTGCGCGTGCGCCCGGTGTAGACCGAGGCTTCCCGCATGAATCGGGAAGTCGCGGCATGATGTTCCGAGGGGTACCCCTGCCTTCGGGAGGCGGAGCTCTCGGCCCGCCGGACCGCGGCGCCTTCCAGAAGATCCTTGAGCTCTCCCTGGATTCGCCGCCCCTCGGTGGTTGATGACTCCGGCATCGCGCGGAGGAGCATTGCTGCTGCAGCCAGGTTCTGGCCGACCCCACTGGATGCGGGTGGCGGCCTGACCCTGACATCGTCGGCGATGCGGTGCTGGAAGCCCTGGGGTAGATGATGCATTTCTCCAGCCGGAGGTTGGCCCGCCTATGCCTGCCCGACGTCCCGGCGGATTGGCTCAAGCGCTCCTGCTCCCTCGTCGAGCCTAGCCTGCACCCCGCGGATTTGCTTGAGCTATGGGTCGTGACTCCCCGCCGGAACGGGGACCACAACTAGCTCCCGTGGGATGTCAACGTGAGGCACCGGCCTAGGGAGATCACCGTCCTCCGGCATACCGAGATGGTTGCCTTCAGTGGGACCCCCTAGATCGACGTGGAAACATTCGCGGCTCGGGCCGCAGTCCTCGTCGGAACAGTCGGAAAGGCAGTAGTCGCATGCGGTCATGAAGCCCCGCATGGCACTGGGGTTGCCAAGTCCGGAGAAATCCCAACAGAAGCTGGGCTCGTCGTCTTCCTCGGACCCAGAGGGCCCGTGGGTTGAGACGTCCGTCAGCCGGTCCCAAGGTGACCGCATACGAAACCCTAGAGGGTTCGGATTCGCCTCTGCGAGAGCGTCCGCCAAAGTGGAGCCGCTAGGCGGGTCGAGGCTAAATCCGAAAGGCGTGGGATGGGAATCGGTCGGTACCTCTTGGTCGACGGGCGGTGATGAAGCCACGTCGGGGACTGACTGCACCGTCGTCTCAGGTACGAGGGCGACACCTAGCAAGCCTTTCGCGAGCGTGCTGGCGTCGTCTGTTTGCTCGGGACTGGCGTGTCGCGGGGAGACAGCGCTCGTCTTCGTCTCAAGCGCGAGGTCGATGCCCGGCGCGCCCCCCGTTGGAGTGCTCGTGTTGTCAACTCGCTCAACGGTCGACGAGGCGCCGCCTCTTGCTTGGCCTTGGTTGCCTCGCCTCCTCCTCCGTCGGCGGGGAAGAGGACGGGGCGAGCTCGAAGGTTGTTCTTCCACCACGCGGGGAAGACATCGTCGATCCCGCCGCCGGCGGGCGGACTGTCGGCCGCCATTGTCGCTGTCGCCCGGTAGTGGAAAGAGTATCATGTCGTAGCTGCCGTCGAGGGACATGAACTCAAGGCTCCCGAAACGGAGCACCGTCCCGGGCCGGAGAGGTTGCTGGAGACTACCCATCTGGAGCTTGACGGGAAGCTGTTCGTCAACACGTAGCAGGCCCCTACCTGGCGCGCCAACTGTCGGCGTTTCGAGACCGGGGGGTCCCTAAGCCGACGAGTGAAATGTCGCCGCGTGCCCCAGCCCAGATGGGTCGACGCGAGGCAGAACGCGAAGGGGGGAAAGTGAGGTGGCCGGAGATGGGCGAGAGAGAGGTTTGGTATTACTTTTAAATTATGGAACTTAAATTCAATTTGGTCATTTGCATTGCATGGGATTATTATTAATTTTGTTCTATTACTTTTATTATGGTTTGGTATTTACTTACACTTAGTAACTGCTAATAAAAGTTTGACCAACTACTTAAAAGCAATGCTCCGCTTTAACCCCTGTCATTGATTAGCCTTACACATCACATGAACTCACACCTTTGTGAGTTTATGTCCACTGGTTCCCCACAACTTGTTGAGCTATGATCATGTGTGAGCTCACCCTTGCTGTCTCACACCCCCCCCATAGGAGAAGAACAGGTGGTTCAGGAGGAGCCACAAGGCGAGGAGTATGATCTGATCTAGGTGGTGTTTCTCAGTTGACATTGGCGCCGACGATCCTTAGTTCGTTTTATATTTATTCTCTTATTTTGTAATAAGTCTTCCGCTATGTAATAAGTACTCTGATGTTTTGTGACATTTATCTCTATACACTCTGTTATTATATATGTTGTCTTCTTGGCGCATGTATGAGATGCACCTGGCTTTGTTCCTTAAAGCCGGGTGTGACAGGCAGGCGGCCCAGCAGGCCCACGGAGGAGCGAAGCGGCGCGGGCGGACGCTGTGGGTGCGGGCCCACGCGTCAGCGAGAGGAGGGGGGGTAACGGCGTGGAACGAGCGACGGAGGGGGGGCGAACCGGTTGGGCTCGACCGCCGGTGAGGTCCGTGGCGGTTCTCCGCTGGGAGCACGGGCGGGGGTAGGGGATCATGGTGGAGGGGCCAATTTGGCCAGAGGGTGCTTAGGGTGGCCGGTCCACGGTGTGGTGGCGGGCGCTTGCGGCGGTGAGGTCACCAGCGAGGCTGCCGAGCGCAATAGGAGGCGGGGATGGGTGCATTGTGTTTATGAGGGAATGGTGAAGCTCAAGAACTATATGAATTAGACTGGAACTTAGCAGAGGGAGGAGGGCGAGGCTCACCGGAGCAGAGGAAGGACACGGCGGCGTTGGCTCAATCGAGCTCGGGGAAGGAGGAAGAGGGTGGTCGAGGCCGGGGTGAGGAATTGGGGAGCTCGGGCGGTCCTTTTATAGGCGCCCGGGGCGGGGGAGGAGCGAGAGGTGGCATGCACCGACGAGCTCGCCACGACGAGGATGGTGGCGCACAGTGGCAACGACGAGACGGCTCGGGCAGGGGGTGACGGGATGGCTCGGCTGGCGCAAGGGGACAGAGGCGCAAGGCGCCAACCGGGCAGGCGAGCGAGTAATGGCGAGACGACGGGGCGGTGGCGACCGGCGGCGATCGTGTCGCTAGCTCCGGTCACAGGCGCGAGGAAGACGCTGACGGGCGGGGCCCGCTTGCCAGGGAGAGAGATCGCGAGGGAGGGGAGTGCGGGCTGATGGGTGGGGTCGAGCCGATAGCGGGAGAGCGACGAGAGAGGGAGAGGTGGGCAGCTGACGGGTGTTGGGGCAAAGGCGTAGATGCTACCCTCCGCTCGATGCCTTCGCCAGTCTTGCTGCACCAACGGAGACGACGACTGACGGACTGCACCCTTCGTCTTACGCGACTGAAGGACGAAGACCCATGGCGAGGCCGCTCTGTCCCGCGGGGTCACCCAACGTGAGAGCCCATGTACAATCCGGCCCATCATAACGGGCCCCGCGCTGTTGTTGCGTATTACGGGCCTGAATTGTAAAGGTTTTTCTATTATTACAGTCTGTAACCCTGCTTTAATGGGAATATTCCGGGGAGAACCTAGGCTCCTGAGGGCACATGCGTCCTTAATCCTTGATGCTGGGCACTCAGGCACCTATAAATACCCCCGTACAGTGCCCTTGAGGGGCTAGGTTAACAGAGCTATTGCCATCTCAAGTTGTAGCCCCGTTTACACCGCTTTCACTCCCCCGTTGGATCAACTTGCGCAGGAGAGCAAGTTCCAACATTTGGCGCCCACCGTTCGTGCTACGAAAACACCACCCGCGATGGCACTCAAGAGAACCTCATCGAAGGCTGACGAAGCCGCGAAGGCGGCGCTGCTGGCTGAGAAAAAGGGCAAGGCCCTTGTCGACAACACTCTCCAAGAGCCCTGCGAAGACGACGCAAACAGCAAGAAGCAGCGCAATGAACAACCCACCACCGAAGGCAGCCTCTGCACCTGCAGCTCCGGGGGACCACAGCAGCCTCCCCTAGGCTTCGCTCCTCCAGAGGGCGCGGACGCCACCGAGGGCAGCGAAGTCATCGGCGTTTCGGTCGAAGAGCAGCTACAGTTGTGCGCCCTGCGCATCAAGAACCGCAACCTCCGAAAGCAAAAAGAGATCCTCAAGGCCAAGCGCCAACGTGTGTCCACACAAGCCAAGGTGCGACAGATGATACACGACGAAGAGCAGAAGGCACAGGAGCTTGAACAAGAGATCGCGCTTATGCAGAGCGAAGGCCAACTCGGCCTGCAACACGGCCCACCCCTCCAGCAGCGCGCACAAATCGAAGACCTGTTCATCCCTCATCGCGGACACACCATCCCTCACGCCACGGCTTTCCAAGGCATCAACTACCTTGAAGAGCGAAGTCCCCTGGCACCTCACCTGCAAGTGACACCATGGCCCGCCAACTTCAGGGCGGGGACCTATCCCAAGTACAACGGCAGCACTAACCCAGCACAGTACATCATGAGCTATCAAGTCACTGTTGCATCATCCGGAGGGGATGACGCCACGATGGCCAAGTCATTCATCATTGCCCTCGAAGGCCCAGCCCTCACCTGGTACACCAGGTTGCCCCCATTGTCCATCGACTCCTAGAGAAGTCTCCGGGACAAATTCTTGCTCAACTTCCAAGGGTACCGCCCAGACACCGACGCCTTGGCCGAACTCTCACTCTGCAAGCAGCTGGAACGAGACACTCTGTGGGAGTATTACTGCAAGTTCCTAACCCTCAAGTCACAACTGCCTTCGGTCGATGACCAGATCGCCATCCACTACGCCATCAGTGGCCTTCGGGCCGGCGTCCTCTACAGCCACTGCATCAGGGATCCGCCTAGGAACCTCCAGGAGCTGTATCAGCTGTTCGAGAAATATGCCAGATCCGAAGAGCTCCACCAGCGCAAAGTCAAGTCTCAGAGGAAGCCCAAAGACCCTCCGCAGTCCAGCCGCACATGGACAAGGCCCTCGCAGGCAGACTCCGGCCAGGACGGCCACAATCAGCAGCAGGTGCACAACATCGCCAACCAGCCCCCCGCTGGTGAGGCCCCTCGCCGCCAGGAGTATCCCCCCCAGGGCCGAGGAAATGGAACTCGCGGTCGAGGACGGGGGCGTGCGCAGCAGCCACGCAGATTTTACTGTCTGTTCCACGGCGAAGACTGCGCGCATCCCACAAGAGACTGCCCAGAGACGAAGGCCACCAGAGACAGGATGGCACGGGCGCAACTAGCCGACAACCCTAGAATTGTCACGCACGCATATCAGCAACACCCTCAGCCATACAACCACGGCCCCGCTCTGCCTCCACCGCACCACGCATACCAACACCACCAGGAGGTACAAATCGTACCTCCCCCACCCCCACCCCCACACCATCAACAGCAAAACATTAACCACCCCAACCACCCCCAAGCCCCAAAACAAGAGGACTTCACCGATCAACCGTATCGCGGAGTCATTCATATGATTACTGGGGCGTCCAGCGCCGACTTCGACACAAAGCGGCAGAAGAGGGACCACTACAGCAGCATCAACCACGTCGCCGTCACCGGTCCGGTCGTGCAGACAAAGTGGTCCCACGTGCCATTGACCTTCGACGCCCGAGACGTCGATCTGCGCAGCGCCCCCCACATCGACGCCATGGTCATCAACTGCAGCATGGCAGGCTGGGACTTGCACAAAGTCTTAGTCGACAATGGCAGCCAGGCGGATATCATCTTCCTCCATGCCTTCAATCGCATGGGCATAAGCCACATCCTGCTCAAGCCCTCGGACAACCCCCTGTACGGCTTCGGCGGCAAGGGCACCTTCCCCGTCGGCAAAATAGAGTTGCCCCTCTCCTTCGGTGTAGCACCCAATGCCCGAAGTGAGCAAGTCAAGTTCGACATCGTTGACATGGTGTACCCGTACAACGCCATAATGGGCCGGGGCTCCATCAACAAGTTTGAGGCAGCTATCCACGGACTTTACCTGTGCATGAAGATCCCAGGTCTGTAAGGCGCCATCACAGTCTACGGCAACCAGCAGGTTGCATGTAACATAGAAAGAGACTTCGTCCCCGGACAAAGAAACGTGCACTGCCTCACGGCCCAGCGCGAGGTCCCCGGGTCCGCCAGTCCAACCGCCAAAGAACATGAAAAAGCACAACTGCAGAGCAACGACGGGACCAAGACCGTCCCCCTCGACCAGGCAACGCCCAAGCAGACGGTTACCATCAGCGAAGACCTCACTTCGCATGACGAGGAGAGACTCCTCTCCTGTCTGTCCAAGAACAAAGACGTCTTCGCCTGGTCCGCCCTTGACCTGGTCGGAGTCAGTCGCTCCATCATCGAGCACAGCTTAGGAATTGACCCTTCGGTGAGGCCGAAGAAACAACGGCTGTGTAAGATGTCTGACGAGAAGATGGAAGCCGCCAAGGCCGAGGTGCATCGCTTGCTCGAGGCCAAATTCATTGGGCCAATCGCCTACCCCACTTGGCTCGCCAATGTAGTGATGGTGCAGAAGAAGAGCGGCAAATGGCGGATGTGCATAGACTTCACCAGTCTTAACAAGGCCTGCCCCAAGGACAATTTCCCGCTGCCTCGGATCGACAAAATCGTCGATAGCGCGGCCAGGTGCGAAGTCATGTCACTCCTTGATTGCTTCTCCGGCTACCACCAAATTTACATGAAGGAGGAGGACAAGGCAAGCACCAACTTCATAACACCCTTCGGCACGTATTGCTTCATCAGAATGCCGGAGGGACTTAAGAATGCCGGATCCACTTTCTCCCGACTCACCAAAGCGGTGCTCGAGAGCCAAGTCGGCAAAAACATATTCACATATGTGGACGACATCGTCGTCGCCAGCAGAAGCAAGGAAGACCACCTGGCTGACCTCGCCGAAACGTCCGCGAACATGCGGGACGCACGACTTCACCTCAACCCCGAAAAGTGCGTTTTCGGCGTTCGCCAGGGGAAAATCTTGGGCTACCTGGTGTCACACCGCGGAATTGAGGCCAGTCCAACCAAAATTCAGGCTATCATCAATATGACGCCCCCGCAGTCAGCTAGAGAAGTACAACGATTGACAGGCAGGCTGGCCGCCCTCAACAGATTCATCTCCAAGTCCGCGGAGCGAAGCCTCCCTTTCCTCAAAACACTCCGTGGTGCAAAAGACTTCGCATGGGGGCCAGATCAGGCGGTGGCCTTCGCTTCATTAAAACAGTACCTGTCGGAATTGGCGATCCTTACAAGCCCCGACCCCTCGCTACCACTATTGCTTTATGTCGCGGCTTCGCCACATGCGGTCAGCGCAGCACTGGTTCAAGAGCAGACCAGAGAGGGCACGATTAGGCAATGTCCAATTTATTACGTCTCTGAAGTGCTCACAACATCAAAATGTAATATGACGGAACTGGAAAAGATCGCTTATGTAGTCGTGATGGCCTCGCGCAAATTGCGCCATTATTTCGAAGCATTCAAGGTCCGGGTTACCTCAGATAGAGGACTCGGCGAGCTGTTTAGAAACCCAGAGGCATCAGTACGGATTGCCAAGTGGGCAGCCGAACTCTCCGGCTACCACATCACATTTGAACCTAGGACAGCCATCAAGACGCAAGTCCTGGCAGACTTCGTCGTAGACTGGACTGGACCAACAACGTAGCCAGAGCCGTCCGCAGAGAAAGTGTGGACAATCCATTGTGACGGCGCATGGTGCCATGCGGGGGCAGGCGCCACTGCGGTCATTACTTCACCCACCGGGGTCAAGCACAGATACGCAGCCCGCCTCAGCTTCGCTTTGGAGTCTGATAGGTGCACCAACAACATAGCAGAATACGAGGCTGTCATCCTCGGCCTTCGCAAGCTAAGGGTGCTCGGTGTCACCACCTGCATCATCAGAACAGACTCCAAGGTAGTCGCTGGCCAGGTCGAGAAAGACTATGCAGCGAAGGACCCCGCACTCATGCAGTACCTCGCGGCCATCCGCAGCCTCGAAAGACAATTCAAGGGTTTTACGTTGCAACACGTAGACCGAGCCAAGAATGAGGAGGCCGATGCATTGGCCAAGGCAGCCGCCAGGGGCGAGGCCCTGCCCTCGGACGTGTTCTACCACGTCATCGGCACGCCAGCCGTCCGCAGCCCATAGGGGCTCCAAATAACCAATGACAGTGAGGGTCACCGCATAGTCAACCTCATCATGACCGAAGACTGGCGGGCACCAATAACCCTGTTCCTGCAAGGGTACTATCATCCAACCGACAACAATGAGGCCAAGCGCCTCAAACACCGAAGCCGGGACTTCGCACTGATCGAAGGCCAACTTTACAAGAAGGGGGTCAGTCAGCCGATGCTTAAGTGCGTCACCGAGACCGAAGGCGTCCAAATTCTGTGCGAAGTCCACAGCAGGACTTGCGGCTCCCACGCAGGGCCTAGGGCCCTAGCGGCAAAGGTGATTCGTCAAGGTTTCTACTGGCCCGCCATGATTTGTGCCGCAAATCGGGTCGCGAGGTCCTGCGAAGCCTGTTAGAAATTTTCTCCACGCTCGGGACGCCCTTCGCAATTCATGAAGCTAATCGCCCACACGTGGCCTCTTCAGCGCTGGGGCCTGGACATTGTCGGGCCCCTGCCCACGGCTCAGGGGAACCTCAAGTTCACCTTCGTCGCCGTTGAATACTTCACCAAATGGATTGAGGCGAGGGCAGTATCCACTATAACATCGAAGACAGCCCAGAAATTCTTCTGGCAAAATATTGTTTGCCGCTTCGGAGTCCCGTCCGAACTCACAGTCGACAACGGCAAGCAGTTCGACAGCCAAGACTTCAAGGATTTCTGCTTCTCCATTGGCACCAAGCTTGCCTTCGCCTCAGTGTACCACCCCCAATCCAACGGAGTCGTGGAACGCGCCAACGGCAAAATTTTCACAGCCGTCAAGAAAATGCTCCTCGACGACAAAAAAGGCAAGTGGCCCGACCTGTTACTCGAAGTGGTCTGGGCGCTGAACACGACTGAGTGCAGGGCGACTGGGTTCACCCCTTTCCGCCTTCTATACGGATCAGAGGCTATGACTCCACAAGAAATAAAACACGGGTCACCACGAACAGTCGCGTCGGCCGTCCCCGACGTAGACGAGCCTACTTCGAAGGACCTCATCGACGGAGATCGCGTCTTCGCCCTACAGGCTCTAAACAAATACCAAGTTCAGACAAAAGCATGGCGCGACCAGACAGTCATCCCAAGGGAGTTCAACGAAGGAGACCTCGTACTCGTCTGGACAGCTCGGACAGAGTCCCGGGGCAAGCTGGAGCCAAAATGGGAGGGCCCTTTCATCGTCAAGACGAAGGCGTCCCCCAGCGTGTACAGGCTCACAACGCCATCCGGCGAAGACTTAGAACATTCTTGGAACATTGATAATCTTCGCAAATTTTTTGTTTAACTCCTCAGGGCCACTTCGCCCTTGTAATCCGCAGAACAGTTTTAAGCCGGCCCACACTCTTTTCCTCCCGGGGGGTGAGGTTTTTAACGAGGCAGAGCCATGTAATATACACGCGAAAAATCCCCCGCAAAAACTACATCGAAAAAGACCGCATCAACGGTCTTCGACATTCGACCGACACAAAAGTCACCGCGAGGGGCAGCGATGGCTACCCTCACGTGCGACAGTCCACGCAAAAGTCGCCTAAGGGTGCAGCCGGACTAGCACAATAAGTGCGTAAATTCGAAGTCTTCTCAAAAAGATTATCCGTGCAAAAGTCGCCCAAGGGTGCAACCGGACTAGCAAAACAAGTGTGTAAATTCGAAGTCTTCTCAAAAAGATTATCCGTGCAAAAGTCGCCTAAGGGTGCAGCCGGACTAGCACAACAAGTGCGTAAATTCGAAGTCTTCTCAAAAATACTATCCGTGCAAAAGTCGCCTAAGGGTGCAGCCGGACTAGCACAACAAGTGCGTAAATCGAAGTCTTCTCCAAAAGACAATCCGCGCAAAAGTCGCCTAAGGGTGCAGTCGGACTAGCACAGCAAGTGCGCAAATTCCAAGTCTTCTCCAAAAGACTACCCGTGCGAAAGTCGCCTAAGGGTGCAGCCGGACTAGCATAACGAGTGTAAAAATCGAAGGCGCATTATATCAGTCCGAAAGTCTACAAACGCAGCCGGACCGACACAATAATGTACCAGACCGGGTGCGCAACACCTTACAAACACACTCAGATGCGCGAAGGCAGTCAACCTTATCATACAAACTACAGTTACATGCGTACTGCGAGGGCATCACACCTTACATAGGCTTGACCTTCAGAATGATCCCCATCTCCCTATAGTTAAATTGCATTATCCTCAGCTCATCACCCTCAAAAAGCCTTCGCAACTCCCCCTCACCCATACTCGCCCCAACCGGTGAGGACAACAATTCCTGCCTACCAGCCCTGCCCACATGAAGCCGACCACCATCAAACCTGCCCACTCTACGCTTCGCCACCGCCCTTCGCCGCCTACGCCCAACACTCGGACCAGGCAAAATTTTAGCATTCGTAACACGCGGAGAAGCTTCCGCCTCAGCCACATCCAAGGCCGCAAAATAATCTAAGCCTTCATCCGAAGACTCTTCCGTCCACAAAACCGAACTCCCAGAGTCGTCAAACTCAGAAAACTTAGACGTAGACCCATCCGATTCATTTCCGGCGACCACGGTCGAAGCCGCCACAGAATTAGCAGTACCGGTTGCGTGCGCAGGCCCAAAATCCTGAACCTGCGCAGCAACCAAGGTTCAGTAACACAGACAAAATTCCCTAACTACCCCATACACACTAAGCCACCTGCGAAGACCCAGCAGCCGCGACGGATCTTCCGCCGCGGGCTCCGTCGTCGCCTTCGGGGGATCCTCCACCATCGGTTCGGTGGCTGCCGGCGAGCCTCCACCAGACACAGTAGACGCAGGGGCAGTGTGGGAATCTTCACCGGTTTCCGGGCGCGGCGCTGGGTAGACCTCAGCCTCGGCCATCACCGGGTCGGCCTCCGCTTCGGGCAGCGCGCTGTTCAGACGCCCGAAGTCCTCCACCTCCTCAGCACGCGCCGTCTGCAGCGCAGCACACCGATTCAGCACACCAGCGTACACCCACATTCCACAACACAAAACAAAACACAAACTTTACCTGATCCCTTGCCCGGTCAGCCCGTTCCCTAACCGCCTCCCGACCGTGGGGGCCCCACATCCGGTCGAAGAGGGCCCCCCGGCGTCCTTCACCACAGGGTCTTCGACCTTAAAAATATCGCGCCCAAAATCTTCATCGGATCGGTCGAAGACCTCATAGTGACTGCACCCCTCGCGGGACAGCGCATTCATAGCCCCCTCGCAGGTGACGAGGGAGGCATACGACATGAAGCCCACCACGATGGTCGGGAGCGCTTGCAACTCCTCTTGCAGCCATTCGAGGAACCGAAGGCCCGCCTCTCGGTCGGGCACCTCGAAGTCAGCAGTCCGCACACCCAGCTCGCGGTACGAGTCCACGAGCTGTTTGCAAGTCCGCTCAACCTCCACGCGAGTAGAAGCCTCGGCCCTCTCCACGCGGGCCTGCAGAGCGTTGAACCGTGCCTCCCATTCCTCGGCGCGCTGGCTGGCGAGACTCTCCTCTGCCCTCACCAATTTTGCCTCCGCCTACGCCGTCTGCGCCTTGGTGATGGCCTGATTGGCCTCCTTCCTTTCCTCCACCAGCTGGCGCTGGAGGTCAGTCCTCTCGCTCTCCAGGGCGGCCACCTTTTCTGCCAGCCTGCGGTTTTTGCTCTCCGCAGCCGATTTTTCCCGGACGGCGTCCGCGTGCTGAGCCCGAAGTCTCTCCACTTCAGCATCCACGCCCGCCGTAAGGGCGCCCGACGCCACGCGGTCGGCGAAGTCGGCCGCCTAACAGACGCGCATCAGTCCACAATCACCATGAAAGCGGCCCACAACGAAGCCTACCTCAACTTACTTGATTCAGCTGCAGCGACGCTTCCCACAGCCGGCGGGACACAGTGCCCGCCTCATCTTTGACGGCAGTGGCCACCGACACCTCGCCGCCAGCGCTGAAAGCGCCACCCTTCACCCCAAAAACCGCGGCAGACGCCGTGGCTGCCACCGCAGGCGAGACGGCAACAAGTTGCCCTTCGCCCGACCCTGCAACGTATCACCGGTCAAAAAAAACCTTACCGACGAGATAGTCGTCCACGCAAATATCTGTGCCGAAGTCGGCAAGACGCTTCCCCGGTGAAGGCAGCTCCCGGACCTTCGCAGCTCCCTCCGGGGCGGACTTGGTCCCGCCAGCGCCGGCCGCCTTCGCGCTCTCCGGCAACTTGCCAGATCTAGGCGCGGCCGCCTTCGTAGCCAGCGAAGGCTGGCTACCGCCGGGGACGGCAGCCTTCACACCCCCCCCCCCCGCGCCCTCTTCGGCCTGGCCTTAGGGAGCCGGACGACCGCCCGGCGCTTCTGCGCAGCTTCCTGCCGATCCTTGTTCATCACTACCGACACAACTGCAGCAATATTCCATCCGTAAGGGAAAATCTTCAATCCACGAGCTATACGAGACGTAGACATGTCTTCGCCCTCTGCCCAGGGGATCGGAAGATTCTTTGGCCACCGACCCCCGGTAACCTCCAGCATTCGCGCCGAAGACTCCCGGAGCTTGTGCGAAGACATCCTCCCCCCCCCCCGGGGCTGCGCATGTCTCCATCAACTCCACAACAAAATTATCAGACACCCTCTTTTTTCCCACCACGGTACCTAATTTTCTCTTCTTAGTGACCGGGGCGGCCTCCTGCGATGGCCCTTCCTCGGTACCGCCCATCGGTTTCTTCCCGCGACGGTCGGCGGCGTCTTCCCCGGGATAACCGCCGTAAGGCAAGCGGTTCAACTCGAAGACCCGATTCAGCCTGTCATTGGCCCCGGGGATATCCCAGCTCCGCAGACCCTCCGTCTTCGGCACGTACCGCCCCACGATCCTCGCCGCGCCGTCCTCCGCTTCACGCACGAATGCGGCGGGATCTCGGCCATGCAGATCCAGTGCGAAGGCAGGACTCCGCACCAACATCCCACCACGGGAGGGCATCTGGCGAGGGCATACTTCGCCCAGCGCCCAGCCACGCGCCAAGGGCCATACCCCATACCCGACAAATTCCTCAACGAGGTCGCGCCCGCTACTCATGCGGGCCGCGCACCGAAGGGCCCCCTCGTTTTCATCCTCCTCCGCTACCTCAAATTGCGGATACGCCGCGTAATAATGCGAACACATGACGGCCACGGGAAGCCCTGGTTGGCCTTCGACTGTGCCTTCGGCAACGTAGAACCAAAATTCCCACCAGTTGCCCCACTTATTGCGGAAGCAGGGAACCAACTCCACGACTTCCATCGAAGTCTTGCCGGTCTTCGGCGTAAATGTGCAAGATCCAAATTGAGCAATCTTATTTCCGATTTTTCTTTTCTGCCAATGCAGACAATAGTGCTTCGCGAAGACTTCGACCGATGGTTGCCCGCCGTATGAAATCGTCGCCCAGACATACTTTGCCAGGGCCACCATGGCATTCGGTGTCAACTGGTGGACCTGGACTTCGAATCTGCGTAGAACTTCCCCCACAAATCGATGCGCGGGCAGATGAAGGCCAGCAGCGAAAAAAGCCTCGAAGACGACCAGCTCGCCTTCTGGCTCGGGGACCTCCTCTGCCCCTGGCACACGCGCCATTCCACCGCCAAAATACCCAAGCTGTTGCATGTCATGCACATGGACCGAGGACATCCGCGACGCGCCGAATTCCACTGTGTCGCCGGGACGCAACTCCTCCGCTGCCACATTGCTCAGCGTCTCCTCGGACGATTCGCCGGCCGGCGGTGTATCAGCAGCAGAAGAGGAAGAGGACGGCATGGCTACATACCGTCGGCGGCGACGGGCGGTCTGCTTCACACGGGTCAGATCTCCGACGAGCAGGAGCAAGGAGGGCAGATGAGCAAGCGGGCGGTTTGAAAAGGAGGTTAGGGTTTTCGTGGTGCGCGGAGAGATAAAGTTCAAAAGGCACCGCCCCCGCCCCCTTTTATACACAGGGCGCGGCGCTTCGGGAAACCCGCAATCCAACAGTGCGGCGTCAATCAATGGTCATGTCAAAAACCCCCGCGGAACCACTTCGAGCGAGGGCAGCGTCTCCACCATCTAGCGACGCCTTCGGCACCAGATGACTTGGTCGAACTGGTCCCTCGGAGGGCAAATGTTGGGGCGAAGGCGTAGACGCTACCCTCCGCTCGATGCCTTCGCCAGTCTCGCTACACCAACGGAGACGACGACTGACGGACTGCATCCTTCGTCCGACGCGACTGAAGGACGAAGACCCATGGCGAGGCCGCTCCGTCCCGCGGGGTCGCCCAACGTGAGATCCCATGTACAATCCGGCCCGTCATAACGGGCCCCGCGCTGTTGTTGCGTATTACGGGCCTAAATTATAAAGGTTTTTCTATTATTACAGTCTGTAACCCTGCTTTAATGGGAATATTCTGGGGAGAACCTAGGCTCCTGAGGGCACATGCATCCTTAATCATTGACGCTGGGCACTCAGGCACCTATAAATACCCCCGCACAGTGCCCTTGAGGGGCTAGGTTAACAAAGCTATTGTCATCTCAAGTTGCAGCCCCATTTACACCGCTTTCACTCCCCCGTTGGATCAACTTGCGCAGGAGAGCAAGTTCCAACAACGGGTGGGGGCGGGATGTCAGTGGCGGGCGCGGGCGCGCGACGATGGGCCGCTTGGGCCGCGGAAGGGAGGGGAGTGCGGGCGCGCGCGCGAGAGAGAGGAGGCCTGGGCCGGAAGCGGCCCAGCCGAGGGGGGTTTCCTTTTTTCTATTTCTTATTTCTATTTTCTATTTTCTATTTCTTTTATCTCCTTTTTTTGAACAAATAATTAGCTAAATAATCTTTGGTGCTAGAAAAATAATAATCTATGTGAGGTGATTCTAACAATCAAAGTGTATGCATATGATGAGATGACCTATGGGGTGGAGTTTAGGGAGAGATAAAAAGGGGGGGTTAGGTGAGTAGGATTCCCAACCTCGGGTTGAAATTTTGGGATGTTACAGAACCGTACCGCAAACCATTCAACTAAAAAACTCGGTTACTAACCTGACGTTGGAACCTTGTATATCCTAGCTCCTTACTAACTCCGTGACCTATGGCAAGTAAACATGTGTGGGACCAGCTCATCAAGTCGAACCGACCCCTCGGAGGGCAAGTGTTGGAGCGAAGGCCGCCCGCTCCCCTCGCTCGGTTCATTTATAACGTGAACATGACAAGTCACAACACTGGGAGAGCGAAGTTTACCTCAACCAAGCGAAGCCTTTGGGACGGAGGGATCGATCAGGACAGGCGAAGGCCATGACGAGATCCAAAGACCCGGCGCCCTAAGATGAAGGCTGCAGTCACCACCCGCACATGTTAATGAAGCGGGCCCATGCGGCGCCATCCTAGATTGTTTGACCCCACGTGTAAGCCTAGCACAGGGTAGGATTGATGGTGTGTCAGTTTGGGTTGTACTTAATCACACTGTAATAACCTATTGCCATCTTTAACTGTGTCGCAACGAAACACAAGAAGCATTGGTTGGGTGAACCTTTACTCCTTAAATTACCAAAAGAAGACTAAAGAGGGGAGGAAATCTGATTTATTCCCTTTTAGTCTATATATTTAATAATATAAGGACTAAAATAGACTAAAGTATAGTCCCAGAACCAAACGGCCTCTGTACAAAGTACTCGTATAATTGAAGTGAAGACGACTATATATTTTAGTTACTGGATGCGGAGTAGAGATGCTAATGGCCTCGATCCCCGATTCTCCGCGGAGAATTCCTCTATTAGGGAATGGGGATGGGGAAGGTTCTCTCCCACGGGGATGTAAATGAGGAAAATCTTCCCCGACGAGTAAACGAGGGCAGGGTTATCCCTGTTCCTCACGGGAATCCTTTAAACTTGCATATGATAATGTTTTTTATGTAATATAATGATAAAAATAAATAATTATCTTGTCAAGAGATCACTCGTTGTACAAATGTATTTATTTTGATGTACATATAATGATTTCTTATATCTGACAATGTGTATAAGTGACAATGTTTTGTATTAATAACAAAGAAAGTATGTCATGATGTATATATAATGATTTCTTACCTTTAGGCCATGTTCGGTTCACGTGGATACGTTCCATAAAGGGATTTATTCCAGAGAGGGATTGAGTTAATCCCCTCCTATCACTTAAACCCCTTGGATGTATAATCCCCTTCAGATTGTAATCCCTGGCACTAAAATGTTGTTCGGTTAATCCAAGGATAGAGAAAATACCAGCCTCAAAATAACTCAAAACAGGTGCCCTAACATTCAGTACACGTTTCAAACAGGTGCACTGAACATGCGATTTTAAACAACCACAATAATATCAAAATAAAAATTTTCAGTCAGCTCAATATTAATGCCTTTCCAAACAACCTGCACAATTATCTCATGGTCTGTTAATACTAATAAGTTGCAAAAGAATACATTTCCAGTGTATTAAACATGACGAGATCATAGATCTAGATAATGATTCATCTCACTCTTTGATAGAACAAGTACATAAAACTCATTGAGAAGACATTCTTCCTCTAAAGATTGGAGCTACTTCATACATAACTCGACCCCTCGAAGTCTAGAACTGTCATAAAAAGAAAAATGTCATTAAAATACATATCAGCAACTATAACCATTTAAGCAAGGTAAACCACACATCTCACGGTAGAACCAAATTTACAATTTAGTATATGCCACATGACTCAATAAAGAGCAAAAAAACTAAGCTTTCACCCAAAACAAAAGAGAGAAGGCTGATATTGATACTAAGATATTCATCACTGAAATGCAGGTATGAGAAAGCTAATGGTCATTACTGAAAATGTATTCATTAGTGAAAATATATATGGTACCACTATTCAGAAGCTTATTACACACATAGCATACATATTGCTGGTATGTAAAATTGTAGCAAAATACTATTTGCCTTCCAAGAATTGAAAAATACGAAATAATTGTAGCAACATACTGTTTGCTGATCTAAAATATGAAATAATGCAAGGTATGTAAAATTGAGTACGTAGTTAACCTTAGGTATACCTGCTAAGCCATCTCATCCCTCAACCACATTAATGCAGCCTCTCTATCATCATTACATGTACTCAAGAATATCTGTCGATTGTCAGAGTCCTTGAACACCTTATAGGATATAACATGTACCTAAAGGAGATGATATTGGATCCCAAGACGGTGGAAGTTCGTCTTCTCCAACTCGAACCGGTGCAGGAATAATCTAGAAATATAATAAGTTTAGAACAAATGATTAAAGCTTCTATAACTTGTAGCAACTGACATTAATTTAGTTTAGTAAGTAACGAAACCAGTTACTACAATCAAACAGGTGTTGTAATGTTCAGTACACGTTTCAAACAGATGCACTAAAAGGTGCACTGAACATGTGAGTTGTTTATTATACTACAGTACTACAAGTCATCAAAAAATATACATGATTTAGAAAAAAAATATACTGATTTTATTCTTAGCGGCAAGTGTGCTTTCAGTGGAAGACAGATCTTCGCTCATCATGGCTTGCTCTATAATTTTTCACTCAAAAACCCACACACCAAACTAAGGATATAAATTCTCTTATGAAAAGCAAATAGGATGGAAGAAGCTGGTTCAACAGGCTCTTCTTCTGGAAGCCGGAGATTACCATCATGCACGTGCACCTTCCTCATCTTAAAAAATATTGCGCTCTCTATCTGCATTGGAAGCCTGCCCAGGCTCGTTGTCAAAAAACATTGCTGTGAGGATGAACAGGTAGCGCAAAAAAAATAATACACAAACAGAGTATTCGGCTCAGTCCAAAACTTAATGCAGAAAAGCAGGAAGATGCATGTGCTTTTACTTCTCCAGCTGCCAACCAGGCAGCAAGATGCAGTTCATCCTACAGGAAGATAGATCTGGAGAAGGGGTCTGGTGGGGGATCTGTTGAAATCGGCACTCGACACTCGCCATCTAGAAGGGGACAACTGCTGGCACTAGGATGAACTGAAATCGGCACTCGACACTCAGCATGGGATCTTGGAGGTGAACCAGGTCATGGCATGGAGCAGCGCCTTGACGAGCTCTACGGCCACTCGCCACCTCCAACAGCACCGTCAAGCAGAGGCCCGCGCGCAGGGGTAACAGCAGGTGCAGGGGCGCCGTAGCCGTAGCCCCCACTCGCCACCTCCAACAGCACCGTCAGGCAGAGGCACCAGGGGCAGATGCATGAGATGAAAAGGAGAGGAGGACGTGAGTGCTACCGAAGAGAAGCAGACACCGTAAAGATAGCGCCGGTCAGCCAGTGGCGCTCCCCTTGTGGACGCCGGTGAGCCGGTGTAGATGCTGCCGCCGGATCTCGTGCAGCTGGATCCTGTGCTGCTGCCCTTCTGTGCCGTAGCCGCCGCCCGTGCACTACAGCGCTCTCTTCGCGTGCTTTCTTTCCACGCCGCCGAGACGGGTATTGTTTCCAGGCCGGGATGAGGTGGGAACGGTCGGGATGGGCCGGGGTTGAGGCCCCAGCGGGCATAAACGAATGTTGTTTTTGTATGGGCCGGGATTTCAACCAAGTGGATTTGTTCCATAGGGTTTTCATTCTGATCCAGACCAATACCGGCCCAACCGAACAAAGCCTTAACGGGATTTATCTCTGCATGGAATAAGGATGGAGAAGAAATACCCCTGTAGGCCATGTTCGGTTCACGTGGATATGTTCCAGAAAGGGATTTATTCCAGAGAGGGATTGAGTTAATCCCCTCCTATCACTTAAACCCCTTGGGTGTATAATCCCCTTTAGATTGTAATCCCTGGCACTAAAATGTTGTTCGGTTAATCCAGGGATAGAGAAAATACCAGCCTCAAAATAACTCAAAACAGGTGCCCTAACGTTCAGTACACGTTTCAAACAGGTGCACTGAACATGCGATTTTAAACAACCACAATAATATCAAAATAAAAATTTTCAGTCAGCTCAATATTAATGCCTTTTCAAACAACCTGCACAATTATCTCATGGTCTGTTAACACTAATAAGTTGCAAAAGAATACATTTCCAGTGTATTAAACATGACGAGATCATAGATCTAGATAATGATTCATCTCACTCTTTGATAGAACAAGTACATAAAACTCATTGAGAAGACATTCTTCCTCTAAAGATTGGAGCTACTTCATACATAACTCGACCCCTCGAAGTCTAGAACTTTCATAAAAAGAAAAATGTCATTAAAAATACATATCAGCAACTATAACCATTTAAGCAAGGTAAACCACACATCTCACGGTAGAACCAAATTTACAATTTAGTATATGCCACATGACTCAATAAAGAGCAAAAAAAACTAAGCTTTCACCCAAAACAAAAGAGAGAAGGCTGATATTGATACTAAGATATTCATCACTGAAATGCAGGTATGAGAAAGCTAATGGTCATTACTGAAAATGTATTCATTAGTGAAAATATATGTGGTACCACTATTCAGAAGCTTATTACACACATAGCATACATATTGCTGGTATGTAAAATTGTAGCAAAATACTATTTGCCTTCCAAGAATTGCAAAATACGAAATAATTGTAGCAACATACTGTTTGCTGATCTAAAATATGAAATAATGCAAGGTATGTAAAATTGAGTACGTAGTTAACCTTAGGTATACCTGCTAAGCCATCTCATCCCTCAACCACATTAATGTAGCCTCTCTATCATCATTACATGTACTCAAGAATATCTGTCGATTGTCAGAGTCCTTGAACACCTTATAGGATATAACATGTACCTAAAGGAGATGATATTGGATCCCAAGACGGTGGAAGTTCGTCTTCTCCAACTCGAACCGGTGCAAGAATAATCTAGAAATATAATAAGTTTAGAACAAATGATTAAAGCTTCTATAACTTGTAGCAACTGACATTAATTTAGGTTTAGTAAGTAACGAAACCAGTTACTACAATCAAACAGGTGTTGTAATGTTCAGTACACGTTTCAAACAGATGCACTAAAAGGTGCACTGAACATGAGAGTTGTTTATTATACTACAATACTACAAGTCATCAAAAAATATACATGATTTAGAAAAAAATATACTGATTTTATTCTTAGCGGCAAGTGTGCTTTCAGTGGAAGACAGATCTTCGCTCATCATGGCTTGCTCTATAATTTTTCACTCAAAAACCCACACACCAAACTAAGGATATAAATTCTCTTATGAAAAGCTAATAGGATGGAAGAAGCTGGTTCAACAGGCTCTTCTTCTAGAAGCCGGAGATTACCACCATGCACGTGCACCTTCCTCATCTTAAAAAAACATTGCGCTCTCTATCTGCATTGGAAGCCCGCCCAGGCTCGTTGTCAAAAAACATTGCTGTGAGGATAAACAGGTAGCGCAAAAAAATGATACACAAACAGAGTATTCGGCTCAGTCCAAAACTTAATGCAGAAAAGCAGGAAGATGCATGTGCTTTTACTTCTCGAGCTGCCAACCAGGCAGCAAGATGCAGTTCATCCTACAGGAAGATAGATCTGGAGAAGGGGTCTGGTGAGGGATCTGTTGAAATCGGCACTCGACACTCGCCATCTAGAAGGGGACAACTGCTGGCACTAGGATGAACTGAAATCGGCACTCGACACTCAGCATGGGATCTTGGAGGTGAACCAGGTCATGGCATGGAGCAGCGCCTTGACGAGCTCTACGGCCACTCGCCACCTCCAACAGCACCGTCAAGCAGAGGCCCGCGCGCAGGGGTAGCAGCAGGTGCAGGGGCGCCGTAGCCGTAGCCCCCACTCGCCACCTCCAACAGCACCGTCAGGCAGAGGCACCAGGGGCAGATGCACGAGATGCAGCAAGAGCAGATGCATGAGATGAAAAGGAGAGGAGGACGTGAGTGCTACCGGAGAGAAGCAGACACCGTAAAGATAGCGCCAGTCAGCCAGTGGCGCTCCCCTGTGGACGCCGGTGAGCCGGTGTAGATGCCGCCGCCGGATCTCGTGCAGCTAGATCTTGTGCTGCTGCCCTTCTGTGCCGTAGCCGCCGCCCGTGCACTACAGCGCTCTCTTCGCGTGCTTTCTTTCCACGCCGCCGAGACGGGTATTGTTTCCAGGCCGGGATGAGGTGGGAACGACCGGGATGGGCCGGGGTTGAGGCCCGAGCGGGCATAAACGAATGTTGTTTTTGTATGGACCGGGATTTCAACCAAGTGGATTTGTTCCATAGGGTTTTCATTCTGATCCAGACCAATACCGGTCCAACCGAACAAAGTCGTAAGAGTTTGTGAAGATCCCCGCGGAGTTTTTTTTTTGTAGCGGGGAGGGGAGCCAAAACTTGGCCTATCCGAGACAAAGATGACTACAACGAGACAACGTGGATTACATGCTCGTGCGTGTCATCACCGTGCTAATTCGCAACGGTTGAGCGCAAGGTTCATTGAGTGCCAGGCGCTGCGTCCATTGTGGCCGGCGCCGGCAAACAGAATAGCAGCCCGGCACACGGCATGACAGGGCTGCTGCTACTACTACTAAACAAACAAGGGTAGTAGAAAACTGAAAACATGCCGAGTCGCTGCCAATCTCACGAGTCACGAACGATTCATGAACCGCTTGGCGATGCCATGCGCGTGCATGCTTACGAGGAGGAGGACGATGACAGGGGAGGTTGTCCGGATCTCCCTTCCCCATGTGAGGAACGCCCCGCTTGTCTGCAGGGTTCGGCTCGGGCTTTGCGGCCGCCCTTGAAGAAAGGCTGCAACTGCCAAGGCAAATTCGCTGTGCGCTGTGTAGTGTGCACCGCAGACCGCACCATGCCTCCTCTCCGTCCGCCCACCCAGGCCCAGCTGAGCTCAGCCCCAGCCCCCAGGCCGGTGCGCGGTGACGGACGGATGGGAGTGGAGTTGGTACGGTTTTTAGACGCGAGCAAACGACTGCATGCAACGCGAGCCCGTCTGTGTCTCTGGTCACGCTGTCGCGCGGCGGTGAGCGGTCTCTGTGTGGCACGTACGCCCGGCCCTCGGAGGCAAAAGACGCGCCAATACTACTGAACCGGACGATGGTGGCACACTTGAAAAACAACGGTGGTGTTGCATTGCATCGCGTGCCCCCCCACGCAACGCATGCACTACCACGACGCTCGCGCTTGCGGCGGGCGTGACCCATGCACGCCGTCGACCGACGTACCCCGTACCCGCTTCCGCGCGCTCCAAGGCGCGGTGTGTGTGATTTGGTTGGTCATCCAGGTGGTGTGCTTGCGGCTCGGATCGAGGTCACCGCCACCACGTTGCTTCTGGCTCGCGCCTAGTGTGGGTGCGTTGGTCGCGCTCGCTAATGTGCTCCCGGTTGCTCGCCTAATCCAGACCCCTTCGGACGGACGGACGGACGGGGGGTCGGCAAGCTTCCGCTTCGACCTCGAATATTTTTTGATCCAGATTCGGGGGCTTCCGTGGCCACATTTTGGCGTAAACTGCCGGTTAACCGTCGGCGACGTACGTGCTGCTGGCACAAGGGTGCGGGTCTCTGTTGCCACGCGCGGTTATCCGTTTCGTTCCGAGATTTTCTTTGTCAGCGGCAAGCAAAGCAACCGCAGATTCGATTTCATGCATGCAATTGCATGCATGTGTTTGCTGGCAAACAACATCCCCCTGTTCCTTGTAGATAGTCAGATCATTTGTTGTATATAAAAAAGGGTACTGAGTACGCCATGTTTGCATGCCAACGGGCCACTTCCAGCTTGATGCCTCGATGACAAGCACATCCAGCGACCGCGGTGGGGAGCACAGTGCACAGAGCAGCGTGCCAGCGTCCAGTTCATGGTTCACACGCGTGCAAGCCAGGCAGCGCCAGCTCAACGAGAGCGCCAAGCACGCAGGCGGTGGACGGAAACACGCGCCGGTCCGAGGCAGCTATCGAAGTCGCCTGCTGCTGCCTGGCTCCCCCCCTGGCCGGCTGCAGAGCACACTGACTACAAGACGCCGTCACGGGTGCCGCCGCCACTGTCCGTCTCGTCTCGATCCCACACCCGCCACTGCCACTGTATCCGCGCGCAAAAAACAGCCTACTACCACCACGCGCACGTTCCCACCTCTTCCTCCCCAAATTTCCCACCCCCGAGAAGCAAAAAGCCACCGCCTGCAGACAACAAAGAAAAGCGGCAGCGCCAGCCAGTGAGAAGAAAAGCTCCAGCTCCAGCCCCCCCTGCTCCCCCAATGCCTCGCCCGTAGCCGCGTCGCAGCTCCACCGCGCGTCGCAATGGCCGGCCCCGGCGCATCCGTAGCGGCGCTGGCGGTCCTGCTCGCTGCTGCCGCCGCCTTCACACGCTGCGCCGTCGCGGAGCCGCCGCCGAGCGAGCGGTCGGCGCTGCTGGCGTTCCTGACCGCGACCCCGCACGAGCGCCGCCTCGGGTGGAACGCGTCCACCCCGGCGTGCGGCTGGGTCGGGGTCACGTGCGACAACGCCAACGCCACCGTCGTCGAGGTGCGCCTCCCGGGCGTCGGCCTCGTCGGCGCCATCCCGCCTGGCACGCTCGGCCGGCTCACCAACCTCCGCGCGCTCTCGCTCCGCTCCAACCGCGTCCTCGGGACCATCCCCGACGACGTGCTCCAGCTGCCGGGCCTCAAGGCGCTGTTCCTGCAGCACAACCTGCTGTCCGGCCCCATCCCGCCGGGAATCCAGAGGCTCGGGGGCATCGAGCGCCTCGTCCTCTCCCGCAACAACCTGTCGGGCCCCATCCCCTTCGCGCTCAACAGCCTCACCGCGCTGCGCGTGCTCAGGCTCGACGGCAACCGCCTCTCCGGGAGCATTCCCAGCATCAGCATCGCGGGTCTCGGCTCCTTCGACGTCTCCGACAACAACCTCAACGGCTCCATCCCCAAATCGCTCTCGCGCTTCCCGCGGGAATCCTTCGCCGGGAACCTCCAGCTCTGCGGGGACCCGCTGCCGACCTGCAGCAGCCCGTTCTTTCCCCCAGCGCCGTCGCCCGGCGGGCCCAGCCCGGCCGGCGGCGGCGGCGGCCCCGCGCCGGGCTCATCCAAGAAGCGGAAGCTCTCCGGGGCCGCAATCGCGGGCATCGTCGTGGGCGCCGTGGTGGTGGGGCTCCTCATCCTCATCGCCACCGTGCTCTGCGTGGTGTCCAAACGTCGTGGCGCCGGCGCCCGCGACGGGCCCAAGGCCGCGACATCCGCGGCGCTGGGGGCTGGCAGGGGGCATGCCCCGCCGGCGTCCGGCGGCTTGACTTCCTCGTCCAAGGAGGACCTCGGAGGCGGCGCGTCCGGGTCGGCCGCGGCCGTCGCGGCGGCGGCTGCCGCCGCCGCGGGGGAGCAGAGCCGGCTGGTGTTCGTGGGGAAGGGCGCCGGGTACAGCTTCGACCTTGAGGACCTGCTGCGCGCGTCGGCGGAGGTGCTGGGCAAAGGCAGCGTGGGGACGTCGTACAAGGCGGTGCTGGAGGAAGGCACGACGGTGGTGGTGAAGCGGCTCAAGGACGTGGCCGTGCAGCGGCGCGAGTTCGACGCGCACATGGAGGCGCTCGGCAGGGTGGAGCACCGGAACGTGCTCCCCGTCCGCGCCTACTACTTCTCCAAGGACGAGAAGCTCCTCGTCTACGACTACCTCCCCAACGGCAGCCTCTCTGCCATGCTCCACGGTAAGTGCCCAACCTCTTTTCATCCTCGCGCTTGCATTGCGTCGCCGTAGCGTAGCTGCTGTTTTTTTGTGTCGCGCGGCTGGGGTTTTGTTTGCCGCCTTGGGAGTTACTAGCGCGAGGCCGCGAGGGGTGGATCCGGCGGTGACTCGAGAATTCCAAGTCCAAGTCGTCGTCTCGCTCGGATAGCAGGATTGGCACCACTCATTCATTCGCACGTTGGGAACGAAGCATTTTGCAAAAAGAAAAAAAATATCCGTGCAGGATTGCGCGAGGAATTCACCATCATTGCATCTCCTTCTCAATTGAAATTTGGCACCCTGCGTCGTCACGGCCGCCCGCGGCGGCGCGCGTGGACGCGGAAAATTCTGCCGGAACTGGCCGGCCAGCCGATCGGAGGTCGGTCGGTTGGTATGGTACTCTCCGTCTGCCATGTGCGCGGGGCGGGGTCTCGCGCGCTTTTCGTCCTCCCGTTTTCTTTTTTTTTTCCGCGCTTTTCTGCGATGCGAGAGGGAGAGATGCTGCCCGACGAAGGGGCAGTGCGGGGCGGAGTGGTGCCGTGCGGTGCGGGCGGCGTGCACGGCAGTGATGAGGCAGGCCAGCGTGAGGGGAGGGTCCCTGGCTGTAAAATCTCCGATGATGGTCTTGGTCCTGTCTGCCTGCCGGGCCGCGGGCCCCTCGCCCCTCGTGGATGGTCACGGCGGACGGATGGGATGGGTGCGCTGCATGCGCGACAATTCCACCACGAGGCACGTCTCCGCGTGCCGCAGTTAATTGCCACATGAGGATCCTCCAGCCGGCGTATTTCGGTATTTGTACTGTACCCACCCGGCGCCATGTCTTGTTCCTGGTACGCATCCAACAGTAGAAAAAGTTGGAAAGTATGCTCTGGGGACCGCTGGCAAATGGGGAGCTGTCCGGTGCTCCACTCGTTATCCTCGTTGTACCTTTTGCGCACTGCTCGGCCTCGGAAAAATGCTCATCAGGATCGCGTACCGAGGTGCGGCCCGTACGCGACGGCGCAGAAACTACCTGTACGCGTAGCACTTGGGCTGATATGGTGGGGGGCCGTAGAGTATAAATGCGGCTGTGAGTTGTCGTGGTGGGGCCTGGCCGCGCTTGTAGCTCGCAAGTACGTGCTGGCGACTGACGACTTCATAATTTTTAGGCTCTTTATTTTATTCAAATTTTTAAATTACTAAATAGGTAGTTTCTTTATTTAATAATTTAGAAACTAAAATAGAATAAATATAGAAACTAAAAATTAGTCTGAAAAATCAAACACCCCTCCCACCATCTTCACCCCTGGCCTCCTCCTCCTGCCCTTCTCCTTCTGCTACCGGGGTCCGGGGAGAGGACGGGACGGCAATGCATGGCTGGCTCAATGCCATCTGCGTGCCCACGGTTCAGCCCCCGCCCGGTCCATCCATATGCCTCCATGGACCCTGGATGCACGCGCACGCCGCGCGTCCTCCGGCACACATCTGCCGACCGGTGCTGTTCATGCAACCGGGACGGCAATGAGCCTGAGCTCTCCTTAACTGCCCGTGGCCAAAGCATTCAACACCCACTTGACAAGGATTGAAGCGGTGGCTGAGGTCGTTGCCCCGGTTACTACCCATCCTGGAAGAGACGGTTACCCCGGAGGATGGACGGCACACTTGTGTGGCACCAACAAGTCAGTTTCTCTCAACCTTTTACAACTGGACCCTCGTTCCGTTTAGAGAACGGATATTTATTCCTACTTTATCCGACACACTTGATGCTATTCGTGTTCGAATCCAAATCAAATGTAAAAGATAAATGTAGTATCATCTATATTTTCTAGCGTACCACTACCTGGTAGTGAATCGCAGCTCATGCCAACCGTGACGTGTGCTATTGTTCAGCAGGAGTACGTTAGTCCATCCAGCTTAGGATATTCTGTAGCGAAATTTTCGGGGCTTAGATCCTGCGAAGAAGTTCGTCGATTGTTCGAATCAACAATACACAGCTCGCAGCCTCGTTGTTTTTTTCCCCTCTGTGGCCGTGCAATTATGTGTCTAGCTGCCCTGTCACGTCATACCGGTCCATCTACCAGATGTTGTTATGCATGTCCTGTATGGCGCACTGTTCCAGTTAGATTGTTTATTGTGTTTCTTAATTCAGTTTTTCGGTAGACCTAATCAACCTACTGCAGCCATGATTTTTATCTAATCCCTTTTTGTGTGCTTGATGCTGCTGTCCAACCGTACTTTTCTACCTGACCAGTAGTTGCTCATGTCTTGTCCTCGCTATACGCTGCAACGCTGGATGGCTGGATGCAGTATCACGTTGTGACGTGTGTGGTTTTTAGTGCCAGCCAGAGCCAACAGCATGAATTTTTGTGAACGTGAACTTTTGTTCCCATATACGTGCAAAAAAGCTTTCTGATGGGGGGAGAGTTTGTGCATCCACGCGCAGGGAGCCGGGGCTCGGGGCGGACGCCACTGGACTGGGAGACGCGGATGCGGTTCGCGCTGTCGGCCGCGCGCGGGCTGGCGCACCTGCACACGGCGCACAACCTGGTGCACGGCAACGTGAAGGCCTCGAACGTCCTGCTCCGCGCGGACGCCGACGCCGCGGCGCTCTCCGACTTGAGCCTCCACCGGCTGTTCGCGCCGTCGACGACGCGGGCCGGAGGGTACCGCGCCCCAGAGGTGGTGGACGCGCGCCGGCTGACGTTCAAGTCGGACGTGTACTCGCTGGGCGTGCTCCTGCTGGAGCTCCTGACGGGGAGGTCCCCCTCGCACGCGTCGCTGGAGGGCGACGGCACGCTGGACCTGCCCCGGTGGGTGCAGTCCGTGGTGCGGGAGGAGTGGACCGCCGAGGTGTTCGACGTCGAGCTGGTGCGCCTGGGCGCCAGCGCCGAGGAGGAGATGGTGGCGCTGCTGCAGGTGGCCATGGCGTGCGTGGCCACGGTCCCGGACGCGCGGCTGGACGCCCCCGACGTGGTCCGGATGATCGAGGAGATCGGCGGCGGCCGGACGACGACGACGACAGCGACGGCAACGGAGGAGGAGAGCGAGGGCGTAAGGGGCACGTCCGAAGAGGAGCCGTCGCGGTCGGGAGGCACGCCGCCAGCCGCCCCGACGCCGTGACGCGGCTAGCAGCAGGGTAAAGGTGTTTGGCCTGATTAAATTGCATAGGTTCGTGATGATGCCTGTATGCCGGCATTGGACAGCGTGGTATTATGTTTCTTCTTTGTTTTTCTTTTTTCTTTTTATTTTTGTCTTTCCAGGTCATTGTTTTGTTGGATCAATTTTTCTTTTTTTTGCCCCTTCTCGGCCTCTCTCTCTTTCAGGCTTCATTAATCCAAGTAAAAAAAAAGTGTAATTTTTCTTCAGTTTTCTTTTATACCCCCTTTGTGATGCTTGCTGGAGCGTTCACCCATGTGCCTTTGATCGTCCTGAAACTGAACCATGCATGTTGAGGTGGCCTGGGAGTAAAGCAACTGGCTCCAAACTAGCAGCAAGCGAGGCCGAGGCAGGCCTCGTTGACATGCTAGTTGCTAGGTAGCCCCACCAGCATCTTGTTGTCGCTCGCTTGTCTGTCACTTAAACTCAATCATTTTTTTTGACAGAGGGGATAACCCCCTATTTTATTAGGAAATAGAAAGATACACAAGTTCTTATAAGATCCAAGAGCCAACCAGAATTTAAAAGCCGACAAGATACACTACTATCAGCTACGACAGAATTAAACCTGCACGAACCAAACTGCCAGAAGCAGCCCAGAAACAGCACACATCAGACCCAAGACACAGATCACATAGATCAAACTAGAGAAACACGAAACTAAACAAGTTCAATCCCGACATAGCATAAAGTTTTTCAGCAACCTGAAGCTACCGAAGCGAGGGGGGATAACAGTAAACATAAAGCTGATGAACCAAAATAGCCAAATACAACAGACTCTTCACTGGATCCGTCTGTCGATTGGCTTCCAACCACGAGTCTTGTTGTAGATCTCATACGCCATCTTTCTGATTTTGAGGCTTCCTTGTTCCACCAAATTTCTTTCCTTCTTTTTCTGACGGATAGCCCAAGTATCAAGCCAATAGCAACAGGAAAAAATCACATTAGTCGGATCATTAATTCTGTCAGTTCCAAAACAACAATCATTGCGACATCTCCATATCGCCCAAATGACAGCACCACAGCCAAAAAGAATCAGGTTCTTGTCAGTATTATTAAAACTATCAATCCAAGAGCCAAACATATCATCCACACTGATGGGGATAGAAGTTAAACCAAGAGCCGAGTAGACAATTCTCCAGGTAAATCTAGCAACTGAGCACTGAAAAAACAGATGATCTATGGATTCTAAAAATCCACAAAAAATACAATCCAGATTGCCCCTCCAATTTTTTTTAAACAAGTTATCCTTGGTCAAAATCTTTTTATGTCTAACAAGCCACAAAAAAGCTTTGATTTTATATGGGGGTCTATTTTTCCACAAGAAACTAGAAGGCACAGGAATCTGAGCACATTTAATTTTTTTAGAAAGAATTGACAGAAAAACCTTTATTCCCCAAAAGCCAAACTGATTTATCATCCTCCTCAGAAATAGTAATACTATTACATTGTGTAATAAGGCGATTATATTCATCTTCCAAAGCACCATAGATCCTTCTCCTAAAATTCACAGCTCTAAACTCAGAAGAAAAGGCTTTTGCCACTGTGATATTCTTGTCATAAGCAATATCAAACAGGCTAGGATATTTAGAAGACAGAGGTTCTAAATCACACCAAACATTGTGCCAAAAGCTAGTACTATTGCCATTGCCGACTTTTTTTTACAATATTTGTAAAAATTGTCCCGAGCATCCAGAACACCCTTCCAAAATTGAGAATCACTTTGTCTTTTTTTAAAGAGATAATAGGCCTTCCTTTGACATATTTATGTCTGATAATGGTCTGCCAAAGTGAAAGGGAAATGTGCCCTTGGGCCATTTCTAAGTATTTTGGTGATTTAGTGTCCAACACAAGTGCCTAAGTGTAAAAAGGTGGACAAAGTACAAATCAAGAATTAAGGTATGTTTCTCAGACTTAGTACATTGTTTTATGGACTAATGTATTGTGTCTAAGTGCTGGAAACAGGAAAAATCCAATTGGAAATGTCTTGGCTCGAGCAGCCAAGAATCTGCTCAGTCTGGGAGCACCGGACTGTCCGGTGGTGCACCGGACAGTGTCCGGTGCGCCAGGCTGGCTCGGCGTGAAGTGGCCGCTCTCGGGAATTCGCCGACGGCGTACGGCTCAAATTCACCGGACTGTCCGGTGTGCACCAGACTGTCCGGTGAGCCAACGGTCGGCCGGGCCAACGGTCGGCCGCGGAATCTGCGCGCGACACGTGGCCGGGCCAACGGTCGGAAGGGGGCACCGGACTGTCCGGTGTGCACCGGACATGTCCGGTGCACCAACGGCTCCCAGATCTGCAACGGTCGGCAGCGCCATTTTAGGAAGGAAATCGGGCACCGGACAGTGTCCGGTGTGCACCGGACTGTCCGGTGCACCCGACGACAGAAGGCAAGATTGGCCTTCCAGATTTGCTCTCAACGGCTCCTAGCTGCCTTGGGGCTATAAAAGGGACCCCTAGGCGCATGGAGGAGAACACCAAGCAACCTTAGAGCATTCTTGATCATCCACACTCAGTCTTTGCGCATTCGTTTGTCATTCTCAGTGATTCGAGCTCCGTTCTAGTGAGAACTTTGAGATAGTCTTTTGAGCTCGATTCTTGGCCGTGTGTGTGCGCATTTTGCTGTGGATTTGTGTGTGTTGCTTTCCTCCCTTACTCTGTATTTCTTGTGAATCTCAAGTGTAAGGGCGAGAGGCTCCAAGTTGTGGAGAATCCTCGCAAACGGGATATTGAAAGGCAAAGCGAAACACAGTGGTATTCAAGTTGGTCTTTGGACCGCTTGAGAGGGGTTGATTGCAACCCTCGTCCGTTGGGACGCCACAACGTGGAGTAGGCAAGCGTTGGTCTTGGCCGAACCACGAGATAAACCACTGTGTCATCTCTGTGTTTAATCTCTTGTGGTATTGTGTTTTGTTGAGACTCATCTCTAGCCACTTGGCGATTATTGTGCTAACACTTAACAAGTTTTTGTGGCTATAAGTTTAAGTTTCACAGGATCACCTATTCACCCCCCCTCTAGGTGCTCTCAATTGGTATCGGAGCAGTTCTCTTCAAGAAAGGGACTAACCGCCTGAAGAGATGGATCCTAAAGGCAAGGGGATGGTGATCAACGACAAGGAGAAGGAGTCCTTCGTCAATGAGCCCAAAGATGACAAGCCTACCGACTCCGGCTCGGGTCATAGACGAAAGGAAGGGAAGAAGAAGAAGACAAGGCGCATCAAGGAGATCGTCTACTACGACGACAGCGATGAGTCTACTTCTTCCCAAAAGGACGACGACCACAACGACTACGAGAGAAGGAAACCGGTTAATTCGAACTTTTCCTTTGACTACTCTCGTATTCCGCAAAGTTCAAATTCACATTTGCTCTCCATTCCACTCGGCAAGCCCCCACACTTTGATGGGGAGGACTACGGATTTTGGAGCCACAAAATGCGTAGTCACCTATTCTCTCTCCATCCTAGTATATGGGAGATTGTAGAGAGTGGAATGCACTTTGATAGTTCGGATAGTCCCATGTTCATTAATGAACAAATTCATAAGAATGCACAAGCTACTACTGTCCTTCTAGCTTCCTTGTGCAGGGATGAATACCATAAAGTGAGTGGCTTGGATAACGCCAAGCAGATCTGGGACACCCTCAAGATTTCTCATGAGGGGAACGACGTCACCTTGCTCACCAAGATGGAGTTGGTGGAAGGCGAGCTTGGACGGTTCGCGATGATAAGGGGCGAGGAGCCGACACAAACATACAACCGGCTCAAGACCCTTATCAACAAGATAAGGAGCTACGGAAGCACGCGATGGACGGACCACGACGTCGTCCGACTGATGCTAAGGTCCTTTACCGTTCTTGATCCTCATTTGGTGAATAATATTCGTGAAAATCCCAGGTACACCAAAATGTCGCCCGAGGAAGTCCTAGGAAAATTCGTCAGCGGGCGAATGATGATCAAGGAGGCGAGGTACGTGGACAACGCCTTGAATGGACCGATCAACGAGCCGCAACCTCTTGCTCTCAAAGCAACAAGAAGCAAGGAGGCACTACCAAGCAAGGTGGCGCAAGTTGAGGCGGCCGGACTCAATGATGAGGAGATGGCCCTCATCATTAAGCGATTCAAGACGGCGCTTAAAGGTCGCAAGGGGCAGCCAAGCAAGACCAAAGCCAAGGGGAAGCGCTCATGCTTCAAATGCGGTAAGCTTGGTCATTTTATTGCTAACTGTCCCGACAATGATAGTGAACAGGACCAAGGGAGCAAGAGGGAGAAGAAGAAGGCATACAAGAAGGCAAAGGGCGAGGCACATCTAGGAAAGGAATGGGATTCGGATTGCTCCTCCTCCGACTCCGACAATGAAGGACTCGCTGCCACCGCCTTCAACAAGTCATCCCTCTTCCCCAACGAGCGTCTCACATGCCTTATGGCAAGGGAGAAGAAGGTATGTACTCGAGACTCTACGTATGCTTCTTCAAGTGAGGATGATTCTAGCGATGAGGAAATAGATTACTCTAGCTTGTTCAAGGGATTGGATAGAAATAAAATTGATAAAATCAATGAATTGATTGATGCCTTGAATGAAAAGGATAGACTTTTAGAAAAGCAAGAGGATTTGTTGTATGATGAACATGATAAATTTGTAGAGGCACAAAAATCCTATGCTTTAGAAGTTAAAAGAAATGAAATGCTTTCTTATGAACTATCTACTTATCATGAAACCATTTCTACTTTACAAGGTGTTAACAATGATTTAAATGCTAAATTAGAAGTAGCAAATAAATCTAATTCTTGTGTAGAACATGTTATGATTTGCACTAGGTGTAAGGATTTTGATATTGATGCCTGTAGTGAACACCTAGTTTCAATTTCGAGATTAAATGATGAAGTAGCTAGTCTTAATGCCCAACTTAAGACTAGCAAAAGTGATTTCGATAAGCTAAAATTTGCAAGGGATGTCTACACGATTGGTAGACACCCCTCAATTAAGGATGGACTTGGCTACAAGAGGGAAGCTAAGGACTTGACAAGCCATAAGGCTCCTATCTCCGCCAAGGAGAAAGGGAAGGCTCCTATGGCTAGTAGTACTAAAAGGAACCATGCTTTTATGTATCATGATAGGAGACAAACTAGAAATGCTTATAGGAGTTATAATGCTTATGATGATTTTGACTCTCATGCCATGTTTGCTTCTAGTTCTTCCTATATGCATGGTAGAAATATGTCTAGGAGAAATGCTATTCATCATGTGCCTAGAAAGAATATTATTCATGCTCCTAGGAAAGTAATGAATGAACCTTCTACAATTTATCATGCTTTAAATGCTTCCTTTGCTATTTGTAGAAAGAATATGAAAATAGTTGCTAGGAAGTTAGGGGCAAAATGCAAGGGAGACAAAACTTGCATTTGGGTCCCTAAGGATATTTGCACTAACCTTGTAGGACCCAACATGAGTTGGGTACCTAAGACCCAAGCCTAATTTTGCCTTGCAGGTTTATGCATCCGGGGGTTCAAGCTGGATCATCGACAGCGGATGCACAAACCATATGACGGGGGAGAAGAAGATGTTCACCTCCTACGTCAAAAACAAAGATTCCCAAGATTCAATAATATTCGGTGATGGGAATCAAGGCAAGGTAAAAGGGTTAGGTAAAATTGCAATCTCAAATGAGCACTCTATATCTAATGTGTTTTTAGTAGAGTCTCTTGGATATAATTTGCTATCTGTTAGTCAATTATGCAATATGGGATATAACTGCTTATTTACAAATGTAGATGTGTCTGTCTTTAGAAGATGTGATGGTTCACTAGCTTTTAAGGGTGTACTAGACGGCAAACTTTACTTAGTTGATTTTGCAAAAGAAGAGGCCGGTCTAGATGCATGCTTAATGGCTAAGACTTGCATGGGCTGGTTGTGGCATCGCCGCTTAGCTCATGTGGGGATGAAGAACCTCCACAAGCTTCTAAAGGGAGAACACGTGATAGGTCTAACCAATGTTCATTTCAAAAAAGATAGACCTTGTGCAGCTTGTCAAGCAGGGAAACAAGTGGGAGGCTCTCATCACACCAAAAATGTGATGACAACATCAAGACCCCTAGAGCTGCTACATATGGACCTCTTCGGACCCGTCGCCTATCTGAGCATAGGAGGAAGTAAGTATGGTCTAGTTATCGTTGATGACTTTTCCCGCTTCACTTGGGTGTTCTTTTTGCAGGGTAAGTCTGAAACCCAAGGGACCCTCAAGCGCTTCCTAAGGAGAGCTCAAAATGAGTTTGAGCTCAAGGTGAAGAAGATAAGGAGCGACAATGGGTCCGAATTCAAGAACCTTCAAGTGGAGGAGTTTCTTGAGGAGGAAGGGATCAAGCACGAGTTCTCCGCTCCCTACACACCTCAGCAAAATGGTGTGGTAGAGAGGAAGAACAGGACACTCATAGATATGGCGAGGACTATGCTTGGAGAATTCAAGACCCCCGAGTGCTTTTGGTCGGAAGCCGTGAACACGGCTTGCCACGCCATCAACAGGGTCTACCTTCACCGCCTCCTCAAGAAGACGTCGTATGAGCTACTAACCGGTAACAAACCCAATGTATCTTACTTTCGTGTATTTGGGAGCAGGTGCTACATTCTAGTGAAGAAGGGTAGAAATTCTAAATTTGCTCCCAAAGCTGTAGAAGGGTTTTTGTTAGGTTATGACTCGAATACAAAGGCGTATAGAGTCTTCAACAAATCATCGGGTTTGGTTGAAGTCTCTAGCGACGTTGTATTTGATGAGACTAATGGCTCTCCAAGAGAGCAAGTTGTTGATTGTGATGATGTAGATGAAGAAGATGTTCCAACGGCCGCTATACGAACCATGGCGATTGGAGAAGTGCGGCCACAGGAACAAGATGAACGAGATCAACCTTCTTCCTCAACTATGGTGCATCCCCCAACCCAAGATGACGAACAGGTACCTCAAGTGAAGGCACATGATCAAGGGGGAGCACAGGATGTTCAAGAGGAAGAAGCACCTCAGGCACCTCCAACCCAAGTTCGAGCGACAATTCAAAGGGATCATCCCGTCGATCAGATATTGGGTGATATTAGCAAGGGAGTAACTACTCGCTCAAGATTAGTTAATTTTTGTGAGCATTACTCTTTTGTCTCTTCTATTGAGCCTCTCAGGGTAGAAGAGGCCTTGCTAGATCCGGACTGGGTGTTGGCCATGCAGGAGGAACTCAACAACTTCAAGCGCAACGAAGTTTGGACACTGGTACCTCGTCCCAAGCAAAATGTTGTGGGAACCAAGTGGGTGTTCCGCAACAAACAGGACGAGCACGGGGTGGTGACGAGGAACAAGGCTCGACTTGTGGCAAAAGGTTATGCCCAAGTCGCAGGTTTGGACTTTGAGGAGACTTTTGCTCCTGTGGCTAGGCTAGAATCAATTCGTATCTTGCTAGCATATGCCGCTCACCATTCTTTCAGGTTGTACCAAATGGATGTGAAGAGCGCTTTCCTCAACGGGCCGATCAAGGAGAAGGTGTACGTGGAGCAGCCCCCTGGCTTCGAGGATGAACGGTACCCCGACCACGTGTGTAAGCTCTCTAAGGCGCTCTATGGACTTAAGCAAGCCCCAAGAGCATGGTATGAATGCCTTAGAGACTTCTTAATTGCTAATGCTTTCAAGGTTGGGAAAGCCGATCCAACTCTTTTTACTAAGACTTGCGACGGTGATCTTTTTGTGTGCCAAATTTATGTCGATGACATAATATTTGGTTCTACTAACCAAAAGTCTTGTGAAGAGTTTAGCAGGGTTATGATGCAGAAATTCGAGATGTCGATGATGGGCGAGTTGAACTACTTCCTTGGATTTCAAGTGAAGCAACTCAAGGACCGCACTTTCATCTCCCAAACAAAGTACACACAAGACTTGCTGAAGCGGTTTGGGATGAAGGACGCCAAGCCCGCAAAGACTCCGATGGGGACCGACGGACACACCGACCTCAACAAAGGAGGTAAGTCCGTTGATCAAAAAGCATACCGGTCAATGATAGGGTCTTTACTTTATTTATGTGCTAGTAGACCGGATATTATGCTTAGCGTATGCATGTGTGCTAGATTTCAATCCGATCCTAAGGAGTGTCACTTAGTGGCAGTGAAGCGAATTCTTAGATATTTGGTTGCTACGCCTTGCCTCGGGCTCTGGTATCCAAAGGGGTCTACCTTTGACTTGGTTGGATACTCAGATTCCGACTATGCTGGATGTAAGGTCGATAGGAAGAGTACATCAGGGACGTGCCAATTCTTAGGAAGGTCCCTGGTGTCGTGGAACTCTAAGAAACAAACCTCCGTTGCCCTATCCACCGCTGAGGCCGAGTATGTTGCCGCAGGGCAGTGTTGCGCGCAACTACTTTGGATGAGGCAAACCCTCAGGGACTTTGGCTACAATCTGAGCAAAGTCCCACTCCTATGTGATAATGAGAGTGCTATCCGAATAGCGGAAAATCCTGTTGAGCACAGCCGCACAAAGCACATTGACATCCGGCATCACTTTTTGAGAGACCACCAGCAAAAGGGAGATATCGAAGTGTTTCATGTTAGCACCGAGAACCAGCTAGCCGATATCTTTACCAAGCCTCTAGATGAGAAGACCTTTTGCAGGTTGCGTAGTGAGCTCAATATCTTAGATTCGCGGAACTTGGATTGAAATGTAGCATACATGTGTTTATGCCTTTGATCATGTTCACTCTGCATTTTGTTGCTTATTGTGGTGCTCAAGTTGTACAAACACTCCCAGGACCTCACAAGTCCTTTTTGCAAGTGATGCACATATTTAGGGGGAGCTGTGCTACAACTTGACCCTTTGAGACTAACCATGTACTTGAGTTTGGTTGTTTTAGTCTCCAAGGGGAGATTGAAAGGGAAAAGGTGGACTTGGACCATGCAAGACTTCCACTGCACTCCGATGAGAAAGAGTAACTTTTCCAAGTTCATCTTCATACACTTTGCCTTTGTGTTCTTATTTGAAGATTTTGGTGAGGCAATGGGGTTAAAGGGCCAAGATTGATCCCGTTTTGGTGCTTGATGCCAAAGGGGGAGAAAATAAAGGCCAAAGCGATAAATGGATCAGCTACCACTTGAGAGATTTTGAAAATAGTAGAATAGAGCTTTTGGTTTGTCAAAACTCTTTTGTTGTCTCTCTTGTCAAAAGTTGGCTTCTTGTGGGGAGAAGTATTGATTATGGGAAAAAGGGGGAGTTTTTGAAATCTTAAATCAATTTCTCTTAGAATGACTCTCTTTATGTCTTAACATGTGTGTTTGACTTAGAGATAGAAATTTGAGTTTGATTTGCAAAAACAAACCAAGTGGTGGCATAGAGTGATCCATATATGTCAAAAGTGAATCAAAACAATTTTGAGTTCTTATTTGATTTGATTTTGTACTTGTTCTACTTGCTTTATGTTGTGTTGGCATAAATCACCAAAAAGGGGGAGATTGAAAGGGAAATGTGCCCTTGGGCCATTTCTAAGTATTTTGGTGATTTAGTGTCCAACACAAGTGCCTAAGTGCAAAAAGGTGGACAAAGTACAAATCAAGAATTAAGGTATGTTTCTCAGACTTAGTACATTGTTTTATGGACTAATGTATTGTGTCTAAGTGCTGGAAACAGGAAAAATCCAATTGGAAATGTCTTGGCTCGAGCAGCCAAGAATCTGCTCAGTCTGGGAGCACCGGACTGTCCGGTGGTGCACCGGACAGTGTCCGGTGCGCCAGGCTGGCTCGGCGTGAAGTGGCCGCTCTCGGGAATTCGCCGACGGCGTACGGCTAAAATTCACCGAACTGTCCTGTGTGCACCGGACTGTCCGGTGAGCCAACGGTCGGCCGGGCCAACGGTCGGCCGCGGAATCTGCGCGCGACACGTGGCCGGGCCAACGGTCGGAAGGGGGCACCGGACTGTCCGGTGTGCACCGGACATGTCCGGTGCACCAATGGCTCCCAGATCTGCAACGGTCGGCAGCGCCATTTTAGGAAGGAAATCGGGCACCGGACAGTGTCCGGTGTGCACCGGACTGTCCGGTGCACCCGACGACAGAAGGCAAGATTGGCCTTCCAGATTTGCTCTCAACGGCTCCTAGCTGCCTTGGGGCTATAAAAGGGACCCCTAGGCGCATGGAGGAGAACACCAAGCAACCTTAGAGCATTCTTGATCATCCACACTCAGTCTTTGCGCATTCGTTTGTCATTCTCAGTGATTCGAGCTCCGTTCTAGTGAGAACTTTGAGATAGTCTTTTGAGCTCGATTCTTGGCCGTGTGTGTGCGCATTTTACTGTGGATTTGTGTGTGTTGCTTTCCTCCCTTACTCTGTATTTCTTGTGAATCTCAAGTGTAAGGGCGAGAGGCTCCAAGTTGTGGAGAATCCTCGCAAACGGGATATTGAAAGGCAAAGCGAAACACAGTGGTATTCAAGTTGGTCTTTGGACCGCTTGAGAGGGGTTGATTGCAACCCTCGTCCGTTGGGACGCCACAACGTGGAGTAGGCAAGCGTTGGTCTTGGCCGAACCACGGGATAAACCACTATGTCATCTCTGTGTTTAATCTCTTGTGGTATTGTGTTTTGTTGAGACTCCTCTCTAGCCACTTGGCGATTATTGTGCTAACACTTAACAAGTTTTTGTGGCTATAAGTTTAAGTTTCACAGGATCACCTATTCACCCCCCTCTAGGTGCTCTCACAAAGCCCATTCATATTTTCCAATTTCCAGATCCATTTAGCAAGAAGAGCCTCATTCATCTTGTGCAGATCCAAGACCCCAAGGCCACCTTGACCTCTCGGAGAGCAAACCATATTCCAATCAGCCAAATGATATTTTTTTGTACTATGGCCACCTTGCCACAAAAGCCTTTTTCTAAAGAGATCCATACTCTTCAAAATATTCTTGGGGGCTTTATAAATCGATAACATGTATAAAGGGACATTTGTAAGAATGCTATTAATCAAAACTAACCGACCACCCAAACTAAGGAATTTTCCTTGCCAAGAACCCATTTTTTCAACTTTTTCAACTGTGGGTAACCACAAGGACTTGCACAGCTTTTTGTCATCAATCGGAACCCCCAAATATTTCATAGGAAGACAATTATAAGGCAGGTAAAAATATCAGCATACCATCTTTCCTTATCAGCAGCTTCACCTAAACAAAAGATTTCACTTTTATGAAAATTGATTTTGAGACCAGACATCTGTTCAAATAAGCAAAGAATAAACTTAAGATTTCTGGCTCCCATCAGGTCATCCTGAAGTAAAAAAATGGTGTCATCAGCGTATTGTAAACAGCAGCAACCATTAGTGATGATATGAGGAATGAGTCCCCTAATAATGCCTTCATCTTTGGCTTTTTGAATCATGCAAGCCAGCCCATCAGCAGCAATATTAAAAGCAAGGGAGAGAAAGGATCACCTTGTCTAACACCCTTGTGAGTGGTAAAGTAGGGACCAACCTTGTCATTTGTCTTGATGGCCACTTTACCACCTCTAACAGTTTTCATAACCCAGTCACACCATTTATCACCAAATCCTTTTTTAATCATCATCTGATAAAGAAAGTTCCAATTGACTTTATCATATGCTTTCTCAAAATCCACTTTGAAAATCACCCCACTCTGTTTCTTTTTTTTCACCTCATGAATAATCTCATGAAGAGACACCACTCCATCCATGATGTATTTCCCCTTGATAAAGCCATACTGAAAATCACTAATCACATTATTAATACAACTGGCCAAACGGTTGGTCAACACTTTGGTGATGATCTTATAGCACACATTAAGTAAGCAGATAGGTCTGAAAGCTTTAATATCAGTAGCATTAGGAACTTTGGGAATAAGAGTCACCATTCCAAAATTGAGTCTTTCAATGTTGAGGGCCCCAGCATAAAAGTCTTGAAATAGGTTAAACAGATCATTTTTGATTGTGTCCCAAAACTCCTAAAAAAATTCAACTGGGATGCTATCAGGTCCAGGAGCTCTATTATGCTTCATAGAGAACACAACTTCTTTAATTTCCTCCATGTCAAACGGTCTGGTCAGACAAGCTCTGTCAAAATCATCCAACATTTGCATATTCAAATGATTCAAAGAAATGTTAGATTCTTGAGAGGGACCAAACAGATTTTGGTAAAAGGAAGTCGCCAAATGGTTAATTTCATCATCATCTTGGGCAACTTTGTCTTCATGAGTAAGAGTCACAATCTTAAGCTTCCTTCTCTTACATTTGGCTAAAAGATGAAAATACTTAGAATTCTCATCGCCATCCAAAATGAATTTATCATGAGCTCTCTGTTTGAGTTTAGTTCTCTCCTCATCAACTAATTTTTTGAGAGTCAATTCTAGGTCAAGTTTTTCCATTCTTTCATTTTTTTGAAAGACCAACCACTTCACTAATATTGTCAAAGATGTCAATTTTTGCCAACAATTTTTTTTCATTTTTTTGTAATGCCCTTCAACATTAATATTCCAGCCCTTGAGCATTTGTTTCAAACGTTTAGTTTTCGTTTTCCAAATGTCAATACTACCTTTAGCCTTCACAGGAATAGACCAGTTTTCTATCACTTTTTGTGAAAATCAGGCCTATCCTTCCAACATAACTCATACTTGAAAACTCTACTGCCAGTAGGGATAACATCCGTTTGGATACATAAAGGAACATGATCTGAAAAAGATCTATTCAAAGCACGCACAATGATATTATTATAAGCAAGATCCCACTCAGGACTAGCCAAAAAACGATCCAACTTTTCAAAAGTGGGGTCAATCCAATTATTAGACCAAGTGAACAATCTATTGTTCAAGTCGAACTCCACAAGCCCATTTTGCTCAATGATACTATTAAAAAGAAAGCTCCACTTATTAACCCCTCCAGTCTTGTTTTTCTCTTCCGCTTTTCTTATAATATTAAAATCACCACCCACAAGCAAAGGGGCACGACTTCTCGAGCAAAAAGACGAGAGTTCACTCAGGAATCTGCATTTATTCTCCTTCTGAGCAGCACCATATACATTGACAAAGTTCCAGATGAGATTTTTTTCTCTATGATAAATCAAGGTGCGAATCATAAATTCACCAATCTCATTTTCTCTCACATCAAATACATCAGTATTAAAACCCACTAACAATCCACCAGATCTACCATTAGGCGGGGCAAAAAACCAGGCAAACGGTTTATTACCAGCCAGCGAAGTCAACCAAGACTCACTGAAATAACTTCTTAGAGTTTCTTGCAAACCAATAAAGTCAACTTTCTCATCTTTAATGAGTTCTTTCAGAAACTGGACCTTAGAACCAATCCCTAACCCCTGACAATTCCAAATGAGGCCTATCATCAGAAGGGGTCAGGGGGGAGATAAACCTTCTCAGCTTCCCTTTTTTTTATTAGGTGTATACCTAATTTTAGGGGAAGCTTTTTTTTCTGGTTCTTTCGATGTTTAATTTTTCTCCCTTTTCTCAGGACCATAACATCCAAAAGATCATACTCAAATTCTTTCTCAGAATCAGCATGGACACTACTATCCACTTCATTAACATCATCAACAATGTGCTCCTCATCTTTTTTAATTCCACATGATTGAATAGCCAGAATTTTTCTGGACATTTCTAACTCTCTTATCAAGTCAAGATTAGTTATAACATTAGATTCAGAAGACCCCAAACACACTCCAAGTTTATTAGAAATATCACACAAATTCTCATTACTAGCATTAAGTAAAGAGAAGGGATTGTTAAACATACCTTTGTTGAGGAAGGCGTCCTTAGCTTCAGCCCTGGTGAAAGGGAATTAGGCTTACACCTATTTCCTAATTGATTTTGGTGGTTGAATTGCCCAACACAAATAATTGGACTAACTAGTTTGCTCTAGTCTATAAGTTCTACAGGTGCCAAAGGTTCACAACAAGTCAATAAAAAGACCAAGAATGGGTTCAAACAAAGAGAGCAAGGGACAACCAAAGTGTGCCCTGGTCTGGCGTACCGGACTGTCCAGTGCACCACCGGACAGTGTCCGGTGCACCAGGGGACTCCAAGCTGAACTCTTCACCTTCAGGAATTTTCAGAGGAGCTCCGCTATAATTCACCGGACTGTCCGGTGCACCACCGGACTGTGTCCGATGCCCCAAGGGAGAGCAACTCTAAACTCGCCAGCTTCAGGAATCCGCTCCGCTAAAATTCACCAGACCGTCCGGTGAGTCACCGGACAGTGTCCGGTGCACACCGGACCGTCCGGTGCACACCGGATCGTCCGGTGTGACAGCGGAGCAACGGCTAGTTCGCGCGCAACGGTCGACTGCAACGCATTAAATGCGCGCCTGCGCGCGCAGAGGAGCAGTGCACGCGCGGGTGGCACACCGGACAGCCTACAGGGCATGTTCGGTGCACCACCGGACAGCCAGGCGGGCCCACAAGACAGAGCTCCAACGGTCGGAACCCTTCGGCCAGGTGACGTGGCTGGCGCACCGGACTGTCCGGTGCGCCATGCGACAGAAGCCTCCACCAACGGTCAAGTTTGGTGGTTGGGGCTATAAATACCCCAACCACCCCACATTCAAGGCATCCAAGTTTTCCACCTTCCAACTACTTACAAGAGCTCTAGCATTCAATTCTAGACACACCAAAGAGATCAAATCCTCTCCAAATTCCACTCAAAGCTTTAGTGATTAAAGAGAGTGATCGTTGTGTTCATTTGAGCTCTTGCGCATTGCTTCTTTTTCTCATTCTTTCTTGTGATCATCTCAATTGTAATCAAGGCAAGAGACACCAATTGTGTGGTGGTCCTTGCGGGGAAGTTTGGTTCCCGGTTGATTGAGAAGAGAAGCTCACTCGGTCCGAGGGACCGTTTGAGAGAGGGAAAGGGTTGAAAGAGACTCGGTCTTTGTGACCACCTCAACGGGGAGTAGATTTGAGAGAACCAAACCTCGGTAAAATAAATCCTTGTGTCTCACTTCTTTATTCGCTTGCGATTTGTTTTTACGCCCTCTCTCGGACTCGCATTATATTTCTAACGCTAACCCGGCTTGTAGTTGTGATTAACTTTGTAAATTTCAGTTTTGCCCTATTCACCCCCCTCTAGGCGACTTTCAATTGGTATCAGAGCCCGGTTCTTCATTAGAGCCTAACCGCTCGAAGTGATGTCGGGAGATCACGCCAAGAGGGAAATGGAGACCGGCGACAAGCCCACTACAAGCCACGGAAAGGCTTCATCGGAAGAGTCCCGCAACAAAGGGAAGAGGAAGGAGAAGAAACCCTCTTCCCACAAGTCGCATCGGAGTGGTGACAAAAAGAAGAAGATGAGGAAAGTGGTCTACTACGAGACCGACACTTCATCACCATCGACCTCCGGCTCCGACGCACCGTCCGTTACTTCTAAGCGCCATGAGCGCAAGTAGTATAGTAAGATTCCCCTACGCTACCCACGTATTTCAAAGCGTACTCCTTTACTCTCCGTTCCATTAGGCAGACCACCGGTTTTTAACGGTGAAGATTATAACATGTGGAGTGATAAAATGAGGCATCATCTAACCTCACTCCACACAAGCATTTGGAATGTTGTTGAGTTTGGTGTACAGGTACCATCCATAGGGGATGAAGACTACGACTCGGACGAAGTGGCCCAAATCCACCACTTTAACTCCCAAGCCACCACTATACTCCTCGCCTCTCTAAGTCGAGAGGAGTATAATAAGGTGCAAGGGTTAAAGAGTGCGAAGGAAATTTGGGACGTACTCAAGACCGCGCACGAAGGAGACGAGGTGACAAAGATCACCAAGCGGGAGACGATCGAGGGGGAGCTCGGTCGCTTCATGCTTCACCAAGGGGAAGATCCACAAGCTATGTACAACCGCTTGAAGACCTTGGTGAACCAAGTGCGCAACCTCGGGAGCGAAAAATGGGATGACCATGAGATGGTCAAGGTTATTCTTAGATCCTCGTTTTTCTTAACCCTACGCAAGTTCAATTAATTCGAGGTGATCCTAGATACAAGCTAATGTCTCCCGAGGAGGTTATAGGAAAATTTGTAAGCTTTGAGCTAATGATTAAAGGCTCAAAGAAAATCATCGAACAAGGCACCTCCTCAACGCCCGAAGCACAACCAGTGGCATTCAAGGCGACGGAGGAAAAGAAGGAGGAGTCTACATCAAGTAGACAACCCATCGACGCCTCCAAGCTCGACAACGAGGAAATGGCACTCATCATCAAGAGTTTCCGCCAAATCCTCAAGCAAAGGAGGGGGAAGGATTACAAGCCTCGCTCCAAGAAGGTTTGCTACAAGTGTGTTAAGCCCGGTCACTTTATTGCCAAATGTCCTATTTCTAGTGACAGTGACAGGGGCGACGACAAGAAGGGGAGAAGAAAGGAAAAGAAGAGGTACCACAAGAAGAAGGGCGGCGATGCCCATGTGTGCCGCGAGTGGGACTCCTACGAGAGCTCCACCGACTCCTCCTCCGACGAGGACGCCGCCAACATCGCCGTCACCAAGGGACTTCTCTTCCCCAACGTCGGCCACAAGTGCCTCATGGCAAAGGACGGCAAAAAGAAGAAGGTTAAATCCAAATCCTCCACTAAATATGAGTCCTCTAGTGATGATAATGCTAGTGATGAGGAGGATAATTTACGTACTCTTTTTGCTAACCTCAACATGCAACAAAAAGAAAAACTAAATGAACTAATTAGTGCCATCCATGAGAAGGATGAACTCTTGGACTCCCAAAAGGACTTCCTAATCAAGGAAAACAAAAAGCATGTTAAGGTTAAAAATGCTTATGCTCTCGAAGTTGAAAAATGTGAGAAATTAACTAGTGAGCTAAGCACATGCCATGATTTGATTGCCAACCTTAGAAATGAAAATGCTAGATTAATTGCTAAGGTTGATTCTAATGTTTGTGATGATTCAATTTCCAATTTTAGAGATGATAATGCTAATTTGCTTACTAAGATTGAAAAATTGAATGGTTCTCTTGCTAGCCTTAGAAATGAAAATGAAAAATTAATTGCTAAGGCTAAAGATTTTGATGTTTGCAATGTTACTATTTCCAATCTTAGAAGTGAAAATGATATATTACATGCTAAGATTGTAGAATTAAAATCTTGCAAACCCTCTACATCTACTGTTGAGCATGTTTCCATTTGCACTAGATGTAGAGATGTTGATATTGATGCTATTCATGATTATGTGGCTTTAATTAAACAACAAAATGATCATATAGCAAAATTAGATGCTAAAATTTCCGAGCATGAACTTGAAAATGAAAAATTTAAATTTGCTCGTAGTATGCTTTATAGTGGGAGACGCCCTGGCATCAAGGATGGCATTGGCTTCCAAAAGGGAGACAATGTCAAACTTAATGCCCCTCCTAAGAAATTGTCTAACTTTGTTAAGGGCAAGGCTCCCATGCCTTAGGATAACGAGGGTTACATTTTGTACCCTGTCGGTTATCCCGAGAGCAAGATTAGGAGAATTCACTCTAGGAAGTCTCACTCTGGCCCTAATCATGCTTTTATGTATAAGGGTGAGACATCTAGCTCTAGGTAACCAACCCGTGCTAAGTTGCCTAAGAAGAAAACTCCTAATGCATCAAATGGTCATGACATTTCATTTAAAACTTTTGATGCATCTTATGTTTTGACTAACAAATCCGGCAAGGTAGTTGCCAAGTTTGTTGGGGGCAAACACAAGGGCTCCAAGACTTGTGTTTGGGTACCCAAAGTTCTTGTGTCTAATGCCAAAGGACCCAAAACCGTTTGGGTACCTAAAGTCAAGAACTAAATTTGTTTTGTAGGTTTATGCATCCGGGGGCTCAAGTTGGATCATCGATAGCGGGTGCACAAACCACATGACAGGGGAGAAGAAGTTATTCTCCTCCTACGAGAAAAACCAAGATCCCCAACGAGCTATCACATTTGGGGATGGAAACGAAGGTTTGGTCAAAGGTTTGGGTAAAATAGCTATATCTCCTGACCATTCCATTTTCAATGTTTTTCTTGTTGATTCATTAGATTACAATTTGCTTTCCGTATCTCAATTATGTCAAATAGGCTACAACTGTCTTTTTACTGATGTAGGTGTCACTGTCTTTAGAAGAAGTGATGATTCAATAGCATTCAAGGGAGTGTTAGAGGGTCAGCTATACTTGGTAGATTTTGATAGAGCTGAACTCGACACTTGCTTAATTGCTAAGACTAACATGGGTTGGCTCTGGCACCGCCGACTAGCCCATGTTGGAATGAAGAATCTTCATAAGCTTCTAAAGGGAGAGCACATTTTAGGATTAACAAATGTTCATTTTGAGAAAGACAGGATTTGTAGCGCATGCCAAGCAGGGAAGCAAGTTGGTGTTCATCATCCGCATAAGAACATCATGACGACTGACAGGCCACTAGAGCTCCTACACATGGATTTATTCGGCCCGATCGCTTACATAAGCATCGGCGGGAGTAAGTACTGTCTAGTTATTGTGGATGATTATTCTCGCTTCACTTGGGTGTTCTTTTTGCAGGAAAAATCTCACACCCAAGAAACCTTAAAGGGATTCTTGAGACGGGCTCAAAATGAGTTCGGCTTAAGGATCAAGAAAATAAGAAGCGACAACGGGACGGAGTTCAAGAATTCACAAATTGAAGGCTTCCTTGAGGAGGAGGGCATCAAGCATGAGTTCTCTTCTCCCTACACGCCACAACAAAATGGTGTAGTGGAGAGGAAGAATAGAACTCTATTGGACATGGCAAGAACCATGCTTGATGAGTACAAGACGCCGGATCGGTTTTGGGCCGAGGCGGTCAACACCGCCTGCTACGCCATCAACCGGTTGTATCTACACCGAATCCTCAAGAAGACATCATACGAACTCCTGACCGGTAAAAAGCCCAACATTTCATATTTTAGAGTCTTTGGTAGCAAATGCTTTATTCTTATTAAAAGAGGTAGAAAATCTAAATTTGCTCCTAAGACAGTAGAAGATTTTTTACTAGGATATGATTCAAACACAAGGGCATATAGAGTCTTTAACAAGTCCTCAGGACTAGTTGAAGTTTCTTGTGACATTGTGTTTGATGAAACTAACGGCTCTCAAGTAGAGCAAGTTGATCTTGATGAGATAGGTGATGAAGAGGCTCCGTGCATCGCGCTAAGGAACATGTCCATTGGGGATGTGTGTCCAAAGGAATCCGAAGAGCCACCACATGCACAAGATCAACCATCCTCCTCCACACAAGCATCTCCACCAACTCAAAATGAGAATGAGGCCCAAGTTGATGAAGGAGAAAATCAAAATGATGAGCCACCTCAAAATGACGGCAATGATCAAGGGGGAGATGCAAATGATCAAGACAAGAAGGATGAAGAACCAAGGCCGCCACACCCAAGAGTCCACCAAGCAATCCAACGAGATCACCCCGTCGACACCATCCTCGACGACATTCATAAGGGGGTAACCACTAGATCTCGTGTTGCACATTTTTGTGAGCATTACTCTTTTGTTTCCTCTATTGAGCCACACAGGGTAGAGGAAGCACTTCAAGATTCGGATTGGGTGATGGCGATGCAAGAGGAGCTCAACAACTTCACTAGGAATGAGGTATGGCATTTGGTTCCACGTCCTAACCAAAATGTTGTAGGAACCAAGTGGGTCTTCCGTAACAAACAAGACGAGCATGGTGTGGTGACAAGGAACAAAGCTCGACTTGTGGCCAAGGGATACTCTCAAGTCGAAGATTTGGATTTTGGTGAAACCTATGCACCCGTAGCTAGGCTTGAGTCAATTCGCATATTATTAGCCTATGCTACTTACCATGACTTCAAGCTTTACCAAATGGACGTGAAGAGTGCCTTCCTCAACGGACCAATCAAGGAGGAGGTCTATGTTGAGCAACCTCCCGGCTTTGAAGACAGTGAGTATCCTAACCATGTCTATAGGCTCTCTAAGGCGCTTTATGGGCTCAAGCAAGCCCCAAGAGCATGTATGAATGCCTAAGAGATTTCCTTATTGCTAATGGCTTCAAAGTCGGCAAGGCCGATCCTACTCTATTCACTAAAACTCTTGACAATGATTTGTTTGTATGCCAAATTTATGTTGATGATATTATATTTGGGTCTACTAACGAATCTATATGTGAAGAATTTAGTAGGATCATGACACAGAAATTCGAGATGTCAATGATGGGGGAGTTGAAGTATTTCTTAGGATTTCAAGTGAAGCAACTCCAAGAGGGCACCTTCATTAGCCAAATGAAGTATACTCAAGACATTCTAAACAAGTTTGGAATGAAGGATGCCAAGCCCATCAAGACTCCCATGGGAACCAATGGGCATCTCGACCTCGACACGGAAGGTAAATCCGTCGATCAAAAGGTATACCAGTCGATGATAGGTTCATTACTCTATTTATGCGCATCTCGACCGGACATTTTGCTTTCCGTATGCATGTGTGCAAGATTCCAAGCCGACCCTAAGGAATCTTACCTTACGGCCGTAAAACAAATCTTGAGATATTTGGCTTATACTCCTAAGTTTGGACTTTGGTACCCTCGGGGATCCACATTTGATTTAATTGGTTATTCTGATGCCGATTGGGCAGGGTGCAAAATCAATAGAAAGAGCACATCGGGGACTTGCCAGTTCTTGGGAAGGTCCTTGGTGTCTTGGGTTTCAAAGAAGCAAAATTCTGTGGCTCTTTCTACCGCCAAAGCCGAGTATATTGCCGCAGGCCATTGTTGCGCGCAATTGCTTTGGATGAGGCAAACCCTTAGGTACTATGGTTACAATTTAACCAAAGTTTCTCTTCTATGTGATAATGAGAGTGCTATCCGCATGGCGGATAATCCCGTTGAGCATAGCCGCACTAAACACATAGCCATTCGGTATCACTTCTTAAGGGATCACCAACAAAAGGGAGATATCGAGATTGCATACATTAATACTAAGGATCAATTAGCCGATATCTTTACCAAGCCATTAAATGAGCAAACATTTACCAGACTTAGGCATGAGCTAAAAATTCTTGATTCTAGGAATTTCTTTTGATGTCTTGCATACATAGCTCATAAATATACCTTGATCATGTCTCTTTCATATGCTATGACTAATATGTTTTCAAGTGAATTTCAACCCAAGTCATAGGTAATTCAAAGGGAATTGGAGTCTTCGGCGAAGACAAAGGCTTCCACTTCGTAACTCATCCTTTGCTGTCGCTCCGAGCATCTCTCCGTCTTTGGTATAATCTTCACTCATATGTTTTATTTGCCAAAGGGGAGAAAGTAGTTAAAAGGGCTTATATTTCACTCAAACATCTGTTTTTTGCGATTCATGCCAAAGGGGGAGAGTATTAAGCCCAAAGCAAAAGGATGCAAAAGGACCGCACCACCACCAAATTTTAAAACTTATGATTTTCAAATTGGTATCTCTTTGTGTTCTAAAGGGGGAGAAAGTAGCACCTTCAAAAATTGGTATCTTAAAACCCTCTTGAACACTAAGAGGAGAATTTTATTGAAGGGGGGTTTTGTTTAGTCAAAGGAAAAAGCATTTGAAACAGGGGGAGAAAACTTCAAATCTTGAAAATGCTTCTCAAAATCTTACTCATTTACCTTTGACTATTTGCAAAAGAACTTTGAAAAGAATTTACAAAAGTATTTGCAAAAACAAAGCATGTGGTGCAAGCGTGGTCCAAAATGTTAAAAATAAAGAAACAATCCGTGCATATGAAAATATTTATTGGCTCAATTCTAAGTAACCTTTGCACTTACATTTTGCAAACTAAGTTCAAATTATGCGCTTCTATATTTGCTTTGGTTTGTGTTGGCATCAATCACCAAAAAGGGGGAGATTGAAAGGGAATTAGGCTTACACCTATTTCCTAATTGATTTTGGTGGTTGAATTGCCCAACACAAATAATTGGACTAACTAGTTTGCTCTAGTCTATAAGTTCTACAGGTGCCAAAGGTTCACAACAAGTCAATAAAAAGACCAAGAATGGGTTCAAACAAAGAGAGCAAGGGACAACCGAAGTGTGCCCTGGTCTGGCGCACCGGACTATCCGGTGTGCCACCGGACAGTGTCCGGTGCACCAGGGGACTCCAAGCTGAACTCTTCACCTTCGGGAATTTTCAGAGGAGCTCCGCTATAATTCACCGGACTGTCCGGTGCACCACCGCACAGTGTCCGATGCCCCAAGGGAGAGCAACTCTGAACTCGCCAGCTTCGGGAATCCGCTCTGCTAAAATTCACCGGACCGTCCGGTGAGTCACCGGACAGTGTCCAGTGCACACCGGACCGTCCGGTGTGACAGCGGAGCAACGGCTAGTTCGCGCGCAACGGTCGACTGCAACGCATTAAATGCGCGCCTGCGCGCGCAGAGGAGCAGTACACGCGCGGGTGGCACACCGGACAGCCTACAGGGCATGTTGAAAGCTCTCTTGTGGGTTTTGGCGTTTGGATGACAACTCAATTAAAGGACTAACAAGTATGCTAAGTGTTGAACAGGTGCTTAATGTAAAGCTTACAGGGTTCAACACAAGTGAACAAGTGTGATGGTCCAAGGACTAAATGATGAATAGATATTGGGCATCACAAGTAAGGTGGTCATTGCATAAAGTGAGACTCGGGTGCGTAGCTCGGAGACAACTGATCAAGCCAAGGACGGAGGCAAGAAAAGCTTCGAGGTACCAAGTGCACGGGAGAAGGTCAAGGAGGCTGAGGAACCCAAAGCCAAGGGTGAAGAAGAAGGCTTGCAAAGTCAAGGGTGATCGAGTTGAGAACAGCTACGACACATCAAGGATCACTACATAAGGACGTGACTTACAACCAATGAGGTAACAGCTACAGTTATGTGGTATAAGTCATAAGGCTCAAGATCAAGCTCTAAGAAGGAGATCAAGGTCACTAGAAGGAGAACAAGTGTCAAAACCAGAACTGGAAGCAGCCCAAAAGAGCTAAGTTCACCTTGATCTTTAGTTTGGGTTGCTCCTATGTTTGGAGATGTTCTATGTGACCTTTGTAGGATGTTGGAGCTAAGAAATGTTAATCTAGATCAAGTCAAGCTGACTTGATGATTTATGAGTCCAACATCAAAGCTCAAGCATGTCAAATGCTTTAGATGTAATAATTAAGAGAAGGTATGTTTCTAGACTTAGTACATTGGTTTTGTGTACTAATATACTTGTCTAAGTGTTAGAAACAGAAGGAAGAAGAAAAGGAAAGAGGTGCAAAAGGCTTGGCTATGTACAGCTAAGACTCAGCTCAGTCTGGCACACCGGACTGTCCGGTGGTGCACTGGACAGTGTCCGGTGCGCCAGGTTGAACTCCGGTGAACAGGCCGCTCTCGGGAGGAGTCTGGCGACGTACGGCTATAATTCACCGGACTGTCCGGTGGTGCACCGGACTGTCCGGTGAGCCAACGGTCGGCTGGGACAACGGTCGGCCGCGCGATCCGCGTGTGACGCGTGGCCGAGCCAACGGTCAAATGGGGGCACCGGACTGTCCGGTGTGCACCGGACAGTGTCCGGTGCGCCAACGGCTCCAAGACTGCAACGGTCGACTGCGCCATTTTTGGAAGGAAATCGGGCACCGGACAGTGTCGGGTGGTGCACCGGACTGTCCGGTGGTGCACCGGACTGTCCGATGCGCCACCCGACTGAAGGCAAGATTTGCCTTCCTGGATTGCTTCCAACGGCTCCTAGGCCCCTTGTGCCTATAAAAGGGACCCCTAGGCGCCTCAAGCAATACACAAGTGCAGCAAACAAGTGTATACATCACTCGAATCAATTCTCACTCTCCCTCTCGTGTATATCTCTCTAGTTTGTGTAGAAGGCAAAGTTATAAGCCTTTAGAGAGAGGAGAAGTGCTGCTAAGAGTAAGAGCAAGGTCTTGAGTGTATCGTTACTCTGCCGGGGTGCTGCCAAGAAGTTTGTAAGCAGCCCGGTTTTGTTGTAACCCAACTCAACATAGTGAAAGGCTCTATCTGTCATACTGACAGATCTGAGCAAATGGAGGAAGGAGTTGAAATAGACTCCAAGCCTAGGTGTGGCTAACTCCAACGAGGACTAGGCAAGCATTTCAGGCTTGGCCGAACCTCGGGATAAATCCTTGCGTCTGTGTGCTCTGTTCTGTATTGTATCCTGACTCTCTGTCTTACTCGATTTTATATCTGCACTTCAACACTTATCCGTGGTATAAGCTTTATTTGAAGTGCAGGACATTTTGAGACAGGATCTCCGATTCCGCTGCAACCTACTCGAAGGATCTTCTCATTCCACTGTGTTCTAGTCTTCGAGTAGAGTAAGAATTTAAGTTTTAAATTGATAAGTTTTATTCGCCTATTCACCCCCCCTCTAGGCGACATCTAGATCTTGTTCCCGGGTCAAAGGGAACTTTCAATTGGTATCAGAGCTAGGCCTCTCCAGTGTGGGCTTAGCCGTCCGGAGATGACAATGTCGTCACAAGAGGTAACTGTAGAACTTCTTTTAGGCGATGGTTCTAATTACAAGTCTTGGTCCGTCTCTATTTATAGTGCTTTCATGAGTGTTGATCCTGATTTGAGACAGATCTTTAGAAGAAGTATTTTTCCCTCTAATGTTAGTAAAAATCATTCAAATGATGAACTAAGATGTCTATCTCTAAATCACCATGCTTGCAACATCTTAGTTGACTCTCTTTCTAGAGGCGCTTATTTTGCCATCATGAGTAGTGATAGTGATCTATTTGTTGATGCTCATGATTTATGGAATAGAATTAAAGAAAAATATTCTGTGGCAAACTGTGATGCTCCTACTCCCTATATCACTTGTGATACTAACCATTCAAAGGGAGAAGAACAAGAACGATGGCACCCAAACGATGAATCCACCTCGTCAACAGGTTTGTTCTCCACTAGTGATAAATGTTTTATTGCTAACAATGACGGTGGAGACGAAAGCCATGATGAGGAGGAATATGAGGATGATAGCGAGGATGAATCTTCATCATCACAAGGTACATTTTCCTATATTGCTTCCACTGACATTAATGACAGGGAAAATGAGACCGATGATGTGGAAGAAGAGGAGATTCGTCGTTTCTACAACCATCTCAACAAAGCGGACAAAGCTCTCTTGGTTAAGTTGTTGAGAAGGAACAAGGAACAAGGCGAGACGCTTCTCAGGCTAGAGGAGACTCTCATCAAAACCAACGATAGCCTGGAGAAGGTGACCAAAGAACATGAGGAGCTAAAGTACTCTCATGGGAATTTGGTCCAACGGTATGAATCAATTTTAATTGAGCAAAGAAATAATCATGATGTATTATCTAATGCTGCTCAACTTAAAATTGAAAATTCTATGCTTAGGAATCAAGTAGAATTGTTAAGTCATGATAACCTTGCTCTGACTGAAAAATATGACTTATTGTCTTGTTATCATGATAATCTCTTGGATAGACATATCATGCTTGAAGTTGCTCATGAGGTCGTAATTACGAACTTAAATTCATGTGAACTTCATTCTTGCACAAGTACACATTTAGATAACTCATCACCATGTGCTAACCCCTGTTGTTCAAAAGAAAGCCAATGTTTGAATAAGCATCAAGCTGCAGGGTCACAAAAGAAATTGTGTGGGAACAAGAAGCAAAGACAACTAAGGAGAAGACACATTGCTCAACTCTCTCAAGATATCCACGGGCGCATGGTGAAGAAGCTTGAGAAAGGAAAAACTGCAGCAAGTGTTAAGCTCAATAAGAAGAATGTTCCTAAAGATGAAGAAATCAACATGAGCTTGGAAAAAGGTAAAGATTCAATTAATCATGTTGTTTGCACTGACCTTTTCTCTATGTCATCCAAGAACAAAAAGAGAAAAGGGAAAAGGAGGTGCTTTAAGTGCAACAAGTCAGGACACCTCATTGCATCATGTCCATACACCAACAAGGGTGAAGGGATAAGGAGATGCTTCGGATGCAATGACAAGAACCACACGATCACTTCTTGTCCTCTATTGACGGATCAAGCATGTGCAGTCTCCAAGATGTCTCTCACCAAGAAAAATGACAAACAACAAGCGTCATGTCAGGGTGAGCGACGCTTCTACTACAGGTGTGGTGAGCAGGGTCATCTATCCAAGGTATGTTATAAAGGTAAGATTCCTAAGCAAGTGAATTTGTCTCAATCTCATTCGCTTAGGAGACCCAAATCATACACTTGTGCTAGATCTATAACGAGATCACCTAAAACTAGCACAAAGGCAATTTGGGTACCAAAGGCACATTTAGATGATCATTATGGACCCATCCCGAGATGGGTACCAAACTGTGCTAACTAGACCATGCAGGTGCCTTGAGATGAATTGGAGACCATGGGAGAGCTTAAGACGGTTAATTCAAACTCTATGCTTAAGCTGTAAATTGTTTTAGTGTTTGTTCATTTACCCAAGGTTGAAGTATTGTGAGACACTAATCCCATATTCATCTCAAGTGAAATAAGTTGTAGAAGTCCTTAATCATTATTGGTGAATCAAACAAAGGACCTCGTTTGCGCATCTGTCTCTCCAAAGGACGGTACCTGTGTTTCTTAAGTGTCGTGCTATCAGTCCTTGGAGTAGTTATGCTTTTTGATTGCCTGTGTTGGGAACCTTTCAATTATTGATTAATGATTTCCAAGTTAGTAATTATGCTTCCTTAATCATGATTATGTGCTTTAAATGGTATGTCTCTTGAATCATTTAATGGGTAGTCTTTCATTGAATATATCCACCATGATTAGCTCTTGTTGTGTTCGTGAATAAACCTGTATTCAGCTGTGAGTTATGCTATATGGTTTTAATGATTAACCTGTGTGCAAATATGACATATTGTTTAGTTTATGTTCACTTGATTACACTAGTCTGGTATTGTGTGAATACCAACTCCATGTTGTGCCTCTAATGCACTCTTTTGAGCTATAAGGTGCATGAACAAAAGGAGCCCTCAATTAGTGACAACTGGTGCTCTCATAGCAATCAGGAAAAGGCAAAGGTATGGAGAATGGAACTATGCAATTTCATTGAATATCTTGAAGTTCCATTAATTGTGATCACAACTATGGTTTTGCCTCTGAATTGGTAGTATCTTGGCTTAGGTGCTCCTTCTTTATAATGTTGATTCTTTTGGTGTATCTAAAGACCCTTCTTAATTATGATGTGCTTAGACATTGCGCTTTATATGCATGATCGTGTTGTTTTTTCAATTGGTATATGTGGTGCAATGATTGTCAAGTATGAAGCATGTCTAGGTTGCTCGTAAAATGTTATACTTCTTGAGGCATGCATTGTTGGATTAAGTCAATCTTTCATTTGATATTCAAATTGGTATCTTTGTATGATGAAAGTGATAGAGTATGCCTTGACCAAGATATGTTGTGATCCCCTCTAGTTCTGAGAAAGCTAGAATGTGCAAAGTGCAAGTTATTCAAATACTTGATGCACAAGTGTAGGGGGAGCACACATAACTTGCGTCTTTTGAGACTAATTGTATCTTGAGTGATCTTGTGTAGTCTCAAGGTGGAAAAAAGAAGATGAGCAAGAAATGGAGCAATCAGGACTAGGGTACCTCTGTAAGTCAAGGAATTGGTATCTTAAGGCGTGAGTAATTGCATGTTTTTAAATTGCTCATGCTCTATAAAATTTGGTGATACTAGATCCTTAAATATCATGGAGCTATGATAATAAATGAACTTGCAATTGGTATCTTTCAATTGATAGTCGTGATAGTTTGCTTCAATTGACATCTTTTGATAATCATTAGAATAGAAGTTTCTTCTTGTGCCCAATACTATAACTTGTTCTAAGTTTGGTGTCTTAGCAACAAGAAAAAGTTAGGATAAAGAATCAGGCACAAGTGTGGAGAAGCTCTCGAGATATTAAATACTTTCAAGATGGGAAGTACACTACAACATGGTAAAGGTACAAAAGGAAGTATTAATCTTTTGCGTATATGTATCTTACTTAAATGTTGGTAGTGCATATGTTCAATAAGTAAGGGGGAGTTTTGATAGTGTGTTTTTCCTCCTTAACACCCTGCTGTCCCTTGACATCATCCTATGTTCTTGCTTGAGTATGGTTTTTGGTGTTTGATGTCAAAGGGGGAGAATTTGTGCTTTAAAGCTTATCTCAACCTGAGAGGAAAGCTTATCCTAAGGGGTGATGTGTTAGTTTGAGCTTTGTTAGTGTGTTATTGATAAGTCTTATCATATGCTTCTTGCACATATGCTTCTTGCAGTATTATATGTGTTGCATCATGTGGACTAGTGTTTCCGCTACTATGAATTAATTGGATTCTATAGTGTAATAGATAGTCATATGGTTAATGGTGCTTTAAGATTAAAGGTACTTTAAGATTGCTTCAAATTGGTATCTTAGTTTAAATTGGTATCTTAATGGTGAATAGTGGTAGGTTGATATTCCTGTGATATATCCACTAAATAGAATGGTGTTTAACTCTGATTATGTGCATTTGTGTGTTAAAGCATCATGGTTTGATTCTTGACACAATGCATCCCAAAAAATGCTAAGGTGTAGAAATGTTTCAAATTGCCTAAGTATGTGCAAATTGGCGTCTGAGGCCAAAATTATGTTTTTGAAGTAAGCACATATTTAGGGGGAGCATTCTATAATCTTAGAACTCAATTTGTGCTTTAAATTTCACTCTTATGTAAGCTTTAATTGTGTTGCCATCAATCACCAAAAAGGGGGAGATTGAAAGCTCTCTTGTGGGTTTTGGCGTTTGGATGACAACTCAATTAAAGGACTAACAAGTATGCTAAGTGTTGAACATGTGCTTAATGTAAAGCTTACAGGGTTCAACACAAGTGAACAAGTGTGATGGTCCAAGGACTAAATGATGAATAGATATTGGGCATCACAAGTAAGGTGGTCATTGCATAAAGTGAGACTCGGGTGCGTAGCTCGGAGACAACTGATCAAGCCAAGGACGGAGGCAAGAAAAGCTTCGAGGTACCAAGTGCACGGGAGAAGGTCAAGGAGGCTGAGGAACCCAAAGCCAAGGGTGAAGAAGAAGGCTTGCAAAGTCAAGGGTGATCGAGTTGAGAACAGCTACGGCACATCAAGGATCACTACATAAGGACGTGACTTACAACCAATGAGGTAACGGCTACAATTATGTGGTATAAGTCATAAGGCTCAAGATCAAGCTCTAAGAAGGAGATCAAGGTCACTAGAAGGAGAACAAGTGTCAAAACCAGAACTGGAAGCAGCCCAAAAGAGCTAAGTTCACCTTGATCTTTAGTTTGGGTTGTTACTATGTTTGGAGATGTTCTATGTGACCTTTGCAGGATGTTGAAGCTAAGAAATATCAATCTAGATCAAGTCAAGCTGACTTGATGATTTATGAGTCCAACATCAAAGCTCAAGCTTGTCAAATGCTATATATGTAATAATTAAGAGAAGGTATGTTTCTAGACTTAGTACATTGGTTTTGTGTACTAATATACTTGTCTAAGTGTTAGAAACAGAAGGAAGAAGAAAAGGAAAGAGGCGCAAAAGGCTTGGCTGTGTACAGCCAAGACTCATCTCAGTCTGGCACACCGGACTGTCCGGTGGTGCACCGGACAGTGTCCGGTGCGCCAGGTTGAACTCCGGTGAACAGGCCGCTCTCGGGAGGAGTCTGGCGACGTACGGCTATAATTCACCAGACCGTCCGGTGGTGCACTGGACTGTCCGGTGAGCCAACGGTCGGCTGGGGCAACGGTCGGTCGCACGATCCACGCGTGACGCGTGGCCGAGCCAACGGTCAAATGGGGGCACCGGACTATCCGGTGCGCCAACGGCTCCAAGACTGCAACGGTCGACTGCGCCATTTTTGGAAGGAAATCAGGCACCGGACAGTGTCCGGTGGTGCAACGGACTGTCCAGTGCGCCACCCGACTGAAGGCAAGATTTGCCTTCCTGGATTGCTTCCAACGGCTCCTAGGCCCCTTGTGCCTATAAAAGGGACCCCTAGGCGCCTCAAGCAATACACAAGTGCAGCAAACAAGTGTAGACATCACTCGAATCAATTCTCCCTCTCCCTCTCGTGTATATCTCTCTAGTTTGTGTAGAAGGCAAAGTTATAAGCCTTTAGAGAGAGGAGAAGTGCTGCTAAGAGCAAGAGCAAGGTCTTTGAGTGTATCGTTACTCTGCCGGGGTGCTGCCAAGAAGTTTGTAAGCAGCCGCGGTTTTGTTGTAACCCAACTCAACATAGTGAAAGGCTCTATCTGTCATACTGACAGATCTGAGCAAACGAAGGAAGGAGTTGAAATAGACTCCAAGCCCAGGTGTGGCTAACTCCAACGAGGACTAGGCAAGCATTTCAGGCTTGGCCGAACCTCGGGATAAATCCTTGCGTCTGTGTGCTCTGTTCTGTATTGTATCCTGACTCTCTGTCTTACTCGATTTTATATCTGCACTTCAACACTTATCCGTGGTATAAGCTTTATTTGAAGTGCAGGACATTTTGAGACAGGATCTCCGATTCCGCTGCAACCTACTCGAAGGATCTTCTCATTCCACTGCGTTCTAGTCTTCGAATAGAGTAAGAATTTAAGTTTTAAATTGATAAGTTTTATTCGCCTATTCACCCCCCTCTCTAGGCGACATCCAGATCCTGTTCCCGGGTCAAAGGGAACTTTCACATGTCCGGTGCACCACCGGACAGCCAGGCGGGCCCACAAGACAGAGCTCCAACGGTCGGAACCCTTCGGCCAGGTGACGTGGCTGGCGCACCGGACTGTCCGGTGCGCCATGCGACAGAAGCCTCCACCAACGGTCAAGTTTGGTGCTTGGGGCTATAAATACCCCAACCACCCCACATTCAAGGCATCCAAGTTTTCCACCTTCCAACTACTTACAAGAGCTCTAGCATTCAATTCTAGACACACCAAAGAGATCAAATCCTCTCCAAATTCCACTCAAAGCTTTAGTGATTAGAGAGAGTGATTGTTGTGTTCATTTGAGCTCTTGCGCTTGGATTGCTTCTTTTTCTCATTCTTTCTTGCGATCATCTCAATTGTAATTAAGGCAAGAGACACCAATTGTGTGGTGGTCCTTGCGGGGAAGTTTGGTTCCCGGTTGATTGAGAAGAGAAGCTCACTCGGTCCGAGGGACCGTTTGAGAGAGGGAAAGGGTTGAAAGAGACCCGGTCTTTGTGACCACCTCAACGGGGAGTAGGTTTGAGAGAATCGAACCTCGGTAAAACAAATCCTTGTGTCTCACTTCTTTATTTGCTTGCGATTTGTTTTTACGCCCTCTCTCGGCCTCGCATTATATTTCTAACGCTAACCCGGCTTGTAGTTGTGATTAACTTTGTAAATTTCAGTTTTGCCCTATTCACCCCCCCTCTAGGCGACTTTCACCTGGAAATAGCCTTGTCTGCCACCCTAACATCATCGTTCTTCTCCAATCTTGAGCTTTTTCTTGTACCTTTGAAAGGGAAATGTGCCCTTGGGCCATTTCTAAGTGTTTTGGTGATTTAGTGCCCAACACAGGTGCCTAATTGTAAAATGGTGGAGAAAGTACAAATCAAGGATAAAGGTATGTTTCTCAAACTTAGTACATTGTTTTATGGACTAATGTATTGTGTCTAAGTGCTGGAAACAGAAAAAATCGAGTTGGAGAAGAGATGGCTCGAGCAGCCAAAGTCTGCCCAGTCTGGGTGCACCGGACTGTCCGGTGGTGCACCGGACAGTGTCCGGTGCGCCAGGCTGGCTTGGGCAAAGTTGCTGCTCTCGGGACTTCGACGGCGGTGTACGGCTAAAATTCACCGGACTGTCCGGTGTGCACCGGACTGTCCGGTGGGCCGCTCACAGGCGAACTCGTCGCTCTCGGGAAACCATCAACGGCGTACGGCTAAAAATCACCGGACTGTCCGGTGAGCCAACGGTCGGCCGGGCCAACGGTCGGCCGCGCAATCTGCGCGGGACACGTGGCCGAGCCAACGGCTAGAAGATGGCACCGGACTGTCCGGTGTGCACCAGACATGTCAAGTGCACCAACGGCTCCCAGGCTGCCAACGGTCGACTGCGCTGTTTATGGAAAGAAATCGGGCACCGGACATGTCCGGTGTGCACCGGACTGTCCGGTGCGCCAGACGACAGAAGGCAAGAATTGCCTTCCCAGATTGCTCCCAACGGCTCCTAGCTGCCTTGGGGCTATAAAAGGGACCCCTAGGCGCATGGAGGAGGACACCAAGCATCCTTTGAGCATCATTGATCACTCACACCTCATTCTTGCGCACTTGTTCGACATTTTAGTGATTTGAGCTCCGTTCTAGTGTGCTAGTCTCTTGAGCTCAAGTCTGGGTTTTGCGTGTGCGTATTCGCTGTGATCTTTGTGTCGTGTGTGTTGCTAATCCCTCCCTTGCTCTGTGATTCTTCGTGAACATCTTGTGTAAGGGCGAGAGGCTCCAAGCTGTGGAGATTCCTCGCAAACGGGATTAAGAGAAGCAAAGCAACACCGTGGTATTCAAGTTGGTCTTTGGACCGCTTGAGAGGGGTTGATTGCAACCCTCGTCCGTTGGTACGCCACAACGTGGAGTAGGCAAGCGTTGGTCTTGGCCGAACCACGGGATAACCATTGTGCCATCTCTGTGATTGATATCTCTTGGTTATTGTGTTGTGTTGAGATCCTTCTCTAGCCACTTGGCAAATTACTGTGCTAACAAGTAACCAAGTTTTGTGGCTTAAGTTTTTGAAGTGTTACAGGATCACCTATTCACCCCCCCTCTAGGTGCTCTCAATTGGTATCGGAGCCGTTCTCTTCAAGAAAGGGACTAACCGCCTGAAGAGATGGATCCTAAAGGCAAGGGGATGGTGATCAACGACAAGGAGAAGGAGTCCTTCGTCAATGAGCCCAATGATGACAGGCCCACCGACTCAGGCTCGGGCCACAAAAGAAAAGACGGGAGGAAGAAGAAGACAAGGCGCATCAAGGAAATTGTCTACTACGACAGCGACGAATCTTCCTCCTCCCAAAAGGACGACGATGACTACGATAGACGAAAGACGGTTAACTCAAACTTTTCTTTCGATTATTCGCGCATCCCGCATAGTTCAAATGCTCAATTGCTCCCCATTCCACTTGGCAAGCCCCCTCACTTTGATGGAGAGGATTATGGATTTTGGAGCCACAAAATGCGTACTCACATGTTTTCTCTCCATCCAAGCATTTGGGAGATTGTGGAAAGTGGAATGAAATTTGATAGCTCGGATAGCCCTGTGTTTATTAATGAACAGATTCATAAAAATGCACAAGCTACTACTGTGTTGCTAGCCTCTTTGTGCAGGGACGAGTATCACAAGGTGAGCGGCTTGGACAATGCCAAGCAGATCTGGGACACCCTCAAGATCTCTCATGAGGGAAACGACGTCACCTTGCTCACCAAAATGGAGTTGGTGGAGGGCGAGCTTGGACGGTTCGCGATGATAAGGGGCGAGGAGCCGACACAAACATACAACCGGCTCAAGACCCTTATCAACAAAATAAGGAGCTACGGGAGCACGCGATGGACGGACCACAACGTCGTTCGCCTAATGCTAAGGTCATTTACCGTTCTTGATCCTCATTTGGTGAACAATATACGTGAAAATCCCAGGTACACCAAGGTGTCGCCCGAAGAAGTTCTTGGGAAGTTCGTAAGCGGGCGAATGATGATCAAGGAGGCAAGATACGTGGACGACGCGTTGAACGGTCCTAGTCATGAGCCTCAACCCATTGCTCTCAAGGCAACAAGGAGCAAGGAGGCGCTACCAAGCAAGGTGGCGCAAGTTGAGGCGGCCGGACTCAATGATGAGGAGATGGCCCTCATCATTAAGCGCTTCAAGACGGTGCTTAAAGGTCGCAAGGGGCAGCCAAGCAAGACCAAAGCCAAGGGGAAGCGCTCATGCTTCAAATGCGGTAAGCTTGGTCATTTTATTGCTAACTGTCCCGACAATGATAGTGATCAGGACCAAGGGAACAAGAGGGAGAAAAAGAAGCATTACAAGAAGGCCAAGGGCGAGGCACATATCGGAAAGGAGTGGGATTCGGATGGTTCCTCCTCCGACTCTGACAATGAAGGACTCGCCGCCACCGCCTTCAACAAGTCATCCCTCTTCCCCAACGAGCGTCACACTTGCCTCATGGCAAGAGGGAAGAAAGTAAGCACTCATACTAGTACTTATGCTTCTTCGAGTGAAGATGAGTCTAGTGATGATGATGAGATAGATTACTCATGCTTATTCAAGAGATTAGATAGAACCAAGGTAGACAAAATTAATGAATTAATTGATGCCTTGAATGACAAGAATATGCTTTTAGAAAAACAAGAGGATTTGTTGTATGAAGAACATGATAAATTTGTAGAAGCACAGAAATCTCTTGCTCTAGAAATTAAGAGGAATGAAATGCTCTCTAGTGAATTATCTTCTTGTCATGAAACTATTGCTAAGTTAAAAAGTTTTAATGATGATTTAAATGCTAAACTAGAAGTAGCTAGTAAATCTAATTCTTGTGTAGAAATTGTTGAAACTTGTAATAGGTGTAAAGATTTTGACATTGATGCTTGTAGTGATCATTTAGTTTCAATTTCCAAATTAAATGATGAATTAGCTAGTCTTAATGCCCAACTTAAGACTAGCAAGAATGAATTTGACAAGCTAAAATTTGCAAGGGATGCCTACACGATTGTAGACACCCCTCAATTAAGGATGGACTTGGCTACAAGAGGGAAGCCAAGAACTTGACAAGCCATAAGGCTCCCATCTCAGCCAAGGAGAAAGGGAAGGCCCCTATGGCTAGTAGTGTGCAAAAGAACCATGCCTTTATGTACTATGATAGAAGACAACCTAGAAATGCTTATAGGAGTTGTAATGTATATAATGCCTTTGATTCTCATGCCATGGTTGCTTCTAGTTCTTCTTATGTGCATGATAGAAATGTTGGTAGGAGAAATGATATTCATAATATGCCTAGGAGAAATGCCGTTAATGTTCCTAGGAAAGTTAATGAACCTTCTACAATATATCATGCTTTAAATGCTTCTTTTGCTATTTGTAGAAAGGATAGGAAGATAGTTGTGACGGAACCTTCCAAGTAATTAGGCCCACCTACAGTTGTCCTTGTCTAACAGACATCAGACACCCTGTAGATGTTCCTAAGTCACTTGACAAGCTCGGTATCTTTCCCTACCTCACCAGGAACGTTTCACCCGTCTTGCAGACATTACAGAACATCGGAGATAAAGAAATGCGGAAGCGAATTACATAAACTTACATTTATTTCAAAAGCAAGCTCGAGTACTTTTATTACAGACCAGACTAAAGTGAGTGCATAGAAGTAATATTATACAAACCAAGGGAGGCACAAACTTCTCCCGATAGGCTATAAACAAAAGATCCTATGTGGAGGACCGAGTCCTCCCGCACTTCAGTCTTGTTTTTCTTCTTTGGGAACCACCTTGGCACAGAAGCAGCAAAAGTCTGCTACTTCCTCACCTAAAAACAACGAAGGGATAAACCCTGAGTATGGAATTACTCAGCAAGTCTTACCCGACTAAAGAAAAGACTCTCAAGGGTATGCTGGTTATATGGGAGTCAAGGTAAGGCTTTTCAATAATCAAAGACTCTGTTTTGCAGAAATGCTTACTAAAGTGGATCCTTAAAAATCCAATTTTATTTGTCAAGTTAAGTAAAATTACCTGCACTAGAGTTCTTTCTACCCTAGTTCAATCACTGGTCCTGCACTAGCCAATTTCTTAACAAAAACCCCTCATCTTTAGTGGAATGCTACGTGTAAGTCAGTGGCCAAGTCTCCATAACCGCGGAGGTACGGCGATCTGAATCGATTATACTCAGCTGAGGATCTCCAATCACACGACATATGTAGCACTTAACCCTTGCATATGTCAACCCGCCACCGGGGTTCTTAAGACCGGATCAGGTTCACGCAAACCGAGAGCACAGATACACCACCGTCCAGCCTCTTGCCACGGAGGGTACACGCTACTCTCGCCACCGCTCCACGCCCATTTCGTGTTATCTTATTCCGGCCTTAGTCTGCCCGAGGCTAGGCTTACCCATGACGAGGCATGTGACCAGTTAAAGGGTCCTCGGTCAGCAGGCCTACATCGACAAGGTCCTTAATCGACTCAGACGGAGACACTACACCGAGACTTCTTTCTCGTGCAAGTCACCCGCCCGGTCTCAGCTTAATCTTTTCAAACCCAAAGTTTGGTACCTGGCAGAGGTACATCTTTTCCGATGTTGAATCCATCACGGCCGTGATGGATTCACCATCAAGTTTTATTTTCGAAAACATCCCACCCACTTTTGCCACATCATATTTTGTAAAAACAAAATATTTTGTTTTTCTAAAGCAAGGCTAAGCATCAAAAATCTTTTGTAAAACGGGTGATCAAGGAAGGTAATCAAGTTCAAGGAAGGTAATGCACGAATTGTTTTAGCAACCAACTCCTATCACCTAATGCAGCAATCAAGTGAGAAGATTTTAAAAACATCAAGGAAGGTGGCAAATGCACCGGGGCTTGCCTTTGTTATCAGGTGAGTCCTGCTCGGATCCACAAATATCGAAATAAAAGCAGTTGCCTGCTTGAGGATCTGAGGTTGGTGGAGTTCCCTCTTCAGTGACTTCTTCTTCTTCTTCGTGTTCTAACATAACCATATATATGCATAAGAATGGATGCCATGGGGTGCTCATGAGGATGCAAAGATAATATAAACTTATTATCTAAGTCTTGAGTACAACTTTCCTTCACGGTACTCCGAGAACCTAGGGTTTCCGGAGTCAGTAAAGGAGTTCATAGGGCAGGGGGGGTTGGTTTTGGGTTTAGTGATCAAACAAGGTCCAAATCAACCCAAATTCTACCCAAGGCTTTTAAATATTGGTTTAAGTGCCCATAAAAAGTTTGGACATTTTTGGACTTACCATTTATTTTCTAAAAATCTATAACTAATACTTGTAACTACTTTAAATACTCTAAAATTTCTTATTTCCATTAAAAATCACAAAACTATTTTTACTAAATACTAGAGAAAATAACAAGCCTAGGAAAATTAGTTTCACAATTTTAGCATTTTTCTACATTTTTCTATAATTATTTTGGCTCTGCTAGAAAAAGAAAAAGAAAAAGGATTAAATAGAACTGGGCCGATTCTGGCCCAGACGGCCCAAGTCCACGGCAAAACGCGCCCGCGCGCGCCCACGCCCTGGCGGTTTTGCAGAACGACCCCCGCGTTTCTGGCTAACTGAGAACAGGTTATTTCACTGTTTAACCAAGTCACTGACCATTACAAAAAGGCCCCTGCGTTTCTATCTATTCACAACTGGAAGTCCACGACGCCGTTCATGCTTGGCCGCGCTCCGGCGAGCACCTACACCGGCCGAACGGAGCAACGACTGAGTTCTCCGAGCAACAGACACCGAATTGGATCGACCCTAAGCCTTTTCCCCAAACTAATTTGGCTATTAATCAACTAGGGAACTCTGGCCACGGTGGCCGTGAGCATCACGGCGAGACAGCCGTGTTCCCGGCGATGGGTGTCGGTCTAGTCCAATTAAAGGGGTCGGGGAGCATCGCAGATGCATGAGAATGCTCAAACAAGGGAGCAGAGGGCGGGAACTGACCGGAGTTGGGCTGGCGACGGTGAGCTCGGTTTCACGGTGGCGGAAATCGGATTTGGGGGAAACTCCGAATTCGAGCACACGAGAGGATGATTGTGGCCGATTAGCGGTGGTTAGCTAGCTGACTATCTCACGGAGCTGGACACGGGCTCAATTTATAGGGAGGATGGGCGGTGGCCGCGAATTCGGACGAGACACGCGGCGGTCGGAGGTGAAGAAGAAGCACTGGCTGCGTGAGTTCGTGGCCAACGGCGTGGCAGTAACTCCGGTGAGCCACGGAGAGTTCAGAGGAGGTCACGGCGACACGGTGAAAGAGTGGAGCCACGCGGCACACGGCCGAGAGGTGGCGGTCGACGGTGAGCGCTTTACCGCGGGCAGTGAGCCAGGGGAGATGTGCCGTGGCCGATCGGGGTGACTTCCAGCTCGACGGCGACGAGATCTTTTTACCTCGCAGCGATATCCGGTTACCAGCGAGCGCAAATCCTAACGGCGGCGGCACGAATCCTAGCGCAGGTAGGTCGCCGGCGGTGAGCAAGCCGTGCTGGCGGTCTGATCCCCAAACGTTACTGTACCATGGCGCTTGGTATTCAGTCCGTCTGACAGACAAGGTTTAGGCTCGATTTTCTTTGAAATTTGCATGTGAACTTCATTAAACCTCTGTACCAAAGTTGCAGAGCTACAAACCAGCTACAACTCGACTATAGGACTTGAACACATTTGAGTACTAAATCAAGGTTGAATTCGGGCTCAAAGTTGGCTCCATTACACTGAAACTCTGAAATTCAGACTGAATCAGCCTGACCGCCTATCTTTAGGCTTGATTATTTCCAATTTTTCCTTAACAACAATGCTACCACTCTTAAGCAAAGTTGTTTTCCTATAATTGGTCTTCAACTTTGATGTGGTGACCTAGGGCAAAAACCCTATACTTTGTAAGTTACAAAGCCCCAAAGTTGAGCCAATTCTCTGATTTTCAGACTTAGAATAAAACTCAAATGAGGTCCATTTTGCATTTAAGTCCAAAACTTAGGGTTTGGCTTTCAAGTCCACATATTTGTGAACCAAAGGACTTAAGAAACCTATTTGACTTGGTTTTTGCACTTTAGCCCAAAAGTGGATTAATTTTGCACATAAGCCCCTAGGGTTTGGTTTTAGGGTTTTCCAGGGTTCCCATTAGGGTTTTTAGTATCCCAGGGGTATAAATGAGATTCAACTTTGTTCTTGGGGATATTTTATGACTCTTACCCTAAAGTTTTTATATTTTCTCAGCTTAGGTTAAGTTTTACCCCTTTAATCCCTATTTAGGGTAAAGCTTCCTATCTAGGGTTCTTTTTGCAAAACATTAAAACAATACAACTTATTTGAAATTTTTGCCTAGTAAATGCACTCTAGGTGTATCAAACATATACAATGCCAATGTTATGATGTCATGCTCAAGTTTTAATTATAGTAACACCAGGGGTGTTACATCCTTCCCCCCATAAAAGAATCTCGTCCCGAGATTTAAAGTCCTAGGGTGAGTAATGGAAAAGGAAATGTGTCACATTTTTATTTTCTTATTTCTGGTACAAGGCAGGGTGGTGTGGGGTTCATTCCTTTATTGCCATAACTATATACACTTTACAAGTTACATGAGGCTAGAAAGCCTGGGAAATTCTTATTCAAGAAGTCTTGAGTTTCCCACGTAGCCTCTTCTTCAGAATGCTGGTTCCATTGTATCTTGTAGAACTTGAGAGTCTTTCTTCGGGTAACCCTGTCCTTTTGATCCAGAACTCGAATAGGATATTCCGAGTACGTTAAATCTGGTTCCAGGACAATATCTGTTGCTTCAATGGTTCGATCGGGAACCCGTAGACACTTCTTCAATTGTGATACATGGAACACATTATGTACAGCAGACAATGTTTCGGGGAGCTGAAGTCGGTACGCCACTGGTCCACATTGCTCAAGTACCAGGAATGGACCAATGTACCTGGGTGCAAGTTTCCCTTTAACCCCGAAACGCGATACACCCTTCGTTGGTGAGACCTTCAGGTAAACATAGTCTCCTTCCAGGAAATATAAGGGCCTTCGCCGTTTGTCTGCGTAACTCTTCTGACGAGCTTGGGCTTTCTTCATATTATGAATTATTTTCTGAACCTTTTCTTCGGTTTCTTTTACCATATCAGGCCTAAAGAAATACCTTTCACCAGGTTCAGACCAATTTAGCGGAGTTCGACACCGACGTCCGTATAGAGCTTCAAAAGGTGCCATCTTGATACTTTCTTGATAGCTATTGTTATATGAAAAGTCCGCCAAAGGCAAACATTCATCCCATTTCGGTGAGAAGTCCAGGACACATGCTCGCAGCATATCTTCAAGTATTTGGTTCACTCTCTCAGTCTGTCCACTGGTTTGAGGATGATAGGCCGAACTGTGGAGTAACTTAGTACCCAAGGATTTGTGAAGCGCTTCCCAAAACTTGGCTACAAATTGAGGTCCACGATCCGACACTATGGTCTTTGGAACACCATGCAGACTAAGAATACGAGCAATGTACAATTGGGCGTAGAGAGTAACCGGGGAATTTGTCTTGACCGGCAGAAAGTGAGCAATCTTTGTAAGCCGATCAATTATAACCCAAATAGAGTCATACCCTTTTATCGTCCTGGGCAGTCCCACAATAAAGTCCATGCTGATGTCTTCCCATTTCCATGTTGGTATTGGTAATGATTGCAATGGACCGGTAGTTTTCATGTGTATGGCCTTGACACGTCTACAAGTGTCACACTTAGCCACATAGCGTGCAATTTCAATTTTCATCTTCGTCCACCAGTAGTGTTGTTTTAGATCATGATACATCTTAGTGCTTCCCGGATGAATAGAATAGCGACTAAGATGCGCTTCATCTAAGATTTGCTGGCGGAGTTCTTCATTCTTTGGCACTATTATGCGGTTGTTAAACCATAACACACCTTGATCGTCTTCCTTGAAACATTTGGCTGTACCAGCCCTTATCTTCTCTCGTATGTGCTTCATACTCAGATTATCTTTTTGAGCATCAATTATCCTTTGCAAAATGATTGACTCAAGCTTTAGCTGATTCAGAGTCCCTTGTTGGATTATTCCCAGGTTTAGCTTCTCCATTTCTTGACATAAAGTGTTCTCGGAGGTCTTTGCCATAAGACAGTGGCAGGAAGTCTTACGACTCAATGCATCTGCCACCACATTAGCCTTGCCTGGGTGATAATGGATCTCCAGTTCATAGTCTTTAATGAGCTCAAGCCATCGTCTTTGCCGCATATTTAACTCTGACTGGGTAAAGATGTACTTCAAACTTTTATGATCTGTATATATGTGACAGATATTTCCCAGCAGATAGTGACGCCATATTTTCAGGGCATGAACCACAGCAGCTAGCTCCAGATCATGAGTTGGATAATGCTCCTCATGTCGGCGCAACTGCCTCGAAGCATATGCAATTACTCGGCCCTCTTGCATTAGTACACAGCCGAGTCCACTGCCAGATGCATCACAATATACATCAAAAGGCTTAGTGATGTCCGGTTGAGCCAATACCGGAGCAGTGGTTAATAATGTCTTCAATTGCTCAAAGGCTTCATTACACTTAGAAGACCAATTGAATTTAGTATCACTCTTCAATAAACTTGTGATTGGCTTCACAAGCTTAGAAAAATCGGGTATGAATCTGCGATAATATCCAGCTAGTCCAAGAAAACTCCGGACTTGGTGAACAGTGGTTGGGGGTTTCCACTCCAGAATATCTTTGACCTTGCTAGGATCCATCGCAATTCCTTTATCTGATAACACGTGCCCCAAAAATTGAATTTCCTCCAGCCAGAACGCGCACTTGCTGAACTTGGCATACAGTTGATGTTCCCTCAGGCGCGTCAATACAATCCGTAGATGCTGAGCATGCTCCTCTTCATTTTTAGAGTATATCAAAATATCGTCGATGAAGACCACCACGAACTTGTCCAACTCGGGCATGAACACCGAGTTCATCAAATAAGTGAAGTGGGCAGGAGCATTTGTGAGCCCGAAAGACATTACCAGGTATTCGAACAATCCATACCGCGTAGTAAACGCGGTCTTCGGTATATCCTCGGGCCGAATACGGATTTGATGATAGCCCGACCTGAGATCAATTTTGGAAAATACCCTCGCCCCAGTCAGTTGATCAAATAATATGTCGATCCTTGGAAGAGGGTACTTATTCTTAATGGTGACCTCATTCAGGGGTCGATAATCCACGCACATTCGCAGGGTTTGATCCTTCTTCTTAACAAAAATGGCGGGACAACCCCATGGGGACGAGCTTGGCCGGATGAATCCCTTATTCAGTAGATCTTGTAATTGAATCTTCAATTCTGCCAACTCATTAGGGGGCATACGGTACGATCTTCGGGAGATGGGAGCCGTACCGGGCTTTAACTCAATTACAAATTCTACATCTCTTTCAGGGGGCAGTCCAGGCAAATCTTCCGGAAATACATCTGGAAACTCACATACTACCGGAATGTTCTTGATTTCCGGTACAATGGCTTCAAATATTCTACCAGAAGCTTTGGTTGGATTGGTTGTGGGGAGAGTCAAAAGAATTTCTTCTTGATTATAGCTCAACCTGACGGTTCTGAGTTCAGTGTTGAGTATTGCCTTGTATTGGGTTAACCAATTCATACCCAAAATTACATCTATATCCTGGCCTTTCAGAACAATCATATTAGCAGGAAAGTTCCGTCCGGCCATGGTTACTGGCACATCATAGGCCACTTCTCTAGTAAAAATGTGTCCCCCAGGTGAATGAATTTTAAATCCTTCTCTTGATTCATGGCATGCAATGTGATGTTGCTCCACAAATTTCTTGCTAATGAAGGTATGCGAAGCACCAGAATCAAAAAGAATAATTGCAGGGTGACTGGCCACGGGAAACGTACCCATCATCACCGGCTCTCCCTCCGGTGTAGTGGCCACTTGGGTGTAATATACACGCCCCGTCTTCTTGGTATTCCTCCCCACAGCATTTCCCTTGGGCTGAGTGGACTTCCCAGTTCCTTGCTGAGCATTGGATTGATTTTGCTTGGGGTACAGGCAGTCTTTGATAAAATGTCCCGACTTGCCGCAGTTGAAACACCCAGTTGAAGAGCTGGGCAAGGCAGGGAATCGAGTGCCTGGGGCACCCGGCTGATTTGGGGAAGTGGAGGTATTGTTGGGGCGGATAATAATGGGCTGTTTGAAAGGGAATGCTGGTGGACGAGAAAAAGTATGGTTTTGGCTAGAAGGCCGGATGATGAACCGTTGCCTCTTCGCCTGGCCCTGATTAGGCCTCTCACCACTGAATCCCTTATTCTTCCCAGAACTTGCGTATTTTGCTTCCACAGATAAGGCTGTACTGACAGCCTTTCCATATGTGAGATCAATACATGTGGCCATTTTTCGCTGCAACCGGTCATTTAGACCTCTCATAAAACAGTTCTTTTTCTTCAAATCAGTATTCACCTGATCAATGGCATACTGCGACAGGTGATTAAACTTGTTAAGATACTGATTGATGGTGTCTCCTCCTTGTTTCAGCTTCATAAATTCCTCTTGTTTCATATGCAGCACTCCTTCAGGTATGTAGTGCTCGCGGAAGGCTGCTTTAAATTCTTCCCAAGTGATTTGATGGTTGTCAGGTTGGATAGCCACAAAATTTCCCCACCAAGTACTGGCAGGGCCACGTAGTTGCTGTGCCGTGAACAATGGCTTCTGCGTCAGAACAACGAAGAAGGCCAAACTTTTGTTCAATAACTCGTATCCACTCATCGGCTTCTAGCGGGTCTTCTGCTTTGGTGAATAGAGGTGGACGAGTTTCGGAGAAGTCCAGATAAGTAGTTTCACGGGGACCTTGCTGAAAACCTCTTCCTGCCTGCTGCTGGAACTGCTGCTGACCCGCCATTTCCCTAAGGAAGCGGGTATTGTCGGCGGTGGCATTCACCAAGGCGGCAATCGCCTCGGCTAACGTGGGTGGAACCGGAGGTGGATTTGGGGTGACATCCCGACCCCCAGAAGTTCCGGCTGCGTCCTGTCCGCGAGTCCTGGTCGGCATCTGAGGCAAAAACATTTGAATAAACATAATGTGCCAAAGAAAACCTTCCATTTTACATTACTATAAAGAGTAATGATACAGACTCGATATTACATAACAGGATACATTACCCATTATACAACAATTCAACCTATTATACAACAGTACACCCTGCAATACACTACTCTACTTTTATTACACCATTAGTCCTGCTTTCCGTTACTTTTGGCGGCCTCATCGTCAGGTGTGGGAGTCCAGACGTCAACCAACCTCAAAGAAGGAGGGGGTTCAAAAAGGTCTAACTCCCCACCCAGCGCGCGTCCCGCAACGTGAGAGGGTCCGGCTTCCGCCTCAGCAGAGTGTGCAGGCACACTAGGGTGTAATTGTGAGTATAGCACATGGACTTCCTCATGCAACGTATTGCAGTAGACCTGCAGGTTGTCGACAGCTGAGCTAAGTTCTTTAATTCGGGCCAACATGCCAACATATGAGACTGTACTGCTCAGTCAAGTGCTAAGTCCCGATCAGCCAGCTGATCCTGCAGGTGACGGATATCCCTTCTTAGTTCATTGATTCTATCTCCGTCTGCGATCCAAGCATTGGTCCTGTGTTGCAGCGTTGCTTGAAGTCGACTCACTTGGGCTTCAAGGTCTCCTATGGGGTCATTACTTCCGCTGCTACTGCTTTCGTGTCGAGGGGCTAGTTGATGCCGGGGTACTCCAATTGGTCCCGTTGACTTACGTGCCGTTAGCCTTGTGCGTGGTGGCATCTTTCTAAGGGGGAAAATTTATTAGCATAATTCTTAGCATGATGCATGAATAAGTACAGAATCAACCTTAGTCGATTCAACCTTCTATACATTGCACTCTTCCTATCTGGTCTTTAAGATAAACTCTTCAGAGTACTTAGGTAAGAAGAGAAAAGAGTTTTTAGGTAAGACTTTCGGAAATCCTTTTGAAGATGCCTCATAATATCTGCAAAGAAGGTCTACGCTCCGATACCAGCTGTGACGGAACCTTCCAAGTAATTAGGCCCACCTACAGTTGTCCTTGTCTAACAGACATCAGACACCCTGTAGATGTTCCTAAGTCACTTGACAAGCTCGGTATCTTTCCCTACCTCACCAGGAACGTTTCACCCGTCTTGCAGACATTACAGAACATCGGAGATAAAGAAATGCGGAAGCGAATTACATAAACTTACATTTATTTCAAAAGCAAGCTCGAGTACTTTTATTACAGACCAGACTAAAGTGAGTGCATAGAAGTAATATTATACAAACCAAGGGAGGCACAAACTTCTCCCGATAGGCTATAAACAAAAGATCCTATGTGGAGGACCGAGTCCTCCCGCACTTCAGTCTTGTTTTTCTTCTTTGGGAACCACCTTGGCACAGAAGCAGCAAAAGTCTGCTACTTCCTCACCTAAAAACAACGAAGGGATAAACCCTGAGTATCGAATTACTCAGCAAGTCTTACCCGACTAAAGAAAAGACTCTCAAGGGTATGCTGGTTATATGGGAGTCAAGGTAAGGCTTTTCAATAATCAAAGACTCTGTTTTGCAGAAATGCTTACTAAAGTGGATCCTTAAAAATCCAATTTTATTTGTCAAGTTAAGTAAAATTACCTGCACTAGAGTTCTTTCTACCCTAGTTCAATCACTGGTCCTGCACTAGCCAATTTCTTAACAAAAACCCCTCATCTTTAGTGGAATGCTACGTGTAAGTCAGTGGCCAAGTCTCCATAACCGCGGAGGTACGGCGATCCGAATCGATTATACTCAGCTGAGGATCTCCAATCACACGACATATGTAGCACTTAACCCTTGCATATGTCAACCCGCCACCGGGGTTCTTAAGACCGGATCAGGTTCACGCAAACCGAGAGCATAGATACACCACCGTCTAGCCTCTTGCCACGGAGGGTACACGCTACTCTCGCCACCGCTCCACGCCCATTTCGTGTTATCTTATTCCGGCCTTAGTCTGCCTGAGGCTAGGCTTACCCATGACGAGGCATGTGACCAGTTAAAGGGTCCTCGGTCAGCAGGCCTACATCGACAAGGTCCTTAATCGACTCAGACGGAGACACTACACCGAGACTTCTTTCTCGTGCAAGTCACCCGCCCGGTCTCAGCTTAATCTTTTCAAACCCAAAGTTTGGTACCTGGCAGAGGTACATCTTTTCCGATGTTGAATCCATCACGGCCGTGATGGATTCACCATCAAGTTTTATTTTCAAAAACATCCCACCCACTTTTGCCACATCATATTTTGTAAAAACAAAACATTTTGTTTTTCTAAAGCAAGGCTAAGCATCAAAAATCTTTTGTAAAACGGGTGATCAAGGAAGGTAATCAAGTTCAAGGAAGGTAATGCACGAATTGTTTTAGCAACCAACTCCTATCACCTAATGCAGCAATCAAGTGAGAAGATTTTAAAAACATCAAGGAAGGTGGCAAATGCACCGGGGCTTGCCTTTGTTATCAGGTGAGTCCTGCTCGGATCCACAAATATCGAAATAAAAGCAGTTGCCTGCTTGAGGATCTGAGGTTGGTGGAGTTCCCTCTTCAGTGACTTCTTCTTCTTCTTCGTGTTCTAACATAACCATATATATGCATAAGAATGGATGCCATGGGGTGCTCATGAGGATGCAAAGATAATATAAACTTATTATCTAAGTCTTGAGTACAACTTTCCTTCACGGTACTCCGAGAACCTAGGGTTTCCGGAGTCAGTAAAGGAGTTCATAGGGCAGGGGGGGTTGGTTTTGGGTTTAGTGATCAAACAAGGTCCAAATCAACCCAAATTCTACCCAAGGCTTTTAAATATTGGTTTAAGTGCCCATAAAAAGTTTGGACATTTTTGGACTTACCATTTATTTTCTAAAAATCTATAACTAATACTTGTAACTACTTTAAATACTCTAAAATTTCTTATTTCCATTAAAAATCACAAAACTATTTTTACTAAATACTAGAGAAAATAACAAGCCTAGGAAAATTAGTTTCACAATTTTAGCATTTTTCTACATTTTTCTATAATTATTTTGGCTCTGCTGGAAAAAGAAAAAGAAAAAGGATTAAATAGAACTGGGCCGATTCTGGCCCAGACGGCCCAAGTCCACGGCAAAACGCGCCCGCGCGCGCCCGCGCCCTGGCGGTTTTGCAGAACGACCCCCGCGTTTCTGGCTAACTGAGAACAGGTTATTTCACTGTTTAACCAAGTCACTGACCATTACAAAAAGGCCCCTGCGTTTCTATCTATTCACAACTGGAAGTCCACGACGCCGTTCATGCTTGGCCGCGCTCCGGCGAGCACCTACACCGGGCGAACGGAGCAACGGCTGAGTTCTCCGAGCAACAGACACCGAATTGGATCGACCCTAAGCCTTTTCCCCAAACTAATTTGGCTATTAATCAACTAGGGAACTCTGGCCACGGTGGCCGTGAGCATCACGGCGAGACAGCCGTGTTCCCGGCGATGGGTGTCGGTCTAGTCCAATTAAAGGGGTCGGGGAGCATCGCAGATGCATGAGAATGCTCAAACAAGGGAGTAGAGGGCGGGAACTGACCGGAGTTGGGCTGGCGACGGTGAGCTCGGTTTCACGGTGGCGGAAATCGGATTTGGGGGAAACTCCGAATTCGAGCACACGAGAGGATGATTGTGGCCGATTAGCGATGGTTAGCTAGCTGACTATCTCACGGAGCTGGACACGGGCTCAATTTATAGGGAGGATGGGCGGTGGCCGCGAATTCGGACGAGACACGCGGCGGTCGGAGGTGAAGAAGAAGCACTGGCTGCGTGAGTTCGTGGCCAACGGCGTGGCAGTAACTCCGGTGAGCCACGGAGAGTTCAGAGGAGGTCACGGCGACACGGTGAAAGAGTGGAGCCACGCGGCACACGGCCGAGAGGCGGCGGTCGACGGTGAGCGCTTTACCGCGGGCAGTGAGCCAGGGGAGATGTGCCGTGGCCGATCGGGGTGACTTCCAGCTCGACGGCGACGAGATCTTTTTACCTCGCAGCGATATCCGGTTACCAGCGAGCGCAAATCCTAACGGCGGCGGCACGAATCCTAGCACAGGTAGGTCGCCGGCTGTAACACCCACTTTGTAAATTGCTAGGAATAATACCAATAGAAAAAAAAATTCCCTATGTGGGTTTACCCTTTTATGCATCATTCCATGTGAACACCATATACAAAAGCAAACAATTAATAAAAGAATATATGCCATTAAAATTGTGCATCATGCTGGAATTTTACTTTGTATGCATTTTGTGACAACATGGAATAATGTGAAGTATACTAAAGTCCAAACTAGAATTTAAGACCCAAAAGGAATTCAAGAATTCGAGAAAGAGAAGAAAGAATACTAAATGATAAAGAAAATAAATATAAAGAAAATAGATAAGCCATCTTAGTTGGGTTCAACTTGTACATTTAAAATGAATAAAAATTCACAATTTAAAAATTTGATTCAAATTGAATTGCAAAGTAGCAAGTTAAAATAGGAAATGGAAACAATAAAAAAAAAGAGAGAAATGGGACACGCCTGGGCTCACTTCATCCCGTCGGCCCATCTCCAAACTCCACGCAGCCGGCCCACATCTCCTTATCCGTTCCGCGGCCCAATTCTCTCCACCGCCCCCTTTCACTGCCTGACGGGGCCCACTCGTCAGACCTGCCCCCTTCCTTCGCCCGCGCGACCTGGGCGAACTTGGTCCTGGCGTGATCCTCGGATTCGGATAATACCGCCACGAACCGATCCTCGCGCGGCTATATGGGATCACCCTGGGGCTCTGCGGTTCCTTTTGCATCGTTGCGGGCCCCGTATGTTCGCTCAATCCCATTCCAACCAAGCGCCGGACTCCTTCCCCATCGCGCGCCGCGAAGCTCGGAACGACCAGAGATCCAACCACGCAAATCATGGAATCGGTTGAGGAGCCATGGGTCTCGGCAGCTACAAATTGGAGCCCTCCTAGACCGCCTTGAATCTCGTCCATTCACCAAAACCCTTGTGCTCTGGACGTTGCAAACCATCGCCGTTTCCGCTGTGAGATTGCTCCCTCGTCGTCGGTCGTGCTCGAAGCCAAATTGTGGCCTCGCGCGCGGACAGTGAGCTTCGCCCAAGCCCCTGGACCGGTTGGGTGGCAATTGTGGGCTCAGAGGGTGACCGGTGTGCGCCCAATTTGCCGCCACCGTCGAACTTCCGCCCATCGCCGTGGCCACGCTCCTGCGCCTCGTTCCGTCGGTAAGAAACCCATTCAATCAACTCGCCTCGCCCTCCTCGTCGCGTAGTTGCGATCAATTTTAGTATTGGGGGCGCTTGGGCGGAGAATCGTGCGCGCCGGCGAGCTCCCACCGCGGTTCGGATGGCTCGCCGCCGTGACCTGAGCTGGGTGAGGGAGAAAGCTGGTGGCCGTTCGATCTTTGATGGACGGCTAGGAATAGGTCTGTGCGTACCCCTTGATCGGATGAACCCGCGCCCTAGGATTTCGATCGGGCGGTCACATCTGAACTCTAGGCTACTGACGTGCTAGACCGTCGGATCCGGATCCGAGCGTCGTCGGAGCGTACCGGTTCGGGGATCTAATCTCACGCGTCCACCCTTGATCGGATGGCTGTGATCGCAAGATACCCTTTCGCTCTGGCTTTTTAGCATAAGAGACCCTAGGTTCCTTTGAAATAGAACCCGCCGTCCTTTATAGCTGTGCACTGTGTCTATGGATTTTTACCCCGAGCCCCCTAGCTTTTCTGGATAATGAGGCCCAGTCCAGAACATAATAAAATCAGGGAAATTGAATTATAAAAGGATTTTTAATAGGAAAATAATTGCTAGAACTTTATAAATTCATAGAAAATTCATACTAACTCCAAATTAATCCATTCCAGTTCCTAAAATTTTATAATTTTATTCTCTATCACCTAGAGCCTCTGCTATGTCATGAAAACAGTAAGAAATTTATTTATTACTTAATCTTATTTAAAGCACATAAAACCTTTGAAAATGCATAACTTGAAATCTATAACTCAGAAAATTATGATTCCAGTTCCTAGATTTTTATTTTAATATGTAGAATACCTCTGTGTAATTTGTTTATATGTTTGGTGTAATGTTAATTTCTCTATATGCACTGTGCTTGTTTGTATTGTGGCGAGTAGAAGAGCCCGTTGCTGTGGATCCTGGTGAGCAGCAGGTTGAAGTAGCTGAGCAGGAGCTCATTGAAGGCAAGTTGTGCCCTTGACCACATTTTACCCAATAATGTTCTTTAATATCACTTATCCATGCATAGGTTAATTTTGATGGGACCCAATAGGTCACCCTAGACTTGTTTATCTCATTACCTTGTTTACCCCTGAATCACTTGGGTAGTTTGCTAATGCTTTACATGGTTTTGGGATAATCATTTATTACCTCTATGTTCCAATTCTTGTTGTTATTTTGTTTATGTTCATGTTGATATCATTAATGTTAATTGGAACATAGAGCTTAACTTGAGAACCACGTGCCACCACAAGGGTGGAATGGGACGCCCTTGGCTGACTAATTAGGAAAGCTAGTGGAAGACTACCTTACCCGAAAGGGGCAAGGGCAGTAGGGGAGAGGTCAGTGCGGGGAGGTCCCTGGTTGATTTTGCTGCGATGGCTATCAGCCAGGAACCCTTTACTGGATCTTCCCATAAACTGTAGCGGGTTTTCGGAAGCTAGTGGAACTTTGTAAAGGCCTCGTAGTGTTGCCCTGCCGTGCTTCCTAGGTAGAGGTATATGGGGAGTCGCGACCCCTTGGCAGATGGGTAACATGACTTGTGGGTAAAGGGTACAACCTCTGCAGAGTGTAAAACTGGTATACTAGCCGAGCTCACGGTCATGAGCGGCTCAGGACTCTCTGATGTTTAATTATGGAACTTAAATTCAATTTTGTCATTTGCATTGCATGGGTTTGTTATTAATTTTGTTCTATTACTTTACTTATGGTTTGGTGTTTACTTACACTTAGTAATTGCTAATAAAATTTTGACCAACTACTTAAAAGCAATGCTCAGCTTTAACCCCTGCCATTGATTAAGCCTTACACACCACATGAACTCACACCTTTGTGAGTTTATGTCCACTGGTTCCCCACAACTTGTTGAGCTATGATCATGTGTGAGCTCACTCTTGCTGTCTCACACCCCCCCCCCCACAGGAGAAGATCAGGTGTTTCAGGAGGAGCCTCAAGGCGAGGAGTTTGACTTGATCTGGGTGGCGTTTCCCAGTCGACATTGGCGCCGACGATCCTTAGTTCGTTTTATCTTTATTATTTTATTTTGTAATAAGTCTTCCGCTATGTAATAAATACTCTGATGTTTCATGACATTTATCTCTATACACTCTGTTATTATATGTGTTGTCTTCTAGGCGCATGTATGAGATGCACCCGGCTTTGTTCCTTAAAACCGGGTGTTACAGAAGTGGTATCAGAGGAAATGTTGACTGTAGGACGAAACCTAGATAGAAATGGACAAAACCCTTACCCACTTACCTTATTCTGATTCATTCTATACTTACCTTACTATGATTCTTTCTATACTTAACTTGATCCTGTCTCACCTTCTACTGTTCTACTCTGATCATTCTTACCTTTTCTAATCTAAGACAAGATGGATTTCACACCTTGGAATCCCTACCCCTATGACATTTTAAGAGATAGGAGGCCTAAGACAAAATTAAAACTATTTTCTCTATTAAAAATGTTGGTTGATTGTTCTGATGATCAATGCCTGATTTGCTTCTTTGATTGATTGAGATATTATATATGGACATTTTAGCATGTACCACTATAAGGTAGTGTATTAGCTTTAGTAGGTGACACACTAATCTACTTAGCTAATAAGTTCCCCGAAGTAACATGATTGTAATTACTGCCTTGCCTACTGCTCTTTCTTACCTTATGTATCTAACTCAGATGGTCAATACCAGGAAAGGAAAGACTATCACGCAACAGCAAACAGAAATGAATCCTCCAAATCCCCCACCTGTTGAAACCGAGCAAGTGATCGCAACCCAAAGGCTGGTAATACAGCAATTGACAGACATGATGACCGAAATGCAAAGCCAGATAAGACAAGAACGCGAGGAAATACGTCAAGCCCGTCTGGAGATACAGCAAGAAATAAGGCAAGCACGGTTGGAGAGACAACAACAAGAGCAACCACCATCTCCACCACCACCGGCTCCACCAAGCTACATAAACATATATGTAAATTACTACTATTTTTAGGATCTACATGTTCCTTTAGTTAGTATTCGGTATGATACCATTTTAGGAGGAATAAAAAGGTCTATTTGTCCCCATAAGTTGCTAATAAAATTATGCGTCATGCTGAGATTTTGGGTTTGTGCAAATGTGTTGGACAATATGAGAAAACCCATGAGAGTAATTACACCTAAAGGGCCTGCTGTGGTGAATCGAATGACACGTAGATTGACATTGGCCATTATGGGTAGAGAATTTGGAGTTACTGCTATAATATTGGAGCCAAGCAGTATAGAATGTCTGTAGAAGAGTTAAAAGAACTCAAGAAACAATTAACGGAATTACAAGAGGATGGATACATTCGTCTGAATTCTTCACCTTGGAGAGCACCAGTTTTGTTTGTAAAGAAGAAAGGTGGATTGCAAGGGATGTGCGTAGATTTAAGGTCCCTTAATGATGTCACTATGAAGAACAAGTTTCGGTTACCCCGCATTAAGGATTTATTTAATCGGATGAGAGGAGCCAGGATACTCTCGAAGAATGACCTCCGATCGGGGTACCATCAGATGAAGATTAGACCATCAGATATTCCTAAGACGACTTTTACGACTCGATATGGATTAAATGAGTTCATTGTTATGTCGTTTGGATTAACTAATGCACCAGCTTATTTTATGGGTTTGATGCATAAGATGTTCTTGGAGTATTTGGACAGATTCGTCGTGGTGTTCATCGACGATATTCTTATCTATTCTAAGAATGAGAGTGACCATGAAGAACATCTAAGGTTGGTGCTACAGAAGCTTTAAGATAATCAACTCTACGCCAATTACGGTAAATGCGAGTTTTGGATTGGCGAGGTGCCATTTCTTGGACATATCATTTCTAATGGAGGGATATCAGTGGATCCTGCTAAAATCAAGGAGATAGTGGCGTGGAGCATACCCACTACGGTTACGGAGGACCGAAGTTTCTTGGGACTTGCAGGATACTATTGGAGATTTATTTAAGGATTTTCTAAGATTGCTAAGCTTATGACCTCGCTTTTGGTGAAGGAAAGAGAATTCAAGTGGGACGAGAAGTGCCAAGTATATACGGATCATAAGAGTTTGAAGTATATATTCACTCAGAAGGATATCAACCTTAGGCAACGCCGTTGGTTGGAGCTTATTAAGGATTATGATTTGGAAATTCACTATCACCCGGGCAAGGCAAATTTGGTTGCAGATGCCTTGAGTCGAAAGGAGCATGATCATTCAGCTGCTGTTGCCCAGCTACCCGATGAGATTGTTGAGGATTTCAGGAGACTTAACCTGGGGATAGTTGCTCACACTAAAGGAGTTATTATTGATATGGAACCTACCTTGGAGCAAGAGATCCGCAAAGGACAAAATGGTGATGCTAAGATACAAGAGATTAAGGATCTGATTACTGAAGATCGAGTTCCGGAATTCGCGGAAGATGAGCAAGGCACCGTATGCTTCAAGGACAAGAGATGTGTTCCGGAGATTGAAAGCCTTCGTGAGACTATATCGAAGGAAGCCCATGACTTGGATTATTCTATTCATCCTGGTGGTACCAAGATGTATCAGGATTTAAAGCAGAAGTGCTGGTGATATGGACTGGAGAGAGATATGGCTGCACATGTGGTTATGTGCGATGTGTGCCAAAGAGTTAAGACCGATCACCAAAGACTAGCTGGACTATTACACCCACCGAAGATGTCCAAATGGAAGTAGGAAGGAGATTGGTAAGGACTTCATTACCAGATTGTCACGCACCTCGAAAGGATATGATGCTAGATGGGTTATTGTGGATAGACTGACCAAAGTGGCTCATTACATTCCGGTCAAGACTACTTATAAGGGATCCCACTTGGCTAAGTTATACATGTCTTGGATTGAGTCTCTACACGGAGTACTGAAAAAGATCGTTTCGGATAGAGGATCAAAGTTTACCTCCAGATTTTGGAAAAGTTTTCATAAGAATATGGATACGAAGTTGAATCATAGTTCGACCTACCTCATACTGATGGACAGACTGAAAGGACTAATCATGTATTGGAATACATGTTGAGAGCTTGTACCCTTCAGCATGGTAGTAGTTGGGACAAGAGCCTACCGTATGCTGAGTTCTCATATAATAATAGTTATCAGGCCAGTCTGAAGATGTCACATTTTGAAGCTTTATACGGGAGGAGGTGCAGAACTCCTCTATTTTGGACCAGACTAGAGGAAGACAATTCTCTGGACCCAAACTTATTCAAGAGGCAGAAGAACAAGATTGTATAATTCGAGAGAACTTGAGGATAGTTCAGACCAGGCAAAAGAGCTATGCGGACAATAGAAGAAGACCACTGGAATTTGAGGAAAGGAATCACGTATACCTCGAGGTTTCACCACTTCGTGGAATGAGGAGATTCAAAGTTACGGGCAAATTGTTCCCTCACTTTATTGGACCATTTTGAGTTTTTAGGCGAGTTGGAGAGATGGCATACCAACTCGAATTACCTACTACTCTATCGGATGTGCATAATGTGTTCCATGTATCTCAACTGAAGAATTGTCTCCGTGTCCCTGAGGAACAGTTACCAATGGAAGAGCTTAGTGTTCAAAGTGATTTGACTTACACGGAGTACCCGATCAAGATTTTGGATACATTGACTCGAGTTACAAGAAATAAGGTGATAAAGATGTGCAAAGTTCAATGGAGTCACCACGGTGAAGATGAAGCAACTTGGGAAAGAGAAGAAGAGTTTCGCATAGATTTTCCCCACCTTTTCCCTAGATCTTCTTAAATCTCGAGGACGAGATTGTTTTTAAGGGGGGTAGGATTTGTAACACCCACTTTGTAAATTGCTAGGAATAATACCAATAGAAAAAAAAAATTCCCTATGTGGGTTTACCCTTTTATGCATCATTCCATGTGAACACCATATACAAAAGCAAACAATTAATAAAAGAATATATGCCATTAAAATTGTGCATCATGCTGGAATTTTACTTTGTATGCATTTTGTGACAACATGGAATAATGTGAAGTATACTAAAGTCCAAACTAGAATTTAAGACCCAAAAGGAATTCAAGAATTCGAGAAAGAGAAGAAAGAATACTAAATGATAAAGAAAATAAATATAAAGAAAATAGATAAGCCATCTTAGTTGGGTTCAACTTGTACATTTAAAATGAATAAAAATTCACAATTTAAAAATTTGATTCAAATTGAATTGCAAAGTAGCAAGTTAAAATAGGAAATGGAAACAATAAAAAAAAAGAGAGAAATGGGACACGCCTGGGCTCACTTCATCCCGTCGGCCCATCTCCAAACTCCACGCAGCCGGCCCACATCTCCTTATCCGTTCCGCGGCCCAATTCTCTCCACCGCCCCCTTTCACTGCCTGACGGGGCCCACTCGTCAGACCTGCCCCCTTCCTTCGCCCGCGCGACCTGGGCGAACTTGGTCCTGGCGTGATCCTCGGATTCGGATAATACCGCCACGAACCGATCCTCGCGCGGCTATATGGGATCACCCTGGGGCTCTGCGGTTCCTTTTGCATCGTTGCGGGCCCCGTATGTTCGCTCAATCCCATTCCAACCAAGCGCCGGACTCCTTCCCCATCGCGCGCCGCGAAGCTCGGAACGACCAGAGATCCAACCACGCAAATCATGGAATCGGTTGAGGAGCCATGGGTCTCGGCAGCTACAAATTGGAGCCCTCCTAGACCGCCTTGAATCTCGTCCATTCACCAAAACCCTTGTGCTCTGGACGTTGCAAACCATCGCCGTTTCCGCTGTGAGATTGCTCCCTCGTCGTCGGTCGTGCTCGAAGCCAAATTGTGGCCTCGCGCGCGGACAGTGAGCTTCGCCCAAGCCCCTGGACCGGTTGGGTGGCAATTGTGGGCTCAGAGGGTGACCGGTGTGCGCCCAATTTGCCGCCACCGTCGAACTTCCGCCCATCGCCGTGGCCACGCTCCTGCGCCTCGTTCCGTCGGTAAGAAACCCATTCAATCAACTCGCCTCGCCCTCCTCGTCGCGTAGTTGCGATCAATTTTAGTATTGGGGGCGCTTGGGCGGAGAATCGTGCGCGCCGGCGAGCTCCCACCGCGGTTCGGATGGCTCGCCGCCGTGACCTGAGCTGGGTGAGGGAGAAAGCTGGTGGCCGTTCGATCTTTGATGGACGGCTAGGAATAGGTCTGTGCGTACCCCTTGATCGGATGAACCCGCGCCCTAGGATTTCGATCGGGCGGTCACATCTGAACTCTAGGCTACTGACGTGCTAGACCGTCGGATCCGGATCCGAGCGTCGTCGGAGCGTACCGGTTCGGGGATCTAATCTCACGCGTCCACCCTTGATCGGATGGCTGTGATCGCAAGATACCCTTTCGCTCTGGCTTTTTAGCATAAGAGACCCTAGGTTCCTTTGAAATAGAACCCGCCGTCCTTTATAGCTGTGCACTGTGTCTATGGATTTTTACCCCGAGCCCCCTAGCTTTTCTGGATAATGAGGCCCAGTCCAGAACATAATAAAATCAGGGAAATTGAATTATAAAAGGATTTTTAATAGGAAAATAATTGCTAGAACTTTATAAATTCATAGAAAATTCATACTAACTCCAAATTAATCCATTCCAGTTCCTAAAATTTTATAATTTTATTCTCTATCACCTAGAGCCTCTGCTATGTCATGAAAACAGTAAGAAATTTATTTATTACTTAATCTTATTTAAAGCACATAAAACCTTTGAAAATGCATAACTTGAAATCTATAACTCAGAAAATTATGATTCCAGTTCCTAGATTTTTATTTTAATATGTAGAATACCTCTGTGTAATTTGTTTATATGTTTGGTGTAATGTTAATTTCTCTATATGCACTGTGCTTGTTTGTATTGTGGCGAGTAGAAGAGCCCGTTGCTGTGGATCCTGGTGAGCAGCAGGTTGAAGTAGCTGAGCAGGAGCTCATTGAAGGCAAGTTGTGCCCTTGACCACATTTTACCCAATAATGTTCTTTAATATCACTTATCCATGCATAGGTTAATTTTGATGGGACCCAATAGGTCACCCTAGACTTGTTTATCTCATTACCTTGTTTACCCCTGAATCACTTGGGTAGTTTGCTAATGCTTTACATGGTTTTGGGATAATCATTTATTACCTCTATGTTCCAATTCTTGTTGTTATTTTGTTTATGTTCATGTTGATATCATTAATGTTAATTGGAACATAGAGCTTAACTTGAGAACCACGTGCCACCACAAGGGTGGAATGGGACGCCCTTGGCTGACTAATTAGGAAAGCTAGTGGAAGACTACCTTACCCGAAAGGGGCAAGGGCAGTAGGGGAGAGGTCAGTGCGGGGAGGTCCCTGGTTGATTTTGCTGCGATGGCTATCAGCCAGGAACCCTTTACTGGATCTTCCCATAAACTGTAGCGGGTTTTCGGAAGCTAGTGGAACTTTGTAAAGGCCTCGTAGTGTTGCCCTGCCGTGCTTCCTAGGTAGAGGTATATGGGGAGTCGCGACCCCTTGGCAGATGGGTAACATGACTTGTGGGTAAAGGGTACAACCTCTGCAGAGTGTAAAACTGGTATACTAGCCGAGCTCACGGTCATGAGCGGCTCAGGACTCTCTGATGTTTAATTATGGAACTTAAATTCAATTTTGTCATTTGCATTGCATGGGTTTGTTATTAATTTTGTTCTATTACTTTACTTATGGTTTGGTGTTTACTTACACTTAGTAATTGCTAATAAAATTTTGACCAACTACTTAAAAGCAATGCTCAGCTTTAACCCCTGCCATTGATTAAGCCTTACACACCACATGAACTCACACCTTTGTGAGTTTATGTCCACTGGTTCCCCACAACTTGTTGAGCTATGATCATGTGTGAGCTCACTCTTGCTGTCTCACACCCCCCCCCCACAGGAGAAGATCAGGTGTTTCAGGAGGAGCCTCAAGGCGAGGAGTTTGACTTGATCTGGGTGGCGTTTCCCAGTCGACATTGGCGCCGACGATCCTTAGTTCGTTTTATCTTTATTATTTTATTTTGTAATAAGTCTTCCGCTATGTAATAAATACTCTGATGTTTCATGACATTTATCTCTATACACTCTGTTATTATATGTGTTGTCTTCTAGGCGCATGTATGAGATGCACCCGGCTTTGTTCCTTAAAACCGGGTGTTACACCGGCGGTGAGCAAGCTGTGCTGGCGGTCTGATCCCCAAACGTTACTGTACCATGGCGCTTGGTATTCAGTCCGTCTGACAGACAAGGTTTAGGCTCGATTTTCTTTGAAATTTGCATGTGAACTTCATTAAACCTCTGTACCAAAGTTGCAGAGCTACAAACCAGCTACAACTCGACTATAGGACTTGAACACATTTGAGTACTAAATCAAGGTTGAATTCGGGCTCAAAGTTGGCTCCATTACACTGAAGCTCTGAAATTCAGACTGAATCAGCCTGACCACCTATATTTAGGCTTGATTATTTCCAATTTTTCCTTAACAACAATGCTACCACTCTTAAGCAAAGTTGTTCTCCTATAATTGGTCTTCAACTTTGATGTGGTGACCTAGGGCAAAAACCCTATACTTTGTAAGTTACAAAGCCCCAAAGTTGAGCCAATTCTCTGATTTTCAGACTTAGAATAAAACTCAAATGAGGTCCATTTTGCATTTAAGTCCAAAACTTAGGGTTTGGCTTTCAAGTCCACATATTTGTGAACCAAAGGACTTAAGAAACCTATTTGACTTGGTTTTTGCACTTTAGCCCAAAAGTGGACTAATTTTGCACATAAGCCCCTAGGGTTTGGTTTTAGGGTTTTCCAGGGTTCCCATTAGGGTTTTTAGTATCCAAGGGGTATAAATGAGATTCAACTTTGTTCTTGGGGATATTTTATGACTCTTACCCTAAAGTTTTTAGATTTTCTCAGCTTAGGTTAAGTTTTACCCCTTTAATCCCTATTTAGGGTAAAGCTTCCTATCCAGGGTTCTTTTTGCAAAACATTAAAACAATACAACTTATTTGAAATTTTTGCCTAGTAAATGCACTCTAGGTGTATCAAACATATACAATGCCAATGTTATGATGTCATGCTCAAGTTTTAATTATAGTAACACCAGGGGTGTTACAATAGTTGCTAGAAAATTAGGGGCAAGATGCAAGGGAGACAAAACTTGCATTTGGGTCCCTAAGGATATTTGTGCTAACCTTGCAGGACCCAACATGAGTTGGGTACCTAAGACCCAAGCCTAAATTTGCCTTGCAGGTTTATGCATCCGGGGGTTCAAGCTGGATTATTGACAGCGGATGCACAAACCATATGACGGGGGAGAAGAAGATGTTCACCTCCTACGTCAAGAATAAAGATTCCCAAGATTCAATAATATTCGGTGATGGGAATCAAGGCAAGGTAAAAGGGTTAGGTAAAATTGCAATCTCAAATGAGCACTCTATCTCTAATGTGTTTTTAGTAGAGTCTCTTGGATATAATTTGCTATCTGTTAGTCAATTATGCAATATGGGATATAACTGTTTGTTTACAAATGTAGATGTGTCTGTCTTTAGAAGATGTGATGGTTCACTAGCTTTTAAGGGTGTACTAGACGGCAAGCTTTACTTAGTTGATTTTGCAAAAGAAGAGGCCGGTCTAGATGCATGCTTAATGGCTAAGACTTGCATGGGCTGGCTGTGGCATCGCCGCTTAGCACATGTGGGGATGAAGAACCTCCACAAGCTTCTAAAGGGAGAACACGTGATAGGTCTAACCAATGTTCATTTCGAAAAAGATAGACCTTGTGCAGCTTGTCAAGCAGGGAAACAGGTGGGAGGCTCTCATCACACCAAAAATGTGATGACAACATCAAGACCCCTGGAGCTGCTACATATGGACCTCTTCGGACCCGTCGCCTATCTGAGCATAGGAGGAAGTAAGTATGGTCTAGTTATCGTTGATGACTTTTCCCGCTTCACTTGGGTGTTCTTTTTGCAGGATAAGTCTGAAACCCAAGGGACCCTCAAGCGCTTCCTAAGGAGGGCTCAAAATGAGTTTGAGCTCAAGGTGAAGAAGATAAGGAGCGACAACGAGTCCGAATTCAAGAATCTTCAAGTAGAAGAGTTCCTTGAGGAGGAGGGGATCAAGCACGAGTTCTCCGCTCCCTACACACCTCAGCAAAATGGTGTGGTAGAGAGGAAGAACAGGACACTCATAGATATGGCGAGGACTATGCTTGGAGAGTTCAAGACCCCCGAGTGTTTTTGGTCGGAAGCCGTGAACACGGCTTGCCACGCCATCAACAGGGTCTACCTTCACCGCCTCCTCAAGAAGACCTCATACGAGCTGCTAACTGGTAACAAACCCAATGTGTCTTATTTTCGTGTATTTGGGAGCAAATGTTATATTCTTGTGAAGAAAGGTAGAACTTCTAAATTTGCTCCCAAAGCTGTAGAAGGGTTTTTGTTAGGTTATGATTCAAATACAAAGGCGTATAGGGTCTTCAACAAATCATCGGGTTTGGTTGAAGTCTCTAGCGACGTTGTATTTGATGAGACTAATGGCTCTCCAAGAGAGCAAGTTGTTGATCTTGATGATGTAGATGAAGAAGATGTTCCAACGGCCACGATACGCACCATGGCGATTGGAGATGTACGGCCTCAGGAACAACTGGAGCAAGATCAACCGTCTTCCTCAACTATGGTGCATCCCCCAACTCAAGATGACGAACAGATACCTCAAGTGGAGGCGCACGATCAAGGGGGAGCACAGGATGATCAAGTTGAAGAGGAAGAAGCACCTCAGGCACCTCCAACCCAAGTTCGAGCGACGATTCAAAGGGATCATCCCGTCGACAGATATTGGGTGATATTAGCAAGGGAGTAACTACTCGTTCAAGATTAGTTAATTTTTGTGAACATTACTCTTTTGTCTCTTCTATTGAGCCTTTCAGGGTAGAAGAGGCCTTGCTAGATCCGGACTGGGTGTTGGCCATGCAGGAGGAACTCAACAATTTCAAGCGCAATGAAGTTTGGACACTGGTGCCTCGCCCCAAGCAAAATGTTGTGGGAACCAAGTGGGTGTTCCGCAACAAACAGGACGAGCACGGGGTGGTGACAAGGAACAAGGCTCGACTTGTGGCAAAAGGTTATGCCCAAGTCGCAGGTTTGGACTTTGAGGAGACTTTTGCTCCTGTGGCTAGGCTAGAATCAATTCGTATCTTGCTAGCATATGCTGCTCATCATTCTTTCAGGTTGTACCAAATGGATGTGAAGAGCGCTTTCCTCAACGGGCCGATCAAGGAGGAGGTGTACGTGGAGCAACCCCCTGGCTTTGAGGATGAACGGTACCCCGACCACGTGTGTAAGCTCTCTAAGGCGCTCTATGGACTTAAGCAAGCCCCAAGAGCATGGTATGAATGCCTTAGAGACTTTTTAATTGCTAATGCTTTCAAGGTTGGGAAAGCCGATCCAACTCTTTTTACTAAGACTTGCGATGGTGATCTTTTTGTGTGCCAAATTTATGTCGACGACATAATATTTGGTTCTACTAACCAAAAGTCTTGTGAAGAGTTTAGCAGGGTGATGACGCAGAAATTCGAGATGTCGATGATGGGCGAGTTGACCTACTTCCTTGGGTTCCAAGTGAAGCAACTCAAGGACGGCACCTTCATCTCCCAAACGAAGTACACACAAGATTTGCTAAAGAGGTTTGGGATGAAGGACGCCAAGCCCGCAAAGACGCCGATGGGAACCGACGGACACACCGACCTCAACAAAGGAGGTAAGTCCGTTGATCAAAAAGCATACCGGTCCATGATAGGTTCTTTGCTTTATTTATGTGCTAGTAGACCGGATATTATGCTTAGCGTATGCATGTGTGCTAGATTTCAATCCGATCCGAAGGAGTGTCACTTAGTGGCTGTGAAGCGAATTCTTCGATATTTAGTCGCTACGCCTTGCTTCGGGATCTGGTATCCAAAGGGGTCTAACTTTGACTTGATTGGGTACTCAGATTCCGACTATGCTGGATGTAAGGTTGATAGGAAGAGTACATCGGGGACGTGCCAATTCTTAGGAAGGTCCCTGGTGTCATGGAACTCTAAGAAACAAACCTCCGTTGCCCTATCCACCGCTGAGGCCGAGTACGTTGCTACGGGACAGTGTTGTGCGCAACTACTTTGGATAAGGCAAACCCTCCGGGACTTTGGCTACAATCTGAGCAAAGTCCCACTCCTATGTGATAATGAGAGTGCTATCCGAATAGCGGAAAATCCTGTTGAGCACAGCCGCACAAAGCACATTGACATCCGGCATCACTTTTTGAGAGACCACCAGCAAAAGGGAGATATCGAAGTGTTTCATGTTAGCACCGAGAACCAGCTAGCCGATATTGAAAGGGAATTAGGCTTACACCTAGTCCCTAATTAATTTTGGTGGTTGAATTGCCCAACACAAATAATTGGACTAACTAGTTTGCTCCAGTATATAAGTTATACAGGTGCCAAAGGTTCACAGCAAGCCAATAAAAAGAACAAAGTTGGGTTCAAAATAGAGAGCTAAAGGCATCCCGAGAGGCTCCCTGGTCTGGCGCACCGGACTGTCCGGTGTGCCACCGGACAGTGTCCGGTGCACCAGGAGACTTCCCAATGAACTCCTCAGCCTCGGGAAATCCTTGGAGCCGACGTGCTAAAATTCACCGTACACCGGACAGTGTCCGGTGCTCCAAGTCGACGCGGCTCTGGAACTTGGCAGCCTCGGGAATTCACAACGGCTGCTCGGCTATAATTCACCGGACATGTCCGGTGTACACCGGACTGTCCGGTGTAACTGCGGGGCAACGGCTACTTCGGCGCCAACGGTCGACTCTGACAGTAAACAGTACACGCGGCAGAGTCAGAGCAGAGGATCAGAGAGGCACCGGACTGTCCGGTGTGCACCGGACTGTCCGGTGCCGCATGAGGACAAAGCCTCCAATGGTCGACCAGCTCCAACCCCAACGGCTATGATGACGTGGCTGGCGCACCGGACACTGTCCGGTGTACACCGGACTGTCCGGTGCACCCATCGCCAGCAAGCTTCTCCAACGGCTACAAATTTGGTTGGTGGCTATAAATACCACCCCAACCGGCCACTTCAAGGTGTGGGATCCCAAGCAACATTCCAAGTCATCTAGTTGACATACTCAAGCCCTCCCAACCACATATATACATTGATCCATCCTATACACAAGATTTAGACCACTACAACCAACACAAGTGCCACAAAAGAGAGAGCAACCAAAAGAGAGCTACTCATTTGAGTTTAGCACTAGTGCCTTGTGAGATTCATCGAGAGATAGTGTGTGCTTCATCTTTGTGTTCATTTGCGCGTGGAGTTTTGACTCCCATTGAACTTCCTCCAAAGTTTTGGAGGCTTGTAAAAGCTAGCAAGAGACACCAAAGTGTGTGGTGGTCCTTGCGGGATCGAGAGTGATCCTTGAGAAGAAGAAGAGCTCACCGATCCTTGTGTGATCGGGGGAGAGAGGGAAAGGGTTGAAAAAGACCCGTCCTTAAGTGGACTCCTCAACGGGGACTAGGCCTTCGAGGGCCGAACCTCGGTAAAACAAATCACCCTTGTCCATTGTGTTTATTGCTTGTGATTTGTTTATTTTCCCTAGCCATAAGTTTTCTTGCTCCATTATTTGCTAATATCATTTGGTGTTGCTTCAAGTTAAATTCCCATTTAGTGAAGCAACACGTTGCAAGAAAGAACTTGTCCTAGTGCTCTTCTCATCTAAGGCTTCTTGCGTTGTTCTATAACTTATTAGTTGTATTGATTTATCACTCCCGCATTATTTAGCTATTCTCTCTTCAAGCAAGAACTTAGTTTATATACTCCTATATTTGTATATCTTGTTCTAACCACTAATCAAGGGATCTAGTTGGGGGATAAAGTTTTAATTTTCAGGTTTCGCCTATTCACCCCCCCTCTAGGCGACTTTCAATTGGTATCAGAGCTAGGCACTTCATCTTGAGTCTAACAACTCGAAGTGATGGCTCGTAAAAGATCCCAAAAGAACAAGAAGACTCCTCCATCGAACGTAACTCAAAAAGAGGTAACTCTTGAAATATTATTTGATGATTGTTCCAATTGTGACTCATGGTCTACTAGTGTGATAAATGCTTTTAGAACCATAGATCCTCGATTAGAACAAATTATAGACAAGAGTATTTTTCCCTCTAATTTCAATGGAAAAATTAATTCCGAGGAGGATCAAAGATGTTATCGCTTAAACTATCTAGCTTTTGACATCTTAACTAATTCTCTTAGCAAAAAAGATTATCATGCCTTCATATCAAACTATGACGAATCCGTCCATGATGCGCATGATATTTGGACTAGAATTAGAAGCAAATTTGATGAGTCCAAACATGATAGTTCATTTTGTGTCTCTACTTCCTTTGGTATTTGTGATACTAACCCTTGCAAGGAAGAAGAAGAGAATGAACGATGGAGACCAAACGATGAATCCACCTCTCCAAAAGGTTTGTCTTCCCATTTCGATTCCCACATGTGTTGTGTGGCTAATGCAAATGATAGCGGAAGGACAAATGAGGATGATGAGGAAGAAAGAAGCTTCTTGCATCTCTACGCTCGCCTAAGCCAAGAAGATAAGGCGGTCATGCTCAAACTTCTAGAAAGAGCGAGAGAGCAAAGCGAAGCTCGTCAAAGGCTAGAAGATGTTCTCTCCATGAAAATGCTACACTTTGACGAGTTGACTAAAGAACATGAGGAGCTAAAGTGCTCTCATGTTGATTTGGTCCAAAGGTATGAAACTGTTGCAATTGAGCAAGATAACGCTTTACATTGTATCGCTCAATTAGTAAATAGGAATACCTTGCTTAAGGACCAAGTAGAAAAGCTAAAAGTTGAAAATCTAGCTTTTCAAGAAAAATTTGATATGCTTCTATGTTCTCATGAAAATCTTATGGATGATCATATCATATTAAACATTGCTCATGAGGTTGTGATAGAAAACTTAAAATCCCAACAACCTCACTCGTGCACATGTATTCAAATTGATACTATATTACCATGTGCTAATGCTTGTTGTTTGTCGACAAGCAAATCTTCCTTTGAGCTAGAATTTGCAGGAACAAATGATGATTCATATCAAAAGCTCAAAGAAGAAAATGAGAGGCTAAAGAAGAGCTTGACACAACTAAAAGGGAAATGCATTGCCCAACCTTCTCAAGATAACCGTGATCACATGATGAAGAAGCTTGAGACGGGAACAACCGTGGCATGCACTACATCCCTTGAAGAAAATGTCAAGGATTTGAGGATTGCCAAGAGGAAGAAACAAAAGATGAAATTCAACACCTCCTCCAAAAGCCTCAACCACGCCTCCACAAAAGGTAACATCCAAGGTAATGATCAAGCCACACTTCACATTAAGAGGTGTAGTGAATGCTTTGAAGAGGGGCACTTGATTAGGTCATGTCCCTACATTAAAAATGGCTTGATTATTAACAAGGATGATAGACTTTGTTTTAAATGCTCCAAGAAGGGACACTTTCTTAGATCTTGTCCCCATTTAAAACAAAAAGGCATAGGGTTAGAAAAGAAAGTCTTTACTAACCATGTAGCAAGCAACAAACAAGGAAAGAAGAAAGCTTCAAAACTTGAAAAACGCCTTTGCTACACATGCCGTAAGAAGGGACATAAATGCAGGGATTGTCCCATTGGTAACAATCCTACTCCTAACTTTTCAATTAATTCTCATGTAACTAGGCAACCCAAAATTGCAACTTGTGCTAGAAAGGTAATGAGTTTACCTAGTGCTAACACAAAGGACTCTTGGGTTCCTAGATCCTTGTTGACTAACCGTGATGGACCCATCAAGCGATGGGTACCAAAATATGCTTGACAAGCTTTGCAGGAGAAAGAGATGATATGAAGCCTTGAGGTGCTTGAGAGAGTCCATTCAATTCTTATCAACTCAAGCTATCAATCTTCAATGATCTATATCCGTGATTGACTCAAGGTTATTTTTCAAATTACTATGTCTTAAACTCATATCATCTCGAGGAAGGTATTGATGTTGTAGGAAATAAAGAGTTATCATGTGCCAAAAATCAAGGTCTACAACATGGAGGAAAGTCAAAGGATGGTAACTTCTATGCTTTTAAATGCAAGTATTTTAAACTATCATTTCTTATGTGTTTTGTGTAGTCACATAGAAATATATATAAGACTTCAAATATCTTTAAATTTTACTTACCATTCTTTGAAGAATTTCCTCTCATATGGTAGATTGCACATTCATCATTTCCATACTATGGCAATCTACATGCTCTAATTTGTTGCAAGTATATCATGGCATGTTCTTCCCCTAATTATCTATTTATTGCCGTGATTCTAGATATAGAGAGATATTTCATGTTCTTAAAAGAATAAGGTGTCATGTAAAGAATTCAAATCCTTAAGACCTTGTAAAAGGAAAACTCTCTCTATAACTAGAATAGTGAGACTAATGATTTTTATCTAAGTAACCTAAGTAGTCTCACTTGTAGAGAATAAGTTTCTCTTTGGAAGCATGTAATCTAACATGGAAAGAAAAATCAATCCAAATGTTTTATGATGTATTTTTACTTGCTCAAATTGGATATGATTATTTTACATTTATCGCTTTCCAAATCATGAATTAGATTTATTCCTATAATCTCAAAGGGTTATTTATGCTTGTTTTATGAGTTAAAATTGAGCATAACATCATCTATGGATAATCTAGTTCATACTATGGAGTATCCATGTTTTGGTAATCTAGCTTCTCATTCCTTATCAAAATGATTACAAAAATAGAAACTGGTGCTTGTGTTGCTACTAACATTTCTCTTGAGTTCAATTATGAAAATCTACAAGAGAGAAAGTGCACAAGCCTCATGGGTTGATCTTCACCCAAAGGAAGAAAGGTAAAAGCAAAGGTATGGGAACTCATCTTCTTAAGTTTGATTCCCATCTCAATGGGTATTTAATCTAAATTATCATATTCTACCTTGTGAGGAATAGATTCTTTATTGGACCGAAATTAACTAAGTGTGCATTCAATATCATTTTCATAAATGCGCTTGTCCATTAGAATCTAATTCATGCCTTTGCTATATCCATTCTCATATTGATGCGCTTCTAAGTCATGATAATAAATTCAATATGAAAAAGTAAAATTCCTTTGATTGATCAAAAATGATTAAAAAGGTGCTCATTCCTCTTTTCTGTTAATGTGCACTAACGTTAAGGAATTTACTTCATGTCTATGTGACTCATGGATGATGAATTATGCTTATTTCCTATCTAATGTAATCATCCTTCACCATATACTCCCTTGCGCTATTAACATGTCTCTTGAGTATTTTCAATAAGTTTGGAAGGAAAAAGAGACAAATACAAAGGAGGACACTCAAATGAAAAAGAAAGAACATCAAGGACAACAACACCTACTTGGACAATAAGGTCTTCACAACAATCAATGGTGTGGTTGTAAGCATTTTAAATCCTTTTTCATTATTACCAGGCTTAAGTTGTTTATTGCAAAATTTATAAGCCTTGATCAAAATGTATAATGCTTCTCCCTTTATGTCCTTAAAAGTGAATGCATCGTAATCAATTCTTTCAATTACTTGATGCATATCTTTAGGGGGAGTTCATTCTTATATTTTGATTATGTTGAGACTATTGCTTTATCTTAATAATTTCATATAGTCTCTTGCATGAGAATAATGTTTCTCATATAGTATGCTACTACACATCAATCCAACTTGTTAAAAATAATGTCGCTTTTATCAAGGATTGTTGCTTTCATTTCTAAAGTAGCATGCGTATTGGATTCTCCTATTTTTAAGCTTGATTGAAAATCTAATGCCTATGTTGTTCTCTTGATCGCATATTAGTTGATCATTGGACAACTTCAATTATCACTTATGCTTCTTAGTGCCTCATGAAATTTCAATTTGATTTCAATTGGTAACTTTAATTGATATCTATCTTGATATGCACTAAGGAAAAAGGAGAATTCATGATTCATTTATGCAACTTGTGATCCATTTGATATATGCTAACAATAACTTAAAAAAAGATCACTAGTTGTAGAACTCTCTTGTGCAAAATATTTCCATATATTGTCATTAAGTATAGGTCTTAAGCATTTAAGACTAAGGACAAAGCACAATGAAGAGAGCGTCCCTATGTAAAGGTACAAAAAGGTAAAACTATCTTCTTTCATTTAAACTTGTACCTAAATCTTCCTTTTCTATACTCTCTTTACATATCTTGTACGAAAGGAAGAGAAAGCATGTCCTTTGCACTTTTTCCCTGCTTCATATCTAGTTTAACCTCTCAAACACTTCATTCTTGCATTTATGCATCTTTGTTAAAACTAGATGAAGTACTTTTATTGTCAAAGAGCTTAAAGCTTAACCTTGTAACAAGGATAAGCTGCCTTTGTTTCAAAGGTGGATGGTCCTTAAGTCTCTTTGAAATCCTTAAGGGAAAATGCTTAAAATGTTTGTAACATGCTTTCAGTAGTGCATAAACTGTCATGAGCATCACACTTATCCTATGACACAATGCACTTCACATTCTCTATGGTATAGATATGTTCTCATTAACCTCATTATGTGCAATTGGCATTTCAAGGCCAAAATATGTATTCCTCTCAAGGCACATATTTAGGGGGAGCAATCTATATCATATAGAACTATGATCATGCTTAACTTAATATATCTTTTTGATCATATCTCTTTATGTCTACGACTAATGTGCTTTCAAGTGATTTCTATGATTAAGTCGTAGATTGAAAGGGAAATGGAGTCTTCGGCGAGGACAAGGCTTCCACTCAACTCTATCGGTATTATCTATCCTTCGCCATCACTCCACAATGCCTCTCCATCTTTGGTATAATCTTCACGCATATGTTTTCTTTGCCAAAGGGGAGAAAGTAGATAGAAAGAGGGCCTATATTTCATTCTAATTATCCATTTTTGGCGATTCATGCCAAAGGGGGAGAAAGTATTGGCCCAAAGCAAAAGGACCGCACCACCACCCCAAAGCAAAAGGACCGCACCACCACCCTAATTTTAAAAATTAATGGTTTTCAATTGGAAAATTTCAAATTGGTATCTCTTTGTGTTCTAAAGGGGGAGCAAGTAGTATTTTTAAAAAACTTGATATCTTAAAACCCTCTTGAACACTAAGAGGAGAATTTATTTGAGGGGGAGTTTTGTTTAGTCAAAGGAAAAGCATTTGAAACAAGGGGAGAAAATTTCAAACTTGAAAATGCTTTGAAAAATCTTATTTATTTACCTTTGACTATCTTGCAAAAGGACTTTGAAAAGAATTTACAAAAGAGTTTGCAAAAACAAAACTTGTGGTGCAAGCGTGGTCCAAAATGTTAAAAATAAAGAAACAATCCATGCACATCTAGTAAGTAACTTTTATTGGCTCAATTCCAAGCAACCTTTGCACTTACATTATGCAAACTAGTTCAATTATGCACTTCTATATTTGCTTTGGTTTGTGTTGGCATCAATCACCAAAAAGGGGGAGATTGAAAGGGAATTAGGCTTACACCTAGTCCCTAATTAATTTTGGTGGTTGAATTGCCCAACACAAATAATTGGACTAACTAGTTTGCTCCAGTATATAAGTTATACAGGTGCCAAAGGTTCACAGCAAGCCAATAAAAAGAACAAAGTTGGGTTCAAAATAGAGAGCTAAAGGCATCCCGAGAGGCTCCCTGGTCTGGCGCACCGGACTGTCCGGTGTGCCACCGGACAGTGTCCGGTGCACCAGGAGACTTCCCAATGAACTCCTCAGCCTCGGGAAATCCTTGGAGCCGGCGTGCTAAAATTCACCGGACTGTCCGGTGTACACCGGACAGTGTCCGGTGCTCCAAGTCGACGCGGCTCTGGAACTTGGCAGCCTCGGGAATTCACAACGGCTGCTCGGCTATAATTCACCGGACATGTCCGGTGTACACCGGACTGTCCGGTGTAACTGCGGGGCAACGGCTACTTCGGCGCCAACGGTCGACTCTGACAGTAAACAGTACACGCGACAGAGTCAGAGCAGAGGATCAGAGAGGCACCGGACTGTCCGGTGTGCACCGGACTGTCCGGTGCCGCATGAGGACAAAGCCTCCAACGGTCGACCAGCTCCAACCCCAACGGCTATGATGACGTGGCTGGCGCACCGGACTGTCCGGTGCACCCATCGCCAGCAAGCTTCTCCAACGGCTACAAATTTGGTTGGTGGCTATAAATACCACCCCAACCGGCCACTTCAAGGTGTGGGAGCCCAAGCAACATTCCAAGTCATCTAGTTGACATACTCAAGCCCTCCCAACCACATATATTCATTGATCCATCCTATACACAAGATTTAGACCACTACAACCAACACAAGTGCCACAAAAGAGAGAGCAACCAAAAGAGAGCTACTCATTTGAGTTTAGCACTAGTGCCTTGTGAGATTCATCGAGAGATAGTGTGTGCTTCATCTTTGTGTTCATTTGCGCGTGGACTTTTGACTCCCATTGAACTTCCTCCAAAGTTTTGGAGGCTTGTAAAAGCTAGCAAGAGACACCAAAGTGTGTGGTGGTCCTTGCGGGATCGAGAGTGATCCTTGAGAAGAAGAAGAGCTCGCCGATCCTTGTGTGATCGGGGGAGAGAGGGAAAGGGTTGAAAAAGACCCGTCCTTAAGTGGACTCCTCAACGGGGACTAGGCCTTCGAGGGCCGAACCTCGGTAAAACAAATCACCCTTGTCCATTGTGTTTATTGCTTATGATTTGTTTATTTTCCCTAGCCATAAGTTTTCTTGCTCCATTATTTGCTAATATCATTTGGTGTTGCTTCAAGTTAAATTCCCATTTAGTGAAGCAACACGTTGCAAGAAAGAACTTGTCCTAGTGCTCTTCTCATCTAAGGCTTCTTGCGTTGTTCTATAACTTATTAGTTGTATTGATTTATCACTCCCGCATTATTTAGCTATTCTCTCTTCAAGCAAGAACTTAGTTTATATACTCCTATATTTGTATATCTTGTTCTAACCACTAATCAAGGGATCTAGTTGGGGGATAAAGTTTTAATTTTCAGGTTTCGCCTATTCACCCCCCCCTCTAGGCGACTTTCAGATATCTTTACCAAGCCTCTAGATGAGAAGACCTTTTGCAGGCTGCGTAGTGAGCTCAATATCTTAGATTCGCGGAACTTGGATTGAAATGTAGCATACATGTGTTTATGCCTTTGATCATGTTCATTCTGCATTTTGTTGCTTATTGTGGTGCTCAAGTTGTACAAACACTCCCTGGACCTCACAAGTCCTGTTTGCAAGTAATGCACATATTTAGGGGGAGCTGTGCTACAACTTGACCCTTTGAGACTAACCATGTACTTGAGTTTCGTTGTTTTAGTCTCCAAGGAAAATTGAAAGGGAAAAGGTGGACTTGGACCATGCAAGACTTCCACTGCACTCCGATGAAAAGAGTAACTTTTCCAAGTTCATCTTCATACTCTTATTGCCTTTGTGTTCTTATTTGAAGATTTTGGTGAGGCAATGGGGTTAAAGGGCCAAGATTGATCCCGTTTTGGTGCTTAATGCCAAAGGGGGAGAAAATAAAGGCTAAAGCAATAAATGGATCAGCTACCACTTGAGAAATTTTGAAATAGTAGATTAGAGCTTTTGGTTTGTCAAAACTCTTTTATTGTCTCTTATGTCAAAAGTTGGCCTCTTGTGGGGAGAAGTGTTGATTATGGGAAAAAGGGGGAGTTTTTGAAATCCTTGATCAAATTTCTTTGGAAAACCTCTCTTTATGTCTCTACAAGTGGTCTTGACTTAGAGATAGGAATTTGAGTTTGATTTGCAAAAACAAACCAAGTGGTGGCATAGAGTGATCCATATATGTCAAAATTGAATCAAAACAATTTTGATTTCTTATTTGATTTGATTTTGTACTTGCTCTACTTGCTTTATGTTGTGTTGGCATAAATCACCAAAAAGAGGGAGATTGAAAGGGAAATGTGCCCTTGGGCCATTTCTAAGTGTTTTGGTGATTTAGTGCCCAACACAGGTGCCTAATTGTAAAATGGTGGACAAAGTACAAATCAAGGATAAAGGTATGTTTCTCAAACTTAGTACATTGTTTTATGGACTAATGTATTGTGTCTAAGTGCTGGAAACAGAAAAAATCGAGTTGGAGAAGAGATGGCTCGAGCAGCCAAAGTCTGCCCAGTCTGGGTGCACCGGACTGTCCGGTGGTGCACCGGATAGTGTCCGGTGCGCCAGGCTGGCTTGGGCAAAGTGGCTGCTCTCGGGACTTCGACGGCGGTGTACGGCTAAAATTCACCGGACTGTCCGGTGTGCACCGGACTGTCCGGTGGGCCGCTCACAGGCGAACTCGTCACTCTCGGGAAACCATCAACGGCGTACGGCTAAAAATCACCGGACTGTCCGGTGTGCACCGGACTGTCCGGTGAGCCAACGGTCGGCCGGGCCAACGGTCGGCCGCGCAATCTGCGCGGGACACGTGGCCGAGCCAACGGCTAGAAGATGGCACCGGACTGTCCGGTGTGCACCGGACATGTCAAGTGCACCAACGGCTCCCAGGCTGCCAACGGTCGACTGCGCTGTTTATGGAAAGAAATCGGGCACCGGACATGTCCGGTGCGCCAGACGACAGAAGGCAAGAATTGCCTTCCCAGATTGCTCCCAACGGCTCCTAGATGCCTTGGGGCTATAAAAGGGACCCCTAGGCGCATGGAGGAGGACACCAAGCATCCTTTGAGCATCATTGATCACTCACACCTCATTCTTACGCACTTGTTCGACATTTTAGTGATTTGAGCTCCGTTCTAGTGTGCTAGTCTCTTGAGCTCAAGTCTGGGTTTTGCGTGTGCGTATTCGCTGTGATCTTTGTGTCGTGTGTGTTGCTAATCTCTCCCTTGCTCTGTGATTCTTCGTGAACATCTTGTGTAAGGGCGAGAGGCTCCAAGCTGTGGAGATTCCTCGCAAACGGGATTAAGAGAAGCAAAGCAACACCGTGGTATTCAAGTTGGTCTTTGGACCGCTTGAGAGGGGTTGATTGCAACCCTCGTCCGTTGGGACGCCACAACGTGGAGTAGGCAAGCGTTGGTCTTGGCCGAACCACAGGATAACCACTGTGCCATCTCTGTGATTGATATCTCTTGGTTATTGTGTTGTGTTGAGATCCTTCTCTAGCCACTTGGCAAATTACTGTGCTAACAAGTAACCAAGTTTTGTGGCTTAAGTTTTTGAAGTGTTACAGGATCACCTATTCACCCCCCCTCTAGGTGCTCTCAACCTTCAGTAGTAGATATCTGGACCTCGCTTGACTTTTTTACCACCAGATCGTGCTTCTTATCTTTAGTCGAGGGGATCGAAAGTACCTCACCCACTTTAGCTTGGAAGTCAGTCTGCATTTCCTCCATATCTTTAGCAAATTCTTCTAACTCTTGAGAACTCAACAGATCATCTTCATTGGGATCAAACTCAACATTCTCATCACTAAGATCTTCCAATCTCAGACCATCATCTGTTTTGTCCTTAGAACTATCTATGAAAACTTCAGTTTTTTTAAAGGAATCTTTGCCTTGGGAAGAGGACTCACCCACCTTAAACTTAGGCACTTGGTCTTCATCACCACCAACTTCATCGTCATTTCTAGGTTTTTTCCCAGATTTGTCGAACATCGGATCATTAATCCCATGGATATCAACAAAAGCTCTTTTACCCAAATTAATTGTCTCATCGTTCCATCCTTCATCACTGATAGATTCAATTCTAAAGTAAATGTCATATAAAAAAGGTTTCACAGCTACTTCAACAACTGGCGGGATCATAGCAACACTCTTAATGTGGACTTTAAATCTCACAATATCTTCAGAATCCAAAGACATAAGATCAACTTTCTCAACAGCACCAATCATGGAACCAATTTCACAAATTGATTGGTAATTTTGTAATTCTTCAGGGACATTCTCAGCAACTATCCAGGTCGTATGCAACCTAGATTTAGGTTTGGCACGAGAGCTCCACGGAACAACTGCAATTTTAGCACCAGACATCTTCATCTTTAGTTCAGGAAAACTCATCATCTCATCAAGCCGTTCTTGAGAGGGAAATTGCATTAAAAATCCAGAGTGGCATTTGGTAGCTTTCCATGTTTTACCCCAAGGAAAATGGAAACCAAAGTCCTTCGCCAGATCCTCAGCAGACACCAGACCCTCAATTACTTTAACCAATCCAATGAAAACCCTCTTTGGTTTTTTGGAAATAGGTTTAGCGAAGTGAGAGAGATAAAAACCCAGACCATCAGCTGCCATACCTACTATGGGCATATTAGGTTTACTTTGCTTTGGTAACACACATCTAGCAGTAACATGAGTATCCTTACGACAAATATCACACCATAAAGCATTGAAACAATTTCTAGCATGATGCCCTTCAACTCCACATTTTTGGCAAAAAGCGGGACGAGCAAGATCAATTTCTTTCTTCAAAGAAGTAGGAGACGGGATGGGATTACCAGATTGAGTGCCATCACCCAAGGAAGAAGACATCAATCCCTCTTGTGGATCAGCTTTTCCCATCTGCGGTTTCAATCTCCAGCTAAGATTGCGATTCCGATTCCAAGATTGGGATCCTTGGGCAGAATCTTTCTGTCCCCATCGATCCCAGGAGGGATTGGGGATGTTCTTGTTTTTCGGATCCATCTCGCCAAGATTCTTGCTATTGCGAACAAAACCCGACCCCAACCGAGGCCACTCTTCTTCAGGCACCGGGGGGCGAAAGGAGGTTACGCACCAACCTCCATGGAAATCCGATCTAGAGGAGACAGGGAGCGACCAAAGACGCGAGAGGAAAGCGACGCAGTGAGGGAAAGAATACGAACCCACAAAGTCGGGAGCAAACCCTAACCTGGACTGGGAGGGCGAAGCTTCAGAGGTCGCGGCGAGGAGAAGAATCCGCGATGCCTGGGTTAGGGTTGGAGCGAGCGGCGAAATGCCCTGACTCCATCCAGTCCAGGAAACCGAAGAGGCAAAAGGAGCGGGCGAGCGGCATCCTTGGGCCGCAATGGCAACAGTAGACGATAGCCCACCGAGTCCACTACGCACACCACCGGGACCATGCGCGACAGGAGCAGGGGCACACGGAGAAGAAGTCGCCTCGGCCCAGGGTGCTTTTCGCCTTTTTTTTCGCCATCGTCCCTCTCCTCCTCTCCTCCGAATCCACTCAAACTCAATCATATGATGAATAAACCTTGCCCTTCACTCAATTGCTTTCACATCATTTCTTAGACACTGACAGGCTATTCGGCCGATCGGCGAAGCCCAGAGGTGCAGCGGATAAGATCTTCTTGTCCCAACGAACTCCGTGGCAGCCGCAGCAGCACAACACAACACACTGACACCGCCCGGTGTCGAGAGACTCGAGACAGATAGAAACGCGCGTTCCAGGTCCTTTGGATCGTCGTCCTGCATCGCCATCGGCGTCCATGTCCTCACGTGGCGCCCTGGGCTGCGCGTCGAAAGTGGCCGGCCACTCCTCACGAGCGGCAACCATGCGGCGGGCGCATTCTGCGTGACGTGGAACCTCGGCTCCGTTTGGCAACTACGACTACAAACGTCAACTGTCAAAGGAAGAATTGATTCTGATTCTTTGCTTCTCTACCGAACATCCTAATTCTGACGGCTGTCCAAAGTGTAACTGTTGGGGGGGCCTTCTTCCGTAAACTCGAAGGAAACGAGTCCCGGTCGATGATACAAGATCGATGTTCATCTCACGACGTCCCAAACTCTCTTTTGAAGATTTCGAAAATCGACAGCACGAAGTTTAAGTGACCATATACGTTCGCGCGCTATTTATTTACCATCTGACATAAAGAAAGAAAGAAAAAAAAACAACTCTTGCCATTACTTTGTTCCTTTATTAAAATAAAACTGTGCGCAGTGATAGCAACAGTTCTCAGTATGGATGTACAGTTAATCTATTGTCAGGACAGTAAAGCATCTACATCAACCTTGCCTCTCGAAATTCCCAAAGGGCACCAGCAGGGAGCGCGCAGCCATCACAATCGCAGCACGTTTCACAACAGTGCGCTTATTTTTGGTGTAAGTAATTCAAACAGCTGTAGCTGCGAGCTTTCAGAGAGGATGCCAACACAAACAACACGTCTGTTTGCAAGGTCCTCGTTTTCTGAACATTCTGGCCCCTCATGAAAATGCCCAGCCTGCATGTGTTAGCTACACTAGTAGATATATAATTCAGAAACACTGTTGATGAATGTTAGGATAATTGATATTTCAGTCTGTGCAATGCGATATAACTATGTCCAGCTACATGTCCAGTTCAAATGCAGGGTCACCCAAAATAGCTTTTTCTGAAAGAAAGTCACAGCCAATGGTGCAAGCTTGATATCTATCACGGGAAATTTGGAGGAGCTGCAGATCTGGAAAAATCTAAACTCACGCAGTAAAAATGTAACCGTAAGATCCAACGCTACAGTCTTCTAGCTCTAACTTTTTACCCAAAAGAATAAAAAAAGATATGTGTGATCTAATTAGACTTCACAGTATGGGTATATTGTTGTTCTATTGTCTCAACTGTAATAAGGACTGCAACAGCGGTTCGCCCATAGAGTCCTCAGTCAATTCCCAAAAAAAAAGGCCAAGCAAAGTGTAGATTCTGATCCAAAATTGCGGCCCCGTTATTTGACGCGCGCGCGTCAGTTCAGATAGATAATATTCACTTTCCAGCTGCGCTGATGATGTGTTGTTCTTCAGTATGTATGTGCAACCTGGTACAACCATGCCATGTGCTTTATTCAGGAAACAGTCTCAGCAAACCATCCATTGTGTCTCTGTCGTCAAAACTACTGTACATGTTCAGAAGCGACTGGATCACGGATCTGGACAGCAGCAGGCCCTTTTTAACAACGCACGCATGGATTGCCTTCCCGTAATCTACAGAAGCTGCCGTTTTAACAGCAAGGATCGCTGATGAATAGATTGTGGGACTGGGCGCTGACTCCACTTCCTGCATCTTGCAGCATATGCTTGTTACCTCCTGGCGCATGCCATTTTGGGACAGGGCACTTATCAACAAGCTCCAGGTCCGCAGGTTGGGCCGTGTTTTCGTCAGAAGCATCTCGCTGAACATATCTACAGCGTCTTCGAGTTGGCCCTTCTGTATAAAAGCAGAGATTACCGAATCCCAACACGTTGCATTTGAGGACATGCCTTGAAGCTGCGTCTGATTCAGAAGATTCCGAGCCTCAGAGTTCATGCCACAGTCGACGTAAGCAGAAACCAATGCTTTCCAGACGACTGGATTTCTCGAACTCGTGGCATTGAACACTCGACGCGCTTGTTCGATCCTCCCAGTACTCGCGTACAAGTCTATCAGGCCAGCAGCAACCGTCTTATCTGAATCAAGACCGTTTCTGACCGCATAACCATGAGCAGCTATACCCAGCAACGTAATGCAGGACTTTACACAAGCCATGATAATGGACGCCAGCGTCACGCAGTCGAACTTGAGGTCAGCCTCCAGCATTCTTCGGCAAGTGTGTAACGCCTTGTCGATCTGCCCGTCCTGAAAATACCCAGCAATCATCAAGTTCCAAGCCACAGCATCTCTCTCTTCCATCTGCTCAAACACTGCCTCGGCAGCCTCCACCAAGCCAACCTTACAGTAGAAGTGTATCATGGAGCTCCCCAAAATCACGTCCATCTCCAGCCCGCTCGAAACTGCCACTGCGTGGCCCTGCCTTCCCCCGTCAGTAGCATCGAGACCCGCTGATGCGGAAAGAAAGCTCACGATGCTCACCCTCGTCGGCAGCACGCCCTCGACCCTCATCTCGTAAAACAGATCCACGGCTTCGTCGATCCTTCCGTTGTGTATGTACGCCATGAGCATCGTGTTCCAGCTGACCACGGTCCGCTCAGGCATTGCGTCGAAGACCGCCCTCGCGTCCTCCACCTCCCCGCACTTGCCGTACAAGTCCACGAGGCTGCTCATGACGTAGACGCACTCAGCCACGCCCGCCTTGCACGCGTGCCCGTGCACCGCCCTCCCGGTGCCAGCCAGGCCGAGCCCCGCGCACGCCTTGATCACGGTGGGGACGACGAAGTTGTCCGCGGGGACGCCGGCCTCGAGCATGGCGACGAACCCCGCCAGCGCCCTGCCGTGCAGCCCCGCGCGGCTCCAGAGCCCGATGACGGCGGCCCACGCGAAGGCGTTCCTGTCCCTCTCCGGGAGCGCGCCGAACGCGCGTTCCGCGTCGTCGAGCGCGCCGCAGCGCGCGTAGCAGACGGCGAGCTTGGTACCGACGTACGCGTTCCGGCAGTAGTACGGCCCGCGCTTGACGAGCGCCGCGTGCACCTGGCGGCCCGCGCGGAGGGACCCGGCCGTCACGCAGCACTGGAGGAGCGACGTGTACACCTCCGGACCCACCGCAACGCCCGCGGCGGGGGAGGACTGCCGCTCGGCGCGGGCGACCAGTGCGAACGCGTCGCGGAGGCTGCCCTCGTTGGCTTGCTGCGAGAAGGAGGCGAGCGTGGCGTGCAAAGAGGCCTCGGGCCTCGGCGCGTCGTGCGGTTTGGAATGCTGGGGAGTGATCATGGTGGCGGGAAGGGGGAGTGGAAGAGGCGCCATGGAGGCGGCGGGCGGGGGCGCGGGGCGGAGCATGCGACGCGAAGGGAGAGGGATAAGACGGTAAGGGCCGTGAGGTGGCGGTTTCACGGGCTATTGGGCCCAAAAAGTAACATGTTGCTTTTCCCTTTTTTTTAAAAAAAAAAGGAAACTTGCTGCCATCAAACAGAAAATAGAGTTGGAGGATGAAACAATGACCCTAATCAGGGTTGGGACCCGTATATATATCAATAGATGTTGAGCCTGACTTACAGTAATTACAAGTAGCTAACCCCAAAACCCCAGACAGGTACTCTAACACCTCCTCGTAGTCACAACTCTATCTTGTACAGATATTGAGACTGGATCAAAAATCGGTGAATACACTCGACGATAACCCCTTGGTGAAAAGATATCGGCGAACTGCAGCATAGTGGAGACGCTGAGAACTCGATTGTCACCGGCAGTGACACGCTCGCGAACGAAGTGCAGGTCGATCTCCACGTGCTTCGTGCGCTGATGTTGCACGGGACTAGTGGAGAGGTAGACTGCGCTGACGTTGTCGCAGTAGACGAGGGTGGCGTGTTGAAGGGGGCTGTGGAGCTCCTGGTGAAGCTGGCGCGGATAGGAGACCTCTGCCACGTCGTTGACCACAGCGCGATACTCGGCCTCTGCGCTGGAGCGAGAGACGACGGGCCACCGCTTGGCGGCCTAGGAGACAAGGTTGGCACCCCGGAACACGACATAACTGGAAGTGGACCGGCGTGTGTTGGGATAGCCAGCCCAGTCAGCGTCGGTGTAGACGAACTCCAACATCGGGGAGGATCGAAGTAGAAGGTCGTAGGGAGCCGTGGAGGTGGCGCATGATCCGCTTGAGAGCGATGGGATGGGGCTCCCGCGGGGTGTGCATATACAGGCACACCTACTAGACGACATAGGCGATGTCGGGCCTGGAGGTCAGGTACTGGAGCACGTCGGTCAGGCTCCGGTAGGATGTCGCGTCGGCGACCGGGGGGCGTCGTCCTTAGAGAGCTTCGCCTGAGTGTCGACAAGCATGGAGCAAAGCTTGCAGTTGGACATGCTAGCCTACTTCAGGATGTCAATGGCATACTGGCGCTAGTGGAGGAAGAGACCTAGAGGCCGAGGAAGTGGTGAAGGGGCCCAAGTCCTTCATCACGAACTCCTGCTGAAGGGCGACAATCGTGTGCTATAGAAGGTCGGTGGTGGATGCCGTGAGCACAATGTCATCGACGTTGAGCAGGAGGTAGATGGTGTTGTCCCCGCGCCGATAGATGAACGGGAACATGTTCCACTTGGCCTCGACGAAGTCGATGGAGGCCAAGTAGGAGACGAAGTGACTATACCATGCCCACGACACTTGCTTGAGGCCGTATAGGGAGCGGTTCAGCCAGCAGACCAGATCCAGATGAGCGGCATCGATGAAGCCAGTGGGGTGGCTACAGTAGACAGTCTTCGTCAGAGTGTCGTGGAGGAAGGCATTCTGGATGTCGAGCTGATGGATCGTCCAGTCCTGGGAGAGGGTGAGGGAGAGGACGACTTAAACGGTGGTGAACTTGATGATAGGGTTGAAGATCTCGTCGTAGTCCACTCCGAGGTGCTGGGTGAAGCCACGAAGGACCCAACATGCCTTGTAGCGGCCGAGGGAGCCGTCCGAGGTCAGCTCGTGGCAAAAGAGCAACTTGCCAGTGACCACGTTAGTGCCTGGTGGACAAGGCACCAGGTCCCAGGTGTTGTTGGCCAGTAGGGCCACATACTCCTCCATAGCGCGATGCTAGTGGGGTCAATGAGGGCGGCACAAATGGAGGAGGGGACCGGGGAGGCGTCCGAAGGAGTGGCAGTCGTGTCAGCCACCAGGATCAGTCAATTGACAGGACGGAGAACGCCAACTGTGTGGCGAGTCACCATCGAGTGGACATGCCTGGGGTTGTAGTGGATGGCGACCGTGTGGTACACGGGAGGCTCGGTGCGGGGCCTGCGAGGTGTTGGGAGCCGAGGGAGAGGCCCGCTCGCGGTGGTGGTAGAATAGGGCAAGGTCGACGGGGGTTGGGTTAGCAAGAGCTAAGAGAGTGGCCCGCTCGCGGCGGCGGTAGACGAGGGTGAGGTCGGAGAAGCGGACCACTATCATCGACGAGGCCGCGCGTGGTGTGGGAGGGGTCGACGGAGCCATGCGTGGTCAAAGGGGCCACGCGTGGCGCAAGCATGATCGTCGAGGCCACATTGGGCGCAAGCGGGGTCAACGGGGCCGCGCGTGGCGCGGGAGGAGGCGCGAGCGAAGGCATTGAGGCCACGTGTGGCGTGGGTAGAGGCACGAGCGAACTGGTTGAGGCCACGTGTGGCGCGAGCGGAGGCGTTGGAGTCGCGCATGGCGCGGCCCACGCAAGGCGGGGCACTTGGGGTGTAGGGGGAACCGGATCGGACCCAAGGAGAGAGTCGATATTATTGGGCGGGGAGGAGCTAGCAAGGGGAAACACATCTTCGTCGAAAACAACGTGACGAAAGATGAGTATGTAGTGGGTGATGAGGTCAAGACAGTGATACCCCTTGTGGTCAGGGAGTAACCGAGGAAGAGGCAGTGAGTGGAGCGTGGAGATAGCTTATGGGGATTAGTGACAGAAGTGTTGGGAATGTAGGCATAGCCAAACACATGAACGTGGTCGTAGGAGGGGCTGTGCCATACTGGGCAAAGTGGGGAGTGGGGTGGCCCACCGCCTTCGAGGGGGACGGTTGAGGAGATGTGTGGCGGTGTGCAGGGCCTCTGCCTAGTAGCTAGCAGGGAGAGATGCCTGAAAGAGAAGGCAGTGGATCATGTTGGTGATGGTGCGAATGATGTGTTCGGTCGGACCGTTCTGGGGAGAGGTGTAGGGGCACGAGAGACACAACTAGACACCATGGATGAGGAAGAAGGAGCGAGAGGCGTTGTTGTTGAACTCGCGACCATTATCACACTAGAGGACGCAGATCAGGCGACAGAGCTAGGTGGAGACCCAAGCGAAGTGGATGAGGGTGGTGAACGGGTCGGGCTTCAGTCAAAGTGGAAAAGTCCAAATAAAATGGGAGAAGTCGTCCAGAATGACCAGGTAGTATTTGTATACAGCCTGGACGTGGAAGTGGAAAAAGGAAGACGAGAGTGACGGCCGAGCTGACAAGCACAGAGGCGCTCAAAGGAGCCCCGAATATAGGAAATATCTGATCGGCTAGAAAGCTGGGACATCATGTCAGGTCCAAGGTGCCCGAGATGACGATGCCAAACAACGGAGGAGGTGGTAGTAGCAAGAGAAAGGGGGGAGTCTATGCTGGTGGAGGAAGTGGATGGCAAGTGAAGAGAGTAGAGGGGTCCAGAGCTGTCACATCGAGCAAGCATGGCACGCGTGGGAAGGTGTCATATGGTGAGCCCCCATGGATCAAACTCCATAGAACAATTGTTGTCACTAGTGAAGCAACAAACCGAGAGAAGGGAATGAGTCAGACCAGGAGCAACAAGGATGTCGTTAAGATAGAATGGTCCCAAAAGAACTGATGCACATACTGAGGTGACCGGGAGGGTGGAACCGTTGGCCACAACGATAGAGAGAGGATGTGAGGGGTGTGGTGGATGAGGGTGGAATAACGAGCTAGTGGTGGGAGTATGTCAGCAGTTCAGGAGAAGTCGTTGTAACTAATGGCGGGAGTTCGGCTACTGAGAATGATTTTGGTAATAAAGTGGAACTGGGCCGTCGAGTGTCCAGGCCCAATGGTCGCTATCCGTCATCTATTTGGTCCAAGTGATTGTATGGGTGTATAAATGGAATGGTAAAGCGTCTGTATGGGGTAATAAAGTTGAATACAAACATTTCCACTCTTCTAATTCCTATCATGTTCCTATTCTATTCTTCCTTTAGTTCTTCTTGTTCCTCTAATTGGTTAGGAACCTAACAATTGGTATAGGATGAGTTTTTCTTGGGAAAGCTTCCCCTCCGAATTAATGGCGACCACGTCGGAATCCTTGGTGGCGGGTGCGCTCGAAGCACAGTCCAAGGCCCTGACGACACAGTCCAAGCTCTTGCAGCAGATTTGCGAGCACCTGGACGCCTAGGATCGCCATTAGGAGACTCTTGGGAAGACGGTGACCAACAATGTGGATGTGATTCATGCGATGTCGACGGTACAGGAGGATCTCGCTAAGGTATTGGTCTCGCGGATTTAGATCGAGGTGTCTGAACTTCAATCGTCGACATGGGAGTGTGTCGACGCGGTGGACAGGATGTTGACAGCGCGTGTAACAACGCTCGAGTCAGCTACAACTTACTTCGAGCGTTGGAGACCATGCGTCGAGCACTTGGTGGGCATCATTTAGGCCGCGATCGACTTGCTGTGCGCCGACGTCAACCGCCTCCCTCGTCATCAGGACCAACAACAACGGTCGCTAGCGTTCCAACGTGGAATACTGGGACCATATGGATCGACGGGGGCGCGCAAACTGCTTCCACTTCAAACGTCGATGGCCCTAGGGGCACCGTGACACATTCTATCATCGGGAGGAAGGCCCTGGGGTTGCATACGCCTAGAGCTCACTCCCGAACAATAGTATGCGCACTGCTTCTCCTGTATTCCATGATTACATGGGTCCAATGTTGCACGACAATTTTGGGGATGGGCATCAAGGTTGGCAGTTCGCTCAGTTATTAGGTCAATTGCCCAAGGTGCAGTTTCTTGGGTTTGATGGGGATAATCCTAAGATGTGGCAAAAATGCTACGAGGATTATTTCCACATGTACTCCGTTGATCCCAGTGTGTGGATCAAGATTTCTACGATGCATTTTATGGGTCCTGCAGCTAGATGGTTGCAGCCAGCTGAGTACTAGCTTTCACATGTGTCATGGATAGATTTTGGTAACATGATTAAAGAGAGGTTTGGGAAGGATCAACACATAGTTCTTATTAGGCAGTTGTTCCATATCAGACAAAGTTCTATAGTTACTGATTATGTAGAACGATTTTCCCAGTTGGTAGATGAGTTGAAGGCCTATCATTCTGTATCTGACTTTATTTATTATACCACAAGATTTATAGTTGGTCTTCGTGATGATGTGAAATTTGTTGTGATGGTTCAAAGGCAAAAGGATTTGGATACTGCTTTTGTGTTGGCTCAATTGTAGGAGGAGGTAGCTGACAATAGGCGTGACTACCGGAGGTTCGATGTTCGTGCATCCAAGAACATGGCAAAGTCGCCTCTACCCTTGCCACCTCCACCGTGTGTTGCTGCTTCCAAGCTAGTGGATGCAACAATAGGAGGGACTACCATTACGACCACAGAGGATAAGCTGACATCGTTATATGCTTATCGCAAAGCCAAGGGTTTTGCTATAAATGTGGCCTTCAATATTCTCGAGGTCGTCATTATGCTGATTCTGTACAACTGCATGTGATGGAGGAATTATGGCATTTGCTTCCGATGCCAGACCAGGAAGAATCAACCAACTCTTAAGATTCAGCAAAACTCAATAATATGGTTTTATCACAGGCAGCAGTCACTGGTAATACAACACCTAAGACCATTCAGATGGTGGGACACATTCAAGGCATTGGACTATTGGTGTTGATAGACTCGTGTAGTTCTCATTCTTTTGTCAGTTCACAAGTAGCTATCAATCTCCAAGGGTTGTCGCTAGTGGCAAGTCAGTTGTCAGTTCAAGTAGCTGATGGGGCACAACTTCACTGTAATCAAGAGTTGGTGGGAGCTCTTTGGTCATTGGGGCTTATGATTTCCATTCTACATTGAGGGTGTTGCCTCTTCAGACTTATGATCTGATTATTGGCATGGATTGGCTTGAGCTGCATAACCCTATGTGTGTACACTGGTATGAGAAATGTTTGGTTATTCCTTATGGTGGTGCTACTATGAAGTTGTCGAGTATTCAGTCCTCTAAAGGGCAGTGTGCAACCATTGAATGTTGCCAACTTTCAGACCTGCCAGAGAAGGACCAATCTATCGTTTCTGCATTGTTAGAGGAGCTACAGTCACTGATATCCAAATATCAGTAAGTGTTTGAGCTACCTAAAGGCTTACCCCTGGCAAGGGAATGCGAACATCATATAAACATGTTGCCTAGAGCTCAACCCTTTCACATGAGGCCCTATCGCTATGCACCCGCTCTTAAGTCTGAAATTGAGCGCCAGGTGGATGAAATGTTGACTTCAAGCATTATCCAACCGAGTCAAAGTGAATTTTCATCGTTAGTTATCCTAGTTAAGAAAAAGGATGTGACTTATCAGTTCTGTGTGGACTATAGACACCTTAATGCCCTCACTGTTAAGACAAGGTTTCATGTTCCCATTATCGATGAATTTCTTGATGAGTTACATGGTGTTGCTTGGTTTTCTACCTTGGACCTGCAAGTTGGATTTCATCAAATACGTATGACACCTCAGGATCAGCACAAAATGACATTTCAGACTCACCAAAGCTAATTCGAATTTCGTGTTATGTCCTTTGGTCTTACTGGTGCACGAGCTACTTTCCAAGGAGCCATGAACAAGACATTGTCCTCACTTCTTAGGAAGTTTGTGTTGGTCTTCTTTGATGGCATTTTGGTTTATAGCCCTACCTGGGAAGTCTATTTTCATCACTTGGAATTAGTCATGCAGCTGCTCTCCAAGGATCAATGGCAAGTCAAGCTGACCAAGTGCTCATTTAGTAGGCAAGAGATAGCATACCTTAGTCACAATATCAATAAAGTGGGAGTGTCAGCTGACCCTTCTAAGGTGACTACAGTTTCATCTTGGCCTGCTCCAACTAACTGCAAAGAGTTGCGGGGATTTTTGGGTCTGACCGGTTATTACCGAAAGTTTGTGCGAATCTTTGGGGCGATTGCCAAACCACTAACAAGTTTGTTAAAAAATACAGTGTTTGTGTGGACAACAATACATGAGGCTTTTCGAGCACTGAAACATGCTCTGTCCACTGCACCTGTGTTGTCATTGCCAAACTTCTAGAAGCCATTTTCCATCGAAACATATGCATCACGCATGGGCATTGGTGAGTTCTTCACAAAGATGGACATCCTCTGGCATTTGTGAGCAAGGCCTTGGGAATCACTAATCTAGGTTTATAAGCCTATGAGAAGGAATACTTGGCTATACTTTTAGGAGTCGATCATTGAAGGGCCTATTTGCAGCATGTTGAATTCCTCATTCTTACTAGCCATCGCAGTTTGTCTCACTTGAATGGTCAGCGTCTCCATACGCCATGGCAGTAGAAGGTCTTCACTAAGTTGCTGGGGTTGCAATATCAGATTGTCTACAAGAAAGGGACTGATAATAATGCAGTTGATGCCTTGTCTCGTAGGCCTTATCCTGAGGGTGATCTATTTGCTATATCCAGTGCTACTCCAGTGTGGTTGCAACAAGTAATATCTGGTTACCAGGATGATCCGGTGGCATTGAAACTTTTGGTTAGCTTGGCTGTTAATGAGTCTCCCCCTTTCTGTCTTTAGGATGGTATAATTCGGTACAAAGGAAGGGTACGGCTGGGAACCAATTCAGCATTACAGTCTAAAGTAATCGCCGCTTTACTTCTGGTGCTATGGGGGCCATTCTGGATTTCAAGTGACGTATCGACGCATTAAACAATTGTTTTACTGGCCACACATGAAATAAGCGATTAAGGAATTCGTCGCACAATGCACTATGTGTCATCAAGCGAAGCCAGACCATAACAGGTATCTTGGACTTTTGCAGCCCCTACTGGTGCCACAACAGGCATGGCAAATTATCTCGCTTGACTTCATTGAAGGTCTTCCTCAGTCCAATACTTACAACACAATATTAGTGGTGGTAGATAAGCTGTCCAAATACGGTCACTTTGTGCCACTCTGTCATCCTTATACAACTCTCAAAGTGGCTCAGGTGTTCATGTTAGTTGTCTATCGATTGCATGGAATGCTTGAATCCATCATTTTAGATAGAGACAAGATTTTCACTAGCCATCTATGGCAAGAGCTTTTCAAGTTGTCAGGTACTCAACTGATGATGAGTTCGCCGTATCATCCGCAAACGGATGGGCAGACCGAACGTGTGAATTAATGTATTGGGACATTTTTGCACTGCTTTGTCCAATCTTGCCCTTCTCAGAGGTCTTCTTGGCTCGCAGTGGCAGAATTTTGGTACAATACTAGTGATCACTTGTCCTTGGGACGGTCTCCATTTGAAGTATTGTATGGCCGAGCTCCCAGGCATTTTGGGTTAACTATGGATGATACAGTGTCCCATGCTGATTTGGACAAGTGGCTATCACAACGTGAGCTCATGCTGTGTGTGGTCCAACACAATTTGTGGCGTGCCCAGCAGCGCATGAAGTCACAAGCTGATAAAAGAGGTATGATCAAGTATTTCAAGTGGGGGATATGGTTTATGAAGATACAATCTTACGTTCAGACCTCAGTGGCTACCAGGGCTAATCACGAATTAGCATATAAGTACTTTGGGCCTTTTGAAATCTTGCAGAGATTTGGTGTTGTGGCATACAAACTCAAGCTCCCGGAGATTGCTGTGATTCATCCAGTTTTCCATGTTTCATAGCTTAAAAAATTCATCAACCCTTATTCTCCAGTCAGCAAGCTGCTTCCCGTTGTTTCCGATGGTCTAAGGTATCCTGAAGTCATTTTGAAGCGACCCAGTATCACATGGAGGTAGTCGCGTGGCTCAAGTCCTGGTCAGGTGGTCTAGGTGCAACGTGTCCTTGGATTCCTAGGAAGATGAAGTCACCTTGCGCCGTCAGTTTCCAGCAGCGACTGCTTGGGGGCAAGCAGTTTTCAAAGGGAGGGAGAATGTCAGCAGTCTAGGAGAAGTTGTTGTGACTAATGGCAGGAGTTCGGCTGTTGAGAATGATTCTGGTAATAAAGTGGAACTGGGTCATCTGGTGTCCAGGCCTAATAGTCGCCATCCGTCATCTATTTGGTCTAAGTGATTGTATGGGTGTATAAATGGAATGGTAAAGTGTCTGTACGGGGTAACAAAGTTGAATACAAACATTTCCACTCTTCCAATTCCTTTTCTATTCCTATTTTGTTCTTCCTTTAGCTCTTCTTGTTCCTCTAATTGGTTAGGAACCTGATAGAGTAGTGTGGAAGGAGGCTTCAGAGTCGACCATCCAATCAGTAGGAGAGGGAGGGGTGATGCACGCACGGTGTGCGCGGAGAGGGCCAAGGGAGGTGCTCCGACAGAGCCACTAGGAGGGGGACATCTGGTCTCGATCGTTAGGGAGGCAAGCATAGTGCGAGGAAAGTCGAATGGTCTAGGCACGTGACACCTGGCTGAGGGTGGATCTCAAAGCAATCACAAAGAACATGATTCATGACCCGATCAAAGGCCACGAAGGTGCCTCGGACAAGACGGTCGTTGTGGAGGAGGACACATACAGACACGGGAGCAGCGGCTGAGGTGAGGCTCATGGGCGGGGCCTATCTAGAGGGTGTCGCGCCCAATAGAGAAGGGGCGGGCTGGCTAAGCTCGGATAGCGTAGGAGCATTGTATGGCGTTCGGGCAAGGGGACAAGCCTAGGTAGGCGTGACAGCGTCGATGAGGGGTGGCCCAGTGGTGCAACTGACGGAGGAGCCACCGTCTAGCGCATGGGCGCCACAGATCATGGAGATTGCAGTGGGCGCAACCGCCATGATATGGGAGGGAAAGGGCATAATCAGGGTGCGACGATCTAGGTGAGCCTGATGAGGAGGCACGCATGATGAAGCTCGACGTGCGATGATGGTGTAGGGGCAAGGAGAGCGAGGGCGACGGGTGGTGAGGAGATAGAATCCGAGGCATTGTCGTGGCTCTCGGTGAGGATCCAAGTAGGGAGGGCAGTTGGGTGCCGGAGCCGATGATGCAGACCTCAGGAGGAGTAGGGAGGCCAGCCAGATGTCGGCAGGGACGACGACGACATAGACCACGACAGGAGCAATGGAGGCATGGGCTGACGGAGGCCAAAAAGTGTGGCAAACCGCCCGTCAGGGATGGGCCCTACTCGAGAGCTGCTGGGCAACTAACGTGGTGTGGCTGATTCCCCTCCGTTCCGGTGGTGAGCGGTGGGCGGCGAGACCGTGTTGCTCTGACGGTGGAGGATTGACAGGCAGTCTAGCCTAGTCTAGTAGATTCGACGCCTAGTGGTCAATCTGCGCTTGGTCTCGTCCTTTAGCCTCGACCAGGAGAAGAGGAGAGAACGGGAGGCACGAGTGCCGACCCAACTGAAAGGGAAATACGCCCTTGGGCAATTTCTATAAGTATTTTGGTGATTAAATGTCCAACACATCTTGATTGGCTTCTTGTGTGCTAAATGTGGGAAAAGTGCAAATCAAGGCATGAGGTATGTTTCTAGACTTAGTACATTGTTTTTGAATACTAATGTGGTTATCTAAGTGCTAGAAACAATGCTGAGAAGAAGAGAATCGAATTGCAAAAGACTTGGCTGTGTGCAGCCAAAGTCCAGCTCGGCCTGGCACACCGGACAGTGTCCGGTGCGCCAGGCTGGTCTCCGGTGAAATGGCTGCTCTCGGGAATCGACGACGGTGTACGGCTAAAAATCACTGGACTGTCCGGTGGTGCACCGGACTGTCCGGTGAGTCATCCACGATGAACTCATCGCTCTCAGGAAAAGGATCTGCAACGTACGACTAAAATTCACTAGACTGTCCGGTGGTTCACCGAACTGTCCGGTGAGCCAACGGTCGCCAGCGCCAACGGTCGGCCGTGCAATCTTCGCGCAACACGTGTTTGCGCCAACGGTCAGCTGGGCGCATCGGAATGTGTCCGGTGTGCCAACCGATCCCCGGGACCAGCAGTCGACTGCTCTCAGTATTGTGGCGGAACCGCCCGAATTATTCCAACTGTCCGGTGGTTCACCGAACTGTCCGGTGGTGCACCAGACTGTCCGGTGAGTCATCCGCGATGAACTCATCACTCTCAGGAAAAGGATCTGCGACGTACGACTAAAATTCACTAGACTGTCCGGTGGTTCACCGAACTGTCCGGTGAGCCAACGGTCGCCAGCGCCAACGGTCGGCCGTGCAATCTTCGCGCAACACGTGTTTGCGCCAACGGTCAGCTGGGCGCATCGGAATGTGTCCGGTGTGCCAACCGATCCCCAGGACCAATAGTCGACTGCTCTCAGTATGGAAAGAAATCAAGCACCGGACATAAACAGTAGCTGTCTGGTGGTGCATCGGACTGTCTGGTGCACCACTCGACAGAAGGCAAGATTGGCCTTCCAAGTTGGTTTCCAACAGCTCCTAGCTACCTTGGGGCTATAAAAGGGACCCCTAGGCGCATGGAGGAGTACACCAAGCATTCTCTAAGTATTCTAAAGCATCCAGACTCCGCTCCCGTGCATTCGCTTCATTGTATTAGTGATTTGAGCTCCATTTGAGTTGCGAACTCCGTGTGTTGTGTTTCGAGCTCAAGTCGTGACTTGTGTGTGTGGTTGTGCTGCGGATTTGAGTCTTGTGTGTGTTGCTCTTCCCAACCTTACTCTGTGCCTTCTTTGTGATCTCTATTGTAAGGGCGAGAGACTCCAAGTTGTGGAGATTCCTCGCAAACGGGAAAATACACTAAAGGAAAAGACCGTGGTATTCAAGTTGATCATTGGATCACTTGAAAGGGGTTGAGTGCAACCCTCGTCCATTGGGACGCCACAACGTGGAAGTAGGCAAGTGTTACTTGGCCGAACCACGGGATAAAATCGTGTGTCTCTTGTGCTGCTTTCTCTGTGATTGTTCTGTCCACAAGAACTCGCCTCAAAACTACTTAGTCGCACTAACACTTCTATAACTAAGTTTTGTGGCTATTTAGTGTTTGATTTTACAAGATCACCTATTCACCCCCCCTCTAGGTGCTCTCAATTGGTATCAGAGCCGTACTCTTCACTTAAGGGACTAACCGCCCGAAGAGATGGATCCTAAGGGAAAGGGGATGGTGGTCAACGACAAAGAAAAGGAGTCCCTCTTCAACGAGCCAAGGGATGATAAGCCCACTGACTTAGGATCGAGTCACAAGAAGAAGGACAGAAAGAAGAAGAGGCGCATCAAGAAGATCATTTACTACGACAGCGATGCCTCCTCTTCTTCACCAAGAGACGATGACAATGACTCTTCATCTAAAAAGAAAACGGTTAATCAGAATTATTCTTTTGATTACTCTCGCATTCCCTTCAATTCAAATGCTCATTTGCTATCAATTCCACTTGGGAAACCTCCACACTTTGATGGAGAAGACTACTCTTTCTGGAGTCATAAAATGCGTAGTCATTTATTTTCCCTCCATCCTAGTATCTGGGAGAATGTTGAAAACGGAATGCATTTTGATAGTACTGACAATCCCGTTTTCATAAATGAGCAAATCCATAAAAATGCCCAAGCTACTACTATGTTGTTAGCATCTCTTTGCAGGGACGAGTATAATAAAGTGAGTGGCTTGGACAATGCCAAACAAATCTGGGATACCCTCAAGATATCTCATGAGGGAAACGACGCCACTATGATCACAAAGATGGAGCTAGTGGAAGGCGAGCTAGGGAGGTTCGCGATGATCAGGGGAGAGGAGCCAACATAGACCTACAATAGGCTCAAGACCCTGGTCAACAAGATTCGAAGCTATGGAAGCACAAGATGGACGAATCATGATGTCGTCCGACTCATGCTAAGGTCATTTACTGTAATTGACCCCCATCTTGTCAATCTTATTCGTGAAAACCCCAGGTACACCAAGATGACGCCCGAGGAGATACTCGGAAAATTCGTGAGCGGGCGCATGATGGTAAAAGAGGCACAATACGTGGATGACGCCTTGAACGGTCCACTACCTATCTACGAGCCGTAGCCCGTTGCTCTTAAAGCAATGAGTAGCAAGGAGGCGCTACCAAGCAAGGTAGCTCAAGTGGAGGCCGCCGGACTCAATGAAGATGAGATGGCGCTTATCATCAAGCGCTTCAAGACCGCACTCAAAGGACGCAAGGAGTACCCCAACAGGAATAAAGCAAAGGGAAAACGCTCCTACTTCAAATGCGGTAAGACTGGTCACTTTATTGCAAATTGTCCCGATAATGATAGTGACCAGGGACAAGAAAAGAGCGGGAAGAAGGAGAAAAAGAGGAACTACAGGAAGGCAAAGGGTGAGGCGCACCTTGGAAAGGAATGGGACTCGAACTGCTCCTCTTCTGACTCCGACGACGAAGGACTCGCTGCCTCGGCCTTCAACAAATCCTCACTCTTCCCAAACGAACGCCATACATGTCTTATGGCCAAGGAGAAAAAGGTACGTGTTCGGGACACACCCAAGTACACTTGATCTAGTGATGAAGAATCCTCCGATGATGAAGTAGATTACTCTAGTTTATTTAAAGGTTTAGATAGAGCCAAAGTAGAGAAAATTAATGAATTAATTGATGCTCTAAATGAAAAATATAGACTGCTAGAAAAGCAAGAGGACATTTTGTATGAGGAACATGACAAATTTGTTAGTGTGCAAAAATCTCTTGCTTTAGAAACTAAGAGAAATAAAATGCTTTCTTCTGAGTTATCTGCTTGCCATGAATCTATCTCTGGTTTAAAAAGTTTAAATGATGAATTAAATGCTAAGCTAGAGAAAATCAATAAAACTAGTTCATGTGTAGAGCATGTTAGTATTTGTAATAGATGTAAAGACTTTAATGTTGATGAATGTAATGAACATCTTATTTCTATTACTAAATTAACCGATGAGGTGGCAAGTCTTAATGCTCAACTTAAGACTTGCAAAATTGAGTTTGATAAATTAAAATTTGCTAGGGATGCCTACACTGTTGGTAGACACCCCTCAATTAAGGATGGACTTGGATTTTGAAAGGAAGCCAAGAACTTAACAAGCCAAAAGACCTCCATTCTCAACAAGGAGAAGGGGAAGGCCCCTATGGCTAGTAGTTCTCAAAGGAACCATGCTTTTATTTATGATAGGAAAATTGCTAGGCGTTCTCATTATAATAAAAGTTATGTTCATGCTGCTTATAATGATTCACATGCTATGTTTGCATCTAGTTCTACTTTTGTTCATCGTAGGCCTAGGAAAGATCATGTTGTGCCTAGGAAAATGTGCAATGGACCTTCTACCATTTACCATGCTTGTAATGATTCTTTTGTTCTTTCATGTAAGAATGCAAAAGTAGTTGCCAAGAAGTTGGGATCCAAATGCAAGGGAGATAAAACTTGCATATGGGTTCCAAAAACTATTTTGACTAACCTTGTAGGACCCAACAAGAGTTGGGTACCTAAAACCCAAGATTAAATTGCTTTGCAGGTTTATGCATCCGGGGGCTCAAGCTGGATCATCGACAGCGGATGCACAAACCATATGATGGGGGAGAAGAAGATGTTCACCTCCTACGTCAAGAACAAGGATTCCCAGGATACGATTATCTTTGGAGATGGGAATCAAGGCAAGGTCAAAGGTTTGGGAAAAATATCCATCACAAGCGAGCACTCTATATCGAATGTATTTCTAGTAGAGTCGCTTGGGTACAACCTTCTGTCTGTAAGTCAATTGTGTCACATGGGTTACAATTGTCTTTTTACAAATGTTGATGTTTTTGTCTTTAGAAGGAGTGATGGTTCATTAGCTTTTAAGGGTGTATTAGAGGCAAACTCTACTTAGTTGATTTTTCGAAAGAGGAGGCCGATCTAGATGCATGCTTAATAGCTAAGACTAGTATGGGCTGGTTGTGGCATCGTCGTCTAGCACATGTTGGGATGAAGAACCTTCATAAACTTCTAAAGGGAGAACATGTGTTAGGACTAACCAATGTTTGTTTTGAGAAAGATAGACCTTGTGCAGCATGTCAGGCAGGGAAACAGGTGGGAAGCACTCATCACAACAAGAATGTGATGACAACATCAAGACCACTGGAGCTTCTTCACATGGACCTCTTTGGACCCGATGCCTACCTTAGCATCGGGGGAAGTAAGTATGGTCTTGTAATTGTTGATGATTTTTCCCGCTTCACTTGGGTGTTCTTTTTGCAGGATAAATCAGAAACCCAAGAGACCCTAAAGCACTTTCTAAGGAGGGCTCAAAACGAATTTGAGCTCAAGGTGAAAAAGATAAGAAGCGACAACGGGTCTGAGTTCAAGAATCTGCAAGTGGAGGAGTATCTTGAGGAGGAAGGCATCAAGCACGAGTTCTCCGCTCCCTATACACCACAGCAAAACGGTGTAGTAGAGAGGAAGAACAAGTTGCTAATCGACATGGCAAGAATGATGCTTGGAGAGTTCAAGATGCCTGAGCGGTTTTGGTTGGAAGCTGTGAACATAGCTTGGCATGCCATAAACCGGCTCTATCTGCATCGCCTCCTCAAAAAGACCTCCTACGAACTCCTTACCGGTAACAAACCCAACGTATCTTACTTTCGTGTATTTGGGAGCAAATGTTACATTCTGGTGAAGAAAGGTAGACATTCTAAATTTGCTCCCAAGGCAGTAGAAGGGTTTTTACTAGGGTATGACTCAAATACAAAGGCGTATAGAGTCTTCAACAAATCATCGGGTTTGGTTGAAGTCTCTAGCGATGTTGTATTTGATGAGACTAATGGCTCTCCAAGGGAGCAAGTTGATCTTGATGACATAGATGAAGATGATGTTCCGACGGCCACAATGCGCACGATGGCGATCGGTGATGTGCGACCACAGGAACTACAGGAGCAAGATCAACCATCTTCCTCCACAATGGTGCATCCTCCAACTCAAGACGATGAGCAGGTACCTCAAGAAGAGGGACAGGATCAAGGGGGAGCACAGGAAGAACAAGTGATGGAGGAAGAAGCTCCACGGGCTCCTCCAACCCAAGTCCAAGCTACGATCCAAAGACATCACCCCATCGATCAAATCTTGGGTGACATCAGCAAGGGAGTAACCACTCGCTCACGTTTAGCTAATTTTTGTGAGCATTACTCGTTTGTCTCTTCTATTGAGCCTTTCAAGGTAGAAGAGGCCTTGCAGGATCCGGACTGGGTGTTGGCCATGCAGGAAGAGCTCAACAACTTCAAGAGAAATGAAGTTTGGAGCCTGGTGCCATGTCCAAAGCAAAATGTTGTGGCAACCAAGTGGGTGTTCCGCAACAAGCAAGACGAGCACGGGGTGGTGACAAGAAACAAGGCTCGACTTGTGGCAAAAGGTTATGCCCAAGTCGCAGGTTTGGATTTCGAGGAGACTTTTGCTCCTGTGGCTAGGCTAGAGTCTATTCGAATTTTATTAGCCTATGCCGCTCACCACTCTTTCAGGTTGTTTCAAATGGATGTAAAGAGCGCTTTCCTCAACAGGCCAATCAAGGAGGAGGTATACGTGGAACAACCCCCTGGCTTTGAGGATGACAGGTATCCCGACCACGTGTATAAGCTCTCTAAGGCGCTCTATGGACTTAAGCAAGCCCCAAGAACATGGTATGAATGCCTTAGAGATTTCTTAATTTCTAATGCTTTCAAGGTTGGGAAAGCCGATCCCACTCTTTTCACAAAGACATGCAATGGTGATCTCTTCGTGTGCTAAATTTATGTTGACGACATAATATTTGGTTCTACTAATCAAAAGTCTTGTGAGGAGTTTAGTAGGGTGATGACACAAAAGTTCGAGATGTCGATGATGGGCGAGTTGACCTACTTCCTTGGGTTCCAAGTGACGCAACTCAAGGACGATACCTTCATCTCCAAAAATGAAGTACACACAAGATCTTCTCAAGCGGTTTGGGATGAAGGACGCCAAGCCCGCGAAGACACCTATGGGAACCGACGGGCATGTTGACCTCAGCAAAGGAGGTAAGTCCGTTGATCAAAAGGCATACCGGTCTATGATAGGTTCATTGCTTTATTTATGTGCTAGTAGACCAGACATTATGCTAAGTGTATGCATGTGTGCTAGATATTAATCCGACCCCAAGGAATGCCACCTTGTGGTCGTTAAGCGAATTCTTAGATATTTAGTTTCTACGCCTTGCTTCGGGATCTGGTATCCAAAGGGGTCTACCTTTGACTTGATTGGATACTCAGACTCCGATTATGCCAGGTGCAAGGCTGATAGGAAGAGCACATCAGGGACGTGCCAATTTCTAGGAAGGTCCCTGGTGTCCTGGAGTTCAAAGAAACAGACATCCGTTGCCCTATCCACCGCTGAGGTCGAGTATGTTGTCGCAGGACAGTGTTGCGCGTAACTACTTTGGATGAGGCAAACCCTATGGGGCTTTGGCTACAATCTGAGCAAAGTCCCACTCCTATGTGACAATGAGAGTGCAATCCGCATGGCGGATAATCCTGTTGAACATAGCCGCACTAAGCACATAGACATCCAGCATCACTTCCTGAGAGACCACCAACAAAAGAGAGATATCGAGGTGTACCATATTAAAACTAAGAACCAGCTAGCCGATATCTTCACTAAGCCTTTAGATGAGAAAAGGTTTTGCAGGTTGCGTAGTGAGCTAAATGTCTTAGATTCGCGTAACTTGGATTGATCTATAGCATACATGTGTTCTATGCCTTTGATCATGTTAATTTGAGCATTTATATATCATTTGTTGTTTATTTATGGTGCTCAAGTTGTATAAGTGATCCCCGGACCTCACAAGTCCATATGCAAAAGGTGCATATATTTAGGGGGAGACATGCTACAACTTGATCCCTTTGGGACTAACATGTTTGTTTGAGTATACTTGATGGAGTCTCAAAGGTGCATTGAAAGGGAAACATGGACTTGGACGATGCAAAGACTTCCACTGCACTCCGGTATTAATGTATTTAATTCCAAGTTCATTCTTATGCTCTATTTGCCTTTTGCTCTAAAGTGACATTTTTGGTGAGGCAATGGGGTTAAAAGGTCAAAAAATGATCCCGTTTTGGTGCTTAATGCCAAAGGGGGAGAAATTAAGGCCAAAGCAAATGGACCAGCCAACGACTTGTGAATTTTGAAAATAATAGAGTTAAAATTTTTTATTTGTCCAAAATGCTCTTATTGCAAAATTTGGTCTCTTGTGGGGGAGATTTTTGATTGTGGGAAAAAGGGGGAGTTTTTGACACTTGATCAATTTCACTCTTGGAATATCTCTCTTTGTGCCCAAACAAGCGTGTTTGACTTAGAGATAGGAAAATGAATTTGATTTATAAAAACAAACCAAGTGGTGGCAAAGAGCGATCCAAATATGCCAAATCATAAGCTAAAACAAATTGGTCTTCAGTTGTGTTGATGTTGCACTTTTTTAGTTGATTTTTGATATGTTGGCATAAATCACCAAAAAGGGGGAGATTGAAAGGGAAATATGCCCTTGGGCAATTTCTATAAGTATTTTGGTGATTAAATGTCCAACACATCTTGATTGGCTTCTTGTGTGCTAAATGTGGGAAAAGTGCAAATCAAGGCATGAGGTATGTTTCTAGACTTAGTACATTGTTTTTGAATACTAATGTGGTTATCTAAGTGCTAGAAACAGTGCTGAGAAGAAGAGAATCAAATTGCAAAAGACTTGGCTGTGTGCAGCCAAAGTCCAGCTCGGCCTGGCACACCGGACTGTCCGTTGGTGCACCGGACAGTGTCCGGTGCACTAGGCTGGTCTCCGGTGAAATGGCTGCTCTCGGGAATTGACGGTGGTGTATGGCTAAAAATCACCGGACTGTCCGGTGGTGCACCGGTCTGTCCGGTGAGTCATCCGCGGTGAACTTATCGCTCTCAGGAAAAGGATCTGCGGCGTACGGCTAAAATTCACCGGACTGTCCGGTGAGCCAATGGTCACCAGCGCCAACGGTCGGCCGCGCAATCTTCACGCGACACGTGTTCGCGCCAATGGTCGGCTGGGCACAACGGACTGTCCGGTGCTCCCGTGCATTCGCTTCATTGTGTTAGTGATTTGAGCTCCATTTGAATTGCGAACTCCGTGTGTTGTGTTTCGAGCTCAAGTCGTGACTTGTGTGCATGGTTGTGCTGTGGATTTGAGTCTTGTGTTTGTTGCTCTTCCCAACCTTACTCTGTGCCTTCTTTGTGATCTCTATTGTAAGGGTGACAGGCTCCAAGTTATGGAGATTCCTCACAAATGGGAAAATACACTAAAGGAAAAGACCATGGTATTCAAGTTGATCATCGGATCACTTGAAAGGGGTTGAGTGCAACCCTCATCCATTGGGACGCCACAACGTGGAAGTAGGCAAGTGTTACTTGGCCGAACCACGGGATAAAATCGCGTGTCTCTTGTGCTGCTTTCTCTATGATTGTTCTGTCCACAAGAACTCGCCTCAAAACTACTTAGTCGCACTAACACTTCTATAACTAAGTTTTGTGGCTACTTAGTGTTTGATTTTACAGGATCACCTATTCACCCCCCCTCTAGGTGCTCTCACCAACGAGAATGTAGGGATGCGAGGCGGTGGAGGAGGAGGGCCTCTAGTCGAAGGATGAAGGAGGGAGGATGGAAGCTAGCGGTGGGCATGACTGGGGGCGTCGATGATGGTCGGGAAGGGTGGGTGCGTCGGATGGGGGCAGCGGCAACGGGCGTGGCTTGTGGTGCCAGCGACGGTGGGGAAGGTGGTGAGGGCCGAAGGCTAGGGGATGGGAGAGGGCAGCTGGCGGATGGGGAGGGAGGCGATTGTGAGAGGGAGGAAGAGTGGAAAAAATGAACCTAGCTCTGGTACCAAGTTGGAGAATGAAACCCTGACCCTAACTAGGGTAGGGACTAGTGTATATATATCAATAGATGTTGGGTCTGGCCCATTACACAAGGGTGTAACAGTTACAAGGGGCTAACCCAAAAACCCTAGACATGTACTCTAACAAATAGCATCCCTTTAGGATGTGTTAAAAGCATATGTGACTCAAAATAGTATACTAAAATTATAATATTATATCATTTAAAATGTTTATGGAACTAAAAACAAGTTGCACTCCAACAGTTAAGGTGGTGTTTGGTTTCTAGAGACTAATTTTAGTCCCTCCATTTTATTCCATATTTAGCAATTTAGGGACTAAAATTAAATAAAACAGAGGGACTAAAATTAGTCCCTATAAACCATACACTCTCTAAGTCCTAAATCATGTATTTTAGGAAGGAAATTACATTATTAGGAAATAAAATGTTCAGAACGATGTAGAAAATAAGTATAGGGCACTAGTGTGAGGTCTAGTATATATGCGTCAGTTTTATGGTGTGCCCTATATTCTTTAATAAAAATTTGCAAAATATGGCATTGTTGGAGCTGCTTTCTACGAGTTAAGCACTATATTTCAAGATAGGGTACTGATTTAAGATACTGTTGGAGATGCTTTTAGGTTCCAACAATAGGATGGGATAGGATCGAACTGGACGATCTCCTATATAAGGTTGTTTGGGTCAGAATTGGGACAGGACCATCTTCATAAGAATATTCCTATTTGATGACATCCGAGTTGTCCCTTAAAATTAGGTGGCTGTGTCCATCCCGGGGACAATGCTCCTCAATCCTGCGCATGTGCATTACTTTCTCTATCCTCGTCACATCCTTCGACCCAATAAAAATCAGGATCAATCCATCCCTACCTATCCCTCAAACCAAATAAAAATAGTGATCATTCCTAGCAAGACTAGGGGTCGTTTCATCCCTTAAACTAGGGCCCCTAGCCGGTCTACCCCACAACCAAACACATGTTTAGTGCCATTATTTTAGCTTATTTTTCCTTTTGTGCCATTCGGTTACTCTCACAGGTATTCTAGTCATACAAACTAGCCTACCCTAAGACGGTGTTAGGTTCTAGATCAAAAGCAGTCTTGAATCTAGTGGAATCGATAGGAATGGACAAAGCTTAGGGAAGAACAACAAGAATCATTGAAAGAAGAATTGACAGAAGATCAAATAGCATTAGTTAGTTAGGGCATGTATAATCCTAGATCAGTTTTTAGTACATTATACAGCTAAGAGACTGCATGATATAATATGTGTCTTTAAAATTAGTCATATCATAAATATAGTTAAGATAAAAATATATATGGAGAGTCGTGTAGAGATTGGTTTTTCATGAAGAGATCACCTTATATATTTTTAAATTTAACCCCTTAAAGACGTCTTGATGAAAGAGATATTAAATAGGGTTACATAATATGATAGTCCAATTGATACCGATGCATACAAGACCTAAGCCCACCCTCACCTTGATTGTTACCCAACAAGAAGCCCCATTGTACTTGGCCCATCAACCACTAGCTCTACTTCCCGTTATTGGACAAACTTTAGTCTTCTTACCCCACTGATACACTACATACTCTCCCTCATGAAATCCAACTTGAGCCTAAGCTACACTTGTTGGAAATCAATGCCAGGAAGCAAAGTTTTTCCCAAGTTAGCAACAAAGATGGCAGTTGTGACCAATGCACTTGGATTTGAGATACGGAAAGACACACCTTTGTGAACTGCGCACGTAGCTAGAAACTGCACGAGGTGACAAATACAACTAAATTGACTAGAACTTAAGCGATAGCTTGTGAAAGGGAAATGTGTAGTATGCCATTTCTAACTTGGTTTTGGTGAATAATGACCAACACAGCCCTGAGTACTAACTAGTTTGCTAAGTGTGTACCTTGGCATGTTGGACCAGTTCGGTGTGCACTGGACCAGTCGGGTCCAACAGGAAGTTTTAGCTTTCAACGGTCGATTTCAACGGCTAGCTGATGAGTAGGACACATGGCGGGGTTCAGTGGTGCACCGTACCGGTTCGATGAGTCCGAAGAAGGCAGGGCTAGAGCATATCTCGTTGATTGAGGCTATCGGTGGAGATTTGGTGGTGCACCAGATCGGTCCAGTTCCCCCGAGAAAAGATTAGATTTTGCAGATGTTGGGGGTATGCTTCGTAGCCGAAGATCCTAAAGGAAGAAAACACCTTCGGAAGATCTTCTCAGAAGCAGCGCCGAAGCTGTCACATATAAAGCTTCGGCACAATGATGGATCTCACGACGAAGGGGCGAACCGACTTAAAGATGAAATGACTTAAAACTCGTGATGTTCTGTGTCATTATTGTAGTTGATTGTAAAGGGCATATATGTAATTATACACAGGCTGCGCCCTGTGCCTATAAATAGGTGAACAGTACCCCTGTACTGTTCACGCAATCTTGTAATCGCTGACGCATTACACTGGAATCATCGCTTTCTGCCAAGGCGAAGGTATAAATTTAATGAAATATGTTAATAATGTTATCTGTTTTTAACATATCTCTTTCTAATGTTTTACAATTTATACTTTATTTTACATTATTTTATAAGCTTGATCACGAAGGTATGACCTTCGTGATATTCTGATCATGGCCTTCGTCCGAAGTTCATTAAACCCTTGGGGAATTAATGCTTCAGCAGACGAAGGGCATTAACATTTAATATTCTGTGTTGCCTTGTTCTTAATTTATAGCATTTGAGAACAAGTCCCCAACATTGGCGCCCACCTCCGGTGAACTCACTTCTACTTTTTGAGCTAATGGCTTCGTTCAACAACCAAGCTGGAGTTGCTTCGGCTACGAAGCTGGTGCTCCCGATAACAGGCAGTTCATGCTCAGAGCCGGCCAACAAGAAGCAGAAGAAGGAGGCACAGAGAAGGGTACAACATGTCGGGGTGCAGGGACCCTTCATCAAGTCAAGATGGTCTCACATCCTAATTACCTTCTCCCAAGAGGACTTTCAGCTCAAGGATTATCCTCATAATGATGCTATGGTTATTTCTTGTGTTATCAAAGGATTTTTGGTCCACAATGTTCTGGTCGATACAGGCAGTGCAGCGGATATTATATTTGCTAAGGCCTTCAGACAGATGCAAGAGTCAGAGGATAAGATTCATGATGCTACACACCCTCTTTGTGGCTTCGGAGGAAGACAGATTGTAGCGCTTGGCAAGATCACGATGCTAGTGACCTTCGGATTTGTCAACAATACAAGGACTGAACAAGTTGTGTTTGATATTGTCGACATGGAGTACCCCTACAATGCAATCATTGGTCGTGGGACACTCAATGCTTTTGAAGCAATTCTTCATCCAGCATATCTTTGCATGAAGATACCTTCGGATCAAGGACCTATTTCTATTCATGGAAGTCAGGAAGCTGCCAGAAAGGCTGAAGGAAACTGGACAGATTCAAAAGCAATCCATAATATAGATGGAGCCGAAGCTTGTGAGCAGTACAAGTTTAGAAGGGAGAAGGCTGCTTCGGCCGATCAGCTGAAGCCCATGCTCTTATGTGAAGATATAGCAGAGCAAAAGGTGTTGCTGGGATCTCAATTGTCTGAGGAACAGGAGAAAAACCTAACAAGGTTTCTGTTCAACAACAAGGATGTTATGTTGATCCATCCTTCAGACCCAGAAAGCAGAGGCTTCGGAAGATGTCTGATGACAAAGCCGAAGGTGCTCGGAATGAAGTAAAAAGACTTCTCAGTGCTGGAGTCATCAGAGAAGTAAAATACCCAGAATGGCTAGCTAACACTGTTATGGTGAAGAAGGCCAATGGTAAATGGAGGATGTGCATTGATTTTACTGATCTCAACAAGGCTTGTCTGAAGGATGAGTTTCCATTATCGAGGATAGACTCTCTAGTAGACGCAACAGCTTCGTCAGAGCTCATGAGTCTACTAGATTGTTATTCAGGCTACCATCAAATCTGGATGAAGAAGGAAGATGAGCCAAAAACCAGCTTTATAACCCCCAATGGAACATATTGGTACCTTTGGATGCCTGAGGGGCTCAAAAATGCTGGAGGAAGCTTCAGCAGAATGACAGCCAAAGTCCTTCATTCTCAGATAGGCAGAAATGTGCTAACATATGTTGATGATATCATAGTAAAAAGCACGAAGCAAGAAAATCACATTGCTGATTTGCAGGAAACATTGGCTAACTTCAGGCAAGCTGGCCTGAAGTTGAATCCAGAAAAATGTGTCTTCGGTGTAAAGAAGAGAAAATTCCTTGGTTGTCTGGTTTCGACAAAGGGAATCGAAGCTAATCCGAGTAAAATCGAAGCTATTCTTCGGATGGAACCGCCAAGCACAAAGAAGGGGGCTCAACGGCTGACAGGAAGACTGGCATCCTTGAACCGATTCATATCTAGATCAGCAGAGAGGAATTTACCATTCTTCGAAGTGTTGAAGTCAGCCGAAGTCTTTCAATGGGGACCAGCTCAGCTGAAAGCCTTCGAAGAGCTGAAGCAGTATCTGATAGACCTAACGACGCTAACTCCACCCGCGCCAGGGGCTCCTCTGCTATTGTATGTGGCAGCTTCGCACTCTGCAGTAAGTGCAGCACTTGTCCAGGAGAAGTTTGAAGGACAAACTAAAAAGCAAGCTCCAGTATACTTTGTTTCCGAGGTCCTCAGTTTATCAAAGAAAAATTATACAGAGTTGGAGAAGGTGCTATATGTTGTCTTAATGGCCTCTAGGAAGCTTCGGCATTACTTTCAAGCATTCCATATAATTATTCCTTCATCACAGCCTTTGAAGGATATTATGAGAAACAGAGAAGCTACTGGAAGGATTGGAAAGTGGGCTGCGGAACTCAACGAGTTCACCATTGATCATGTACATAGATCCTCGATTCAATCCCAGGCGTTAGCAGACTTCATCGCTGATTGGACGTCAGGGGCTCAGGAGGAAGAAGCAAGGAAAGATGCCGAAGCCTGGACAGTGTTCTGCGATGGTTCCTGGAGAACCTTAGGGGCAGGCGCAGCTGCTGTTTTAGTTGCACCTTCCAAAGTCAGAACATGCTATGCAGTGAAACTTGATTTCAGGTGCACAAATAATATTGCTGAATACGAAGCCTTGCTTTTGGGGCTCCGGAAGTTAAAGGCAATGGGGGTAAGAAGGGCGGTTATCAAAACAGATTCCCAAGTTATTTCTGGTCATATTGACAAGAGTTGTAAAGCAAGAGATCCAAGGCTTGAAAAATACTTGGATACAGTTCGAAGGCTTGAAGCTTCGTTCGAAGGGTTTTCTGTCAAGAATATCCCACGAGGAGAAAATGAGCACACTGATCTACTAGCTAAGTTAGCGGCACAGGGGCTGCCTTTACCTTCGGAAGTATTCTTCGAGACAATAAGAGCACCTTCGGTGGAACTTCTTGAAAGAGCAGTACTCAATATATCTCCTGTTCATAGTGAAGATTGGAGAACTGAGATTATATTCTTTCTCCAGGGCAATTACCTTTCAGATGACGAAGCATATAATAAGAGAATGGAGGCTAGAACCCGACCATATGTAATAATAGAAGGGGAGCTATACAAACATGGAGTCTGCTCTCCATTACTTAAATGTTTATCTAGAGCTGAAGGTATAGAATTGATGAAGGAAATATACGCAGGCCTGTGTGGATCTCACATCGGATCTAGGCCCTTGCTGGGAAAAATCTTTCGTCAAGGATTTTATTGGCCGAAGGCAGCTTCGGATGCAGCGGAATTAGTCCAAAAGTGTGAAGGTTGTCAAAAATGTGCAAGAGATCAAAAACAGCCTTCATCCCTGACTCAGTTAATACAGCCCACTTGGCCGTTGCAAAGGTGGGGTCTTGATTTGCTAGGCCCACTTCCACCAGCACAAGGAAATTTAAGATATGTTATGGTGGCGGTAGAATATTTTTCCAAATGGATTGAAGCAAAGCCTTTAGCCACAATTACCTCAGTCACTGTTTAGAAATTTTTCTGGCAAAATATTGTTTGTCGCTTCAGAGTGCCGAAGGCCATTACTGTGGACAACGGAACACAGTTTGATGCCGAAGCTTTCAAAGAGTTCTGTGAGCAAATTGGCACGAAGATTCATTTTGCATCAGTCAGGCATCCGGAGTCAAATGGACTTGTTGAAAGAGCTAATGGCATTATAATGACGGGAATAATGAAGTTAATCTTCAATCAGCCCGGAGGAAAGTGGCCAGAAGAATTGATCAAAGTGGTGTGGAGCCACAATACAACAATGTCAAGGTCAACATGCTTTTCACCATTCAAATTACTGTTTGGTGACGAAGCAATAACTCCGGAAGAAGCTAAAGCAGGATCAATAAGAACAGTGGCTTCAGCAGAGGACGAAGCTGATTGTTCTGTGGCAAAAGATGCCTTAGAAGGGATCAGGCTTCAGGCTGTAGAGAACATCAATAAATATCAAGCCGAAACAATAAAATGGCGTGACAGAAAATTTCGGTTAAAAAATATCAGGCTAGGTCACTTGGTACTTCGGAGAGTTGCCAACCCAGATACAGTAGGCAAGCTACATTTAAATGGGAAGGACTTTTTCTGGTAGTATCTTCATCAGAACCCGGTTCCTACAGATTAAAGGATATGGACGACAACGACATTCCTAGGTCTTGGAACGCGGATGAGCTTCGGCGATATTATGTATAGCTTGATGTAATCTTTTTATTTTTCCTATGGCACCCTTTTCCTTTCCGAAGGGGGAGAAAGGTTTTTAATGGGGCCATAGCATGTAATTTCTCTTTTTCTTATTTCAGCTCTACAAAAGCAATATCCCCCCAAAGATGTAAATGTAAAAACTGAGCTCGCACCATCGAGTGCAAAGGAAAAAGAATAAACAGGGAGAAGCTCGAAAGACGTCCCTATGGGGATGCAGAGCACGATGAAGCTACAAAAAGTCGTTCCTAAGGGAGCGCAGCATAAGTTTTCTGCTCAAAAGTCATTCCTAATGGAATGCAGAGCTTACAGCAAAAAGTCAACGCTGATTCCGCCAAAATATAAGGCGAAGCGCGAAAAGTCAACGCGATACCGCCGAAATAGAAGGCGAAGAAGTTCAAAAGACATTCCTAAGGGAATGCAGCACTTACAGCGAAAAGTCAGCGCTGATACACCGAAAAATAAACGGTGAAGCCAAAAAATAAACGGCAAAGGGACTTTGTTTATTCCTAAGGGAATGAAGGCTATGGTTGTTGCTTCGTATATGTATTTGGACATTCATTTGCACGATACATTACATCATAACATTTGCATTCATAAATATTCATTTAGACATACGTAGGATCATCATTATCATAACAGAGACAGTTGCTTCGGTTCTAAAGATCAGGCTTCGGCAAAAGAGAAAAAGAAGCAGTTTTTATGCTTCGCTGTGTACGAAAAGAAGGGAAGGTGTTTTTCGCCTTCGGCTCAAAAATGCTAGTTTCGTTCACACCAAAGCAATTCATACATTTATGGGAAGGTATGAATATATTACAAGCTACGGACAAAGTTCATCAAGTACAATTTAATTACAAAATTTGTTACAAAAAGTTTTTAGAGCTCTTCTACAGTCATCTATTCAAAGCTTCATCAGTACTCGTCGAGCTTCAGCTTCGGCATAGACATCCATTAAAGCTTCGACGTTATCTTCTTACTCTTCAAGCTTTGGCTTCGGCTTCATCATCCTACACGAATTAAAGTATTGTAAGCAAAATTCAAGTTCGAAGGAAGAGGTAAGCACAAGGTACGATTTTGTTACCGGCTTAAGATGACTCCGAGCTTCGTCACCAGCTTTCTCTCGTCCACCCTTTGTTCATACCACCTTTATAAATTTATTTGCTATGCTTCAGGCAAGGTTGGGGATATCATCCAGATCTGTTGGTGATAAGCTAAAATTGGGCCTATTGATAATTTTTTCGTGCTCGCAGCCAGATTTCAGGAACGCAGCAGTGCCCCGAGAAGCTACCAGGGCACAGAAATCACCATGTCTAGCAATAACATCATCAAGGTCATCAATTTCACCTTCGATGTGTTCGAAAGCTCCTGGTAAATCTTCAGCCGAAGGAGTAAATTTTTCGCTGCTGGCCCCGACCGAATAGAAGACCTTCTTTAGCCATTGAACACATCGATTGCTGAATTCCAAACATTTATTTTGAAGGCTTGTTAATGATTTTTGCAAATCTGAAACCTTCTGGACTTTGGCCTCAAATTTTTCATTAAGCTTTTGTTTTTCTTGTTCGAAACTTTCTGACTGGCAGAGAAGCTTCGTATTCTGTTCTGCTATTTTAGCTTTAGCTTCTGCCAACAAGCCTTCGGCCGTCTGAAGCTCGAAGTCTTTCTTTTCAAGAGCAGCAGATTGGTCTTTTATTTTGCCTTCTGAATTCTCGATTATAACCTCGTGTTTTTTGTCTTCCAAATCTTGCTACATTTTTAAAGCTTTGCTCAGCAACATACTCTGTACATAAACAACCTTCGTTAGAAAACATCTTCGTTATTACAAACGATAAAAAGTTAGAGAAAGGTTGTTTACCTTGAAATTAGAATAAAACAAACTACCGATGATGTGCTGTCGTCGGTAGCGGCTGATGTCTGTTTCGAGCTTCGGAAAACCAATACTCTTTGATAGAGTACCGATAACCTTCGCTCTGGTTTGATCCCGGATACAGCCCAGCTTTTCATCATCGATACCACCGAAGAGAAATGCCCCCGGCCGATACCCGCAAGATATGGCATACTCTTTTAACTCTTCTTTTTCGGCCTTTGTCAGTTCTTGCCCAACTAAGTTTTGAAAATTAAAAATTTCATTTTCTGAAGTGTCTTCGGCTATTTCTTTCTTTTTCTTGGGCTCCGGGGCCGAAGTCTCTCCGGTAGCTGCTGCTGCTTCTTCTGTGGCCATGTCTTGCAGTATTTTATCAATATCTGCAACTGTGGTTTCTAATTCTATATCTTCGGCTGTGGCAGCTTCGGCAGCCGTAGCCTCCGAAGGTGCAGCTTTGGTAGCCGTTATGTCCTCAATAGCTGGCGCCTTCGGAGCTGAAGCTTTTGGTGGCGTCTTTTCAATGACTTCCGTCACTGTAATGATTCTTTGCTTTTTTGGCCTACCTGCCTTCTTCGTTTTTGCAGGCTCCTTGTCCTTCTAAAAAAGCTTCGTCAGATGTGACCCTAATGGACTCAGCTTGACAGGCAAGGATTCAGTCATTACCTTTAAAATTTCCTCTACGACGGTGGTAGAAGGTGATGCAGCAATTTCTTCTTCTTCGCCAATTGCCTTCTGCTCCGGAGCTATAGCCTTTCTTTTCTTTGAAGCATCTGTTTTTGGCTCGGGCTTTGGTTTTTTCTTTTTCAATTGATCTTCATCATCTTTATTCAGAATATCAGCCACTTTCTTCCTTTTTTGCCCTTCGGCACCCTTGTCTAGCCGCTCGTAGTCGGGATATTCAAAGTCAATAGCATCCATTACTCGATTCAGTCTTCGCTTCGGACGGGTGCCGAAGGCCGCAGTCATCAGTTGATCTTCTTTTTTGGAGTAATTGTCGAGTATTTCATTGCACATTACTTCGATTGTGTCCAGCCATTCTTGGCAAGGCACTTTGAAATGTCTCTTGAATTTGTAATGGTAAGGCAACCGAACAAGCTCCCCTTCCTTCTTCCTTCCTTCAAGCTTCGTCATGTCCCACTCTTTCATAGTTGGGAACACTCTGAAGGCCAAAAATTCTTGCACTAAGTCCCTAGTGCCGATGTGCTCCGCAATAACTCTAAATTCAGCTAGAGCAATTTGGGTCGGACCCTCTGGTGTCATGTTGCACGGGGGTTTGGTCTCTCCGAAGATCAATTCCAACGGACTCTGGACCAATTTCTCCTTATCTTCGTCAACTTTGACGTAAAACCACTCGGATTTCCAGGCAGCTAGCCACTTGCTACGGTAACTGATCACAGGAAATTTTGTAGTCTTGCGGTAGGCAAAATTGTAACAGCCAAAGTTTTCATGTAGCCCATCTCCTCTAGCCTTGGTCTGGTAATGAAGCTCGTGCACTCGGCAAAAACCTTCAGCAAATGGTTCCACCCCTTGGCTTCGGAGGGCCCAAATATAAACGCTAAGCCTAACGATAGCGTTAGGAGTTAGCTCATGAAGGTAGATCCCAAACTTCTTCAGCACATCAGCAATCATCTTGTTCAAAGGGAATCTTAGACCAGCTTTAAAGAAACTTTTGAAAACCACTACTTCATCTTTTCCTGGCTTCGGAGTAGTTTCTTCCCCACCAAAGCGAATCAACTCTTTCTTCGCTTCACTAAAATAGCCCAACTTCATCATCTTAGGCAAATCACCTTTAGAGATGGTAGATTTTCCGAAATCCAGGTGGCTGGGTTTACTCGGCACTGCACTGCTGTAATCATCTTCAGAATCAGTCTCCTCAACATCAGCTTGCTCTGCTTCAGCGGCAAGTGCATCCTCTGATGTTACTAGCCCAGACCGCTTCATTGCTTCAGAAATGGGAACAGTCTCAGTAGCTTCGGTTTCATCTCCTTCACGATCAACCCTGGCAGTGGAGCGCACTCTCGCCATTTGATTATGAATTTTTTGAAATTTTTTGAAGTTGTTGATTTTTTTGATTTTTTTGAAGCTCTTCCTCTTCTGACGAAGCATAATCAGAAGCGGCGCTTCATTTGAGCACGATGATCAAGCTTTGGCTATGGTTAAATTTTTGGCAGCAAAACAGTGCAATAGCAATGAATGCCGTGGTAACTTCACACCTACCCATCTGTTTATATAATGTCGTAGGTGGGAAGGTGAATCGTCAAGGTCTTCCACACCGGATAAACAGCCACCTGCACTCGCTGAACAGTGGGCCACAGGGTCCGGGAAGGTGAATCGCTAGGGCGCATGTAACTGCTGCAAGATGGGGCCACCTCGCACGCGGATTACTTTAATCGTTTCTCGCCAACGAGCTCAGGGAAGGTGTTTTTCGGATCTTCGGCATCCCGAAGCTTAGAAGACTTTTTCACGGATTAAGCTCGTTACGACAAACGATCTAGTACCATGAAGGGGCTACTGTTGGGGGTATGCTTCGTAGCCGAAGATCCTAAAGGAAGAAAACACCTTTGGAAGATCTTCTCAGAAGCATCGCCAAAGTTGTCACATATAAAGCTTCGGCGCAATGATGGATCTCACGACGAAGGGGCGAACCGACTTAAAGATGAAATGACTTAAAACTCGTGATATTTTGTGTCATTATCGTAGTTAATTGTAAAGGGCATATATGTAATTATACACAGACTGCGCCCTGTGCCTATAAATAGGTGAACAGTACCCCTGTACTGTTCACGCAATCTTGTAATCGCTGACGCATTACACTGGAATCATCGCTTTCTGCCAAGGCGAAGGTATAAATTTAATGAAATATGTTAATAATGTTATCTGTTTTTAACATATCTCTTTCTAATGTTTTACAATTTATACTTCATTTTACATTATTTTATAAGCTTGATCACGAAGGTATGACCTTCGTGATATTCTGATCATGGCCTTCGTCCAAAGTTCATTAAACCCTTGGGGAATTAAAGGTTCAGCGGACGAAGGGCATTAACATTTAATATTCTGTGTTGCCTTGTTCTTAATTTATAGCATTTGAGAACAAGTCCCCAACATCATATTTCTAACAATGGCTATTTGGGGAGTTTTGGAGCTATAAATACTAAAAGGGAAATGTGCCCTTGGGCAATTTTTAAGTGTTTTGGTGATTAAATGCCCAAGACATCACTTTGATCTAGCATGCCTACTATGTGTATGAGCACATTGCAAATCATATTGAAATGGAGAATCAAAGGTATGAATCTCTCACTTAGTCAATTGTTTTAGTTACTAACTATGTTCATCTAAGATTAGCCAAACTTGTGCCAGCCTGGGCGCACCAGACTATATGGTATGCACCAGACTGTGTCCGGTGCCCAGGCTATCAGCTGGCCAAACAGGTCACTCTCGGGAAATTGTACTGAATGGTGACTTACTTTGGTTAAGGGTTGCACACAACCCCTCCCAAGTGATCCAAAGATCAAACTTGAGTGCCACATATGTCTTCCTTATATCAAACCCGTTTGTGAGGAAACTCTACAAGTTTGTAATCTCTCACAGCCTTACACAAATGATCACAGTCAAACTTAGAGTAAGGAAGGAGTAGAGTACACACACAAGAGCACAATCGCAACAACAACACACACATAAGCAAAGAATAGAGCGCAAGAACAAGGACGACAGAGTTGCAGCTCAGAAACACGCTCAAATCTCTCAAACACTTTAAACAGCGTGGTCGTAGAGTCTTGGAGTTGTAGTGTGATTTAGGAATGCTTGGTTTACTGCTTCATGTCGCCTAAGTGTCCTTTTATAGCCCCAAGGGGCCAAGGAGCTGTCACTCCTTCATTTGGAAGGTGCGGATTGCCTCCTGCCCGCGGGTGCACCGGACTATCCAGTGCCCCCTCCAGCTCTTTGCCTACTAACGTCGTAGGCGTTAATCATGGTGCCGACCATTGACGCGAGCGAAGAGACGTTGGTCACATGGTGCATATCGGACACGTCTGGTGATTTTTAGCCAGCGAGCCCTAGTGTTATCCCAAGAGCCCTGGTGATAGTCGCCATAATTCTCATAGCAACCGTCAGAACCTTGTTCTCATCTATGCCATCAAGATCAACTTGCTCCCTTAGAGAGCCATTAGTTTCATCAAACACAACATCACAAGTGACTTCAACCAGTCCAGAGGATTTGTTGAAGACTCTATATGCCTTTGTATTTGAATCATAACCAAGTAAAACCCTTTCAATGACTTTGGGAGCAAACTTTGAATTCCTACATTTCTTAACCAAAATGTAGCATTTGCTCCCAAATACACGAAAGTAAGAGACGTTGGGTTTGTTATCGGTTAGAAGCTCGTACGTAGTCTTCTTGAGGAGGCGATGAATATAGAAGCAGTTTATGGCATGGCAAGCTGTATTCATGACTTCCGACAAAAACCGCTCCAACATCTTGTATTCTCCTAGAATAGTTCTCGCCATGCCGATGAGCGTCATGTTTTTCCTCTCCACTAAGCCATTTTGTTCTAGGGTGTAGTGGGCAGAGAACTCATTCTTGATGCCTTTATCCTCAAGGTACTCTTCCAATTGAAGGTTCTTGATTTTCGATCTGTTGTTGTTCCTTATCTTCTTCACCTTTAGCTCAAACTGATTTTGAGCCCGACTTAAGAAGCGCTTGAGGGTTCCTTGGGTTTTAGATTTATCCTGCAAAAAGAATACCAAAGTGAAGCAGAAATAGCCATCAACAATAACGAGCCCGAAGAGATCCATATGTAGCAACTCCAGTGATCTTGACGTCGTCATTATGTTCTTTCCCAGACAAGTTGTTCCCACTTGTTTCCCTGCTTGACATGTTGCACAAGGTTTGTCTTTCTTAAAACAGACATCAGTTAGTCCTAACACATGTTCTCCCTTTAGAAGCTTATGAAAGTTCTTCATCCCAACATGTAATAGACGACGATGCCAAAGCTAGCCCATGTTAGTCTTAGCAAGTAAACATGCATCTAGATCGACATTCTCTTTAGTAAAATCAACCAAGTAAATCTTGCTGTTAGATACACCTTTAAATGCTAATGAACCATTACTCCTTCTAAAGACGATTACATCAACATTTGTAAATAAAAAAATATATCCTATATGACATAACTGACTAACAGAAAGCAAATTATAACTAAGGATTCTACTAAAAAGACATTAGAAATCGAGTGCTCGGTAGTAATCACTATTTTACCTATCTCCTTTACCTTGCCTTGGTTCCCATCTCCAAAGATGATCGTGTCATGGGAATCCTTATTCTTGACAAAGGAAGTGAACATCTTTTTCTCCCCTGTCATATGGTTCGTGCATCCACTATCAATAATATAGCTTGAGCCCCTGGATTCATAAATCTACAAGAAATTTAGACTTGGGGATTAGTTCCCCAACTAGTGTTGGGTCCTGTCAGGTTAGTTGCATAAAATTTTGGCACCCAAATGCAAGTCTTAACCTTCTTGCTTTTGGGTCCCACATTGGATGCAATAATTCTATCATTCTTACAATAAAGTATATAGGATGCATCAAAAGTACGAAATAGCATAGAAGGACCATGAGATGCATTCCTATCCTTAGGCACATGAGAAATAACGTGAGATGTACTGTAACACCCTGAATTTGGGGGCATAAAATTTCTTCTCTAATATCTACCAAATTCATGTGTTACCTCTTTTTCTCCTCCCTATAGATTTCTTTTCTCTTCATTTTAATAGAGTTTTGTTTATTTATTGGGAAGATATATGATTTCTTTAGTATATTAAAACCTAGGGAGACATGAATTGTTACATCATGCTGAGCTTAAACTTTGTTTTTGCGTGATGCACATGTTTGAAATATTCAAATTTGAATTTGTGGTTTGGTTGGATTTGAATTCAATAGAGAAAATAAAAAGAAAAGGGATTAGAAATTCGAAATAAAAGAAAAACAAAAAAGCAGCCCAAACCCCCTCTCCCTCGGCCTTTTGGCCCAGTCAGCCCAGCTCGCGCCCGCGCGTGCCCGCCCCCTATCTCCCTCTACCCAATGGGGCCAACCTGTCGGCGCCAACCTCCTTAGCCATTCACGCTCCTCTCTGTGCCACGGGCTTCACCCATCACCGTCATGTTGTTTCCCTCCGCATGCCCATGCCTCTGTGTCATGGGCCTGCCCTGTTAGCTCCGTCCTCCCCGCAACCGCCGCTAACCCTGCCCGCGCACGCACGCCGAGAAGCTCGACCACGTTGCGCCCCATGTCCTAGCTCGTTTTTTAGCCCCGCACGCACCCGCCCTCTCTCCCCTATCTCATTTCACTCGCTCCCAGCCTCTCGCGCTCAGCCACCGCCGCCCAAGCTTGTCGGTGATCCGCGCCCGCCGTGCTGACCACCTGGAGCTCCAAACGTCACGCCAAGCCTCCCCGAGCACCGTCCCAAGGTAAGGAACCATCCCTATGCCTTTCTTGCCCCAATTTCGTTCCTTCTACGGTGAATTAGTGTCCGCTGGAGTCGTTGCATGCTGGTCCACTGCGCTCGCTCGACGTCCAGCTGATTTAGCCCCGCCTCGTGCCTATGTTATGGCCCTAGGCATCCCACACCCCTCACCGGAGCTTGTGCCGACTTTGGCGCACCTGATCACCCCTCCCCGCGGCTGGGATTGCTCGTCGGAGTACAACCGACCCGCCCGGAACGCTCTCCTCCGCCGTTCACCCACTTCTAGCCTCCATCTCATGGCCAGAACCTTGCCATCAAGTTCGCCGGGTCCCCCTCACCGGTCATGGCCACCTCCGGCGACCTCAGACACCCCAGAGCCCGCGCCTACATTGTCTCCGGGGACTTCACCGTCGCGGATGGGAGCAGCATCGGCCATCGTGCCGTTAACCCCCTAGTGCACCTGATCTCGGCCGCCCGTCCCCGATCCAGCGGCGCAGGTCACTAGATACTAGTTCGAGCGCGCGCCCTTGCCCCTGGGTCCCACTCGTCAGTCGCCTGCGCCATTGGCACTGGGCCCGACCGGTCAGCCCACCCTTACCCTTGAGCCACTGACTGCCCTGGCCCGTCTGTCAGCGCTCGCTCACGCGCGCACGCGCTCGCCCGCAAATCTGATCTAGGTCGTTGCCTAGAGGGGGGGTGAATAGGCGTAATCTAAAATTTACAACTTAAAACATAAACTACAAGCCAGGGTTAGCGTTAGAATTAAAACCGAGTCCGGGAGAGAGAGGGAAAACAAATCAACCAAGAAATAACACGAGTGAACACGGTGATTTGTTTTACCGAGGTTCGGTTCTAAAGAACCTAGTCCCCGTTGAGGTGGTCACAAAGACCGAGTCTCTTTCAACCCTTTCCCTCTCTCAAACGGTCACTTAGACCGAGTGAGCTTTCTCCTTAATTCTCACGGGTCACTTAGACCCCGCAAGGACCACCACACAATTGGTGCCTCTTGCCTTGCTTACAAAACACTTGGGAACGAGAATGAGGAAGGAAGAAAGCGATCCAAGCAACAAGAGCGCAAAGAACATGAACAAACTCTCTCTCAAGTCACTAGGTGATTGGAATGGATTTGGGACTTGGAGAGGCTTTGATTCTATTGAATTGTGTCTAGGAGTGAATACATTAGCTCTTGTATTGAATGTGGAGTGCTAGAAATTTGGATGCTTGGAGTGGTGGTGGTTGGGGGTATTTATAGCCCTCAACCACCACATAGCCGTTGGGGCAGGCTGTTGTCGATGGGCGCACCGGACAGTCCGGTGCGCCACCGGACACTGTCCGGTGAGCCACCATGTCACCCAACCGTTAGTGTTTTGGAGCAGTTGACCGTTGGAAGCTTTGTCCTCTAGTGGCACCGGACAGTCCGGTGCCACACTGAACAGGTCCAGTTCACTGTCCAGTGCGCCTCTGACCGGTGGCTCTGACTCTGCGTGCACTGTTCTTCACTGTTCATCTGATTCTTCAGCTTTTGCAGTCGACCGTTGCGCGAAGGAGCCATTGCTCCGCTGGTGCACCAGACAGTCTGGTGAATTATAGCGGAGCGCGCCTAGAGAAACCAGAGAGTGGCCAGTTCGTTCCTGTACGGCCTTGGTGCACCAGACAGTCCAGTGCGCTAGACCAGAGACACTCGGTTTCTATTTGCTACTTTGAATTGAACCCTTAACTTGAATATTTATTGGTTTGTGTTGAACCTTTATGCACCTGTAGAACATGTATTCTAGAGCAAACTAGTTAGTCCAATATTTGTGTTGGGCATTCAACCACCAAAATTAATTGTGGGAAAAGGTTAACCCTATTTCCCTTTCAATCTCCCCCTTTTTGGTGATTGATGCCAACACAAACCAAAGCAAATATATAAAGTGCAGAAATGAACTAGTTTGCATAAGGTAAGTGCATAGGTTACTTGGAATTAAACCAATTTGAAAGTCTTATTACATATGAATAAGAGTGAATGGATTGCTTTCTTTTATTAATATTTTGGACCACTTTTGCACCACATGTTTTTGTTTTTGCAAATCTTTTTCAAATTCTTTTCAAAATTCTTTTGCATATAGTCAAAGGTATATGAATAAGATTGCGAGAAGCATTTTCAAGATTTGAAATTTCTCCCCTGTTTCAAATGCTTTTTATTTGACTAAACAAAAAGCTCCCCCTGAATGAAATTCTCCTCTTAGCTTTCAAGAGGATTTTGAAATAGTTACCAATTTTGAAATCTTATTTTCATAAGCATAGATACTAATTTGAAATTGGCTTGAGTACTAATTGAAAAACAAACATTTGTGAATACCAATAAAATCTTTCATTTCGAAAATTTTGAAATGGTGGTGGTGCGGTCCTTTTGCTTTGGGCTTGATATTTTGTCCCCCTTTGGCATTAAACGCCAAAAACGAAGAACGTTGGAGCCCTTTTTATATTTTCTCCCCCATTGATAAAATAAATATGAGTGAAAGATTATACCAATCGGAGAGATGGCGGAATACCAGCAAAGGGTAAGTAATACCGATGGAGTTGAGTGGAAGCGTTGTCTTTGCCGAATACTCCATTTCCCTTTCAATCTAAGACTAACACAAGAAATACTCATGGAAACTGTCGGTACCCTGAAACTAGGGTACCCTGCTACTGTATAAAGACGCAGTACCCACGCGGCTATCTCTTAGTCGCGTGGTAGAAGAGTTGTATGTGGGACCAGACCATCACTCGCTCCAGCCTCGGGCGACTACTCTGGGACCACAACAGTGCCTGACCCCACCACATGGGTGGGTCCAGAGACGCCACGTGTCAAGAGAAGGTGATATAACCCAAGGCATCAACAGTAAGTCCGGACCCCCATGGGAGAGCGCTGGACCCCTGGATATACAGTCCGGACCCTCAAGGTTGGTCCAGGACCCCCACATGTGCAAGCCGGACCCCTGGAATGGGAGCTGGACCCCCCGTATGGGGTCCAGGCCACCCACAATGGGGTCCCAAGGTCCCAGGACAGAACATACTCGGGCCTTGAATAGGACCCAGGCGGGGGTCCGGTGCCGACACGTGTCCAGACCCGGTCTGGTGGGATCCGGACCCGTCCGCATACACTCCTGCCCTCCGCTCAGGTGGAGACCCAATGCTGCCACGTGGCATACTGCGTGCGGCTTAAGCCAACGGGCGGAACCTAGCATGACGCCTCTAGGCCACGCACGCCCCCGCATTCATTGCGGATAACACGTGCGCCTGACCATTCCACTGGCAGCTGGCGCGTACAGTCCAAGATACGCGGGCCACGCTGTTATTTACCATTACTCATACGTTTCAGCTATCAATGCTGCAGGGACTGTGGTTATCAAGACTCCCAGTGATTGCTCAGGCGTTACTAGCATTAGTTACTCACATAATGTATTCTATCCATTATGCTCCTGGGCCCACATGTTGGGGCTTAGCATCCTTGTATGTGCCTCCCTTAAACTATAAAAGGGAAGGCACACAACGTTACAGGGACAAGCTCTCTAGACTCAATCACAAGCTCTCAAGCACACAAGTTTACATGCTCTCTCAATACAACATACACACAGTGGAGGTAGGGTATTACGCTCTGGCGGCCTGAACCACTCTAATCCCTCGTGTCCTCGCGTGTTCATCCACCTCCCAATAGACAGGCAAACCGCTAAAGCCCCCTCCTCATCTTAGGATTAGGGCGGGTGCATTCCGCCACCTGACCGGAGGATTTTCCCTCCGACATTTGGCGTGCTAGGTAGGGGGGTTTTGGCATTAGGTTTTCGCATGTTTTCCTGCTCAACATGATGTCTAGATCGTTGAGCACCGCGACCTGTCTCCTGAGGATTTTCTGATGGAGGAGGAGGCTGCGTCTTCCATGTCACGGGGCTCCAACCGCCCTGCGCCTGGTGATGCCGTAGTGCACGCTGCGTGGCAGCACACTCCCGCACAGTCATCCCGGGCTTCGTCAAGGGCTGCTCTCGATGCGCTGTCTGCAGCCAGGGAGTTGTTGCGCCATCCTCCAAGCTCCACGGCCTCGCCGGGGGCCATGAAGCAGTGGCGTGACGATGTTGACCGACTCCTCGGCATGGCGCACTCTAGCTCGGCCAGGCCTAGGCCTCGGTCATTCTGGTGTCAACATGAGGCGTCGGCGTCAGTGCGCTCACCCTCGGTGAAGGTTGCACCGACTGAGGACCTGTGGGCGGAGCTCAATCGTCCGCGTGCGGGCGAGGATGCCACAATTTCTCTAGAGAGACTTGATGACCTACGGGCAAAGCTCAACTGTAGGCATGCGGGCGAGGACGCACGAGTCTCTCTAGAGAGGGCGCGTGAGCGCCAGCTAAACTTCGAGGGTCGCAACCTCGACCAGGACTTCACTCCACTTGCGCCACAAACTCCAAGGGGTGCCTGGACCCACACGGGTGTCCCATTGGTTGGCGTGGGCTGTGCCACGCTGGCTGACCACCTCCACGCGACGACTTGGCCGCCCAAGTTTTGGCCACACCTGCCAGAGAAGTACGACGGTACGTCAAACCCGTCAGAATTTTTGCAGGTTTACGTCACCGCCATTACGGCAGTTGGTGGAAACACCGCTGTGATGGCGAGTTACTTCCATGTAGGCTTGACCGGGCCGGCCCGGACCTGGCTCATGAATCTCACCTTGGGGTCCGTCTACTCCTGGGAAGAGCTCTGCGCACGGTTCACAGCAAACTTTGCCAGTGCTTATCAGCAGCATGGCGTGGAGGCTCATCTCCATGCCGTAAGGCAAGAACCCGGGGAGACTCTCCGGGCTTTCATCGGTCGCTTCACCAAGGTACGCGGGACCATACCTCGCGTTTTCGATGCCTCTATCATCACTGCTTTCTGATAGGGGGTGCGTGATGAGAAGATGTTGAAGAAGCTAACGACACATGACGTGGAAACCATCACCACGCTCTTTGCTCTGGCTGACAAGTGTTCCAGGGCTGCCGAGGGCCGTGCATGGCAGTCGGCACCACAGACCGGAGTTACCCAGATGGGTTGCTTGGGTCTCGCTACTCAGGGCAGTAGCAAAAAGAAGAAGAAGAACTACGGCCACGAGAGGCCGCAATCTGCTGCTACGGTCGCCACAGCTGCGACTGGGGGCTAGAACGAGCGCAACAAGCGCCCACGGCCACAGGGAGGCAACAGTGGCACATGCCCTGTGCACCCTAATAGTCACCACAACGCCTCGGAGTGTCATGAGATTAGGGCTAGGAAAAAAGCTCGGGCTCGGCAAGCTGGATCAAGCTCGTCGCGGCTCAGACAGGCTCGAGCCGGCTCGCGAGCTGCCAACGAGCTGAGCCGAGCCGGTTTAGCAAGCTCGACAAAATCCTGAGCCAAGCCGAGCCAGCTCGCACAAGCTCGCGAGCCAAGCTCTGTAACAGTGTAACTGCGTAAGTAGCAGGCTACCAGCAGCGTTGTAGCGGAGCGGAGCAGCCATGGGCCCACAAGCAAAGCAAGCGCTGAACTCTAAAGCACCTAAAGCTCAAGCCGCCCCACGCAAACCACCTAACCCTAATAGCTCGTGCTCGGTGGCGGTGCCTCAGCGGTGCTCCTCAGTCCTCAGCTCCTGTGATAGTGACGGTGGTGCAGGCGCTCGTGCTCGGCGGGGCACGTGCTCGGTGGCACAGGCGCTACCGCTGACGCCTTGACGGAGTGAAGGCTGACGACGCCAGGCGCTACCACGAGTCCACGACCGCCGTTGGCCCGCTGTGCGGTCATGCTACCGTGCGCCCATGCGGTCCGGCGTTCCATAGACGGCGCCCCGCCAAGCGCGGACGCGCACGCGGCCACACCGGCACACCGCGTCGTCGCCTGCCGCCACGCGCCTGGCCGCCTCCCTCTGCCTGGCCGGTGGCCGCTAGCCCGCTGCCTGGCCTAGTGCCCCAATCCGCCATCTGTCGGCTGCTCTGCTCATCCACCGCTCGCCTGCCCGACCGGTTCCTCATCCACCGACCACCGGTGAGCATCGTCAATTCCTCATCCACCGCTCGAGTTGCAGTTAACACATTATGTAGTTTGTTCAGTTTGTTCAGTTTTATCTTGCAGACTTGTAGTTGCAGTTAACACATTATATATTGTTGATCATAAATTGCTAGGTTATGGAATCTAGTGTGCAAGGGAAGGGGGTGAATCAAAGTAATGAGATAGATTCAGAAAGCAATTCATTTGACAAGAACGATGATATGTCTGAGGATGACATGACTATCCTAGGTTGGAGAGAGATTGATGTTGTGGAATCAAATAATGATGACAAAAGAAAAGCCAAGAAAAGGTGTAAGGGGGTGAAAGTAAAGGATAACAACTCTAAATCCAAAGTGTGGGAAGTTTTTGATAAAGTGACTATTGGAGATGCATCCGAGGATGGAAAGAAGACATTAAAGGCAAAGTGCAAGTATTGTAAGAAAATGTATGCCTACATGCAAGGGTCAACGACATCAACATTATCGAGGCATATGAAGAGTTGTGGGGCATATTCAAAGCATTTGGAAAAGAAACTAGATCAATCTCTTCTCAACTTTGCTCCTTCAAATGCAGGTGAATCAGGTTCTGGTCTCCTACTATCACATCCCCTAGAGATTATAATCATGAGCAAGTTAGAAAATTAATTGCCAAGATGATTATAGTTCATGAGTACCCATTTAGAATGATTGAGCATACATGGTTTAACATTGTCATGAAGTATTTGAATCCATAATATGAGTTCATTGGTAGAAAAACCATTAGAGCAGAATGCTTGAAAGTGTACGAGTCTAAAAAAGAAAAACTATCAAAGGCCCTTAAAGGAGTGGATTATATTTTATTGACTACTGATCTATGGACTTCTAATCAAACATTGTCCTATATGTGTTTGGTTGCACACTACATAGATAGTGATTGGAAAATGCAATGTCGTGTGCTGAATTTCTTTGAATTAGATCCTCCACACAAAGGATCTGTGATAGGGCAAGCAGCCTATGAGTGTGTTACAACATGGAAAATAGAGGATAAGATTATTTCTATCACTTTAGATAATGCTGCAAACAATGATGGTGCTATCCGTGGTTTGAGGGCTAGATTTGCAGCTAGACAAGGTAATACATTCAGTTCAAAATATTTTCATGTGCATTGTTGTGCACATATTATTAATTTGGTTGTCAATGATGGAACTACTGCTTTGGCTTCTTTGATAGACAACCTAAGGTCAACTGTGAAATACATTAAGAAATCCCCATCTCGTATGCATAAGTTTGTAGAGATTTGTAGATCTCTTGCATTGCAAATTGGAGAGGGCTTGAGTCTTGATGTGTCAACTAGATGGAGTTCAACATACAAGATGTTGCGTACTAGTATAGCTTACAAAGAAGCAATTCAAACTTATGCCGATGCTGATTTGAATTATAAATGGGAACCTACAGAAGAGGAATGGGATTTATTTGTTGCAATTGAGCCTATTCTTGCCTCATTAGCTAAAGTAACCACTTCATTGTCAGCTTCTACATATCCTACTGCAAATCTTTTTTATCCTCACATTGTGGATGTCAAGATTGCATTGAGGGCAGCAATGAGTTCTAGTAGTTTGTATTTGAGAAAAATGGGTACTGCGATGATGGAGAAGTTCAATAAGTATTGGGAAGAAAAAAATAATGTTATGGTGATTGCTATGATTCTAGATCCTAGGTATAAGATGAGGTATATCGAGTGGTGCTTTGGTAAAATCTTTGATGGTGACCAAGTTAGATTTGAGATAGATTAAGTTCAAGGTGAGTTAGAAAAATTGTTTGAGGACTATGAGCTGCAACATAGAGAGAGAAAAGCTGCTCAAAACAAAAATAGTGCTAGATCATCTTTGGCTAATGATAGAACTTTAAGCTTGCCTTCTGCATCATGTGAATTTCAGTCATTTTTATCATCCACTGAAGCAAACCCATCAAAGAGTGAGTTGCTTATCTATTTAGATGAGATGAATGTCAGTCTAGCAGACAAGGAGTTTGATTTGTTGAGCTGGTGGAAGGTTAATTCACATAGGTTTCTGGTTGTCTCAAGGATGGCAAAGAAATTCTTAACTGTACTAGCAACATCCGTCTCTTCAGAGTCTACTTTTAGCATAGGGGGTAGAACTTTAGATGATTATCGGAGTTCTCTCAGCCCTTCTATGGTGGAGGCTTTGGTATGCTCCTCTAGCTGGATTCGAGGGTCGCATGATGGAAGCATGACATATGTGGTTAGTTGCTCTTTTATTATTTATTAGAGTGCATTTCTTATGTTCTTTTCAGATTTTGAGTGAAATTTGTATTTTTTTCAACAGGTACATGATGATGAGGACAACATGGAGACAATCTCATTTCCAAAAAGCTTTGTGCAAAGCAACTAGTAATAGTACTTTTGTATATTTGTACTTGTACCATTATGGCTTGTAGTTGTATCCTTGTAAGATGCTTATGTATATTTGTTTCCTTGTTCAGGTGTGTAATGATAATGAAAGTGCTGGTTGCTGGATGCTTTTGGAGTTTTGGTGGAATGGTGGATACAACTATACAAGCAGTGAAGTTGAAGTTGCTGGATGTTTTTGGCCTTTTGAAATATGCAAGTTGATGAGTGCTTTTGACTTTTGGTTGATATATGTAATATGTTGCTGGAGTGCTGGTTGATACTTGATAGCATATGCTTGTTGTCGTTGAATACTTGAATGTTATGTCATTTGCTGTCAAACACTCAAACTTATGCTGTCAAACCCTCAAAGGAATTTCCTTTTATATTGCTTGGCTGCTTGTATTTTTATCAAAGGAATTTCCTTTTATAATGCATTCACCAGTCATGCGAGCTGTACCCGAGCCGAGCCTATTCTGGTAGCTCGGCGTACCAGCGAGCCGAGCCAGGCTCGAGCCTTTTCACCACCGAGCCGCACCGAGCCGAGCCGAGCTTGGCTCGGCTCGGCTCGTTTCCAGCCCTACACGAGATCATCAAGCTCGTGAAGCGCATCAGCGAACGGCACGAGCAGGCCTTCAGGGATGGCTCGCCACCTCATCACCAACCTGGCAAGGAGAAGGTCGACGAAGGCGACGCGGCCGCGGGAGAATGGGTCTCGGGTATCAGTCACCTAAGGGGGTCCTAAAGGACGTCTTCACTGGAGACTCCGACTCCGGCGGCGAGAGCAACCACCGCAAGAAGCTGTACGTTATGTACGGTGGGAGTTGGGAGCTCACCTCCCGTAGGAACGTAAAGTCCTTGCGTTGAGAGGTCCTTTCGGCGGTCCCAGGGGTCCTGAAGGCAGCTCCGCATCAGCGGTGGAGGAGCACCACTATCTCCTTCGGGGCATCCGACTAACCCGACAATATGGCAGGGGCCGGTATACTACCGCTCATCACCGCCCCTGTCATCGCCAACATGCGGCTGCACCATGTTCTAATTGAAGGTGGGGCTGGGCTCAACATCATCAGCCATGCTGCATTCAAGCAGCTGCAGATACCAGGGTCCCGACTGGGACCCTCTCGTCCATTCTCTAGAATGGGCCCACAACCGGTGTATCCCCTTGGGAGCATCGCCCTCCCGGTTACATTCGAGACCGAGGAAAACTTCCGCACAGAGAACGTCCAGTTCGACGTCGCGGAGGTTAACCTCCCCTTCAATGCCATCATTGGCAGGCCGGCCCTGTATCGGTTCATGGCCATTGCCAATTACGAGTATTTGGTCCTCAAGATGCCGTCCCCGGCTGGGGTCCTCACCATGCGGGGCGACCACGCTGCTGCGCTTGCGGCTATCGAGAAGCTACGCGCCCTGGCGGCAGAGACTGCTCGCCCGGACGACGGAGGGAGGGACCCCTCGACTTCCAGTACCAAGGCGCCTACCAAGGTGCCAAAGGTGCAGCCATCCGGAGCAGACGGCGGTCCTGTCAAGACCATCCAGGTCGACGCAGATTCTTCCCAGACCACCCGCATCATGGGCAATCTGGAGGAGAAATAGGAACTCACGCTCGTCGCCTTCCTCCGGGCAAATGTCAACGTTTTCGCATGGCAACCATCACAGATGCCTGGGATCCCCAGGGAGGTGATTGAGCACCATTTGAAGATCCACCCTGATGCCAAAACAGTGAGTCATAAACCTCGCAGATAGTCCGTTGAGCGGCAGGACTTCATCCGTGAGGAGGTCCGGAAGCTGCTAAACGCTGGCTTCATCGAAGAGGTTCATCACCCAGTGTGGTTGGCCAACCCACTCATCGTTCCAAAGGCAAATGAGAAGCTTCGGATGTGCATCGACTACACCAGCCTTAATAAGGCTTGTCCCAAGGACCCGTATCCACTTCCACGCATAGATCAAATCGTGGACTCTACTTCCAGGTGTGACCTTTTGTCCTTCTTAGATGCTTACTCTAGATTCCATCAAATCAAGATGGCTAGGGAAGATAGGAAGCATACCACTTTTGTAACAGTGGATGGGCTTTACTGCTATGTTGTAATGCCCTACGGTCTGAGAAACGCCTTGTCGACATTTGTACGGGTGATGAGTAAGACCTTTGGGGATCTGATTAGGGACAGGATAGAGATATACGTCGATGACATCGTAGTCAAGACTAAGAGAGGGTCGACTCTGGTGGAAGACCTAACTGTGGTCTTTGACAAGCTGTGGGCCACATGCACGAAGCTGAACCTGGACAAGTGCGTCTTTGGTGTCTCCGCAAGAAAGTTGCTGGGATTCCTAGTTTCGCACTAGGGCATTGAAGCAAATCTAGAGAAGATCAGGGCAATTGAGGCGATGAGGCCTCCAGCCCGGATCAAGGACGTCCAGAAGCTTACGGGGTCCTTAGCCGCCCTTAGCCACTTCATCTCACGGCTAGCTGAGAGCTACCCTTCTTCAAGCTCCTGCAGAAGTCTGACCCATTCTCTTGGACCGAGGAGGCAGAACATGCCTTCCAAGAGTTGAAGCAGCACCTTGTGTCCCTACCAATACTGGTAGCTCTGGAGCCAGGGGAGCCGCTGTACTTGTACATTGCAGCGGCTACAGAGGCGGTGAGCATGGTGCTGGTCGTCGAAAGGACAGCGCAACATTCCCAGGGGAGTCAGGAGGTTCCCCTAGGAGAAGGTGGTGGTCCGACCACCATGGACCTTGAGGAACCGGGGCCACCCGTAGGGGTCCAGACCATACAGAAGCCGGTCTACTACATCAGCGAGGTCCTCCATGAGGCAAAGGCCAGGTACCTCGAGACGCATAAGCTTCTCTATGCTGTGCTTGTTGTGTCCAGGAAGCTGCGCCACTATTTCCAGGCACACAGGGTCGTGGTGCCGACCTCCTTCCCGTTAAGGGCCATCCTCCACAACTCTAACGCCATAGGCAACATCGCCAAGTGGGTTGCGGAGCTCGCTGAGTTCCAGCTAGACTTCCAGCCTTGCCACGCTGTCAAGAGCCAGGTTCTGGCTGACTTCATCGTGGAGTGGACTCCTCCCCCGAGCGCTCCTGGGGGTCCAGATCCCAATTCGGACCCCACACCTGCGGAGCCTAGGGTCCTTGTCTTAACCGAGCCCCACTGGACGCTCTTCTTCGACGGGTCCGCCCGCCAGCAAGGTGGCGGTGCTGGGGTGGTCCTCGTTGACCCAAGCAGAGATCAAGTCAAGTACATGGTGCACCTCGAGTTCAAGGCCGCCAACAACATGGTAGAGTACGAGGCACTGATCTTCGGCTTGTCTGCGGCCCTATCCCTAGGGATCCGCCAGCTCCTCGTGAAGGGGGACTCCCAGCTAATTATCTAACAGGTCCGCGGGGAATGTAGCTGCAACGAGCCCAGGCTCGCAGCTTACCTCCTCCACGTAAGGAAGCTGGAAAAGGACTTCTCGGCCCTAGAACTGCAACATGTTCCTCGGGCTGACAACTCAGCGGCAGATGAACTCTCCACGAGGGCATCGACTTGGGCACCCATGCCCGAGGGCGTCTTCAAAAGACGGCTGCTAAGACCTACCGCCCAGCCTGCCGAGCCGGGCGAAGGGGGTGAGACTGGCACCTTGAAGCTAGCGGTCCCGGTGGCGCTGCAGAACCCACCAAGGTTTGTGTGTGCTACAGGGGGTCCCACCAACCTCTTAGCACTACAACCAGTATCTCAGAGTGGTCCCGATGCATAGCTCTCCGAGATCCAGGACTACCTGAAGGAAAATATCCTTCCTAAAGATCATGTGTCCACAGAGCGCATAGTGCGATTGGCTAAACGATACGCGGTGGTGGAAGGGGATCTCTACCGCCATGGCGCCAACGACATTCTCATGTGGTGCATCTCCCAGGAGGAGGGCCGTGAGTTACTCACGGAGATCCATGGAGGTGAGTGCGAAAGTCATTCCTCATCCCGCACGCTGGTCGGTAAGGCCTTCCGGCACGACTTCTACTGGCCAACCGCCCTCTAGGATGCAGCTGAGATGGTAAAGTCCTACAAAGCGTGTCAGTTCCATGCAAAGCAGATACACACACCAGCTTAGGCTCTGCAGATGATTCTACCCTCCTAGCCATTCATCGTATGGGGGTGGATATCCTGGGACCATTCCCCAGGGCCGTCGGTGGGTACCAATTCCTCTTCGTCGCCATCGACAAGTTCACAAAGTGGCTAGAGGCCACCCCTATGGTCAATATCACCCAGGATACTGTTGTTGCTTTCCTCAGGTTGATTGTCTATAGATTTGGGGTCCCAAGCCATATCATCATGGACAATGGGACCCAGTTTACAAGCTGGCTCTTCCAGGAGTATTGCGAGGGCATTGTCACCCAGCTCTGCTTTGCGTCTGTGGCTCATCCCAGGAGCAACGGCCAGGCGGAGAGGGCAAACGCAGAAATCCTTAGGGGACTCAAGACACGCACCTATGACTGCTTGAAAAAGCATGGTGCAAATTGGGTTAACGAGCTTCTGTCCATGCTATGGGGAAACCGGATCACACCCAGCCGAGCTACTGGGGAGACCCCGTTCTTCCTAGTCTACAGGGCCGAAGCCTGCCTTCCCCTAGAAATCATTATGGGCTCCCCATGGGTCCAGGATTTCGATGAGTCTATGCAGGAACAGCTACGGCGTGAGGACATGGACTTCATCGACGAGCACAGATGGCGAGCGGCGATCCGAAATGCACAGTACAACCAGGCGCTCAGGCACTACCACCAGCGGTTCGTGCATAGTAGGGGGCTTAGGGTCGGGGACCTGGTCCTAAGATGAGTACTGAACCGAGAAGGGCTCCACAAACTCTGCCCAGCTAAGAGGGACCCTTCAAGGTGACGGAAATATGTCGACCCGGGTGTGTCCGCCTTGCTACAACTAAAGGAGTGCCTCTTCCCAATCCCTGGAACATAGAGCATCTCCATAAGTTTTATCCATAAAAGCAAACCTGGGGAATTCAGTTTTCTTCCTTTGTAACTAGGTAGCGCATATATGTATGTCAACCCAGTGAGGTCCGCCCTCATAAACCCTGTCTGTTGGCCTACACTCATGTATATCAAGTTATAAGGAAAAGATTCACCCCCCAGATTTGTTTTTGTGATGGTTCGTTCTACTTCAATTTACGAGCATTATTTTTTTATCTAACCCATCCATACGGTTTCCCACCCTTGCTAGTATGATGACATCCGAATTGAGTAGCCAGGCTTGCAGTTTAGGACCCCTCTACAAAGGCAGGGGGGTCCGGCAGCTTGGGGGCCAGTTCTAGAGAATGGGTGCTTGTTCCCTAGGGTGGTCTAGAGCTGTGTAGCCGCTTAGCTTGGTTTCGTACCCTAAGCCTGCATGCTCCACCACTCTATGACGGGTATCCTAGTATTTGGAACTATAGTCCTATGGGTCCGGCAACCTGGGGTCCGGTTCTAGAGGATGGACACTTGTCTCCTAGGGTGGTCCGAAGCTGTGCCGCTTAGCCTGGTTCCGTACCCTAAGCCTGCACGCTCCACCACTCTGTGATGGGTGTCCTAGTATTTGGAGCTGTGATCCAGGGGGTCCGGGCATACGGCTTGGCTTCCCAGGCTAAATCCTGTAGGTCCTGTTGCATGAATCAAAGGATAAAAGACACCAGTTGGTGGGCCCTATGGGTGCGCTACTAAAACTTCCTAGCCAAAGCTGTGTACAGGTCCAGGTCCCAGTCGAGACTACCTCCTAGGGTTGGGTCACCAATTCTTTCTTAAGTATCCTGGTATCTAGCCTCGACATGTCGAGCCTACATCCCAGGGGGGCCAAGTACCAGGGAGAAGTTGGTAATGCTACACACAGCGAGGACAAATAGCATACAGATAAGTGCTATTAAATTAACAGTTCTCAAAAGTATCTTACAAAACCAAAAGATTATTACATCCGCCTTCAAGCGGAACCCTAGCCTTATCTCTGCAGGTACGAGCTACTCGGCATCGGCAGGATCGCACTGGAAGCGCGCGGCCACCGTCTCCACGGCGTCTTGGACGCTCTCCCGGGCGGCGTCTTCTGTGGCGGCCACCGGACCATCGAGCATCGGCGCCAAGGACATGGTCGGGTCGTGGCTCCGAAAGCATGTCAGCACGTAATCCACCACCGGCCGATAGAGCCTGCTGCCCTCTGCTTCCAGGCGGGCACCGAGGATCTGGTCTAGGCAACGAAGGCGTTCGGCGGCGGAGTTCAACATCGGGAGGGCGTCGGAGATCGACGCTGGTAGCTCCAACACCGGGATAGGACTTATCCCTAGTGGCACCAGTGTCATGCTCGCCTCGTCGGCCCACTCAGCTATCCGCTGGACCCCAGCACGGTGTTCTGCCTGGAGATCTTCCAGGGCCTTCTCGGTGGCCTCCGTCACCTGGGGACCGGGCGCCGCCTGCGCCGCTTCGAATCAGCGGATCCGCTCCTTCTCCTCCGCCTCTAGATCGTGCTTAGCCAGCAACATGCCCCGCCTTTTGAGCATTTCCTCCCTGAAGGCGAGATCCTTCTCCTGCCTATACAGGGACGTATCCTTCTCCTTGAGGTTCTCCTCGGCGAGGGCAATGTCGCTGGCCTTGTCCTCCAGCTCTTGCTGCCTTTTTTCATCCTTTTTATGGCCTCCATTTGCTGGACCCGCTGGGCCTCTAGGGTCTGGTCCAGGGCATTTAGTTTGGCCTGGAGCTTTGTTGTGAGGGCCTCCCTCTGGCTCAGGGCCTCCTCCCTCTTGGCCACCTTCTTCTCCCGTCGGGACGCCTCCATCTCCCTGCAAACACCTTCTGGAGGTCCCTTTTATACTCCTTGTGGTCCTACGCGAGTTCGGACCGCTCAGAGGTGAACTGGCGGGACACCGCCTTGGTGCGCTCCTCCAGCTGGGTACGCCAGTCGCTGAGGCGCTGGTGCTCAGATTCCAGCGCCTCCCACTCCCGCCGGATGGCTGCCTCAGTTTCATTGAGGACTTGGTGGGTGCGAGACAGCACCCGGGGGAGGGAGATTGGCACCACGTCCGGCTCGACACCTGACCGGAGCCGCCGCCCAAAAATCACCTCCATCTCCTCCGGAGCAGGCGGAGGGACGGAGCTGGACGCGCCTCCTAGGTCACCCCCGGTGTCGGAGCGGGCGCAGGTCCCCCAGCTAGGACCTCCTCCGCCGCCGCGGCGCCTAGCGCTGGCGCCGCTGCAGCCGGACCCCCTGTTGGGACGTGGGAGGCCGGTGGCACTGTACCGGCGGCAGCTGGGTGCGCTCCACCAACACCACTCTCAGCAGATTCCTGCTGTTGAGAGCTAGACCTGCCGGCGGGCCTGATATCTGGCGGAGGAGGTGCGACCTTGGGAGCAGAGGGGGAGGAAGCCCTGACAAACAAAGGATAGGTTAAGACCCGTCGGTATGATAACTAGACTCGTGGAAAAAGGGGCTACACTTACTTGGGGCCCTAGACTTTCCAGCGACCCTGGAAGCGGGATGTCCGCCGCTCTTGCTGTTGTTGTTGCTGTGGTGGTAGTGGTGGCGGCGGCATCGGAGGACTGGCATGCCTCTGTGCATCATGGGCCTAGGAGCTGGCCTCCTCGGTCCCGCCAGCAGTTCTCTGGCGCTTCTGGGGGTCCGAGACAAGTGACCCGTCGGCGCGACACAACCGACGTCGCCTCTCCTCCTCCGACCCCCCAGAACCAACTGGGGCGGAGGTGCTGCTTGCAGCCCCTTTACCCTTGTCCAAGGGGCTGGGGGCCGCACCAGCGGGCTGGGGACCCCCAGCCGGTACACCGAGGATCTAGATCCCACGGAGGGGGTCCCGACCGCCGGTCTGACGAACCGCCATGCCGCTGTCGTCGAGGGTCGGTAGCGTGGCCAGGACCGCCATTCGCAGCCCTGGATCATCACAAAGCACCGAGATGTTCTGGGGAGTATCAAGGATTCAGGGACAAAGGACTCACTAGTAATCCTGATACGACCACGCCATTAAGCAACACATTACAACCCCCAAGTTATACTACATCAACTCAAGTACAATCAACATCATCACCAACACAAGCCTTTGATGGACCAATTACACGTAGCCGAGCTAAGAAGCTACAGCAAGAGGTGCACGCGCTACTTTATGAATTTCAATTAAACACTAATGAGAACTTTATGCTACCTAAGTCGTGTATGTTGATATTACTTAGGTTCACCAAAGAGGAAGGACAAAACATATCAAGGACGAGTCAGCAAGAAGAGCTATGTCCGAGTCAGTCCAGCACAACAGAACCGTCCAGAAGAAATAGTCATATCTTTTTATTCCCAAAAGCTATGAAGGCCCATAAGTACTTTTTGGAAAGCTCTTGAAGTCTAGTTTCCAATGCTTCTAAAGCCGACTTAATCAAATCTACCAGAAAGGCAGCCGACTTACTTTAGTGCCAACTGGTCAGAAGGTCAACAGTCAGCTTGATGACCAAGTTTTCATATTAAACTGCATCATTCTACAAAGTTTCATTAAGCATGCTATATATGGTGAGAAAGCTTATCAAGTTAGCTTTCCAATGCAACTAGTCCCACGTCATTTGAAGATTCCTAGGAAAAGTTATTATCAAAATACTGAAGGTTGCGCAGAAGTCAAACAGCCACACGGAATTCAGCTCTACAGATCTCCCGAATAGGCTCCTTCACATCAGCACGTGAAAATACTTTTGTTTCGTGTTTATACCTCTCTAAGGCTGGTTGTTATTAGTATAAATACCCCCCTATGTCTATGATGTAAGGCAGCTTTTGATAATCTAAAACAGAACCCCTTTTGTTCAGCTGTGTGCTAACAAATATTGAGAGTGATCTCTATCTCTTTGCTCTTGTGAATTCCTTCGCGGGATTGGAGAAGCGACGGCTTCATTCGCTCCCAATTGGTGCTCCTACTCCCTTCAAGGTCTCCTCAATTGATTGTAGGCTGTGTTGGTTGGTTCTTTGAGAGTGTGGTTGGGTGAATCCTCGATTCAGGCTGCCGGTTAAAGACGGTGGTTGGCTTCGAGTTTTATTTGTGAGGTTGCACTAGTTATCGCTGCTTGCAGCAAGTTATCTTGGCTTCTTCGAAGCTAGTTATTTGAAGATTGATCCTACATCGTGAAGATCGGGCATCGTGACGCATAATCTGGTATCAAAGCCTCAGTTGCCACGGTAGGATTCTTTACCCTTAGCTATATATATTTTGTGTTCGTCCTATCCACCAAAAAGCCATAAAATATTTTTGCCATAGCCCTTTGTTTCAATTTGTTGTTCCAGTGAGTTTTGTTAAGTTTCAGTCCTTAGAGTCTTTGTTTAGTTGCTGGTCACTCTATCCTTTCTGTTCCCTTTGAGCCTCTTATATATATCTGAAAATATCCACAAAAAGAAAAAATCTAAAAACCCTCATCATTTCCTTCGCGTTAACTTTGATCCTATTTAAGTTATAGCTGCTGGTTGAGTTCTTTGTTAATTATTATAATGTGTGCAATATCATATCAGATCTCTGTGTTTAGTTCTATAAAAAAAGAGAATCAAAAAAAAGAGAAGAAAGAAAAGTACCAAAATGTGTTGAGCAAGATTGTGAAAGAAAAGTAGAACGATCAGTTTGTTTATGAGCACAAGTGTTGAAAGTTCATCAAGTTGTTCAAATAGTTTGCTATTGTCATTTGGTGCAAAATTTTGGTTGGATCTGATTGCAACACTTGCATTCCAATCATACTCCTTGTCTGCATCAAATCTGAAATTTCTTGCGCGTGTGTTTGATCTATTTACATCACTCGTATCTTGTGTTCAGCACTAGGCATAGAACTTCTAGTTGGATGATTATTTAACTTTACAACAACTAGGATTCAGATTGCATTCCTTATTTATTATTCCCCACCAAGCTCCACATATAAGCGATCGTAATCGGTACTCTGGTCTTGTATTCGCTTAACCATCACTTTCTTGTTACCACCACACATTTTTCTTGCAACCCGTAGGGACCTCATAAGAGCTTTGGTTGGTAAGAGTGGTGAGGTGTGAGATGGATCCCACCTATATTTGTTGCCTTGTTGCCACTAATTTCGCAGGAAGATGGATCCCAACGTTGAGATTGAAGAATGTGTCACCCTGATACAATTCAATGAGCTCAAACGAAACATAAAAGACAAGCAAGATCGGTTGGCACAAGATCTTCAGACACTTATGGTTGAAATCAGAGGTCAACGTCGACTCCCTGATGGTGCAAGAAACCATGATGAAGATGGGGAAGAAGGTGAAGGAAATTATTCTATAAGAGCAAGTGAACATGAGAGGAGGAATCAAGGTGCTCCACGTGGTAGAGGAAGAGGACGGAATCAAAGAAATGATGACAATGAAGAATCTGAATTTGGGGATGATGATCAGTCCCAACATCGCTATGGTCGTCGCCATCATAGAGGCGTCAACCAAGAAGAGAGATTTGGGAAACTTAAGTTTACCATGCCAAAATTTGATGGTAGATCTGATCCTAAAGATTATTTCACATGGGAATTGAAGGTGGAGAAAATCTTCCGCCTACATAATTATTCAGAGGAGAAGAAACTTGCAATGGCATCTCTTGAGTTTGAAGGATATGCTTTGATTTGGTGGGAGCAACTTCTTCGAGATCATGAAGAAGATGGAGAGGACCCTATTGTTACTTGGCAAGAGATGAAGCAAGAAATGAGAATTCGTTTTGTGCCGAAGCATTATCGACGTGATCTTTTTGATAAATTGCAGAATTTGAGGCAAGGAAGTTTCTCTATTGAGGAGTATTATAAGGAGATGGAGAAGGCCATGATTAGAGCCAACGTGTATGAAGACGAAGAGCAAACCATTGCACGTTTCATGGCTGGGTTACACCGCAGCATTCAGCGCATTGTTGAGTTTCAGTCGTACCAATGTCTTATTGATTTGGTACATCAAGCCACCAAAGCTGAATGCCAGCTGCAACAAGATGCTAAGAGCAGCAAGCCCTTGCCATATGGTGCACGAACCATGACTGGAGGAAGCAAATCAATCTCAAGGTTTACTGCTGCATCCTCAGCGACAAAAGGTTCAACTGGGGGGCTTGCGATCCAATATTCAAGGCAATTCTAGTGGAAAGAACGGTGCTGCTCCAAACACGAGTTATAAACCAGCAGCATCCACTTCAACATCAGTGGGTTCAATAGCCAAGAGTAGTGGTATTCAGTGCTTCAAGTGTGGAGGTCGTGGTCATGTCATAAAGGAGTGTCCAAATAATCGTGTGATCCTTGTGACTGATGATGGAGAATATACATCAGCTAGTGAAGAGGAAGCTGAAGCAGGAAATGAAGATGACATTGATAAATCTGAAGAACATACGGGATGTGAATTTGAGCATGGTACTACTCCTGTGGTTACACAAATCTTGAGTGTTCAAATGAAAGAAGCTGAAATTGGACAGCGACATAATCTTTTTCAAACGTGAGCCAGAGTGCAAGACAAAGTAGTAAAGGTGATCATTGATGGAGGGAGATGCCATAATCTTGCAAGTCGTGAGATGGTTGAAAAGCTTGGTTTGAAGTTGCAGCGACACCCTCATCCATATCATGTCCAATGGTTGAATGAATCGGGAGATATCAAGATTGGTTATAAGGTGAAAGTTCCGTTCAAGATTGGAGAGTATGTTGACACGGTGGAGTGCGATGTTGCACCCATGTCTGTTTGTCACATGCTACTAGGAAGACCTTGGCAATATGACCGATATTCTCAGCATTGTGGAAGAACAAATCAGTACACGCTAGATCTGAAAGGGAGAAAGTTTGTACTTAAGCCTATGACCCCTCAACAAATCATGGCTAAACATTTACAAAAGAAAACTGAAATTAGTACAGCAAGTAGAGGAGGAGAAGAGCAAAAGAAATTGAGTGCCATCCACAATTCGGTGAGCGAGTGCTACAAGCCAAATTCAAGAGATAAAAAGAAGGAAGAGGGAGAACATCTAGTTATGCTAGCCACAAAATCTGAGCTGAGAGAAGTGAGGAACAACCCATATCAAGTGCTCTTTGTACTTGTGAACATAGATGTTTTGATTTCTCCTAACGACATAACATCTCTTCCTAGTGTTGTGGCTGATCTTTTGCAGGACTTTAAAGACATGTTTCCACAAGAAACACTGGCTGGACTACCTCCAATTCGAGGGATTGAGCATCAAATCGATCTTATTCCTGGGGCTGCACTTCCTAACCGTCCACCATATCGAACCAATCCTGAAGAAACTAAGGAAATACAAAGGCAAGTGCAAGAACTTCTTGATAAAGGTTTTGTTCGTGAAAGCTTAAGCCCTTGTGCTGTTCCTGTGATTTTAGTACCTAAGAAAGATGGATCTTGGAGGATGTGTGTTGATTGTAGAGCTATAAATAATATTACTGTTCACTATCGCCATCCTATTCCACGGCTAGATGATATGCTTGATGAATTAAGTGGTTCCACAATTTTTACTAAAATTGATTTGAGAAGTGGATACCATCAAATAAGAATGAAAACTGGAGATGAATGGAAGGCTGCATTTAAAACAAAATTTGGGTTGTATGAATGGTTAGTGATGCCGTTTGGGTTAACTAATGCTCCTAGTACCTTTATGAGATTAATGAACCATGTCTTAAGAACTTTCATTGGAAAATTTGTTGTTGTCTACTTCGATGATATTCTAATTTACAGCAAGTCTTTTGATGAACATGTGAAACACATTCGACAAGTTTTAGATGAGCTAAGAAAGGAGAAATTATTTGCTAATCTTGAGAAGTGTAGTTTTTGCACAGACCATGTTGCGTTTCTTGGCTTTGTCGTTTCAGCAAAAGGAATAGAGGTGGATGAATCCAAGGTGAAAGCCATCAAGGATTGGCTAGCTCCAACGAACGTAAGTCAAGTAAGAAGTTTTCATGGTCTTGCTGGTTTTTATAGAAGATTTGTGCAAGATTTCAGTACCATCGCTTCCCCTTTAAATGAATTGACAAAGAAAGGTGTTGAATTTAAATGGGGAAACTCACAAGAAGATGCTTTTCAAGAATTGAAGAAATGTTTGACTGAAGCACCTGTACTTATTCTTCCTGATTTCACTAAACTTTTGAAGTAGAATGTGATGCTAGTGGGATTAGGATAGGAGGAGTTTTAATGCAACAAGGAAAACCTATAGCATATTTTAGTGAAAAATTGGGAGGTGCTCAATTAAATTATTCTGTGTATGACAAAGAATTGTATGCTTTGGTCCGAACGCTTGAAACATGACAACACTACTTATGGCCAAAAGAGTTTGTTATTCATTCCGATCATGAAGCTTTGAAGTATTTGAAAGGGCAAGCCAAACTAAACCGTCGCCATGCCAAATGGGTTGAGTTTATTGAAACATTTCCATACATTGTGAAATATAAGAAAGGTAAGGACAATGTGGTCGCTGATGCCTTATCTCGAAGGAATGTGTTGTTGAATCAACTAGAGGTAAAAGTTTTGGGTCTTGAAAATTTGAAAGAAATGTATAATGATGATCCTGAATTTTCAGAACCATACATTCATTGTAAAGATGGAAAAGGTTGGGAAAAATGTCATATACATGATGGATTTTTGTTTAGAGCTAACAAACTTTGTGTACCAAATTCTTCGGTTAGATTGCTTTTATTGCAGGAGTCACATGGAGGAGGTCTAACAGGTCATTTTGGACAAAAGAAGACTTATGACATGCTCAGTGATAATTTCTATTGGCCCAAGATGAGGAGAGACGTCATCAGATTTGTGGAGCGTTGTGTCACCTGTCATAAAGCTAAGTCAAAACTGAACCCTCATGGTTTATATACTCCTTTACCTGCTCCTAAAATTCCTTGGGAAGACATAAGCATGGATTTTATTTTAGGGCTGTCTAGGACTCAAAAAAAGAGAGATTCTATTTTTGTTGTGGTTGATAGATTTTCAAAAATAGCTCATTTTATTCCATGCAACAAGAGCGACGATGCTTCACATGTTGCCAATTTATTTTTCAGAGAAATCTTGAGACTACATGGAATGCCCAAGACCATCGTATCTGACCGTGATGTGAAGTTCATGAGCTATTTTTGGAAAACATTGTGCGCAAAGCTTGGAACTAAACTTTTGTTCTCCACCACATGCCACCCCCAAACTAATGGACAAACTGAAGTGGTGAATCGTACATTGTCAATGCTGTTGCGTACAATGGTAAAGAAGAACTTGAAGGATTGGGAGGAATGTTTGCCACACGTGGAGTTTGCTTATAACAGGGCAGTACATTCTACAACTAATTTATGCCCCTTCGAAATTGTATATGGGTTCAAACCTATTGCTCCGATAGATTTGTTGCCTCTTCTGTTGCAGGAAAGAACCAATATGGAAGCTTCCAAGCGTGCTGCATACATAAAAAGATACATGAGAAGACCAAGGAGGCAATTGAGCTCAAAGCAGTGCGCAAGGCTGCAAGCATGAACAAGCATAGGAAGAAAGTGGTATTTGAACTAGGGGACTTGGTTTGGATTCACTTGCGCAAGGAGCGTTTTCCTGTTCAGCGCAAATCCAAATTGATGCCACGAGGGGATGGTCCATTTCGTGTTCTTGCCAAGATCAATGATAATGCATACAAGATAGATCTTCCACCAAGTTATGACGTGAGCAACACGTTCAGTGTTGCTGACCTCTTACCATATACATGTTGAGTTTGTGATCCAAATTCTGAAGAAGGCGGCCAAGTTGGCGAGCGAAACGGAGGCCCGTCGCCGACTCGTTTTAGGGTTTAACCTCTATAAATATCTTTGTAAGCCGTAGGAGATAGTCATATCATTGTAAATCTCCTGTGATCTATAACCACTCGAAAATTAGTGAGATTGTTGCTGGTCGGCGCCCGTGGTTTTTTCCCCTTCGCCTTGGAGGGGTTTTCCACGTTAAATCTGTGTCTTCTCTGTGATTGATCTTCTTTGTGTCGTATTCGTTCCTAACAAGTGGTATCAGAGCTGGTTGTTTGGTGATCGGTGTGCTAGGGTTTCCTGCCGACGCACGTATGTCGACGACAATGAAGTACGATCTTCCGCAGCTGGATCTCGACACGTGTTTCTCGTTGTGGTAGGTGAAGATGCGGGCGATTCTCTCGCAGTATGATCACGACCTGGATGATGCCCTAAATGGATTTGGCAACAAGGATGCTAGGACATGGACTAATGAGGAGAGGCACAAGGATCGTAAGGCGCTCGCACATATTCACCTTCATCTGTCTAACAATATCCTGCAGGAGGTTCTGGCGGAGAAAACCGCCGCCGCTCTCTGGTTGAAGCTGGAGTCGATCTGTATGTCAAAGGATCCGACCAGCAAGATGCATGTCAAAATGACGTTGTTCTCCCACAAGTTGCAGGAAGGAGGCTCCGTTCTGACGCACATATCGGTGTTTAAGGAGATCGTGGCCGATCTAACGTCTATGGAGGTAAAGTTTGATGATGAAGACCTAGCTCTTCTTCTCCTGTGTTCCCTCCCTGCATCGTTTAGCAATTTTCGAGATACCATCCTATACAGTCGTGATACTCTAACCGTGGCTGAAGTGTATGAAACTTTGACTGCGAAAGAAAAGATGAGACAGATGGTTAACTCGAAAGATGCTGCTGGCTCGAGTGGAGAAGCTTTGTATGTTCGTGGCCGCACTAAGCAAAAAAAGTCCAACTCATGTGGCAAAGGAAAGGGAAAGAACTAGAGGGGTCGCTCCAAGTCAAGGGGGCCATCCGATGAATTATTTTGCAAATACTGCAAGAAGACGAAACATGTAATTGAGAACTGTTACAAACTGCAGAACAAGGAGAAGAGGAACAAGGAGAAGGGTAAGAACGGTGGTACTGTCTTTGTTGCATCCGAAAATAATTCTGATAATGGTGATGTTCTTATTGCCTTTGCTGGTTGTGCTGCTGATGATGCCTAATGGATCCTCGATTCTGCTTGCTCGTATCATGTTTGCACTAACAAATCTCTGTTCAGTACCTATGAAGCTGTGCAGAACGGAGGTACTCTTCGGATGGGTGATAATTCCCCTTGCACTGTTGTTGGCATGGGCACCGTGCAGCTCAAGATGTTCGATGGGATTGTACGCACATTGACTGAAGTGCGGCATGTTCCATCCATGTCCAGGAACCTCATCTCTCTGAGTACTCTAGACACAAAAGGTTACAAGTATACTGCTGGTGATGGTGTCATGAAGGTAACAAAAGGCTCTCTTGTGGTTATTAAAGGTGATTTGAAAGCTAAAAACTTATATGTGCTTCGAGGTAGTTCTGGCTCTGCTAATGCTGTTGTTGCTTCTGATTCTGAGACTACTAAAATTTGGCATATGCGCCTTGGCCATATGAGTGCACCTGGTTTGGCAGAATTGAGCAAGAGAGGCCTTCTTGATGGTTGCCATGCTGATACCCTTGATTTTTGTGAGCACTGTGTTTTCGGTAAGCATAAAAGGGTAAAGTTCAGTTCTGCTGTTCATAATACCGAAAATATTCTTGATTATGTTCATGCTGATTTGTGGGGGCCGTCACGTATAACTTCTCATGGTGGTGCTCGTTACATGTTGACTATCATTGATGATAATTCACGCAGAGTTTGGCCTTATTTTTTTAAGCAAAAATCAGATGCCTTTGAGTCTTTCAAGGTTTGGAAGACTATGGTTGAGAAGCAGACTGAGAGGAAGCTGAAAGTTCTAAGAACTGACAATGGTATGGAGTTTTGTTCTGGTGATTTTAACTCTTTCTGTAGGAAGGAGGGCATTGTGAGGCACCACACTATACCATATACGCCTCAGCAGAACGGTGTGGCAGAGCGTATGAACAGAACAATAATCTCCAAGGCTCGGTGTATGTTGTCCAACTCAGGTTTGAGCCAAAAGTTTTGGGCTGAGGCCGCTTCCACTGCTTGTCATTTGATCAATTGTTCACCATCCACTGCTATCGATAAGAAAACTCCAATTGAGGTTTGGTCTGGTTCCCCCTATGATTATTCTCAGTTGAGAGTGTTTGGTTGTACTGCATATGCACATGTTGATAATGGTAAACTTGAGCCTAGAGCAATTAAGTGTGTTTTCTTGGGTTATGGATCTGGTGTTAAAGCATATAAATTGTGGAATCCTGATACACAGAAGGCATTTTTAGTAGAAACGTTGTGTTCAATGAATCGCTATGTTTCCTTCGGTTGTGTTGGGGACTTGTTCTCAAATGCTATGAATTAAGAACAAGGCAACACAGAAAATGTTAAACGTTAAAATCCTTCATCCTTCGAAGCATTATTTCCCTTGGGATATAATGATCTTCGGACGAAGGTTATGAAGGACATACCTTCGGTAGCATAACATATAATGATGAAGAAGGAATCATATGAAATATAAAATAACATAAACAATCACGTATTATTATCAACTCATTTCTATTTTATTATTATGGAAAATAGAGATGATATCAAATTACAAATGTACCTTCGGCTTGAAAGAAGGTAAAAGTACAAGCGTGACGCAAAAGCAAATGCCAAGTCAGCGTGAACAGTACGGGAGCACTGTTCATCTATTTATAGGCACGGGACACAGCCCATGTAAAATTACACCCATGCCCTTTACATTTGCTAATGGCTCTATAGTAACCCATCGAGGTCTGAATAGCCTTTTCCTTTTTAAGTCGGTTTCCTTTTCTGCTATCATGCCGAAGCTCTCCTGCACATAGCTTTGGCTTTGCGCCAACCTTCGTATTCTTTGTGCTTCTTCACACTGTGGTTCTGATCCGAGCCCGAAGGTACCTGTTCATGTATTATACTCCAGAAACATTGTTAAATCATGTTTTTGAGGACCTTCGGAAGCCGAAGGCCCCCAACAGGTTGTATCTACTAGTGCTACTAACCAGAATTCTGAGTCTATCAGTGTGCAGGTGGAGCACGGGGGGGATGTTGATGATCATGCTCCACCATCTGCTGAACCTGCTGAAAATTCACCTGCTGAAAATTCATCACCTGTTGTGGAGTCTCATCCTCAGTCTCTTGCTGAAGGTCGAGCTAGGAGGCAGATAGTTTGGCCCCAAAGACTGGTTGAAGAGTGCAATGTTGCTTATGGTTTGGCTGTTGCTGAAGAAGTTGATAATGTTCAGGAACCATTGAATTACTCAGAAGCTATATTGTCTACTGATAGTGAAAAGTGGATGGGTGCTATGCATGAAGAAATGGAGTCTCTTGATAAGAATGGCACTTGGGAACTGGTTCGGCTGCCTTCTGGCAAAAAGGCAATTAAGTGCATATGGATCTTCAAAAGAAAAGAAGGTATGACTCTAAAAGAGCCTCCGCGCTTTAAATCAAGGCTAGTTGCCAAAGGTTTTAGTCAGATTCCAGGAATTGATTACTCTGATGTCTATTCTCCTATTGTCAAGCATAGTTCAATTCGTACCTTTCTTAGTCTTGTTGTTGTACATGACTATGAGCTTGAGCAGTTAGATGTGAAAACTGCTTTCTTACATGGTATTTTGGAGGACATTTATATGGACCAGCCTGAGGGGTTCATTGTTCCTGGAAAAGAAGACTATGTGTGTAGGTTGAAGAAGTCCTTATATGGTCTGAAACAATCTCCCAGACAGTGGTATAAGAGGTTTGATTCATTTATGCTTTCTAAGGGCTTTCAGAGGTCTCAATATGATAGCTGTGTTTATCTAAAATTTGTTAATGGATCACCTACATATTTGCTGCTATATGTTGATGATATGTTGATTGCTGCCAAGAGCATGAAGGAAATCGCTGCTTTAAAGGCACAACTTAGTAGCAAATTTGATATGAAGGATCTGGGTGCTGCAAAAAAAATCCTTGGCATAGAGATAGTCAGGGATAGGAAGTCTAGACTGCTGTACTTGAGCCAGAAGAATTATATTGAGAAGGTCCTTCATCGTTTCAACATGCAAAATGCAAAACCTGTGAGTACTTCGTTGGCTCCTCATTTTAAATTGTCTGCTAAACAGTGTGCTGAAACTGATGCTGAGCTTGAATATATGTCAAAAGTTTCATACTCTAGTGCTGTTGGGTCACTCATGTATGCTATGGTTTGTTCTCGTCCTGATTTGTCTCATGCTATGAGCGTTGTTGCTAGATACATGTCGGGGACCATAATTAGAGGTACCCCCAAGACTCCTAATCTCAGCTGGTAACCCCCGTCAGCACTAAGCTGCAAAGGCCTGATGGGTGCGATTAAGCCAAGGCTCGGTCCACTCAAGGGACACGACCTCGCCTCGCCCAAGCCCAGCCTCGGGCAAGGGCAGCCGACCCCGGAAGATTCACGTCTCGCCCGAGGACCCCCTCAGGCGACGTACACACCTTCGGCTCACCCGAGGCCCAGTCTTCGCCAAGAAGCAACCTTGGCCAGATCGCCACACCAACCGACCGAATCGCAGGAGCATTTAATGCAAGAATGGCCTGACATCTTATCCTGTCATGCGCCCTTCAGTCGACAAAGCCGAAAGTGACCGCAGTCACTTCGCCGCTCCACTGACCGGCCTGACAAGAAGACAGCGCCGCCTGCGTCGCTCCGACTGCTGTGCCACTCGACAGAGTGAGGCTGACAGCAGCCAAGTCCGGCCTCGGGCGCCATAGGAAACTCCGCCTCGCCCGACCCCAGGGCTCGGACTCGGGCTCGGCCCCGGAAGACGACGAACTCCGCTTCGCCCGACCCCAGGGCTCGGACTCGGGCTCGGCCCCGGAAGACGACGAACTCCGCTTCGCCCGACCCTAGGGCTCGGACTCGGGCTCGGCCCCGAAAGACGACGAACTCCACCTCGCCTGACCCAGGGCTCAGACTCGGGCTCGGCCCCGAAAGACGACGAACTCCGCCTCACCCGACCCAGGTATCGGACACGACCTCGACCTCGAAAGACCGACTCGACCCCAACCTCGGAGGAACCTCCGCCTCGCCTGACCCAGGGCTCGGACCGACCACGTCATAGGGGGGCCATCATTACCCTATCCCTAGCTAGCTCAGGCTACGGGTAACAGGACCAGCGTCCCATCTGGCTCGCCCCGGAAAACAGATAATGATGGCGCCCCGCGTGCTCCATGACGACGGCGGCTCTCAGCCCCTTACAGAAGCAAAGAGACGTCAGCAAGGACTCGACAGCCCCGACAGCTGTCCTTCCGCAAGGCTCCAATGCTCCTCCAACGGCCACGACATCACATGAACAGGGTGCCAAAACCTCTCTGGCTGCCACGACGGCATGTACTTAGGGCACTAGCTCCTCTCTGCTAGACACGATAGCGCACTGCTACACCCCCCATTGTACACCTGGACCCTCTCCTTACACCTATAAAAGGAAGGTCCAGGGCTCTCTTACGAGAAGGTTGGCCGCGTGGGAGGACGGGGCGACGCGTAGAGTCCCTCGCTCTCCCCCCCGCGCGGACGCTTGTAACCCCCTACTGCAAGCGCACCCGACCTGGGTGCAGGGCAACACGGAGGCCGCGGGTTTTCCCCTTTTCTCCCTCTCTTCTACCCCCCTTCGTGCTCCGCCTCGCGCTGACCCATTTGGGCTGGGACACGCGGCGACAATTTACTCGTCGGTCCAGGGACCCCCCAGGGTCGAAACGCCGACAGTTGGCGCGCCAGGTAGGGGCCTGCTGCGTGTTGACGAACAGCACCCCGTCAAGCTCCAGATGGTTAGTCTCCAGCAACCTTTCCAACCCGGGACGGTGCTCCGTTTCGAGAGTTTTGAGTTCATGTCCCTCGACGGCAGCTACGACATGATACTCCTTCCTCCGCCGCACGACGGCGACAATGTCGGCCGACAACCCGCCCGCCGGCGGCGGAATCGACGACGTCTTCCCCACGAGGCGGAAGAATGGCGTCCGAGTTTGTCCCGTCACCTCCCCCGTCGGAGGAGGAGGAGGCGGGGCAACCATGGCCAAGCAGGAGGCGGCACCTCATCGGCTGTCGAGCGAGTCGACGGCGCCGGCGCCCCGACGGGGGACACGTCGGGCGTCGACCTCGCGTCTGAGACGAAGACGAGCGCCGTTTCCCCGCAACACGCCAACTCCAAGCGGACGGACGACGCCAGCACGCTCGCGAAGGACTTGCTGGGCGTCACCCTCGTGCCTGAGACGACGGTGCAGTCCGCCCCTGACGTGACAACGTCACCACCTGTCGACCAAGAGGTACCGACCGACTCGCGTCTCATGCCTTTTGGATTTGGCCTCGACCCACCAAGCGACCCCGCTTTGGTGGAAGCCTTCATAGAGGCATGCACCAGCCCTCCGGGGTATCATATGCGGTCACCCTGGGACCGGCTGACGGCCGTCTCGACCTACGGACCCTCGGGTTCCGAGGAAGATGACGAGCCCGACTTTGGTTGGGATTTCTCCGGGCTCGGTAACCCCAGTGCCATGCGGGACTTCATGACCGCATGCGACTACTGCCTTTCCGATTGTTCCGACGGTAGCCACAGCTTCGGCGACGGAGACAGCGGCCCAAGTCGTGAATGTTTCCACGTCGATCTAGGGGGTCCCGACGAAGGCAACCATCTTGGTATACCGGAAAACGGTGATCCCCCTAGGCCTGCGCCTCGCGTTGACATCCTTCGGGAGCTAGCTGTGGTCCCAGTCCCTGCGGGGGGTCAGGACGCACAGCTCGAGCAAATCCGCGAGATGCAGGCCAGGCTCGACGAGGGGGCAGGAACACTTGAGCCGCTCCGCCGGAACATCGGGCAGGAATGGGAGACCAAGCTCCAGCCGGAGAAGCGCGTCATCTACCCCAGGGCGTCCAGCTCCGCATCGCCGACGACGTCAGGGCAAGGCCGCCATCGGCTTTCAGTGGGGTCGGCCAGAACCTGGCTGCAGCAGTGATACTTCTCCGCGCGATGCCGGAACCATCAACCACCGAAGGGCGGCGGATCCGGGGAGAGCTCAAGAATCTCCTGGAGGATGCCACGGTCCGACGGGCCGAGAGCTCTGCCTCCCGAAGGCAGGGATACCCCTCAGAGCAACGCGCTGCGACTTCCCGATTCGTGCGAGAAGCCTCGGTCCACACCGGGCCCACGCGCAACACAGCGCCTGTAGCCCCAGGATGCCTCGGCAACGAGCACCACCACCGCAACCATCGAGCCCGCCTCGACGAGAGGGTGCGCCGAGGCTACCACCCCAGGCGTGGGGGACGCTATGACAGCGGGGAGGATCGGAGCCCCTCGCCCGACCCGCCCGACCCGCAAGCTTTCAGCCGAGCCATACGACGGGCGCCGTTCCCGACCCAGTTTCGAACCCCGACTACCATCACAATGTACTCGGGGGAGACAAGGCCGGAACTGTGGCTCACGGATTACCGGCTGGCCTGCCAACTGGGTGGAACGGACGATGACAACCTCGTCATCCACAACCTCCCCCTGTTCCTCTCCGACTCCGCTCGGGCCTGGCTGGAGCATCTGCCTCTGGGGCAGATCTCCAACTGGGACGACCTGGTCCAAGCCTTCGCCGGTAATTTCCAGGGCACGTATGTGCGCCCTGGGAACTCCTGGGATCTCCGGAGCTGCCGCCAGCAGCCGGGAGAGTCTCTCCGGGACTACATCCGGCGATTCTCAAAGCAGCGCACCGAGCTACCCAACGTCACCGACTCGGATGTCATCGGCGCGTTCCTCGCAGGCACCACCTGCCACGACCTGGTGAGCAAGCTGGGTCGCAAGACCCCCACCAGGGCGAGCGAGCTGATGGACATCGCCGCCAAGTTCACTTCTGGCCAGGAGGCGGTTGAGGCCATCTTCCGGAAGGACAAGCAGCCCCAGGGCCGCCAGCCGGAAGATGTTCCCGAGGCGTCCGCTCAGCGTGGCACCAAGAAGAAAGGCAAGAAGAAGTCGCAAGTGAAACGCGACGCCGCCGACGCGGACCTTGTCGCCGCCGCTGAGTACAAGAACCCTCGGAAACCTCCCGGAGGCGCCAATCTATTCGACAAGATGCTCAAGGAGTCGTGCCCCTATCATCAGGGACCCGTCAAGCACACCCTTGAGGAATGCGCCATGCTTCAGCGTCACTTTCACAGGGTCGGGCCACCTGCGGAGGGTGGCAGGGCCCCCCACGACGACAAGAAGGAGGATCACCAGGCAGAGGAGTTCCCCGAGGTCCGTGACTGCTTCATGATCTACGGTGGGCCAGTGGCGAACGCCTCGGCTCGGCACCGCAAGCAAGAGCGTCGGGAGGTCTGCTCGGTGAAGGTGGTGGCGCCGGTCTACCTAGACTGGTCCGACAAGCCCATCACCTTCGACCAGGGCGATCACCCCGACCGCGTGCCGAGCCCGAGGAAATATCCGCTCGTTGTCGACCCCATCATCGGCAACGTTAGGCTCACCGAGGTCCTCATGGATGGAGGCAGCAGCCTCAACATCATCTACGCCGAGACCCTCGAGCTCCTGCAGATCGATCTGTCCTCGGTCCGGGCCGGTGCGGCGCCTTTTCACGGGATCATCCCCGGGAAACGCGTCCAACCCCTCGGACGGCTCGATCTGCCTGTCTGCTTCGGGACTCCCTCCAACTTCAGAAGGGAAACCCTCACGTTCGAAGTGGTCGGGTTACGAGGAACCTACCACGCGGTACTGGGGAGGCCATGCTACGCCAAATTCATGGCCGTCCCCAACTACACCTACCTCAAGCTCAAGATGCCGGGCCCCAACGGGGTCATCACCGTCGGCCCCACGTACCGACACGCGTACAAATGCGACGTAGAGTGCGTGGAGTACGCCGAGGCCCTCGCCGAATCCGAGGCCCTCATCACCGACCCGGAAAGCCTCCCCAAGGAGGCGCCAGACGTGAAGCGCCATGTCGACAACTTTGAGCCAGCGGAGACGGTTAAGTCCATCCCTCTCGACCCCAGCAACGATGCCTCCAAGCAGATCCGGATCGGCTCCGAGCTTGACCCCAAATAGGAAGCAGTGCTCGTCGACTTTCTCCGCGCAAACACCGAAGTTTTCGCGTGGAGTCCCTCGGACATGCCTGGCATACCGAGGGATATCGCCGAGCACTCGCTGGATATCCGAGCTAGAGCCCGACCCATGAAGCAACCTCTACACCGATTCGATGAAGAAAAGCGCAGAGCCATAGGCGAGGAGATCTACAAGCTGATGGCCACAGGGTTCATCAAAGAGGTATTCCATCTCAAATGGATTGCCAACCCCGTGCTTGTGAGAAATAAAGGAGGGAAATGGCGGATGTGTGTAGACTACACTGGTCTAAACAAAGCATGCCCAAAAGTTCCCTATCCTCTGCCTCGCATCGATCAAATCGTGGATTCCACTGCAGGATGTGAAACCCTGTCTTTCCTCGATGCCTACTCAGGGTATCACCAAATCAGGATGAAAGAGTCCGACTAGCTCGCGACTTCTTTCATCACACCTTTTGGCATGTACTACTATGTTAATATGCCATTTGGTTTGAGGAATGCGGGTGCGACGTACCAAAGGTGCATGAACCACGTGTTCGGCGAACGCATTGGTCGAACGGTCGAGGCTTATGTCGATGACATCGTAGTCAAGACGAGGAAAGCCTCCGACCTCCTTTCTGACCTTGAAACGACATTCCGGTGTCTCAAGGCAAAGGGCGTAAAACTCAATCCCGAGAAGTGTGTCTTTGGAGTCCCCTGAGGCATGCTCTTGGGGTTCATCGTCTTCGAGCGGGGCATCGAGGCCAACCCAGAGAAAATCGCGGCCATCACCAACATGGGCCCATCAAGGACTTGAAAGGCGTACAGAGGGTCATGGGATGCCTTGCGGCTCTGAGCCGTTTCATCTCGCGCCTTGGCGAAAGAGGCCTACCTCTGTACCACCTCTTAAGAAAGACCGAGTGCTTCACTTGGACCTCCGAGGCCGAGGAAGCCCTCGGGAACCTGAAGGCACTCCTTACGAATGCGCCCATCTTGGTGCCCCCCGCCGCCGGAGAAGCCCTCTTGATCTACGTCGCCGCTACCACTCAGGTGGTCAGCGCGGCGATCGTGGTTGAGAGACAAGAAGAAGGGCATGCATTGCCCGTCCAGAGGCCGGTTTACTTCATCAGTGAGGTACTATCCAAGACCAAGATCCGCTACCCGCAAATTCAGAAGCTGTTGTACGCGGTGATCCTGACGCGGCGGAAGTTGAGACACTACTTCGAGTCTCATCCGGTGACTGTGGTGTCATCCTTCCCCCTGGGGGAGATCATCCAGTGCCGAGAGGCCTCGGGTAGGATTGCAAAGTGGGCGGTGGAAATCATGGGCGAGACGATCTCGTTCGCCCCTCGAAAGGCCATCAAGTCCCAAGTCTTGGCAGACTTTGTGGCTGAATGGGCCGACACCTAGCTCCTGGCAGCTCCGATCCAGCCAGAACTCTGGACCATGTTTTTCGATGGGTCGCTGATGAAAACAGGGGCAGGCGTGGGCCTGCTCTTCATCTCGCCCCTCGGGAAACACCTACGCTACGTACTTCGCCTCCATTTGCCGGCGTCCAACAACGTGGCTGAGTATGAAGCTCTGGTCAACGGGTTGCGCATCGCCATTGAGCTAGGGGTCCGATGCCTCGACGCTCGCGGCGACTCGCAGCTCGTCATCGACCAAGTTATGAAGAACTCCCACTGCCATGACCTGAAGATGGAAGCCTACTGCGATGAGGTTCGGCGCCTGGAGGACAAGTTCTATGGGCTCGAGCTCAACCACATCGCCTGACGACACAATGAGACTGCGGATGAGCTGGCTAAGATAGCCTCGGGGAGGACAACAGTTCCCCCAAACGTCTTCTCCCGAGACCTACATCAACCCTCAGTCAAGACCGACGACACGCCTGAGCCCGAGAAGGCCTCGGCACAGCCCGAGGCGCCCTCGGCTCGGCCCGAGGCACCCTCGGCCCCCGAGGGTGAGGCACTATGCGTCGAGGAAGGGCGGAGCGGGGTCTAGCCTAATCAAAACTGGTAGACCCCATACCTGCAATATCTCCACCAAGGAGAGTTGCCCCCCGACCGAGCCGAGGCTCGGCGACTGGCGCGACGCGCCAAGTCGTTCGTCTTACTGGGTGACGGAAAGGAGCTCTACCACCGCAGCCCATCCGGCATCCTCCAGCGGTGCATATCCATCGCCGAAGGCTAGGAGCTCTTACGAGAAATACACTCGGGGGCTTGCGGTCATCACGCAGTGCCCCGAGCCCTTGTTGGAAACGCCTTCCGACAAGGTTTCTACTGGCCGACCGCGGTGGCCGACGCCACTAGGATTGTCCGTGCCTGCCAAGGGTGTCAATTCTACGCAAGGCAGACCCACCTACCCGCTCAGGCTCTGCAGACAATACCCATCACCTGGTCGTTTGCTGTGTGGGGACTGGACCTCGTCGGTCCCTTGCAGAAGGCACCCGGGGGCTACACGCACCTGCTGGTCCCCATCGACAAATTCTCCAAGTGGATCGAGGTCCGACCCCTGAACAGCATCAGGTCCGAACAGGCGGTGGCATTCTTCACCAACATCATCCATCGCTTTGGGGTCCAAACTCCATCATCACCGACAACGGCACCCAGTTCACCGGCAGAAAGTTCCTGGACTTCTGCGAGGATCACCACATCTGGGTGGACTGGGCCACCGTGGCTCACCCCATGACGAATGGGCGGGTGGAACGTGCCAACGGCATGATTCTGCAAGGACTCAAGCCGAGGATCTACAACGACCTCCACAAGTTCGGCAGGCGATGGATGAAGGAACTCCCCTCGGTGGTCTGGAGTCTGAGGACAACGCCGAGCCGAGCCACGGGCTTCACACCGTTCTTTCTAGTCTATGGGGCCAAGGCCGTCTTGCCCATGGACTTAGAATACGGTTCCCCGAGGACGAGGGCATACGACGACCGAAGAAACCAGACTGACCGAGAAGACTCACTGGACCAGCTCGAAGAGGCTCGGGACATGGCCTTACTACACTCGGCACGGTACCAGCAGTCCCTGCGACGCTACCACGCCTAGGGGTTCGGTCCCGAGACCTCCAAGCAGGCGACCTGGTGCTTCGGCTGCGACAAGACGCCCGAGGGCGGCACAAGCTCACGCCTCCCTGGGAAGGGCCGTTCGTCATCACCAAGGTTCTAAAGCCCGGGACATACAAGCTGGCCAACAGCCAAGGCGAGGTCTACAGCAACGCTTGGAACATCCAACAGCTACGTCGCTTCTACCCTTAAGATGCTTTCCAGTCGTTCGTACACCTCATTCACGTTCAAAGTCTAACCATCAAGAAAGGGTCAGCCTTGCCTCGGCAAAGCCCGACCCTCCCTCGGGGGCTAAAAGGGGGGAACCCCCTCTGCGTCAAAATTTTCCTCGAAAAAAGACTTCCATAAAAAATCTTTCGCGTCCCCCGGCTATGTCAGTAACAGGACCCCAAGAAACGAATAAGGATGCATGTAAGTGGCAAGGCCGACCGAGCCGAGGGACTCCTACGCCTCTGGGATACGGATACCTCACTCGTCGCCTACCATGAAAAATGACTCTTACTTGGGCAAGCTACCTTGCTACTGACGAACGGGTCCGGATAAAACGGAAGGAAAGGAAACACAATCTTATATTACGATAATAAAGTGTTCGGGCCTCGGCGGCCGCAAAAGACACATATGCATTCAAAGAAAACTGCTCCGACAGAATCAGGCGTCGCCCGGAGAAGGAGCCGCGCCCTCGGCTTCGTCTCCACCCTCGGCAAGATCCGCCCCGGCCTCGGATGACGGCACAAGCGGGAGGATCTCTGCCTCGAAGGTGGTTGCCAGCACCGCGCTTGGGCCCGCAGCGGCCGCGTCAAGCCTCTGGACTTCGGCCAGGGCGGCTTCATCTTCATCGGGGAGGCAATACCCCTCGCTGACCCGCTCCAGATCCACGTCATAGTGGGAAGCGAGCACGGCGAAGGCCCGCCTGACGCCGTGATGCAGCGCCTCGCGAAGTCTGCCACGCGCATGGTCACCCAAGGCTTGCAGGCGACTTTGAGGGGAGCTTCCCGAGGGGACGTCGTCGAAGCCGAAGACCCGGCAAAAGGCCGAGATGGCCTCGGACATGGTCGTGCGGTCGGCTTCCCTCTGCTCGGCCGCCTGAGCAAGCGCCCTGGTGGACTTATCAAGGGCAGACTCGAGCTCTACGAACAGCCAAAGCGGAAGACCTCAAACACGAGTTGAGGAACCGAGCTGAAACAAAATCTTCAAACAGCCGAGACATACCTTCGGCTCGGGCACGCTGCTCCGAGGATGCAGCTTGGGCCACGGCGAGGTCCGCTGCAAGGGCTCCAGCTCGAGCGGACGCCTCGGCTAACTGGACTCCAAGAGCCTCAGCCCGGCTTTCGGCCTCGTCGGCCCGACCCCGAGATTGGTCCCGCTCGCCGGTGGCCTGGTCAAGCTCCGACTGCCGCCGCTGCGCCTCTGCGCGTGCCACCGCCACCTCCGCTCCCAGATCGGCACAGAGCAACCGAAGGTCCGCCACCTCGGTGCTCTGTTGGGAGAGGCGCACGGTAGCACTGGCAAGCGTGGTCCTCAGGGACCGCAGCGAACCCCAGACATCAACCTCGCGGCGGATGAACGACGACTTGGCAGCGCTCAGATCCGTCAGATCCTGAGAGAAAGAAGCGGGGCGTCACAAAGAACGCCTTAATCACAAGAAAGGTATGCTTGAAGTCATTACCTGGAGGATCTTGGGAACGTCCCTGCAAAGGACCTCCAAGGTCGACCGAAGCGATCCCACTGTTGCCTCAGCACACTCACGAAGCCCATCCCAAGACTGCTCCTCCCGCTCATCGTCAAGAACGAAGAGGGGGTCCGAGGACCCACGGGTCCAGAACCGAAGCAACTGGCGCCGCCCCTCGGAACTGTGCCGCGCGGGAACAAGGCTGCCGCCCGGCGGGGTGGGTCGCAGTTCCGTGCCCCCCCTCCTCCGAGGCATCAAGTAGCGACGCCTCGGCCATCTCAGCGTCGGCGGCGACGGGTGGCTCCACGGCCAGAACGGCAACGGCCTCGGCAGAAGCCAGTGACGGCACCAGCAACACGTCTGGTGGGCTCAAGGCTGCAGCCGCGCCAGCAGTCTCCCTCGGCACGACGGCCGCCTCGACAGAAGAGTCAGCCTCGGGAGCTAGCCCCACGGCGATTTGTGCCGCCTGGGCCCCCCGCTTTGGGGCATCTTGTAAGAAGGCCAGCTGGCCGGCGAGGCCCGGTGCGGCACTGGCTGCAGAAGCCGGCGCCGTTTTGAGGGCCTTCCGGGGAGCCAGACCGGTCGAACCATGCCTCCGTTTGCTAGGAAGAAAAGGAAGAGCGGGATCAGAACACACGAAGGAGGAGCCAGGACAAAGATATCCTAAGATACTTACCCACTCCGGGCCACGATCAATCGTGCCTGTGGGGAGGTCTCTCGAGCCTCGATCCCCGAAGGTACCACCGAGGTCAGCCCCGCTGCCGGCTTCGGCACCATCCTTGCCTCGGGCGCCCGAGGCCCCAGAGGGACGGACTGCCCAGGCGCAGCCATGGCGACCCGAGGGTCACCCTCCTGCACGGTCGGCACGGGCAACGGTTCTTGGGAAACAGGCGGCTCGGCCTGACTCCCCGGGGTCACCTCAACTACCTAGGCCAAGGGGTTAAGTACCCCCTCGGCCTGCCCCCGTTCTTCGGACCAGGACCCCGACGTCCCGGCGCCGGATACCGATGGCGCCAACCCGCTCGGGGGCTGGCTCGACGACCCCTGGCCCAGCCTTAGATCCGGGCTGAGACCGAGGCGGGCAGCCATGTCGTCGTCTTCATCATCATCGTCGTCATCATCAGGCGTCTCCGGTGATGGCTCCCTCGGGAGCCCATCCCTCTCCTGCCGACGATGAAGCCTTTCCAAGGCGTCCCGAGCCCGCATTCGCTCGCGGGCCCGAGCCTTCTCCGCGTCCTTCTTCTCCTTCCTCTTCTCCGCGGCGACCCTCCGCGCAGCTCGGTCCACCGCGTCCTCCGGGACCGGTGGCAAGGAAGACTTGTGAAACCCCACCTCCTGGAGACGGACGAAAGGTCTCGGCTGTGAGAACCAAGGGCAATCCGACACAAGAAGGAAGAAGGAGCGGACACTCACCAGGGACACACACCCGCGATCGGGACGCATCGAGAGCTAGGAAAGGGCGCCGGCGTCCGGCTTCCCCAACGTGCCCGCTACCCGCCTGTGGAGGTCTTTGATGGGAAGGGGATCCGAGGACATCCGCGAACCCTCCAAGTCGACCCCTGGCGTCATCTCCCAAAGCAGCAGCCGCCGCCCCGTCAAAGGAAGCACCCTCCAGCGGTGAATGGCGGCAACCACCCCCGCAGCGGTGAGCCCTCCTTTCCGCAGCTCCTCCAGGGCCTTCAGAAGGGGCTGGAGATTCTTCTGTCTGTCACGCGGGGTCCCGTAGCGCCAGTTATCGGCGGCGGCGGTCACCACTCGCTGAGAAAACGACGGGAGCCTCCCGTTGTCATTTCGGAGATAGAACCACCGGCGCTGCCACCCTTTGTTCGAAGATGCCAGGACGGCGGGGATGTACTGCAGCGCCCGCGCCTGCCTCAGCTGGAGGATGCAGCCACCGGCCCGCACCGCCATGCGGACCCTCCTTTCCCCCGTCGGCGAGGCAAAAAGCTCCGCAGAGAAGAGATGGGTCCACAAGTCCCAGTGAGGGTCAATCCCCATGTATCCTTCACAAACCGCGGCAAAGATGGCAGCTTGCGAGATGGAGTTGGGACTGAGGTTGTGCAGCTCCACCCCGTAGACATGCAGAATCGCCCGCATAAAACGGCTTGCCGGCACTCCGAACCCCCGCTCGTGAAAGGAGACAAAGCTCACGACATACCCCGGTGGCGAGGACGGGGCGGCTCCGCTCGAAGGGGCCATCCACTCCGGCTGCGAGCCACCGGAGAGAGGGCGAAGCAAACCCTCAGCAACAAGGGCCTCCAGGTCATCCGCCGTGACAGTGGAGAAAGGCCACGGGTCGCGCGGCGGGACAATGGTCACCCGGTCGGCCATCCCCAAGCGGAAGAGGTGGCGGCGGAGGAACTGGGCGCACGGTTTCCTTTCTCTGGCTATTCCCTCGGGTTGCGAAAACCTAAGTGGGAGGCAAGCCGCTGAGTAAAGAACCGTCACCAGCCCCTCTCCCGAATATATAAAGGCCTAGGCAAGACCCATTCAACACTTCGCCCGAACCCGCCGCAAGGTTCAAAACTCAAAGAGACGCCCGTCCCTCGAACGGCTCGCGCACGCGCAACGGCCGCCCCGTGAACCACTCGTCCCGTCGCATTAACTCTGCGGCAGGGCAGGCGGCACCTTTAGCAGGCGAAGCAGGCGACGCTTCACCTCCGCCATAATGACCGCGTCAAAAAAGGTGCACCACGTCATTCGATTTCGTATCCTTTTCACTTCCCCTTTCTCTCTCTTGCCTTAGGGGTCGGAAAAGGGGATACTCTGAAAGGGATCCTTCTCCGCGAAGGAAGCGGGCCCCGAGCCCCCTACTGATCAGAGGTTCAAAAGCTGGCCCCTCGGAAGGGTTCAACAGCCGCCTCAGAGCGCTCGGGCTCCGCGCCCACTACTGGTCAGAGGTTCGAAGGCCGGCCCCTCGAAAGGGTTCAACGGCCGCCTCAGGCCACTCGGTCTCCGTGCCCACTACTGATCAGGGGTTCGAAGGCTGGCCCCCGAAGGGTTCGACAGCCGCCTCAGACGCAGAGCGAGGGATGACCCTGGGTACGTTCGATACATAACCGAGGCTCGGGCTGCGCTCCTGAGGTACCCTAGGACATTTCCGAGACCAACGGGAACGATTTTGTAATGGAATCCCACCAGAGGGAGGCATCGAGCCCTCGGACCCCGACAAAAGGGGACCGGGTCCGGCAAGTCACCCGCAGGTACTTTTGGAGCACGCCTCCGGGCCACTAGCCGACCCCTAACAAATGGGGCACGGGCGTCCACTCGGATTACCCGTTAGCAACTCACTGGAGACACCATGTTCGGCGCCCTCCGAGGGCAACATGGCGCTTTCCCCCCCTCCTCCTTGCGGAAAGGCGACGTAGGGGCGTATGTAAAAAGCCGAGTCTGTCCCTGACCGTCCTCTCGCCCTGTGCAGAGGCTCGGGGGCTGCTCTCGCAAACCCGGCTCCGGCCAAACCGTTGACAGCGTCAACATACCAGCCCAAGAACTTGGGACTCGACTGTTCACCCGGGCTATGGGCAGTTCGCATGAGGGAGCAGCTAGACCGGCCGAAGCATTACGAAACGTACTAAGACCTCGAAGGAGTCAAACTACTCCTCCGAGGCCTCGGGGGCTACACCCGGTGGGTGCGCTCGCACGCACCCACCGGAACAAAAGGCAACCGAGGAAGGCCGGTCCCCTTGCAAAAAAGTGCGACAAAAGCCTCCAAGCGAGTATCAACACTCCCTTCGAGGCTCGGGGGCTACTGTCGGGGACCATAATTAGGGGTACCCCCAAGACTCCTAATCTCAGCTGGTAACCCCCATCAGCACTAAGCTTGTCACACCCGGATTTTAGGGGTCCAAAACCCGGGCGCGAACATAATCACCAGGTGTGCTGGGACCAAGTCTCACACATATGATGAATCATGGCACAGGAACGAATGTCATATCTTTACTACATAACAGGAATTCTGTACAAAATAAATAATTACATTATAAGGAGACAACGGTCCAGCAACCCAAAGTTGACTGGGAGATGACGGCCTAGACCTCTCTCGAATACACCACGGCATCCTCCAAGCGCCTCATCCTGCGGTACCTGTTCTTGACCTGTGGGGGGGTGTGAGACAGCAAGAGTGAGCTCACATACGTTCATCGCTCAACAAGTTGTGGGGAATATTGTGCATGAACTCGCCAAAGGTGGGAGCTCACGTGAAGTGTAAGGCTTACCAAAGAAGATGGTTAGAGCTGAGCATTGCTTTTAAAGTTGGTCAAAATTTTATTAGCAGTTACTAACTATAAGTAAATACCAACCCAGTTAAATAGTAGAACAAAAGTAACAACCTCACCTGCAATGCAATGCATATGACAAATTGAATTTAGTTCCATAATTTAATCATGTGAGTGTCCGAGCTGCTCATGACCGTGAGCACGGCTAGTATACCAGTTTTACACTCTGCAGAGGTTGCGCATCTTTACCCACAAGTCATGTTACCCATCTGCCAAGGGATCACGACTTCCCATACACCTCTACCGAGGAGGCGAGGCAGGGTAACACTACGAGGCCTTTACAAAGTTCCACTAGCTTCAGAAAACCCGCTACAGTTTATAGGAAGTTCCAATGCAGGAATCCCTTGCAGGACCGCCATCGCAGCAAAATCCTCCCGAGGGCCTTCCTAGCAGGAATCCCTTGCAGGACCGCCAACGCAGCAAAATCCTCCCGAGGGCCTCCCTACACTGACCACTCCCCTACTGCCCTTGCCCCTTTCGGGTAAGGTAGTCTTCCACTAGCTTTCCTAATTAATCAGCCAAGGGGTCCCATTCCTCCCTTGTGGTAGCACTGTTTTCCCGGGTGGTTCTCCATGTTCCAATTAACATAATGATCTTATCATGAACAGTAAATAGCAACTGATAATAAAGGTATAATCATGAATAAAGTGTATCTCCATACCCATAACCACATATAGCAATAGCAGGTACTACCCAAAGATTCAGTGGTGAACAAGGTATAAAGATAGTCAAACTAGGGTAACCTATTGGGTCCCATCAAAATTAACCTATGCAGATCATTATGATTAATTAGAACATGAGTGGGTAAAAAGAGGTGATCAAGGGCACAACTTGCCTGGGACTTGAGATTCCAGGTACCAGGATGATCTTCAGGTGACTCGTGTCCTCACTGCTAAACGTATCAATACAGACAAACATGGTATAGGCAAAAATTAACATTACACCAAACATAAGAATAAACTGCGTAATAATGATCTACGCGTTTGTACGAGACTAACGCAACTTGAACGGATCAAATCGGAGTTAAAACGGAGGAGTTATGATTTTCTGAAGATTCTATGTGTTTTGTACAAGATTAAATGGGATATAAATTTTAATGTGACAGACATGTCAACACAGTGGTACTAGATGATAAACAATAATATTATAAAATTATAGGATCTGGAATGGATTAAATTGGACTTCATATGAATTTTCTATGGGTTTAACAAATTCTAGAAATTATTTTTATATTAAAAATGGATTTCTATTTCATTTTCCCTGGATTTTCTATCTCTGGACTGCGCCCCATTTTCTGGTAAGCTCAGGGGTCATGGGGTAAGTTTTCCTAAGACACAGAAAACAGCTGTGCGGACCGCGGGTTGATTACTATAAAACAGAGGGGTCCTATTGCAAGTGTTCTCGGCGAAGGGGTATGGGAAGATTTGGACCGTCCAGATCAGATCCGAGGGCCAGGATCGGATCTCGTCCATTATGAACCCGCGAGCGCACAAGGCCGCCCGATCCAAACGAACGCGCCAGATTTAAAATAACCTAAGATCTAATCTCCGACGTTCATCTGCCAATCGACAGGCGCGATCCAGCTGAACGAAGGAGGTAAGCCCGATCTAATCGGGACCGCCCGCTTAGCATCCAACGGCGCACGATCTTTCCCCAACGGAGCACACCCGCACGGCGGCGCCGCCCCGCACGCTCGGCGGAGCACGCCGGCGAGGCTGCCAATCGGCCGTTCCCGAGCGCCAAACCCAAATTGGACCGAGCTAAGCGTAGAGGGGGACTTGGCGAGCACGGTGTACGGGTCCATACCGAGTATCGCACCGCGAAGCGCCCTGGCCACGGAGAGTTGCGGACGGAGGCCGTGGGTAATAGTTCGCCAGCATGCGAGCTTCGAAGATTTGGCGATTCATGATGGTGATGGCGGCTGAATACTTATAGGGGTAGGGTGGCGCGAGCTTTGCAACGGCGGCCGGGGAATCCGAGTGAAAATCGCCGCGCGAATCGCGTGGTTGTTGCAACGAATTTCGCGGAGAAGGTGCCGCAGTCCAGGCGGGTCCATGCGCCAGCCGCACGAACCACGACGTTCTCTCACTCAATCTCTCTGCAATCCGATGAGCACAATGCGGACCCTGTAGCGGAAGATGCGGCTGTGCACACCTGATTCCGCGGATTCTCGTCGCCGGATGCGGGTCTGTTCATGGGGTTGAAGCCGGACCTGACCGATGGGGTCTACTAGTCAGTCGCCACGAGGGAAACGGGTTCGGTTGCGCGAGCCCACATGCGTGCGTGCGAGTGACAAGCGGGCCCCGGATGTCAGCACAACCACACGGAGGCGATGTCTGCCGCGCGCGCAGAGAGATTTACGGGCGGGGCCCACGCGTCAGTGGTGGGACGTGTGTGCGGAAGGGTGGATGACCGGATGGTCCCACATGTCGGCGCCAAAATCAGCTGGGCCAGCGTGGTATACTTTCCTGGTGGGCCGAATAGGGTGATGTAGGCCCGGTTAGGTTCTTTTCCATTTTCTTTTTCTTTTTCTGATTTTCCTTTTCTCTACCCCTTCTTTTATATTTGTAAATTTTTCAAATTCAATCATGAGTTGGGTTTCCAAATTCAAATTAAATGCATAATTCAAAATCTAGTATGATAGGCAATATATTTTATTTTTATTTATTTATTATTTAAGCCATTGCCTTTTTAAATGTGTAAATCCCACATGTTTAATATAAGGAACATAGTTTTATATTGTATAATCTCTATAAAGAAATTTCTCTTACACATATCCTTATGGACACCTATATAAGTGATAATTTATTTCATATAAGAACTATTTTGTTAATCCTTTTATTAGAAAACTTTTATTTTTGGAGATGTGACTTTAAAAGTTATGGGAAATAGAAAAAAAAAATTCCAATACAAGATCTTTGGAAGATTTTTACTATAATTTTCAGAATGAGATTTTGAGGTGTTACAAAGCTGCAAAGGCCTGATGGGTGCAATTAAGCCAAGGCTCGGTCCACTCAAGGGACATGACCTCGCCTCGCCCAAGCCCAGCCTCGGGCAAGGGCAGCCGACCTCGGAAGATTCACGTCTCGCCCGAGGACCCCCTCAGGCGACGTACACACCTTCGGCTCGCCCGAGGCCCAGTCTTCGCCAAGAAGCAACCTTGGCCAGATCGCCACACCAACCGACCGAATCGCAGGAGCATTTAATGCAAGGATGACCTAACATCTTATCCTGTCATGCGCCCTTCAGTCGATAGAGCCGAAAGTGATCGCAGTCACTTCGCCGCTCCACTGACCGGCCTGACAAGAAGACAACGCCGCCTACGTCGCTCCGACTGCTGTGCCACTCGACAGAGTGAGGCTGACAGCAGCCAAGTCCGGCCTCGGGCGCCATAGGAAACTCTGCCTCGCCCGACCCCAGGGCTCAGACTCGGGCTCGGCCCCAGAGACGACGAACTCCGCTTCGCCCGACCCCAGGGCTCGGACTCGGGCTCGGCCCCGGAAGACGACGAACTCCGCTTCGCCCGACCCCAGGGCTCGGACTCGGGCTCGGCCCCGGAAGACGACGAACTCTGCCTCGCCCGACCCAGGGCTCGGACTCGGGCTCGGCCCCGAAAGACGACGAACTCCGCCTCGCCCGACCCGGGGCTCGGACACGACCTCGACCTCGAAAGACCGACTCGACCCCGACCTCGGAGGAGCCTCCGCCTCGCCCGACCCAGGGCTCGGACCGACCATGTCACAGGGGGGCCATCATTACCCTATCCCTAGCTAGCTCAGGCTATGGGTAACAGGACCGGCGTCCCATCTGGCTCGCCCCGGAAAACAGATAATGATGGCGCCCCGCGTGCTCGATGACGACGACGGCTCTCAGCCCCTTACGGAAGCAAAGAGACATCAGCAAGGACTCGACAGCCCTGACAGCTGTCCTTCCGCAAGGCTCCAACGCTCCTCCGACGGCCACGACATCACATGAACAGGGTGCCAAAACCTCTCTGGCTGCCACGACGACATGTACTTAGGGCACTAGCTCCTCTCTGCTAGACACGATAGCGCACTGCTACACCCCCCATTGTACACATGGACCCTCTCCTTACGCCTATAAAAGGAAGGTCCAGGGCTCTCTTACGAGAAGGTTGGCCGCGCGGGAGGACGGGGTGACGCGTAGAGTCCCTCGCTCTCCCCCCGCGCGGACGCTTGTAACCCCCTACTGCAAGCGCACCCGACCTGGGCGCAGGGCAACACGGAAGCCGCGGGTTTTCCCCTTTTCTCCCTCTCTTCTACCCCCCCTTCGTGCTCCGCCTCGCGCCGACCCATCTGGGCTGGGACACGCGGCAACAATTTACTCGTCGGTCCAGGGACCCCCCGGGGTCGAAACGCCGACAATACATGTCTAATCTTGGTAAAGAGCATTGGAAAGCTGTTCAGTGGATTTTCAAATATCTACGTAGTTCTTCCAGTGCTTGTTTATGTTTTGGTAAATCTGGAGATGGTCTAGTTGGCTATGTTGATTCAGATTATGGTGGTGATTTAGACAGGAGGAGATCTCTTTCAGGTTATGTCTTTACTGTTGGAGATTGTGCTGTGAGTTGGAAAGCTCGTTTACAGGATACTGTTGCTTTGTCTACCACAGAAGCTGAGTATATGGCAATTGCAGAAGTTACTAAGGAAGCCTTATGGTTGAAAGGTATATATTCAGAGCTATGTGGAATTAAGTCTTGCATTGCCATCTATTGTGATAGTTAGAGTGCTATTCATCTCACCAAAGATCAGATGATTACTGAGAAATCCAAACATATTGATATTCATTATCACTTCGTTCGTGATACCATTGAAAAAGGTTTGGTGAATGTATGCAAGATCAGTACTCATAATAATCCTGCTGATATGATGACAAAGCATGTTTCTGTTGCTAAGTTTGAGCTATGCTCAAACTTAGTTGGTATTATAAATTAGCCCTTAGTGGCTGTTGGCACCGACAAGATGATGATGCATTTATTTAAGGTGGAGTTTGCTATTATGATGCTACAAAGAATTTGTCTTAAGGTGGAGTTTGTTGAGTTTGTGATCCAAATTATGAAGAAGGCGGCCAAGTTGGCGAGCGAAGCGGAGGCCCATCGCCGACTCGTTTTAGGGTTTCACCTCTATGAATATCTTTGTAAGCCACAGGAGATAGTCATCTCATTGTAAATCTCCTGCGATCTGTAACCACCCGAAAATTAGTGAGATTGTTGCTGGCCGGTGCCCGTGGTTTTTTCCCCTTCGCCTTGGAGGGGTTTTCCACGTTAAATCTGTGTCTTCTCTGTGATTGATCTTCTTTGTGTCGTATTCGTTCCTAACAATACAAGTGAAGACACTTCAGAGTCGAGGACGACTCCTTTTCAAGGGGGGAGGATGATACGACCACGCTATTAAGCAACACATTACAACCCCCAAGTCATACTACATCAACTCAAGTACAACCAACATCATCACCAACCCAAGCCTTTGATGGACCAATTACACGTAGCCGAGCTAAGAAGCTACAGCAAGAGGTGCACACACTACTTTATGAATTTCAATTAAACACTAATGAGAACTTTATGCTACCTAAGTCGTGTATGTTGATATTACTTAGGTTCACCAAAGAGGAAGGACAAAACATATTAAGGACGAGTCAGCAAGAAGAGCTATGTCCGAGTCAGTCTAGCGCAATAGAACCGTCCAGAAGAAACAGTCATATCTTTTGATTCCCAAAAGCTACGAAGGCCCATAAGTACTTTTTGAGAAGCTCTTGAAGTCTAGTTTCCAATGCTTCTAAAGCCGACTTAATCAAATCTACCAGAAAGGCAGCCGACTTACTTTAGTGCCGACTGGTCAGAAGGTCAACAGTCAACTTGATGACCAAGTTTTCGTATTAAACTGCATCATTCTATGAAGTTTCATTAAGCATGCTATATATGGTGAGAAAGCTTATCAAGTTAGCTTTCCAACGCAACCAGTCCCACGTCATTTGGAGATTCCTAGGAAAAGTTATTATCAAAATACTGAAGGCTGCGCATAAGTCAAACAGCCACACGGAATTCAGCTCTGCAGATCTCCCGAAGAGGCCCCTTCACATCAGCACGTGAAAATACTTTTGTTTCGTGTTTATACCTCTCTAAGGCTGGTTGTTACTAGTATAAATACCCTCCTATGTCTATGATGTAAGGCAGCTTTTGATAATCTAAAACAGAACCCCTTTTGTTCAGTTGTGTGCTAACAAATATTGAGAGTGATCTCTACCTCTTTGCTCTTGTGAATTCCTTCGCGGGATTGCAGAAGTGGCGGCTTCATCCGCTCCCAATTGGTGCTCCTACTCCCTTCGAGGTTTCCTCGATTGATTGTAGGCTGTGTTGGTTGGTTCTTTGAGAGTGTGGCTGGGCGAATCCTCGATTCAGGCTGCCGGTTAAAGACGGTGGTTGGCTTCGAGTTTTATTTGTGAGGTTGCACTAGTTATCGCTGCTTGCAGCAAGTTATCTTGGCTTCTTCGAAGCTAGTTATCTGAAGATTGATCCTACATCGTGAAGATCGGGCATCGTGACGCATCAAATCCCCTTCACTAGGAGTTTCAGATCCTCCTAGGACAGATCGGTACCCGGCCCACGCTGGATCCTGCCGATATCATTCGGGTCAGTGAACCAGCAGCACAGTCGCGGCCTCCTCTGCAGCGGCATGACCCGGTGCTTCAGGAAGTCACCGACCACATGCATGGAGGTCAGACCACCGGTTGCCAAGGTCTTGATTCTGTCCAGTACGGGCAGGAGCTCTGGCGATAGCGATAGCTTGGTCCTCCAATGCTTGCGATCGAGGGATGGCCCGTTGCTCGGCAGGACGAGGCGGTCGTTGGCCTCGGCGCTGGCAATCACCCAGTCACCACGCCAGTTTTCCCACCTCACGCCACCGAAGGTGGAGATGTAGGCTACGACTGAATCCGGCCTCGTTTGAAAGTAGTAGGCACCAAGATGGTCCTTGGCCTTCCCAGGCTTGACCAGCACGAAGAAATAGCGGAAGAGGGAAGTACAAGGGGCCACCCCTACGAACATCTCGCGGAGGTGGACGAAGATGGCCGCTTGGAGGATGGAGTGGGGCGTAAGGTGCTGAAGCTGGAGCCCGAACTCCTCCAATAGCAGCAGGAAGAAAGGCGAGATCGGCAGCGCCAACCTGCAGGAGATGTAGGAGACGAATAGCACGAACTCCCCGACGGCAAGGTCGCCGAGGGGAGCCGCGCCGGCGTGAATCCTTCCGGCGAGCCCTGGCGCACTCCACCCAAGCATGTCGTGCACCAGGTTGAGCGCCGCCTCAGACTGGAAGCCATCAGGATGGCCTAGCGAAGCCATGGGAACTACGACGGCGCAAGCGTAAAGCAGAGGAGCGCGAAGGCAAAGGGGCGCAGAGGAGCACGAAGGCGAAAGGGCGCAGTCGATTGGAAGAGAATGCGAAATGGTAACTGCTGCACGCGGAGGTGAACCCTTTTTCAAGGGAACCAGAGTCCTCACACAAGGAAACCCTTCCGCGTGCCCCTCAATCGCCACAGGAGATCTCGCCCGACGAGCACCAAGGACCAAGACAACCCAGTCTATGACACGGGGGCCCGGGCCCACAAGTCATACAGATTGTGTTCCAGACTTCGAGTGCGAAAAGAGTGAACCGCCGCACACGATCACGCGCCGCCTCGGGGCCGCTGCGGAGGAATATTTTTAACCAAGGCGGCGGCAACGAGGCGCCCCACGCATGGCTCGACGAAACCGCCAGACGTGGGGGCCGTGGGTGTAACACCCCTGGTGTTTATATTCCGCTCAACAATGAGTATGGATTTAAGCACGTAATATCAGTGGATAAAACAGATGCCAAATTTTAATCATTTTCGGTTGTCGTGAGTTCGACATCGTTTCTATTTTTATCTATCCAGCCTCATCCTAAATTTTCGTGATGTTTGGAACATTATCGTTCTGAAAATCAGTGCGTCCGGTGATTATTTAAAATTCGCCGCTCGCGCGAATACGAAATTCGGAAGCTCGACCCACTCGGTCGATTTATCTCGGTCCAATTAAATAGAATTCATCGACTAAGGTTTTCGGCGCAAATAATTCTGTCTCCACTCGTCAACCGAGAAAATCGCGTCTGAGAAATTATAATTGAGATTCGATTCTCCACATAAATTATATGTTGATGTGGAATCGGGTATCGATTGCGGATGAAATAATTTGATTTCAAATCAAATTGAACATCGTCTGAAATACGGTTGTTCACACCGTTCGGATTTGTTCCGACGACGTCTCGCCCCGATCCAAAACTTTGGATATAAATAATAGGTGCAAATTTATTTGAGTCCAAAGTATTCACCAAATCAAATCCTGTCCAAATATTGTTGTTGATCTTGGGTTGGTGCCAACTATTTCTATATCTTTTAAACCTAATTTCTGTAACTTTAATTGTCCACGCATATTTGTTTAGAAAAGAGAGAAAGAAAATCTGAGTTTTTTTATCCCCTACATATTTATCTAATTCTATTTCTCTTCATACGTGACTTGATTTCCTTAGAAATTTTATCCACTGCAGCTCAAGTCGTACTCATCTTCTGTCGCTATCTCAGCTCTCTGGAAATATCTCAGTCGCGCCTGCTCATCTTCATGGGATTTTTAGCAGCTGCATGATATTTCTTCTATGTTCTTATCTCTTCTCTCTTCTCAGCCTCATCCATCACCAGATTTTTCTTACGAGCTCGGCTTTCTCTCCCTGAGCTCCCCAGCCGCGCTCGGATTTATCTGCTGCCGTTAATTTTTTCCACCGCTCGACGGCCAACAGCTTTATCTCACGCGCGTTCTCCTTATCTCCTTCTTCCCCCATCGCGTCTTCCTCCCTGCCTTGCCTGCTCAAGTGCATGCCCGGCCGAGCTCCTCTCTACTCGCCGCGGTACCCCCTTCCCAGCTCCCTGTGCCCAACCTCTCTACTGGTGGTCGTCTCCGCTCCATGGCTGCACGCTCCTCCCTGCGGCTCCTCTGCGCCACCGTTCGCTGGCGTTCTCTCCCCCGCACGTAGTTTCTGCTGCTCGCGTTTGTCTCTAGCTCGTCAGCCGCGCGCCCATCTCCGTGTCCCCCTGCCCAGCGTCGCATCCCCTTTCCTCCCTGCTCGGTTCCTCAGCCACGCAGCTCGCCGGCGTTCATTCCCTGCGTCCGGATCCTCTCCCTCCAGCTCGGCGCCCGGGCTGCGATATCCCCTGCAAGCTGCCGCGCCCTGCTCCCTACGCTGGAGCACCCTTGCCATGGCCGCGCCCCCAACTCATCTCCATCAAGCACGCCGCGCTGAGCTCTCTGCGCCACGGATCTTCCTCAGCCAGTCCCAGCCGTGGTCGTCGGCTTCTCATCCGCGCACCCTGCTCGCCCTCTGTCGCGCGCTCTGCTCCTCCGGTGCCGTGGCTTTAAGTTCGCCATGACCCATTGCCATGCCGGAGCTCCTCTCTCTGTTCCTGGTACCGTCCACAGCAGTCGTACTGCTCAGCCATGGTGAGCCGTTGGAAAGCATCGCCTCATGTGCATCCTACTCGACGCAGCATCGGTCCTCTACCTCCACGACGTGTAGTCCTCCGCGCCGGTGAAGCCCTGATCTCGTGGTGCTGGCGATGCTCGTCCTCGGCACGCTTGTGGTTGGTGCGACTAGAGACATCCGTGACTTGCTGCTTTTCCTCTGCGTTCAGTACCCGTGGAGTGCATCCATGAATCTGTCTGCAGCAGGGATGTCTGGTCGTCCACCTCCAGGTGCGATAGGTGTCCTTCCGTGCTCTAACTGCTTGGCCTCAAGCTCAGCACATCCGAGTTCCACAATACACTCCATCGTGCTCAGACAATGAAGTTTGGTTGTGTCGGTTGCTAGTTGATCGATGAAATGCCCAACAAGAAATGGAAGGATTAATCGACCCCGTGTTCAACCCCGGTGAATCGCCCCGTGATGGTGCTCGTCGTCAATTCATCGGTATCGTCCTATCATGGCGTGGACGCTTTGGCTGTGGGTAGTTCCTTCGCGTCGGACTCAGCCTCGCCTTGCAACCGCGAACGTCATCGTCTCCGACTCTTGCTATTGTGTGCCATCAACCGCCGACGTTCTTGTGATTTCGGATCGGTTTGATCTTGGTAAGTTAAATTAATTTTCATATTAGTTAGACTGATGAACATAGTGAGTAGATATCGTAATTATCAGCATCAATATGGTCGCAAGCACGATTGGCAAATCAACATTCTTTGATATATATGTTAAGTCGAGGTTGCCGATTAGGCGGAAAGGGTATGGATTTGTGTGGATGTTAAGTGTGGTTGTATTGATAAACCTATATATATATGTGATGTTTAGGCGAGTTGGTATTTTGAAGTGATTTTTGTTTGTATAATAAAGTCAATGCTCTACTCTAGTACTCTAGTCATCGTTATCTACTACGTTTAGCGACCGGTTAAATGTCTTAAGTAGATGTTAGCTGCTGGCCCAAATGTTAAAAGCATGTAGCATCGTCAACTAATTTTAGTTGGCGTGCTCCTCTGAATATAATAGTTAAAAAGGATTAGCTTGTTTCTATCCACGCTCTTAGTTTTAGAGGTCTGCTTTTGGTGAACCTAATTGTGTTAGCCTTTTGTGTATCGTGCTTTAGCTATGGAAGATATAGAACATGTTATAATTTATTGTTCCTTGATGTTTGAGTTAAATCTGGTAAAACTAGAAAATCGTGATTGTTGTGTGAGTTATAGGTGTCTAGTGCTTACGTAGGATTGTATCGATGTCTTGCCACTGAGTATTTGATTCTCTTTTCTGTATCATTCGGTTACTTCTCATACATGTGCATTATGCATCTCATGAGGTACGATAATTAATCGCGTGATGCGGAAGACGAGAACTAAGTCGACCACAAGATGACGTAACGAGTGGACTAATTCGCAAGATGATTAACCTGAAGATGGATAATCGGAACAATGCAAAGACAAAAGATGATCGTCAAGTGGACATCGCCTAACAAACACTAACCTAGTGTTATTCAGGCAAGCCCCGGTGCATGCAACCCCTTTCCTTGTGTTTTTAAATTATTTTTACACACTTTAAGTCTAGTGAATGTGTATTAGGTTTATAGGAGTTGCTTGAAAACCCTTTAATGCATTGCCTTCCTTGATATCCATACCTTTATAGATACTTCTGGTGAAGTATCAAAATATGATTTACAAAAATGCTTAGCCCTGCTCAGATCTTGTGGATAGAGGTTGTCTTTTGCATTAAGGCCTAGCTCAGGGGTTATCCTGAGGAAAGATGGCTTCTACCTGCAAGAATATTTTCATTGGGAGCAATGGTGGGATCTTACTGCAAAGTTCCCTGTGATGCTCTTTTCATCCTAAGGAACACAAACAATCCTAAGGATGGAAGTACTTAAATCGGAACTTGGGCTAGGAACAGGTGATGTTCTACCCAGGTTGATTAAGGATTATACTGAATGTAGGCTTGATGATCGAGGACCCTTTAACTGGTCACATGCCTCGTCATGGGTAAGCTTTGCCTCGGGCAGACTAATACCAGAATAAGATAACACGCAATGGGAGTGGAGAGATGGCGAGAGTAGCGTGTACCCTCCGTGGCAAGAGGCTGGATGGTGGTGTATCTGTGCTCTCGGTTGGCGTGAACCTGATCTGGTCTTAAGAACCCCGTGGCGAGTTGACATATGCAAGGGTTAAGTGCTACATATGTCGTGTGATTGGAGATCCTCAGCTGAGTATAATCGATTCGGATCGCCGTAACTTCGCGGACATGAAGACTTGGTCACTGCCCTGCAATCTAAGTCATGGATGGAATCATAATGAGCAAAATCATGTTGTATTGCTTAATGTGATGATGAAATTAGACTAGATGCAAACAAGGTGTATTAATACTTAATCTAGCCTTAAAATGTTGAAAGTAAGGACTCATTTTAGTAAGCTTTTATGCAAACTATTAAGGTTGATTCTTGCTAAAAGCCTTTCCTTGATTCCCAAATCCAGCATATCCTTGAGAGTCTTTTCTTTAGTCGTGTAAGTCTTGCTGAGTAATTCCGTACTCAGGGTTTTATCCCCTGTTGTTTTCCAGGTTATAGTTTTGTGCTACTGATGATGGTGTTAAGTGCCGGTGGGCTCGGCCTTCTTATAAGTCTAAGTAACTCTTCTATACTTCTTATTGAGGATGGTCACTTGAGCTAGCATATATTTCAAAACTACAAATAATTTATAACTGTTCAAATTTATTTCTTTGAATCACTTTTTTAATCACTTCCGATCATGTGCAAAGTAAAATTTTTGTAACTTGTAAAATTCGGTAATAAGATTTTCACTGCAAACGGTTGGTGTGTGTGATTTGTGTTACTTAATCTTGCGATCCTGGTTGTAAGTGGTTTATCCTGGGTCCTTGGGACACTCGGACGGATCCTGTGTAAGTTATCTGGTGCACATGTATAGTTGTCTGATGTATTTGAGACAAGGACAGGTGCATGTGGGCCCAATAACTTGGGAGGTTCTGCCACAGTGGGTCAGTCGGCCGTGGGGACAGATATGACAGTTGATGTGACCAAAGGCAGATTGACAGTGCGTGTGTCGATAGATGCGCTGAATTAATGCAGCGCGTCAGCAGGCATGCTAAGATGGCGCCCCAATCACCGGTCATGCCATGTTGAGGCGAAGTACAAGCTTTGGCCCCACCTGCAGGCTCGCATCCTCCCCTGAGGCGGGCCTGGGGGCCACTGTCGGTACCCTGAAACTAGGGTACCCCCTGCTACTATATAAAGACACAGTACCCACGTGACTATCTCTTAGTCGTGTGGTAGAAGAGCTGTATGTGGGACCAGACCATAACTCACCCTAGCCTCGGACGACTACTCTAGGACCACAACAGTACCTGACCCCACCACATGGGCGGGTCCGGAGACGCCACGTGTCCAGAGAAGGTGATATACCCCAAGGCATCAACAGTAAGTCAGGACCCCATGGGAGAGCGCTGGACCCCTGGATATACAGTCCGAACCCCCAAGGTTGGTCCAGGACCCCCACGTGTGCAAGCCAGACCCCTGGAATGGGAACCGGACCCCTCATATGGGGTCCGGGCTGCCCACAATGGGGTCCTAAGGTCCCAGGACAGAACATACTCGGGCCTTGAACAGGACCCAGGCGGGGGTCCGGTGCCGACACGTGTCCGGACCTGGTCTGGTGGGATCCGAACCCATCCGCATACACTCCTGCCCTCCACTCAGGCGGAGACCCGATGCTGCCACGTGGCATACTGCGCGCAGCTTAAGCCAACGGGCAGAACCTAGCATGATGCCTCTGGGCCACGTGCGCCCCCGCATTCATTGCGGATAACACGTGCGCCTGACCATTCCACTGGCAGCTGGCGCATACAATCCACGATACGTGGGCCACGCTGTTATTTACCATTACTCGTACGTTTCGGCTATCAATGCTGCATGGACTGCGGTTATCAAGACTCCCGATGATTGCTTAGTTGTTACTAGCATTAGTTACTCACATAATGTATTCTCTCCATTATGCTCCTGGGCCCACATGTCAGGGCTCAGCATCCTTGTATGTGCCTCCCTTAAACTATAAAAGGGAAGGCACACAACGTTACAGGGACAAGCTCTCTAGACTCAATCATAGGCTCTCAAGCACACAAGTTTACACGCACTCTCAATACAACATACACATAGTGGAGGTAGGGTATTACGCTCCGACGGCCTGAACCACTCTAATCCCTTGTGTCCTCACGTGTTCATCCACCTCCCAATAGACAGGCAAACCGCTAAAGCCCCGTCCTCATCTTAGGATTAGGGCGGGTGCATTCCGCCACCCAGCCGGAGGATTTTCCCTTCGACAGAAACATACTAGTCTTAGCCTTGGCACAAGAAGAATAAGAAATATGTGTATGTACCAAATGAAAGAGATATGATCAAAGGTATATAAATGAGCTATGTGTGCAATGTTTCAGTCAAAATTCCGAGAATCAAGTATATTTAGCTCATTCTTAAGTTTGCTAAAGGTTTTCTCATCTAATGGCTTGGTAAAGATATCGACTAAATGATCTTTGGTGTTAACATAAGCTATTTTGATATCCCCCTTTGTTGGTGATCCCTCGGAAAGTGATACCGAATGTCTATGTGCTTAGTGCGGCTGTGTTCAACAGGATTATCCGCCATGCAGATTGCACTCTCATTATCACATAGAAGAGGGACTTTGCTCAATTTGTAGCCATAGTCTCTGAGGGTTTACCTTATCCAAAGTAATTGCGCACAACAATGGCCTGCGGCAATATTCTCGGCTTCGGCGGTAGAAAGAGCTACTGAGTTTTGTTTCTTTGAAGCCCAAGACATCAGGGATCTCCCCAGAAACTGACAAGTCCCTGATGTGCTGTTCCTATCACTTTTACACCCTGCCCAATCGGCATCAGAATATCCTATTAAATCAAATGTGGATCCTTTGGGGTACCAAAGCCCAAACTTAGGAGTATAAACTAAGTATCTCATGATTCTCTTCACAGCCCTAAGGTGAACCTCCTTAAGATCGGCTTGGAACCTTGAACACATGCATACAGAAAGCATAATATCCGGTCGAGATGCACATAAATAGAGTAAAGATCCTATCATCGACCGGTATACCTTTTGATCTACGGATTTACCTCCCATGTCGAGGTCGAGATGCCCATTAGTTCCCATGGGTGTCTTGATGGGTTTTGCATCCTTCATTCCAAACTTCTTAAGTATGTCTTGAATGTACTTGGTTTGGCAGATGAAGGTGCCATCCTGGAGTTGCTTGATTTGAAATCCTAAGAAATATCTCAACTCCCCCATCATAGACATCTCAAATTTTTGAATCGTGATCCTACTAAACTCTTCACAAGTAGACTTGTTAGTAGACCCAAATATGATATCATCAACATAAATTTGGCATATGAACAAGTCTTTTTCAATAATTTTAGTAAAGAGTGTAGGATCAGCTTTACCGACTTTGAAGCCATTAGTGATAAGAAAATCTCGAAGGCATTCATACCATGCTCTTGGGGCTTGCTTGAGCCCATAAAGTGCCTTTGAGAGTTATAAACATGGTTAGGGTACTCACTGTCTTCAAAGCCAGGAGGTTGCTCAACATAGACCTCTTCCTTGATTGGTCCATTGAGGAAGACACTTTTCACGTCCATTTGGTAAAGCTTAAAGCCATGGTAAGTAGCATAGGCAAGTAATATGCGAATTGACTCAAGCCTAGCTACGGGTGCATAAGTTTCATCGAAATCCAAACCTTCAACTTGTGAATAACCTTTGACCACAAGTCGGGCTTTGTTCCTTATCACCACACCATGCTCATCTTGCTTGTTGCGGAATACCCATTTGGTACCTACAACATTTTGAATAGGACGTGGAACGAAATGCCATACATCATTCCTCGTGAAGTTGTTGAGCTCCTCATGCATTGCCATCACCCAATCCGAATCTCTTAATGCATCCTCTACCCTGTATGGCTCAATAGAGGAAACAAAAGAGTAATGTTCACAGAAATGTGCGACTCGAGATCGAGTAGTTACCCCCTTATGAATATCACCAAGAATGGAGTTGACGGGGTGATCTCTTTGAATCGCCTGGTGGACTCTTGGGTGTGGTGGTCTTTGACCCTGTATCTCTTGCTCATCTTCCTTGTCTTCATTGTCTTCATCTCCCCCTTGATCATTGACCTCTTCTTGAGGTGGCTCATCTTCTTGATCTTCTTCTTCATCACCTTGAACCTGATCCTTATCTTGAGTTGGTGGAGACGCTTGTATGGAAGATGATGGTTGATCTTGTGCTTGTGGAGGCTCTTCGGATTCCTTAGGACACACATCCCCAATGGACATGTTCCTTAGCGCGACGCACGGAGCCTCTTCATCATCTTAGTTCATCAAGATCAACTTGCTCCACTTGGGAGCCATTAGTCTCATCAAACACAATGTCACAAGAAACCTCAACTAATCCAGTAGATTTGTTAAAGACTCTATGTGCCCTTGTGTTTGAGTCATAACTAAGTAAAAAGCCTTCTACAGCTTTAGGAGCAAATTTGGATTTTCTACCTCTTTTAACAAGAATAAAGCATTTGCTTCCAGACTCTAAAATATGAAACATTGGGCTTTTTACCGGTGAGGAGTTCGTATGATGTCTTCTTGAGGATTCGGTGAAGGTAGAGCCGGTTGATGGAGTAACAAGCAGTGTTGATTGCTTCCACCCAAAACCGGTCTGGTGTCTTGTACTCATCAAGCATGGTCCTTGCCATGTCCAATAGAGTTCTATTCTTCCTCTCCACTACACCATTTTGTTGAGGCGTGTAGGGAGAAGAGAACTCACGCTTGATGCCCTCTTCCTCAAGAAAACCTTCAATTTGAGAATTCTTGAACTCCGTCCCATTGTCGCTTCTTATCTTTTTGATCCTCAATCCGAACTCATTTTGAGCTTGTCTCAAGAATCCTTTTAAGGTCTCTTGGGTCTGAGATTTTTCCTGCAAAAAGAATACCCAAGTGAAGCGAGAATAATCGTCCACAATTACTAGACAGTACTTACTCATGCCGATGCTTATGTAAGCGATCGAGCCGAATAAATCCATGTGGAGTAGCTCCAGTGGCATGTCCGTTGTCATGATTTTTTTGTGTGGATGGTGGGCGGCAACTTGCTTTCCTGCTTGACGTGCGCTACAAACCCTGTCTTTCTCAAAATGAACATTTGTTAGTTCCAAAATGTGCTCTCCCTTTAGAAGTTTGTGAAGATTCTTCATCCCAACATGGGCCAGTCGGCGATGCCAGAGTCAACCCATATTAGTCTTAGCAATTAAGCAAGTGTCAAGTTCAGCTCTATTAAAATCAACTAAGTATAGCTGACCCTCTAACACTCACCTAAATGCTACTGAATCATCACTTCTTCTAAAGACAGTAACACCTACATCTGTAAAAAGACAGTTGTAGCCCATTTTGCATAATTGAGATACAGAAAGCAAATTATAATCTAATGAATCAACAAGAAAAACATTGGAAATAGAATGGTCAGGTGATATAGCAATTTTACCAAGTCCTTTGACCAAACCTTGATTTCCATCCCCGAATGTGATAGCTCATTGGGGATCTTCGTTTTTCTCGTAGGAGGAGAACATTCTTTTCTCCCCTGTCATGTGGTTTGTGCATCCGCTATCAATTATCCAGCTTGATCCCCCGAATGCATAAACCTGCAAAACAATTTAGGCCTTGTTCTTATGTACCCAAACAGTCTTGGGTCCTTTGATGTTAGAAACAAGCACCTTGGGTACCCAAACACAAGTCTTTGAACCCTTGTGTTTGCCCCCAACATATTTGGCAACTACTTTGCCTGATTTGTTAGTTAAAACATAAGAAGCATCAAAAGTCTTAAATAAAATGTTATGATCATTTGATGTAGTAGGAGTTTTCTTTTTAGGCATTTTAGAATGAGTAGAATGCCTAGAGCTAGAAGCTTTATTCTTATACATAAAAGCATGGTGAGAAACAGAATAAGATTTCCTAGCATGAATTCTCCTAATTTTGTGCTCCGGATAATTAGCAGGATATAAAATGTAACCCTCATTATCCTGAACCATGGGTGCTTTGCCCTTAACAAAATTAGACAGTTTCTTAGGGGCATTAAGCTTGACATTGCTTCCCTGTTGGAAACTGAGAGCACCAAGAGGGGGTGAATAGGTGATCCTGTAAAATCAAACACTAAATAGCCACAAACTTGATTATTAAAGTGTTGGTAAGACTAAGTAGCTATGAAGCGAGTTCTTGTGAACAAAACAATCATAGAAAAGCAACACAAGAGACCCGCGATTTTTATCCCATGGTTTGGCCAAGTAACACCTGCCTACTTCCACGTTGTGGCGTCCCAATGGACGAGGGTTGCACTCAACCCCTTTCAAGTGATCCTATGATCAACTTGAATACCACGGTCTTTTCTCTTTAAAGTATTCTTCTCGTTTGTGAGGATCTCCACAAGTTGGAGCCTCTCTCCCTTACAATATAGATCACAAAGAAAGCACAAGAGTAAGGATGGGAGAGCAACACACGCAGGACTCAAATCCGCAGCATAACCACGCACACAAGTGAAGAAGTGAGCACACAAACATAGCGCAAGGAGTTTACAACTCTAACAGCGCTCAAATCTCAAGAACGATGATCCGATTGCGTGAATGCAGTGTCTAGATGTCTTAGGATGTTTCTTGTAAGCTTGGTGTTTTGCTCCATGCACCTAGGGTTCCCATTTATAGCCCCAAGGCAGTTAGGAGCCCTTGGAAACCAACTTGGAAGGCAATTCCTACCTTCTATCGAGTGGCGTACTGGACAGTCTGGTGCGCCACCGGACGACCACTGTAGCAGTCTGGTGCTCGATTTCCTTCCATACTGAGCACAGCCAACCGTTGGTCCTCCGGGCCAGTTGGCGCACCGGATAGTCCGGTGTGCCCAACCGACTGTTGGTGCAGGCCATGTGTCGCGCGTTGATCGAGAGGACGACCGTTGGCCGCAGGCGCTGTTGACTGACCAGACAGTTCGGTGCACCACCGGACAGTCCGGTGAATTATAGCCATGTCTTCTTTTTCTTTTCCCGAGAGCGACGAGTTCATCGCTGACGACTCACCGGACAGTCCGGTGCACCACCGGACAGTCCGGTGATTTTTAGCGAAGTCACCTGGCCGATTCCCGAGAGTAGCCAGTTCACCGGCGAGCAGCCTGGGGCACCGGACACGGTCCGGTGCACCACCGGACAGTCCGGTGTGCCAGGCCTGAGCTGGTGTTGGCTGTACACAACCAACTCTTTTCCAATTCTTTTATCCTCTTTTGTCACTGTTTATAGCACTTAGATAAACACGTTAGTATATAAAAACAATTTACTAAGTCTAGAAACATACCTTGTCCTTTGATTTTCACTTCTCACACATTTAGCACAAAAGAACTTAATCAATATGTGTTGGGCATCTAATCACCAAAACACTTATAGAAATGGCCCAAGGGCACATTTCCCTTTCAATCTCCCCTTTTTTGGTGATTTATGCCAACACATTAAAAAGCAACAAGAGAAGTGCAACGTCGATGCAAATGAAGACCAAACTCTCTTTACTTAGGATTTGGCATATTTGGATCACTCTTTGCCACCACTTGGTTTGTTTTTGCAAATCAAATTCTTTTTCCTATCTCTAAGTCAACATGCTTGTTTGGGCACATAGAGAGATATTCCAAGAGTAAAATTGATCAAGTGCCAAAAACTCCCCCTTTTTCCCGTAATCAACATTTTTCCCATAAGATACCAAATTTTGCAATAAGAGTATTTTGGACAAATCACAAATTCTAACTCTACTATTTTCAAAATTCTCAAGTGGTTGGCTGATCCATTTGCTTTAGCCTTAATTTCTCTCCCTTTGGCATTAAGCACCAAAACGGGATCATTTTTGGCCCTTTTAACCCCGTTGCCTCACCAAAATGTCAAATAAGAGCAAAAAGGCAATGAGAGCATAAGTATGAACTTGGAATAAAATATACTTATACCGGAGTGCAATGGAAGTCTTGTCGTCGTCCAAGTTCATTTTCCCTTTCAATGTTCCTTCAAGACTATGTCAAGTGTACTCAAGCAACCAAGTTAGTCTTAAAGGAGTCAAGTTGTAGCATATCTCCCCCTAAACATGTGCATCATTTGCATACGGACTTGTGAGGTCCGGGGATGACTTGTACAACTTGAGCACTACAAACAAACAATAATTGATTTAAATGCTTAAAGTAACATAATCAAAGGCATAGAACACATGTATATTATAGATCAATCCAAGTTACGTGAATTTAAGACATTTAGCACACTACGCAACCTGCAAAACCTTTTCTCATCTAAAGGCTTAGTGAAAATATCAGCTAGCTGGTTCTCGGTGCTAATGTGGTATGCATCGATATCTCCCTTTTGCTGGTGGTCTCTCAGGAAGTGATGCTGGATGTCTATGTGCTTAGTGCGGCTGTATTCAATAGGATTATCTGCCAAGCGGATTGCACTCTCATTGTCACATAGGAGTGAGACTTTGCTCAAATTGTAGCCAAAGTCCTGGAGGGTTTGCCTCATCCGAAGTAGTTGCGCGCAACATACTTGGCCTCAGTGGTGGATAGGGCAACGGATGTCTGTTTTTTGGAACTCCAGGACACCATGGACCTTCCTAGAAATTGGCACGTCCCTGATGTGCTCTTCCTATTAACCTTGCACCCGGCATAGTCGGAGTCTGAGTATCCAATCAAGTCAAAGGTAGACCCCTTTGGATACCAGATCCCAAAGCAAGGCGTAGAAACTAAATACCTAAGAATTCGCTTAACGGTCACAAGGTGACATTCCTTGGGGTCAGATTGAAATCTAGCACACATGCATACACTAAGCATAATGTCCGGTCCACTAGCACAAAGGTAAAGTAATGAACCTATCATTGACCGGTATGCCTTTTGATCAACGGACTTACCTCCTTTGTTGAGGTCAAGATGCCCGTCAGTCCCCATCGGTGTCTTTGCGGGCTTGGCGTCCTTCATCCCAAACCTCTTGAGAAGATCTTCAGTGTACTTCGTTTGGGAGATGAAGGTGCCGTCCTAGAGTTGCTTCACTTGGAATCCAAGGAAGTAGGTCAACTCGCCCATCATCGACATCTCGAACTTTTGCATCATCACCCTACTAAAATCCTCACAAGACTTTTGATTAGTAGAACCAAATATTATGTCATCGACATAAATTTGGCAAACAAAAAGATCACCATTGCATGTCTTTTGTGAGTGGGATCGACTTTCCCAACCTTAAAAGCATTAGAAATAAGGAAATCTCTAAGGCATTCATACCATGCTCTTGGGGCTTGCTTAAGTCCATAGAGCGCCTTAGAGAGCTTATACACATGGTCATGATACCTGTCATCCTCAAAGCCAGGGGGTTGTTCCACATATACCTCCTCCTTGATTGGCCCATTGAGAAAAGCGCTCTTCACGTCCATTTGGAACATCCTAAAAGAATGGTGAGCAGCATAGGCTAATAATATTCGAATTGACTCTAACCTAGCAACAGGAGCAAAAGTCTCCTCAAAATCCAAACCTGCGACTTGGGCATAACCTTTTGCCACAAGTCGAGCCTTGTTTCTTATCACCACTCCGTGCTTGTCTTGCTTGTTGCGGAACACCCACTTGGTTCCCATAATGTTTTGCTTGGGACGTGGCACCAGGCTCCAGACTTCATTTCTTTTGAAGTTGTTGAGCTCTTCCTGTATGGCCAACACCTAGTCCGGATCCTGCAAGGCCTCTTCTACCCTGAAAGGCTCAATAGAAGAGACAAAAGAGTAATGCTCACAAAAATTAGCTAATCGTGAGCGAGTAGTTACTCCCTTGCTGATGTCACCTAGAATCTGATCGATGGGGTGATGTCTTTGGATCATCGCTCTGACTTGAGTTAGAGGGACCCGTGATGCTTCTTCCTCCATAACCTATTCTTCTTGTGCTCCCCCTTGATCCTGTCCCTCTTCTTGAGGTACCTGTTCACCATCTTGAGTTGGGGGATGCACCATTGTCGAGGAAGATGGTTGATCTTGCTCCTGTAGTTCCTGTGGTCGCACATCACCTATCGCCATCGTGCGCATTGCGGCCGTCAGAACTTCTTCTTCATCTACATCATCAAGATCAACTTGCTCTCTTGGAGAGCCATTAGTCTCATCAAATACAACATCGCTAGAGACTTCAACCAATCCTAATGATTTGTTGAAGACCCTATACGCCTTTGTATTTGAGTCATATCCTAGTAAAAACCCTTCTACTGCTTTAGGTGCAAATTTAGAATGTCTACCTTTCTTCACCAGAATGTAGCATTTGCTCCCAAAAACACAAAAATAAGAAACATTAGGTTTGTTACCAGTAAGGAGTTCGTAGGAAGTCTTCTTGAGGAGACGGTGTAGGTAGAGCCGATTTATGGCATGACAAGTTGTGTTCACAGCTTCTGACCAAAACCGCTCAGGCGTCTTGTACTCTCCAAGCATCGTTCTCACCATGTCGATTAGTGTCCTGTTCTTCCTTTCTACCACACCATTTTGCTATGGTGTGTAGGGAGCGGAGAACTCGTGCTTGATGCCTTCCTCCTCAAGATACTCTTCAACTTGTAGATTTTTGAACTCGGACCCATTGTCGCTTCTTATCTTCTTCACCTTTAACTCAAATTCATTTTAAGCTCTCCTTAAGAAGCGCTTTAGAGTCCCTTGGGTTTCTAACTTATCCTGTAAAAAGAATACCCAAGTGAAGCGGGAAAAATCATCAACAATTACAAGACCATACTTACTTCCCCCGATGCTGAGGTAGGCAACGGGTCTGAAGAGATCCATGTGAAGAAGCTCTAGTGGTCTTGATGTAGCCATCACATTCTTGTTGTGATGAGTGCTTCCCACCTGTTTCCCTGCCTGACATGCTGTACAAGGTCTGTCTTTCTCAAAACAGGCATCGGTTAGTCCTAACACATGATCTCCCTTTAGAAGCTTATGAAGGTTCTTCATCCCAACATGTGCTAGACGACGATGCCACAGCCAGCCCATATTAGTCTTAGCGATTAAGCATAAATCTAGATCGGCATTTTCTTTTGAAAATCAACAAAATAGAGCTTGCCGTCTAATACACCCTTAAAAGCTAATGAACCATCACTCCTTCTAAAGACAGATACATCAATATTTGTATACAAAAAATTGTGACACATGTGACACAATTGACTTACAGACAGAAGATTGTACCCGAGCGACTCTACTAAAAATACATTTGATATTGAGTGCTCGTTAGTGATGGCTATTTTGCCCAAGCCTTTGACTTTGCCTTGATTCCCATCTCCAAAGATGATCATATCCTGGGAATCCTTGTTCTTGACGTAGGAGGTGAACATCTTCTTCTCCCTCGTCATGTGGTTTGTGCATCCGCTGTCGATAAACCAGCTTGAGCCCCTGAATGTATAAACCTACAAGGCAATTTAAGCTTGGGTTTTAGGTACCCAACTCTTGTTGGGTCCTGCAAGGTTAGTCACAACAGTTTTTGGAACCCATATGCAAGTTTTGTCTCTCTTGCTTTTGGATCCCAACTTCCTAGCAACTACTTTTGCATTCTTACATGAAAGTACAAAGGAAGAATTGCAAGTATGGAAAACAGTAGTAGAACCATTGCACTCTCTCCTAGGCGCATGAGACACAACATGAATACGCCTAGGCCTATTTCTACCATAAGCATACATAGAGCTAGAAGCAACCATAGCATGAGAAGTATGATAACTAGGTAAAACAGCATGATCATGGCATCTATCATTATGAGCATGCCTAATAAATTTTCAATCATACATATAGGCATGGTTCTTTTGAGAACTACTAGCCATAGGGGCCTTCTCTTTCCCTTTGGGCTCGGAAGTCCTTTGGCTTGTTAAGTTCTTGGTTTCCTTTTGAAAACCAAGTCCATCCTTAATTAAGGGGTGTCTACCAACAGTGTAGGCATCCCTAGCAAATTTTAATTTATCAAAATCAAATTTGCAAGTCTTAAGTTGAGCATTAAGACTTGTCACCTCATTGTTTAATTTAGCAATAGAAGTGTTGGGGACTTGTTCTCAAATGCTATGAATCAAGAACAAGGCAACATAGAAATTGTTAAATATTATAGTCCTTCGTCCTTCGAAGCATTATTTCCCTCGGGATATAATGAATTCCGGACGAAGGTTATGAAGGTTATACCTTCATAAACACAACAAAAAATGAGGAAGGGTAAAAAATATGTAAAATAATTTGAACACATCATTATTATTATTAACTCATTTCTATTTTATTGTTGTAAAAATGATAACGAATTACAAATGTACCTTCGGCTCGAAGGAAAGCAAAAATACCAGCGTGAAGCAAAAGCGAATGCCCAATGCGTGATTACAGGAGAGCACATGAACAGTACAGGGGTACTGTTCACCTATTTATAGGCACAGTTCATAGCCTGTATATAATTACACTTATATCCTTTACAATGAACTATAATAATGACACAGAATATCATGTATCTTTAAGTCATTTCATCTTTAAGTCGGTTCACCCCTTCGTCTTGAGACATGTCACTGTACCGAAGCTTTATAGTTGATAGCTTCGGCGATGTTTTGGAGAGGATCTGCCGAAGGTGTTTATTTCTTTAGGATCTTCGGCTACGAACCATACCCCCAACAGTAGCCCCTTCGCGGCGCTAGATCGTTTTTCATAACGAGCTTGATCCGTGAAAAATCTTCTAAGCTTCGGGTGCCGAAGATGCAGAAAAACAACTTCCCTGAGCTCGTTGGCGAGAAACGATTAAAATAATCGTCGGACGCGCGACCCATCTTGCACCGATTACACTCTTGCCAGCGATTCACCTTCTCGAGCTATGTGGCCCACCGTTCAGTGAGCGCGGGTGACTATTTGTTCGGTGTTGGAGACCTTGCCGATTCACCTTCCCACCTGCAGCACTATATAAACAGACGGGTAAGTGTGAAGTTACCGCAGCATTCATTGCTATTGTACTGTTTTGCTGCCAAAATTTTTAGTCATAGCCGAAGCTTGATCATTGCGCTCATACAAAATCTGCTTCGACGCAAGTGTAAGAACTTCGGAAAAGACAAAAAAACCAATTCAAAAAATTTCGAGTAAGTCATAATCAAATGGCCAGAGTTCGCTCTACTGCAAGAGTCGATCGCGAGGGAGACGAAACGGAAGCTGTAGAAACTATTCCTATCTCGGAAGCAATGAAGCGATCTGGGTTGATGACACCGGAAGACGTCCCTGCTGCTGAAGCAGAGCAAGCAGATATTGAAGAGACCGATTCTGAAGATGATTACAACATCGTAGTGCCGAGCAAGCCTAGCCACCTGGACTTTGGAAAGTCGACCATCTCCAAAGCTGATTTTCCTAAGATGGTGAAGTCGGGCTACTTTAGCGAAGATAAAAAAGAGCTGATTCGCTTTGGTGGAGAAGAAACTACTCCGAAGCCACAGAAAGATGAAATAGTTATTTTCAAGAGTTTCCTCAAAGCTGGTTTGAGATTTCCTTTGAATAGGATGATTGCCGACGTGCTAAAGAAGTTTGGGATCCACTTTCATCAACTAACTCCTAACGCTATTGTTAGGCTTAGTGTTTATATTTGGGCTCTCCGAAGCCAGGAGGTGGAACCATTTGCCGAAGGTTTCTGCCGGGTGCACGAGCTACATTACCAAACCAAGGCCAGAAAGGATGGGTTACATGAAAATTTTGGTTGTTACAATTTTGCCTATCGGAAAACTACAAAATTTCCTGTGATCAGCTACCGAAGCAAGTGGCCGACAGGCTAGAAATCAGAATGGTTCTATGTCAAAGTTGATGATGACAAGGAGAAGCTGGTCCAGAGTCCGCTTGAACTGATCTTCGGAGAAACCAGACCCCAATGCAATATGACACCAGAAGGTCCAACCCAAATTGTGTTGGCTGAATTTAGGATTATCGCAGAGCACATTGGCACTAGAGATTTAGTGCAGGAATTTCTGGCTTACAAAATATTTCCAACTATGAAGGAATGGGCTATGCCGAAGCTTGAAACAGAGAAGAAAGAGGGGGAGCTTGTTCGACTGCCCTACCACTATAAATTCAAGAAATATTTCAAAGCACCCTGCCAAGAATGGCTCGAAACAATCGAAGTAATGTGCACTGAAATTCTTGGGAACTATTCTAAAAAGGAGGATCAATTGATGACAGCAGCCTTCGGCACCCGGCCGAAACGAAGGCTAAACAGAGTGCTTGATGCTATAGGCTTTGAATATCCTGATTATGAGCGACTCGACAAGGGTGCCGAAGGGCAGAAAAGGAAAAGAGTAGCTGGCGCTTTGATCAAAGACGACGAAGATCAATCAAAAAGGAAGAAAGAAAAGTTTGAATCGAAAGTGTTAACTTCGAAGAAAAGAAAGGAATCAATCCCGGAACAAAAATCAATTGATGAAGAAGAAAAGACTTCTACGACATCTTCTGATGCTGAAATAGAGGAAATTCTAAAGGTAATGACTGAAACTTTGCCTGTCAAACTAAGTCCATTGGGGCTTCATCTGACGAAGCTTTTTCATAATGAAAAGGAGCCCGCAAAGGCAAAGGCATCTAGGCCAAAAAGACAAAGGATTGCTACCGTGACTGAAGTGATTGAAACAACGCCACCAAGAGCTCCAACTCTAAAGATGCCGGCAGTTGAAATCATGACAGCTACTGAAGCTGTACCTTCGGAGGCTGCCGCAGAAGAGGCCAGAGCCGAAGATGCTAACTCCGAAGGTATTAATTTAGAGAGCATAGCCGCTGATATAGATAAAATGCTGCTAAACATGGCCGCTGAAGAAACTGCTGCGGCCACCGAAGAGACCACGGCTGTGAAACCCGAGAAAGGAGGAATAACCGAAGATACCTCGGAAGGTGAAACTTTTGACTTTCGAAACTTAGTTGGCCAGGAGCTGACTGAAGCTGAAAAAGAGGAATTAAAAGAGTATGCTCTATCTTGTGGATATCGGCTGGGGGCGCTTCTCTTTGGTGGTATTGATGATGAAGGGTTAGGCTATATACGAAACCAAACCGGTGCGAAGGTTGTCGGTACTTTATCGAAGAGTATCGGCTTCCCGAAGCTTGAAGCGGATATCAGCCGCTACCGTCGACAGCATATTGTCGGCAGTTTATTCTATTCTAATTTCAAGGTAAACATTTTGTGTCTAATTCTTATTACTTGTGATACGAAAATATTTTCTAACGAAGGCTATTTGTCCACAGAGCATGCTTTTGAGCAAGGCATTAAAAATGCAACAAGATTTAGAGGATAAAAGGCAAGAAGTTATAATTGAAAATTTAGAAAACAAAATAAAGGAGCAATCTGCTGCTATTGAGAAGAAAGACCTCGAGCTACAAACAGCCGAAGACTTATTAGTGGATGCTGAAGCAAAAATAACAGAATTAAATTCGAAGCTTCTTTCCCAGTCAGAAAATTTTGAACAAGAGAAACTGAAGCTTGACGCAAGGCTTGAAGCCGAAACTCAAAGAAACTTGGAATTGAAAGAATCTTTGAAAAATCTTCAAAATAAATGTTTGGAGTTTTGCACTTGATGCATTCATCAGCTAAAGCAAGTGTTCCATTTTGTCGGAGCTAGTAGTGAAGAGTTTACTCCTTCGGTCGAAGACCTGCCTGGTGCCTTCGAGCACATTGAAGGTGATATTAATGATCTTGACGAAGTTATAGCTGGGCATAGCGACTTTTGTGCCCTGGCAGCTTCTCGGGGCACAGTTGTTGCTTTTTTGAAGTCTGGCTGTGAACACGGCAAGATTATTAATAGACCCAACTTCAGCCTGTCACCGGCAGACTTAGATGATGTTCCAAATCTGGCTCGAAGTATTTCAAACAGATTTATAAAGTTAGTATGGACAAAGGGTGGTCGGAGCAAAGCTGGTGATGAAGCTCGGAGCCACCTCAAGCTGGTAACAAAATCATACCTTATTCTTACCTTTTCCTTTGAATTTTTGAATTTGGCTTATAATACTTTCGTACAGATTGACCAGGCCGAAGCTGCAGCTGCAGAGTAGAAGAACGAAGCTCCAGAGATAGTGTCGAAGCTTGCATAGTCTTGTAAAAGCAGCTCAAAAAACTCCTGTAATAACTTGTATAAAATATGATGTAATCCGAGTTTTACTTTGTAATATAATCTTACTTTTCCGTCCATGTATGAAATGCTTTGATGTGGACGAAATTAATACTTTTGAGCCATAGGCGAAAAACACCTTCCCTTCTTTGCGTACACAGCGAAGCATAAAATTGCCTTCCTTTTGGGACCAAAGCATGTTTGTACGTTATGCTGATGATGATCCTATGTATGTCTAAGTGAATATTTATGAATGCAAATGTCATGATGTAATGTATCGTGCAAATGAATGTTCAAATACATATTCGAAGCCATATTCCCTTGAGAATGACTCAAACCTTCTTTGCCGCTTATTTTTCGGCTTCACCGTTTATTTTTCAGTGTATCAGCGCTGACTTTTCGCTGTAAGCCTCCCTTAGGAGCTTCTTCGCCTTTTACTTTCGGCGGAATCAGCGTTTATTTTTCGCTGTAAGCCTCCCTTAGGAGCTTCTTCGCCTTTTACTGGCGGAATCAGCGTTTATTTTTCGCTGTAAGCCTCCCTTAGGAGCTTCTTCGCCTTTTACTTTCGGCGGAATCAGCGTTTATTTTTTGCTGTAAGCTCTGTATTCCCTTGGGAACGACTTTTGAGCTTCTCACTGTTTTCTTTTCTTTTTCCATTGCACTCGATGGTGCGTTGTCAGCTTTTACATTTACATCTTTGGGGGATATCATTCTTATAGAATTGAAATAAGGAAAAGAAAAATTACATGTTGTGGTCCCATTAAAAACCTTTCTCCCCCTTTGGAAAGGAAAAGGGTGCCACAAGAAAGAATAGAAAAAGTTACATCAAGCTAAACATAAAATCGCCGAAGCTCGTCCGCATTCCATGATCTAGGAATGTCGTTGTCGTCCATATCCTTCAACCTGTAGGAACCGGGTCTTGACGAAGATACTACCAGAAAAGGTCCTTCCCACTTCAGCTGTAATTTGCCTACTATCTCTGGGTTGGATACTCTTCGAAGCACCAAATGTCCTGGCTCGATGTTCTTTAGCCTAACCTTTTGTAACACCCGGATTTTAGGGGTCCAAAACCCGGGCGCTAACATAATCACCAGGTGTGCTGGGACCAAGTCTCCACATATGATGAATCATGGCACAGGATCGAATGTCACATCTTTATATATAACAGGAGTTCTATACAAAATAAATAATTACATTATAAGGAGACAACGGTCCAGCAACCCAAAGTTGACTGGGAGACGACGACCTAGACCTCTCACGAACACATCGCAGCATCCTCCATGCGCCTCATCCTGCAGTACCTGCTCTTGACCTGTGGGGGGGATGTGAGACAGCAAGAGTGAGCTCACATACGTTCATCGCTCAACAAGTTGTGGGGAATAATGTGCATGAACTCGCCAAAGGTGGGAGCTCACGTGAAGTGTAAGGCTTACCAAAGAAGATGGTTGAAGCTGAGCATTGCTTTTAAAGTTGGTCAAAATTTTATTAGCAGTTACTAAGTATAAGTAAATACCAAACCCAATTAAGTAGTAGAACAAAAGTAACAACTTCACCTGCGATGCAATGCATATGACAAATTGAGTTTAAGTTCCATAATTTAATCATGTGAGGGTCCGAGCTGCTCATGACCGTGAGCACGGCTAGTATACCAGTTTTACACTCTGCAGAGGTTGCGCATCTTTACCCACAAGTCGTGTATCCCATGTCGCCAGGGTTTGCAAAGCCCTTAGACACTTCCGAGGTGAATGGCTAGGGATCCACTACGAGGCCTTTACAAAGTTCCACTAGCTTCCGAAAACCCGCTACAGTTTATAGGAAGATCCAGTGCAGGAATCCCTTGCAGGACCGCCATCGCAGCAAAATCCTCCCGAGGGCCTCCCTACACTGACCTCTCCCCTACTGCCCTTGCCCCTTTCGGGTAAGGTAGTCTTCCACTAGCTTTCCTAATTAATCAGCCAAGGGGTCCCATTCCTCCCTTGTGGTAGCACTGTTTTCCCGGGTGGTCGCTCCATGTTCCAATTAACATAATGATCTTATCATGAACAATAAATAACAACTGATAACAAAAGTGTAATCATGAATAGTGTATCTCCATACCCAAAACCACATATAGCACTAGCAAGTACTACCCAGAAAGTTCAGTGGTAAACAAGGTATAAAGATAGACAAACTAAGGTAACCTATTGGGTCCCATCAAAATTAACCTATGCAGATCATTATGATTAATTAGAACATGAGTGGGTAAAAAGAAGTGATCAAGGGCACAACTTGCCTGAGACTTGAGATTCCAGGTACCAGGATGATCTTCAGGTGACTCGTGACCTCACACTAAACGTAGCAATACAGACAAACATATGTATAGGCAAAATTAACATTACACCAAACACGTAAACAAAATACATAACAATAATCTACACATTAAAATAAGATTCTAGGAACAGGAATCATTAATTTTGGAGTTATAGATTTTAAGTTATGAATTTTCAAAGGTTTTATGTGTTTAAAATGGATTAAGTGAAAGATTAAATTTCTAATTGTTTTCATGACCAAACAGAGGCATAAAATGATGAAGAATATTATTACAAAATTTTAGAAACTGGAATGGTTCAATTTGGAGCTAAAATGAATTTTCTATGAATTATCTAAGTTCTAGCAATTATTTTTGTATTAAAAATCTAATTTCTAATTCATTTAATCACTTTAATACTGCACTGGACTGGGCCTCAATAACAGAAAACCGCAGGGGGCTCGGGGATAAAATTCCCAGACACAGCTTACTGTTACCGAGGATGGCGGGTTGTTTTCAAATAAACAGAGGGTCTCTTATGAAAAAGCGCCTGGCCGAAGGGGTATCGAGCGTTTTCAGCCATTCGATCAGATCTCGATGGTGAGGGATTAGATCCACAGCCACACGAACCGGTACGCGCTGATAGCCGCAGGATCGGAATCCAACGACTCAGATTTTTATGAAGCTTGATCCTCTCCGAACCGTCCGATCAAAGGCGAACGATCCAGAACGGATCAGGCCGAACCGGTGTCCTCGTTCTAATCTGAGCCATCGCTGGTGAATCTAACGGCCCGGAACTAATCCCCTACCCCCCGCCGAAGCATGGCGGCGCCGCCCTCGGTTCACGGCGGAACTTCGCCGGTGAAGCCCAAATCCCGTGCATGAGCGCCCAAGCCTTCAATTCGCCCGCTCCTACGTGATACGGGACCAAAACGAACTTGATGAAGTAATCGTACCCGAGATATTTGTCGCGCAAGGTGTTGGCCGCGAAGGAATGGCGGAGCCACGGCGGAGCCCAGCGACGGCGAGAAATTCCGGTGTCTTCAACGCTCCTTGGTCATGGCCACCCCATCGTGTATGCTCCACGTGCAACCCCGAAGCCCCAGGCCCACACGCCGAGGGTGATTCGCCACCGTGGGCGGAGATCTCCGGCGGCGGACGGAGACGCGGGGAGAGAGCTCGGTCCCGGGGAGAGAGATGTAAAGGAGGGGGGGTCGCGGCTACGTACTTATACTCAGGGAGCGCTTCGCGGTTGTTGCACGGGTACCGAGATCACCGGCGAGCTTCGCGGAGTCCGCGCGGTCCGTTGAGCTCCACGCGCGCGCGGCCGTTTCGGTAAGGAAGGAGATGACACGCGGGACCCACATGTAAGCCTCACGGGGAGAAGAGAGAGCGAAGCACCAAGGTTTAGCGCGCGGACGACGGGAACGGCTGACCGCGTGGGCCCGGGATCGGTTTATGACGAGTGGGCCCCACCTGTAAGTGTCTCAACCAGAGAAGAGCAGAGTGGGCTGGCGCAGAGGAATCACTAGATGGGCCAGAATTTGGTTCTGCGGCCCAGGTAAGCTTTTGTTCTCTTTTTCTTTTTATTTTCTTTCTATTTCAAATTCAAATTTTCAAATCAATTCCAGGTTTAAGTTTCCAAACTTTGTGGCAAGTTTATTCTCAGTTTATATATTCAATTTTGAACTTACCAATATAGGATCTATTCATTTATGAATTTATCTTGTATTTTATAATATTTCTTTCTCTTTTCTAATTTCTAGAATTTCATTTAGATGTCAAATTCCACTTTGGACTTTAATATATTTCTTTTTACATTATTTTTGTATTGTCATAAAATGCACACAAAATAAAAATCTCAGCATGATGCAATGAGTTAGTGGCATATATTTTATAATTATCTGTTTTAAAATATGGTGTTCACATATGATGATGCATAAAGATCAAACTCACATAAAGAGAGAAATTGTTTTCTCTATTGGTATTTTATCTAGCAATTACAAAGTGGGTGTTACAAATCCTACCCCCCTTAAAAATAATCTCGTCCTCGAGATTTGTAAGAAAAGGGAATACAAAAAGGATTGGTTTGCAATTTAGTTTTTTTTTTTTCTAAATCAAGGGTCTCTCTTTTTATTATTAGTAAGTGATAGGAGAGCATGGGTATTATATGTATGTCCACTTTATTATGTAGGATAGAAGATGTCTTTAGGGTATACATAGGTTTGGGTAAGAAAGAGTAGGATAAGAAAAACTCCATCCAAGATTGTGGATCTTGACTCATCTTGGTGACCTCACTTGATCCTTGAAGACTTGGGTTGGTGTTCATCCTTCCTTTGATGAAGTTGATCATCATCTTCGGTCTTGTCTCAGTAATTAGGAGTTAGTGTATGTTATTGGGCTGGGGAATATGGTTAATATAGGTATGGATGAGATAGACTACATGATGTAGATCAAAAGTTTATTTGATGTTAGGTGGGGATAAACAGATCATGCAATCCATTATGAATCTATTGGTCGAGTTAGATCTTCTGCTCATGGTTGAGTTAGTCTAATGTGCTAAGTTAACACTTGGCTAGTAAGGTCTAATCTCTTTTTACCTGTATCATTAGTCTGATTAAGTAGGCCACATTAGATTAGTTTAGTAGATGGCTATGAGTTAAATGAGATTAGTCAGAGTCTGGTTTGATTGTTTTGCTTCTGTATGGTTTGGATAGGGTATGTAACCTGGGTATGGCTGAGCTGATCTAAGTCATCAATTTAGACTTAAGTGAATTAGGAGCATGGCCATATCTTTTGCACCAGCATTAAGTAACACACACTAGATTAGATCATATTAGATTAAGTAGGAGCTAGATTAGATTGAATATGACTAGATTAGACTAGTTTAGGTTAAATAGATCTACTAGGGTAGGATAAATATTATTAGGATATGTTAGAATCTTTAGATTTATTAGGACCAGATAAAATCTTTTTAAGGTAAAATAAATCTATTAAGGTAATAGAATATCCTTTAAGATAAGATGGATCTATTACACAAGATTGAATCTAGGTTAGATTGGTATGACTAGTTTGACTAAATAAGATCTAATTAAGTTGCACTAGATCATGGTTGTTTAATCTAGGGTGGATAAGTATGCTTATTAGGATAAGATGAATCTTTTGAGGTCAGTTAGATCTATTAGGCTGAGATAAAATCTTTTCAAGATAAGATGAGTATCTTTTAAGATGAGATGGATCTATTAAGATAAGAGAATATATATATATTTTTTAAGATAGAATGGATCTATATACATTAGGATAAGTTAAGACCTTTTGAGATAAGATAGATCTATGAGTGTAGGATAGAATCTCTTGAGATGAGATGAATCTATTAAGATAAGGGAGAATCTTTTAAGATAAGATGAATTGGTTAGAATGAGATCTTTTAGGATAAGTTAAATCTCTTAAGCTAGATATGTTCCAATGGGGATAATCTAGGTTGTCTAGTTATTTTATAAATATATTTTTATACCTATGTATATATGCAGATGCAATTGTGGACATTATTCCACAACTCATCACACTCAAACAAAGATCCAAATCAGACAGATATCATAAGAACAAGCATTCAAATACATAGATAACCATAAAAATAGTTTTGTTTTTGTTCCTAGGATTTGGTCTCCTATTCCTAAAGTCACTTTAGGCACAGGATTTCAAAGTGTGAAATCCACATTTGTCTTTAGAATGAAAAGGTAAGAGTAATCAGAGTAAAGCGGAAATAGATGAGAAAAGATTAAGAAAAGTTTAGAAAGGGTCAGAGTAGCCAAGGTAAGTAAGTATTGGTTGTCCAGTTCTATCTAGGTTTCGTCCTACAGTCAATATTCCTCTGATACCACTTCTGTAACACCCGGATTTTAGGGGTCCAAAACCCGGGCGCTAACATAATCACCAGGTGTGCTGGGACCAAGTCTCACACATATGATGAATCATGGCACAGGATCGAATGTCACATCTTTATATATAACAGGAGTTCTATACAAAATAAATAATTACATTATAAGGAGACAACGGTCCAGCAACCCAAAGTTGACTGGGAGACGACGACCTAGACCTCTCACGAACACATCGCAGCATCCTCCATGCGCCTCATCCTGCAGTACCTGCTCTTGACCTGTGGGGGGGATGTGAGACAGCAAGAGTGAGCTCACATACGTTCATCGCTCAACAAGTTGTGGGGAATAATGTGCATGAACTCGCCAAAGGTGGGAGCTCACGTGAAGTGTAAGGCTTACCAAAGAAGATGGTTGAAGCTGAGCATTGCTTTTAAAGTTGGTCAAAATTTTATTAGCAGTTACTAAGTATAAGTAAATACCAAACCCAATTAAGTAGTAGAACAAAAGTAACAACTTCACCTGCGATGCAATGCATATGACAAATTGAGTTTAAGTTCCATAATTTAATCATGTGAGGGTCCGAGCTGCTCATGACCGTGAGCACGGCTAGTATACCAGTTTTACACTCTGCAGAGGTTGCGCATCTTTACCCACAAGTCGTGTATCCCATGTCGCCAGGGTTTGCAAAGCCCTTAGACACTTCCGAGGTGAATGGCTAGGGATCCACTACGAGGCCTTTACAAAGTTCCACTAGCTTCTGAAAACCCGCTACAGTTTATAGGAAGATCCAGTGCAGGAATCCCTTGCAGGACCGCCATCGCAGCAAAATCCTCCCGAGGGCCTCCCTACACTGACCTCTCCCCTACTGCCCTTGCCCCTTTCGGGTAAGGTAGTCTTCCACTAGCTTTCCTAATTAATCAGCCAAGGGGTCCCATTCCTCCCTTGTGGTAGCACTGTTTTCCCGGGTGGTCGCTCCATGTTCCAATTAACATAATGATCTTATCATGAACAATAAATAACAACTGATAACAAAAGTGTAATCATGAATAGTGTATCTCCATACCCAAAACCACATATAGCACTAGCAAGTACTACCCAGAAAGTTCAGTGGTAAACAAGGTATAAAGATAGACAAACTAAGGTAACCTATTGGGTCCCATCAAAATTAACCTATGCAGATCATTATGATTAATTAGAACATGAGTGGGTAAAAAGAAGTGATCAAGGGCACAACTTGCCTGAGACTTGAGATTCCAGGTACCAGGATGATCTTCAGGTGACTCGTGACCTCACACTAAACGTAGCAATACAGACAAACATATGTATAGGCAAAATTAACATTACACCAAACACGTAAACAAAATACATAACAATAATCTACACATTAAAATAAGATTCTAGGAACAGGAATCATTAATTTTGGAGTTATAGATTTTAAGTTATGAATTTTCAAAGGTTTTATGTGTTTAAAATGGATTAAGTGAAAGATTAAATTTCTAATTGTTTTCATGACCAAACAGAGGCATAAAATGATGAAGAATATTATTACAAAATTTTAGAAACTGGAATGGTTCAATTTGGAGCTAAAATGAATTTTCTATGAATTATCTAAGTTCTAGCAATTATTTTTGTATTAAAAATCTAATTTCTAATTCATTTAATCACTTTAATACTGCACTGGACTGGGCCTCAATAACAGAAAACCGCAGGGGGCTCGGGGATAAAATTCCCAGACACAGCTTACTGTTACCGAGGATGGCGGGTTGTTTTCAAATAAACAGAGGGTCTCTTATGAAAAAGCGCCTGGCCGAAGGGGTATCGAGCGTTTTCAGCCGTTCGATCAGATCTCGATGGTGAGGGATTAGATCCACAGCCACACGAACCCGTACGCGCTGATAGCCGCAGGATCGGAATCCAACGACTCAGATTTTTATGAAGCTTGATCCTCTCCGAACCGTCCGATCAAAGGCGAACGATCCAGAACGGATCAGGCCGAACCGGTGTCCTCGTTCTAATCTGAGCCATCGCTGGTGAATCTAACGGCCCAGAACTAATCCCCTACCCCCCCGCCGAAGCACGGCGGCGCCGCCCTCGGTTCACGGCGGAACTTCGCCGGTGAAGCCCAAATCCCGTGCATGAGCGCCCAAGCCTTCAATTCGCCCGCTCCTACGTGATACGGGACCAAAACGAACTTGATGAAGTAATCGTACCCGAGATATTTGTCGTGCAAGGTGTTGGCCGCGAAGGAATGGCGGAGCCACGGCGGAGCCCAGCGACGGCGAGAAATTCCGGTGTCTTCAACGCTCCTTGGTCATGGCCACCCCATCGTGTATGCTCCACGTGCAACCCCGAAGCCCCAGGCCCACACGCCGAGGGTGATTCGCCACCGTGGGCGGAGATCTCCGGCGGCGGACGGAGACGCGGGGAGAGAGCTCGGTCCCGGGGAGAGAGATGTAAAGGAGGGGGGGTCGCGGCTACGTACTTATACTCAGGGAGCGCTTCGCGGTTGTTGCACGGGTACCGAGATCACCGGCGAGCTTCGCGGAGTCCGCGCGGTCCGTTGAGCTCCACGCGCGCGTGGCCGTTTCGGTAAGGAAGGAGATGACACGCGGGACCCACATGTAAGCCTCACGGGGAGAAGAGAGAGCGAAGCACCAAGGTTTAGCGCGCGGACGACGGGAACGGCTGACCGCGTGGGCCCGGGATCGGTTTATGACGAGTGGGCCCCACCTGTAAGTGTCTCAACCAGAGAAGAGCAGAGTGGGCTGGCGCAGAGGAATCACTAGATGGGCCAGAATTTGGTTCTGCGGCCCAGGTAAGCTTTTGTTCTCTTTTTCTTTTTATTTTCTTTCTATTTCAAATTCAAATTTTCAAATCAATTCCAGGTTTAAGTTTCCAAACTTTGTGGCAAGTTTATTCTCAGTTTATATATTCAATTTTGAACTTACCAATATAGGATCTATTCATTTATGAATTTATCTTGTATTTTATAATATTTCTTTCTCTTTTCTAATTTCTAGAATTTCATTTAGATGTCAAATTCCACTTTGGACTTTAATATATTTCTTTTTACATTATTTTTGTATTGTCATAAAATGCACACAAAATAAAAATCTCAGCATGATGCAATGAGTTAGTGGCATATATTTTATAATTATCTGTTTTAAAATATGGTGTTCACATATGATGATGCATAAAGATCAAACTCACATAAAGAGAGAAATTGTTTTCTCTATTGGTATTTTATCTAGCAATTACAAAGTGGGTGTTACACCTTTCTATCACGCCATTTTATTGTTTCAGCTTGGTATTTGTTGATGTTTTCCACAGCTTGAAGCCTGATCCCCTCTATAGCATCTTTTTCCACAGAGTAATCAGCTTCAGCTTCGCCTTCTGCCGAAGCTACTATTCTTATTGATCCTGCTTTGGCTTCTTCCGGAGTTATTGCTTCGCCACCAAACAATAGTTTGAATGGCGTAAAGCCTGTTGATCTCGATATTGTTGTGTTGTGGCTCCACACCACTTTGATTAATTCGTCTGGCCACTTTCCCCTGGGCTGATTGAAGATTAACTTCATTATTCCTATCATTATGATGCCATTAGCTCTTTCAACAAGCCCATTTGACTCCGGATGTCGAACTGATGCGAAATGGATCTTCGTGCCAATTTGATCACAAAATTCTCTGAAAGCTTCGGAATCAAACTCTGAAGCGACAAACAAAATTTTGCCAGAAAAACTTTTGAATAGTGACCGAAGTTATTGTGGCTAAAGGCTTTGCCTCAATCCATTTAGAAAAATATTCCACTGCCACTACAACATATCTTAAGTTCCCTTGTGCTGGTGGTAACGGACCTAACAAATCAAGGCCCCACCTTTGCAACGGCCAAGTGGGTTGTATTAACTGAGTTAGAGACGAAGGTTGTTTTTGATCTCTTGCACATTTCTGACAACCTTCGCACTTTTGGACTAACTCCGCTGCATCCGAAGCTGCTTTTGGCCAATAAAATCCTTAGCGAAAAACTTTTCCCAGCAAAGGCCTAGATCCAATGTGAGATCCACACATGCCTGCATGTATTTCCTTCATCAATTCTATACCTTCGGCTCTAGATAAACATTTGAGTAACGGAGAGCAGACCCCATGCTTGTACAGCTCCCCTTCTATTATTACATATGGACGAGTTCTTGCCTCTATTCTCTTGTTATAAGCTTCATCATCTGAAAGGAAATTACCCTTAAGGTAGGAGATGATCTCAGTTCTCCAGTCTTCACTATAAACAGGAGATATGTTGAGGACCGCTCTTTCAAGAAGTTCAACCAAAGGCGCTTTTATTGTTTCAAAAAATACTTCCGAAGGTAAGGGCAGCCCCTGTGCTGCTGACTTGGCTAGCGAATCAGCATGTTCATTTTCTCCTCGAGGAATATTTTTTACAGAAAACCCTTCAAAGGAAGCTTCAATCCTTCGAACCATATCTAAATACTTCTCAAGCTTCGGGTGTCTTGCCTTACAACTCTTGTCAATATGACCAGAGATGACCTGGGAATCAGTTTTAAGAACCGCCCTTCTGATTCCCATTGCCTTTAGTTTCCGAAGACCCAAAAGTAAAGCTTCGTACTCAGCAATGTTATTTGTGCAGCTAAAATCAAGTCTTGTTGCGTAGCAAGTTTTAACTTTGGAGGGTGCGACCAACACAGCGGCTGCCCCTGCTCCGAAGGTTCCCCAAGAACCATCACAGAATACTGTCCATGCTTCGGCATCTTTACTTGCCTCTTCTACCTGAGCCCCTGGCGTCCAGTCAGCAATGAAGTCAGCTAACGCCTGGGACTGAATCGAAGATCTGTGCACATAATCAATGCAGAATTCATTAAGCTCCGTAGCCCACTTTCCAATCCTTCCAGTAGCTTCCCTATTTCTCATAATGTTCTTCAATGGTTGTGAAGAAGGGACAATTATATTGTATGCTTGGAAATAATGTCGAAGCTTTCTGGAAGCCATCAAAACAGCATATAGCACCTTCTCCAATTCTGTATAATTTTTCTTTGATAAACTAAGAACTTCAGATACAAAGTATATTGGAGCTTGCTTCTTGACTTGCCCTTCAAGCTTCTCTTGGACAAGTGCCGCACTTACCGCTGAGTGCGAGGCTGCCACATATAACAACAGAGGAGCCCCTGGCGTTGGTGGGTGTTGGGGCCATGCTTCGTTGCGCCGAAGGTCTTACACGAAGAAGCAGCTTCGGCTGAAGGTGTCCCCAGGAGATGGCCGAAGGTTCCTTTTCATGGAGCTTCGACATTACAAACCGACATAGAGATAGAATGACCTTTTTATCCACAGAGGTCTGAGTCAATGTTGTAAACTTTTGTAAGGGGCATAATTGTAATTCATCACAGGCTATGTCCTGTGTCTATAAATAGATGAACAGTACCCTCGTACTGTTCACGCGAATCTGTCATTTACTTTCGCATCACACTTGTATTTTTGCCTTCCTCAGGACCGAAGGTACATTTGTAATTTGAAGTCATTTATATTTGTCCATGATAATAAAAATAGAGATGATTCTATGATAATATTTAAATGTTTGTTTTATATTTCATGATTTGTATGAATACTTCGTTGCTTAATGTTATACTCACGAAGGTACATCTTTCGTAACCTTCGTCCGAAATTCATTATATCCTGAAGGGGTATAATGTTTTGGAGGACGAAGGACTTTAACACTTAACATTTTCTATGTTGCCTTGTTCTTAACTCTTAGCATTTGAGAACAAGCCCCCAACATTGGCGCCCACCTCCGGTGAACTCACTTCCACTTTTCTGAGCTGATGGCTTCGTTCAACAATCAAGCTGGAGCTGCTTCGGCTTCGAAGATGGTGCTCCCGATAACAGGCGGTTCTTGCTCAGAGCCGGCTAACAAGAAGCAGAAGAAGGAGGCTCAGAGAAGGGTGCAGCATGTTGGAGTGCAGGGACCCTTCATCAAGTCAAAATGGTCCCACATTCCAATTACTTTCTCTCAGGAAGACCTTCAGCTTAAGGATTATCCTCACAATGATGCCATGGTTATCTCTTGCGTGATCAAAGGATTTCTGGTCCACAATGTCTTAGTTGATACAGGCAGTGCAGCTGATATTATATTCGCTAAGGCCTTCAGACAAATGCAAGAGCCCGAAGACAAGATCCATGATGCTACGCACCCTCTTTGTGGTTTCGGAGGGCGACAGATTGTAGCACTTGGGAAGATTACCATGCCGGTAACCTTCGGATTTGTTAACAACACAAGGACTGAGCAAATTGTGTTTGATATTGTTGACATGGAGTATCCTTACAATGCTATCATTGGCCGTGGTACTCTTAATGCCTTCGAAGCAATTCTTCACCCAGCTTATCTCTGTATGAAGATACCTTCGGATCAAGGGCCTATTGCTATTCATGGAAGCCAGGAAGCTGCTAGAAGGGCCGAAGGAAGCTGGACTGACTCCAAAGCAATCCATAACATAGATGGAGCTGAAGCTTGTGAACAGTACAAATTCAGAAGGGAGAAAGCAGCTTCAGCAGATCAACCGAAGCCCATGCTATTGTGTGAGGACATAGCAGAGCAGAAGGTGCTGTTGGGCTCGCAATTATCTGAAGACCAGGAGAAAACCTTGATAAGGTTTTTATTCAACAACAAAGATGTTTTTGCATGGTCAGCTAATGATCTCTGTGGAGTAAATCGGGATGTTATTGAACATTCGCTCAATGTTGACCCATCCTTCAGACCCCGAAAGCAGAGGCTTCGGAAGATGTCGGATGACAAGGCCGAAGGGGCTCGCAATGAAGTAAAAAGACTCCTTAGTGCAGGAGTTATCAGAGAAGTAAAGTATCCAGAGTGGCTAGCTAACACTGTTATGGTGAAGAAGGCCAATGGCAAGTGGAGAATGTGTATCGATTTCACAGATCTCAACAAGGCTTGTCCGAAGGACGAATTCCCGCTGCCAAGGATAGACTCTTTAGTCGATGCAGCAGCTTCTTCAGAGCTCATGAGTCTCCTAGACTGCTACTCAGGCTATCATCAAATCTGGATGAAGAAGGAAGATGAGCCGAAGACTAGCTTCATAACCCCAAGTGGCACATACTGCTATCTTCGGATGCCTGAGGGGCTCAAAAATGCTGGAGGGAGTTTCAGCAGAATGACTGCGAAGGTTCTCCAGTCTCAGATAGGCAGAAATGTGTTGACCTATGTTGATGACATTATTGTAAAAAGCACGAAGCAGGAAAATCATATTGCTGATTTGCAGGAGACCTTCGCCAGTTTCAGACAAGCTGGTTTGAAGCTGAATCCAGAAAAATGTGTTTTCGGAGTGAAGAAGGGGAAATTTCTCGGATGCTTGGTTTCAACAAAGGGAATTGAAGCTAATCCAAATAAAATCGAAGCTATACTTCGAATGGAGCCACCAACTACAAGAAAGGGGGCCCAAAGATTGACAGGAAGGCTGGCATCTCTCAACAGATTCATATCCAGATCAGCAGAAAGAAATTTACCATCCTTTGAGGTGCTGAAGTCAGCTGAAGTCTTTCAATGGGGCCCAAGTCAACAAAAAGCCTTCGAAGAGCTGAAGCAATACTTGATAGATCTAACAACATTAACTCCACCAACGCCAGGGGCTCCTTTGTTGTTATATGTAGCAGCTTCGCACTCGGCAGTAAGTGCAGCACTTGTCCAGGAGAAGCTTGATGGACAAGTCAAGAAGCAGGTTCCAGTATATTTTGTATCCGAAGTCCTTAGTGTATCAAAGAGAAATTATACAGAGCTGGAGAAGGTATTGTATGCCGTTTTAATGGCATCCAGGAAGCTTCGGCATTATTTTCAGGCATACAATATCATTGTTCCTTCTTCGCAGCCGTTGAAGGATATCATGAGAAATAGAGAAGCTACTGGACGGATTGGAAAATGGGCTGCAGAGCTCAATGAATTTTACATTGATTATGTGCATAGATCCTCGATCCAGTCTCAAGCATTGGCAGATTTCATTGTCGACTGGACGCCAGGGGCTCAGGATGAAGAAGCAAATAAAGATGCCGAAGTGTGGACAGTGTTTTGTGATGGCTCTTGGGGAACCTTCGGAGCAGGTGCAGCCGCTGTGTTGGTCTCACCATCCAAGGTTAAAACTTGTTATGCAGCAAGACTTGATTTCAGCTGTACAAACAATATTACTGAGTACGAAGCCCTGCTCCTGGGCCTTCGGAAGTTAAAGGCAATGGGAATCAGAAGGGCGATTCTTAAAACTGATTCCCAGGTTGTTTCGGGTCATATTGACAAAAGTTGCAAGGCTAAAGATCCGAAGCTTGAAAAATATCTAGACACGGTCCGAAGGATCGAAGCCTCCTTCGAAGGATTTTCTGTCAAGAATATCCCTCGAGGACAAAATGAGCATGCTGATTTGCTAGCCAAGTCTGCAGCACAGGGGCTGCCGTTACCTTCGGATGTGTTCTTCGAAACAATAAAGGCACCTTCAGTGGAGCTCCTTGAAAGAGCAGTCCTCAACATATCCCCTGTTTACAGCGAAGATTGGAGAACTGAAATCATCTCTTACCTTCAGGGTAAGTTCCTTTCAGATGACGAAGCTTACAATAAAAGGATGGAGGCAAGAGCTCGTCCGTATGTCATGATAGAAGGGGAGTTATACAAATATGGAGTTTGCGCTCCGCTGCTCAAGTGCTTATCTAGAACCGAAGGTATAGAGTTAATGAAAGAAATACATGCAGGCCTGTGTGGATCCCACATCGGATCTAGGCCGTTACTTGGAAAAGTTTTCCGCCAAGGGTTTTATTGGCCGAAGGCAGCTTCGGATGCAGCGGAGTTAGTTCAAAAGTGCGAAGGTTGTCAGAAATGTGCAAGAGATCAAAAGCAACCTTCGTCTTTGACACAGCTGATACAACCCATCTGGCCATTGCAAAGGTGGGGCCTTGACTTGTTAGGACCATTACCACCGGCTCAAGGGAATCTAAAATATGTTATAGTAGCTGTGGAGTATTTTTCTAAATGGATTGAGGCGAAGCCACTAGCCACAATAACTTCGGCCACTGTCCAAAAGTTTTTCTGGCAGAATATTGTCTGTCGCTTCGGGGTACCGAAGGCCATCACTGTAGATAATGGAACGCAGTTCGACTCTGAAGCTTTCAGAAATTTTTGTGATCAAATCGGTACGAAGATCCACTTTGCATCAGTCAGGCATCCGGAGTCAAATGGGCTCGTTGAAAGGGCCAACGGTATTATAACGACAGGAATAATGAAGTTAATCTTCAATCAACCCAGGGGAAAGTGGCCAGATCAGTTAACCAAAGTGGTGTGGAGCCACAATACAACAACATCAAGGTCTACAGGCTTTACTCCATTCAAGTTATTGTTCGGTGACGAAGCAATAACTCCGGAAGAAGCTAAAGCTGGATCAATAAGAGTAGTAGCTTCGGCAGAACTAGGTCCTGAAGATGCCTGTCTTGTGGAAAAAGATGCTTTAGAAGGGATCAGGCTTCAAGCTGTGGAGAATATCAATAAATACCAGGCTGAAACAGTCAAATGGCGAGATAGAAAGGTCCGGCTAAAAAATATTGAGCCGGGACACTTGGTGCTTTGGAGAGTGGCCAACCCAGACACAGTGGGCAAGTTACAGTTGAAATGGGAAGGACCTTTCTTAGTAGTATCTTCGTCAAGGCCTGGTTCGTACAGATTAAAGGACATGGACGGCAACGAAATTCCAAGATCTTGGAATGCGGATGAGCTTCGGCGATATTATGTATAACTTGATGTAACTTTTTATGTTTTTTCTTTTCTTTTTCATGGCACCCTTTTCCTTTCTAAAGGGGGAGAAAGGTTTTTAATGGGGCCATCATGTGTAATTTCCTTTTTAGTCTTATAAGAGCAAAATCCCCCAAAAAATGTAAATGTAAAAACTGAGAACGCACCATCGAGTGCCGAAACTGAAAAAGCGAAGAAGCTCCAAAGACGTCCCTAAGGGGATGCAGAGCTCACAGCGAAAAGTCAACGCTGATTCCGCCGAAAGTAAAAGGCGAAGAAGCTCCAAAGACGTTCCTAAGGGGATGCAGAGCTTACAGCGAAAAGTCAACGCTGATACCGCCTAAGTAAAAGGCGAAGAAGCTCCAAAGTCGTTCCTAAGGGAATGCAGAGCTGATGTGTGGTTGTTTCTAAGGAAATAATGGCTGAGAGTGTGGCTTCGGATATATGTTTTGGACATTCATTCGCACATTACATTACATCATAGCATTTGCATTCATAAGCATTCATTCATAGCATTTGCGTTCCTAAGTGGTTGTTTCGGCAAAAAGAAGAAGCGGTCTTTTATGCTTCGTTGTGTACAAAAAAAAGAAAAGCTTCGGCAAAAAGAAGAAGCGGTCTTTTATGCTTTGTTGTGTACAAAAAAGAAAAGCTTCGGCAAAAAGAAGAAGCGGTCTTTTATGCTTCGTTGTGTACGAAAAGAAGGGAAGGTGTTTTTTCGCCTTCGGCTCAAAATACTAATTTCGTCCACATCAAAGCGCCTCAATAGAAGGGTAAGAATATATTACAAGGTATGTACAAAGTTCCTTGAGAACAGTTTAATTGTATTTACAAAAGTTGTTACAAAAGTCTCCTGAGTTTTTCTATAGTATACTCCTACTGATCCTCACTGAGCTTCAGCTTTGGCGACATATTTTAAGCATCATCTTCAGCTTCGTCATCCTACATGAATCAAGGTATCGCGAGTAAAAATCAAGTGTGAAGGAGAAGGTAAGTACAAAGTATGATTTCTTACTGGTTCAAGATGACTTCGAGCTTCGTCTCCAGCCTTCTCTCGCCTGCCTTTTGTCCATATCATTTTTATAAATCTATTTGAGATGCTTCGGGCGAGGTCAGGAATATCGTCTAGAATTGATGGAGACAGGGTGAAGTTGGGCCTGTTGACGATTTTTCCATGCTCGCAGCCGGCCTTCAGGAACGCTGCAGCGGTACCTCGAGAAGCTACCCAGGCGCAGAAGTCACCGTGCCCGGCTATAACTTCGTCAAGCTCTTCAATTTCAGCTTCAATATGATCGAAGGCTTTTGGCAAATTTTTAGCTAAAGGGTTGAACTTCCCACTGCTGGCTCCAACTGAGTAAAAGATCTTTTTTAATTGTTCAATACAGTTGTTGCTAAATTTCAAACATTTGTCTTGAAGGCTTGATAATAATTTCTTCAAATCTGAGCTGGCTTGGACTTTGGCCTCAAGTTTTGAATTAAGCTCTAGCTTCTCTTGTTCAAACTGTTTTGATTGGCAGATAAGCTTCGAATTCAATTCTGATACTTTAGCTTCAGTCTCTGCCAGCAAGCCTTCAGTTGATTGGAGTTCAAAGTCTTTCTTTTCAATAATAGCTGATTGCTCCTTTATCTTGCTCTCTAGATTTTCGATTATAGCTTCGTGTTTCTTATCCTCTAGATCTTGCTGCATTCTCAAAGCTTTACTTAGTAGCATGCTCTGCAAATAAACAACCTTCGTTAGGAATATTTCCATTATTAAAAAACAATAGAAGTCAGAGAAAAGTTGTTTACCTTGAAACTGGAATAAAATAAGCTGCCGACGATATGTTGTCGTCGGTAGCGGCTGATATCTGTTTCTAGCTTCGGAAAACCGATACTCTTTGATAGAGTACCGATGACCTTAGCCCCAGTTTGGTCTCGGATGCAGCCCAATTTCTCATCATCAATGCCTCCGAATAGAAGAGCTCCTGGCTTGTATCCGCAAGATTTGGCATATTCCTTAAGCTCTTCTATTTCAGCCTTCGACAGTTCTTGTCCAATTAAATTTTGAAATATGTAGGCTTCGTCTTCCGAAGTGTCTTCGGCTATTTCTTTTCCCTTCCCAGGCACTGTGGCCATGGTTTCTTCACCAGCGGTGGCAGCTTCTTCTGCAGCCATGTCTATCAAAATTCTGTCGATGTCTTCAATGGTAGTTTCTAAGTTCACATCTTCGGCTGGAGCGGCTTCGGTAGCCGCGACCTCCGAAGGTGCGGCTTCGACATTTGTTGTGCCCTCAACAGCTGGCGTTTTCTGAATTAACGCCCTTGGTGGCGTCTTGTCAATAACTTCGGTCACTGCAATAATTCTTTGCCTCTTTGTTTTGGTTATCTTCGTTTTTTCCGGCTCTTCCACCTTTCGAAAAAGCTTCGTCAGTTGAGGCCCTAATGGACTTAGCTTCGTGGGCAGGGGTTCAGTCATTACCTTTAAGATTTCCTCCACGTCGCTGGTAGAAGGTGGTGCGGGGGTCCCCTCTTCGTCGGATAATTTTCGCTTTGGAGTTGATATTTTTCTCTTCTTGGGAATTTTCTTCTCTTTTGCTGGTTTTTCTTCATCCTTGTTCAAAGTTTCGGCCACTCTTTTCCTTTTTTGGCCCTCAGCACCCTTGTTCAGTCGTTCATAATCAGGGTACTTGAAACCCAGGGCATCAAACACTCGGTTCAGCCTTCGCTTCGGACGGATGCCGAAGGCCGCGGTCATCAGTTGATCTTCTTTCTTGGAATAATTCCCAAGAATTTCATTGCACATTACCTCAACTGTGTCCAGCCACTCTTGGCAGGGTTTTTTAAAGTATTTCTTGAATTTGAAATGGTAAGGAAGCCGGACAAGTTCCCCCTTCTTCTTCTCCCCCTCTAGCTTTGGCATTTCCCATTCTTTTAGAGTAGGGAAGACTCTGAACGCCAAGAACTCTTGAACCAGATCTCTGGTACCGATATGCTCTGAAATAATTTCAAACTCACCCAGTGCAGCCCAGGTGGGACCTTCTAATGTCATGTGGCATCGCGGCCTTGTTTCTCCGAAGATTAATTCAAGTGGGCTTTGTACCAATTTTTCTTCGTCTTCGTCAACTTTCACATAAAACCACTCAGATTTCCAGCCCGCCGGCCATTTGCTTCGGTAGCTAATAACAGGAAACTTTGTTGTTTTCCGGTAGGCAAAATTGTAGCAACCGAAATTATCATGTAATCCATCTTTTCTGGCCTTCGTTTGGTAATGTAACTCATGAACTCGACAGAAACTGTCGGCAAACGGCTCCACAGCCTGGCTTCGGAGGGCCCAGATGTAAACATTAAGCCTAACGATAGTGTTAGGAGTCAATTGATGAAAGTAAATACCAAACTTCTTCAATACATATGCAATAATTCCATGAAGAGGGAATCTCAGCCCAGCCTTTAAAAAGCTCTTGAAAATAACTATCTCGTCCTTCTCTGGCTTCGGGGTAGTCTCTTCTCCCCCGAAGCGAAGCAGTTTCTTCTGATTTTCACTGAAATAACCTGATTTTACCATCTTGGCGAGATCAGCCTTTGAGATGGTCGACTTTCCGAAGTCTAAGTGGCTGGGTTTGCTGGGCATGGCAATGCGATAGTCATCTTCGGAGTCAGTTTCTTCAATGTTCTCTTCTCCTCCTTCGGCAGTTGTCGGGTCTGCTTCAGCAGCGGGCATTTCTTCCGCAGTCACTAGTCCGGATCGTTGCATTGCTTCGGAGATGGGCACAGTCTCCGAACCTTCAGCTTCGTCTCCTTCACGTTCAACTCTGGCAGTAGATCGCACTCTGGCCATTTGATTCTGAGTTTGGGGAAGTTAAACACTTTTTTCTTTTTTCTTTTCTCCCGAAGCCTTTCTTTCTGACGAAGCAGACTTCGAGATGGACCTTCGTTCGATTCTGAGAATCAAGCTTCGGCTATAGTTAAAAATTTTGGCAGCAAAACAGTGCAAATAGCAATGAATGCTGTGGTAACTTCACACCTACTCGTCTATTTATATAGTGCTGCAGGTAAGAAGGCGAAGCGACAGGATTTTTACACCAGGCGGGCAGTCACTTGTACTCGCTGCGTAGTGGACCGCAAAGATCAAACAGTAACTCTCCAAGGTGGGTCCGACACGAGCTCGGAAATTGAATCGTTTCTCGGCAACGAGCTCAGGGAAGGTGTTTTTTGGACCTTCGGCTTCCCGAAGCTTAAGAGGCTTTTTTCACGGATCAAGCTCGTTACGAAAAATGATCTAGCGCCGCGAAAGGGGCTACTGTTGGGGCCATGCTTCGTTGCGCCGAAGGTCTTAAACGAAGAAGCAGCTTCGGCTGAAGGTGTCCCCAGGAGATGGCCGAAGGTTCCTTTTCATGGAGCTTCGGCATTACAAACCGACATAGAGATAGAATGACCTTTTTATCCACAGAGGTCTGAGTCAATGTTGTAAACTTTTGTAAGGGGCATAATTGTAATTCATCACAGGCTGTGTCCTGTGTCTATAAATAGATGAACAGTACCCTCGTACTGTTCACGCGAATCTGTCATTTACTTTCGCATCACACTTGTATTTTTGCCTTCCTCAAGACCGAAGGTACATTTGTAATTTGAAGTCATTTATATTTTTCCATGATAATAAAAATAGAGATGATTCTATGATAATATTTAAATGTTTGTTTTATATTTCATGATTTGTATGAATACTTCGTTGCTTAATGTTATATTCACGAAGGTACATCTTTCGTAACCTTCATCCGAAATTCATTATATCCTGAAGGGGTATAATGTTTTGGAGGACGAAGGACTTTAACACTTAACATTTTCTATGTTGCCTTGTTCTTAACTCTTAGCATTTGAGAACAAGCCCCCAACAGTGGGGTTAGCGTTGTTAGGTCTATCAAATATTGCTTCAGCTCTTCGAAGGCTCTCTGCTGGACTGGTCCCCATTGAAAAACTTCGGCTGACTTCAGCACTTCAAAAAATGGTAAATTTCTCTCTGCTGATCTAGATATGAATCTGTTGAGAGATGCCAATCTTCCTGTCAGTCTTTGAGCCCCCTTCTTTGTACTTGGTGGTTCCATTCGAAGGATAGCTTTGATTTTATTTGGATTAGCCTCAATCCCTTTTGTTGAAACTAGGCAGCCAAGAAATTTCCCTTTCTTCACTCCGAAGACACATTTTTCTGGATTCAACTTTAAACCGGCCTGTCTAAAATTAGCGAAGGTTTCCTGCAGATCAGTAATGTGATTCTCTTGCTTCGTGCTTTTTACAATGATATTATCAATATAAGTTAGCACATTTCTGCCTATCTGAGATTGAAGAACCTTCGCTGTCATTCTGCTGAAGCTTCCTCCAGCATTCTTGAGCCCTCAGGCATCCGAAGGTAACAATATGTTCCACTAGGGGTTATGAAGCTGGTCTTCGGCTCATCCTCCTTCTTCATCCAAATTTGATGATAGCCTGAATAACAATCCAGCAGACTCATAAGCTCTGATGAAGCTGCTGCATCAACTAGGGAATCTATCCTTGGCAATGGAAACTCGTCCTTCGGACAGGCCTTATTGAGATCAGTAAAATCGATACACATCCTCCATTTACCATTGGCCTTTTTTACCATAACAGTGTTAGCTAGCCAATCTGGGTATTTTACCTCTCTGATAACTTCGGCACTGAGAAGTCTTTTCACTTCATTCCGAGCACCTTCGGCCTTGTCATCAGACATCTTCCGAAGCCTCTGTTTTCTAGGTCTGAAGGATGGATCAACATTGAGCGAGTGCTCAATAACATCCCTGTTAACTCCGCAAAGATCATTAGCTGACCATGCAAAGACATCTTTGTTGTTGAACAAGAATCTTATCAAAGTTTTCTCTTGTTCCTCAGACAATTGAGATCCCAGCAGCACCTTCTGCTCTACGATATCTTCGCATAAAAGCATGGGTTTCGGCTGATCGGCCGAAGCAGCCTTCTCCCTTCTATGCTTGTACTGCTCACAAGCTTCGGCTTCATCTATGTTGTGGATTGCCTTTGAATCAGTCCAATTCCCCTCGGCCTTTCTGGCGGCTTCCTGACTCCCATGAATAGCAATAGGTCCCTGATTCGAAGGTATCTTCATGCAAAGATATGCTGGATGAAGAATTGCTTCGAAAGCATTGAGTGTTCCGCGACCAATGATAGCATTGTAAGGATACTCCATGTCAACAATGTCAAACACAATTTGCTCAGTCCTTGTGTTGTTGACGAATCCGAAGGTCACTGGCATGGTAATCTTACCAAGCGCTACAATCTGTCGCCCTCCGAAGCCACAAAGAGGGTGCGTAGCATCATGAATCTTGTCTTCGGGCTCTTGCATTTGTCTGAAGGCCTTAGCAAATATGATATCTGCTGCACTGCCTATATCAACCAAAACATTATGGACCAGAAATCCTTTGATCACACAAGAGATAACCATAGCATCATTGTGTGGGTAATCCTTGAGCTGAAGATCCTCTTGAGAAAAGGTAATTGGGATGTGAGACCATCTTGATTTGATGAAGGGTCCTTGCACCCCTACATGTTGTACTCTTCTCTGTGCCTCCTTCTTCTGTTTCTTGTTGGCCGGTTCTGAGCATGAACCGCCTGTTATCGGGAAAACCAGCTTCGGGGCCGAAGCAGTTCCAGCTTGATTCTTGATCGAAGCCATCAGCTCAAAAAAGTGGAAGTGAGTTCACCGGAGGTGGGCGCCAATGTTGGGGACTTGTTCTCAAATGCTATGAATCAAGAACAAGGCAACATAGAAATTGTTAAATATTATAGTCCTTCGTCCTTCGAAGCATTATTTCCCTCGGGATATAATGAATTCCAGACGAAGGTTATGAAGGTTATACCTTCATAAACACAACAAAAAATGGGGAAGGGTAAAAAAATATGTAAAATAATTTGAACACATGATTATTATTATTAACTCATTTCTATTTTATTATTGTAAAAATGATAACGAATTACAAATGTACCTTCGGCTCGAAGGAAAGCAAAAATACCAGCGTGAAGCAAAAGCGAATGCCCAATGCGTGATTACAGGAGAGCACGTGAACAGTACAGGGGTACTGTTCACCTATTTATAGGCACAGTTCACAGCCTGTATATAATTACACTTATATCCTTTACAATGAACTATAATAATGACACAGAATATCATGGGTCTTTAAGTCATTTCATCTTTAAGTCGGTTCACCCCTTCGTCTTGAGACATGTCACTGTACCGAAGCTTTATAGTTGATAGCTTCGGCGCTGTTTTGGAGAGGATCTGCCGAAGGTGTTTATTTCTTTAGGATATTCGGCTACGAAGCATAACCCCAACAAGAAGTAAGATGTTCATCACATGCATCAACATCAAAGTCCTTACATCTATTGCAAATAGTGACATGTTCTACACATGAGCTAGTTTCATTAACTTTCTCTAGCTTAGTATTTAATTCATCATTTAAATTCTTTAAACTAGAGACAGTTTCATGACAAGTAGACAACTCAGAGGATAGCATTCATTTCTTTTAATTTCTAAAGCAAGAGATTTTTGAACACTAACAAATTTATCATGTTCCTCATATAAGATATCCTCTTGCTTTTCTAGCAGTCTATCCTTTTCATTGAGAGCATCGATTAATTCATTAATTTTCTCTACTTTAGCTCTATCTAACCCCTTAAATAAATCAGAGTAATTTACTTCATCATCAGAAGATTCCTCATCGCTAGAAGAAGAGTACTTAGGGGTATCTCAAATATGTACCTTCTTTTCCTTAGCCATAAGGCAAGTATGGCATTCGTTGGGGAAGAGCGAAGACTTGTCGAAGGCAGAGGCAACCAGTTCTTCATCGTCGGAGTCGGATGAAGAACAGTCAGAATCCCATTCCTTTCCAAGATGCACCTCGCCCTTCACCTTCCTGTAATTCTTCTTCTTCTCCTTCCCATGTCTTTCTTGTGCCTGGTCATTTTCATTATCGGGACATTGAGCAATAAAATGACCAGTCTTACCGCATTTGAAGCAGAAGCGCTTTCCCCTTGTTTTATTCTTGTTGGGGTACTCTTTGCGTCCTTTGAGCGCGGTCTTGAAACACTTGATGATAAGCGCCATTTCATCCTCATTGAGCCTGGCAGCCTCCACTTATGCTACCTTGCTTGGTAGCACCTCCTTCCTGCTAGTTGCTTTGAGAGCAACGGGCTGTGGCTCGTAGGTGGGCAGTGAACCATTTAGCGCATCGTCCATGTATCGCGCCTCCTTCACCATCATGCGCCTACTCATGAATTTTCCGAGGATCTCCTTGGGCATTATTTTGGTGTACCTGGGATTTTCACGAATAAGGTTGACAAGATGGGGGTCAATTACTGTAAATGACCTGAGCATGAGTCGGACGACATCATGATCCGTCCATCTTGTGCTTCCATAGCTTCAGATTTTGTTGACCAGGGTCTTGAGCCTATTGTACGTCTATGTTGGCTCCTCTCCCCTGATCATCGCGAATCTTTCTAGTTTGCCCTCCACCAGTTCCATCTTGGTGATCATGGTGGCGTCGTTTCCCTCATGTGATATCTTGAGGGTATCCCAGATTTGTTTGGCATTGTCCAAGCCACTCACTTTATTGTACTCGTCCCTGCAAAGAGATGCTAGCAAAACAGTAGTAGCTTGGGCATTTTTATGAATTTGTTCATTTATAAAAATAGGGTTATTCGTACTATCAAAATGCATCCCATTTTCCACAATTTCCCAAATGCTAGGATGGAGAGAAAATAGGTGACTACGCATTTTATGACTCCAAAATGAGTAATCCTCTCCATCAAAGTGTGGGGGTTTTCCAAGAGAAATAGAAAGTAAATAGGCATTTGAATTATACGGAATACTGGAATAATCAAAGGAATAGTTTTGATTAATCGTCTTTTTCTTGGACGAGGAGTCATCGTCGTCGTCCCTTGGTGAAGAAGAGGAAGCATCGTTGTTGTAGTAAATGATCTTCTTGATGTGTCTCTTCTTCTTCCCGTCCCTCTTTTTGTGACTCGAGCCTAAGTCAGTGGGCTTGTCGTCTCTAGGCTCGTTGAAGAGGGACTCCTCCTTGTCGTTGACCACCATCCCCTTTCTCTCAGGATCCATCTCTTCGGGCGGTTAGTCCCTTAGATGAAGAGTACAACTCTGATACCAATTGAGAGCACCTAGAAGGGAAGTGGATATGTGATCCTGTAAAATCAAACACTAAATGCCACAAACTTGATTATCAAAGTGTTAGTGCGACTAAGTAGCTATGAAGTGAGTTCTTGTGAACAAAACAATCACAGAAAAGCAACACAAGAGACCCGCGATTTTTATCTCGTGGTTCGGCCAAGTAACACTTGCCTACTTCCACGTTGTGGCGTCCCAATGGACGAGGGTTGCACTCTACCCCTTTCAAGTGATCCTATGATCAACTTGAATACCATGGTCTTTTCTCTTTAAAGTATTCTTCTCGTTTGCGAGGAATCTCCATAAGTTGGAGCCTCTCGCCCTTACAATATAGATCACAAAGAAAGCACAAGAGTAAGGATGGGAGAGCAACACACGCAGGACTCAATTCCGTAGCACAACAACGCACACAAGTGAAGAAGTGAGCACACAAACACAGTGCAAGGAGTTTTAACTCTAACAGTGCTCAAATCTCAAGAACGATGATCCGATTGCGTGAATGCGAGTCTAGGTGTCTTAGGATGTTTCTTGTAAGCTTGGTGTTTTGCTCCATGCGCCTAGGGGTCCCTTTTATAGCCACAAGGCAGCTAGGAGCCGTTGGAAACCAACTTGGAAGGCAATTCCTGCCTTCTGTCGAGTGGCGCACCGGACAGTCCGATGTGCCACCGGGTAGCCACTGTAGCAGTCCGGTGCTCGATTTCCTTCCATACCGGGCACAGCCGACCGTTGGTCCTCTGGGCCAGTTGGCGCACCGAACACTATCCGGTGCACACCGGATAGTTCGGTGTGCCCAACCGACTGTTGGTGCGGGCCACATGTCGCTCGTTGATCGCGCGGACGTCCGTTGGTCGCAGGCGCCGTTGACTCACCGGACAGTCCGGTGCACCACCGAACAGTCCGGTGAATTATAGCCACGTCGCCTTTTTCTTTTCCCGAGAGCGATGAGTTCGTCGCTCACGACTCACCGGACAATCCGGTGCACCACCGGACAGTCCGATGATTTTTAGCGAAGTCACCTGGCCGATTCCTGAGAGCAGCCAGTTCACCGTTCCAATTCTTTTCTCCTCTTTTGTCACTGTTTCTAGCACTTAGATAAACACGTTAGTATACAAAAACAATTTACTAAGTCTAGAAACATACCTTGTCCTTTGATTTTCACTTCTCACACATTTAGCACAAAAGAACTTAATCAATATGTGTTGGGCATCTAATCACCAAAACACTTATAGAAATGGCCCAAGGGCACATTTCCCTTTTAGAAACCAATGACATCCATAATGCCAGGGTGTCTCCCATTATAGAGCATACTTCTAGCAAATTTAAATTTTTTTCATTTTCAATCTCATGCTCGGTAATTTTAGCATCTAATTTAGCTATATGATCATTTTGTTATTTAATCATTGCAATGTGATCATTAATAGCTTCAACATTAATATCTCTACATCTAGTGCAAATGGGAATAAGCTCAACAGTAGATGTAGAGGGTTTGCAAGCATTTAATTCATCAATCTTAGGATGTAAAATAGCATTCTCATTTCTAAGACTGGAAATAGCATCATTGCAAATATTTAAATCTTTAACCTTAGAAATTAAAGTAGCATTTTCAGTTTTAAGGCTAGAAATTGATTCATTCAATTTATCAATCTTAGCATTTAAACTAGCATTTTCATTTCTAAGATTGGTAATTGAATCATGGCAAATGCTAAGCTCCTTCGTCAAGTTTTTATTTTCTCTGCTTTCTGAGCATAAGCATTCTTTACCTTAACATGCTTCTTGTTTTCTTTAATAAAGAAATCCTCTTGGCTATCCAAGAGTTCATCCTTTTCATGAATAGCTCCTATCAATTCATTTAATTTTTCTTTTTGTTGCATGTTAAGGTTGGCAAAAAGAGTAAGGAAATCATCTTCATCTTCACTAGAGCTACCCTCATCACTAGATGTTGTATATTTGGTGGTGGCTCTAGATTTTACCTTCTTCTTTTTGTCGTCCTTTGCCATGAAGCACTTGTGGCCGATGTTGGGGAAGAGGAGGCCCTTGTTGACAGCGATGTTGGCGGCATCCTCGTCGGAGGAGGAGTCGGTGGAGCTCTCGTCAGAGTCCCATTCTCGACACACGTGGGCATCGCCGCCCTTCTTCTTGTAGTACCTCTTCTTTTCCTTTTTCTTCCCCTTCTTGTCTTCGCCCCTGTCACTATCACTAGATAATGGACATTTAGCAATGAAATGACTGGGCTTACCTCATTTATAGCACACCTTCTTGGAGCGGGGTTTGTAGTCCTTCCCCCTCCTTTGCTTGAGGATTTGGCGGAAGCTCTTGATGATGAGTGACATCTCCTCGTTGTCGAGCTTGGATGCGTCAATGGGAAGCCTACTTGGTGTAGATTCCTCTTTCTTCTCTTCCGTCACTTAGAATGCGACGGGTTGCACCTCGGGTGTGGAGGTGGCGCCTTGCTCCAAGTTGACGATGTGTTTGGAGCCTTTGACCATTAGTTCAAAGCTCACAAACTTTCCTATCACTTCCTCGAGAGACATTAATTTGTATCTAGGATCCCCACGAATTAATTGCACTTGAGTAGGATTGCGAAAAACAAGGGATCTTAGAATAACCTTGACCATTTCATGGTCATCCCATTTGGTGCTCCCGAGGTTGTGCACTTGATTGACCAAGGTCTTGAGCCGGTTGTACATCGCTTGTGGCTCCTCTCCTTGGTTGAGGACGAATCGACCGAGCTCTCCCTTGATCGTCTCCCGCTTGGTGATTTTTGTCACCTCGTCCCCTTCGTGCGCCGTCTTGAGGACGTCCCAAATTTCTTTGGTTGTCTTTAACCCTTGCAACTTATTATACTCCTCTCGACACAAGGAGGCAAGGAGTATAGTTGTGGCTTGGGAGTTAAAGTGCCGAATTTGGTCGACCTTGTCTGAGTCGTAGTCCTTGACTCAACAATATCCCAAATGCTTTTGTGGGGTGAGGTTAGATGATGCCTCATTTTATCACTCCACATACAATAATCCTCACCATCAAAATATAGTGGTTTTCCTAGGGGAACGGAAAGCAATGGAGCGCGTTTAGAAATGCGAGGATAGCGAAGGGGCATCTTACTATACTTCTTGCGCTCATGGCGCTTAGAAGTAGTGGACGATGAATCAGAGCCGGATGTGGAGGGCGACGATGAGTCGGTCTCGTAGTAGACCACTTTCTTCATTTTCTTTTTCTTGTCGCCTCTCCGATGGGACTTGATGGAGGAAGAGGATTCCTCCTTGTGCTTGTTGCCGGACTCCCTTGGAAGAGTCCTCCCCGAGCTTGCGGGCTTGTCGTCGGTCACGATCTCCCTCTTGGCATGACCTCCCAACATCACTTTGAGTTGTTAAACTCTAATGATGCATCGGGCTCTGATACCAATTGAAAGTTGCCTAGAGGGGGGTGAATAGGCATAATCTAAAATTTACAACTTAAAACACAAACTACAAGCCATGGTTAGCGTTAGAATTAAAACCGAGTCCGGGAGAGAGGGGGGAAACAAATCAACCAAGAAATAACATGAGTGAACACGGTGATTTGTTTTACCGAGGTTCGGTTCAAAAGAACCTAGTCCCCGTTGAGGTGGTCACAAAGACCGGGTCTCTTTCAACCCTTTCCCTCTCTCAAACGGTCACTTAGACCGAGTGAGCTTTCTCCTTAATTCTCACGGGTCACTTAGACCCCGCAAGGACCACCACACAATTGGTGTCCCTTGCCTTGTTTACAAAACACTTCGGAACAAGAATGAGGAAGGAAGAAAGTGATCCAAGCAACAAGAGCGCAAAGAACACGAACAAACTCTCTCTCAAGTCACTAGGTGATTGGAATGAATTTGGGACTTGGAGAGGCTTTGATTCTATTGAATTGTGTCTAGGAGTGAATGCACTAGCTCTTGTATTGAATCTGGAGTGTTGGATATTTGGATGCTTGGAGTGGTGATGGTTGGGGGGTATTTATAGCCCTCAACCACCACATAGCCGTTGGGGCAGGCTGCTGTCAATGGGTGCCGGTGCGCCACTGGACACTGTCCGGTGAGCCGCCACATCACCCAACCGTTAGAGTTCTGGAGCGGTTGGCTGTTGGAGGCTTTGTCCTCTAGTGGCACCGGACAGGTCCTGTTCACAGTCCGGTGCGCCTCTGACCGGCAGCTCTGACTCTACGCGCACTGTTCTTCATTGTTCTTCTGATTCTTCAGCTTTTGCAGTCGACCGTTGCGCGAAGGAGCTGTTGCTCCACTGGTGCACTAGATAGTTCTTCACTGTTCATCTAATTCTTCAGCTTTTGCAGTCGACCGTTGCGCGAAGGAGCCGTTGCTCCGCTGGTGCACCGGACAGTCTGGTGGCACACCGGACAGTCCGGTGAATTATAGCGGAGCGCGTCCGGAGAAACCCGAGAGTGGCCAGTTCGTTCCTGTATGGCCCTGGTGCACCGGACACTGTCCGGTGGCACACAGGACAGTCCGATGCGCCAGACTAGAGCACACTCGGTTTTCTATTTGCTCCTTTGAATTGAACCCTTAACTTGAATATTTATTGGTTTGTGTTGAACCTTTATGCACCTGTAGGACATGTATTCTAAAGCAAACTAGTTAGTCCAATATTTGTGTTGGCATTCAACCACCAAAATTAATTGTGGGAAAAGGTTAACCCTATGTTGGGGGCTTGTTCTCAAATGCTAAGAGTTAAGAACAAGGCAACATAAAAATGTTAAGTGTTAAAGTCCTTCGTCCTTCGGAACATTATGTCCCTTCGGGAGATAATGTATTTCGGACGAAGGTCTCAAGAGACATACCTTCGTAAACATGACAAGTAATGACGAAGGATTCATATAGAGCATGAAATATAATATAAACACCATCATAGAATCATTTCTATTTTATTAACATGGAAAAATAGAAATGATTTCAAATTACATATGTACCTTCGGTCCTGAGAGAAGGTAAAAGGTACAAGCGTGACGCAAAAGTAGATGCCAAGTCAGCGTGAACAGTACGGGAGTACTGTTCATCTATTTATAGACGCGGGACACAGCCCACGTAAAATTACATTCATGTCCATTACATTTGCCAATGACTTATGGAAATTTGTCAAGGCCCAAGTAGTCTTTTGATCTTTAAGTCGGTTCCCCTCTCTGCTATCGCGACGAAGCTCCCCTGCGCACAGCTTCGGCTGCGCACCATCCTTCGTGGAGCTTGGTAATCAGCCCGTCTTCCACTTTAATCACCCCTTCGTCTGATTCAGACTTTGTCCCGATCGTACTTCCTATTCATAATTCTGAGTCCGAAGATACCTGTTCACAATCCACTTGGAAAACATTGTGAAATCATGTTTTTGAGGACCTTCGGAGGACGAAGGCCCCCAACAGTAGCCCCTCGCAATATTAATTTGTTAATGATAAATTCAGATTGCGATATGGACGAAGGCCTTGAGCCGAAGGTCCGAAAAAACACCTTCCCTTTGCTAGAATAGCAACATTCACTGACAAGCGGGACCTTCCAATTTTTAACGCCCTGGGCGTATAAATAAGATCACACCGCAAACTCATTTGTTACACATCCTTGCCATCTGCTTCGGTCCACTAAATTTTTAGCTCTTGTGCATTAAGATTTGTGACCTTTTTTGATTTCGAAGCTTCGGCACTGAAAACAGTTTTTTAGCGTTTCCGAAGATGTCTGAAGGTAAGAAGATCCCTGCTGAGACGAAGCTGAGTCTCGAGGAAGAGAAGAATTTGGGGTTCCTGATAGCGATGGCGGAGACCAACACGGAGAAAATTACCAAGGAGATTCTTGAAGGTTTGTCCGAAGATACTGGTGACAGCGACAGCTATGATGTAGAAAGTGGTGGGGAAGAGGCCGAAGATCGACCATGGCGGCCAAGTCACACGGTTTTCGGGAAAACCACTATCAAGCAGAGTCATATTGATAATATGAGGGGGCGGTATTTTCGAGATATATCTATTGTGAGGGCTGACGCTGGAGAAAAGACTTCTCCCACCCCAGAAGAAGATGAAGTCGTAATCTTCCGAAGCTTTCTCAAGGTCGGGCTTCGATTCCCCCTAAGCAGGTTTGTTGTTGAAGTCCTGAAAACATTTCAAGTCTACCTTCATCAAATTACCCCCGAAGCCATCATAAGAATGGGGGTGTTTGTCTGGGCTGCGAGAAGCCAAGGTTTAGAACCAAATGCTAAAAGCTTTTGCAATATTCATGAGTTGCTATACGAGACGAAGCCCTGGGGGAAAGAACAATACCACAACAACTTTGGGTGTTATAGCTTCGGTGCCCGCTCCGGGTCAAGCCGCCCTGTGCCAACCTTTCGGAAGAGGTGGCCCGGAGCTTGGATGACTGAATGGTTCTATGTAAAAAATGACTTATCAGCGCAAGAAAATGTCAAGAGTATTATTATGCGCCCCATCTGGCAACGCTTCGGACTTCGAAGGCCGAAGGTTGAAATGGATGAAGCAGCCGAGGAATGCCAAAGAGCCTTCGGCGTAGTTTGCTCTTTCATTGGGACAAGGGACTTGGTCCAAGAGCACATTGCCTTCAGGGTATGGCCACTTGCAGAAAAGTGGGAAATGCCGAAGGAGACCATTAAAGAGTCCGACGAAGGTGGACTAGTCAGACTGAAATACACATTCAAATATGCAGATAAATTTGTTGAACCTGATGATGACTGGTTGAAAAGCATTGAAACATTAAGTGACGAACTGCTTGGGGCATATACGAAGGCCGAAAATACTGCGTTATCAGCAGCCTTCGGAGGCCGAAAGAAGAAAAGGCTCAACCGGGTATTCGACGCAGTCGGGTTTGTCTACCCTGACTATCATTATCCGGTACTGGGTCGCAAAAGAAAGGTTACTTCTCCTGCGACAGAAGCTACCACAAGTGCCACTAGTGAGCCAGCGCCGCAAAGGAAAAAGATGAAGGTGCTCACCCACCGAGCGCGCTTTATTGAGCCGGCCACAGTGCCAAAATTTATTGGTGAAGTCTCTTTGGCCTCTGAAGCTGCAGAACCAGCTCCAGTGCCGAAGATAGAAGAGAAAACTAAAGCACCTTCAGCCGAAAAAGCAGAAAAACCGAAGACTGAAGGGCCGAAAACATCAGAAATTTTAAGTCCTTCAGCAAATGTCGAAACAACAAAAAATCAAAAGGGCCCATTGGTGACCCCAAGAAGAAAACGAATGGTGAACGTTCTGGATGTCTTGGAGACAATTAAGTCTTCGAGCACAACCGCAAAGGAGTCTGCTGAACTCGCTGAAGCATCTACTGAAGCTTCGAAACAACAAGCTGAAGCTGAAGCTGGGCCTTCAGAGCCCACCAAGGAACAATCCGAGAAAATATCAGAACCAGCTTTGGTTGAAGAAATTGACACAGCCGCCCCCGAAGCTCCCTCCAGCATATGCGATTACATCGTGCGACATGCTTCGGGGAAGAAACTGTCTGAAGAAGAGACCTATGAAGCGAATCACTATGCTAGGGAGTTAAAGTATCCGAAGGGGGCAGTAGTATTCAATGGGACAAATGAAGATGACTTCCTATACTGCCTCCCTGATAACAAAGAATTATCTGTCTGTCGGGAGATGGCCAGGAGTATGGGTTTCCCAAAGCTCGAAGCTGGATTATGCGCCATGACGAAAGAGGATCTCGCAGACAGTCTTGCGTACAATAGCCTAAAAGTATGGAAATTAAGCGTTTGAAAAAACTTTTTTAATACGTAATTCATTCCTTTATTCTTATATGGATTCTTTTTCGTATAGGGCTTGATTCTAAGCAACGCATTAAGAGCCCAAAAAAGCGCCGAAGATGAAAGCTACGACATTGCGTTTAACAATTTACGCTCCGAAGTTATCAAACTGAGAAACGAAGCTCTAGAAAAGGATAAGATTCTGCTTACACTGGTAGATAAAGTAAAGAAAGACGAAGCTGCTTCAAAAACCCAGGCCGAAGCCCAAAAACGTGAAATTAAAGATCTTCAGAAACAGCTGGCTAGAGCTAAAGAGGAACGTGTGCTTGAGGAAACGAAACGAGAACTCAGTGATCATATGGTCAATAATTTGGAGTTAAGTGTTAGGGAGCTTCGTGCATCTCAGAGGAAATGTTATGTTAAATCTGTAGAATGCGTGAAAAAGATAAAATCCAGCTTCGCCAGCGTTGGCGCCTTTTCAAGTGAAGAGGACTTTTCAAGAGGCAATCCCGAAGGTCCACTGGACTGGATTAGTCACGAAGCAGAAGCCTTCGAGGAAATCCTAAGCAGCCGCGGTGACATCTGCGCTTTTTCAGGCGCCAGAGGAGTTGCTGCTGTTTTGGAGAAGAAAGGTTGCGAACATATAAAATGCTTAGCTCAGTCCGAAGCTGCCCTGTCCTCTGAAGACATCAAAGATCCCTCAACCGAAGCAAGCATGGTTGGCGGTAAGTTCTTCACTGATATCTGGGATAACGGCGGCCGAGAAATGGCACAAGAAATTATTCAAAGAAGTGAAAAAGGCATTCATGATGCTAGGAAAGTAGCAGAAGCTGCCGAAAGAAGTACAGAGCCCAAAGGGCAATTAGGTATTAATTAGTCGCTCTTATTGTGTTGCAATTTTTATTTCAAACTTTGCTCGCGACTTGTAATAGTAATAAAGAAATGTTCTCTTCCCTCAGAACCTGCTGGATCGTCTGCTGACCCTCACACAAAAGGGGATGACGAAATTAAACAAATGGCCGAAGCTATCATGGATAAAGTTGTTGATCAACTTCTAAATGAGGCCGCCGAAGCAGTATTAAGAGAAGACTAGATGCTATTAGAAAAAACATTTAAAGTGTGATCTATGTAACATTTTGTACATTTGAATGTAATATACAAGTCTCTTTTCATTATTCAATTCTTTACGATGCATGAAACTCTACATACATACCATTTTTGAGCCTTCGGCGAAAAAACACCTTCCCTTCTTTTCATGCTTCGTGAAGAAGACATTCTCCGTTAAAATTATTCTGATGAAACACGTCCATGCTTCGTGAAAACATTCTCCGAAGCTATACAATTTCGATATTGCTCTGATGAAGCTCACCCATGCTTCGTAAAAATATTTTCCGAAGCTGTATTCCGAAGATTACCATTGTATTCCCTCGTGACTTTACACAATTTTCACTTTCTCAAAGCGTCCTTTCGAAGGTTGATACTGTGTCCCCTTCTTTTGCCAAATGCAACATGATGTATGATGCTTATGTTATGCAAAATGATGTGATGATGTTATGTTATGCAAATGACATTTGTTCCGAAGATACACACAAAATATATTCGTAAGCTCTGCATTCCCTTAGGAACGTCTTTGGAGCTTCTTCGCCTTTTACTTAGACGGTATAAGCTCTGCATTCCCTTAGGAACGTCTTTGGAGCTTCTTCGCCTTTTACTTAGGCGGTATCAGCGTTGACTTTTCGTTGTATGCTCTGCATTCCCTTAGGAACGTCTTTGGAGCAAAAAACTTACACTGCGCTCCCTTTGGAACGGCTTTTTGTAACTTCGGCAACTTACTCTGCGTTCCTTAGAACGACTTTTTGTTGCGTTGAAGGATCTTTAATAATCCGAAGGTCCTCCTTGTTACCGCAAATTTTTAAGCTTTAGCAACTTAAGCCTGTAGAGAAGATAGGTTTTTCTGATAACCAACCACGAAACTATTATATGAAAACTGAAGTGTTCTTTATTATACAGAAAACAGAACTTAAACGGAAAAGACTGCTATCAAAGTAGGATATTTGTCAATAAATGTGCTTTGACTCTGGCACAGTACTATTGACTGTACGGGCTTCAGATTGCTCTCTGAGGTCCCTTTGGTGCGGAACATATTGGCTCCCTTCTGGCTGTTGACCCTGTTGCAGCGGAGGTGGAGGCGGGGGCTGTTGCCATGAAGCTTGAGGTTGACTTGCCGAAGCTACGGAAACTGCAGGGTGGTTGCCCACGTACTCCGGGATGTAAGGCTGATGGTACGAAGCAGTATGCATGACCTGCTTCGGCTGTCCCTGTTGCGCTGCAGCTTCTGCTAGCTCCTTTTGTTTCTGGATGGTGACATGGCACATCCTGGTGGTATGGCCCTTGTTCTCACCGCAGAATAAGCAAAATGTCCTCCTTGGTTGATCTCCAAATCTCCCGCCGAAGCCCCTGGCGCCTCTGCCTCTTGGAGCTGGTGGCCGAAAGAAAGTTTGCTGTTGCCCCGAAGCCTGTGAGGAGCATTGCGGCCTGTTCTGCTGACTCCCCTTATCATCATTTTGAGTGTTGTGGATGGACCTGACATGCCTCGGATAAAATCGTCCCCCGAAGCCCCTGGTCATCTCAGAAAATCTGAAGGCCTCCTCCCTTCTTTGGCGAAAGTCATTATCAGCACGAATGTACTCGTCCATCTTTTGGAGTAGCTTCTCCAGAGTCTGAGGAGGCTTCCTAGCAAAGTATTGGGCTGCAGGTCCAGGACGAAGCCCCTTGATCATGGCTTCGATAACAATTTCATTGGGCACCGTTGGTGCCTGTGCCCTCAAACGCAAGAACCTTCTGACATACGCCTGAAGGTATTCTTCATGATCCTGAGTGCACTGAAACAAGGCTTGAGCAGTGACCGGCTTCGTCTGAAATCCTTGAAAGCTGGTTAACAACATATCCTTCAGCTTCTGCCATGAGGTGATCGTTCCTGGTCGAAGGGAGGAATACCAGGTCTGAGCAACATTCCTGACGGCCATAACGAAAGACTTCGCCATGACTGCAGCATTGCCCCCATACGAAGACACTATTGCTTCGTAGCTCATCAAGAACTGCTTCGGGTCTGAGTGGCCGTCGAACATGGGAAGCTGGGGTGGCTTATAGGATGGAGGCCAAGGTGTAGCCTGCAGCTCAGCGGACAAAGGAGAAGCATCATCGAAAACAAAATTCCCCTGATGGAAATTGTCATACCAGTCGTCTTCGTTGACGAAGCCCTCCTGATGAAGGTCTTTCTGCTGAGGCCTTCTGTTTTGCTCATCGTGAGTAAGATGGCGAACTTCCTCAGAGGCTTCGTCTATCTGCCGTTGCAACTTAGCTAGCCGGGCCATCTTCTCCTTCTTCCTCTGCACCTGTTGATGTAGCATCTCCATATCCCTGATTTCTTGGTCTAGCTCTTCCTCCTGAAGCGTCGGGCTGACGGCCTTTCTCTTCTGGCTTCGGGCCTCCCGAAGAGAGACGGTCTCCTGGTTGTGGTCCAGCGGTTGCAGTGCTGCAGCCCCAGTCGCTGAAGCTTTCTTCGGCGCCATAGCGAAGGTCTATAGCTTCCGAAGGTGTTCAAAAAACTCGAAGTGGAAGTGAGTTCACCCGAGGTGGGCGCCAATGTTGGGGGCTTGTTCTCAAATGCTAAGAGTTAAGAACAAGGCAACATAAAAATGTTAAGTGTTAAAGTCCTTCGTCCTTCGGAACATCATGTCCCTTCGGGAGATAATGTATTTCGGACGAAGGTCTCAAGAGACATACCTTCGTAAACATGACAAGTAATGACGAAGGATTCATATAGAGCATGAAATATAATATAAACACCATCATAGAATCATTTCTATTTTATTAACATGGAAAAATAGAAATGATTTCAAATTACATATGTACCTTCGGTCCTGAGAGAAGGTAAAAGGTACAAGCGTGACGCAAAAGTAGATACCAAGTCAGCGTGAACAGTACGGGAGTACTGTTCATCTATTTATAGACGCGGGACACAGCCCACGTAAAATTACATTCATGTCCATTACATTTGCCAATGACTTATGGAAATTTGTCAAGGCCCAAGTAGTCTTTTGATCTTTAAGTCGGTTCCCCTTTCTGCTATCGCGACGAAGCTCCCCTGCGCACAGCTTCGGCTGCGCACCATCCTTCGTGGAGCTTGGTAATCAGCCCGTCTTCCACTTTAATCACCCCTTCGTCTGATTCAGACTTCGTCCCGATCGTACTTCCTATTCATAATTCTGAGTCCGAAGATACCTGTTCACAATCCACTTGGAAAACATTGTGAAATCATGTTTTTGAGGACCTTCGGAGGACGAAGGCCCCCAACACCCTATTTCCCTTTCAGCCCCTTACCCCTTCGCTTGGAAAATTTGTTAAAGAGCCCCTCGGTTTCTTAGAAATCAACCTGCAGTCCGGTTTTCTTATGCCTGAGTCCTTGGTTTCTTGCAGAGAGACCCCTGGACTTTATTTTGAACATAGAAATAGGTTTAATTTAGGGATTTGAATTCCAAAACTTGTAAATTTCACAACTTTTGCATATCAACTCCAAATTGGGTGGTTCAAATTGCAAAATGTTCATAATGTTGTTCTCTAGCTGTTTAAGTTATATTCATTCACTGTTTCCATGTCTCAATTTTGTGGTTAGTCTCTAGGTTGGAATAGGACTATGGAAACCTTATTAGAAATAAAATAAAGATGAAAGCCCTAATGAATATTCAAGTGCTTGACTTTGTAGACTAATCCCCTTTACTGTATGACCCCATCCCTAGAATAAGTTTATTTAGGTAAGTGATTTACTGAGATAGACAGTTAGAGAACAATAGACCACTATACATAGTGATCTACCCTAAAACCTAGATTGCACTTGTGTGTCTTTACCCCTTTTATTCAACTTGTGTTCTCTCTATTGCATATGTTTGGTGTACTGTTCTTTTGTCATTCTCCAAGTGTGATGAATGAATGATTGCTTTGCGTAGATAACGAGCAGTCGAGGTTCCCGAGTGTGTTGCATGAGACTTCCCTGAGCAGCAACCTGGTGAAGGCAAGCGCCCTCTGACCCATTATGTCCTATGTACTTTATAATTTACTGCCACGCACACCATGATCAACCTAAGGATTAACTAATGTTCTGTTTTCATGTCCTTGGTTACCCTTTGGGAACTGGTTACTATGATTAGTATCATATTATTGCTTTACATTAATCAATGAACATGACGAGAATATTTATGATATGTTGATGATATCTTGGTTACGATGATGAACTTGTGATATTTTAGGGAGCTCGGGCTATTTCCTGAGTACCTCTCCATAAGGACCTGTTCGCTGGATGACCACCCAGAAAAACAGTACAACCATGAGGGTGGAATGAGACGTCCTTAGCTGATTAATTGGAGGAACATGGGGGTGTAGTTTGCTTCGCCGTAGTGTTATCCATGGGGGCTGTGGCATAGTGCTTGCTCTACTAAGGGTGGGTGCCGAGATTCATTCGATTTGGTTTTGTTAGTCACCCACCTTAGGGAGGAGTATTGTGTTTGTACGACTAGCGAAACCTAATGGACAGCTAAACACTAGGGGAATCTTTGTAAATGCTACGTAGTGTATTCCTGGCCATTCACCTCGGTAGTGAACATCGGGTTTTGCAAAACCTAGGCTGGAAAGGACTCACGGCTCGTGGGTAAAGTGTGCAACCTTGTAGAGTGTTAGAAACTAGTATATTAGTCGTGCTCATGGTTATGAGCAGCCTTGGGAGCTCCTTTGATTAGAGTTACTCTAGATACTTTTATGATGATGCTTAATGATGATGATTATAGTTATGGTTTCTGGTATTCCCTCTTGGAGAGAGTACCATTTGGGTAATAACTTGGGATTATTGCTAAAACTTGACTATCTACTAGTAATAAATACCTGACCAACTAAAAGCAACTGCTTTAAGCTTAACCCCGCATACAGCTAGCCACTTTAGCCAAATGGCACATTTGCTGAGTACGTTGATGTGTACTCACCCTTGCTTAAAAACACCAAACCCCAGGTTGTCCCCATTGCAACCAGTGCTCAGGAGAAGATGAAGGCAACATGGAGGACTTTTATAAGTTTTAGGACTTCGACAAGTTCTAGAATAGTTTAGTGGCAAACCCCCATTCAGCTGCCTCTGAAGGCCTTATTGTACTGCGTTTCATTCAGCACTTTGATTATGACATAAGTTAATAACTTTGTGGATGTTTCGGACATCATGATATAATAAAGTAATTATTTTCGCTATTATTTTGAGCAATGTGTGATGATGTCCAATTATGTAATCGATGCATACGTGAATTTCTAATCCTGGCACGTATATGGTTCGCATTCGGTTTACCTTCTAAAACCGGGTGCGACATGTACGGTCTTCTACTCGGAGCATATGAACCTCTAAATGAAGCAATCATAGTGCGAGGAGCAAAAACAACATCATGACGCATATGTAAAGCATGATGATCATTAGAAGCATCATGATGAACATTCTCAGCATTCTTGACATGAGTGTAAAAAAGCATGGTTCTTCTTATCATGAAAAGAATGCGAGCTACTAGCCATAGGCACTTTCCCCTTGTCCTTAGTGAAGTTGGGGGTGGCTATGGCTCTTTATGTTCTTGGCTCCCCAATGAAAGCCAAGTCCATCCTTAATGGAGGGATGTCTACCAATGGTGGAGGCATCCCTAGCAAACTTAACATTTTCTACTTCATTTTTGCAAGTTTTAAGTTGATCATTTAAATGAGCAATTTCATCATTCAACTTAGCAACAGTAGAAGCATGATCAATACAAGCATCAAAATCATGATATTTACATCAGGTACAAATTGAAACATGATCCAAAGAAGAACTAGAGGCATTCAACTTTTCTTTTCTAGCATTTAAATCATCATTAACATTTTAAGGCTAGAAATAGAAGCATGACATGAAGATAAATCACAAGTAAGTCTTTCATTCTTATTTACTTTTAAAGCATGGGATTTTTCTACTTCTATAACTTTATCATGTTCCTCATAAAGCAAATCATCTTGCTTTTCTAGCAATCTATCATTTTAATTAAGAGCATCAATCATTTCATTAATTTTTATCTACTTTAGATCTATCCAAGCCCTTAAAAAGATCGCTATAATTAACATCATCATCGCTAGAAGAAGTGTCTTAGGAGTGTCACATGTACATACCTTTTTCTCCTTAGTCTTGAGGCATGTATGTCGCTCATTGGGGAAGAGGGATGACTTGTTGAAGGCGGGGGCGGCGAGTCCTTCATCGTCAGAGTCAGATGAAGAGCAGTCCAAGTACCATTCCTTTCCGATGTGCGCCTCACCCTTCTTCTTTCTATAGAACTTCTTCTTCTCCTTCCCTTTCTTATCTTGGTCCTGGTCATTTTCATTATAGGGACATTGAGCAATAAAATGACCGGACTTCCCACGCTTGAAGCAAGGATGCTTTCCCCTTGATTTGCTCTTATTGGGCTAGTCCTTCCGTTCCTTCAAAGCGGTCTTGAAGCTCTTGATAACAAGTGCCATATCATCCTCATTTAGACCAACCGCCTCAACTTGTGCCACCTTGTTGGCCGTTGAAAGTTATCTAGAGGGGGTGAATAGGCGAAACATGTAAATTATAAACTTTGAACACGAACTTCACCCAGGGTTAGGATTAGAAACATGTAATAATGAATTCAGAGTGCAGAAGAGAGTTCTTGCTTGGATGCAGATAACATTAAATTACCAAAAATGGTGGTGCAGACCTTAATGTACTTTCCTTTTATCGAAGATTTCCGTAACTTTCAGTGTTGATGGACATGGATGAAGTTTTGCTTGCAATCCCAATTTAAAACAAGTTACTACAACCCACTAATCCCTGGCATCAAATATCACCAGCTACAAGTGAACTATTTCCTCTGAGCCTATCTTTTATTGAATCAACCAGGTCCTACATAAGTAGATAAAGGCAGAAGTTGTCTATGCACTCAGCCTATTGCCTAACTAAACACAATCTAGGAGACACCATCTCTCAAAGCAAAAATAAACCACAAAGCCAAATAGAAGGAGAAGATGCAAACCTATTTTTCCAGGTTACAAGCACGATCAGGGGAGTTCAGGATCTCATAGTAGAACACTGAGAAGTTGAGGGCAAGCCCAAGCCTGATGGTGTGGGTTGGAGCCAAATCTGCAAGAGCGATGTCCTACAAACCAAAAACCAACAACAATGAATCACGATTAGCAAGTATAACTGTGACAACCAAAACATATACCGGTGAAGTGCAAACAACATGGGAAAGAAGAAAGATGTCACACCCGGCTTTAAGAAACAAAGCCAGGTGCATCTCATACATGCGCCAAGAAGACAACATATATAATAACAGAGTGTATAGAGATGAATGTCACAATAATCAGAGTATTTATTACATAGCGGAAGACTTATTACAAAATAAAAGAATAAACATAAAACGAACTAAGGATCATTGGCGCCAAAGTCAACTGAGAAACGCCACCTAGATCAGATCAAGCTCCTCGATACTTGACTCCACTTGAAACCACCTGTTCTTCTCCTGTGGGGGGTGTGAGACAGCAAGGGTGAGCTCACACATGTTCATCGCTCAACAAGTTGTGGGGAATAATGTGACATGAACTCACCAAAGGTGGGAGATCATGAAGTGTAAGGCTGATCAACAATAGAGGTTAAAGCTGAGCATTGCTTTTAAGTAGTTGATCAAATTTTATTAGCAGTTACTAAGTGTAAGTGAATACCAAACCATAATAAAATAATAGAACAAAATTAATAACAGATCCCATGCAAATGCAAATGACAAATTGAGTTTAGGTTCCATAATTTAATCATCGGAGAGTCCTGAGCCGCTCATGACCGTGAGCTCGGCTAGTATACCAGTTTTACACTCTGCAGAGGTTGTACCCTTTACCCACAAGTCGTGTTTCCCATGTCACCAGGGTTAGCTAGGCCCTTAGACACTACCAAGGTGAATGGCTAGGGATCCACTACGAGGCCTTTACAAAGTTCCACTAGCTTCCGAAAACCCGCTACAGTTTATAGGAAGTTCCAATGCAGGGTTCCTGGCTGACCGCCATCGCAGCAAAATCAACCAGGGACCTCCCTACACTGACCACTCCCCTACTGCCCTTGCCCCTTTCGGGTAAGGTAGTCTTCCACTAGCTTTCCTAATTAGTCAGCCAAGGGGTCCCATTCCTCCCTTGTGGTGGCACGTGGTTCTCAAGTTAAGCTCCATGTTCCAATTAACAATAACATAATGATCTTGACATGAACATAAATAGAATAACAAAATAACTGGAACATGGATATAATGAAATATTAACCCAAAAACCACGTAAAGCAATAGCATAACTACCCATATGATTCAGGGGTAAACAAGGAGAAATGGATAAACAGTCTAGGGAAACCTATTGGGTCCCATCAAAATTAAACCTATGCATGGTAAATGATTATAAAGAACATTATTGGGTAACAAAAGTGAATCAAGGGCACAACTTGCCTGGCACTTGAGATTCCAGGTACCAACTTGCTTTTCAGATGACACGTGTCCTCGCGCTAGTCGTAACAATACAAACAAACATGGTATAGATAAAATTAACATCACACCAAACATAATAATATACTGCATTATAATGATCTACACGTTTCTACGAGACTAACGCAACTTGAACGGATCAAATCGGAGTTACGGATTGTGAGTTATGAATTTCCGAAGTTCGTGTGTGCTTGCTACAAAATTAATTGAGTAATCAATTCTAGTATAGATTTCATGTTAAAATAGTGTTATCAAGTAGTAGGCAATATTATTACAAAATAAATGTCACTGGAATAAATTAAATTGGAGCTAGGATGGATTAAATATGAATTTCCCAAGTTTATTGATTTATTTGTGTACTAAAAATTAATTTCTATAAGTATTTACCTAATTTCTTTGTTCTCTGGACCGAGCACTAAATACAGAGAACCATGGGGGGGTCAAACTATAAAATTCCTAAGACTCAGTGAACAGTCGAGACAGGACGGCGGGTTGATTCTTATATTTATCAGGGTCTCTTTAACAAAACGTAACCTGTGAAGAGGTATCGATGAATATGGGCCGTTGGATTATAAACCGATGCACACGGATTAGGACTGAACCGGTATGCGATTTCCACCTTCGGATCAGGGATCAACGGCTGTCCGATCCCCACGGCATGCTCTAGCCCTCGGCCGTCGGATCGGATCCAACCACTCAGATCACGCTCACGAATGGGTATCCCATTACAGATCTGAGCCGCTGCTTTTCCTATCTACGGTCACGGTGTCCTCTTCCCCGAGCTACCGGACCGCGGCAGCGCTGCCGGGATTCACCCACGGAGTTCACCGGAGTGACACCGCCCGACGATCTGGTGACCAAAACTCAACTACGAAAGGTTCAAAACGTTGCGGATACAAAAGCGAAGCAAGGAGGCACACACCTACTGACGATTGAGCAGTGATACGCCCTGCCCACGGAAGGTCACGGCACAGGTGGCACAGCGGCGGAGAAGCGGCACCGATGAGAACCTCCTGGCGACACCGAGCGCAACCCGCCCAAGGCGAGGCCTGGCAAACCCTCCCCGCTGCTGTGCGAAGCTCCCGGTGCGGCACCCGAGGGCAGAGCGGCAGGGTACCCCGATTCCCCCATGGCGGTCGAGGTCCTGCGGCAATGGCGGATCTCAAGAACACATCGCCAGATCACTGGTTGGCACCCATGTTCTCCAGTGGTACCGCGGTGAAGCCTCCAGCGCGGATTCCGATGGTCGAGCGCCGGTGTAGAGGAACCCCGATGCAGCGATGGCTTTGCGTAGCGACGGCGGATCATGGCACCACCAGCACACGCTCGGCAATGGTGTCAACTACTCTGTCGTTTATGTGATTCGCAAAGTGGGTATGGCAGCTGAATTTGTAACCCGAGCGCTCATCGGCCCGAGCGGGAATTCCGCAACCAATTCAGTTACAGCGTCGCTAGAATCACGGTGAATCCGGCGACGGGGTGATTGTGCCCGTTTAACAGGGCCCGCCGTGCAGACACAACCCACGCGCGACTCGGACATGCGGGAGATAGAGCCCGAGGAGCTCGGAGCGGCCACAGGTGAGGATCGGATTGAGCCACACTGTGATTTCGGGGATGCAACCGCGAGGTTGTTAGGGGAGAGAGATGGATCTGTCAACTGGGACCCGCACTTCAGCGACACAGCGCGAGTGGGAAAGAATGACCTGATAGGCCCACCGGTTAGGGCAGATTTCGTGGCGCAGGCGCACGCACGGAGTTACGATGACCGACCCCACCTGTTAGTGACGCGGCGCAGGTCAAGTACACAGTAAAGGTGGCTAACTGGGCCAGGATTTGTGGGATGTGGCCCAGGTGAACAGTTAGTCTTTACATTTCTTTTTTTCCTTTCTATTTCAAACTTTGAACACTCAAATCAACTTCAAATTTAAATTCATGTTGGAGCTTTAGCTTCAGATATTAAAACACAAAATATAATATGAATAATGTTCCTACTGTCCGTCATAAGGTATCTGATTTATTATTATTATCTTATTTAGGTAATAAATTTTTACACCAAATTTATTACAAAGGATATTGTTTTGGGGCATGTAATCAATTCAAGGGGGGGTATATCCCAGAGTTCATATCCCTTTGCTTGATTGAAATCATTTTTTTCAATGTCTAATCTTTATTAAGACCTATTTTGACCAACATTATTTTATTATAACCATTCTCTTTAGAGAGCGGTGAATTCTGAAGTTCGATTATTTATCAAAGGTACTTATTTTGTATAGTGTGAAAAAAAATTCTAAAGAATTTCCTTAAATCCCAAATTACGATTTTGGGTGTTACAAATCCTACCCCCCTTAACAAGAATCTCGTCCTCGAGATTTAGGAAGGACTAGGGAAAAGATGGGGAAAATCTATGTGAAGCCCTTCTTCTCTCTCCCAAGTAGCTTCATCTTCTCCATGGTGACTCCATTGTACTTTACACATTTTTATCACCTTATTTCTTGTAACTCGAGTCAATGTATCAAAAATCTTGATCGGATACTTCGTGTAAGTCAAATCACCATGAACACTGAGCTCTTCCATTGGTAACTGTTCCTCAGGGACACGGAGACACTTCTTAAGTTGAGACACATGGAATACATTATACACATCAGACAGATTATCAGGTAGCTCGAGTTGATAGGCCATCTCTCCAACTTGCCTAAAAACTCAGAATGGTCCAATACAGCGAGGGGACAATTTGCCCTTGACTTTGAATCTTCTCATTCCACGAAGTGGTGACACTTGAGGTACACATGATCACCATCCTCAAATTCCAGTGGTCTCCTTCTATTATCAGCGTAGCTCTTTTGTCTGGTCTGAGCTACCCTCAAATTCTCCCGAATTATACGGACTTGTTCTTCTGCCCCTTGAATAAGTTCAGGTCCAAAGAACTGTCTTCCCCTAGTCTGATCCAATATAGAGGAGTACTGCATTTCCTGCCATACAGAGCCTTGAACGGTGGCATCTTTAGACTGGCCTGGTAACTATTATGAGAACACAGCATAAGGTAGACTCTTATCCCAACTACTACCATGCTGAAGGGTTCAAGCTCTCAACATCTCTTCCAATACTTGGTTAGTCCTTTTAGTCTATCCATCAGTCTGAGGATGGTAGGCCAAACCAAAATTCGACTTCGCATCCATATTCTCATGAAAACTTATCCAAAATCTGGGGGTAAACTGTGATCCTTTATCCAAAATGATCCACTTCGGTATACCGTGTAGAGACACAATCCGAGCCATATATACTCTACCAATTGAGAACCTTTATAAGTAGTCTTGACCGAAATAAAATGAGCCACTTTGGTCAGTCTATCCACAATAACCCATATAGAATCCTATCCTTTTGAGGTGCGAGGCAATCCAGTAATAAAGTCCATACTAATCTCTTTCCACTACCAGTCGGGTATCTTTAATGGGTATAATAGTCCAGCTGGTCTTTGGTGTTCGGCCTTAACTTTTTGACACACCTCACACATAGCCACATGTGTAGCCACATCTCTCTTCAATCCATACCACCAACACATCTGCTTCAAATCCTGATACATCTTAGTGCCACCAGGATGAATAGAATAATCCAAGTCATGGGCCTCCTTCAGTATGGTCTCATGAAGGCTATCAATCTCAGGAACACATATCCGATCCTTGAACCATACGGTGCCTTGCTCATCTTCCGTGAATTCCGGACCTCGTCCTTCAGTAATCAGATCCTTAATCTCTTGTATCTTAGCATCACCAATTTGTCCTTTGCGGATCTCTTGCTCCAAAGTAGGTTCCACATCAATAGTAACTCCTTCAGTATGAGCAACTATCCCCAGGTTAAGTCTCCTGAAATCCTCAACAATCTCATCGGGTAGCTGGCAACTACAGCAGAATGAACATGCTCCTTTCGACTTAAGGCATCTGCAACCAAATTTGCCTAGCCCGGGTGATAGTGAATATCCAAATCATAATCCTTAATAAGCTCCATCCAACGGCGTTGCCTAAGGTTGAGATCCTTCTGAGTGAATATATACTTCAAACTCTTATGATCCGTGTATACTTGACACTTGGTTCCCACAATATAATGTCTTCAAATCTTAAGTGCATGCACAACGACTGCCAGTTCTAAGTCATGAGTGGGGTAGTTCAATTCATGTCTCCGTAACTGACGAGTCTGAAAGGATCACGATGCCCAAGAGGGGGGGTGAATTGGGCTTTTCTAAAAAACAACACTAATAAAAACCTAAGCAAGAGATAAGCAAGAGCCCAACTTCACCCCAACAACTAGCACTAAGAAAATAATACTAGAAATGCAACAAAGCTAAGATAATGCTTCAAATACTTGCTAAACAAATACACAATGTAAAGTGCTTGAATTAAGTGCGGAATGTAAAGCAAAGTTTAGAAGACTCCTCCAATTTTTCCCGAGGTATCGAAGAGTCGGCACTCTCCACTAGTCCTCGTTGGAGCACCCGCGCAAGGGTATCGCTCCCCCTTGGTCCTCGCAAGAACCAAGTGCTCACTACGAGATGATCCTTTGCCACTCCGGCGCGGTGGATCCCTCGAGACCGCTTACAAACTTGAGTCGGGTCACCAACAAGATCTTCACGGTGATCACCGAGCTCCCAACACCACCAAGCCGTCTAGGTGATGCCGATCACCAAGAGTAACAAGCCGTAGACTTTCGCTTGACCAAGAGAAGCCTAATGCAAGTGGTGTGTGCTCTAGGTGGCTCTCACTAGCGCTAATGAGGAACAAACGCGGATTATGATTCTCTAATCTCCTCACTAGGCTTTTGGTGCTTGCAAAGCTCTACCAATGTGCTGGAATAAATGTGGAGTGCAAGACATTGAATATGGTGGGTGGAGGGGGTATAAATAGCCCTCACCCACCAACTAGCCGTTACAGGCAATTCACTGCGCGATGGCGCACCGGACAGTCCGGTGCGCCACCGGTGCGCCAACGGTGCGCCACCGGTGCGCCAACGGTCGTTTCCAACGGCTAGTTCTGACAGGTAGCCGTTGGACTCATGGCTCACCGGACAATGAACAGTTCACTGTCCGGTGCACACCGGACAGTCCGGTGCAGTGTCCGGTGTGCCACTAAAATTCAACTCTGAACGCTGCGCTCTCGGGTTTCTGCGGAGCCAAAGTCTCTGCCGCGGACCAGCCTGGCCCCATCTGGCAGAGGGTGCACCGGACAGTCCGGTGCACACCGGACAGTCCGGTGCCCCAACGCCAGAAACACTAACTCTTGTTTTTCAGCTGTTTTTCAAATCGGTTTTCGTTCTAACTTGAGTGTGAGTTCTAGAGTGACACCTAGCACTGTGTATGAGTGTGATTGTGCACCAACACTACACTAGAACTCTCTTGGTCAAACTACTCATCGACAACCCCTCTTTATAGTACGGCTAAAAGAGAATAAAAGACCTAACTAAAATGCGAGTGTCCACATCTCCTTGACACTCGGACTCCGTAGACCTTCACCTTTTGTTTCGTCGTTTTAGCCGTCGCTTCGAGTTCTTATGTCCGGGATTGTTTTCACCGTAGTAGTACTTCTACCTGTCATGCGACCTAACTTACCATTTGTCTCTGCAAAACACACGTTAGTCACATGTAATATTACGTTGTCATTAATCACTAAAACCAACCAGGGGCCTAGATGCTTTCAATCTCCCCCTTTTTGGTGATTGATGACAACCCTACAAGTTTTGTGAGAGTAGTTTGTTTTGAAGTTTCTGTCAATAGAAAGAATGGTTAGTTATACTCAGTAATCTTTGACAGAAAGAACGTGTACCATAATAATAAGAGTGAGCGCATACACATCATAAGATTCTTGTTCATATAAAGGTGAAGTTAAATCAATGAAACAAGAACTAGAAGACTGGTGATAAAATATAAGGTGAAAACATAATACACACAGTCAATCAAGCAACGAGAGTATATGACGAGTTTGTGAGCCAAAAACATCAAGCTAGTACAGAGAGTAGCAAGCACATATATTACATCAACATGACTCTCTACTAACTCTTTAACTCCCCCTAACTCTCACAACTCATATCTCTCCCCCTTTAGCGTCAAACACCAAAAGGGCCCTGAACCTAAACATCTGAAGCAGGAGGAGGCGGCGGGGGCGCATCCGATCGCGGTCGAGGCAGCAGAGCGAACGCTGGCGGAGGGTCAGAGTCAGTCTCGGATCCAGGATCTGCGGTAGAAGCTGGAGCTGGTACTGACTCGGACTGAGGCCGCGCTGCAGGAGCTGCCGGAACAGAGGCGGAGATAGATACTGCCACAGCGGTAGTGATAACAGCAGATGCTGGTGGCACTGGCGGCTGTGGGCAGACAGAGCTGAGCGCCGGAGAGGTGAACGCCAAAGTGACCGGCCGGAGCGGAGAGGTACCAACAGGGGGTCCTGACAGAATCGATGGCACCACAGGAGCGTGAAGCGGAGGAGGTGGAGCAGACAGAACCGGAGGAACTGAGGTACCAGACTGCTGTAGCATGAGAGCCATGAATGCCCTACTCTCAGCCCGATCCTGAAGAAGCTGCTGCTGAAACGAATCCTGCCTGTCCTGCATATTCTGGAACATCGAGAGCATCCTCTCGGATAACCGGGCCTGCTCAGCTACCAGGTGAGCCTGCTCGGCTAAAATGTGAGCCTGCTGCGCTGCCATGTGAGCCTGCTGCTGAGTGATATTCTGGAGAATCGAAGCAAGAGCAGGGTCCATAGCCTGAGGAGGAGCAGGGGCAGCACTAGAACTCCCAGCCTCATGATCATGTGAGCGTGGAGGCATAGGAGGCGGAGGAGGAATCCCAAAATCATCATCATCATCATCATCATCAGCTGCTGTACCCTGAGTGTCAAACTGACGAAGAGCTGCATCCTCGGCCTGAGAGTCAAAAACAGTAGCAGAAGCTGGCACAGGAATCTCAGGCGCAGGACGATAGGATCCAAAAACGAGGCGTGAGGCCTCAAGGGTGCTCTGAAATCGAGGGGGCTGTATCAGCTGCGCAAAGATGTGGCATAAGTAGTGAGCATAGGGCAGCTGCCGACGAGCACGAATCCCATCCAAAACGGTGTCCTCGATCTCACAAATCAGGAAGTCCACAACATCAAACTCAGAGTGAGAGACCAGGGCACCAAGGAGCCAAAGCTGAATATGAGTGGTAGCCTCCCTGTATCCCATCCTCGGCAGAAGAGTCCGTCTGATAAGCTCATATAAGTACTTTGCTGCGGTAGTAAAATCTGCTGGTGAACATCGCGACCCATCTGAGAAGGGCGGGCGGAACAGAGCCGCGATGTGAGCTGTACCCGGAGCCACACCGCCGTGAGGGCGACGAGGAGGGTCAGAAGTGCCGTAGCAAAGGCTGTGAAGACGAGTCGTCGACTCGGGAAATCCAAAAAGCTGGCGGATCTGACTGGCAGTAATAGTGACATCCTCACGCTCAAAGCGAAACCTCATCCAGTGATGATCTGGGTCAATCCAAACAGAGGCGTAGAAGACTCGTACCCACTCCTCAACGTACCTGCCGCTGGTAGTCAAAAGAGTCTGAAGGCCAGGCAGATAGGTGAGGTGCGCCTCAGAGTCAGCACCGGCTGCAAGCAGAAAGGCTGGAAGATCCAAAAGCCGGTGTACTCGCAGAGCTATCTGAGCAGACATCTGAGCTCTGAAAAACGACTCCTGAGTATGTGTGCTGAAAAGGGCACCTGCTGCAGGGTCTCTCTGAGCTGGTAGCCAAGACTCCACGGGTACGTATCTGAACCTACGTACCCGTGCCGCTGTAGCACGCTGAAGGTCAAACAGACGAGGATCCGCAGCAAGTGGCTGAACCTCAGTCTCATCGCGCTCCCGGAAACGAGGTGGAGGGATAGGAGGAGCTGAAGCGGGAGCGGGAGGAGGGTCAGTGGAAGCTGGCGTGGTGGAGGTAGTGGGTATGTCTGTGGTGGTGGATGGCGCAATAGGAGTGACGGGAGCAGGCAGAGTGGGTGGCGGAGTGGAAGCGGAGGTGGTGTGAGTGGAGGAGCGCCGGGAGGCGAGACGACGAACACGAAATGCGATCTGATCTGACGGAGTCTGCGGCTGATCTCCAAGCTCGGCCTGCGCAGTGGCTGCTGCAGCTGCTGCCGCTGCACGGGCTGCTCTGTCCGTACGCCGCTTCTTGCGGCCTTCCTGCTGCTCCAAATAAATAGTCTTGCCCTTGACCTGCCTGAAGGGGCGACGAGGATCCTCATCATCGCCTCCCCCTGGCGCCGACACATTCTTCGTGCGCGGCATCCTGAACCAAAGTCTGCAAATGAGATAGAGAGACTAAGCACGGAGCAAAAGTGACCGATAGATTTAGCAAAGAGTGAGATGTCTACCTGGAAAGCTCACACAAGAGGTGACGATCCAGGCAGGACGGGAGACGGCACACGGTCACACAAGGTCACTGAAATGACAGAAGAGGTGAGCACGTATTAGTCACATAATCATAAGCATATGAAATGTGAATAAATACATACACAGAGAGAAATGGCACGAGACAGGACGATCAATAAGTCAAACAACGTGAAAACGGCGTTTAACAGACAAATAGAGACATAGGATGATTGGAATTTTAATTGAGGCACTAAATGATGTGGGATTGAGCCGATACTTCACGAATAGGTTTATATAGGTCAATATGAGTGAAGTGTGTGCTTGGTTTGAATTTAGGCGAAGAAATAGGGTTTTGGGCACTCGGCTCGGAAACGATCGCGCAAAATGGGAATTTTGGTGAAATTTAAGCCTGGGATCTCGGATTGGCGTGAAATTTGGCAAGAAGGTTACTGGAAATGTGGTGAAAGTGCCTGAAAAAATTGGGTTCAATTGGAGCAAGTTTGGCTGGTTTGGGCATTTCATCGAGCACATGGTGTGCGAGGAGTTAGGGTTTTAGGAATAGGGCCATTTGAGGTGGGAATGCCCTCCCGAAGGAGCCAAGGACCTGCAGGGGTATGAAATAGGGACAGGGGAACACAATCCACCAACTGGATGCAAAGGATTTCACAGAAATTTTGAATTAGGCACAAGAGGTGGTGTACTGTCTCAGAGATCAGAGAAAGAGACAGAGGGAGAGGAGAGCTGAGAGCTGCTCACCGAGGGAGGGGGAACGAGCGCAACAGCAGGAGATCGCCGGAGCACAGCCGGAGATGGTGGTCGCCGGTGGAGATCGCCGGCGGGGGGGAGAGGAAATCGCCACTGGACAGAGAGCACTGGCGGCGGCTGGGAAATAAAAGGAGCCTCTGGCTCGGTCGGGCTGGAGGCCATTTTTTAAAACGCGAGATGGGCGCACCGGACAGCCTACAGTGCCTGTCCGGTGCACACCGGACAGCGCACAGTAGCTGTCCAGTGAACCACCGGACAGCGCACAGGAAAACTGATTTAGCGCGCGCGGCTGCCGGTGCACCGGACATTGCACAGTGCAGTGTCTGGTGCACACCGGACTGTCCGGTGAGCCCAGACAGAGGAGAGTTTGGAAAATTTTGAATTTCTATCTAACTCCCAACCAAACCAAATCCCAACTTATAATCACACAAAATAACACTTGTTGGGACAGGTATTGGCACCCTCATATACTTTTCAAAATATTTTGCCATAGGCTAGATAATTTTTAGAGAAAGTAGGCAAATGGTGAAATTTGCATTTTGGCTTGCACTAGGGGTTTTTCATGAGTGATTTGAGTTTTGAATACTCCCCCTAAGTGCAGTACCTCATGCATATTTCAAGAACCAACAATTGCATAAAAAGTAAGAATTCAAGTGCTAAAAGCTTAAAAACTAAGACTTGTCAAGTTTGACCCGAGTTAAGCTTTTTCACTCGCTTTGTTGGCGGTTATCTTAACTAGGTTAGACAAGCCCTAGATGCAATACAAGGAATTTAAACATGCAATGCAGGCTTGACAACACCATTTGACATTTTACACAAAATTTCTGAGATCAAGAATATTTAGTTCATTCCTCAACATGCAAAAGCGGGTCTTATCAAGTGGCTTAGTGAAAATATCCGCTAATTGATCTTCCGACCTCACTCCTTCTAAAATGATATCTCCTTTAGCAACATGATCTCTAAGGAAATGATGACGGATATCAATGTGCTTGGTGCGAGAGTGTTGAACAGGATTATTAGCAATTTTAACAGCACTCTCATTGTCACACAACAAAGGTACCTTTTCTAGAACTACGCCATAGTCTAGAAGGGTTTGTTTCATATATAAAATCTGTGTGCAACAAGCACCCGCGGCAATGTATTCCGCTTCGGCAGTTGACAAGGCAACACTGTTTTGCTTTTTGGATGTCCATGAAACTAGTGATCTGCCAAGCAGATGGCATCCCCCAGAAGTACTTTTCCTATCAATTTTGCAACCGGCATAATCCGAATCGGAATAGCCAATTAAATCAAAAGTAGCTCCTTTGGGATACCACAGACCAACGCTTGTAGTGTGCCTGAGATACCTAAGAATTCTCTTAACAGCGCGAAGATGAGCTTTCTTAGGATTAGATTGAAATCTAGCACACATGCAGACACTAAACATAATATCGGGCCTAGATGCGGTAAGGTATAATAAACTACCAATCATAGAACGGTAGAGAGTTTGATTAACCGGGTTACCTCCCTCATCTAAGTCGAGATGTCCATTTGTAGGCATGGGGGTCTTGATTGGTTTGCATTTCTCCATGTTGAACCTCTTCAACAAGTCTTTGGTATACTTCTCTTGTGAGAGAAAGTTACCATCTTTCATTTGCTTGACTTGAAAGCCGAGGAAGTATGTTAGCTCACCAATCATTGACATCTCGAACTCCTTCGACATCAACTCACCAAATTCCTTGCAATGATAGTCATTTGTCGAGCCAAAGATTATATCATCAACATATACTTGACAAATGAAAATATCACCGTTATGTTTCTTTGTGAAGAGAGTTGTGTCGACGGTCCCGATCTTGAAGCCCTTTTCGATGAGGAAGTCGCGAAGGCGCTCATACCAAGCCCTTGGAGCTTGCTTTAGCCCATATAGCGCCTTGGACAACCTGTAAGCATGGTTAGGATATCTAGGGTCTTCAAATCCAGGCGGTTGCTCAACATATACAAGTTCATTTATGAAGCCATTTAAAAATGCACTTTTTACATCCATTTGATAAAGTTTTATATCATAGCATGATGCATATGCAAGTAGGATACGGATGGCTTCCAGTCGAGCAACCGGTGCAAAGGTCTCTCCAAAATCTAAGCCTTCAACTTGAGAGAATCCCTTTGTGACAAGTCTTGCCTTGTTTCTTACAATTACACCTTGATCATCTTGTTTGTTTCTGAACACCCACTTTGTTCCAATGATTCTTGCATCTTGTGGAGGCTTCTCCAGGGTCCAAACTTCGTTACGGGTGAAGTTGTTAAGTTCTTCATGCATGGCATTCACCCAGTCCGGATCCTGTAGCGCCTCATCTATACAAGTAGGCTCAACACAAGAAACAAAGGAGTGATGTTCAATAAAAGAAGCATGTCTATGTGATCGAGTAATAACCCCTTGTGAAGGACTCCCGATGATTTGGTTTTGAGGATGAGCTTGAAGTAGTGATGAGTTTCTCCTGTTAACCACTTGGGAAGAAGATCCTGGAGCATCAACATCTTCGGCCTGTACCCTTGCTTGTTCATGAGAGACAAATGTATCTTCATTTGCATGCCTCTCACCTTTTTCATCATCTTGTGGTACATTTGATGAAGAAGGCCTGTCAATGATTTGCACTTCTTCTTCATCTTCTTTTGGTTTGATAGCTCCAATAGGCATGTTCTTCATTGCTTCCCTTAGTGGCTCATCACCTACATCATCAAGATTTTCAAGTGCTCCTTGGGAGCCATTAGTCTCATCAAATTCCACATCATATGTTTCTTCTACCATACCAGTGGCATGGTTGAATACTCGATATGCTTTGGACTTTAATGAATAACCCAAAAGAAAACCAATATCACAACGTCTTTGAAACTTCCCTAGGTGATGGCGTTTCTTGTACATGTAGCATTTGCACCCAAACACCCGGAAGAAGGAGACGTCTGGCTTTTTCCCATTTAGCAGTTCATAAGGAGTCTTCTCAAGTAGCCGGTGAGGAAATAGCCTGTTTGATGCGTAACAAGCAGTGTTGACAGCTTCGGCCCAAAACCTCTCCGGTGTGTTATACTCATCAATCATTGTTCTTGCAAGAGTGATCAAGGTCCTGTTTTTCCTTTCAACAACTCCATTTTGTTGAGGTGTGTATGTGGCAGATACTTCATGCTTGATCCCAATTTCATCACAGTACTCATGAATGTTGGTGTTGTCAAATTCTTTGCCATTGTCACTTCTAATTTTCTTAATCTTGCAATCAAATTCATTTTGTGCTTTCTTGGCAAACTTCTTGAATATAGATGCAACTTCAGATTTGTCATGGAGAAAGAACACCCAAGTGTATCTTGAGAAGTCATCAACAATCACTAGACAGTAGAGGTTGCCACCGGCACTGACATAATTTGTAGGTCCAAACAAATCCATATGAAGTAGTTCCAGTGGCCTTGATGTTGACATGAAAGCTTTAGTGGGATGTGTATTAGCAACCTGCTTTCCAGCTTGACAAGCACTGCATGGCTTGTCTTTTTCAAACACCACATCCTTTAATCCTCTAACCATATCTTTCTTTAATACCTTCTTGAGTGTGCTCATCCCAACATGTGCAAGCCTCCTATGCCAAAGCCATCCAAGAGAAGCTTTGGTGAAGAGACAAGTTCTTAAGTCTGCATCATCTGAAGTGAAATCCACTAAGTAGAGGTTGTTGTATCTAAATCCCTTAAATACCATTGATTCATCATCCATCTTTGTTACAATAACCTCTGTTGGAGTGAATAAGCATTGAAGTCCAAGATCACAGAGTTGACCCACTGATAATAAATTGAAGCTCAAAGGTGCAACTAAGAGAACATTTGATATTGATAAATCATTTGAGATTGCCACCTTGCCAAGTCCTTGCACTTTTCCTTTTGAATTGTCTCCAAAAGTGATCTTATCTTGTCCATCAACATTTTCATCTAGTGAGGTGAACATCCGTGGGTTGCCTGTCATATGTTGTGTGCATCCACTGTCAATAACCCAATGGCTCCCACCGGTCTTGTAGTTCACCTACATTCACAGACAATTCAAGCTTGAGTTTTGAGGGGCCTATATTGCATAGGACCAGTGACTCTCTCAATTAAGGACTTTGCCACCCAGATTTGTCTAGGTCTATTCTTGTTTGGTGGACCTAGGAATGTAACCTTAACCTTTCCATTTGCAACCTTTCTTAGAACATAGTGAGCATTGAAAGCAAATGGTCTTGAGTGCTTAGGCAAGGGAGTTGGTGGTTTGGCTTTGCAGTTGTGGGCAAAGTGACCTTCATTTCCACACTCAAAGCATTTGATAGGCTTGTGAGTCTGCTTTGGCTTGTATTGAGTGGTAGCTTTCTTTTGCACAAAAGCATTGTATCCAATACCACTCTTGTTACTTTTCATAACAGTGTTCATAAGCAGCTCATTTTGGAGGTATTGACCCTTGTTGAACTTTTGCACACTTGTTGCAAGATGTTCATTTTCACTTTTTAGTTTCTTGACCTCATTCTTAAGCCTTTGATTATCCACTACCAACTCATTGTTGAAATCATTGTTCTCAATAGCAATTTTTCCTCTAGTAGTTGCATCAGTCAGGTAATTCTTCAATTTTTGGTTGTCTAAAGTCAGGACTTCAACTTTTTCAGTCAATTCAGCATGTAGACTAGTTTGCTCTTCTTGAATCAAATCATCACATGAGGTTGCTACATCAAGCTTAACAACAGGGTTAATAGCCTCATGTGTTTTGCAAGATAAAAGTTCATTTTCAACAAGAAGATTGTCATGATCAAATTTAATTTGAGCATAGTCTTTCTCGATCTTTACTAGTCTATTTTGCAACTCCCTATTAGCTTTATTTAATTTGTCATATTTTTCCTTAGCATCTTTTAGGGAGTTTGTGAGCTCATTTACAGTTGATGACATAGTTTTATTTTCTTCTTTTATTTCATCACTAGCCTTTATAACTATGTCATACTTGGCATTTAAAGATTCATTTTCATTTTTCAGCCTATCACATTTAGCTTTTGACTTTCTAATGATTTGAGTATATTCTTTAAGTAAGTCAGCTAACTCATCATATGAAGGTGAAGCAAATTCCTCATCACTATCACTATCACTATCATCAACAATATCATTTTGTACCTTCCGTTCACCCCTAGCCATGAGGCATAGGTGAGAAGTGGATGATGGCGATGGTGGTGGTGAAGAGAAGTCCCCGGCGATGGCGGCAACTTTTTCATCATTTTCTTCTTCACTTGAAGAAGACCCACTTGATGATTCGATGTCGGTGAGCCAGTCGCCAACAATATATGCCTTTCCATTCTTCTTCTTGTGGAACCTCTTTTGCTTCCCATCCTTTCTCTTGAAAAATTTCTTTTCCTTCTTTTCATCATCGCTGTCATCTTCTTTCTTGCCCTTGAACTTGTTCTTCTTGGGCTTGTTGCATTGATGAGCGAGATGACCAAGCTCACCACAGTTGTAGCAGTCCATCTCAGAAATGGGCTTTCTTTTGTTGGAAAAGAACTTCTTCTTTCTTGAATCAAATTTGATGCCTTCTCTATTTAGCTTCTTCAACATCTTGGTGGTCTTCTTTACCATCAAGGCAATGTTTGCATCAAGGTCATCATCACTTGAGGATTCTTCTTCAACTTGTATTTTTGCTTTTCCTTTTCTTTCATGATTTGCTTTGAGAGCCAAATCCTTTCTTTTGGAAGATGATTCTTCCTTGTCGTTGATGTGCATGTACATTTCATGAGCATTGATCTTTCCCAAGATTTGTGTAGGTGTGGTAACCGAAAGATCCATTTGATGTAGCACAGTGACAATGTGTCCATATTTGTCTATTGGGAGGACACTGAGAATCTTCCTCACAACATCCGGTTGTGAGATTTGAGTAAGCCCCAATCCATTAACTTCCTCTACAAGAATATTAAGTCGTGAGTACATAGCATTTGCATTTTCATTAGCAAGCATTTCAAAAGAATTTAACTTTCGCATGGCTATGTGATATCTTTCCTCACGTTCACTTCTAGTTCCTTCGTGTAGAGCACAAATGTCCATCCACAAATCATGAGCATTTTTATGATTTCTTACTCTATTGAACACATCTTTGCAAAGGCCTCTAAAAAGGGTGTTTTTGGCCTTAGCATTCCATTTATCATAATTGAACTCATCACCTACAAGATTTGTGGGATCTCTAGGTTCGGGGAACCCTTGTGTGGCGGCTCTATAGACACCAATGTCTATAGCCTCTAAGTATGCTTCCATACGAATTTTCCAATAAGGAAAATCGTCACCATCAAAAACGGGAGGAGGTCCATCCCCACCGGACATCGTAACTCTAGCGGTTAAGCTAATCTATGAGCAACAAGGCTCCGATACCAATTGAAAGGATCACGATGCCCAAGAGGGGGGGTGAATTGGGCTTTTCTAAAAAACAACACTAATAAAAAACCTAAGCAAGAGATAAGCAAGAGCCCAACTTCACCCCAACAACTAGCACTAAGAAAATAATACTAGAAATGCAACAAAGCTAAGATAATGCTTCAAATACTTGCTAAACAAATACACAATGTAAAGTGCTTGAATTAAGTGCGGAATGTAAAGCAAAGTTTAGAAGACTCCTCCAATTTTTCCCGAGGTATCGAAGAGTCGGCACTCTCCACTAGTCCTCGTTGGAGCACCCGCGCAAGGGTATCGCTCCCCCTTGGTCCTCGCAAGAACCAAGTGCTCACTACGAGATGATCCTTTGCCACTCCGGCGCGGTGGATCCCTCGAGACCGCTTACAAACTTGAGTCGGGTCACCAACAAGATCTTCACGGTGATCACCGAGCTCCCAACACCACCAAGCCGTCTAGGTGATGCCGATCACCAAGAGTAACAAGCCGTAGACTTTCGCTTGACCAAGAGAAGCCTAATGCAAGTGGTGTGTGCTCTAGGTGGCTCTCACTAGCGCTAATGAGGAACAAACGCGGATTATGATTCTCTAATCTCCTCACTAGGCTTTTGGTGCTTGCAAAGCTCTACCAATGTGCTGGAATAAATGTGGAGTGCAAGACATTGAATATGGTGGGTGGAGGGGGTATAAATAGCCCTCACCCACCAACTAGCCGTTACAGGCAATTCACTGCGCGATGGCGCACCGGACAGTCCGGTGCGCCACCGGTGGGCCAACGGTGCGCCACCGGTGCGCCAACGGTCGTTTCCAACGGCTAGTTCTGACAGGTAGCCGTTGGACTCATGGCTCACCGGACAATGAACAGTTCACTGTCCGGTGCACACCGGACAGTCCGGTGCAGTGTCCGGTGTGCCACTAAAATTCAACTCTGAACGCTGCGCTCTCGGGTTTCTGCGGAGCCAAAGTCTCTGCCGCGGACCAGCCTGGCCCCATCTGGCAGAGGGTGCACCGGACAGTCCGGTGCACACCGGACAGTCTGGTGCCCCAACGCCAGAAACACTAACTCTTGTTTTTCAGCTGTTTTTCAAATCGGTTTTCGTTCTAACTTGAGTGTGAGTTCTAGAGTGACACCTAGCACTGTGTATGAGTGTGATTGTGCACCAACACTACACTAGAACTCTCTTGGTCAAACTACTCATCGACAACCCCTCTTTATAGTACGGCTAAAAGAGAATAAAAGACCTAACTAAAATGCGAGTGTCCACATCTCCTTGACACTCGGACTCCGTAGACCTTCACCTTTTGTTTCGTCGTTTTAGCCGTCGCTTCGAGTTCTTATGTCCGGGATTGTTTTCACCGTAGTAGTACTTCTACCTGTCATGCGACCTAACTTACCATTTGTCTCTGCAAAACACACGTTAGTCACATGTAATATTACGTTGTCATTAATCACTAAAACCAACCAGGGGCCTAGATGCTTTCAGAGTCGCATAGGCAATCACATGTCCTTCTTGCATAAGCACACATCCAAAGCCTTGGCCACATGCATCACAATAAATGCCCAATCCCTTCTATAGATCCGGCATAACCAACACTGGTGGCGACATCAATCTCTTCTTTAATTGATCAAAGCTATCTTGGCACTTATCGTCCCACTTAGATTCTCTTTCCTTCTCTAAAAGTGAGGTCATAGGCTTAGCGATCTTGGAAAATCCTTCAATAAATCTCCGATAATATCCTGCTAGTCGCAAGAAACTCCGGACCTCAGCAACTGTAGTGGGTATGCTCCACACCACTATCTCCTTGACTTTAGCAGGATCCACTGATATCCTCCCATTAGAAATGATATGTCCAAGAAATGGCACCTCGCCAATCCAAAACTCGCATCTGCTAAACTTGGCATAGAGTTGAATATCTCGTAGCTTCTGTAGCACCAATTTCAGATGTTCCTCATATCACTTTCACTCTTGGAATAAATAAGAATATCGTCGATGAAAACCATAATGAATCTGTCCAGATCATGAACACCTTATTCTTCAGATCCATAAAATAGGCTGGTGCATTAGTTAGTCCAAATGACATAACAGTGAACTCATATAAATCATATCGGGTCGAGAAATCCGTCTTGGGAATACCTGATGGCCTAATCTTCATTTGGTGATAACCCGATCGGAGATCGATCTTCGAGCATACCCTAGCATCTCTCATCCGATTAAATAATCCCTTAATGCAGGGTAATGGACACTTGTTCTTCACAGTGACATCGTTAAGGGTCCTATAATCCATGCACATCCCTTACGATCCTTCTTTCTTCTGTACAAATAGAACCGGCGCTCCACAAGGTGAAGAATTCGGACGAATGTATCCAGCCTCTTGTAATTCCGTTAATTGTTTCTTAAGTTCCTTTAGTTCTTCTATGGACATCCTGTATGGCCGTTTAGAAATAGGGGCAGTTCCAGGTAGAAGATCAATTACAAACTCAACTTCCCTATCTGGTGGCATCCCTGGTAACTCCTCTGGAAAGACATCCGAAAAATCCCTAACTGCATGGATGTTGTCACCCAAAAACTTCTCATCTACTAAGAATGCCGCTAGTCTGATGGTGGTAGTTACTGCAACTTCAACTTCAAAACTTTGTCCTTTAGAACTGGTGAGTTCTACGGTTCCTTTAGCACAGTGTATAAACTGCCTTTACCTTTCTTAACCATGACATACCAAGGATCACGTCTATAGTGCTCTCTTCTAACACTATAGGGGTAGCCCATCTAGGTTAGAAATACAGGGTAAGAAAGGAAGATTTGCAGACAAGGCGAGTAATTACGAGAAATGTTACTGCGGTTGATTTATTAGCTAAGTAGATTAGTGTGTTATCCACTAAAGCTAATACCTTATGATGGTACATGCTAAGATGCCCAACTATAATGTTGCAATCAATCAAAGAAGCAAATCAAGCATTTATCATCAGAACAATCAACCAACATTTTTTTAATAGAGAAAATAGTTTTGGTTTGGTCTTAGGCCTCCTATCTCTTAAAAATGTCATAGGGGTAGGGATTCCAAGATTTGAAATCCATCTTGTCTTAAAGTAGTAAAGGTAAGAATAATCAGAGTAGAATAGCAAAAGGTGAGACAGGATCAAGACAAGATGAGTATAGAAAGAATCAGAGTAAGATAAGTAGGTAAGGGTTTGTCCATTTCTATCTAGGTTTCGTCCTACAGTCAACATTTCCTCTGATACCACTTCTGTCACACCCGGCTTTAAGAAACAAAGCCAGGTGCATCTCATACATGCGCCAAGAAGACAACATATATAATAACAGAGTGTATAGAGATGAATGTCACAATAATCAGAGTATTTATTACATAGCGGAAGACTTATTACAAAATAAAAGAATAAACATAAAACGAACTAAGGATCGTTGGCGCCAAAGTCAACTGAGAAACACCACCTAGATCAGATCAAGCTCCTCGATACTTGACTCCACTTGAAACCACCTGTTCTTCTCCTGTGGGGGGGTGTGAGACAGCAAGGGTGAGCTCACACATGTTCATCGCTCAACAAGTTGTGGGGAATAATGTGACATGAACTCACCAAAGGTGGGAGATCATGAAGTGTAAGGCTGATCAACAATAGAGGTTAAAGCTGAGCATTGCTTTTAAGTAGTTGATCAAATTTTATTAGCAGTTACTAAGTGTAAGTGAATACCAAACCATAATAAAATAATAGAACAAAATTAATAACAGATCCCATGCAAATGCAAATGACAAATTGAGTTTAGGTTCCATAATTTAATCATCGGAGAGTCCTGAGCCGCTCATGACCGTGAGCTCGGCTAGTATACCAGTTTTACACTCTGCAGAGGTTGTACCCTTTACCCACAAGTCGTGTTTCCCATGTCGCCAGGGTTAGCTAGGCCCTTAGACACTACCAAGGTGAATGGCTAGGGATCCACTACGAGGCCTTTACAAAGTTCCACTAGCTTCCGAAAACCCGCTACAGTTTATAGGAAGTTCCAATGCAGGGTTCCTGGCTGACCGCCATCGCAGCAAAATCAACCAGGGACCTCCCTACACTGACCACTCCCCTACTGCCCTTGCCCCTTTCGGGTAAGGTAGTCTTCCACTAGCTTTCCTAATTAGTCAGCCAAGGGGTCCCATTCCTCCCTTGTGGTGGCACGTGGTTCTCAAGTTAAGCTCCATGTTCCAATTAACAATAACATAATGATCTTGACATGAACATAAATAGAATAACAAAATAACTGGAACATGGATATAATGAAATATTAACCCAAAAACCACGTAAAGCAATAGCATAACTACCCATATGATTCAGGGGTAAACAAGGAGAAATGGATAAACAGTCTAGGGAAACCTATTGGGTCCCATCAAAATTAAACCTATGCATGGTAAATGATTATAAAGAACATTATTGGGTAACAAAAGTGAATCAAGGGCACAACTTGCCTGGCACTTGAGATTCCAGGTACCAACTTGCTTTTCAGATGACACGTGTCCTCGCGCTAGTCGTAACAATACAAACAAACATGGTATAGATAAAATTAACATCACACCAAACATAATAATATACTGCATTATAATGATCTACACGTTTCTACGAGACTAACGCAACTTGAACGGATCAAATCGGAGTTACGGATTGTGAGTTATGAATTTCCGAAGTTCGTGTGTGCTTGCTACAAAATTAATTGAGTAATCAATTCTAGTATAGATTTCATGTTAAAACAGTGTTATCAAGTAGTAGGCAATATTATTACAAAATAAATGTCACTGGAATAAATTAAATTGGAGCTAGGATGGATTAAATATGAATTTCCCAAGTTTATTGATTTATTTGTGTACTAAAAATTAATTTCTATAAGTATTTACCTAATTTCTTTGTTCTCTGGACCGAGCACTAAATACAGAGAACCATGGGGGGGTCAAACTATAAAATTCCTAAGACTCAGTGAACAGTCGAGACAGGACGGCGGGTTGATTCTTATATTTATCAGGGTCTCTTTAACAAAACGTAACCTGTGAAGAGGTATCGATGAATATGGGCCGTTGGATTATAAACCGATGCACACGGATTAGGACTGAACCGGTACGCGATTTCCACCTTCGGATCAGGGATCAACGGCTGTCCGATCCCCACGGCATGCTCTAGCACTCGGCCGTCGGATCGGATCCAACCACTCAGATCACGCTCACGAATGGGTATCCCATTACAGATCTGAGCCGCTGCTTTTCCTATCTACGGTCACGGTGTCCTCTTCCCCGAGCTACCGGACCGCGGCAGCGCTGCCGGGATTCACCCACGGAGTTCACCGGAGTGACACCGCCCGACGATCTGGTGACCAAAACTCAACTACGAAAGGTTCAAAACGTTGCGGATACAAAAGCGAAGCAAGGAGGCACACACCTACTGACGATTGAGCAGTGATACGCCCTGCCCACGGAAGGTCACGGCATAGGTGGCACAGCGGCGGAGAAGCGGCACCGATGAGAACCTCCTGGCGACACCGAGCGCAACCCGCCCAAGGCGAGGCCTGGCAAACCCTCCCCGCTGCTGTGCGAAGCTCCCGGTGCGGCACCCGAGGGCAGAGCGGCAGGGTACCCCGATTCCCCCATGGCGGTCGAGGTCCTGCGGCAATGGCGGATCTCAAGAACACATCGCCAGATCACTGGTCGGCACCCATGTTCTCCAGTGGTACCGCGGTGAAGCCTCCAGCGCGGATTCCGATGGTCGAGCGCCGGTGTAGAGGAACCCCGATGCAGCGATGGCTTTGCGTAGCGACGGCGGATCATGGCACCACCAGCACACGCTCGGCAATGGTGTCAACTACTCTGTCGTTTATGTGATTCGCAAAGTGGGTATGGCAGCTGAATTTGTAACCCGAGCGCTCATCGGCCCGAGCGGGAATTCCGCAACCAATTCAGTTACAGCGTCGCTAGAATCACGGTGAATCCGGCGACGGGGTGATTGTGCCCGTTTAACAGGGCCCGCCGTGCAGACACAACCCACGCGCGACTCGGACATGCGGGAGATAGAGCCCGAGGAGCTCGGAGCGGCCACAGGTGAGGATCGGATTGAGCCACACTATGATTTCGGGGATGCAACCGTGAGGTTGTTAGGGGAGAGAGATGGATCTGTCAACTGGGACCCGCACTTCAGCGACACAGCGCGAGTGGGAAAGAATGACCTGATAGGCCCACCGGTTAGGGCAGATTTCGTGGCGCAGGCGCACGCACGGAGTTACGATGACCGACCCCACCTGTTAGTGACGCGGCGCAGGTCAAGTACACAGTAAAGGTGGCTAACTGGGCCAGGATTTGTGGGATGTGGCCCAGGTGAACAGTTAGTCTTTACATTTCTTTTTTTCCTTTCTATTTCAAACTTTGAACACTCAAATCAACTTCAAATTTAAATTCATGTTGGAGCTTTAGCTTCAGATATTAAAACACAAAATATAATATGAATAATGTTCCTACTGTCCGTCATAAGGTATCTGATTTATTATTATTATCTTATTTAGGTAATAAATTTTTACACCAAATTTATTACAAAGGATATTGTTTTGGGGCATGTAATCAATTCAAGGGGGGGTATATCCCGGAGTTCATATCCCTTTGCTTGATTGAAATCATTTTTTTCAATGTCTAATCTTTATTAAGACCTATTTTGACCAACATTATTTTATTATAACCATTCTCTTTAGAGAGCGGTGAATTCTGAAGTTCGATTATTTATCAAAGGTACTTATCTTGTATAGTGTGAAAAAAAAATTCTAAAGAATTTCCTTAAATCCCAAATTACGATTTTGGGTGTTACAAAAGAACCGGGTAAGTGCTTGGGAATAGGCGGCATTAGCTAATACTTAACTAGGTCCATATGACAGAACCACAATAGCTCATGATCAATAATGTCACTTGTAGTACAGAATTGAAAAGGCGAAGCTATTGTTATTCCAAAGACAAGTGTAAGTGTGTAAATGTTCGTGAGAATGGCTTGCAGATTTCCTAGTGGCCAGTATAAACAAGATACATCTAGATCCATAGATTGGTTATTTAACCAATAACTCTTATTTCCAATTCCATCTTTGGTTTTTACTCCATCCATCTAAGCATTAGCTCTCTTAAGCTCTATTTGCCTGTACCCCTTGTCTACAGTCAATGCACATGTACACCATACTCATTAGCAACTCTAGCTGTTATAGTCCACTTAGAAATTCAAAAAAAAATGTACATAGAATATTTCCTTTGATGCAAGCAAAAAAGTATAGAGCTCTCCTTATCGATATTTGGTAATATGGGACCTGTCAGATAAGGATTATTAACCAAGAACTGCTATATTTTTGTCTTTGTGACTGAAGTTTGGCAGCGGACGACGACATGTTGTCTCTGTCAAGCGTCTCCCTCCCCTTCTTCTCTAGGTCTTCGACAAATCTATGCCTCTTGCTCGCGGCGCACTGCCTCCGTCATCTGTCAGCCTCTCTCCTACCTCTGCTCCAATGAATCTGCACCTCTTTTTGCCTCTCTGCTTCCTCAAATGCAGCTTCCACAACTGCATTCCTGCTACTCCACCCCTTTGCTTGTTCGTCACTCATGAGGCCAGGAGTCCTTAGGCACATTCACCTTAGCTTTGAACAGAGCCATAATTAATATCTACCCTGGCGCCTTGCTTAAAGAACGAGGAGAGCCATATACACGTTTAATAAAAAGTAAGCAAGTATCACAAAATCGAGATATTCTTATCGAAACCTATCACAAATTTTGTCAGCTATTGTTGGACAATGAACCAATGGCTAGCAACAAGTGGAGTCGTACCTCCTTTTCCTCAGCGATTGGTCAGATCCAATTATGTGCGAAGTCAAGGTCGATGAAATTAGCTAATCAACAAACAATTCCTTCCAAAGCATGAACCCAAGTGGCCACCGGATCGATCTACGGTAACCAATAGGGTGAGGATCAAAACAACACGGTGGACACCAAACGTAGAGAGACAAAAAGATCGAGAAGGGGGATGGGGGCGGGCTAAAACCTATCGACAACGATCGCCGGTCGGGGGAGGCGGACGACCGAGAGCCCACGATGGATGGACGAGGACTCACGCCCAGTATTGGGACCTTCTAGGCCAGAGGCGACGGCGGGGAGCACGAGGGAGGGGAGTGGGGGCGCGATGGCGCGCCTTCCACCGGAGCTAGCACCTCAATAGGGGTTGCATGAGGCATCGTCCGCCCCCGTGCATGCAACACAATACCTAGAGTTGATGGGGGAAGAGGGTTGAGGCGACGAGCGTGGGGGAGTAGCGGTTCTGTGGGGTGCGGGGCCGGTACGTCGCGGAGATCTGGGATCCTACGAAGAAGGCATGCGCCTGGCTCAGCACATTTGACTCCACTAAGGATGCCACACGTGGGCAAGGTACCGGTCGTAGGCGACGCCTTGGAGGAGGATGCAGTCCTCTACGACAGCAGCGAGGCGACCGCTCTCCACGTGGGGGCTTTTTGCTACCACAGCGGTTCGGTAGTGACAGTGTCGCGGTTGTCGCAGAGGCGAGCGTGGTCATGGCGGAGAAATTTTCCATTATGAAACACCACGGGTGTGGCTTCGACGAAATGGAGGCTAAGGAGAGGGATTCGTTGTTATGAAAAGACTGGGCAAAGCTGAGAGCACCTAGAGGGGGGTGAATAGGTGATCCTGTAAAACTTAAACTTAATCCACAAAAACTTGATTAAGCGTTAGCACAATAATCGCCAAGTGGCTAGAGAAGAGTCTAAGCAAGACACGATAACCACAAGAAGATCAACACAGATAGACACAGTGGTTTATCCCGTGGTTCGGCCAAGTACAAAACTTGTCTACTCCACATTGTGGCGTCCCAACGGACGAGGGTTGCAATCAACCCCTCTCAAGCGGTCCAAAGACCCACTTGAATACCACGGTGTTTTGCTTTGCTTTACTATATCTCGATCGCGAGGAATCTCCACAACTTGGAGCCTCTCGCCCTTACACTTTGATGTTCTCAAAGAAGCACGGAGTAAGGGAGGGATGAGCAACTCACACTGAAAGTTGCCTAGAGGGGGGGTGAATAGGCAAGTTAAAACTTTTTCAACAAAAACTAGAAGCAAACTGGGTAAAACTGAATTGATCTCGAAATTCACCCAGTTAACTTTGGAAATGAGATGTTCTAAATGATCCACAGGGTTCAAAGTAGTAGATCTGAGAATGGCACTTCTCAAAATTCACACACCAAAAAGATATAAACAAATCTTCCACGCAATGGTGAGAGAACGAAGAACACAAACAAACACAATGAGCAAGAACACAAGAGACACAAGATTTATCCCGAGGTTCGGTCACACCACCAAGGTGCCCTACTTCCTCGTTGAGGCGCCCACAAAGAGCCGGGTCTCTTTCAACCCTAATCCTCCCTTTGCCGACCACAAAGGTCAAGCTCACACACTAATCTTTGCTCAAACGAGCGGGTAATACAAACTTTCTTGTGGTCTTCCACAAGATTTGGAGACTCACAAGCGACACCTAGTCGTCTAGGAGCTAGAAGCTCCAAGAGTAATGAATCCACAAAGAACTCGATGTAGTACCAAAGCTCGAATGAAGAAGAAGAGCAAGAGAGATTTAGAGATGAAGCACAAAATCGCAGCTCTCAAGCTCACTCAAAGATTTCTCTCCAAAGATTTGAAATGGGAGAGGCAAGAGATGTGTGAGAGAGAGAGGGAGGTGTTTCTTGGGTTAGAAATGGAGTTCAAATCGTGCTCTTGGCTGTGGGGAGAGAGGTAGGAGGTAGTATATATAGGTGGAGCTCAAAACTAGCCGTTGGGCAGATTTTTCTGCCTGAGGGCGGTTGAACCTCCCCCTAGGGTGGTTGAGCCTCCCCTGGCAGGCCTGGCAGCCTGTCTGCCAGTCTGACTGGCAGACTGACGCGCAGACTGACCTGCAGACTGGTCAAGTTGACCAAGACCGGTTGAACCGCCCAGGGGGGGCGGTTGAACCGCCCCTGACAGCTCTGGCGACCTGTTTGCCAGTCTGACTGGCAGACTGCAGAACAGAGGTCAGAGGGGTCAGAGACCAGCTGAACTGCCCCTCAGGACCAGTTCAACTGGTCTTGACCAGTGAGTTTAGGAGAGAAAACCCCAGCTCAACTGCCCGGAGGCAAGTTCAGCTGGTGTATGGTCAAAGAGGTTCACAGCTGAAGTTGAGTTCAGCTGAAGTTCAGCCCAGCTGAAAAGCTCAGCTCAGCTGAAGTTCAGCTCAGCTGAAAAGCTCAGTTGTAGCTGAAGAAGCTCAGCTCAGCTGAAGTCCAGCTCAGCTGGAAAGCTCAGCTGCAGCTGAAGGAGCTCAGCTCAGCTGAAGTCCAGCTCAGCTGAAAAGCTCAGCTGCAGCTGAACAAGTTCAGCTGCTTTTCAGCAAGAACACTCTAGGTTTCTCAACCCTAACCACGGTCAACCAAAGAACGTTAAAGAGATTTTTGCTTTTCAAAAATAGCTTTTGAATAGAGAGGTTTGAGCTTTGGCAAACACCAACCTTCTTTTTGGATCCCCCTTTATAGTACGACGATTCCTATACTCAAGTTAAATAAAATTAATTAAGAAAACTCCTTGAGTCATTGGCGTCTCATGTGTGATTTCTCCATGGCGTTGCTTCATAAGGATCACAAACATCTTTGTATCACCTTTTGAAGCAAGCACAAATCAAACCCTGTGACTTGTACCATATCACCTTGTATAAGTTCAAATCATGGCTTCAAGTCACCTTACTGATGCATCAACATGTTGTAACTCTTCATAGCTGATTAGTTCATCGACTTAGTGCAAGTACTCTCTTCTTCACCTTAGCCATGGTACCTCGGTCTACAAGCTGTCGCTTGGCCTTCACCTTCGCTTAGTTCCTCGAAGCCCTTTCCTTACTATCTTCACCCTATCAAGCCATTCTTGAGTCACATCCTATTGAGCATCCAATGAGAGAATCATTTCTTCAATATTGTGAACCTTGCTTGAATGACATCTAGATATAACTGCTAAGATCAATCAAGCTCTAGTTTGATTCTCATAGAAGCATATATGGACTAATAGTAATCTGGTCAAGCCAATTCACGATTCCTCATATCTTATCCACTTTGGCTTAACCAGTCCTCTTAATCACTTTATCCTCTATTCTGATCATATGTATGTAGTGATTTCTTAGGTCTTGTCCATATATATTCAAACCAATACAGAGACCATATTATATCCATTTGCATTGTCTCATTGGTTATTTAACCTCATGTTGAACCTTTGTTCATTGATCATTATACACTATTCAAGTATGTTCATCATACTGAATTTCCTGTTCAACACTTAGCAAACTCGTTAGACCTTTAAATGTGTTGTTATCCAAATCACCAAAACTCACAAAAAAGGATGAATGCACTTTCAATCTCCCCCTTTTTGGTGATTTGATGACAACACATTTAAAGCTTACATAAGATTTGATAAATAAGATTTTAAATTCTATGATATAGATTCCTCCCCCTAAATATGTGCATTTCAGAAAATAACACTTTTGTACTCAAATGCCAAAAGCACATATTTAGGTCAAAGTATAGACAACTTATATTATACTATTCATAGGGTGCAGTGTGTCATAAAATAAACGTGATGCTCATGACATATTATGCACTCATCAATTTCCTTCATCTTATGTTTTACTTATTCAACCCCCTTTTGTCAATTATTTCTCCCCCTTTTCAAAAGTCTTCTTACACTTAGTTACATAAGACTAAAGGTAAGCTTTAATGCACAATTTCTCCCCCTTTGTCATAAATCTCCAAAAAAGATATAAAGAATATAAATGGTAGAAATTATGATTTAAGCAAGATGTTAACACACTATCATGAAGAGGGTCCTTAGATGGAACAAAGGTAATGGGTAAGTGTCATAAGTGATGTACCTTTGCCTTTTACCTTTTCAAGGGGTTTCCAGACTTGTGTTGGATTTAGAATTCATTTGCAAGCTCTTGTTGGCATAATTGTGACATAGGTCCAAGATATCAAATGAAGATTGTCATACTAACTGAAAGATAAATCTTGATACCTGGAGTCTAGATGTCACCTAGCATTTTCTTATCACAACAAGAGGCAACATGAAAATTGCACAAGTATGAATTATACAACTAGTGATCATGTACGAAAATATCAATTGAAAACCACCAATTGATACAATTTGATAGATAATCAGATCACTAATTGCATATTACACTAAGTTCTCCTCAAGTTTTAGTGCACACATATATATGAATTCAATTGATACCTGTTGAGAGTACTTATTTGCAACTTAATGTACCATTGGCATAAAAGGAGTATCAATTGAACATAATCATGCAACATAAGAAACATGTGCACTATTTAATCAATTAAGTTCTAGACAGGAGAATTTATAAGCTATGCTACTTCAGATATTTGTAATCCAAAAAGATGTGATACATATTTACCAATTTTAGATGACGTTGGAGTAGCATATACAAGAGAAACTCATTCTCTTATGAAATGTATAGAAGATACATTTATTGGAGCAAAGAATCTTTGATACCCATCAAAATTTGCAGTGGAAGCGATTGTCTTTGCTTGAAGATTCCTTTCTAATTTGAGACTACACACATAATAGACTTGAAAATGAAGTTAGTCTCAAAGATTCAAATTATAGACTATTCTCCCCCTAAATGTGTGCATACAAGTGATGAATACTTGTTTAGCTTATGTACTTGGACTTGTGAGGCTAGGGGATTAAGTCCTACAATTTGAACCTTGGTACAAATAAAGTATGAAAATGTGAAATTGTACCAATTTAAGGAATTACTCATAATCAAAAGGTATACTAATAGACATGATATGCAATATTTTAAGCCAAGATTCAAGTGCAACCTTATGATGTGACTTAAGATATTCCATATACATGCATACACTAACTTGTAAGAGCCTAGATACACAAATGTAATACAATAGTTCATGGAGTGACACACCTTTGTTCCATGCCATATGGTCTTCATTATAATCATGAATTTCTATCTTAGCTTTTGATAGGCTTGACATTTCAAAGAGAAACTTATCCTCTTTAAACGATCAAGAAAAACTCATTCTCTTCAAAGAACTACACAAATTCACTAAAATAAAATGTTAGTCTTTAAGGACACAAGATATAGAATGAGCTCCCCCTAAATGTATGCATCAAGTACTCAAATTACTTGTAACATGCACTTGATTCAATTAAGATTCTTAGAGGAGTTCATCATATATCTTGGTCAAGGCATAATATATTTGAAACAATTGAATTTATGCTAGAGAACACATATCGTTCCCCAATAGAACTAATCCATGGGGTGACATGTGGTAAATATTTGATCATTTCCTTGGAACCACTCATCCTCATTTGATGTTCTCCAAGGTGTGAGACTACACAACATGAACTTGAAAGAAATCATTAGTCTCACAAGATATAGGCTAAACTCTCCATCAATTTGTGCATGCAAGAGTACACAAAGTACACTTATACACATCAACAATACGAGGTTAAAGGAGATGTTTGCACTATATCTTGGTTTAACATAACATGCTTTACATAGATGATGAAAATTATACCAATTGAAGATTTAAGAACTGAAAGTATATCAATTGAAATCTTGAAGGGTAAAGCATGCTAATATGAACCTCAAACCTCATAATGAAGTATATCTTATAAATATGTCACTACATCTTCATTATTTGGTTGACAAAAACTGTAACTCCCTTCTTGAATCACTATGATTTCTTTTCTCTTTATGATTTCATCCAACCAGGCAATCTTGAACTTCATTCATCTTGGCATGGTTCAATCATACATGATATGAGACCCATTGAAACTCAATGATTGAAATAACCAAGACTCTTATATCCGTAGATTTTGAATCCATCTTGAAAGCACTTGGAAGGACCTTGTTCAAACACTTAGAAAAGAGAGCATTAAAAACACATGGGAAGGTTTCACAAATGATGATCCTTATATGTGGATGGCAAATGAATCATCATTATTGAAACCCAAAAGGATAAACTAAATTCCTTTAAATTAGTGCACACATATAGTTGATCTCAAAATTATATGCACTATTGGACATTTTATATTGCAAGGAAATTAACCTATACTATGGTACATCCCACTAAGGATAGAATACTAAAACAACTGAGGAAGAGGAAGTTTTCATACCTTGGCCTCTTATCAACTTCATCCTACTTTAGTTGAATAATATCCTTAAAGCTTGTGATTTATCCAATTTAAAACAAGTACCATCTCTTAACATAGATTTTCTATGGATAAACTCAACACAAGAGATGGCATTAGTAGCACAAGCACTAGTTTCTTATTTAGCAACCCTTTTATATGTGGAAGACAAGCATGTTGCTAAAATAGAGAAACATCATAATATGGACTAAATTTCCTTGAACCCTCATGCACAATATATTTTGAATGACATGGATAATATGCATGGTTATTCAATGAAGTCTAAAGGGATGACTTAATCCATATTATGGTGAGTGTCTAATAAGGAAGAATCAAATCCAAATTAACTTGATAGAGAATACGTCACATAATTTTGGAATTTTCACCATATGATAATATTCATTCATCTTCCAATTAGACCTTTATTTCATAATCAACAACTGATGTATATCCTCAAGTGCTTCTTTTTCCTTAGTGGCTACACAAGCCACAAAAGAGATAAGATTTGAAAATAATATGCACTTGAGATTCAGTTGTTACCACCCTTGCTACTATCTCCAAATATGATTTATACATTCAATATCGAGCACCCAACTTAATCCATTGAAGGTGTGATCCTGCAAAACAAGTTTAAGCTTCATATCTTGGTACCCAATTTGAATTGGGTCCTTTGAGATTAGTAGGAAGAGCCTTGAGTACCCACACAATCCTTATTGTGACCTTTCTCTTTGTGCAGGCACCCAAATATACTTGACAACCATCTTACATGGTTTCAAGTCAATATTTAATCACACAGATAAAAACTAGAGTTAAGAATAGGAGCCTTTTCTCCCCTTTTTTATTAATACATCATTGTGTTGCCTTCTTGATGATGAACCTACCTTGACTTTGGGTGCACCTAGCTTATCAAGGTTAGTCGCACAAGCATTCATATCATAAATACAAGTTATGCATGGAATTTACAACTTAGTGATCCAATTCAATGTGAAGCATATGGATATCGATTGAAGTAGATTTCTAAGATATCAAAATATAGGTTTACAAGATTTAGAGAGTATGAATCACTAATTGTACCTTTTACAGTTTAAAAATCATATCCATGTTAGTGCATATGTATGTGATGAATATAAAAAAAAGATTCTTATGCACTTTTAGTTGTAACGACAAGAAAATTTTAAGATGCATCAAGAGTAGCTATTTAGAAAACAAAGATTACAATCCATATGAATGAAGTACAAATTTACCATTTTGGATTGAGTTAGTATAGCTTACTAAAGAGAAACATATTCTCTAAGACACAAGATATATAATGTGCTCCTACTATATATGTGCATCAAGTATTTAAATGACTTGCCAAATGCACTTTCAATTCAATTAAGAGTCGCATGAGGAGTACATTACATATATTGGTCAAGGCATGACAAATTTGCAATGAATTAACTTATGCCTAAGAATACTCACCACCATATAGAATGTACCATTTGTTATACCAATTTGAAAGATCTTACTATCTGTGGTGGTGTCATCGTAGTATTCTTCTTTTCATCATTTGTGGAGACTTCCTTCTTTAGCTTGTTATCTCTTTTCCTTTTAATACTAGTTGAAGAAGAACTTTGAAAAGAGATATTAGTAGTACAAGGAAGTATTTAATGAATGATGATATTTATATATGAATGGCAGACAAATCATCACTTATGAGGCATAAAGGCATAAATTAAATTCCTTTTAAGTTAATGCACATGGAGGAGTGAATTAACAATATGCACCAATTTACAAATTTAAGCCAAAAGGAATTTAACCTTCATATTGACATTTCTTTCCATAAAATAGATTATTACCAATTGAAAGAATGCCACTTAAAAGGAACTATTATTGGTCACATACCAAATGAAACAATTAGTTCCATACCTTTGCCTTGAGCATTCCTAATCTTTCTTTTAGGTGAAGATTAACCTTTAAAGCTTGTGATTTTACCAAATGAAAGAGCACAATCTCTACTTATGAATCTCATGAAATAGCTTAAAAGAGATTGCATTAGAAACACAAGCAATAGTTTCCTATTTAGCAACCTCTATTATATGAATGACAAGAAGGTTACTAAATTAAGGAAACCTCATGATATGAACTAAATTACCCTTACAGGCATCATGCATAACATCAATTGAAACAGGATAAAAGTAGCATGATTGTTTAATTGAGTTTACATGACGAGTTTAATTCATAGCATGGTGAGTGATTAATGTAGAAGACTCAAAACCAATTTAAACAAGAATGAATACATCACATAGTATTGGTTCGATCTTCTTTAAATGTTGAATGTCACACTCCATTTGGGAAACACATTCTCATGTTGTGAGACTACATAAACACTTGGATAGAAACATTATTCTCACAACTCTAGTCATATAGAGAATTCCCTTTTGGTAAGTGCTTTAAGAATTTGAATTTCTTACTTAGCACTCTATTCATTTAAGAACATGGGATAATACTCTTTATGTCTAGGTCATGGCAATAATATGATAATAAATTGGAAATATGCCACAAGATACATACAATCAATTTAAATCATGTAGATTGTCACAATATAAAAATATGAACTTGCAATCTACCATATAATTAGATCCTTTCCAAAGCAAGGTAAAATCTTTTAAGTTCATTCTCAAGTGCTTCATTTTTCCTATGCGGCTACAAAAGACACAAAGGAATATACCAATTAAAAGAAATGTGCACTTAAGAGTTAATTGTTACCATCCTTTGGATATCACTTGGTTGTAGGCCTTTTGCTTGATTCCCACAAAGGTTAATCCTTATTCCCTACAACACAAATTCTTGCTAGAGATGAATATGAAGTTAGTGATATAACAACTCAATTCATCTTTGGGCCAATCTTAAAAGAATAGTCAATGTAAGATTGATAGCTTGAGATAAGAATTGAGTTAAACTGCTCAAGCACCCCAAAGCTTCATATCATCTCTAGGTACCTGCAAAACTTATTAAGTACATTTTGGTACCCATCTTTGGATGGGTCCGCCAAGGTTAGCTAACAAGTACTTAGGCACCCAAATGGCCTTTGTGCTAGTTTTAGGTGAACTAATTACCTTTCTAGCACAAATGTCATTTTTGGGTCTCCTAAGCGAATATGAATGAATTGACATGGTAGGCTTAGGATACTTACTCATGGGACAATCCTTGCATAGGTGTCCCTTTCTTCGGCAAGTGTAGCAAATCTGATTTTTAATTTTGCAAGACTCCTTCTTGCCTTGCTTCTTGTTTGCTACATGGTTAGTGAGCCTCTTTCTTTCCAAAGATAAACCACTATCTTTTATGTAAGGACATGACTTAATCTCATGTCCCTTCTCATGACATTGATAACACTTTCTAGTGCATCTTCTCTTATTTGGAAGAGTGGGTTGTTTGTTACCTTGTGTGGAGCATGTGGAGGCATGGTTGAGGCACTTGTCATGAGCTTTGGCTTTCTTCTCTTGATGTTTGCTCATGTCTTTCTTAGGGAACTTAACATTATTTTGAAGCGGGTTTGTGCATGCTACGGTTGTCCCCTTCTCAAGCTTCTTCACCATGTTATCACGGTTATCATAAGAAGGTTGAGCATGACACTTTCCCTTCAAAAGAGTTAAGCTCCTTCTTAGCCTTCCAACTTCTTCCTTGAGCACTTTATTTTCTTGTGTGATAGAAATATCACTAATTCCTGAAATTTCTAGCTCAATGGAAGATTGGCTTTCTTGAGAGCAACATTTGTTAGCACATGATAATATAGTTTCTACTTGAGTACATGTGCATGTGTGAGGTTGGTATGATTTCAAATTAGTTAACACAACCTCATGAGCCATTTCTAACATGATATGTGAATCCATCAATTTATTATGAGAGCACACAAGCATATCATGTTTTTCTTGCATAGCTAGATTTTCAATATTTAGCTTTTCTATTGTGTTCTTGAGCATAGCATTTTTACTTTCTAATTGAGCAATATATGATGAATGATTAACAACTTTAATTTGCTCAATTGAAATGTCTTCATACCTTTGGACCAAATCATCATGAGAGCACTTTAGCTTCTCATGCTCTTTGGTCAACTTCTCCAAGTCTTCGATTTTTCTGATGAGGAAGTCTTCTTGCTTATGAAGCATTTCTTTTTGTTCTTCCGCTCTTTTCATGAGTTTGAGCAAGCTCATCCGATGTTTCTTGCTTAGCTGAGCGAAGAATTGTTGAAGATCATCCTCATCTTCACTATCACTTTCTTGCTCCTCCTCATCCTCACTTTCGCTTTCACTGTCACTCCCATTAGCTATAAAGCACATATGAGAAGTGGATTTGAAAGACGAACCTTGTGAAGAGGTGGATTCGTCGTTTGGTCTCCATCGATCATTTTCTTCTTCTTCAATAATGTTCTTCGCCTCATCTTCCTTCATTTTGAGGAACATCCTTTCGGCGATTCTCATGGCAAGGTCTATTGCCCTAGGATCAACATCTGCACCAAAAGATGAAGTCGAGGCAACCTCAACTTTTTCAAGCTTAGAAGCACTTTCGTTTCTTAGTCCCCCCGACATGATCTTTCCTCACGCGGTTAAGCGTTAGAACGAGGATTAGGCTCTGATACCAATTGAAAGTTGCCTAGAGGGGGGGTGAATAGGCAAGTTAAAACTTTTTCAACAAAAACTAGAAGCAAACTGGGTAAAACTGAATTGATCTCGAAATTCACCCAGTTAACTTTGGAAATGAGATGTTCTAAATGATCCACAGGGTTCAAAGTAGTAGATCTGAGAATGGCACTTCTCAAAATTCACACACCAAAAAGATATAAACAAATCTTCCACGCAATGGTGAGAGAACGAAGAACACAAACAAACACAATGAGCAAGAACACAAGAGACACAAGATTTATCCCGAGGTTCGGTCACACCACCAAGGTGCCCTACTTCCTCGTTGAGGCGCCCACAAAGAGCCGGGTCTCTTTCAACCCTAATCCTCCCTTTGCCGACCACAAAGGTCAAGCTCACACACTAATCTTTGCTCAAACGAGCGGGTAATACAAACTTTCTTGTGGTCTTCCACAAGATTTGGAGACTCACAAGCGACACCTAGTCGTCTAGGAGCTAGAAGCTCCAAGAGTAATGAATCCACAAAGAACTCGATGTAGTACCAAAGCTCGAATGAAGAAGAAGAGCAAGAGAGATTTAGAGATGAAGCACAAAATCGCAGCTCTCAAGCTCACTCAAAGATTTCTCTCCAAAGATTTGAAATGGGAGAGGCAAGAGATGTGTGAGAGAGAGAGGGAGGTGTTTCTTGGGTTAGAAATGGAGTTCAAATCGTGCTCTTGGCTGTGGGGAGAGAGGTAGGAGGTAGTATATATAGGTGGAGCTCAAAACTAGCCGTTGGGCAGATTTTTCTGCCTGAGGGCGGTTGAACCTCCCCCTAGGGCGGTTGAGCCTCCCCTGGCAGGCCTGGCAGCCTGTCTGCCAGTCTGACTGGCAGACTGACGCGCAGACTGACCTGCAGACTGGTCAAGTTGACCAAGACCGGTTGAACCGCCCAGGGGGGGCGGTTGAACCGCCCCTGACAGCTCTGGCGACCTGTTTGCCAGTCTGACTGGCAGACTGCAGAACAGAGGTCAGAGGGGTCAGAGACCAGCTGAACTGCCCCTCAGGACCAGTTCAACTGGTCTTGACCAGTGAGTTTAGGAGAGAAAACCCCAGCTCAACTGCCCGGAGGCAAGTTCAGCTGGTGTATGGTCAAAGAGGTTCACAGCTGAAGTTGAGTTCAGCTGAAGTTCAGCCCAGCTGAAAAGCTCAGCTCAGCTGAAGTTCAGCTCAGCTGAAGTTCAGCTCAGCTGAAAAGCTCAGCTGTAGCTGAAGAAGCTCAGCTCAGCTGAAGTCCAGCTCAGCTGGAAAGCTCAGCTGCAGCTGAAGGAGCTCAGCTCAGCTGAAGTCCAGCTCAGCTGAAAAGCTCAGCTGCAGCTGAACAAGTTCAGCTGCTTTTCAGCAAGAACACTCTAGGTTTCTCAACCCTAACCACGGTCAACCAAAGAACGTTAAAGAGATTTTTGCTTTTCAAAAATAGCTTTTGAATAGAGAGGTTTGAGCTTTGGCAAACACCAACCTTCTTTTTGGATCCCCCTTTATAGTACGACGATTCCTATACTCAAGTTAAATAAAATTAATTAAGAAAACTCCTTGAGTCATTGGCGTCTCATGTGTGATTTCTCCATGGCGTTGCTTCATAAGGATCACAAACATCTTTGTATCACCTTTTGAAGCAAGCACAAATCAAACCCTGTGACTTGTACCATATCACCTTGTATAAGTTCAAATCATGGCTTCAAGTCACCTTACTGATGCATCAACATGTTGTAACTCTTCATAGCTGATTAGTTCATCGACTTAGTGCAAGTACTCTCTTCTTCACCTTAGCCATGGTACCTCGGTCTACAAGCCGTCGCTTGGCCTTCACCTTCGCTTAGTTCCTCGAAGCCCTTTCCTTACTATCTTCACCCTATCAAGCCATTCTTGAGTCACATCCTATTGAGCATCCAATGAGAGAATCATTTCTTCAATATTGTGAACCTTGCTTGAATGACATCTAGATATAACTGCTAAGATCAATCAAGCTCTAGTTTGATTCTCATAGAAGCATATATGGACTAATAGTAATCTGGTCAAGCCAATTCACGATTCCTCATATCTTATCCACTTTGGCTTAACCAGTCCTCTTAATCACTTTATCCTCTATTCTGATCATATGTATGTAGTGATTTCTTAGGTCTTGTCCATATATATTCAAACCAATACAGAGACCATATTATATCCATTTGCATTGTCTCATTGGTTATTTAACCTCATGTTGAACCTTTGTTCATTGATCATTATACACTATTCAAGTATGTTCATCATACTGAATTTCCTGTTCAACACTTAGCAAACTCGTTAGACCTTTAAATGTGTTGTTATCCAAATCACCAAAACTCACAAAAAAGGATGAATGCACTTTCACACACAAGACACAAAAATCACAGCAAATACGCACACACAAGACCCAGACTTGAGCTCAAGAGACTATCACGAGGTTCTCACTAGAACGGAGCTCAAATCACTAAGAATGTCGAACAAGTGCGCAAGAATGAAGTGTGAGTGATCGACAATGCTCTAAGGATGCTTGGTGTTCTCCTCCATGCGCCTAGGGGCCCCTTTTATAGCCCCAAGGCAGCTAGGAGCCGTTGAGAGCATTCCAGAAAGGCAGATCTTGCTTTCTGTCGCCTGGCGCACCGGACAGTCCGGTGCACCACCGGACACTGTCCGGTGCGGATTTCTTTCCTTATTTGGCGAAGCCGACCGTTGAAGATTCAGAGCCGTTGGCGCACCGGACACTGTCCGGTGCACACCGGACAGTCTGGTGCCCCCTTGTGACCGTTGGCTCGGCCACGCGTCACGCGCGGAATCCTCGGCCGACCGTTGGCCCGGCTGACCGTTGGCTCACCGGACAGTCGGTGCCTCACCGGACAGTCCGGTGAATTATAGCCGTACGCCGTTAATCATCTCCCGAGAGCGACGAGTTCGCCGGTGAATGGCTCACCGGACAGTCCGGTGCACCACCGGACAGTCCGGTGATTTATAGCCGTACACTGTCGTCGAAGTCCCGAGAGCAGCAAGTTCGCCAGAGCCAGCCTGGCGCACCGGACACTGTCCGGTGCCCCACCGGACAGTCCGGTGCACCCAGACTGAGCAGACTTTGGCTGAACAAAGCCATCTCTTTTCTAACTTGATTTTTCCTGTTTCTAGCACTTAGACACAATACATTAGTCCATAAAACAATGTACTAAGTCTAGAAACATACCTTTACTTTTGATTTGCACTTTGTCCATCACTTGGGATACTTTAGCACTTAAGCACTTGTGTTGGCACTCAATCACCAAAATACTTAGAAATGGCCCAAGGGCACATTTCCCTTTCAATCTCCCCCTTTTTGGTGATTTATGCCAACACAACATAAAGCAACTAGAACAAGTGCAATATCAATGCAAATGAAAACTCAAAATTGTTTTGATTCAAATTTGACATATATGGATCACTCTTTGCCACCACTTGGTTTGTTTTTGCAAATCAAACTCAATTTCCTATCTCTAAGTCAACTTCACTTGTAGAGACATAAAGAGAGGTATTCCAAGAGAAATTGATCAAAGATTCAAAAACTCCCCCTTTTTCCCATAATGAAACATTCTCCCCACAGGAGACCAACTTTTGACAAAGAGAAACAACAAGAGAGTTTTGACAAACCAAAAGCTCTATTCTACTATTTTCAAAATTTCTCAAGTGGTAGCTGATCCATTTATTGCTTTGGCCTTATTTTCTCCCCCTTTGGCATCAAGCACCAAAACGGGATCAATTTTGGCCCTTTAACCCCATTGCCTCACCAAAATCTTCAAATAAGAATACAAAGGCAATAGGAGTACATGAGATGAACTTGGAATAAGTTACCCTCTCATCGGAGTGCAGTGGAAGTCTTTCATGGTCCAAGTCCACCTTTTCCCTTCCAAACCTCCTTTGAGACTAAATCAAGCAAACTCAAGCACACGGTTAGTCTCAAACGGTCAAGTTGTAGCACAACTCCCCCTAAATATGTGCATCACTTGCAAAAGGACTTGTGAGGTCCGGCGAGTGTTTGTACAACTTGAGCACCACAAGTAAACAACAATATGCATAAGGAACATGATCAAAGGCATAAACACATGTATGCTATAAATCAATCCAAGTTCCGCGAATCTAGGACATTTAGCTCACTACGCAGCCTGCAAAAGGTCTTCTCATCTAAAGGCTTAGTGAAGATATCGGCTAGCTGGTTCTCGGTGCTAACATAAAACACTTCGATATCTCCCTTTTGCTGGTGGTCTCTCAAAAAGTGATGCCGGATGTCAATGTGCTTTGTGCGGCTGTGCTCAACAGGATTTTCCGCTATGCGGATGGCACTCTCATTGTCACATAGGAGTGGGACTTTGCTCAGATTGTAGCCAAAGTCCCGGAGGGTTTGCCTCATCCAAAGTAGTTGCGCGCAACACTGTCCTGCGGCAACGTACTCGTCCTCAGCGGTGGATAGGGCAACGGAAGTTTGTTTCTTAGAATTCCATGACACCAGGGACCTTCCTAAGAATTGGCACGTCCCCGATATACTCTTCCTATCGACCTTACATCCAGCATAGTCGGAGTCTGAATATCCAATCAAGTCAAAGTTAGACCCCTTTGGATACCAGATCCCGAAGCAAGGCGTAGCGACTAAATATCTAAGAATTCGCTTCACGGCCACTAAGTGACACTCCCTTGGATCGGATTGAAATCTAGCACACATGCATACGCTAAGCATAATATCTGGTCTACTAGCACATAAATAAAGTAAAGACCCTATCATTGACCGGTATGCCTTTTGATCAACGGACTTACCTCCTTTGTTGAGGTCGGTGTGTCCGTCAGTTCCCATCGGAGTCTTTGCGGGCTTGGCGTCCTTCATCCCAAACTGCTTTAGCAAGTCTTGCGTGTACTTCGTTTGGGAGATGAAGATGCCGTCCTTGAGTTGCTTCACTTGGAACCCAAGGAAGTAGTGCAACTCGCCCATCATCAACATCTCGAATTTCTGCGTCATCACCCTACTAAACTCTTCACAAGACTTTTGATTAGTAGAACCAAATATTATTTCATCGACATAAATTTGGCACACAAAAAGATCACCATCGCAAGTCTTAGTAAAAAGAGTTGGATCGGCTTTCCCAACCTTGAAAGCATTAGCAATTAAAAAGTCTCTAAGGCATTCATACCATGCTCTTGGGGCTTGCTTAAGTCCATAAAGCGCCTTAGAGAGCTTACACACGTGTCGGGGTACCGTTCATCCTCGAAGCTAGGGGGTTGCTCCACGTACACCTCCTCCTTGATCGGCCCGTTGAGGAAAGCGCTCTTCACATCCATTTGGAACATCCTGAAAGAATGGTGAGCGGCATATGCTAGCAAAATACGAATGGATTCTAGCCTAGCCACAGGAGCAAAAGTCTCCTCAAAGTCCAAACCTGCGACTTGGGCATAACCTTTTGCCACAAGTCGAGCCTTGTTCCTTGTCACCACCCCGTGCTCGTCCTGTTTGTTGCGGAACACCCACTTGGTTCCCACAATGTTTTGCTTGGGACGAGGCACCAGTGTCCAAACTTCATTCCTCTTGAAATTATTGAGCTCTTCCTGCATGGCCAACACCCAGTCCGGATCTAGCAAGGCCTCTTCTACCCTGAAAGGCTCAATAGAAGAGACAAAAGAGTAATGCTCACAAAAATTCACCAATCTAGAGCGAGTAGTTACTCCCTTTCTAATATCACCCAAAATTTGGTCGACGGGATGATTCCTTTGAATCGTCGCTCGAACTTGGGTTGGAGGTGCCGGTTGTGCTTCTTCCTCCATCACATGATCATCTTGTGCTCCCCCTTGATCACACGCCTCCTCCTGATGAACCTGTTCATCGTCTTGAGTTGGGGGAAGCACCATTGTTGAGGAAGAAGGTTGATCTTGCTCCAATTGTTACTGTGGTCACACATCGCCAATCGCCATGGTGCGCATTGCGGCCGTTGGAACGTCTTCTTCATCTACATCATCAAGATCAACAACTTGCTCTCTTGGAGAGCCATTAGTCTCATCAAATACAACGTCACTAGAGACTTCAACCAAACTCGATGATTTGTTGAAGACCCTATACGCCTTTGTATTTGAGTCATAACCTAATAAAAACCCTTCTACGGCTTTGGGAGCAAATTTGGAATTCCTACCCTTCTTCACTAGAATGTAGCATTTACTCCCAAAAACACGAAAGTAAGACACATTGGGTTTGTTACCGGTTAGCAGCTCATACGAAGTCTTCTTGAGGAGGCGGTGAAGGTAGACCCGGTTGATGGCGTGGCAAGCCGTGTTCACAGCTTCCGACCAAAAGCGCTCGGGGGTCTTGAATTCTCCAAGCATCGTCCTCGCCATGTCTATGAGCGTCCTGTTCTTCCTCTCTACCACACCATTTTGCTGTGGTGTGTAGGGAGCGGAGAACTCGTGCTTGATCCCCTCCTCCTCAAGGAACTCCTCCACTTGAAGGTTCTTGAACTCGGACCCGTTGTCGCTTCTTATCTTCTTCACTTTGAGCTCAAACTCATTTTGAGCTCTCCTGAGGAAGCGCTTGAGGGTCCCTTGGGTTTCAGATTTATCCTGCAAAAAGAATACCCAAGTGAAGCGGGAAAAATCATCAACTATAACAAGACCATACTTACTTCCTCCTATACTTAGATAGGCGACGGGTCCGAAGAGGTCCATATGAAGCAGCTCCAGGGGTCTTGACGTAGTCATCACGTTCTTGATGTGATGAGCACTTCCCACTTGTTTACCTGCTTGACAAGCTGCACAAGGTCTATCTTTTTCGAAATGCACATTAGTTAGACCTATCACGTGTTCTCCCTTTAGAAGCTTGTGAAGGTTCTTCATCCCCACATGTGCTAAACGGCGATGCCACAGCCAGCCCATGCAAGTCTTAGCAATTAAGCATGCATCTAGACCGGCCTCCTCTTTTGCAAAATCAACTAAATAAAGTTTGTCGTCTAGTACACCCTTAAAAGCTAATGAACCATCACTTCTTCTAAAGACAGACACATCTACATTTGTGAATAAACAATTATATCCTATATTGCAAAGTTGACTCACAGACAACAAGTTATATCCAAGCGACTCAACTAAAAACATATTAGAAATAGAGTGCTCGGACGAAATAGCAATTTTACCTAACCCTTTCACCTTGCCTTGGTTCCCATCACTGAATATTATTGAATCTTGGGGATCCTTGTTCTTGACGTAGGAGGTGAACATCTTCTTCTCCCCCGTCATGTAGTTTGTGCATTCGCTGTCGATAATCCAGCTTGAACCCCCGGATGCATAAACCTGCAAGGCAAATTTAGGCTTGGGTTTTAGGTACCCAACTCTTGTTGGGTCCTATAAGGTTAGTCACAATGGTCTTAGGGACCCAAATGCAAGTTTATCTCCCTTACATTTGGCCCCTAATTTCCTAGCAATTACCTTCTTATCATTTCTACAAATAGCAAAGGAAGCATTGCAAGTATGAAAAATTGTAGAAGATTCATTCATTACTTTCCTAGGAGCATGAACAACATTTCTTCTAGGCATATGATGAACAACATTTTTCCTAGTCATATCTCTACCATTCATATAGGAAGAACTTGAAGCAAACATTGCATCATAAGCATTACAACTCCTATAAGCATTTCTAGAATGTCTCCTATCATGGTACATAAAAGCATGGTTCTTTTTAGCACTACTAGCCATAGGGGCCTTCCCTTTCTCCTTGGCGGAGATGGAGGCCTTATGGCTTGTTAAGTTCTTGACTTCCCTCTTGAAGCTAAGACCATCCTTAATTCAGGGGTGTCTACCAATCGTGTAGGCATCCCTTGCAAATTTTATTTTATCAAATTCACTCTTGCTAGTCTTAAGTTGGGCATTAAGACTAGCCACTTCATCATTCAATTTAGAAATTGAAACTAGGTGTTCACTACAAGCATCAACATCAAAATCTTTACACCTAGTGCAAATCACAACATGTTCTACACAAGATGTTAATTTACTAGATTTTTCTAACTTAGCATTCAAATCATCATTTATGCTCTTTAAGCTAGAAATTGTCTCATGGCAAGTAGATAGTTCACAAGAAAGCATTTCATTCCTTTTAACTTCTAAAACATGAGATTTTTGTGCCTCTACAAATTTATCATGTTCTTCATACAACAAATCCTCTTGCTTTTCTAGTAACCTATTCTTATCATTCAAGGCATCAATTAATTCATTAATTTTATCAATTTTAGTTCTATCCAGTCCCTTGAACAAACTAGAGTAATCTATTTCATCATCATCACTAGACTCATCATCACTTGAAGAAGCATAAGTGGTATTGTTTCGAGTACATACCTTCTTCTCCTTCGCCATGAGGCATGTGTGACGCTCGTTGGGGAAGAGGGCCGATTTGTTGAAGGCGGTGGCGGCAAGTCCTTCATCGTCGGATGAAGAGCAATCCGAGTCCCACTCCTTGCCAAGATGTGCCTCGCCCTTAGCCTTCTTGTACTTCTTCTTCTTTTCCTCTTTCTTCTCTTGTTCCTGGTCACTGTCATTATCGGGGCAATTAGCGATAAAATGACCAATCTTACCGCACTTGAAGCAGGAGTGCTTTCCCTTCGTCTTGTTCTTCTTAGGATGCTCCTTGCGGCCCTTTAGCGCCGTCTTGAAGCGCTTGATGATGAGGGCCATCTCTTCCTCATTTAGTCCCGCCGCCTCAACTTGCGCCACCTTGCTAGGTAGCGCCTCCTTGCTTCTTGTTGCTTTGAGGGCGATGGTTTGAGGCTCATGAATTGGGCCATTTAGCGCATCATCCACGTATCTCGCCTCCTTGATCATCATTCGACCGCTTACGAACTTCCCAAGAACTTCTTCGGGCGACATCTTGGTGTACCTAGGATTTTCACGAATATTGTTCACCAGATGTGGATCAAGTACAGTAAAAGACCTTAGCATTAGGCGAACGACGTCGTGGTCCGTCCATCGCGTGCTTCTGTAGCTTCTTATCTTGTTGATGAGGGTCTTGAGCCGGTTGTATGTTTGGGTTGGCTCTTCTCCCCTTATCACTGCAAATCTCCCGAGCTCGCCCTCCACCAACTCCATTTTGGTGAGCATGGTGACGTCGTTCCCCTCATGTGAGATCCTAAGGGTGTCCCAGATCTGCTTGGCATTGTCCAAGCCGCTCACCTTATTGTACTCTTCCCTGCACAAAGATGCTAAAAGGACAGTAGTAGCTTGTGCATTTCTATGGATTTGTTCATTTATAAACATGGGACTATCCGAGCTATCAAATTTCATTCCACTCTCTACAATCTCCCATATGCTTGGATGGAGAGAGAACAAGTGACTACGCATTTTGTGACTCCAAAATCCGTAGTCCTCCCCATCAAAGTGTGGAGGTTTGCCAAGTGGAATAGAGAGTAAATGAGCATTGGTACTTTGCGGAATACGGGAATAATCAAAGGAAAAGTTTGAATTAACCGTCTTTCTTCTCTCGTAGTCGTTGTCGTCGTCCTTTTGGGAAGAGGAAGATTCGTCGCTGTCGTAGTAGATTATCTCCTTGATGCGCCTCGTCTTCTTCTTCTTCTCATCTTTTCGTTTGTAGCCCGAGCCCGAGTCAGTAGGCTTGTCATATTTCGGCTCGTTGACGAAGGACTCCTTCTCCTTATCATTGATCACAATCCCCTTGCCCTTAGGATCCATCTCTTCGGGCGATTAGTCCCTTTGTGAAGAGAACGACTCCGATACCAATTGAGAGCACCTAGAGGGGGGTGAATAGGTGATCCTGTAAAACTTAAACTTAAGCCACAAAAACTTGATTAAGCGTTAGCACAATAATCGCCAAGTGGCTAGAGAAGAGTCTAAGCAAGACACGATAACCACAAGAAGATCAACACAGATAGACACAGTGGTTTATCCCGTGGTTCGGCCAAGTACAAAACTTGCCTACTCCACGTTGTGGCGTCCCAACGGACGAGGGTTGCAATCAACCCCTCTCAAGCGGTCCAAAGACCCACTTGAATACCACGATGTTTTGCTTTGCTTTACTATATCTCGATCGCGAGGAATCTCCACAACTTGGAGCCTCTCGCCCTTACACTTTGATGTTCTCAAAGAAGCACGGAGTAAGGGAGGGATGAGCAACTCACACAAGACACAAAAATCACAGCAAATACGCACACACAAGACCCAGACTTGAGCTCAAGAGACTATCACGAGGTTCTCACTAGAACGGAGCTCAAATCACTAAGAATGTCGAACAAGTGCGCAAGAATGAAGTGTGAGTGATCAACAATGCTCTAAGGATGCTTGGTGTTCTCCTCCATGCGCCTAGGGGCCCCTTTTATAGCCCCAAGGCAGCTAGGAGCCGTTGAGAGCATTCCAGGAAGGCAGATCTTGCTTTCTGTCGCCTGGCGCACCGGACAGTCCGGTGCACCACCGGACACTGTCCGGTGCAGATTTCTTTCCTTATTTGGCGAAGCCGACCGTTGAAGATTCAGAGTCGTTGGCGCACCGGACACTGTCCGATGCACACCGAACAGTCTGGTGCCCCCTTGTGATCGTTGGCTCGGCCACGCGTCACGCGCGGAACCCTCGGCCGACCGTTGGCCCGGCTGACCGTTGGCTCACCGGACAGTCCGGTGAATTATAGCCGTACGTCGTTAATCATCTCCCGAGAGCGACGAGTTTGTCGGTGAATGGCTCACCGGACAGTCCGGTGCACCACCGGACAGTCCGGTGATTTATAGCCGTACACCGTCGTCGAAGTCCCGAGAGCAGCAAGTTCGCCAGAGCCAGCCTGGCGCACCGGACACTGTCCGGTGCACCACCGGACAGTCCGGTGCACCCAGACTGAGCAGACTTTGGCTGAACAAAGCCATCTCTTTTCTAACTTGATTTTTCTTGTTTCCAGTACTTAGACACAATACATTAGTCCATAAAACAATGTACTAAGTCTAGAAACATACCTTTACTTTTGATTTGCACTTTGTCCATCACTTGGGATACTTTAACACTTAAGCACTTGTGTTGGCACTCAATCACCAAAATACTTAGAAATGGCCCAAGGGCACATTTCCCTTTCAAAAGCCCACACTCTGAAATGGACACGGATACTCCATTACAAGCTATCGACCAGGATTATTTCTTCAGCCGTGACCATTAGTGTTGTTGATATCGGCGTCCGTCCACCGTCCCCATCGCCGTGAGATCTCCATCGTCATCGAGTTCTCCTACCTTACGGGCGCCGCTGTCTCAGACCAAGGAATCCCCCACGGAGTGTCCCCCACGGACGCCGAGATCTCACGGACGCCAAGAGCACCCGATTGAAGGGCGCCGCCCGTGAGTTTCTCTTTGCTGTTCTTCATTCATTCAACTTCTCCCCCCATTCGTGTCTCCTCCCCCAACTAGATCTAGCTCAGTCTTCGTGTGCAGTGGATCCACCATGGATGATTTGGACCCATTCAATGACGCAGACATTGCCATTTCTTCCCCACCAGGTAGCTATTTGTGGTCGGCTTTGGTTTGAATCGTGTGCATGTAACCTTTGATTTTGTACATTATTGGTTGAATTATTGGCAGGTCCCGTAATGTCTTCTCCGCCTTGTTCAAGTTCCTTATCGTTAGTTGCATTAGGTGGAAATAATGCTAATAAGGTTAGTTGTGCTTCATTTTTGTACTATATTGTGAGGTTAGGATTATATGTGACTTCACTTAGTGGAGACTTGTCATGTAGGACAATGATAAGGTACAAGACAAATCTAGGTTAGATTGGGAATCTATGGTACTATGTGATTTTTGGGAGTAGGAAGGGAGACGTGATGTTGTAAGTGAGATGCAGATGTATTCTCAACTAGGACTCAATGAAGAGGACAAGGCAAAGGAAAATAAAAGAGATGAAGCCATTTTAGGTGGTACAAGTAATTTGGATCAATCGGAGCCTATTAATTTTGGAGACAATAGTATAGACCAACCATGTGAAGACTATCTACCAAATGATAAAAGGGTTATGTATGATAAAATGAATCCGTCAATGCAACCTGGTAGTTTGTTTCCCAACATGAAGGAATTTCAAATTGCTATGAGGCAATATGCCATAAAGCATGAGTTTGAGCTTGGAATCGATGTAACTTTGACTACCAGATACGTTGGATATTGTAAAGGTGGTGATTGCCATTGGAGGATTTATGAATGGGAGGAAAAGAAAGGATTACCGACCATTGTGGTATGTTAATTCATAAATTTGTACGAAAGCTATGCTGTGAATTTAGGGTTTGTTTGTGTGCAAAATTGTGATTCGACTATTTTGCAGGTTGCTGTATTGCATGATTCGCATACTTGCACATCTAGTGGAAGGAGGAAGATGGCTACACCAAGTTGTGGATGGGTAGCTTTTCACGCTTTACCACTACTTATGAAGAAACCCAGATGGGTGCCAAGGAATTGCAAGATACACTTCAAGGAGTTCACAATGTCACTATTGGTTACGACATAGTTTGGAAGGGGAAGGAGAATGCACTAAAAGAGTTGTTTGGGAGTTGGGAGGAGAGTTCCAAGCTACTATTATCTTGGCGAGAGGCAGTACTTGCTAAGGCACCTGACAACATTGTAGAGATTGATGTGGTTTTAGAGGATGGGAAGTACTAATTCAACTGTTTCTTTTGTGCCCTAGGGTCGTGCATATCAGGTTTTAGGGATGGTTGTAGACCTTACCTGAGTGTTGACTCGACCACACTTAACGGTAGATGGAATGGGGACCTTGCTTCATCAATCGGTGTGGATGGGCATAATTGGATGTATCCTTTAACATTCGGGTTTTCCAATTTGAGACAGTAGATAGTTGGATTTGGTTCATGTCACAATTGAAGAAGGTTGTTGGAGGCCTTGGAGTACTTGCTATCTGTTCGAACGCTCATAAAGGCTGTTGGAGACCTTGGATTTGGTTCATGTCACAATTGAAGAAGGCTGTTGGATACCTTGGATTTGGTTCATGTTGCACTGTATTTGTTTTAATACACTGCTAGTGCGTGTGGAAACAATGTTGTAAGTGTGTTTGTGGTCATGAGATGAATAATGTTGCACTGTATTTTTTCTAGGACCGCCTGAAAATGTGCTTGTTTCTGGTCGTGCAGTGTTGCTGGTAGCGTTTGTTGCTGGCAGTGTTTGCTTTGAAAATGTGCTTGTTCTGGCAGTCAGTGTTTGTTGCTGGTAGTGTTTGCTTTGAAAATGTGCTTGTTCTGGCAGTTAGTGTTTGTTTCCCAGAACTACAGCCTGAAAATGTGTTTGTTTCCCAGAACTGTTTGCTAGCAGTCAGTAGTTCTAGGACCATATGTGGCAGTAGTTCTGGGATCTGCCAGAACAAACACTGACTGCCAGAACAAGCTGATGGTCCATATATTAGCTGATGGTCATAGAAAGAAGTGAAAACAACTGACTGCATTAACTAGCAGATAGATTCACTAGTTCGATAAACAAGTTTTGGCAGAACAACTGATGGTCCCATTTACTAGCAGATAGATAGTCTTGAATACATATATAGTCTTACATAAACACAACCACATCACAGATGTTACAAGTACATAGCCTTGACATCACAAAAGTCTTCATAACTGGTTACAAGTTCATCTCGTGACACAAACTGGTTACAAGTTCATCTCATGACCACAAAAGAAACAGACTATCTACTTAAAGGACCATAAAAGAAACATACTAATAGTCTTGACAACTCAAACAATATGTTCATTAATCTCGTCGTAGTCGTAGCCCATAATACGACAATGCTCGGACAAAGAGACAACCACTTTATTCTCCTCCCATTTCATGTCATCAAACACCATTTCCCACAGCTCTGGATCTTCTGACACGTATCCATCCACTTGGTCCTCAACATAAGAAGGGTAAGGGTGGTCTTCAACATCTAAAGGGGGATGATGAAGGTCCCAACTAGGACATTTATTCTCCAGATCTTCTTCACACACAATTGAAGTCTTCTCGAGCATCTTGCAGACATCGTTCAAATGGCCAGCAAGCTTTACAACCTTACCCCCTCCAACTTCCGGGATACTACAACACAACCTATTAATGGTATGTAACAGTGAAGATTGCCTCCTCATCTCTTGAATAGCGTATAGGAGTGAGTTCTTGATGCTAATGTGATACTTGAAATTAACATTTTCCTGTAGAAATAAAACTAGTTCTTGATCAAGTGGACGACTAAGTTACCATGCTTGTGAAGAACAAACCCTAAACCCTATTCCCCATGCGGCAAAGGAGAGAGAAAGAAAATCAGTCACCAAGGATTCCACCATGGAGTTATCATCAACAAAACTTCGATACTTCACAACTTCGATGACTAGTTGAACCTTATCGGCGGCAGTAGTGGCAGATTGCACCGCCGAAAGGGCCTCCTTCTCCGCCACCAACACCACACTTCTAGCCTCCGCAGCTGCAACAACCGCGGCACGAGCAACATCAACAGCTCTTGCAATAGCGTCGACCGGAGCAGTTTGATCCATGGGGGAGCAAGAGGGAGCAGCGGCTAGGGGAACTCTATGTTTTCAAGGGAGTATTTCTCACTCGAGCGATAGAGGGTGTTGGGGGCCTTCATCTTCCGAAGGTCCTCAAAAACATGATTAACAATGTTTCCTAAGCGTAATATATGTACAGGAACCTTCGGACATGGGATGAAGCTGTGCACAATATGGAAAGCAGGATCGAAACAAAGGTTGAACCAGCGCCGAAGTTGCGCGCAAGGAAGCTTCGACTCAATAGCAGAAAGAGGAACCGACTTAAGGAGGAAAAGGCTATCTGGTCCTCGAAAGATTGTTATTAAGTCAATAGTAAATCTGAAGGGCATGAATGTAATTTTATGCAGGCTGCGTTCTATGCCTATAAATAGATGAACAGTACTCCCGTACTGTTCAGGCTGACTTGTATTCACTCGTGTGTCACGCTTGGACTTTTACCTTCTGTCAAGCCGAAGGTACAAATGTAATCCAATATTATTTTTGTTTATCCATGATAATGAAAAGAAGAGATATTAATAATATCATATGATTATTTATGTTGCTTCTTATATTTCATATACTTCTTCTTTCATTATCATATACTGCGATGATGAAGGTATGACCTTCATGACCTTCGTCTAAAGATCATTATATCCTAAGGGAAATAATGCTTCGAAGGATGAAGGGTATTAACCTTTAATATTTTATGTTGCCTTGTTCTTAACTCATAGCATTTGAGAACAAGTCACCAACATTAGCGCCCACCTCCGGTGTACTCACTTCCACAACCTTCGCCAAAGCATTGACCTTCGTTATGCCGCCAAAGAAGACAACAGCGCCAGGGGCTGCTGCACTGCAGCCATTGGACACAAACCAGGAGACTCTCTCTCTCCGAGAGGCTCGAAGCCAGAAGAGAAAGGCCACCAGTCCAACACTCTAGGAGGAGGAGTTGGACCAAGAGATCAGGGATATGGAAATCATCCATCAACAAGTGCAAAGGAAAAAAGAGAAGATGGCTCGACTGGCCGATCTTCAAAGAAAGATCGATGAATCTACTGAGGAAGTCCGTCATCTTACTCAAGATGACCAAGACCGAAGGCCTCAATACAGGGAGCTTCATCAAGAAGGCTTATTCAACGAAGATGGATGGTATGATGATTTTAATCATGATACCTTTACTTTTGATGATGCTTCTCCCTTAGTAGCAGAATTGCAGGCTATCCCATGGCCACAATCTTACAAGCCACCCCAACTACCCATGTACGATGGGCACTCGGACCCAAAACAATTTTTGATGAGCTATGAGGCAATAATATCCTCATAAGGAGGCAATGCGGCTGTCATGGCAAAGTCCTTCGTCATGACAGTCCGGAACGTAGCCCAGACATGGTATTCTTCTCTTCGGCCAGGGACAATCACATCGTGGCAGAAGCTCAAGGATATGCTGGTTACCAGTTTCCAAGGCTTTCAAACGAAGCCAGTCACAGCTCAGGCCTTGTTCCAGTGCACACAAGACCATGAGGAATACCTTCAGGCTTATGTCTGAAGGTTCTTGCGGCTGAGGGCACAAGCGCCCACAGTGCCCAATGAAATTGTCATTGAGGCCATGATCAAGGGTCTTCGTCCAGGACCTACGGCTCAATACTTCGCTAGGAAGCCCCCACAAACTTTGGAGAAGCTGCTTCAGAAGATGGATGAGTATATCCGAGCTAACAATGACTTCCGCCAAAGAAGGGAGGAAGCTTACAGATTCTCTGAGATGACCAGGGGCTTTGGAGGAAGAATCCACCCTAGGCATGTCAGATAAATCCACAGCTCTAGTCAGAATGACGATAAAGGAAGCCAGCTTCAGAGGCCACAGTACACCTCACAGTCTTCAGGGCAGCAGGAAAGCTCCTTTAGGCCACCAGCTCCAAGGGGCAGAGGCGCCAGGGGCTTCAGAGGAAGATATGGGGATCAGCCCAGGAAAATCTATTGCCTATTCTGTGGTGAGTTCAAGGGCCATATGACAAGAATGTGCCAAATCACTATCCAGAAGCAAAAGGAGATCGCAGAAGCCAAAGCTCGGCAGAATCAGCCGAAGCAGGTCTTACACACTGCTTCGTGCCACTCTCCCTATATACCAGAATATGTGGGCAATCATCCTGCAGCCTCTGTTGCTTCGGCTAGCCATTCTCAGGCTTCTTGGCCTCAGCTTCCACCGCCACCACCACTGCAACCTACACATTCCCGAAGCCAGTAGCTAGAAGGGCACCAACACTCTCAACAACAACGCGAATTCAAGGAGGAATCCGAAGCTCGTACAGTCAACAGTACTGTGCCAGAATCAAAGCACATTTATTGAGTAATATCCTCCCTCTGAAAAACTTTTATGTTTTATGTCATTTTGTTTTTTAATAAGGAATAAACAATCTAGTTTTAAGTTCATGTAATAATTTTTGCTTCTATCGAGATGGAATATATCTTCTTCACAGATTCACGAAACCTGAAAATTGTCGAAGCTCAAAAGTTGTTCCTAAGGGAATAAAGCTAAAAATTGTCGAAGCTACAAAAGGTCGTTCCTAAGGGAGCGCAGCGTAAGTTTTGCCGAAGCTACAAAAAAGTCGTTCCTAAGGGAGCGTAGCGTAAGTTTTGCCGAAGCCACAAAAAAGTCGTTCCTAAGGGAGCGCAATGTAAGTTTTCTGCTCAAAAGTCATTCCAAAGGGAATGCAGAGCCAAATACCACCGAAATATAAGGCGAAGAAGTTCAAAAGACGTTCCTAAGGGGATGCAGAACTTATACCGCCGAAATAGAAGGTGAAGAAGTTCAAAAGACGTTCCTAAGGGGATGCAAAACTTACACCGAAAAATAAACGGTGAAGCCGAAAAATAAACGACAAAGAGAAGAGATTGTGTGTTCCAGTGTGGGAGTGTGAGTATGTGTCTTCGGCACCATTATCATTTTGCATCACATCATCACATCATTTTGCATAGCATCATATCATACATCATATTGCATCAATGACACAAGAATGGAATACGGAGCCGATTTTCGGAAAATATTATCAACGTTACACGAAGTAAGCTTCGAATTACAGCTTCATCAGCCTACACATAAAAGAGGGATCTTTCTTTGCGAAGCAAGGATATTTTTATTTTCACGAACCACGAATCTTCTTTCTTCACGAAGCATGAAAAGAAGGGAAGGTGTTTTTTTTTGCCGAAGGCTCAAAACGGTATGCATAAAAGTTTCATGCATCGTAAAGAAATAAATTACAATAATTTACATATTCAATCCAAAGTTACACATGTCAAATATTACAGCTTTGTTATAATAAAAGCACAATGTCCATTCCAGTCTTTCTTGCATTGACCATTTAAAAATGTTTTTGCAATAAGTGCTTCAGGACTTTCTCCGTAATTTCATTTAGCAATTTATTGACGACTTCGTCAACGATAGATTCAGCCATATTAATGATCTCCAGTGCTTCCTTCGTTTCTGGATTGGCCAGGGGATCGACTGGTTCCGGTGGCGGAGATAATTCAGCTGAAATGGGAAAAAATTAATCAGTCCAAAGCCACAGAAACAAATGCCGAAGATGAACATCAAAAGATATTACATATACGTCTTTCACGCTCTGCAACTTTTTTAGCTTGTCTTGCTTCTTTCCGGGTGTCATGGGTGTCTTTTTCACTTTTCTTTATAATTTCATGAGCCATCTCTCGGCCACCATTCACCCAGACATCATTATAGAATTTTCCGCCCATTAAGTCGCTTCATCTGAAGGATCCTTCGTGTCATCTGTGGAGAAGGCAGCTTCGGCTTGAGCCATGGTCTTGATATGATCACATCCCGCCTTCTCCAAGATAGCCGAAATCCCCCGCGCACCGGAAAACGCACAGACATCCCCACGATCACTTAAGATTTCTTCGAAGGTCTCGGCCTCCCCACTTATCCATTCAATAACACCTCCGGGGTCGCCTCGTATGAAGTTTTCTTCGATAGAATAGGCACCCACGTTGGCGAAGCTACCTTTTATCTTCTTTACGCAATCCAAGGATTTTTCAAAACATCTTTCCTTGGATGAGCGAAGTTCTTCAACATTTTTCTCTAAATGATTTTTCCAATATTCGCTGATATCTCGGTCAGCTTCTGCGAATGTGCATTTTTCTTTAGCTTCTGCCAGCTGTTTCCGAAGGTCTTCAATTTCAGTCTTCTAGATTTTGGCCTGAGCCTTGTAATTAGCTTCGTCTTCTTTCACTTTGTTTACCAATGAAATTAAAATCTTGTCTTTTTCAAGACCTCCGTTTCTTAATTCGATCACCTCTGAGTGAAGGTTGTTCATAGCCATCGTGTAGCCTTCATCTTCAATATTTTTCTATGCCCTAAGCGCATTGCTAAGAATTAAGCCCTGCGAGAGGAGAGCAGAATTAAGTATAGCACAAAAAATATTTATTTTCAAATACAAAATTAGCTTTTATACCTTTATGCTATTGTATGCTAGGCAGTCAGCAAGTCCGTCCTTCAATAAAATCGAAGCCCTTCTTCCAGCTTCGGGAATCCGATGCTTTTACCTATCTCCTGGCAAACAGATATTTCTTTATTATCCGGGAGACAGTATAAAAAATCTTCTTCGCCACTAACATTAAACACTAGTGCCCCCTTCGGATATTTCAATTTTTGTGTTGTGCTTCTAACATTTCTTCTTGGGATAGCACCTTTCCCGAAGCATGACGAATAATGTAGTCAATATTTTTGTTCGAAGCTTCAGGAGCAGGAGCTTCGATTTTTTCAGTTGCAATCCACTTTGTTGATTTTTTCTTGGGGTCAACGGGCTCCATCTCGGTGGGCGCTGAAGGCACAACTTTGGTTTCAGCCTGAATTGTTGCAGTTTTGACTTCTGTCTGCTTAGTACCAGCTTCGGGTCGCGCTTTGGCAACTTCAGCAATTTTCCTTGAGGGAGCGGGACTCAAGGTTATTGGTGTTTCCAACACAACATCCAGCACATTCGCCATCCTTCTCCTCTTAGGAGTTGCGGCGGAACCCTTTTGCACCTTCAACACTGTTGCCTCTGTTGGAGGGCTCAAAATCTTCGGCATTTTCGTTATTTCTTCAATTTTCGACCCTTCAGCCTTATCAGCCTTCGTTTCAACTAGCTCAACTGAAGGTAACTTCGGTATTACAGCCGGCTCTTCAGTGCTCTGCGTAGTTAGAACAATTTCTTTTGTTTCGGTAGCTGAAGAGGCCCTTTCACCAAATTCAGGTATCGCGACCGATCCAATGTAACACGGCCGGTGAGTTAGAACCATCATCTTCTTGCCCTTCGGCTCAGCTGTGATCGCCGAAGCGGCAACTTTTCCCGAAGCAGCAATCTTTCTTTTTACCCCTTGCCCTCGTAGCGGATAACAATAGTCAGGGTATACGAAGCCAATAGCATCGAATACCCTGTTCAACCTTTTCTTATTCCGACCCCCGAAGGCTGCGGACAAGGCATTATCATCGGTCTTGGAATACGCCCCAAGTAACTCGTCGCTAGTAGTTTCAAGCACTTCAGCCAGTCATCATTTGGTTCATCAAACTTATCCCCAAACCTGAAGGTATACTTCAGCCGGATCAAACCACCTTCGCTAGAGTCAGTGATGGTCTCCTTCGGTATTTCCCAGCTTTCCACAAGCGGCCATACTCTGAAGGCTATATGTTCTTGAATTAAATCTCTTGTGCCAATAAAGGAGCAAACGGTGCTGAAGGCCTTTTGACACGCTTCGGCAGCGTCATCAATTTCCACTTTCGACCTTCGAAGGCCGAAGCGGGACCAGATGGCGCGCATGATGATTTCTTTAATGTCTTCTCTTGCCTTTAAATCATTCTTCACATAAAACCACTCTTCCATCCAGGCTCCAGGCTACCTCTTCTGAAACGTTGGCACCAGGTGGCTTGCGTTAGGGCGAGCAATAAATCCATAACAACCGAAGTCGTTATGGTACTGTTCTTTGCCAGTAGCTTTCGTCTCATATAAGAGTTTATGCATACTACAGAAGCACTTCGCGCTTGGTTCTAGCCCCTAGCTTCTCACAGCTCAGACAAAGATCCCCATCCTCAATATAGCTTCGGGGTGATCTAGTGAAAGAAGATTTGGTAGATCTTCAGCACTTTAACTACGAACTTGCTCAAAGGAAATTGGAGACCAGCCTTGAAAAAGCTTCGGAAAATAACAACTTCATTTTCCTCAGGGGTAGGGGCGGTGTTGTCTCCGCTAACTCTCACGATAGACATGTCTCGAAAGTACCTTTCTCTCATGTTGTCAAGATGACTCTATTTAATTGTTGATTTTCCAAAGACTGTATGGCTTGGCCACCAGGGTCGATCTTCAGAATCTTCGTCTCCACTTTCTACATCATAGCTATCGCTGTCACCAGTATCTTCAGATAAACCTTTCAGTATCTCTTTAGTAATCTTCTCTATGTTTGTCTTTGCCATCGATTCAATAAATCCAGCAATATAAGGATCCACAATCTTCTTCTCCTCAAACAGCTTCGTCTCCGTAACAACCTTCTTTTCCTTGGTCATTTTTCCTCAGACATGGTGAAAACACGACTTTAAACCGAAGCTCGAGAAGTTTGAAAATCTAGCGAGAGCTAGTAAGCAAGAGCTAAAAGTTTAAGAAAAATAATCCAAATGGCAGAAACAGTGTATCAAATGATGCCAGTGTGAGTTCATATTTATACGCCTAGCACGCTGCAACTTGGAGGGCCCCGTCTGTCATTGATTGTTGCTATTCTAGCAAAAGGAAGGTATTTTTTCGGACCTTTGGCTTAAGGCCTTCGTTCATGTCGCAGTCTGAATTCGTTATTATAACAAATCAATACTGCGAGGGGCTACTGTTGGGGGCCTTCGTCTTCCGAAGGTCCTCAAAAACATGATTAACAATGTTTCCCAAGTATAATATATGTACAGGAATCTTCGGACATGGGATGAAGCTGTGCACATTATGGAAAGCAGGATCGAAACGAAGGTTGAACCAGCGATGAAGCTGCGCGCAAGGAAGCTTCGGCTCAATAGCAGAAAGAGGAACCAACTTAAGGAGGAAAAGGCTATCTGGTCCTCAAAAGATTGTTATTAAGTCAATAGTGAATATGAAGGGCATGAATGTAATTTTACGCAGGCTGCGTTCTGTGCCTATAAATAGATGAACAGTACTCCCGTACTGTTCAGGCTGACTTGTATTCACTCGTACGTCACGCTTGGACTTTTACCTTCTGTCAAGCCGAAGGTACAAATGTAATCCAATATTATTTCTGTTTATCCATGATAATAAAAAGAAGAAATATTAATAATATCATATGATTATTTATGTTGCTTCTTATATTTCATATACTTCTTTTTTTATTATCATATACTACGATGATGAAGGTATGACTTTCATGACCTTCATTTGAAGATCATTATATCCTAAGGGAAATAATGCTTCGAAGGATAAAGAGTATTAACCTTTAACATCTTATGTTGCCTTATTCTTAACTCATAGCATTTGAGAACAAGTCACCAACAGAGGGTAACGAATACATGATGGCATGAGTATCAGTGGAATATTTATCATCGTTAGATGGTAATGTAGTCGTCATGTCCATTTCAGAGTGTGGGCTTTGCCCTGGTTTTTCATATCGACGAATCTCTCTCCTTACCCTCCATTTCATCGAAGCCACACCCGTGGTATTTCATAATGGCAAATTTCTCGTCACGACGAAGGAGGCGGGCGAGGGCATCACGAGCGGGGGCGAGGTCGCGCGTAGGGATGGATCCGGATATTTATTCGGATGTCAATTTTTTGGTCTTCTTTCTTCGATTGTGAACAAATAACATATAGAATTTGCTATGTAAATTTATATTCTTGTTTTTAGCATTGAGGTTATTAATTTTCACAAAAAATAAACATTAAATTCGTTCTAGATATTTTTAAATAATTGATATAAAATTCGGATGTCTATCCGAATACGGATTCAGATGTTTTTTCACCTTTTTTGTTGTAGGGAGAAAATAATGTACATAAAAAAGTATACAAAAATTTATTTAAATACTTCATAATATTCTTCGTAGCATTGCCAAAAATTAGCTTTAAATTATATATATAACTATGCTAAAATATTAGATTTGTGATACAATTCGGATGTTTTAGGAACATCCCTAGTCGCGCGGGCGGGCATGGGGCTGGTGGGGACGCACGAGGTAGGAGTAAGGGGTGTGAACGTCTTCGTTGTATTTTTAATAGAGTAGTAAAGAAGTAAAATTTAATCATTTGATGTGATAGGAACTAAACTCATCACATAATATCATAAGTCTGGTTATATAATTTTTGGTCAATTTATAAAAAACATACTACTAGTATCTACATCCAAGTTATTATTACCATCAGATTTGTTATAAAACATTATTCTATAGTAAAAATATTTGGTTTCATAAATATTAATGATTTGTAACTTTAGTAAATAATTTTTTTGAGAAATAAGTATTTTTCACACAGAAGTTACAAATATTAATGATTTTCTATATACTGTCCCGACATTGTATTCTAAGAATGTATCTAGTGTACATGATGTACATATTAAATTATGACACTCATCTTAACGTTTATAGTTGTTTAGTATATTTGCTAAGAACATCCTTCGATATGGTGAGCTGTAGTGATGGAATGTGTTATTTATAAATTACAATGATTAACTAGAGACGTTAGATTTAAAATGGTTAGTGATAATTTAATATGTGCACTATATAACTAAAATTTTCACCGATATATCCTCTTATTTTAGCTCGCACGTCGCGTCACGTAGGCCCATCCTTCCCCGGTCTCTATTCCCCAATTGCCCCTTACCTCCATTACCTTCCCGGTCTCCCTCGTACATTCGACATTCCCCTTCCCCTGCCCTTCGGTCTCGCTCCCGCCGCCTCCGCCGCGATTCCACTCTCCCTTCCGCCTCCGCCGCGATTCTTGTCTCCCTCCCGCCTCCGCCGCTTACCGCCGCGGCCACGCCGCAAGCGTTTCGTCTCGGGATCCCCACTTAGCCTCGCTCGAGCGGTAGAGCCACGCTCCCACCGCCCAGGCGTCCGCCGCGGAGGCGTCGGTGGCCTATCTGAGCAGGCTCTCCTCGTCGGGCTTTTTTGCTTTAGAGGGAGAGACTTCCTGGTCGGCGCCGCGAGAAGAGCACCAGCCATGTCGCAAACTAACTGGGAGGCGGACAAGATGTAAGGATTTGTCCACTTCACATGAGTATTTTTTATGCACGTGTTTACCGTTTGATTCTCGGTGTCTTTAGCTGGCGTGATTTTGTTTTTTTTTTTGGATGAATTTTCTGTGCTATTATCATGGTCGCGGGCACGGGTTGCAGAGGTCGTGTTTGGCCTCTAGGGTTTCGCGATACCTCCTTTTTAATTTCATTTCAGCTTTGTTTTTCTTTCTAGCTCGTTCTCGAGGAGATCTGATTTGAGGATTGACCCATGTTGAGACAGATTTGCCGATTTTTAGCAGAAATATCTACATTTTAACCGAAGATTATGGATATTAATGGATATCCAGTAGTAGTTCTGGTTGAGCTATTAAGCATCCTGGAAGAGAGGATCTCAATTCGGTTTCTGTGATGTGGGTTCCTACGGCAGAGGAACCCTTTAACCTTGTACGAGCGGATGGTAGTGGTGCAGATTCGATTCCACTTAGACCTTGATAGTCTGGTTTGACAGAACGTCTTAAGCTCAGTGTTCGACCACTTCGTGCTAGGGCGGCTATTGCCACTGCAAGATGGAGATTGTACAGATAGCGCAGCTAGGAAAGGGGCCGTTTTAGTCCGGGGTTATTAGTATTACACTATCTCTAATACTGATAACAATTTTTTGGAAAGCATATTTAAACTAATGATACATTCTTAATTGAATTAAAAGGTTATTGTCAGTGAATGGAAATATGATTGGCTGAACACTGATGGTTAGAATCATTTTAGCTGACAATTTACTTCCAAGGAGATACAAAATCAAATGAACAAAACTAGTTATGTCAATCTAGCATTAATGTATTTTTGAAGACATGACAATTTCCAGGTTATCTGTCTAATGTAGTAATACTGTATTAGTATGCATTCCTTTTATCTTAATTCTTTATGTTTATTAGCTACCTATTCATATTCTTCTTGAAACAGCATCTTATGATTGATTATTTCCTTCAATCCTCTATTTTGACTATTTGGCTACTTCGTGAAACAGGCTGGATGTTTACATATATGATTATTTTATGAAGAGAAATCTGCAGGCAACTGCAAAGGCCTTCCAAGCAGAGGGAAAGGTCTCTTCGGATCCAGTTGGTATGCATTTGTATGCAAGTTGTCTGGAGCTACTTTTTTCTTGGAGTTCTTACAGCCTGTGTTCTCTGTTGTTTGTCAAGAGTATTATTTACTTCCCCCAAAACTGTTCTCTTTTTTTTTCAGCAATTGATGCACCTGGTGGATTTCTTTTCGAGTGGTGGTCGGTTTTTTGGGATATATTCATAGCAAGAACTAACGAGAAGCATTCAGATGTTGCAGCCTCATATATTGAGGTAAACATTTTTTGCATTTAATTGTTCTTTCTGTGATCAAATTTTATTTAATGTGTGCCCGTTTGACCTATTTGCTTCTTTTTGTAAATCCTTCATCAAAGAGTATATTATTTTGTGCTTGTAAAAGTACACCTAGATTTGCGAGTATTTTTCAATGCAATTTTTAGTTCTACACATATAACTTAATGTTTTCAAACTAAGTAGCTTTTAAAAGGTTATTAATGTTTGTAGTTTTAAAGTTTGGCTATAAAACTTATCCTAAACGATATGTTTTTATGACCGGAGGGTGTGGCTTTTGCTAATCAACTGTTTGGTCTGTGGCTCAGTTTCTGTTCATGGCATACATTTATCTTTGTTTTCTTTTGTTATACATGTCTGGTTTTGCACCTTTTTCTCGCCTAGGACATATTGTTACCTAAGGATTGAAGTTTATAAATCTTGATCTGTCTTTGCTGCATCAATAGACATGAGTGTTGGCAGGGTTTGCTGTCCTAGCAATACTAACCCAGGTACAAATGAGCACATTATTCCAGACTCAGCTCATGAAAGCCAGGGAGCAACAGCATCAACAGCAGCAACAGATCCCTCAACAGAGGCAGCAGCAGCCACAGCATATACAAATGCAACAAATGCTGTTGCAAAGAGCTGTGCAGCAGCAGCAGCAACAGCAGCAGCAGCAGCAACAACAACAACAACAACCTCAGCAGCAGCAGCAGCAGCAGCTGCAACAGCAACAGCTGCAACAGCAGCGTAGAGATGGTTCTCATCTTCTCAATGGTTCTGCAAATGGAATTTCTGGAAACAATCCTTTAATGCGGCAAAACCAAAGTACTGCAAATGTTATGGCAACAAAAATGTACGAGGAAAGGTTAAAGGTACCTTCCCAGAGAGACTCTTTGGAAGAGGCATCATTGAAGGTACACCATTAGATAATACCTAGTTTTATTGTACCCTTCAGATTACTCCTTACCATATAGTTTTCATTCTATTGTAACATGTTAAGTCTGGTTGCAGCAAAGGTACGGAGAGAATGCTGGGCAACTACTTGATTCAAATGAAGCATCATTGTTGAAAGCAGCTTCAAGTGCGCAATCCTCAGGGTACTTGTTGAGCCTGTGAATAATGAAAATACTGCAACAATATTTTTACTCCATGTGGTATAGCAGTATAGCACAAGGCAGTACCTGATGAGATTTATTAAGAAAATAGTGTGTTAAAAAACTGAAGCAACTGGGTCTCCCCCCTGTGTTCTTAGAGAATTACATCCTAATCCACAGTAAACAGAATGGATTGCACCAGAGCTTCCATGTATTCAGTTGACAAGTTTATGGATACATGGAATGGTGTGATCCATGGTTTTTAAGGCGTCTCCTAGGCGACGCCTAGGCGTCCAGGCGCTCAAAAACTCTGGGCGTCCACCATCACCATGCAGAATGAGACACGGAGGAAGGGAGGAGGGAGAGGAAGATGAGGGAAAGCGTTCCAATGTTTATTTTGCGGGAGTGGGTGTCAATCTGGATGGGGAAGCAGCGGTGGCACTGGAGGGAGCTTGAAGGAAAGGGCGGCGGTGCTGGATGAGCGGCGGTGTCATGTCCCAGTGGCGGCTTTGGAGGGAGCTCGAAGGGTAGGGGAGAGCGGCGCTGGAGGGAGATCGAAGGGGTGGGCGGCGGCGCTGGAGCTGGAAGCAGGGCGGCGGCGTGGGGAGTTTTTTAGATGAGAAGTAGGTCAAGACAGGGATGGGAGAGATGGGCATATGGGCTGGGATGGTGGGCTGGCAGCCCTTCTCCCTCCCTCTCTCTTTTTCTTTTTCCCCCTCCATCCTGCTGCCATTTTATTGCTTCATATGATAATAAGGTGTTGCCTTGCCTCGCCTTCCGTCGCCTAGGCGTCCGGAAGGTGGTGGAACGCCGCACCTCGCCTTAACGCTTTAAGAACTATGGTGCAACTTATTTAGTCGTTTCTTGTTGAAAGTTTGGATTTTACTTCGTTTGTTTCCCTTTTTTCTTTAATTGTTCCAGAGATAAATTGGACTAACGGCTTTGTTTACTGGATGTGGTGCTTGTGCAATTTGGTTTCATGGTGGAAACAGTATTGTTTTTTTTCGAAAACAAATAGTTTTTGTTATGTATTGCACCCCTTAAGCACTTTGTTTTTATAAGTTATATACTTCACGGTGAACAGTTTTTTTGTAACTTTGCTTCGAACAATTTTCTCATTGAACGTTCTTATTTTTTCTGTATATGACACCTTTTTTTATTAAAATATACTCTTAGCGAGTTAAAATGACCCTTTATAGGCAAATTTTGCATGGAACTGTTGGTGGCTTGTCAGGCACTCTGCAGCAAGTTCAGGCCAGGAGCCCTCAACTTCCTGGTCCTGCTCAGGCTAGTCTTTTTTGGTACCCTGGTTTGTCTTGTTTGATCATAGTGTCCTCCACACTTGGAGAGAAAAGTGAACTATTGTTCCTTATTGTATTCATATTATTAGCAGGGTATCAAGGCAGAGATTAATCCCATTCTGACCCCCAGAGCTGCAGGCCCAGAAGGGTCATTTATAGGTGCCCAAGGTTAGATCTATTCCCTGGAATTATTGTCTGAACTGTCAACTATTTTTGGCTTCGACTTTAGTGGTTCTCAGCTTTGCAGTAAAAAAATGTGCTTGGCGTATTCAACCTTGTCACATGATAGTCTTTCTGTGGCTAAACTGGATGTGACCTTAACAGGATCTAATCAAGCTGGGAACAATTTGACTCTGAAAGGATGGCCACTCACGGTAATGGGTGAAATTTATACTGCTCTTATATTTCTTCATCACCTTGCATGCAGGTTGCAGGGTACAAAATATGTTCCTGTTGAAGGCTCAGACCTAAGTGCTTTATGTTTAAACTGCCTGGCTTGAATTTTCATTAAACTTGAACTTTCGAAATATAGAAACTTGTCTCAGGTGTTCTTTTTTCCTAGTCTTTTAAGGCAACCTCTTATTCTCTTTTGAGATTAGGGGGTTGTGTTGCATGGGACCATTTCTTTCTCTTGTTAATATGAAGATATACACATATCTTCTTTGTGTTCGACCAAAGAATAGTAGCTAATGGCACCTTCTGTTTTGGAGTTGCTACCACACACTATCTTTTGACCACTTTGTGCTTTATTTTTACAGGGACTTGAGCAACTTAGGTCAGGAATTCTTCAGCAGAAGTCATTTATACATAATCAACAGCAATTGCAGCAGCAAATCCAGATGCTGACTCCACAGCAGCAGCAGCAGCTTATGCTGCATGCTCAGCAAAATATGTCTTCACCAACATCTAGTGATGTCGACAACAGAAGATTGAGGATGATGCTAAATAGAAATGCTGTACTTGGCCGGGATGGACAGACAAACAGTGGTAGTGATATTATTCCAAATATTGGCTCTCCTAGTCAAAGTGGTGGCGATATAGATATGCTTATAAAGGTATATCTTTTTTACTTCTGCCTTTTGGCTCTTCATTTTTCTCCAACTAGTGGCAAGCCTTTTTACTAGTAGACTTAGGCGAAAGGGCCTCTAGCGTAATGGTTAAGGCTTCCGAGTAGCACTTCCAGGTCCTGGGTTCGACCCCCCTCGGGGGCGAATTTCTGGCTTGGTTAAAAAAACCCATCACTGTGTCCCGCTTGCTCCCGGGTTACATCATGCGCGCCACCCTCCTGTTGGGCCGTTGCAGAGTGGGCGGTGACGGCCCGCTAGTGATGGTGGGCCAGGGTTCGGGGATTTTCTCGGCCGGAACCATTGTTTCGGTCTCTTCTTAATATAATACCGGGAGTGGTCTTTCCCTCCCTGACCCAGTTTTTTACCAGTAGACTTAGAGTTGTATGACAGTAAATACTTCTCATGCCTTCTGAGCTTCTTACCTTATGGTACAAGCAAACCTGTAGGATGGATCATGGGCTCCTTGTTTAGATGGCACTTTGTACTAATCTGATCAAAATGAACATTGTGGACTTTGTACTAAATTTGTGTCTTAGCTTCTTCAATGCACAAATTGGAGCATGGGTCATTTAAATTTGTCCTCTAAGTGTATTTATGTTTAAATTTATTTAAATTTTTATGTATTTATTTGCCACTTCGCAAAAGTTGAAACATCAAATTTTCTTTTGACATAACAAAGCAATAGTCATTATTTAAAGTTCCAATGAAACGATCCTGTGCTTTAGTTGTTAAGTCTTCAGTTTATCTCCTTATAAACTTAATTTTGTTCTCATTATGTGCTTGTTTCCCTTGTGATTATGCATATACGTGACCACCAATGCATGAATTGGTGTTATATGTACCTCTGAAGCCGCAACATCCATAAGTGTCCTCCTGGCATGAATGCACTCCTTCACATTAGTTTTCTAGCCCTTTTTTGCTGCCATGTTCTTATACATATTTTCTGTGTAGTAGAAGAAACTTGCTCAGCAGCAGCAACTATTACAACAGCAAAGCAATAGCCAACAGCTCCCACAGCAACATCAGCTTCAGCAACCTGCTGTCTCTAGCCAGCAATCTCAAAGTTCAAATCAACATCTTCAACAAGAAAAGACAGGAATTGGAAGTATGCCTGCTGATGGGGGCATACCAAACTCATTTGGGGGAGCTGAACAGGTATGTATCAGTTGAGTTGTATACCTGCGATGCTTTCTATATTCCATTTTGTATGGATGTTCAAACCTAACATTCTACTATACTATTTACAACATGCATATTATCTGGACTAGTTGTTTGGTTGTTTTTTTTTGGAATTTACCTGCTATGTATTTCTCCTGGACTCATGGCTTATCAAATATACTTTGCCTTGAAAAAGAAAATTGTCAAATACGATGAAGCTCATATCATATTGCTTTTGGTTTGAAATTGCTCCTGGGCTAAAGTTCCCTCTGTGAAATGATCATATCTGTGCACCTTTATGATAAACTCTGATGCATCCACTTTGTAGAGCTCTCGACCTGATTACCTATCTCCGTTTTATATTCATCTGGTGTTCCAACAGCACATTGTTGTCTTCTGTTCTTTGCACTGCAGTTGATTTGTCCTATTTTTTTTGGAATCATATTGCTTGTTGACCGACTGTCTCTTGTCTCCTTCACTGTTACAACATTCGTCTTAGAACTTAGAACTACCCACTGCTTTAGATTGGCAAAGTGAACCTGTACTGTTTCTGGTTCAGACAGCAAAGAAGAGAAAGAAGCCAGGCTCATCCTCTGGTAGAGCTAATAGTTCAGGCACAGCCAATACTGCTGGTCCCTCTCCAAGTTCTGCACCGTCGACACCTTCCACTCATACACCAGGAGACGTGATGTCTGTGCCACAGCTGCAGCAGAATGGCGGTTCAGCTAAACCCATGGTAATGTTTGGCTCTGATGGAACTGGGAGCTTGACATCTCCAGCAAACCCATTGGTATGCACATATATTTGTGTATTATGAGATACATCTCTTTTTTGTTTAGTACTTCAGTCAAATCTAATCATGATGGTATCATAACAGAAACCTTTTTCTTTTCAGGATGATGTTGACCGCTTGCTAGAAGATGGCTCATTGGATGATAATGTTGAATCTTTTCTATCACAGGATGATATGGATCCTAGGGACAACTTGGGGCGATGCATGGATGCTAGTAAAGGTATGGTTTTGTTTCCTTGTGATACATGGTTTGATTTTAACTTGTCCTTGTGAGAGCATGTTTTTATCCATGACATAGATATTTTATTTATGGCTTGCTGTAAATGAAGCAATGTTAACTTTATTTTTAAGAAAATAAATTCTTTTTTTTTGCTCTGAAAAATGTTTGTCATTCATCTGTTCACTGGTTAGATAAGAAATATTTCCTTAGCAGATTACTATTTCTAATAATTTACTGTATTATTATCTTCGCTGCTTGTCATTTTACACAATTATTTCAAAGGATGTTAAACTTGTCTTGGATGTATAAAGGCAAAATGTAAGAAAGCATAATTTTGTTTCATTGCATTATTTTTGTTTGTGTTCAATCCTTGGTGAAGTGTTGTTTGTTCTAGGGTTTGGTTTTTCTGAGGTTGCCAAAGCACGCGCAAGCACAGCCAAAGTTGTCTGTTGCCACTTCTCAGCTGATGGTAAACTGCTTGCTACTGGTGGTCATGATAAAAAGGTGTGATCACTACCAGTCTACCACATAACTATCATTTCACAATTTTTAGAGAAAGCTTAAATTACTCACCTGTTCTTTGTACAGGTCACTTTGTGGTGTACAGATTCTCTGAACCCTAAATCTTATTTGGAAGAGCATTCGTCTCTTATCACTGATGTTAGATTTAGCCCAAGCATGTCACGCCTTGCTACATCCTCCTTTGACAAAACTGTGCGGGTTTGGGATGCAGATAATGTATGCCCTTCATTAGTTTCCTGGCAATTCAGCAACTGTTATGTCACTAATGTCTAATTGTTTCTTTACGTGCAGACTGACTATTCACTCCGAACTTTCACGGGCCATTCAGCAACTGTTATGTCACTTGATTTTCATCCAAATAAAGAGGATATGATATGCTCCTGTGATAGTGATGGGGAAGTGCGCAGCTGGAGCATAAATAATGGTAGCTGTTTGACATGTGTTAAGGTGTTTAAGGTACACGGCTATCTTTTATATTTCATGGGGTCATCTGCTTAATCATTAAGATTTTCTCTGATCATGATTTTCTTCCTCAAATCATATTTTGTCATCCCAGGGAGGTGCTACTCAGATGAGATTTCAACCTCGTAAGGGAAAGTATCTAGCAGCGGCCTCAGATAAAGCTATCTACATACTTGATGGGGAGACACAACATGCTTGTAGAAGTCCCTTGCAGGTTGGGTTACCAAGGATCACTACTTAAGTCTGCCAAGGATCTATTTGCAAGTTACTATAGTTACATGCAATTTATGACGTGCATAATTAGCTTCTTTCGTACCCCGTATGTTCCAAATCGTATGCCATTTTGGCTTTTCTAAGTATATAAGTTTGCCATGCATCTAGATATTTGCTTGTGTGGATACAAAGTAAAAAACTATGTATCTAGAGAAGTCCAAACGACTGCAATTTGGAATGGAGGGTGTAGTATATATTTGCCAACTGTGATGGCCATTCTTGATTCATGTACATGGTGTTGAAGCAAGAATAAGGTTCATTAAAATTTCTCTGAGTTCCACTAGCTTGGTGCATTGAGCTTTGAGACTAGACATGCTAGTTTTACGATACTGAATTTCATTTGATTTAAAATGAGATCTGTTTTGCATTTGGCAACAAAACTGAGTATCTAACTGTAAATGTCTGTTCTCAAATGTGTAGGGGCACAATAAGAATATTCAATCGCTTTGTTGGGATTCTGCTGGCGAATATCTCGCTTCTGTCAGTGAAGACTCGGTCAGAATATGGTCATTCAGTTCTGGACGTGAAGGTGAATTTGTGCATGAATTGAATCGCAGCGGAAATCAATTCCACTCGTGTGTTTTCCACCCAACTTATCAGTCATTGCTAGTGATTGGTTGTTACGAGGTAAGTTTCCCTAGTTTTGTGTAACCCAGTTAGGGCTTGTTCGTTTTGCTCTCAATCCATATGGTTTGAGTGTGATTGGGTGGATTTAAATCCAAAACAAGTCAAAATATTTCATCATTTTTTCTAATCTCATTCAATCCACATGTGATAGGAATAACCGAACAAGCCTTAATAATTTCAGGAACATAATCGTAGTCCTTTAGGGCTGGTTTGGTGACCGGGGAATTAGAGTGGGTTCATGGAGGCAATTCCTTAGTCACCAAATCAGCCCTCATCGAGATGGATTTAACTTCTATTTCATGTTATGCAGTCTTTGGAACTTTGGGACATAAGGGAGAAGAACACCATGACCTTGAACAATGCGCATGACGGTTTGGTTGCAGCCCTGGCATCATCCAGTGCTACAGGGAAGGTTGCCTCAGTAAGCCATGATAGAACTCTCAAGCTCTGGAAATGACTTTATAATAGCGACCGGTGTGAAGACGATTTTCTACCAAAAATGACCACATGACGCACATGACGAAAAGGTAGCTGACAAGATACTCCGGAGCCGCGTGGGCTCAAGAACTAACGGTGATTTGTGTTGTGGTTCTAGTATGCTGTTCAATATGCTATTGAAGTTTGTAACTCCTAACAGAAACGTTCAGTCAAGACTCCAAGATTGTACCTCGGACAAGTTGCAAATATTTATTCCCCAAAAAATTCTGCATTTTGTTTTTTTACCGTGTATTTTAACGTCGTCGAGCCTGTTTGGAAGCTAGTTTTAATGTTTGCAAAATTTACGTGGACTAAAAAAATGCCTGGATTGGGAAGAAGGCCAGCACAGATGGAGCGACCCGACGTGTGTCGATTGAGCACTGCTCTGTTTATATGATTTAGTCATTTTATTCGTTTTATATTCACATGATTTAGTCGTTTTGTTCGTTTTATATATGATGTTCCATAAGATTTTACATTATAACATTAAAGTTACTAGATTCATCATGATTTAACTACCATGATATGCATTTTTTTAGTTTAAAATAATTTAATTAGTTTAACTTAGGACAAACATAAAACAACTAATTCATGTGGGCGGAGAGAGTACCTGATTTGTAGGTACTGCTGAACCAGAATATGCAACATGGACCTTGTCTCGTCCCCTAGCTGGTGGAGTGCGTGCGTGCGATGTCCTCCAGATCAGATTCGAACGCTAGTAGGTCTAACTTGCGCCTTCTTCACGAGTGGTGGAAGTGTTATGGCGGTCTAGACGCCCACTATGATCATCCTTCATAGTTCATCATGGGGTACAAGGTAGCAGTAGCCTCGTCCGGACGAGGAGACGACGACAATGCAATGGCGAAGTCATTCATAATCGTCCTCGAACTCTCCGCTCTGATATGGCACACTAGGCTGACTCATGGGCAACCCTTCCAGAGAAATTCCTACTCAATTTTTAGGGATATAGAGCACAGACCGATGCCCTAGTGGAGCTATCCTTGTGCCGGCAGCTAGAGGAGAGCCTTCGTCACTACTACAACAAATTCCTATCACTCAAATCTCAGCTGTGTCAATTGAAGATGGAATTGCTATCTTGTAAGATCCAAATTAGTAGAAAAAAAACAAAGTATCATAATGCTTTGGAAATTAGGAAATAAAGAAAATGATGAGAAAAGGATTTTTCTTTTAAAGGAAACCATTTATACATCCCATGAAATAAATAACAAGGAGAATAAACTTAACTTAGTAATATTACAATAGTATGGTTTACATTCACCTAGGGGTTTCAATTGATACATTTGAAAAAAAAATCTGAAAACTAAAGTAGAAGTATAAATTTGAATTTGGAATAAGAAATAGAAAATAAATGGGAAGGGAAGAAAAGAGAAGTAATATGAAAACATGAGTAATATATTTGAATAAATATTCTCAAACCAAATACTTTCAATTGCACCAAAATGAACCAGTTACAAGTTTGAATTGAATTGGTATTTTAAATTTGAATTTGTGAAAGAATGGAGAAAGGAGGGGAAATAAAATACTTTGTGGATAAAAATAAATATATAAAAACAAATACTAATCTTACACCGGAAAAATGAAGTTGAACATTTGAAATTCATAACAAGATCCATATTCAAATTTGAAATTTGAAAAAAAATAAAAAGAGTAAAACAAAACAGAAAAGAAAAAGAGAAATAAAAGAGAAAAACGCGAGCAGGCCCAATCCCTGAATCCGGCCCACCTAACCCCACCGTGCAGCCCAGCCTCCTCGTGCGTGCGTCAGCTGTGGACACCGACTGGTGGGCCCCGCTGAGCAGCCGCCACTCCTTCCCCCATCGCTTGCCGCGCTCCTGTTACCGCTGACCAGCGGGCCCCTCGGGTCATTCACGTCGCGAACACCTTGGTCGCTGATGCGTGGGTCCGAGATGGCAGATGCTCCACCCACCTCCCGAAACGATCGCGCGAGCGGACCGCGCGGACTCCGCGGGGCTCGGCGGTGGGGGGATTACTCGGCTTCTCCCTACGACCGTGGGCGCGTCCTGGGTATAAAACCCGTGCTACACCCCTATCGTCTTCTACCTTGAGCCCCAGCTCCTTTTGCCTCGCCGCAGCGCCACCGAGAGGAAGAGATCGGAGGGAAGACGTCTCCGCCGTCGTCGAGTCCCGCCATTCGCACTGCTCAGCACCAATAATCCGGTCTCGGACGTTCGGGAGGGTGCGCCGGTGGTGCTCGGGGAAGAAACCGGGAGATCAAGGCATCGGGGCGGCGGGAATTCCTCGTCGTACCTCCCCCTCCGCCGCAAATCCGCACCACACCGTGGCCAACGCCGACGAGTCAACAATTCGAGGTAATAAGCCCACGATCGGTTTCGCCTTGACCTCCTGTACACGTAGCGCTAGGGAATCGGGAAATAATCGACTAGGCATGTAGTTGGGGAGCTCCGGCATGGCGCCGCCGCGGGGGAGACAGTCTCCGGTGACGGAGTTGGGCGGGGCGCGGCCGTGTAGCGTGTGCCGTTGATTCTTCGCTCTACGGCCACGATTAGACCGTGGTTACCGGTTCGTATGAGCGAATCTGGTGCGTCGATCGGCATTTTGACGCGTAGGATCGCGTCGGTGTATTTTAAATCAGGACCGTAGATCGGTGATCAAACGGTTGGATTTGCGTACCGATTCGGCCGTGGTCGTGTTTGATCCTGGCCCTAGAATTCTAATCGGACGGCCCACGATAGTCTATACCCCTTCGCGGGTCGATTTTGTTAAAGAGCCCTCGGACTTTAGTGGAATCAACCCGCGGTCCTTAGGCGACTGTTCTCTGTGTCTGGGACGACTTACACCGAGCCCCCTGCGTTTTCCATTAATTGAGGCCCAATCCAGAACTCATTTAATTTGAATAAATGAAATAGAAAATGGATTTTTAATATGAAAATAATTACTAGAACTTGTTTAAATCATAGAAAATCCATTCTTAGTCCAAATTAATCCATTCCACTTTCTAAATTTTTATAATTTAATTCTCTATCACTTAGAGCCTCTGTTTTGTCATGAAAACAATTAGAAATTTAATCTCCCACTTAATCCATTTTAAACACATAAAACCTTTGAAAATTCATAACTTAAAATCTATAACTCCAAAATTAATGATTCCTGTTCTTATGATCTTATTTTAATATGTATATTATTAATATGTATTTTGTTCTTATGTTTGGTGTAATGTTAAATTTTGCCTATACAATGTTTGTTTGTATTGCTACGATTAGCAGTGAGGTCACGAGGATCTGAAGAATCATCCTGGTACCTGGATTCTCAAGTCCCAGGCAAGTTGTGCCCTTGACCACTTTTTACCCAATAATGTTCTTTAATATCAATTATCCATGCATAGGTTAATTTTGATGGGACCCAATAGGTCACCCTAGATTTGTTTATCTCATTACCTTGTTTACCCCTGAATCACTTGGGTAGTTTGCTATTGCTTTATATGGTTTTGGGATAATCATTTATTACCTCTATGTTCCAATTCTTGTTGTTATTCTGTTTATGTTCATGTTGATATCATTAATGTTAATTGGAACATAGAGCTTAACTTGAGTAACACGTGCCACCACAAGGGAGGAATGGGACCCCTTGGCTGATTAATTAGGAAAGCTAGTGGAAGACTACCTTACCCGAAAGGGGCAAGGGCAGTAGGGGAGTGGTCAGTGTAGGGAGGCCCTCGGGAGGATTTTGCTGCGATGGCGGTCCTGCAAGGGATTCCTGCATTGGAACTTCCTATAAACTGTAGCGGGTTTTCGGAAGCTAGTGGAACTTTGTAAAGGCCTCGTAGTGGATCCCTAGCCATTCACCTCGGTAGTGTCTAAGGGCCTTGCAAACCCTGGCGACATGGGATACACGACTTGTGGGTAAAGGGTACAACCTCTGCAGAGTGTAAAACTGGTATACTAGCCGAGCTCACGGTCATGAGCAGCTCAGGACTCTCTGATGTTTAAATTATGGAACTTAAACTCAATTTGTCATATGCATTGCATCGCAGGTGAAGTTGTTACTTTTGTTCTACTATTTAACTGGGATGGTATTTACTTATACTTAGTAACTGCTAATAAAATTTTGACCAACTCTAAAAGCAATGCTCAGCTCTAACCATCTTCTTTGGTAAGCCTTACACTTCATGTGAGCTCCCACCTTTGGCGAGTTCATGCACATTATTCCCCACAACTTGTTGAGCGATGAACGTATGTGAGCTCACTCTTGCTGTCTCACACACCCCACAGGTCAAGAACAGGTACCACAGGATGAGGCGCTTGGAGGATGCTGTGATGAGTTCGTGAGAAGTCTAGGCCGTCGTCTCCCAGTCAACTTTGGGTTGCTGGACCGTTGTCTCCTTATAATGTAATTATTTATTTTGTATAGAACTCCTGTTATATATAAAGATGTGACATTCGATCCTGTGCCATGATTCATCATATGTGTGAGACTTGGTCCCAGCACACCTGGTGATTATGTTTACGCCCGGGTTTTGGACCCCTAAAATCCGGGTGTGACAGAATTGGTATCAGAGGAATGTTGACTGTAGGACGAAACCTAGATAGAACTGGACAACCATTCTTTATTTACCTTACTCTGATTCCCTTCTAAACTTATCTTAATCTTTTTCTCATCTATTTCCGCTTACTCTGATTATTCTTATCTTTTCTTTCTAAAAGACAAATGTGGATTTTACACTTTGAAATCCTGTGACTGAAGTGACCTTTAGAAATAGGAGACCTAATCCTAGGAACAAAAACAAAACTATTTTTATAAGTGTTTATGTATTTGAATATTTGTTCTTATGATATCTGTCTGATTTGGATCTTTGTTTGAGTGTGATGGGTTGTGGAGTAATGTCCACAATCACATCTGCATATACATCTAGGCATAAAGGATAGCATTTGTAAGATAACTAGACAATCTAGATTATCCCCTTAGAAAATATATGTATATATAGTATTCCGTATCTATCTCATCTTGACATATTCTATCTTACCTTTGGACATTCACCTCGTACAACTAGTTACCCTAGCCTTGACATAAAATATCTGGTCAAGCCCTGCCAAAGAAAGTTTTAGTACATAACCAACTATTAGCTTATTCATTCTGCCTACCAAATGATTCCCTTGCAAAACTATCTTACCATATGCTTCTAACTTAGATGGTCAATACCAGGCGGGGTGGTGGAATTGATTTACCTGCTAATTGACACACTCGGTGGATATATCGACAACCCCAACCACAGCCAACAGAGATGAATCCTCCTAATCCTCCACCAGGCGGAGTTGATCCACTAGTCGCAGCTCAAATGAGAATGATGCAGCAAATGGCGGACACTATGGCAGATATGCGCACCCAAATGCAGCAAGAACGCCAAGAAATGCACCAAGAAAGAGAGGATGCACGTCGGGAAATGCGCCAAGAACGGGAAGAGATACGCCAGGAGAGAAGGGTACAACAACAGCAGCTGCAACAACAACTTCAACAACAGCAGCAACAACAACAAGTGCCATTGCCTCCACCTCCAGCACCAGTTCCACCCCGAGATAAGCACCGGGAATTCATGAGCCACAAACCACCAACCTTCTCCAACTCCGCAGATCCGCTGCAAGCAGATGACTGGTTAAAGTCCATAGAGAAGATGCTCAACATAGCTCAGTGCTCAGATAGAGAGAAAGTACTCTATGCATCAGGTCGTCTTGCTGGTCCCGCTGCAGATTGGTGGGATGCGTACTGTGCAGCTCATGCTGCTGCCGATACAATTACCTGGGCAGAATTCTCCGCACAATTCAGGAATTACCATATTCCCGCTGGACTCATGAAGATTAAGAGAAAGGAGTTTCTATCCCTCAAGCAAGGAAGTATGTCCGTGAGTGAATACAGGGACAAATTCATCCAGTTATCCCGATATGCTCCTAGAGATGTTGAGGATGATGAGCAAAAGCAGGAGCTTTTTCTGGATGGTTTGATTGGACCCTTGCAATATCAACTGGTATCGCACACATTCCCATCCTTCCAAAGGCTACTTGACAAAGCTATTGCTGTAGAAAACAAGAGGAGTATATTTGGAGAGAAAAGGAAGGCTGTCAACCAAGGGCAGGCTGGAAGTAGTTCCCGTCCTCGCTATACTACCACTCCAAGTACACCAGCTAGTGGCAGTTCTGGACAACAAATTCATCAGACACCAACTGCTCCTCCAAAAGCAAGCACTCCAGTGGGAACCGTTGCTCCTAACACAACCGCCAACAGGGCATGCTTCAAGTGTGGACAACCGGGACACTACGCCAACTACTGTCCCAACAGAGCTGCCTACACTACACCGGCTCCAATGAAGCAAGGACAAGCCTCGGCAGGAAAGAGTCAGCCCCTATCTATCAACCGGGGACATGCCCATCATGCAGAAATAGAAACTGAACCCGGTGAACTTGAAATTCAAGAAGAAGAGCCAGTTGGAGATGAAGTAGTCGGTGAAGAAGTCAACGAACAACAAGAATAGAGATAAACATAGATATAGATACATAAATATATATATATATTTTACTATTTGTAAGACCTAAATATTAGTTTAGCTATTAGTTAGTATTATTACTATTTTAGTGATAATAGTAAGGTCTATTAAACCTATGTTTTGTTAAAGGATTATGCCTCATGCCGAGATTTCTTTGTTTGTGCATATGCCCCGAGAACAATATGAGTATACAACCTTTTCTTACAAATCTCGAGGACGAGATTATTTTTAAGGGGGGTAGGATTTGTAAGATCCAAATTAGTAGAAAAAAAAAACAAAGTATCATAATGCTTTGGAAATTAGGAAATAAAGAAAATGATGAGAAAAGGATTTTTCTTTTAAAGGAAACCATTTATACATCCCATGAAATAAATAACAAGGAGAATAAACTTAACTTAGTAATATTACAATAGTATGGTTTACATTCACCTAGGGGTTTCAATTGATACATTTGAAAAAAAAATCTGAAAACTAAAGTAGAAGTATAAATTTGAATTTGGAATAAGAAATAGAAAATAAATGGGAAGGGAAGAAAAGAGAAGTAATATGAAAACATGAGTAATATATTTGAATAAATATTCTCAAACCAAATACTTTCAATTGCACCAAAATGAACCAGTTACAAGTTTGAATTGAATTGGTATTTTAAATTTGAATTTGTGAAAGAATGGAGAAAGGAGGGGAAATAAAATACTTTGTGGATAAAAATAAATATATAAAAACAAATACTAATCTTACACCGGAAAAATGAAGTTGAACATTTGAAATTCATAACAAGATCCATATTCAAATTTGAAATTTGAAAAAAAATAAAAAGAGTAAAACAAAACAGAAAAGAAAAAGAGAAATAAAAGAGAAAAACGCGAGCAGGCCCAATCCCTGAATCCGGCCCACCTAACCCCACCGTGCAGCCCAGCCTCCTCGTGCGTGCGTCAGCTGTGGACACCGACTGGTGGGCCCCGCTGAGCAGCCGCCACTCCTTCCCCCATCGCTTGCCGCGCTCCTGTTACCGCTGACCAGCGGGCCCCTCGGGTCATTCACGTCGCGAACACCTTGGTCGCTGATGCGTGGGTCCGAGATGGCAGATGCTCCACCCACCTCCCGAAACGATCGCGCGAGCGGACCGCGCGGACTCCGCGGGGCTCGGCGGTGGGGGGATTACTCGGCTTCTCCCTACGACCGTGGGCGCGTCCTGGGTATAAAACCCGTGCTACACCCCTATCGTCTTCTACCTTGAGCCCCAGCTCCTTTTGCCTCGCCGCAGCGCCACCGAGAGGAAGAGATCGGAGGGAAGACGTCTCCGCCGTCGTCGAGTCCCGCCATTCGCACTGCTCAGCACCAATAATCCGGTCTCGGACGTTCGGGAGGGTGCGCCGGTGGTGCTCGGGGAAGAAACCGGGAGATCAAGGCATCGGGGCGGCGGGAATTCCTCGTCGTACCTCCCCCTCCGCCGCAAATCCGCACCACACCGTGGCCAACGCCGACGAGTCAACAATTCGAGGTAATAAGCCCACGATCGGTTTCGCCTTGACCTCCTGTACACGTAGCGCTAGGGAATCGGGAAATAATCGACTAGGCATGTAGTTGGGGAGCTCCGGCATGGCGCCGCCGCGGGGGAGACAGTCTCCGGTGACGGAGTTGGGCGGGGCGCGGCCGTGTAGCGTGTGCCGTTGATTCTTCGCTCTACGGCCACGATTAGACCGTGGTTACCGGTTCGTATGAGCGAATCTGGTGCGTCGATCGGCATTTTGACGCGTAGGATCGCGTCGGTGTATTTTAAATCAGGACCGTAGATCGGTGATCAAACGGTTGGATTTGCGTACCGATTCGGCCGTGGTCGTGTTTGATCCTGGCCCTAGAATTCTAATCGGACGGCCCACGATAGTCTATACCCCTTCGCGGGTCGATTTTGTTAAAGAGCCCTCGGACTTTAGTGGAATCAACCCGCGGTCCTTAGGCGACTGTTCTCTGTGTCTGGGACGACTTACACCGAGCCCCCTGCGTTTTCCATTAATTGAGGCCCAATCCAGAACTCATTTAATTTGAATAAATGAAATAGAAAATGGATTTTTAATATGAAAATAATTACTAGAACTTGTTTAAATCATAGAAAATCCATTCTTAGTCCAAATTAATCCATTCCACTTTCTAAATTTTTATAATTTAATTCTCTATCACTTAGAGCCTCTGTTTTGTCATGAAAACAATTAGAAATTTAATCTCCCACTTAATCCATTTTAAACACATAAAACCTTTGAAAATTCATAACTTAAAATCTATAACTCCAAAATTAATGATTCCTGTTCTTATGATCTTATTTTAATATGTATATTATTAATATGTATTTTGTTCTTATGTTTGGTGTAATGTTAAATTTTGCCTATACAATGTTTGTTTGTATTGCTACGATTAGCAGTGAGGTCACGAGGATCTGAAGAATCATCCTGGTACCTGGATTCTCAAGTCCCAGGCAAGTTGTGCCCTTGACCACTTTTTACCCAATAATGTTCTTTAATATCAATTATCCATGCATAGGTTAATTTTGATGGGACCCAATAGGTCACCCTAGATTTGTTTATCTCATTACCTTGTTTACCCCTGAATCACTTGGGTAGTTTGCTATTGCTTTATATGGTTTTGGGATAATCATTTATTACCTCTATGTTCCAATTCTTGTTGTTATTCTGTTTATGTTCATGTTGATATCATTAATGTTAATTGGAACATAGAGCTTAACTTGAGTAACACGTGCCACCACAAGGGAGGAATGGGACCCCTTGGCTGATTAATTAGGAAAGCTAGTGGAAGACTACCTTACCCGAAAGGGGCAAGGGCAGTAGGGGAGTGGTCAGTGTAGGGAGGCCCTCGGGAGGATTTTGCTGCGATGGCGGTCCTGCAAGGGATTCCTGCATTGGAACTTCCTATAAACTGTAGCGGGTTTTCGGAAGCTAGTGGAACTTTGTAAAGGCCTCGTAGTGGATCCCTAGCCATTCACCTCGGTAGTGTCTAAGGGCCTTGCAAACCCTGGCGACATGGGATACACGACTTGTGGGTAAAGGGTACAACCTCTGCAGAGTGTAAAACTGGTATACTAGCCGAGCTCACGGTCATGAGCAGCTCAGGACTCTCTGATGTTTAAATTATGGAACTTAAACTCAATTTGTCATATGCATTGCATCGCAGGTGAAGTTGTTACTTTTGTTCTACTATTTAACTGGGATGGTATTTACTTATACTTAGTAACTGCTAATAAAATTTTGACCAACTCTAAAAGCAATGCTCAGCTCTAACCATCTTCTTTGGTAAGCCTTACACTTCATGTGAGCTCCCACCTTTGGCGAGTTCATGCACATTATTCCCCACAACTTGTTGAGCGATGAACGTATGTGAGCTCACTCTTGCTGTCTCACACACCCCACAGGTCAAGAACAGGTACCACAGGATGAGGCGCTTGGAGGATGCTGCGATGAGTTCGTGAGAAGTCTAGGCCGTCGTCTCCCAGTCAACTTTGGGTTGCTGGACCGTTGTCTCCTTATAATGTAATTATTTATTTTGTATAGAACTCCTGTTATATATAAAGATGTGACATTCGATCCTGTGCCATGATTCATCATATGTGTGAGACTTGGTCCCAGCACACCTGGTGATTATGTTTACGCCCGGGTTTTGGACCCCTAAAATCCGGGTGTGACAATTACGCCATCAGCGGTATGTGCACTGGCCACATCACCTCTCCGCATGACGCAGACCGGTTGAGTTAATTCTAATGGTAGCCACGACTTTGGTCCAAACCTAGAACTCCGAACCTAGAGGGAGCAGCACAACAAGGTAGTAGTCGTGTTAATGTGCAACATGAAAGAGAAATGTGTCCCTGGGCATTTCTATATTGTTTTGGAGATTAAATGCTCAACACATTATGTTTAAAATAACATCATCTTACATGAGCAAATGAGTGTACATAAAGCAAACTGAGCTTAAAAGAGGACATAACACAAATCTATACGGTACCAAGTGAAAAAGGTAAACTCCAGACATTTAGTCAATTGTTTTGTGTATTAATGGTATTTGTCTAGTGCTAGGGACTTTATGAAGTCAAGCCAAAAGAAGCAAAAGAGATTTTGATTAAGAAAGGAGAAGATGGACTAGTCTGCGTTGCACCGAACGGTCCGGTGCCACCCACCGGATAGTCTGGTGTGCCCGGTTCACGGTCCGACCAAGGGGCAGCTCTCGAGAAATTTCAGCTAGCGTCGGCTATAAATCACCGGACAGTGGTGTGCCAGCTAGCCAACGGCGTTGGCTAGTGGCCACGTCAGCCATAACCAACGGTCACATGGAGCATCGGACAGTCCGGTGCCACCCACCGGACGGTCCGGTGCCCCCTAGAACAGGAAACCAGCCAATTAGGGGATTCGTAGCGGTTGCACTGTCCAGTGTCCGGTGTGCACCGGATGCGGATAGAAAACAACCAGAGCCTTCCAAATGGAGCTCCAACAACTCCTAGATCTCTTGAGGCTATAAAAGGACCCCTAGGCGTATAGAGCAGTACACCAAGCATCCTTTGAACATCCTACAACATGGAGACATTGCAACCACACTATTGCTTTGCTAGATAGAGATTTGAGCACGTGTTTTGAGCTGTAACTCTGCTGCGTTGTCTCTTGTGCTCTTCTCTCGACTTGTGTGCATGTGTTACTGTGATTTTGTCTCTTGTGTGTGTTTCTTCTCCCCCTTACTCCTGTGTTTGATTGAGATCAATTGTGTAAGGTGTGAGAGACTCCAACTTGTGGAGATTCCTCACAAAGGAAAAAAACTTGATATAAGAAAGAAAACCGTGGTACTCAAGTTTGATCTTTGGATTACTTGAGAGAGGTTGAGTGCAACCCTTGACCGAAGGAGGTCACCACAACATGGAGTAGGCATTGGCCGAACCACGGGATAAAATCATCGTGTCACTTGTGCATTTCTTTATTGTAATTGTTTTCTTCCATAGAGTTCTCACAAATTCACTTGTGTTATTGTCCCTAAGTTTGATACATATCTTAAAGGAACAATCAAGTGAAGAGTTCTCTTTATCTCTCTACCTCTATTCATCTCAACTTGGTTTTGGTTCTACTAACAGTTAATTTAAACCAAGTTTGTCTTGTTTAGAGTTGATTATTGCAGGACCATCTATTCACCCCCCTCTAGGTGCTTTCAATTGGTACCAAAGTCGTTCTCTTCATCAAGGGACTAATCTAAAAGCTCTCTTGTGGGTTTTGGTGTTTAGATGACAACCCAAGTAAAGGACTAACAAGTGTGATAAGTGTTGAACAGGTGCTTAATGCAAAACTAACAGGGTTCAACACAAGTGAACAAGTGTGATGGTCCAAAGACTGGATTATCTATAGATAATGGACATCATAAGTAAGATGGACATTGCTTAAGTGAGACTCGATGTGCGTAACTCAGAGACAGCCGATCAAGCCAATGATGGTGGCAAGAAGAGTTTCGTGGTACCGAGTGCACGGGAGAAGGTCAAGGAGACCAGGAACCCAAAGCTAGGGGTGAAGAAGACTTGCAAAGTCAAGGTTGATCGAGTTAAGAAGAGTTATGGTACATCAAGGATCACTATATAAGGACATGACTTACAACCAATGAGGTAACAACTACAATTATGTGGTGTAAGTGAAAGTAGCCTAGAGGGGGGGGTGAATAGGCTACACCTGAAAATTTTCACTAAAACTTCGAAATATTGTTAAATCAAAGTTGCACAGGTGCAAACCGGTTCAGTCGATTTTAATCACAACTGAACAAGTTTGAACCCGCTCAACTTAAATTAGATAATCTATTCAACAAGTGCGAAGTAGTGAATAATGCAACTGAAGATTTGCTCTACACAAAAGCTACTTAAATGAATAATATGAACCAACCACAGAATATAAAGCGCCTGACAAGAACACACAAGAACACGCGATATAACCCGAGGTTCGGCAACCACCACAAAGGTGTCCTACTCCTCGTTGAGGAACCCACAAAGGGCCGGGTCTTTTCCAACCCTAATCCTCCACAAGCCGACCACAAAGGTCAAGGCAATCTCTTCTCAAAACTGCTCAAGGAGCGGGTGATACAAACTTCTTGGGGTCGTCCACAAATTTGGAGACTCCCAAGCAACCTCTAACCGTCAAGGAACACAAGGTTCCAAGAGTAACAAATCCGCACACGGTTAAGTTTGCAACGAGCTCAAGAACAAGAGAATGGGAGAATCGAGATGAAAATGACAGCGAGTTCGATCGAGTTCACCTCACACCAAGGATCCTTCAAATGATTGAAGGAGATGCGATTGCGGGTGTAAGAGGTGAAATGAATGCTCTTGTTTGAAGGTTGGTCAGCTCAGAATTCGTGAGAGGGGCGAAGTAAATGAGAGAGAGAGTGTTAGGGGGTATATAAAGGATCCCCCAAAAGCTGGCAGCCGTTGGGAGAAAGGGGTAAAAACCGGTTGAACCGGTTTATAAACCGGTTGAACCGGTTTATACCAGGGAGAAACCGGTCCACTGAGCTACTCAGCCGGACACTCGACCGGTTTCAAAACCGGCTGAGTAGGGACAAAAATAGGCTCAACCGAATTTCAAAATAAATCTGCTGCGACTTTTTCTGACAGCTCTGACTGTCAGATAGGTCAGAGCAGTGGTGGCAGGTGAACAGTACCGAAACCGGTTGAACCGGTTTCAGGACCGGTTGAACCGGTTTCAGGGGGCTGAAACCAAACTTTGAGAATTTTGAAGGGAACAAAAGGGGAGACTTTGTGGGAAGTAAAATTTGTTTTTCTCAAGAGCATTCATGATCAAGGAAAATGATCTCTAAGGAGTTTTTCAAATCATTTTGAACTTGGCTCGTTTCAACTTACTTAACCGTCGCGGATCCCTCTTAATTGTACGGTGATTCCTATGACTCAAAAGTTATAAATTTTGCACCGCCGTTGTTTCTTGGCACTTTGAGCACGCCATTTGATGTGGAATTTTAAATCCGCTGTGCTTTATATCTTTATGCTCGTAAGATCTGTGCTTCTCCTGTCTGTAGAAATACTGTGTACATACTAGGAGCAAACTTGTTAGATTCTTAGTTTGTTTTGTCATTAATCACCAAAACCCTCAATTAGGGTTGATTGCACTTACAATCTCCCCCTTTTTGGTGATTGATGCCAAAACAAACTATAATGGAAATAAGAATTAAAAGTTAAAAGTACTTGCAATATAAAACCTATTGTGTATGTGTAGCTCCCCCTAAATATGTGCATGAGTTTTGCGATATTAACATTGACTTGATATGTCAATTTGCAACATATTTAGAGAGAGAATAGTCAACACTATACACAACAAAGATGAGGTACGAAGCATAAATGAATAAAAAGTACAAGCACATTCAAGCTCATTATTGCATAGCATATGATATGAAAAGAAAAGTTCTACAGCTATTACAATAATGAGAGCTTGTCTCATCACATCATAAAGGTGTTTATGGCATTCAAGCCATGGAGTTTATGGCATTCAAGCCATGCATGCATCACATAGTTATTACAGACCAAGAGTTCATTACAAAAATATAGGGGTACTGCATAATAAACTTTCTCCCCCTTTTTGGCATAAGAACCAAAAAGAGAGAGAATCGCCGAACGAACTGATCACCAGTGAGGAGGAGGATGATGAGGACCGAAGAAATGGTGCGCCAGGTCAGCGGCAAAGTGTTCCTCTCCAGACTGGGCCGGAGGAGGAGCACTGCCCGAAGGGTCCTGGGGCGGAGGATAAGAGGACGATTGCCCCGGATCCCCGTGATACGAGGGCGGGACAAACTGCTCTGGATCATCAACAAAAGTCTCTTCTTCTTCGATGTCATCACCTGTAGAGAAAGGTACCCCATACGCCTGCTGGTACCACTCATTGATATCTAGAGGAGTAGGGTGGAGAGGTACATCAGGAGAGCGGGGAGCGAAGGGAGTACCCAAAGCAGAAGCTTGACGACGCAGGTTGTCGTCGGTCTCCCTCTGACGGCGAGCCACCTCATGGACGTCTGCAGCTATATTGCGGCACATGGAGAAGAAGGTCGCAAGCCCGTGGGCCAAACGGGCACCCATCCCACGACCACGACCTCGACCACGACCACGACCACGTGGTGTGGGAGATCCACGGCCAGGGGAGGAGCGCGAGGCACCAGCAGCAGCAGCAGCAGCAGCACCAGCACCAGCAGCAGCAGACGGACCCGCAGAGGCATGTCCACGAGAACTGGAAGGGGCTTTCCGGAGGCGCCCAGCTGGATTGTTGGGATCAATCCAGAAAGGGGTGTAGGACTGATGTCGGGTGCCCTTGTCAAATCTGAACTGGGACACGACCTCAATCATCTTCATAATGAAAGGAGCATGAAGACACCCCTTCAAAGGAAAGCAGGCAGCATGAATAATTTCCTGCCAGATCATGTCAAAGACATTTATCCTTTCTGAGCTGTTGGGCTTCATAAAAGAGAGCAGGACCTTGCTCTCCCCAAGGATGTTCATCTGATTTCCCCCTTTAGGAATGAGGGTCATCCTGCAAAGGGAGTTGATATAACGATAATACTTATGAACATTGGTTGACTCCCAATACTTGCCAGACTCAGACAGATGAAGATCCTTGGCTTCTTCTCTTGTGGGCTGCCGGAAATCATGAATTTTGATCTTGTCTCCAGATATATCCTCGTCAGAAAAGCCAAGAATGTGAGCAAATCGACGATAGCTCACCTTGTACCAACTACCTTCAATGAAAAAGTTCAGATATGGGTAGTTGTAGTGACTCTCCTCATCAGCAAGCTTTATCCAGAGAGTAGAATAAAATTGAGCAATGACTTCATCATTCCAGTCATACTGGAATGTCATGATCTCCTTCATTTGTTTCCTTTCACAGGCCCTCAGTGCCTGTGACATCTCTGGATCACCAATAGCTTCACAACCTTCCCAGTTAATAAATCGTTGATGCAGGATTGGTTGATGCTTCTTGGGAAGAATGACTGAGTTATAGAAATCCACATGGTGAAGAGTCCAAAATCGATTTCCATCGATCCTGGCATCGCGAATACGCAATACAGGATTTTGGAAACGTAGATCCTGGAGAAGGGCAGAGCCTCCACTGGCAGTGAAGTCAGTGACTGGCTCATTGCCAGCACGCCGAGCTTCAGCCCGGTGGAGGACCAAACCGCGAATCACCGGAGCATGGGCCGGGGGAAGATCAACATCATCGTCCTTCCCCCCATCATCATCACTGGCAGGCTCCCATGCCTGCGGATTTGCCGCAGGTCGAGACCGCCCGGAAGGATTCCGAGACGTCCGACCGCGAGCATGTTGAGACCCGGAGGCCTCAGCACCCGGCATGACATTGCCGCTTCCGCGCCCTCGCTTGGATCGAGAGCGAGGAGGTGAGTCTTCACGAATTTCCTGGTCGTCCGAGGAGTCGGACTCGACCACCGATGGGTTCCTTCTTCGCACCATTCTAATAAATAAGAAATAGAACCTATGATGAGCAAGGATCAAACACGTTGGAGAAGAACCGCATAAGACATTGAGCATGCACTTCAACCGTTCATATGAGCGGTTCAACTACAATGAACAACATCAAATCGCTAATCTCTAACAGTGTTTGTGACAAAATGAGAATAATCTAAGTGTTGCAAACACTTAAACTAAAATGTACCCAACGAATGATACATAAGATAACCAAGAACGCGTAGGATCGAGTACAAGAAAATAACATAGGGCAATACCTCGATCCGAAGATTTGGGTCAAGAACTCTCAATCAAATGGAGGAAGATGGAGAAAATACGCCAAGAAGAACGGATCTCCAACCACACTTCCAAACAAGTGAGGGCACGAGAGAGTGAGGAGGTGTGAGAGAGAACTAAGGGGTGGCGGCGGCGGCTGGAAAAAATAGGAGACTGAGAAGGGAAGAGGAGAGAGGGAGAGACATAAAAGGGACAGGAGTCGGCCGTCAAAAAGTCGAAAACTGGTTCAACCGGTTTCAAAACCGGTTCAACCGGTTTCGAGTCAAACTGCGCAGTAAAAGCGCGCAGAAAACAGTGTTGACTGCGCGAAAATCCTGGCAGTCTGACAGCACAGACTGCAAAACTGACAGCGCAGACTGCGCAGCTGTCAGCGCAGACTGCGCGCAGACTGACGGCGCGACGGCCGAAACCGGTTCAACCGGTTTCCACCAGGGAGAAACCGGTTGAGTGGCCTACTCAGCCGGTTTACTCAACCAGTTTCCAGATATTGCCCGTAAGGGCTGTAATAGCACTTAGCAAATATGACATGAGATATTTTAAAGATAAAAAAGATATTTCTCATTTCATATTGCTCAAACAATCAATTTTCAACCATCAAATTTTATCAAAATTTTAGTTATTAAGTCACGTTTCGAGAGTCTAAGATATTTAGCTCACTCCTAAGAAAACAAAACCTAGTCTCATCAAGGGGTTTTGTGAAGATATCGGCTAGTTGATTTTCGGTGCTCACATGAAATAGTTCGATATCTCCTTTGGCTTCGTGATCTCTCAAGAAATGGTGTCGGATGTCAATATGTTTAGTTCTAGAGTGTTGCACAGGGTTGTTTGCAAGTTTTATGGCACTCTCATTGTCACACAAAAGTGGAATTTTGTTAAACTCACAACCAAAGTCTCTAAGGGTTTGCTTCATCCATAACAACTGTGCACAACATGCCCCAGCTGCTATGTATTCAGCTTCTGCAGTGGAAAGTGCAACACAATTTTGTTTCTTGGAACTCCATGACACTAAGGACCGCCCAAGGAATTGGCAAGTCCCAGTAGTGCTTTTTCGATCTACTTTGCAACCGGCATAATCTGAGTCAGAATAGCCAAGTAAATCGAAAAGGGAGCCTTTAGGATACCATAAGCCTAGGTTTTGGGTGTGGACTAAGTATCTTAGAATTCTCTTAACGGCTACAAGATGACAGTCTTTAGGATTTGCTTGAAAACGTGCACACATGCAAACACTCAACATTATATCAGGTCTAGATGCACATAAATAAAGCAGTGATCCTATCATTGATCTATATAATTTTTGATCTACAGGTTTACCTTCCTCATTTAGGTCAAGATGTCCATTTGATGACATTGGAGTCTTGGCGTGCTTTGCTTTTTCCATGCCAAACTTCTTGAGCATATCTTGAGTATATTTAGTTTGGCATAGAAAAGTACCTTCCTTGAGTTGTTTGACTTGAAATCCCAGGAAGTATTTAAGCTCGCCCATCATAGACATCTCAAACCTGTTTGTCATCACTTTGCTAAACTCTTTACAAAAATTTTCATTAGTACTACCAAATATAATGTCATCAACATATATTTGGCACACAAATAATTCATTATCAACTTTTCGAGTAAATAAAGTAGAGTCAGCTTTTCCTATAGTAAACCCATTTTTAATTAAAAAATCTTTAAGACAGTCATACCAGGCTCTAGGGGCTTGTTTAAGCCCATAGAGTGCCTTGTGAAGAAGATAAACATGATTTGGCTTCTTTGGGTCTTCAAAGCCCGGTGGTTGCTCCACATATACTCTTTCTTGTAGAGGTCCATTTAGAAAAGCGCTCTTGACATCCATTTGGTATAGCTTGAAATCATGGTTAGTAGCATAGGCAATTAATATTCTAATTGATTCTAACCTTGCTACCGGCGCATATGTTTCACCAAAGTCAAGTCCTTCCACTTGAGTATAGCCTTGGGCAACCAACCGTGCCTTGTTCCTTGTGACCACGCCATGTTCATCTTGCTTGTTCCTAAAGACCCATTTAGTCCCAATCACATTTTGTTTGGGTCTTTGGACTAAGGACCAGACTTCATTCCGAGTGAAGTTGTTTAACTCCTCTTGCATGGCCATTATCCAATCCGGATCACCCAATGCTTCTTCAACCCTAAGTGGCTCAAGAGAGGAAACAAACGAGTAAAATTCACAAAAATTAGCTAAACGAGATCGAGTTGTTACCCCTCTCCTGATGCTACCCAGGATGTTGTCCACTGGATGGTCCCTTTGAATTGTTTGATGGACTCTTGGATGAGGAACTGATGGATGTCTTTGTATTTGCTCCTCCTCATCAATTGCCTGATCAAGAGGCACTTCACCATCAATGCTTTCATGTTCATTTTCTACCACTGTTGGCATTCTTTGATGATTTTCTTCGTTGCTTGGATGACTTGAGGTTGATGGGTTTGCTTGGGTGGACACTTTGTCACTCACCACCCTTGCACCCACATCAACTACCTCATTGGTCATCCATAAGGTTCCTTCTTCATCATCTCTTTCTTGAGGTCTCACCTCACCTATTGCAAGTTTCTTTATAGCCTCACAAGGTAGTTCTTCATTTCCTGCAGTGTCATTAGAAACATGCCCTTGCGAGCCATTAGACTCATCAAATGTCACGTCTATCGCTATTTCAACAAGACCGGTGGTATTGTTGAAAACACGATATCCATGTGCATTTGATGCATAACCAAGCAAGAAGCCCTCGTCCACTCTAGGAGCAAACTTTGAGCTCTTGACTTTCTTGTTAAGAATAAAACATTTACAACCAAAAACTCTAAAATAATCAACTTTGGGTTTGTTACCAGTGAGAAGCTCATAAGCAGTCTTTTTGTAGATCTTATGAAGATAAAGACGGTTGATTGCATGACAGGCGGTGTTGACCGCCTCTGCCCAGAAGTTGTCAGGTGTCTTGTATTCATCCAGCATGGTTCTTGCAGCTTCAATTAGGGTTCGGTTCTTTCTTTCCACAACACCGTTTTGTTGTGGAGTGTAAGGCACCGAGAACTCGTGTTTGATTCCCTCTTCTCCTAAGAATTCTTCAACACCTGTGTTCTTGAATTCCGTCCCATTATCGCTTCTCACTTTCTTGATTTTGAGCTCAAATTCATTTTGAGCTCTCCTCATGAATTTCTTCAAAATTTCTTGGGTTTCACCTTTGTCACTTAAAAAGAAAACCCAGGTGAATCGAGAAAAATCATCAACAATAACTAAACCATACTTACTACCACCAATGCTAATGTAGGCCACCGGTCCGAAGAGGTCCATGTGAAGGAGCTCCAATGGCCTCTTTGTTGTGACCACATTCTTTGATTGATGTGGGACTCCATGTTGCTTTCCTGCTTGGCATGCGCCACAAACCCTATCTTTCTCAAATACAACATTTGTTAGTCCAATGATGTGATTATCCTTTTGAAGTTTGGCCAAATTCCTCATACCGACATGGGCTAGCCGGCGATGCCAAAGCCAACCCTTGTCGGACTTTGCCACTAAACAAGTCTCAGGCGTCACTTTACTTGTTGTGAAATCAACAAGATAAAGCTTGCCCTTCAAGCGACCGGTAAAGGCAACTGAGGAGTCCTCCCTTCTAAGGATCTTCACATCCACATCCGAAAATAGACAATTATAACCCATTCCACAAAGTTGTGAAACAGACAACAAGTTATAGCTTAAAGAATCTACTAATAAAACATTTGAAAGTGATTGTTGGTCTGAGATAGGAATTTTACCAATACCAATCACCTTACTTTTGCCACTATCTCCAAACACAATTTCTTGTGCTTCTTGAGTTAGTTGCAATGTATGAAACATGTCTTTCTCCCCGGTCATGTGATTTGTACATCCACTGTCAAGCACCCAACTTGACCCACCAGAGGAGTAGACCTGCAAAACAAGTTTAGGCTATGCTTTTAGGTACCCAAATTGAATTGGGTCCTACATTGTTAGTTATAGCTTTGGGTACCCACACACTTCTTTTCATTACTTTTCGTTTAGTGTAGGCACCCACATATTTCACAACCAATTTTCCTAAATCCCAAGTCAACATGTAATCACAAAGATATGAATGGGAAATAGGAGCATTAAATTTTTGACCACTTGAGGATCCCACTTCCTTCATCTTACTCTTTGTGGAACTCAAGTTTACTTTTACCTGTGGTGACTTGTCATTTGAGGAGTGAATCCTCCCCAAGGCATCATATAGGGTGGTTCCCTCTATGAACTTGGGGGATCTCCACCCCTTATGCACTGTGCTAGGGTTTTCCTTGGATGAGTTGAACCCAAGCCCCCTTCTTCCATTGTTGGGCTTAAGGGACTTGTACTTGGGTTCAACTTTCTTTAACCCATCATTGCTAGAGCATCTTTTCAAAATTTCTTTGACCTTCACCTGTGGGCTATTTTTCCTTGCATGGTTAGTTAGACAACAAGAAGCATGATATTTGGCACAATGTTTACAAGAATTATCATTTAAGCTAGACTTAGATTCAAGCACTAAAGATGAGGCATTGATGTTCTTGCAATTTTCAAGTTGCACTTGAAGTTCTTGTTTTTGAACATTCAAGCTTAATATGCTTGCTTCAAGTGCATTCTTTTCATTTGCAAGATTAGCTATAGAGGTTTTCATGTTAATTACTTCTTTATCTTTATTCTCTATAGTTATCTTGACTAAAGATACTTCCTTAGTCAAGACATCTAGCATTTCATCTTTATTGTGAAGCAATTCTTGAAGCTCTAGGTTTCTTTCCTTTTCAAGGATAAGCAAGTCTTCTTGAGCATCAAGAGTTGCTTTTCTTTTATCTAGCTTCTCCATTAATTTGATGATCACATTGTATCCATTCAAGCCAAATTCTTTAATCATTTTATTTTTCATGGCAATTTGTTCATCATCATCATCATTTGAAAAATCATCACTAAATAAAGTTACCTTCTCTCCTTTTGCCATGAGGCAAGTTGGAGTGTAGAATTCGTCTTGTAGGTTGGTGAAGAGTTGCGAGCTTGATGTAGATTGGATGGCCACGTTTGCCACCACTTCCTCTTCCTCGGAGCTAGAACTCTCTTCATCGGAGTTCCATTCTTCACCAATATGGGCTTGACCATATTTCTTCTTCTTGAAGTATCCCTTGGTCTTGCCCCCCTTTTTGAACTTGTCCTTCTTGTATTCCTTCTTAGCTTCTTGTTCCTTCTTGTTAGGACAATCCGCTATGAAATGACCGGTTTGGCCACATTCATAGCATGCCCTCTTCTTTCCTTTCCTTTGGAACTTGTCATTTTTCCTTACAAATTTCTTGAATGTTTTGATGAACATAGCAGTGTCCTCATCACTTGAGCTATCTTCATCACATGAGGTCTCGACCACCTTCTTTGCTTTGTGGTCTTTGTTCTTCTTGGTGTTGTCTTGTTCATTAGTGATCAACGCATGAGAATCCCTTGACTTGATAGGGGCTTCTTCAGACTCATGTTGTTGAATCTTTGCAAATAATTGATGAGGCGTCATATCCTCATAGTCATCACGATCCCTAATCATCCTTGCAAGACTCTTATCCTTTTCTTTATAAGCTCTCATGAACAATCTTGTGACCTTGGAGTCACTCCAATCTTCACTTCCAAGAACTCTTATTTTGTTGACCAACACCATCAACCGATCAAAGAGTGATTGAAGCGATTCACCCTTTATCCAATCATATCTTGCAAGCTCACTTTCCAAAGCCTCAACTCTATGTCTTTTAGCTTTGGGATCTCCTTCATGTGACATTTTAAGAATGTTCCAAATGTCACGGGCATCTTCTCTTCCTTGAACTTTCCGGTATTCTTCCGGAGAAAGACTTCCTTTGATTATGCTCACTGCTTGAGCATTTCGATGAACCTCTTGCATCATCTCTGGAGTCATCTCTTCTCCTTGGGCGGGCTTATACATACCTACATTAACAATCTCCCAAAGACTAGGATGCACACCGATTAAATGCGACTTCATCTTGTCGGCCCACTCATCGTAGTTCAACTCACTAAGAGTTGGTAACTTTCCAAGTGGGGCGGAGGAGAAATTGGGAATAAAATTTCTAGAGTAATCGAATTGAACTTTGCTAAAGTCATTACCTTTGCTTTTGGTAGATGATCCTTCGGTGTTGAGACTTACCTTGCTCAATACCTTAGACACCAAAAGATTCACTAGATCATCATTATAATCAAATGTTCCCTTACCTTTGTCTTCTTCGGCCTTTCTTCTTGATTCTTCTTCTTCGGCCTTTTTCTTAGCATCTTCCTCTTTCATCTTGAGGAACATCCTCTCGGCAATCTTCATGGCGAGGTCGAGGACCTTGGGGTCCACTTCCTCACCGGAGGATGTGACGGGAATATCCTCGAGGATAGGATCCACATGGTCCCGTTGAGTAGACATAATCGTTTCCTCACGCGGTTAAGCGTAAAATGAGGTACGAGGCTTTGATACCAATTGAAAGTAGCCTAGAGGGGGGGTGAATAGGCTACACCTGAAAATTTTCACTAAAACTTCGAAATATTGTTAAATCAAAGTTGCACAGGTGCAAACCGGTTCAGTCGATTTTAATCACAACTGAACAAGTTTGAACCCGCTCAACTTAAATTAGATAATCTATTCAACAAGTGCGAAGTAGTGAATAATGCAACTGAAGATTTGCTCTACACAAAAGCTACTTAAATGAATAATATGAACCAACCACAGAATATAAAGCGCCTGACAAGAACACACAAGAACACGCGATATAACCCGAGGTTCGGCAACCACCACAAAGGTGTCCTACTCCTCGTTGAGGAACCCACAAAGGGCCGGGTCTTTTCCAACCCTAATCCTCCACAAGCCGACCACAAAGGTCAAGGCAATCTCTTCTCAAAACTGCTCAAGGAGCGGGTGATACAAACTTCTCGGGGTCGTCCACAAATTTGGAGACTCCCAAGCAACCTCTAACCGTCAAGGAACACAAGGTTCCAAGAGTAACAAATCCGCACACGGTTAAGTTTGCAACGAGCTCAAGAACAAGAGAATGGGAGAATCGAGATGAAAATGACAGCGAGTTCGATCGAGTTCACCTCACACCAAGGATCCTTCAAATGATTGAAGGAGATGCGATTGCGGGTGTAAGAGGTGAAATGAATGCTCTTGTTTGAAGGTTGGTCAGCTCAGAATTCGTGAGAGGGGCGAAGTAAATGAGAGAGAGAGTGTTAGGGGGTATATAAAGGATCCCCCAAAAGCTGGCAGCCGTTGGGAGAAAGGGGTAAAAACCGGTTGAACCGGTTTATAAACCGGTTGAACCGGTTTATACCAGGGAGAAACCGGTCCACTGAGCTACTCAGCCGGACACTCGACCGGTTTCAAAACCGGCTGAGTAGGGACAAAAATAGGCTCAACCGAATTTCAAAATAAATCTGCTGCGACTTTTTCTGACAGCTCTGACTGTCAGATAGGTCAGAGCAGTGGTGGCAGGTGAACAGTACCGAAACCGGTTGAACCGGTTTCAGGACCGGTTGAACCGGTTTCAGGGGGCTGAAACCAAACTTTGAGAATTTTGAAGGGAACAAAAGGGGAGACTTTGTGGGAAGTAAAATTTGTTTTTCTCAAGAGCATTCATGATCAAGGAAAATGATCTCCAAGGAGTTTTTCAAATCATTTTGAACTTGGCTCGTTTCAACTTACTTAACCGTCGCGGATCCCTCTTAATTGTACGGTGATTCCTATGACTCAAAAGTTATAAATTTTGCATCGCCGTTGTTTCTTGGCACTTTGAGCACGCCATTTGATGTGGAATTTTAAATCCGCTGTGCTTTATATCTTTATGCTCGTAAGATCTGTGCTTCTCCTGTCTGTAGAAATACTGTGTACATACTAGGAGCAAACTTGTTAGATTCTTAGTTTGTTTTGTCATTAATCACCAAAACCCTCAATTAGGGTTGATTGCACTTACAGTAAGTCATAAGGCTCAAGATCAAGCTCGCGAAGTGAACAAGGGGGTTGGAGCTCAAATATGGCAATCTAGATCAAGTCAAGTTGACTTGATGGTTTAGAGTCCAACATCGACCTCAAACATGCCAAATTGGGTAAAACGATGAAGAAGATTAAGTATGTAAGGTTTGAGTGTTCAACCATCTTGCATACACCTCTTACTACAAGTTTGGTGCTTTGGTTTGCTCTCTAACTCTTTCTGTAGAGAAAGTGCCATTCTGATCTCTGCTTGAGGAGAAACAGAAAAGCTAGGAGAAGAACAAGAAAGAGGTAAGTTTCTAGGACTAAATCAATTGGATTATACTCTAAATGTGTTTGTTTAAGTCTCAAGAAAATCCTCCCAAAAGTTGAAGTCAGACGGAGAAAGAATGGAGGAAAAAGCACTTAGTGTGCTGTTGGCTGGTGCACAGGACAGTGAATAGTAACTGTTCGGTGCACATGACAGTGAATAGTAACCTGTCCGATGCACAGGACAGTGAATAGTTACTCCGTCTGGTGCACAGGACAGTGAATAGTTACTCTGTCCGGTGCACAGGACAGTGAATAGTAACATGTCCGGTGCACAGGACAGTGAATAGTAACCTGTCCGGTGCACCAACGGCTAGCTCTTCTAGAGAAGGAAACTGTCAATAAGATCTGTTACTGTTCACTGTTCAGTGTGCCACCGGACAGTCCGGTGCACCCACAACCAGGGAAGGCTGGGAGCTTCCAAATGAAGCTCCAACGACTCCTAGGCCCTTTGGGACTATAAAAGGGACCCCTAGGCGTCTCCAACAAGTACATAAGAGCAGCCAACAAGTCCATACATCATTTGGATCAATTCTTTCTCTCCATCTCTTGTATATCTCTCTAGTTTGTGTAGAGGCGAAGTTATAAGCCTTTAGAGAGAGGGGAAGTGCTGCTGAGAGATAGAGCAAAATCTTGAGCGTATTGTTACTCTGTCGGAGTGCTGTCGAGAAGATTGTAAGCAGCCACAACATCATTGTAACTGATATCAACATAGTGGAAGGCTCTATCTGTTGCACTGACAGATCTGAGCAAACGGAGGAAGGAGTTGAAATAGACTCCAAGCCAAGGTGTTGCTAACTCCAACGAGGACGAGGCAAGCATTTCAGGCTTGGCCTTACCTCGGGATAAATCCCGGTGTTTGTGTGCACTGCTCTGTGTTGTGTGTTGTTTCTCTGTCTTATTTGTTGTTTATACTTGCACTTCTATATTTATATGTGGTACAAGCTGTCTTCGAAGTGCAGGGTATTTTAAGACAGGAACTTCAATTCCGCTGCAACCTACTTGAAGGGTCTTTCATTCCACTGCAATCCAGCCTTTGAGTAGAGTAAGAATTTCCAGTTATAAAGTGATAATTATTATTCACCTATTCACCCCCCTCTAGACGACATCCAGATCCTGTTCCCAAGCATAGGGAACTTCCATAATCGCCTGAAGAGATGGATCCTAAGGGCAAGAGGATCGTGATCAATGACAAGTAGGAGACCCTCAGCATCGACGATCCAAAAGGTGACATGGAGGTCCAGCAGAAGATGTCAGCAGTGGTAGTGACATGGAGGTCCAGCAGAAGGAAGCAGATGCAAGAGTTGGTGAGAGTTGAGTGTGATGTGGTTTGAAAGATAATGTGAGTGAGTTTGGATGGATAGAGATGTGTGTGTGGACCATATGTTGGGCCAGCATATGGATGTGTGTGGGCGTATGTTGGCCAGCCTGTTATCTAGAGTACTTGAGGGTGTCGGTTGTAATAGAAGAGGAGAAAAGAACAGAATAGAAACAAAACAGTCCTTGAGTCGTTGTCTTCTCTAGCATCGGCGAGGCCTGAGCGCTCACGTCCTGGTGCTCCTGTGGCGGTGGCCAAGGGCCATAACAAGTGGTACCAAAGCCTCCGATCATCAGTAGTGCGTGGTGTGGTACCACATCCTCCCTAGCGGCGATCCCGTTCTAGTGACCTATGTCTTCATAGTGCAAGTGTTTCTTCTTTGACAACTCTGATGCCTTTGGCTCTTCATTGGCGCCCTCCTCCCCTGCGTACTCGCCCACCTCGGCGTCAACACCATCTCACAACGCAACATCGACCCTTTCACCAGCGATGGCAACATGCACCTATGCTTATTTCGCCGCCGCCAACCTAATCGGCTGCCATGGCCTCCCCGAGTGCGCCCATCCCTTCGAGCTCATGCTTTTAGTGGGTGAAAGCAGCAACGAGGGCCATGGCTGCCACAATTGCAACAACGAAGATATTGGTCTCCCAGGATTGCTTGGAGGTATGGTCCTTACTGTGACACCCCATGTGTCAATTTCGTGTTATGTCGAGAGATTTATCCTAATCTCGGATGCTCAGTGAAAATTTCTATTTCTCGCTCGCGTATGTCTCTGATTATCTAGATTATTCATTCACATTTCACCGAATTCGGAGTTATTCAGTCTCACAGAAGGCCGAATTCGGAGCCTGTTAAAAACTTTTATTCTCAGCGAATGCAAACTCAAAAATCATTCTCGACTTATAAATCTCATTTAATCAAACGCCCGACAGTTGCTAGTCGAGCTGTGTCCGAATCTAATATTTCGATGTTCGATCTATGTGTAAAAATTAATCCGACTCCGTACTCTCAAACAAAATGCTCTGTTGTGTCGGTATCTAATTAGTTATTATCTGACTCGGCCAAGTATCTCTATGTTCGAACCGAACTCAAAACCCGCATCGAAAGTGCTTTTTAAAATGTCACGATTCGCCTTCTCCGACTAAAGATCCAAAGCCGATCAAAAGTTGAGAGAAACATTTATTTCTAAAATAGTGTGCGAGAAAATTTCAAAGCGGAATCTCCAATGCGTTGTCCTCAAATAAATTCTTATCCGACTCGGCTTAATATCTCTGTATCCAATCCGATTTCAAAAATCAACACCGGCAATGATTTTTATTAACCCAACCCGATTGATCCCTATCACGAATCCGAAACCAGTCGGTCTCAATTCATTTTGTTCCTAATTGGGTGCAAGGAACTATTTTCGAGCGACGCTAAACAAATCAAATTCCTAGTACGGATAATCCTCCGTTCTGTCCGACCGAGCACCAGCTCGCTCTGTCTTTGCACAGACGAATTCCGCGGGAGCATTTTTATTCTGGGAATTAATTTAGCGTAGCCCGATTGAGCGTTTTGGGCCAAATCCAGCCCAGCCCATTTGGCCCACTAAAACCCTAGCCCTCACATGTCTATAAATATGAGGCCTCCCCTGGCAAGATGGAGAAAATTACCACTCCCTACCTCTAGCCGCCACAACATTTCTCCCTCTTCTCTTTTCAGCCGACGCACGCATCCTCCTTGCCTTCTTCTCCCAGGGAGCTCGACGCCCCCATTTCTTGCACCTCCAGCAGCAAGGGCCTCCATGGCCGTGGCCTACTCCTCTAGGTCGCCCTCTTCTCCCACGCGGCAGTAGCCCACACCATCCCTTCTCTGGTTCTGCACGGTGGCAGGCAGGGAGCTCGGTTTCTTCTCGCCATGGCGCTCGGCGCCCATGCAGCAGAGCGCCCTTCTTCCCCAGCGACGCCTCTGCTCCAGCCGGCCTCCTCTGCCTAGCGCCCTTCCTCCTCTCTGCTCCAGCCATGGCGCGGACCTCCTCTGGTCCGAGCTCTAGCAGTGAACTCGCCGTTGTCCATGGCGCCTTCCCCTGCAATTTTCCCCTTCCTCCCCTCTACTTCTGTGGCGCTCAGCACTCCTGCCCCAGGTCCGGCTACAGCAAGAGCTTTTTTCCCATGGCCGAGCAGGCGCTCCCAACAGCCGCGATGCCTGGTTTCTCTCCCTAGCCACTACGTCGTCATGCTCCCTCTGCCCCTGCCTTTTTTTAGGAGTCGAGCTCCATTCATGGCCAGCGCCCTCCCCTGCTCAGCCACTCCCAGTTATCTAGCCATGGAGCACCTCCCTGCATTTTCCCCGCCATGGCTCGTGAGTCGTGACTCGATTTCCTCCCTGCTTGTGTGCTGCTGCGCAGTGCCCCGTGGTGCTTGCTAGGTGCTCGACAAAATGCGCAGCAAGCCACGCGCTGCAGCAGCTTTGTCCCTTGCCTTGTGTTGTCGTCGAGCTTCGCTACTGCTCTTCTCCCATGGAAAAAAACAGCAACCCCATGTCGTGTCACCTGCGCGAGTGTTCGTCAAGAGCAGCCGCGATGTCTCCGCGTCTCGCTTCGCCGGATTTGCGCAGCGCTTGCGCATCGTCAAAATCCTTGCTAGATGATGCCGCGGCGCCTCGCGCGACGCATGGTTCAGTGAAGCGCCTAAACCGTGAACGGCATGCACGACTCGAATCCGAGTTTGACAGGTTGACAGATTTACAATTTACTATTAATGTGATTCAGTTGATGACATGCATATGATATGGTGTATATTGGTGTTGAACATGTGTGACTACGATGGTTCATTTACGTGTCGCGAGGGTGGTTTGCGGAACTATTAATTGTTTGTTAAAATAATTCGCCGTAAAGTAGTGTGTTAGTTGTGGTAAATTTAATAAAGCGTAAAGCATGCTTGGTAATTTCCGCAGTCGGCTAATGAGCTAGTCTATGTTAAATATATTTTATGTATTCATCGTGGTGTAGGTTAGAGTGGGTCGAAGATATAAATTATGAGACATGTGATTTGTGTTTAAGGACGAGATGTGCGAATAATCGGTTAGTGTTTCACTTGTCTAGTCGATAAATATGGTCATAAATAATTGTGCTCGACATGAATGTTTGGTCGTTGTATCACTTCCTCTATGTTTATAAGTCGAGTCAAAATGCGGGGTACTAGTGGTACGCTAGACGGGTGGTATCCAAATAAATTAACCGGTCGATGTGGTAGTTGTCGTGCGTGATTTATTGTTAGTGAGTAGTTTGAATTACGAGCTATATGAGGATTATGTTAGAAACTAGTATACGGCGTGTAACTGTGCTCGTGATGTGAATAATATATCAGTAGGTATTTGTAGGTGTCATTGGCAAGTGGGACGATTTCGGTTGTACGATAAATTTTGAAGGGCGAAGAACATGTGTAGTGTGTCGATCAAGTTAACCGATAGGTTCCATAAATATGCTGGTGATGCTTTTATGTACATGATAAGATCGATGCCTTGTCGTCGTAGTCTCAGGAAATTTTCTGAAATGTGCTAGTGCTTTACTGAGGGGGTTGAATGTACTTGTTAGGTATTACAGTAGCGGTGGGACGTGCAAGTATCCAAAAATGGTGAAAGGTGGTGTATGTTGGTAATTAGAAAATGGTCACGTCGTTAGCCAATAGCCAAGCTTATGCCGAGACTTAAAATATGGCCAATTTGATTTCAAATCATGCTTATCTAGGCATGTGGTTAAGCTCGTAATCACGGTGAATTACTTGTTATGGTTTAAATGCGCATGGTTATGGTGAATGCATTTGTTAAACGTGTGTGGTACTTTTAGTGCTCGAAATGACACAGATAAAAATTTAGTAAGTCTACTTGTTAATCCTTATTTGATTAATTTAACTCTAACAAATGGTAAAGTGTTAGAATAATTCAAGTATCTAGAACACGGCAATTCTTGAATTGTATAGGAGCTGAAATTTATTAATTGCTGTTTTGGACTACACGTAGTGATTTCCCCGTGCTGTATGTTTGAAGAACTAAATTGTGTTTTCTGTAGATATATGCTATAGAAAAGTGATAGATAACTTTATTATCTTTCTGGTGTTAAAATTTTACAGTCATAAGTCTGATCGTTTAGGCGTTATGCTTTTTATAAATTCAGTAACTGAATCTGTCCAAATTCTGTACAGATTTCAGAAACTGCATTGGTTGCCTAAGTTATGTTAGAATCAGTCCTTGTCAATTATAAGAAAGTTGTAGATGCTTTTCTTATCTTGCTTGTGTTAAAATTTCATAACCATAGGCCTGACAGTTTAAGAGTTATGAATTTTACAAACTGGTTGCTATGTTCTGTCCACTGACAGAACAGATTTCGAAAACTGAATTGTTTGATTCAGTTCAACATAGAATCACTTCTGGGTGAATATAAAAGTTATATAGTTCTTTTGCCAAGCTTTCCAAAAAGTCTTGGATCACTTTTTTTGGTGATCTGAAGATTAAGTTATGGATGTTTAAAATGTGAAGACTAAATCTGTCCAGTTCTGGACAGCAAAGTCTTCTAGTGTCTTTTATCCTTAGTTAAATATTGAATCACCTTGAGGTGTTTATAAATGATATGTTCATTACCTTTCCAGAAAGTCTAAGATCACTTTAATTGGATGTCTGAATCTTTAGTTGTGGATTTTTGAAGTTGCAAGTCGGAATCTGTCCAAATCTGGACAGAGCTGTTGTATTAGCACGTTTTGACCTTGCTAAGTGTTGAATCATGTTGTGATGAAAATACCAAAGTTGTAGAGCACATTTTAAGTTTTCCAGAAAGTCCTAGTTTGCTATGTTTGGATTAATATTTGAAGAGTTATGACTGAAACAAGCACCTGCTGTGCTGCTGTCCTGATTTTGTTATGATTGGTGGATGCTCTACTCTGTTGTGTTTAACTCGAGTCGACTGTTTTCTCGTTTGATGATTGGTTGTACCCGCAGTAATGATAATATGACTAATACATTTGGGCCTAATTATATAAGTAACAAGTATACGTCTCGCTAAGTTAGTGAACCAAATTAGTGAGGGTCTAATAAGTGTTTGCCTAGTGAATAATTTTAAAGCCCAATTAAGTGTCTAGTTCCTTTTCAACTAAGTCTATCTCTATATAAGTCGTAACGAACTTGTGTACTTAACTAATTTAATGTTAGGTAACTAATGAATGATTAACGTGAACGTGGCAAACACTTGTGCTCATGCTTGTGTGGTAATGTTTGTATTGGTTAAGTAAAGTAAGCATCACCATCTTTCCAGTGGTAGTAACTACGTATGCCCCGACGACGTGTAGATAACTAAAGCTAACATGTGGTTGTATGCGGTGCCTTCCAATTTAATGTTTAGTTCGCCATTGTGTCTTTGTGTATCTTGTGCTACTTTCATTATATTCATCCATATGCATCTTGCATCTCATTTAGGACCAAGAGATGCTGATCGTGCAAGTGATGTGGTGCCACCCACAAGATGCAGTCGGTGGACGACCCAAGGAAGGATGGACTTAACCAGTGGATGCTCGCCAAGCGAGTACCCCCAGCAAACACTATCTAAGTGTTAAATTAAAGGCAAGCCCCGGTTTTATGCATAACCGTTTATATATGCTATTTTACTACACTTAATGTTTGTAGGCTTGTACCATGCACTTAAGTGTAGGAGTTGACTGAAACCCTAGTTGCATGAACTCAGGATTCCTTTTGAGATGGATACTAGTATGCTAGGTCGAGTAGCTGCTTTACTAATTAGGGATCTCGGTAGAAGTCGAGTGATTTTTCTAGCACTCGCGTGAGGTCAGAAATTGATTGTATCCATTTTTATATCAGAATGATGATAGTCTGTGGACACGGGTCTATGGGGACACGTGGTCTACGAGACGGAAATTGGAATAAGGATTAACATGCGGATACCTGTGTCAAGCGTTTGAACGTACTAAGCACATACCGAGAAATATGATAAATCGGTAAGCCTAGTACCTGAGTGAACCTGACAGCAGACTTTACCCCTCACGCGACCTGAGACGTGGTCTCCCATTCCGGTTATGGTGGGTACAAGTGTGGTCACTGCACGACGACAGTCGGGGTTAGTGAGGCATTGTATGCCAAGGCGGTGAGCCCTGATCTGCTGACGGGGAATCGATGGGGATAGTTGATATGCGTGGGGACGGAGTGCCTCGCCATGTCGTGTGTTTAGGTTTACCTTGCAAGGATAGAAACTTGATTCAAATCGTCTGCTTCTTGCAGCTAATGAGACTGCTTGATCCATTATACTGCATTGAATAATAAGTGGAAATGAGATGACTGGCAAAAGATGTTGATTGCTAAAAATGTTTGATACCATGTATGAATAGCTAGGTACACATCTAGTTTAAAAAGGATCATACTAAAACTTGAAAAGCTAAAACTTGATTTTAGACTCAGCTAGTGCTTTTGGCAAACCAAACCCCTCAGCCAAACAGCTGCATGTCTAGAGGTAGAGGAGTAGACTCCTCACACCGGGTAAGTCTAGCTGAGTATTAGTATACTTAGCCTTGCTTGTGGCATAATTTTTGCAGGTACTCCTTAGGATGATTGGTTGATGGTGTGACTTGGCCTTTGTCCCTGCCACTGGGACAGACGGTCGAGTGGGTTACTGCTTCCGCAGGAGAGGACCAGGAGGAGTAGCGTGGCCAGGCTTCGCCATGTTACTTGGTTTTCTCCGTTAGTTATTTCCGCTGCATTAAAATTTATGGATATTATTTCTGAAACTCTGATAATGTAATCACTAATGATACTTTCTTAATTTATGGTATTATGCTTTATTGTATTTCTCTGTGCCTCACCTTTGAGTGAGATAGTGGTATTCGATCCTGGATAAGTGGCCTCGTCAGACTAGATCTGAGGGACTGACGGTTTATTCCTATTTAAGTGTGGTCCAGCCTTTAAGGCGGGACTTAGGCACTTAAGTTGGAATAATTCGGGCGGTTCCGCCGCACTTACTGTGTTCGATGAAATGCCACTTGAGAATGTGATTTGGGATGAGGAACTGCAAGAGTTAGATAGAGAGATGGATAACTTGCTGGAGTGTAAACAAGCAATGTTCATGACATCAACTATGTCCAACCGTGGTATAGAGGGTGTGTTTGACGAACTTTCTACCCAGGTGGTGTGGGATGAGGAGTTGGTAGAGGGGGCTGAGTCACATGACAATATGTTGCAGCTATTAGCTCATGTAGAGTGACTGAAAGGGAATTAGGCTTACACCTATTTCCTAATTGATTTTGGTGGTTGAATTGCCCAACACAAATAATTGGACTAACTAGTTTGCTCTAGTCTATAAGTTCTATAGGTGACAAAGGTTCAACTCAAAGCCAACACAAAGATTAAAAAGGGTTCAAGAAGAAAGGAGCAAAGGAAACCGAAGTGCTCCCTGGTCTGGCGCACCGGACTGTCCGGTGTGCCACCGGACAGTGTCCGGTGCACCAGGGAAGATCAACTTCAAACTCTTCACCTTCAGGTTTTCCAGGTGCACCTCCGCTATAATTCACCGGACTGTCCGGTGCACCAGCGGAGCAACGACTACCTGCGCGCAACGGTCGACTCTGCAAAGTGTGCAATGGATTTCAGATGTCAAAGCAGCATGTCAGAGGGGCACCGGACTGTCCGGTGCGTCACCGGACTGTCTGGTGCCACATGAGGACAAGTCTCCAACGGTCGACCAGCTCCAACCCTGACGAACAGGCTAACGTGGTGGCTCACCGGACACTGTCCGGTGGCGCACCGGACTGTCCAGTGCGCCCTTCGCCAGCAGACTTCACCAACGGCTAGATTTTGGTTGGTGGCTATAAATACCACCCCAACCGGCCACTTCAAGGTGTGGGAGCCCAAGCAACATTCCAAGTCATCTAGTTGACATTCTCAAGCCCTCCCAACCACATATATTCATTGATACATCCTATACACAAGATTTAGACCACTACAACCAACACAAGTGCCACAAAAGAGAGAGCAAGCAATAGAGAGCTACTCATTTGAGTTGAGAACTAGTGCCTTGTGAGATTCATTGAGAGATAGTGTGTGCTACATCTTTATGTTCATTTGCGCGTGGAGTTTTGACTCCCATCGAACTTCCTCCAAAGTTTTGGAAGCCTGTAAAAGCTAGCAAGAGACACCAAAGAGTGTGGTGGTCCTTGCGGGATCGAGAGTGATCCTTGAGAAGAAGAAGAGTTCGTCGATCCTTGGGTGATCGGTGGAGAGAGGGAAAGGGTTGAAAAAGACCCGTCCTTAGTGGACTCCTCAACAGGGACTAGGCCTTCGATGGCCGAACCTCGGTAAAACAAATCACCCGTGTCATTTGTGTTTATTGCTTGTGATTTGTTTGCTTTCCCTTACTCTAAGTTTTCTTGTGCTATTATTTGTTAATATCATTTGGTGTTGTTTCAAGTTAAATTCTCATTTAGTGAAGCAACACTTCGCAAGAAACAACTTGACTTATTGCTCCTCTCATTTAAGCCTTCTTGCTTTATTCTCATAGACTTATTAGTTGTATTGTCTTATCAATTCCGCATTATTTGAAAGCAATACTCTTTTCAAGCAAGGACTTAGTTTTTATACTCCGATAATTATATATCTTGTTCTAACCACTAATCAAGGGATCTAGTTGGGGGATAAAGTTTTAATTTTCAGGTTCCGCCTATTCACCCCCCTCTAGGCGACTTTCAATTGGTATCAGAGCTAGGCACTTCATCTTGAGTCTAACAACTCGAAGTGATGGCTCGTAGAAGATCCCAAAAGAACAAGAAGACCCAGGAGATCAAGGAGGTAACTCTTAAGATATTACTTTCTGATTGTTCTAATTATGATTCATGGTCTACTAGAGTGATAAATGCTTTTAGAGCGGTAGATCCTCAATTAGAACAAATTTTAGACAAGAGTATTATTCCTCCTAACTATGCTAGGGAAAATGCCTCCGAAGAAGATTAAAGATGTATACGCTTAAACTACCTAGCTTATGACATCTTAAGTAATTCTCTTAGCAAAGAAGATTATCATGCCTTCATAATGAATTATAATGAATCTATTCGTGATGCGCATGATATTTGGACTAGAATTAAAAGCAAATTTGATGAGTCCAAACATGATAGTTCATGTTGTGCTTCTACTTCCTTTGGTCTTTGTGATACTAACCCTTGCAAGGAAGAAAAAAATGATCGATGGAGACCAAACGATGAATCCACCTCTCCAAAAGGTTTGTCTTCCCATTTCGATTCCCACATATGTTGTGTGGCTAATGAAAATGATAGTGGAAGCACAAATGAGGATGAGGAGGAAGAAAGAAGCTTCATGCAACTCTACGCTCGCCTAAGCCAAGAAGATAAGGCGGTCATGCTCAAACTTCTAGAAAGAGCGAGAGAGCAAAGCGAAGCTCGTCAAAGGCTAGAAGATGTTCTCTCCATGAAAATGCTACACTTTGACGAGTTGACTAAAGAACATGAGGAGCTAAAGTGCTCTCATGTTGATTTGGTCCAAAGGTATGAAACTGTTTCAATTGAGCAAGATAACGCTTTACATTGTATCGCTCAATTAGTAAATAGGAATACCTTGCTTAAGGACCAAGTAGAAAAGCTAAAAGTTGAAAATCTAGCTTTTCAAGAAAAATATGATATGCTCCTATGCTCTCATGAAAATCTTAGAGATGATCATATCATATTAAACATTGCTCATGAGGTTGTGATAGAAAACTTAAAATCCCAACAACCTCACTCATGCACATGTATTCAAATTGATACTATATTACCATGTGCTAATGCTTGTTGTTCGTCGACAAGCAAATCTTCTTTTGAGCTAGAAATTGCAGGAACAAATGATGATACATATCAAAAGCTCAAAGAAGAAAACGAGAGGCTAAAGATGAGCTTGACACAACTTAAAGGGAAATGCATTGCTCAACCTTCTCAAGATAACCGTGGTCACATGGTGAAAAAGCTTGAGATGGGAACAACCGTGACATGCACTACATCCCTTAAAGAAAATGTCAAGGACTTGAGGATTGCCAAGAGGAAGAAACAAAAGATGAAATTCAATGCCTCCTCCAAAAGCCTCAACCACGCCCCCACAAAAGGTAACATCCAAGGTAATGATCAAGCCACACTTCACACTAAGAAAAATAAGAAGTGTAGTGAATGCTTTGAAGAGGGACACTTGATTAGGTCATGTCCCTACATTAAAAATGGCTTGATTATTAACAAGGATGATAGACTTTGTTTTAAATGCTCAAAGAAAGGACACTTATTTAGATCTTGTCCCCATTTAAAACAAAAAGGCATAAGGTTAGAAAAGAAAATATTCACTAACCATGTAGCAAGCAAGAAACAAGGAAGGAATAAATCTTCAAGGCTTGAAGATCGTTTATGCTACATATGTCGAAAGAAGGGACATCAATGCAAAGATTGTCCCATTGGTAACACTCCCACTCCTAGCTTGTCAATTAATTCTCATATAACTAGGCAACCCAAAATTGCAACTTGTGCTAGAAAGGTAATGAGTTTACCTAATGCTAACACAAAGGACTTTTGGATTCCTAGATCTTTGTTGACTAACCATGATGGACCCATCAAGCGATGGGTACCAAAATATACTTGACAAGCTTTGAAGGGGAAGGAGATGATATGAAGCCTTGGGGTGCTTGAGAGAGTCCATTCAATTCTTATCAACTCAAGACATCAATCTTCGATGATTTATATCCATGACTGACCCAAGGTTATTTTTCAAATTACTATGTCTTAAACTCATATCATCTCGAGGAAGTATTGATGTTGTAGGAAATAAAGAATTACCCTGTGCGGAAAAATCAAGGCCTACAACATGGAGGAAAGCCGAAGAATGGTAACACTTGTGTTTTTAAGTGCAAGTATCTTAAATTATGATTTCTCATGTGTCTTGTGTAGTCGCATAGAAATATATAGCACTTCAAATGTCTTTAAATTTGTATTACCATTCTTTGAAGAATTTCCTCTCATATGGTAGATTGCATACTCATCATTTTCATCCTATGGCAATCTACATGCTTTAAATTATTGCAAGTCTCATGGCATGTTTTTCGCTAGTCATTCTATTATTGCCATGATTCTAGATATAGAGAGATATTTCAAGTTCTTAAAAGAATATGGTGTCATGTAAGGAATTCAAATCCTCAGGACACTTATAAAAGGAAAACTCTCTCTATAACTAGAATAGTGAGACTAATGATTTTATTTAAGTAACCCAAGTAGTCTCACTTGTAGAGAATAAGTTTCTCTTTGGAAATGTGTAATCTAACATGAAAAGAAAAATCAATCCAATATTTTATGATGTGTTTCTACTTGGTTAAATTGGATTTGATTCTTTCACATTTATCGCTTTCTATATCATGAATTAGATTTATTCCTATAATCTTGAGAGATTATTTATGCTTGTTTTAAGAATTAAAATTGAGCATAACATCATCTATGGATAATCTAGTTCATGCTATGAAGTTTCCATGTATTAGTAATCTAGCTTTTCATTCCTTATCAAAATAATTACAAAAATGGAAACTAGTGCTTGTGTTACTAACAAAGTATCTTTTGAGCCTACTTACGAATATCTACAAAAAGAGAAAGTGCACAAGCCTCGTGGGTCGCTCTTCACCCGAAAGAAGAAAGGTAAAAGCAAAGGTATGAGAACTCATCTTCTTAATCAAATCTAGTTCCCATTTCAATAGCTATTTGCTCTATATTATCTTATTCTTCCCATATGAGGAATAGATTCTTTATTGGACTTAAATTAACTAAGTGAGCATTCAATATCATTTTTATAAATGAGTTTGTCCATTAGAATCTATTTAATGCCTTTGCAATATTCATGTGTGTTATCATATTGATTTGCTTCCAAGTAATGATTACTAAATTCAATATGATGAAGTAAAATCTTCAATGATTATTAAAACGCTTTAAAAGTGCATATTCCTCTTTCTCAAATGAAATGCACTAATGTTAAGGATTTTACTTCATGTCTGTGTGACTTATAAATGATGAATCGTTTATATTTCCTATCTAAAGAGATCATCTTTCATCATATGCTCCATTGTGCTATTAACATCTTTCTTGAGTATTTTCAATAAGTTTGAAAGGAAAAAGAAACAACTAGAAAGGGAGGACACTCACATGAAAGAAAAGGACATCAAGAACAACAACAACCACTTGGATAATAAGATCCTCAAAACGATCAATGGGGTAGTTGTGAGTATTCTAAACCTTTTTCATTGTGAGAAATCCAGGCTTAAGTTGTTTATTGCAAATCTTATAAGCCTTGATCAAGATGTATAATGCTTCTCCCTATTTGTCTTTAAATACATCCATTCAATTCATTCAAATGCTTGATGTATATCTTTAGGGGGAGCATCTTTCTATATCTTGATTTTGTTGAGACTATCGCTTTATCTTAAATAATCTCATATAGTCTCTTACATTAGAATAAATTTCTCATGAAGTATGCTACTACAAATCAATCCTTCTTGTTAAAGTGGTGTCATCTTTATAAAGGATTGTTGCTTTCATTACTAAAGTAGCATATGTAATGAATTCTCCTGTTTTAAGCTTATCTCATGCATATGTTGTTCTTTTGATCTCATCTGTATTTGTTTGATCATTGAATAACTTCAATTAACACTTATGTTTCTTAGTGCTACATATACTATCAATCGATATCTCTTGATATGCACTAAGTTAAAAGGAGAATTCATGATACTTTTATGCAATTTATGATCCATTTGATATATGCTTACAATAACTTGAAAAAGGGTCACTAGTTGTAGAACTCTCTCTTGTGCAAAATATCTCCATATATTGTCATTGAGTATAGGTCTTAAGCGTCTAAGACTAAGGACAAAGCACAAATGAAGGGAGCGTCTCTATGTGAAGGTAAAAAAGGGTAATAGTGTCTTCTTTCATTTAAACTTGTACCTAAATCTTTCTTCTTTACATATCTTGTATAAAAGAAAGAGAAAGCATGTCCGTGCATTATCCCTGCTTCATACCTAGTTTAACCTCTTAAAATTTCACTCCTGCCTTAATGCATCTTTGCTTAAACTAGATGAAGTGATTTTATTGTCAAAGAGCTTAAAGCTTAACCTTGTAACGAGGATAAGCTACCTTTGTTCCAAAGGTGGATGGTCCTTAAGCCTCTTTGAAATCCTTAAGGGAAATGCTTAAATTGTTCATAACATGCTTTCATAAGTGCATAAACTGTCATGAGCACCACACTTATACTATGACACAAATGCACTTCACATTCTGTATGATATAGATATGATCTCATTAACCTAATTATGTGCAATTGGCATTTAAGGCCAAAATATGTATTTCTCTCCATGCACATATTTAGGGGGAGCAATCTATGTTATATAGAACTATGATCATGCTTAATTTGATATATCCTTTTTGATCATACCTCTTTTATGTCTATGACTAATGTGTTTTCAAGTATATTTCAAACCAAGTCATAGATTGAAAGGGAAAAGGAGTCTTCGGCGAAGACAAAGGCTTCCACTCCACTCCATCAACTCATCCTTCGTCGTCGCTCCGAGCATCTCTCCATCTTTGGTATAATCTTCACTCATATGTTTTATTTGCCAAAGGGGAGAAAGTAGTTATCAAAGGGCTTATATTTCACTCTAAGTATCCGCTTTTGGCGATTCATGCCAAAGGGGGAGAAAGTATGAGCCCAAAGCAAAAGGATCGCACCACCACCCTAATTTTAAAACTAATGATTTTCGATTGGTAAATTTCAAATTAGTATCTCATTGTGTTCTAAAGGGGGAGAAAGTAGCACCTTCAAAATTAGTATCTTAAAACCCTCTTGAACACTAAGAGGAGAATTCATTTGAGGGGGAGTTTTGTTTAGTCAAAGGAAAAGCATTTGAAACAAGGGGAGAATATTTTAAAACTTGAAAATGCTTCGCAAAATCTTATTTATTTACCTTTGACTATTTGCAAAAGGACTTTGAAAAAGAATTTTACAAAAGAATTTGCAAAAATAAAACATGTGGTGCAAGCGTGGTCCAAAATATTAAAAATAAAGAAACAATTCATGCATATCTAGTAAGTAATATTTATTGGCTCAATTCCAAGTAACCTTTGCACTTACATTTTGCAAACTAGTTCAATTATGCACTTCTATACTTGCTTTGGTTTGTGTTGGCATCAATCACCAAAAAGGGGGAGATTGAAAGGGAATTAGGCTTACACCTATTTCCTAATTGATTTTGGTGGTTGAATTGCCCAACACAAATAATTGGACTAACTAGTTTGCTCTAGTCTATAAGTTCTACAGGTGACAAAGGTTCAACTCAAAGCCAACACAAAGATTAAAAAGGGTTCAAGAAGAAAGGAGCAAAGGAAACCGAAGTGATCCATGGTCTGGCGCACCGGACTGTCCGGTGTGCCACCGGACAGTGTCCGGTGCACCAGGGAAGATCAACTTCAAACTCTTCACCTTCGGGTTTTCCAGGCGCACCTCCGCTATAATTCACCGGACTGTCCGGTGTGCCACCGGACTGTCCGGTGCACCAGCGGAGCAACGGCTACGTGCGCGCAACGGTCGACTCTGCAAAGTGTGCAGTGGATTTCAGATGTCAGAGCAGCATGTCAGAGGGGCACCGGACTGTCTGGTGCGTCACCGGACTGTCCGGTGCCACATGAGGACAAGTATCCAACGGTCGACCAGCTCCAACCCTGATGAACAGGCTGACGTGGCGGCTCACCGGACACTGTCCGGTGCGCCCTTCGCCAGCAGACTTCACCAACGGCTAGATTTTGGTTGGTGGCTATAAATACCACCCCAACCGGCCACTTCAAGGTGTGGGAGCCCAAGCAACATTCCAAGTCATCTAGTTGACATTCTCAAGCCCTCCCAACCACATATATTCATTGATACATCCTATACACAAGATTTAGACCACTACAACCAACACAAGTGCCACAAAAGAGAGAGCAAGCAATAGAGAGCTACTCATTTGAGTTGAGCACTAGTGCCTTGTGAGATTCATTGAGAGATAGTGTGTGCTACATCTTTGTGTTCATTTGCGCGTGGAGTTTTGACTCCCATCGAACTTCCTCCAAAGTTTTGGAGGCCTGTAAAAGCTAGCAAGAGACACCAAAGAGTGTGGTGGTCCTTGCGGGATCGAGAGTGATCCTTGAGAAGAAGAAGAGTTCGCCGATCCTTGGGTGATCGGTGGAGAGAGGGAAAGGGTTGAAAAAGACCCGTCCTTAGTGGACTCCTCAACGGGGACTAGGCCTTCGAGGGCCGAGCCTCGGTAAAACAAATCACCCGTGTCATTTGTGTTTATTGCTTGTGATTTGTTTGCTTTCCCTTACTCTAAGTTTTCTTGTGCTATTATTTGTTAATATCATTTGGTGTTGTTTCAAGTTAAATTCTCATTTAGTGAAGCAACACTTCGCAAGAAACAACTTGATTTATTGCTCCTCTCATTTAAGCCTTCTTGCTTTATTCTCATAGACTTATTAGTTGTATTGTCTTATCAATTCCACATTATTTGAAAGCAATACTCTTTTCAAGCAAGGACTTAGTTTTTATACTCCGATAATTATATATCTTGTTCTAACCACTAATCAAGGGATCTAGTTGGGGGATAAAGTTTTAATTTTCAGGTTCCGCCTATTTACCCCCCTCTAGGCGACTTTCAGTGACAGATTGCCATGGATGAGAATCCACTTGCTAAGTTGGTCCCTTACAAGGCTCCAATAGTGACAAATGATGATGATGGAGAGCTATTCGATGGGCGCAAGGATGTCATGTGGGATGAGGAGACACATCATGGCCTGTTGCAACAGCATGTTGAAGCGATGGATAACCAGATACTGGGCAAGCAGGAGGTTTCTATTGAAATACTTTGTGAGAACGTGTTATAGGATGCAGTACCGGCTGAAATTGACATGCACCATGGTTTATTGCAAAAATTAGCTCAAAGTGGAGATTACTATGATGAGCTCAACCAGAACATTGACACTCCTTTTCTCTTGAGCCTTGGTATGGATCATTTGGAGGAGATGTCGGTCAGCTCGGGCAGACTTGGCATGAATGAGGACTTGCCATTTGTACTCGAGACGCATGGTTCATTATTGCAACAAGTGGCATGCGACGGGGAGCTGAAGTACAAGAAAACGTACATTTCTATGTGCCAATGGGATCCTGGAATTTTGTCACTAGGCGGTTGGCCAATGGGAGGGAATTTCTTGCTAGAATTCTTCTAGAGAATAGTCCAAGTGGTTTCAGTCCATACTAGTCAGGAGACAGAAAACATGCTTGCCCTATTTGGTGGTCCTTTGTTGATCCTAGACCATGCACTAATTCATGTAGATCACTTACAAGGTCAACTAGGGAATATGTGCAAAACTAGTCCAACTTGTCAAATGATCATGGCTATAATCAAGTGGTGTTATAAACATTTCAGTCCATGGAAATCTGATTTGATCAGGTACTGTTCTGAGAAAATGTGTTGGAATTTAACTGTATTCAACCCTAGAGATGACATGCAAAAAAGGAGGGGAAAGTCAGTGCCAAATGCATTTCAATCCTTGGTGGAGCTTATTTATGATTTCGTGCCGAACCTGGTAAACGAACAAATAGGTGGTCTTTCCGGAAATGTGAAACACAAGTTTTTCCCTTGCATCTCGGTCACTTTTACTTTTTCGTTATTTCGTAATCCCCAGGGCCAAGCTAAGAAATAGAGATTAGCATCACTGTAGAAAGCACTTTCCCTATCCCTCGGATTATATGTCATTAATAAGTACAGTGTCGTGCGATCATGATGTCATTAGAAGTGGAGAATCAAAAACCACGCGTCAGAACCAAGGAAATAAACTTCGAAAGCAAGGTCAATAGACTCACTTCTACTTCGGACAACATCTAAGAATAGCAAATTTGGTTTTTGTCTCATTGCTTGAGTCTAAGAGAAATAAAGAATTTCAAGATAAGCTAGAGCAAGTTGCAGCACAAATGCTCCTATATCAATTCGTTGGTGCCAAACCTGAGCTGTTGACGCTAGAGTGAGATCTTGATTATATGGTTACTCACATATCACTTAGCGGTTGATGGTTCAACACTACTACTTGTTGGATCACATAACTTAAGTGTCATGTATGTACATGAGATGGTATCTGAAGATGGGGATACAATCATATGCAGGACTGCACTGATTGCTTCTCAGATCCTACCCAACGACAATGATGGCGTAGAAGTTCTCCAGGCATCTTGGCATCCCTTTAACAATAACCATTTTGCAGTTTTGACATCAGATGATGTTTTTAGGTTATTTGATCTTTCATCCGATTTAGAACAACCAAAGCCAGAATTTTATTGGTAGCCAATTATACCTGGGAAATGTCAAAATGCTTCAGCGATTTGTCTAGTGATGATCTATGGGATAGATTTTTGTTTTCATCTTATTCAGTGATGGTTCAATTTTTGCGCTCTATCCAATTCTTGTGACTACCTGGGGTAGTGGACTACTTCATGTTGATGCTCTTGCAGATGAAATTCAACCACAATGGAACATTGGGGTTCCTTCTCGCATTAATGTCGATTCACATGGACAAAAGCTTCTAGAAATTTTTGATCTCTGTAACTTTGGGGAGGGAGAAACTGAGGTTAACCTTTCCATGAGACCCATGCGGTCACAGTTCAAGCTATCTAAACATCCAAAGTTACAACAACGTCAGCTTGAGAGCAAGTTGAATCTTCAGGGGGCGGTAATGTCATATATCTATACAGGAGGAGTAGAAGATGTCAGCAGCGAAAGTGACATGGAGGCCCAGCAGAAGGAAGCAGATGCAAGAGTTGGCAGGAGTTGAGTGTGTTGTGGTTTGAAAGGTAGTGTGAGTGAGTTTGGTTGGATAGAGATGTGTGTGCGGGCCATATGTTGGGCCAGCGTATAGATGTGTGTGGGTCGTATACTTGTATGTTGGCCAGCCTGTTATCCAGATTACTTGAGGGTTCCAGCTATAATAGAAGAGAGGAAAAGAAGATAATAGAAACGGAACATTCCTTAACATAATAGAAACAGAGCATACCTTAAGTCGTAGTCTTCTCTAGCATCGGCGAGACCTGAGCACTCACGTCCTGGTGCTCCTGTGCCCTTGGCCAAGAGCCATAACACGATGTCCTCAACGTTATTCACCTCAGCATCAGCATCAAGGTGCTTTTTGGTTCATATATTTGTAATATAATAGGTAACTAATAACGTTAAATTATGTTTGTTTAACTCCAACCGTAATCAGATATCAAACTAAAATTGATATTGGTCTATTCAAACTTTTTACCGCTGGTACTCGAGTGTGAATCATTATCGTTGCTATTTATGTTACATTTCGTAAACCAAATGGCACCAAGTGTCTTCTCCATTAGGGCCAGCCACCGATCATTGGTGTCCAGGCGTCCATTCATGGTGGTGAGTGGTGACCTGGGCTATCATCCGAGTCACACCATTCACGAGGAAGTTCAACTTCTCGTCGGATGACATGGGGCCTGTTTGTTTCGGCTTCTGGCAGCTTCTGGCCACCAAAAGCTGCTGCGGACTGCCAAACGCTCAGCTTTTCAGCCAGCTTCTATAAAATTCGTTGGAGCAAAAACCATCCAAAATCAACATAAACACATAATCGGTTCAGTCGTTGTAATAGTAGGAATCCATCACTTTCTAGATCCTGAGCTCTATGAACAACTTTATCTTCCTCCATATGTAATCGTAATGATACTCAGATTCTCCCCACAGCCAGATTCTCCCCACAGCCAGATTTTCAGAAAAGCTGTCAGAAAAAAGCTGAACCAAACATGTCCATGGTCATAGTTCATAGAATCTTTCACGGCACCGGACATGATTGTTGATGTGCCGACTATCCCTGATACTAAATGGATGCGTCTAGGCTTCCTAGGCTATCGAGGCTTCAGCTTATCGCACAAAGGAGATTTCATGAGTTGCTTGGAGACAAAAATATGGCGCAAAGAGTATGGAGAGACAACAGATGGCCGATTACTTGACATCACCGCAGCGAGCATTGTGCTCGGCCACAATGGTCTACGTAACTAGGAAGATTCTTATTCCTTAAGATCATCTCCATTATTCTCTATAAAAAAAATGCTCCCTATACTCTGATTTAGCAAGTTGCTAAATATATATTAGAAACAAAAACACAACTTTAGCCTTCAACGGTTCTCAATACTTATGTTGTTAAATATTTTTAAATTATGCTAATTTGATGATAACTTCAATTTTTTTCATAACTTAAATAATTGAAAGTACATCACTTGTACACATATGCGAACTTAATGGCAGATAAGTAATTTTATGGTATGATTGATAAGCAAAACAGGTTATTGAAAGTACAAAACAACTCCCAAAGTTTGAGAACTAAATAGGGATATTTAGGAATTTAGTTTATTTAGAAACCTCATTTAAAGAACTGTTATGGAATGCGTTTTTTATTACTAACAACCTAAATTAAATTTAAAGAGCTTTTTGAGGAACTATTGGAGATGCTCTAATATTTCTAATACAAACTATGTCTTGCGCCTTTATACATAGTCATAGAGACGACTTGAGGCCTAGAAACCAGCACATAACTTTGAAAATCAATATGTTATTTTTAGAAAGTAACCAAAACTAAGAAGATTATTAGCTACTGTTGGCGCCTTCCTTAGTCACTTCTGTTGGCATTGCTAGCTGACTGGCGTCTTGTATACTGACATCCAATAACAGAGGATGCTCTCGCATTTCCGCAGATGGCTTTTACCAACCAAACCCCCACGTACACGGTACAGCTGCAATATATCTCGAGGGTTTCACGCATCTATCAAGGATGGCCTCAACGTCTTTGTTATATGATATATAGACAAATAAGCCTTTGTTGGAAGCAAAAGAAGACAGCGAAAAGGCTGAGTTTGTCTAAACCAGCATATAACGAGGATGACCTCAACTCTGCTTACGACGCACCTCAATCATGTCTTCGTCCTCCAGATCAAGGTCCTGAGGTGTAGATGATGGATTAATCTTCTCACCATCAAACACAAAAGACAGATCAGATGGGTTGAGCTTTGCCTTCTTGGCGTACACCTTGAGAAGCTTGTCGAACTTCTCGTCCTGTAACAGGTATATGATAAACATGAGGTTAGCTTAGGGCTTCATGTCAACTAGAAGTCAAATATAACAACGACATTTGCACAGAAAAAAGACCCACTCTTCCACTTTGCACTATTCTCACCAGGCCCACGTACGCTTTGCACTTAGGCCCCGTTCCAATCTCACGGGATAAACTTTAGCTTCCTGCTAAACTTTAGCTATATGAATTGAAGTGCTAAAGTTTAGCTTCAATTACCACCATTAGCTCTCCTGTTTAGATTACAAATGGCTAAAAGTAGCTAAAAAAAGCTGCTAAAGTTTATCTCACGAGATTGAAACAGGGCCTTACTCTTTTTCATGGAGTCAAGCTTCAGAAATCAGAAGTAAGCTCATAGCTACTACCTCCGCAAACCAATTCTAGAGTTGCTCCTAAGTAAAAACTTTTTAAGTTTGAATAAATTTATAGAAAATAACACCAAATTGATATCTTTTTATCTTTAGATATATTCATAATTCATTCATTTGGTGTCATAAATATTGTCGTAATTTTCTTTAAATTTAGTAAAACTTGAAAACTTTAACTTAAGATAATTCTAGGGATTAATTTATTCAGGGAAGGAAGGAGTACATACGTTCGATGAGATATAATGGACATTAATTACACAGGTCAAAGTAGATCAAATTATGTGACCATACATCAGAGAGCCTGAATTGTCGAACCAAAGTTGCATATGCCCCTGTAATTACTACTACATCCGTTCTTGAATATTTATCACCCGCTAGTTCATTTTTAAACTAAAACACGACAAATTAAAAAGAACGGAGAGAGTAGTATTTAAAGTTATACACTCTCCTTGTCCCAAAAAGAATATTTGTGAAGAGTCAGTTTATCCTTGCTTTGGCCGGCTATATATAAAAATACTAATATTTATGATCTGTAATAAGTGTCTTTAGATATATAATAAAATATATATTCATAATAGACCTTGTTGACAAATATTGATACTATTTTCTATAAACGTGGCCAAATTTTAAGAAGTCTGACTTAATCCAAACCCAGGATGACATTCTTTTTTGGAGGGAGGGATCATATATATAGGCTGAATTATTAACAGAAGCAATGTCAATCCATGCCAAAAAGATTAATAATAACCTTGTATACACGCATCTGTTGCTGCCCATCCTTGTCCTGGATTGATATGACTATCTTTTCCCTGGCTTTCTCGACTTGAGGTTCAGACTCCTCATCTAGAATTATCTGTTCAGGTGGTTCCTTGGGACCAACTTCTTTGTTCGTGATTTCATCCAGCTTTTGCAATATATCCTGAGCTGATTCAGCGAATTTTGCCCACTCTTGTTTCTTCAACCTACACTTTGTGCAAATTAGGAAAGGTTAGGTTGGCAGCAACAGCAATATTATGATGCCAAATCTATGAACATGAAAACATGTACGATTAAAATGCCAAAGCATGTTTAAAAGACACATTAGACACATAGTTCATTTGAATTGAACATCAGTGTTCTCTATATGCTGATTATTAACAATACTTCATTGAGCAGTACCAGTATACTAATCTATACAACAGGGGTGGACAGATTAAATAAAGTCATTCACCAACAAATGGACACCATCAGAGCAAAGTTTTTCTGGCGGAGTGCAGATAATAAGTTTAAATACGATATATTAAAGTCATTCACCAACAAAGAAGTGCTGAACTGGGATAGATCCCTAGGAAGCATTCAATATGTGTTCGAAAACTGGATACCCTTGGTGTGCAAGGATTATCATGTGAAGTTGTTTATGCTTCCATGTATTCTTTGGGGTATTTGGCATGTGTGGAACAAAACGGGAAATGAACAGAACTTCCCCAGATCGTCTAACAAAGTTGTTTACAAAATTTTCACCTTTCTGCAGAAATGGAAAATTCTCTTGAAGGAGGGAGATGACAGATATCTAGAAGACAACAAAATCAAAACTATGAGGAAATGGTTGGAGGACTTCTAAAAGGAAACTGGACCTACAAGTGGAGGGACTTCTTTGACTTGGTGAAAGTCTGTAGATAGGTTGCTGGATAGAGTTTGACTTTTTTAGTCGTGGTTTCCTTTTTTTGTTGGCTGTATGTGGTTAGCTGGTCTCCCCAGCGTATGTGTTGCATGTGTGTGCATTCTTTGTTGACCACTACTTTTTCTTGAAGTAAATTCTAGTGCAAGAAAATTTTCCAAATACTTGACCACAATGACTTACGGGTATATGAACTTTGTCGATCGTGGCACAGATAAAACGATCATTAAAATTCTTTCTGGTCACTCTTCCAAAGTAAAACTAAGAGTAAAGTTTATTTTTGACCCTCAAACTTGTGTGACAGTTTGATTTTCAACCTTGAACTATGAAACCGGGTGAAACACACCCTACAACTAGCAATGCTGGACAAGTATGGTCCTCTAGCTGTCTTTCTATTTTCTAATAATAATAAAAATCGGATTTACTATCTAAAAATTCATAAATATTTTATTTTAAATCAGAAATATGAAATTAGTACCTTTTCATAAAAAATGCTATCAAATTATGTGTGCGCGCGAGTGTATAATTGATTTATTTCTGTCTCTATATTGTACTCAGTATTTTTAACAATATCTGAATAACTCTAAATATAGCACAATAAGATAGATGACATTTTTAGAAAAAAAAATGAAACCAGTTCCATATTTTCTAAAGTTGGTAAGAATACTGTCTCCACTAGAACTGTGGCCCAAGCTATTGAAGGCGGACATTGGATCAGTGACATCTTGACGCCCTTTCCTGGGTTGAGATCCAACAGTTTTTGCTTCTATTGGATATTGTAAGAAGAGTAGTTTTAACACAGGAGGCTGATAAACATATTTGGCTGCATACTTCATCTGGCCAGTTCTCCTCCAAGTCATGTTACAAGGCCTTTTTCATGGGATCCATTCCTTTTAAACCTTGGAAGAGGCTGTGGAAATCTTGGGCTCCTCCAAAGTGTAAATTTTTCTTGTGGCTGGCTATTCGGAATAAATGTTGGACATCTGATAGACTGGAAGGGAGAGGTCTGGACTACTCAGAGTCTTGTCTTTTATGTGATCAATCGCAAGAAACCATCCAACATCTTTTGTGTACCTGCGTCTTTGCAAGACAGTTTTGGCATACCATTCTTTTGCCCTTGGGTTTTGGTAATCTCTCTCCGTCTGGAGATGAGATCTCCTTTGCCGATTGGTGGCGGAAAGTAAGTAAGAAGATTCATAAAAGCAAGAGAAAGGGTATGAACAACGTCATCATTTTGAGGACCTGGTGTTTATGGATTCACCGCAACAAGGCAGTCTTCAATGGAGAGAACCCTTCGCTGAGCACTATCAGATGCGCCTTTATTGATGAGATGGGGTGTTGGATTAAGGCTGGAGCTAAACATCTTCAGAGTTTAGGCCTTGAGGTCGCGCTTAATATATACATGGCCTAATTTTGTTGGGGGAGGATGTAGTGTGTGTGGGTGTTTTTATTTGGCCTGTTCAGGGCTCTGTACCTTGGTCCATTTTGGACCCTTTCTTCTCTAATTAAAATGATGCGCAGCTCTCCTGCGCTTTCAAAAAAATATATATTTTATGATTTAAAATAAATTAGTTGTGAATGTCTAGAGACCAAACCAGATTTTATTATTATTATAAAATAGAAAAAACACCTTAAAACCAGCCAGAGGACCAAATGTGTCCGGTTTCGACAGATAGAGGGTGTGTCACCAGGTTTTATAGTTCAAGATTGAAAATTAGACTACCGCACAAGTTTGAGGGTGAAAAATATACTTTACCCTAAAACTATACGGCCTTCTGAGCAGATTTCATTAAATACTCTAAAATTCATTGAGTCTTATTCTGTGCAATTCTTTCCATGGTTTGGAAGGATGCTAATGGGAAAAACCATCATCATCTTCCCCTTGCAATGCATTCTCATTTAGATAGGACAGATATAGAGAAAGTGTTACTAAAATATACCTCAGTTCCCGAAACGCACTATCTTCATCTGCCGTTGCCCTGAATGCGGCCTTGGGCGGCGGTGGTTGCAACCAATCCTCCTCATCGAGGACCACCACCTTGGCAGCGGCGACCTCCTCGTCAGGCTTACTCTCCTCCTCCTAACGGACACGGACCAGCAAGAGCACATCAACACTCGAGAACGGAACAAGTCCTCAAATCCGAACCAAACTCACACGCACTCACCGTGGAGGTGTGGACCTTTGGGCGCTTGTTGCAGTATTTGAAGATGTCGGCCACCTCCAAGTCGCTGTCTGCACATCGAAACCAGCAAATCCTAAGGTACTCAACTCAAGTCCACGAAGAGCAACGCAATGCGTACCGTCAAAGCAGAACGTCATCCTGGGCTGCACTCGCTTGTAGTCGAAGAGCGGCTCCAGGTCCTCACCTCCTGCTGCCGAATCCACCTCTCCTGCCTGTACCAATCGTACCGTTACCGTCCGTTAACTCACAACGAGATAGAATCCAGGAAGCCAATCATGAATCTCTCGAGCGATGCAGAGGAATCAGGGGTGTTCCCCGTGCCCTCGTCCCCCCGCAGCCGGATCCGCTGCCGTCTCCTGTCGCCGCGCTAAATCATCGAGTCGTGATGCCCCGGCCCCGCGCCCGTCACCTCCGCCTGGCGGATTGAGATCCTCTGCAGACTGCAGTCGATTCACCTCAGCCGCCGATAACGCCCCTAGCCCAACCGGATACCAATCCCAAACCCGCCTGCCCCAACCTAGCCAGACAAACCCGCCTCCCCATACTTGCCTGACAATCCACCTCCGTAGCTTCGCCAGACAAACCGTCTCCCTAACCTCGCCCGATATGATCGACGGAGACGGAGGAGAGGAGACAGTACAAGAAAAATCGAGGATCGAAGGGGACAACATACCGTGGTCATCGCGCCAGGCGATTTGGGGAAATCGATGTGGGAGAGGTTCGTTATCGCTCTTCGCCTCTTCTGCTTCTCGCTAGGTCAATTTGAGTTTTGGAGGGAGGCGGAGGGGTGAAGGGAAGCGGCGCTCGTTGCTTCGATAATCTCTGGATGGGATTTGAACTTGGGCGAAACGTGTAGCCGCTTTATTGACTTTGAGGGCTAGTTCGTTTCCCCCTTAATTCATATTAATTCATATAGATTAAATTATATTGAGTCAGTTTAAATCTATAGCAAGTTAAAATTCATCACAATTAATTCTAATACATTCTAAATTATATGAAATTTCAATAACCGGACAAGGAGTTTATTCGTTTCACCATTAATTCATATGGATTGTGTGATATTGAGTCAGTTTAAATCCATAGCAAATCTAAATCTATTTCAATTCATGCTAATACACTCTAATCTACGTAGAATTAGAATAACCAAACAAGACACATCACACATGAGTTGTTACACGACAGAAGGGGTGTAAGTACTCAAGCTGAACACGACAAAGCGTACCATTATTATACTAGTCATTCTTTATATTTTGTTGTAAATTTTGTTTTTAATAGTATTTTTATGTCTCTCCTCTATATCTAAATTCATTAGGTATAGAATCATCTAAAAGATTCTATTATCTATCTCTATTCTATTATTATAAAGCACTAGTTTCTATAATTCAATGGTTCCATCGTCGTCACTTTTGCAAAAACTCCTTATAAGTTTTAAAATCATACCCACGATCCAACTTCGGTCGCATGCACACCTCCCTTCATGTGTTATTAGCGATTTTGCAAAACCCCACCTGCGACGTCTCCTCTCTTTGTGTGTGCCCACTTCTCTCCCATCTCGTCTGGGATCGCGGAGGCTGATACCTAGGGTGTGTTTGGTTGGATGTACATGGAGAGATAGAATGAGGCGATCACAGTTCCTATAGTGTTTGGATGAGAGTCACGTAGGGGCGAGGTAAACACCGAAGTAGTTTTGGTGGCGGTGTGGTCCCCAAAAATCGAAGGGACGGTGTCGCCTCCGGCTCATCCCACTTTGACCTCAAACCAAACACAGAGGATGAGGGTTCAGGGTGGAGACAACGATAGTGGCCACAAGGTGACCGCGCCACCGCAGCACCTGGTGTTTGCCTACTAGATCACCAACTGTGGCTTCAAAAACGCCACTTGCGCCATGGAGGTCCGCCGCCACTCCCTCCCACTTTACTTTCCATCCATCAGATCAGATCGAATCAAATTAGATTTGGGGAGGGGAAGGCAAAACCCTAACCCCTCTCACTCCACCACCGCCGTAAGAGCATCGACACACCACACGACCAAAGGTATATTACATTGTCACTCCTTTTCTACTTCGATTTCGTTCCAAATTAGATGGTTAGGTTTTTTAGATTCGGTAGCTTCTATTTAGAACACACCACACAATCAATGTGGGTTGTTTAGAGAGATAAAATTGCAGCAGGTCTTCCACCACTGGACCCTCATGCCATAGCCGTAGTTGTCTTTAGTCTCTCGTGCTTCCCTTTGAGAGAGAAAGGTGTGTGTCCTCTCCTTCTCCAAGTAGTCTTCGTCCCCAGACAGTTGATGATTTGTTGCTTATCCATCCTCACGCGTGTGCCTGATTATAAGACAAGGGCTCTTGTCGTTCTGTTTGTTGCTACCTGCTAACATATCAACTAGCATGATTTTGAGCTTGTCTAAATTCCCTTCGGAATCTTGAAATTGGATTAAAACTCCTTATCATCGCCTCCAAACCTAACTGACCTACACTAGTGTTGCTTGCTGTCAAAGGTGATCGACCCATTTTACAAAGCCTGATGCTTGGTCTAATCAGTATAGACTCACTTGCATCAAAGGTGGCTCCATAGGAGGATAATACATCAACAATTGAATTAGAAGCCTTTTTATGGCATTTAGAGATTTTACAACAAGAGAAATCGAAGTTGGTTCTAGATTTAATCTATCTAAATAGAACACTCCACACAATTAATGTGGGTTGTTTCAACTTTGTGTCGTCTACCTATTTTCTGATGCTTATATATATGGTTTGGTTAGTGTCGAACAATTATCATGCATTTTTGTTCGGTTACATGCCTTGGGTTTATGCGAAGCTAGATTGCCGTGTACACTATTGCTTGTTTCTGATATGCAAAATGATTCTTCCAAGTTCAAGGGTCATGGCATGCTGGAACCTTTTACAACTGGCTGGCAGAGCAATGATTTGCATCCTATGTTTATTTAGAGATCTGAGGTTGTCACTCTAAACTTTTAGCATTGTTTTTGTTACATCTCGTGAAATGCAGTGTTCAATCATGGAGAAGTAGATTTCGAACATCGATTGTTTTATATACCTTGTTGATCACTTGTTTTCAATTGCTGTATGGAATTAAAAACAAGGCAACACAATGTTAAAAACAAGGCAACACAATGTTAAAAGTAGAAGCCTTCGCCTTCGAAGTGTTATCTCTTTGGGATAATCCTTCAAGGACGAAGGTTGAATGCAATCGAATGGAATATATAGAGTATGACAAAGTGAGATATGAGAACTCACCGCATATGCCTTAGCATTTTATTTCTCTTCTCATACAATATAAGTTTACAATCATACCTTCGGCTTCTTGATGTAAGATAGAACGAATGTGTTTTGGAGGTTGGGCTATGCGAAGCTGTAACACCTGGCTAAAGGTACTTTATGCAGGGTAATGTATCTATTTATAAGGGAGATGAACCAACCTAGTATGGATTTACAATAATGCCCATCCATTTTCACATAAGTCATTTATAAACGGTATAGGGACGGTGGTGTACTTTTATTCATTCTTGACTTCACAAGTCCTAGCCTTTGTCACCCAGCTGCTTATTCCTTTTCGGCTTATGGCCGAAGCTGCTGTCTTTAGCCATTGTCTTTACCGCTTACATATAGATGGTGTTTTTGTATGTCGCTCTCCGTCGAAGCTTGGCTTCATACTCCTGTAAGAATACTCCTAAAACGCACTTGTTAATCGCCGAGAATTCCAGGTCATACAGTGATGAACTAGCCACTCTCGAGAATTCTAGGGCGTGTTCCGCTATAATTCACCGGACTGTCCGGTGAGCCAGCAGAGCAACGACTCTCTAGTGCCAATGGTCGACTGCACAAAAGTGAACAGTGATGAAGAGTGCCGTGCAGAAGTCAGAGCAGCAAAGTCAGAGAGCACCGGAGTGTCCGGTGTGGCACCGGACTGTCCGGTGTGGCACCGGACTGTCCGGTGTGGCACCGGACTGTCCAGTGCATCTAGAAGACAAAGCGCTCCAACGGTCAACCACTCTGAACCCTAACGGATACGCTAACGTGGCGTGCACTGGACAGTGCACAGTGCCTGTCTGGTGGCGCTGAAAGGGAAATGTGCCTTTGGGCAATTTCCATTATGTTTTGGTGATTAAGTGTCCAACACATTTAAATGAGCCCCCTTGTGCTAAATCAAGAGAAAAGTGATAATCAAAGCAAAGGTATGATTCTAGACTTAGTACATTGTTTTTTGTGTACTAATATATTTGTCTAAGTGCTGGAATCAGAGAAAAGAGAAGAAGAAAAGAACTTGGCTCGAAGCAGCCAAGACTCAGCGCAGTCTGGCACACCGGACAGTGTCCGATGGTGCACCGGACAGTGTCCGGTGCGCCAGGCCAGCCTCCGGTGAACAGGCCACTCTCGGGAACTGACGGCGGTGTACGGCTATAATTCACCGGACTGTCCGATGGTGCACCGGACTGTCCGGTGAGCCGTCTGCGGCGAAGTCGTCGTTCTCGGGAATCGTTCAACGACGTACGACTAAAATTCACTGGACTGTCCGGTGAAGCACCGGACTGTCCGGTGAGCCAACGGTCGACTGCGCCAACGGTCGGCAGGGGGCACCGGACTGTCCGGTGTGCACCGGACAGTGTCTGGTGTACCAACGGCTACAATTCTGCAACGGTCGGCTGTGCCATTTTAGGAAGGAGATCTGCACCGGACCATGAACAGTGCCTGTCCGGTGGTGCAGCGGACTGTCCGGTGCGCCACCCGACAGAAGGCAAGAATTGCCTTCCCAGATTGACTCCAACGGCTCCTAGCTGCCTTGGGGCTATAAAAGGGACCCCTAGGCGCATGGAGGAGTCACCCAAGCATTCTTTGATCATCTCTAGGCACCAAGACTCCATTCTCATGCATTTGATTCTTTGTGATAGTGACTTGAGCTCTAGTTGAGTAGTGAACTCCCCGCATTGTGTTGTGAGCTCAAGTTGTGGCTTGTGTGTGTGTTTGTGCTCGTGCTTTGAGTATTGTGTGTGTTGCTCTCCCCTTCCTTACTTCTGTGCTTCTTTATGATCATCATTTGTAAGGGCGAGAGGCTCTAAATTGTAGAGATTCCTCGCGAACGGGAGATAGCAAAAGAAAGAAAAACATCATGGTATTCAAGTTGATCATTGGATCACTTGAAAGGGGTTGAGTGCGACCCTCGTCCAGTGGGACGCCACAACGTGGAGTAGGCAAGTGTTGTACTTGGCCGAACCACGGGATAAATCACCGTGTCTCTTATGCTTGTGTTCTTCGTTATCTTTGTGTTTCACAAGAGCTTGGTCCGTAGCCACTTGATTCTATTAAGCTAACACTTAACCAAGTTTTGTGGCTACAAGTATTTGATTTTTACAGGATCACCTATTCACCCCCCTCTAGGTGCTCTCAATTGGTATCGGAGCCGTTCTCTTCACAAAAGGGACTAATCGCCCGAAGAGATGGATCCTAAGGGAAAGGGGATGGTGGTCAATGATAAGGAGAAGGAATCCATCTTCAACGAGCTAAGGGACGACAAACCTACCGACTCTGGCTCGAATCATAAGAAGAAGGACGGGAAGAAGAAGAGGCGTATCAAGAAGATCGTCTACTACGACAGCGACAAGTCTTCTTCTTACCAAAGAGACGACGACTATGATGAGAAAATGAAAACGGTCAACTCAAACTTATCTTTTGATTATTCTCGTATTCCATGTAACTCTAATGCCCATTTACTTTCAATTCCACTTGGGAAACCTCCGCACTTTGATGGAGAAGACTACCCATTTTGGAGTCACAAAATGCGTAGTCACCTATTCTCTCTCCATCCAAGCATTTGGGAGATTGTTGAAAACGGAATGCTTTTTGATAGTACTGACAACCCCATTTCATTAATGAGCAAATCCATAAAAATGCACAAGCTACCACTGTTTTGTTAGCATCCTTATGCAGGGACGAGTACAATAAGGTGAGCGGCTTGGACAACGCCAAGCAAATCTGGGACACCCTCAAGATCTCTCATGAGGGGAACGACGCCACCATGATCACCAAAATGGAGTTGGTGGAAGGCAAATTGGGGAGGTTCGCAATGATCAGGGGAGAGGAGCCAACACAAACTTACAACCGGCTCAAGACCCTGGTCAATAGAATCAGGAGCTATGGAAGCACGAGATGGACCGATCACGACGTCATCCGGCTTATGCTCAGGTCCTTCACTGTTCTTGATCCTCATCTTGTGAATTCAATCCGTGAGAATCCTAGGTACACAAAGATGACGCCCGAGGAAATACTCGGAAAGTTTGTAAGCGGGCGTATGATGATCAAGGAGGCAAGATATGTTGATGAGGCATTGAATGGCCCAATGCCTATCTACGAGCCTCAAACCGTTGCTCTCAAAGCAACAAGCAGCAGGGAGGCGCTACCTAGCAAGGTGGCACACGTTGAGGCGACCGGGCTAATCGAGGATGAAATGGCCCTCATCATCAAGCACTTCAAGATGATGCTAAAAGGACGCAAGGAGCATCCCAACAAAAGCAAGACAAAGGGAAAGCGCTCCTACTTCAAGTGTGGTAAGACTGGTCACTTTATTGCTAATTGTCCCGATAATGATAGTGACCAGGGACAAGAAAAGAGCGGGAAGAGGGAGAAAAAGAGGTCCTACAAGAAGGCGAAGGGCGAGGCGCACCTTGGCAAGGAGTGGGATTCAGATTGCTCTTCGTCCGACTCCGACAACGAAGGACTCGCCGCCTCGGCCTTCAACAAGTCGTCTCTCTTCCCCAACGAGCGCCACACCTGCCTCATGGCAAAGGAGAAAAAGGTAAACGCTCGAGACACCCCTACGTATGCTTCTTCAAGTGATGATGAATCTAGTGATGATGAAGTAGACTACACAAGTTTATTCAAAGGTTTAGATAGAACTAAAATTGATAAGATCAATGAATTGATTGATGCTTTAAATGAGAAGAATAGATTGTTAGAGAAGCAAGAAGATATTTTATATGAAGAGCATGACAAATTCATTAGTGTGCAAAAATCTCTTGCTTTAGAAGTAAAGAGGAATGAGATGCTTTCCTCCGAATTATCTACTTGTCATGAAACTATGTCTAGCTTAAGAAGTATTAATGATGATTTAAATGCTAAGCTAGAAGTTGTTAATAAATCTAGTTCTCATGTAGAGCATGGTGTTATCTGTAATAGATGTAAGGATTTTGATGTTGATGCATGTGTTGAGCACCTTACTTCTATTACAAAATTAAATGGTGAAGTGGCTAGTCTTAATGCCCAACTTAAGACTAGCAAAAATGACTTTGATAAACTTAAATTTGCAAGGGATGCCTACACTATTGGTAGACACCCCTCTATTAAGGATGAGCTTGGCTTTCGAAAGGAAGCCAAGAACTTAACAAGTAAAAGGGCTCCCATTTCTGCCAAGGAGAAAGGGAAGGCCCCTATGGCTAATAGTGCTCAAAGAAATCATGCTTTCATCTATAGTGATAGAAAGTTTTCTAGAAATGCTCATAGGAGTTATGCTTATGATTCACATGCTATGATCGCATCAAGTTCTTCTTTTGTGCATGGTAGTAATATGCCTAGGAAAAATGTTGCTCATGTGCCTAGGAAAGTTTATAATGAACCTTCTACAATTTACCATGCTTGCAATACTTCTTTTGCAATTTGTCGTAAGAATAAGAAAGTGATTGCTAGGAAGTTGGGGTCCAAGTGCAAGGGAGACAAGACTTGCATTTGGGTCCCAAATACTATTATAACTAACCTTGTAGGACCCAACAAGAGTTGGGTACCTAAAACCCAAGCCTAATTTGCCTTGCAGGTTTATGCATCCGGGGGCTCAAGCTGGATTATCGACAGCGGATGCACAAACCACATGACGGGGGAGAAGAAGATGTTCACCTCCTACGTCAAGAACAAAGATTCCCAAGATTCGATCATCTTTGGAGATGGGAATCAAGGCAAGGTTAAAGGACTAGGGAAGATAGCTATTTCATCCGAGCATTCCATATCTAATGTGTTCTTAGTTGAATCACTCAGGTACAACTTGTTGTCCGTTAGTCAACTTTGTAATATGGGTTACAATTGCTTATTCACCAATGTAGATGTGTCTGTCTTTAGAAGGAGTGATGGTTCATTAGCTTTTAAGGGTGTACTAGACGGCAAACTCTACTTAGTGGATTTCTCGAAAGAGGAGGCCGGTTTAGATGCATGCTTAATCGCTAATACTAGCATGGGTTGGCTGTGGCATCGCCGTCAAGCACATGTTGGGATGAAGAACCTCCACAAACTTCTAAAGGGAGAACATGTGTTAGGTCTAACAAATGTGTTTTTTTAAAAAGATAAAACTTGTGTAGCTTGTCAAGCAGGCAAACAGGTGGGAAGCGCTCATCACAGCAAGAATGTGATGACCACATCAAGACCTTTGGAGCTATTTCACATGGACCTCTTCGGACCCGTCGCCTACCTCAGCATAGGGGGAAGTAAGTATGGTCTTGTTGTTGTTGATGATTTTTCCCGCTTCACTTGGGTATTCTTTTTGTAGGATAAATCAGAAACCCAAGGTACCCTTAAGCGCTTTCTAAGGCGAGCTCAAAATGAATTTGAGCTCAAGGTGAAAAAGATTAGAAGCGACAACGGGTCCGAGTTCAAGAACCTTCAAGTGGAGGAGTTCCTTGAGGAGGAAGGAATCAAGCACGAGTTCTCCGCTCCCTACACACCACAGCAAAACGGTGTGGTAGAGAGGAAGAACAGGACGCTTATAGACATGGCAAGGACGATGCTTGGAGACTTCAAGACGCCCGAGCAGTTTTGGTCGGAAGCTGTGAACACAGCTTGTCACGCCATAAACCGGGTCTACCTTCATCGCCTCCTCAAGAAGACGTCGTATGAACTTCTAACCGGTAACAAACCCAACGTGTCTTATTTTCGTGTATTTGGGAGTAAATGTTACATTCTAGTGAAGAAAGGTAGGAATTCAAAATTTGCTCCCAAAGTTGTAGAAGGGTTTTTGCTAGGTTATGACTCAAATACAAAGGCGTATAGAGTCTTCAACAAATCATCGGGTTTGGTTGCAGTCTCTAGCGATGTTGTATTTGATGAAACCAATGGCTCTCCAAGAGAGCAAGTTGATCTTGATGATATAGATGAAGATGATGTTCCAACGGACGCAATTCGCACCATGGCGATTGGAGATGTGCGACCACAGGAACACCAAGTGCAAGATCAACCTTCTTCCTCAACGATGGTGCATCCCCCGACTCAAGATGAAGAAAGGTTCCTCAAGAGGAGGCGTGTGATCAATGGGGAGCTCAAGAAGATCATGTTGTGGAAGAAGAAGCACCACAGGCCCCTCCAACTCAAGTTCGAGCGATGATTCAAAGGAATCATCCCGTCGACCAGATTTTGGGTGATATAAGCAAGGGAGTAACTACTTGCTCACGTCTAGCTAATTTTTGTGAGCATTACTCGTTTGTCTCTTCTATTGAGCCTTTCAGGGTAGAAGAGGCCTTGCTAGATCCGGACTGGGTGTTGGCCATGCAGGAAGAGCTCAACAACTTCAGGCGAAATGAAGTTTGGACACTGGTGCCACGTCCCAAGCAAAACATTGTGGGAACCAAGTGGATGTTCCGCAACAAACATGACGAGCATGGGATGGTGACAAGGAACAAGGCTCGACTTGTGGCAAAAGGTTATGCCCAAGTCGCAGGTTTGGACTTTGAGGAGACTTTTGCTCCTATGGCTAGGCTAGAGTCGATTCGCATTTTGTTAGCCTATGCCGCTCACCATTCTTTCAGGTTGTTCCAAATGGACGTGAAGAGCGCCTTCCTCAACGGGCCAATCAAGGAGGAAGTGTACGTGGAGCAACCCCCTGGCTTTGAGGATGAACGGTACCCTGACCACGTGTGTAAGCTCTCTAAGGCGCTCTATGGACTTAAGCAAGCCCCAAGAGCATGGTATGAATGCCTTAGAGATTTTCTAATTGCTAATGCTTTCAAGGTTGGGAAAGCCGATCCAACTCTTTTCACCAAGACTTGTGATGGTGACCTATTTGTGTGCCAAATTTATGTCGATGACATAATATTTGGTTCTACTAACCAAAAGTCTTGTGAGGAGTTTAGCAGGGTGATGACTAAGAAATTTGAGATGTCGATGATGGGCGAGTTGAACTACTTCCTTGGGTTCCAAGTGAAGCAGCTCAAGGATGGCACCTTTATCTCCCAAACGAAGTACACACAAGACTTGCTCAAGAGGTTCGAGATGAAGGACGCCAAGCCCGCAAAGACTCCAATGGGAACCGACGGACATATGGACCTCAACAAAGGAGGTAAGTCCATTGATCAAAAGGCATACCAGTCTATGATAGGGTCTTTACTTTATTTATGTGCTAGTAGACCGGATATTATGCTTAGCATATGCATGTGTGCTAGATTTCAATCCGACCCAAGGGAGTGTCACCTCGTGGCCGTTAAGCGAATTCTTAGATATTTAGTTGCTACGCCTTGCTTCGGGATCTGGTATCCAAAGGGGTCTACCTTTGAATTAATTGGATATTCAGACTCCGATTATGCTGGATGCAAGGTTGATAGGAAGAGTACATCAGGGACGTGCTAATTCCTAGGAAGGTCCCTGGTGTCGTGGAGTTCAAAGAAACAAACTTCCGTTGCCCTATCCACCGCTGAGGCCGAGTATGTTGCCGCAGGACAGTGTTACGCGCAACTACTTTGGATGAGGCAAACCCTCCGGGACTTTGGCTACAATCTGAGCAAAGTCCCACTCCTATGTGACAATGAGAGTGCAATCCGCATGGTGGACAATCCTGTTGAACACAGCCGCACAAAGCACATAGACATCTGCCATCACTTTTTGAGAGACCACCAGCAAAAGGGAGATATCGAAGTGTTTTATTTTAGCACCGAGAACCAGCTAGCCGATATCTTTACCAAGCCTTTAGATGAGAAGACTTTTTGTAGGCTGCGTAGTGAGCTAAATGTCTTAGATTCGCATAACTTGGATTGATCTAAAGCATACATGTGTTTTATGCCTTTGATCATGTTCCTTTATGCATATTATTGCTTATTTATGGTGCTCAAGTTGTGCAAGGGATCCCCAGACCTCACAAGTCCATGTGTGAATGATGCACATATTGAGGAGGAGAAATGCTACAACTTGACCCTTTGAGAGTAACCGTGTGCTTGAGTTTACTTGATTTAGTCTCAAAGGTGGATTGAAAGGGAAAGGTGAACTTGGACCATGCAAGACTTCCACTACACTCCGATGTGAGGGTAATTTACTCCAAGTTCATCTCTATGCTCTTATTGCCATTTTACTCTTAATTGACAATTTTGGTGAGGCAATGGGGTTTAAGGGCCAATAATGATCCCGTTTTGGTGCTTAATGCCAAAGGGGGAGAAATTAAAGGCCAAAGCAAAATGGATCAGCTACCACTTGAGAAATTTGAAAATAGTAGAGTTAGCACTTTTGATTTGTCAAAATTCTCGTATGTGCAAAATTTGGCCTCTTGTGGGGAGAATGTAGGATTATGGGAAAAAGGGGGAGTTTGTGGCTCTTGATCAATTTTTCTCATGGAATACCTCTCTTTATGCCTAAACAAGTGTGTTTGACTTAGAGATAGGAAAATGAGTTTGATTTCAAAAACAAACCAAGTGGTGGCAAAGAATGATCCAAATATGCCAAATTAGAGTTTAAAACAATTTGGTCTTCAATTTGAATCGATGTTGCATGTTTTGCATTGCTTTTGGATGTGTTGGCATAAATCACCAAAAAGGGGGAGATTGAAAGGGAAATGTGCCTTTGGGCAATTTCCATTATGTTTTGGTGATTAAGTGTCCAACACATTTAAATGAGCCCTCTTGTGCTAAATCAAGAGAAAAGTGATAATCAAAGCAAAGGTATGATTCTAGACTTAGTACATTGGTTTTTGTGTACTAATATATTTGTCTAAGTGCTGGAATCAGAGAAAAGAGAAGAAGAAAAGAACTTGGCTCGAAGTAGCCAAGACTCAGCGCAGTCTGGCACACCGGACAGTGTCCGGTGCACCAGGCCAGCCTCCGGTGAACAGGCCACTCTCGGGAACTGACGGTGGTGTACGGCTATAATTCACCGGACTGTCCGGTGAGCCGTCTGCGGCGAAGTCGTCGTTCTCGGGAATCGTTCAACGGCGTACGGCTAAAATTCACCAGACTGTCCGGTGAGCCAACGATCGACTACGCCAACGGTCGGTCGCGCAATCCGCGTGTGACGCGTGGGCGCGCCAACGGTCGGCAGGGGGCACCGGACTGTCCGGTGTGCACCGGACAGTGTCCGGTGCGCCAACGGCTACAATTCTGCAACGGTCAGCTATGCCATTTTAGGAAGGAGATCTGCACCGGACCATGAACAGTGCCTGTCCGGTGGTGCACCAGACTGTCTGGTGCGCCACCCGACAGAAGGCAAGAATTGCCTTCCCAGATTGACTCCAACGGCTCCTAGCTACCTTGGGGCTATAAAAGGGACCCCTAGGCACATGGAGGAGTCACCCAAGTATTCTTTGATCATCTCTAAGCACCAAGACTCCATTCTCACGCATTTGATTCTTTGTGATAGTGACTTGAGCTCTAGTTGAGTAGTGAACTCCCCGCATTGTGTTGTGAGCTCAAGTTGTGGCTTGTGTGCGTGTTTGTGCTCGTGCTTTGTGTTAGAAATATGCCCTAGAGATAATCATAGAGATGAGCATATTTCTTTGTATCCATGATATATATATTGCTTAATTGAATATCCATGGAAGGCACCTTGTATTGATTAGCAATTATGTGAATTGTTTGTGAGATTCTTTACTTATATGGTTATTCTAAATGATGTCCCTAGTCAGAGTCGATGACTAGCACATGTATTAGTTGATGATTACATTTCACAAGTCATGAACATGGAGATGTTAAACTAATAATGTGGGCGCATGTATGACATGAGGCTGGACCGACCCAACGTGAGATATTGTAATATAGTTCTCTTTTTGCAACATGAATACTGTATCCTTAGACCTGAGATTGTCACATGTTCTCAAGATGTGAATTGACTTACTTAGGGACTATCAAACACTATTCTATAACTGGGTAGTTATAAAGGTAGTTTTGGGTTTGTCAGGAAGCATGCTGTGAGGCATGGTCAGTCAAGATGGAATTTGTCCCTCTCTTTGTGAGAGAGATATCTCTGGGCCCCTCGAGTGATTGGATCAAGAAATGCATGGCCGTGCTAGGGTTAAGAGTTAACCATTGAAAGGATTCCAATTCACAGTATCGAGAAAGAGAGGTCAGCTTAGAGCCAGACCAAATATCGTGAGACAAAGGGAACAGTATGTACGTAATGTTGCAATGGTTCGTCTGATATGATCTTTACGTGCACATAGGAGTTGACATGTCTTGCTAGAGGCCGCTGTCAATTATTAGGCCAAGTAAGAGTACTCGGACTATGTCTATTTGTACGTGAACCTATAGGGTCACACACTTAAGGGGAAGGAAGCCTAACTCGGATTAGATCCGAATTAGACTGGGCTTTAGGGTTAATGATGGGCCTCGGTGTCAGAAGCCCACCATAACACCTATATAATGAGGGGCGGGGGTGCGGTTAGGCTTAACCTAATTGGCCACCAGCAAACGAGCAGTCGCCGCTCACCTCTCGCCCTCGCCAAGCCGCCGTCACGAACCTAGTAGTTCGGTACGCGGCGCTTCCTCCCTGTACGTGTGGATACCTCGGAGGTGCTGCATCTGGAGCACTAGGACGAACCGTGCGAGGACGTGAAGGACGCCGACGACTGCACGGCACTGCTCGACGCGTTCGTCTACATCGAGACGTCTTCCGCTGCTCTGCGCATCTAGTGGTAATTCCATGACCTATAACCGCAGTAGTTCTTGGTATTATGGGTTGAAAATTTTGTTTTGCGCTAGCGTAGCCTCCTCGTAATCCTTCACTTTGAGTATTGTATGTGTTGCTCTCCCCTCCCTTACTTCCGTGCTTCTTTGTGATCATCATTTGTAAGGGCGAGAGGGTCCAAATTGTGGAGATTCCTCGCGAACGGGAGATAGCAAAAGAAAGAAAAACACCATGGTATTCAAGTTGATCATTGGATCACTTGAAAGGGGTTGAGTGCGACCCTCGTCCAGTGGGATGCCACAACATGGAGTAGGCAAGTGTTGTACTTGGCCGAACCACGGGATAAATCACCGTGTCTCTTGTGCTTGTGTTCTTCGTGATCTTTGTGTTTCACAAGAGCTTGGTCCATAGCCACTTGATTCTATTGAGCTAACACTTAACCAAGTTTTGTGGCTACAAGTATTTGATTTTTACAGGATCACCTATTCACCCTCCCTCTAGGTGCTCTCAGGCGCACCGGACTGTCTGGTGCGCCCATCGCCAGCAGCCTCCACCAACGGCTATGGAAGTGGTTGGGGGGCTATAAATACCCCCAACCACCTCATTCATATCCATCCAATAATTTCACACATTCCATTCATTGCAAGAGCAAAAGTCCAACACTCCAAGACACAATCAAAGCAATCGATCCACTCAAAGCCCCAAAATCAACTCTAGTGCATTAGGGCATGTGAGAGGATCACTTGTGTTCTTTGTTGCTCTTGTTGCTTGGTTTGGCATTTTTTCTTTTCCCTTCTATTTCTCAAGTGACTTGTAATCAAATCAAGAGACACCTAAGTATGTGGTGGTCCTTACGGGGTCTAAGTGACCCGAGAGATTAAGGAAAAGGCTCACTCGGTCTAAGTGACCGTTTGAGAGGGGGAAAGGTTGAAATAGACCCGGTCTTTGTGACCTCCTCAACAGGGACTAGGTTCTTTGGAACCGAACCTCAGTAAAACAAATCACCGTGTTCACTCACCTTGATTCTTATTTGATTTGTTTTCCCCTCTCTAACGTTTCCTTGCTAGTGTGAATTTGAGTTGGCTCTCATACGTTATACTCAATCCTTGAGCAACTCCTAGCAAGAGAGATATTCTTTTGGACTTGAATTTAATTCTAACGCTAACCCTCGACCTTAGTGTGTATTTAAGTTTATAAATTCCAGGTTTCGCCTATTCACCCCCTCTAGGTGACTTTCAATTGGTATCAGAGCCAGTGCTTCATTAAGAGACTAACCAACTCGAAGTGTCTGGAGATCACGTCAAGAGGGAGATCATGACCGGCGAAAAGGCTGCAAGCTCGGGGAGGACTCTTTCAAGGGAGTCCGGCAACAAACACAAGGAGGAATCCTCTTCCTCCATCAAGTCGCATCGGAGGGGTGACAAGAAGAAGAAGATGAAGAAGGTGGTCTACTACGAGACCGACTCTTCGTCACCCTCCACATCAAGCTCCGAGTCATCCACTACTTCTAAGCGCCATGAACGCAATAAGTATAGTAAGATGCCCCTTCGCTATCCTTGTATTTCAAAACGCGCTCCATTACTCTCCGTACCCCTAGGCAAACCACCATATTTTGATGGTGAAGATTATTGCATGTGGGGTGATAAAATGAGGCACCATCTAACCTCACTCCATGAAAGTATTTGGGATATTGTTGAGTTTGGAGCGCAGGCACCAAAAGTGGGGGACAAGGACTACGACTCGAACGAGGCCGCCCAAATTCGGCACTTTAACTCCCAAGCAACTTCTATACTCCTTGCCTCTTTATATCGAGAGGAGTATAATAAGGTGCAAGGATTAAAGAGCGCCAAAGAAATTTGGGATGTCCTCAAAACAGCACACGAAGGGGACAAGGTGACCAAGATCACCAAGCGCGAGACGATCGAGGGAGAACTCGGTCGATTCGTCCTCAACAAAGGGGAAGAGCCGCAAGCCATGTACAACCGGCTCAAGACCATGGTGAACCAAGTGCGCAACCTCGGGAGCACCAAATGGGATGACCATGAGATGGTTAAGGTTATTCTTAGATCCCTCGTTTTTCACAATCCTACTCAAGTTCAATTAATACACGAGGAACCTAGATATAAACTAATGTCTCCCGAGGAGGTTATTGGCAAGTTTGTGAGCTTTGAACTAATGATCAAATACTCCAAACACATTGTCAACTTGGAGCAAGGCGCCACCTCCACACCCGAGGTGCAACCCATTGCATTCAAAGCAACGGAAGAAGAGAAAAAGGAGTCTACACCAAGTAGGCTTCCAATCGACACCTCCAAGCTCGACAACGAGGAGATGGCGCTCATCACCAAGAGCTTTCGCCAAATCCTCAAACAAAGGAGGGGGGAAGACTACAAGTCCCGCTCCAAGAGGGTGTGTTACCGTTGTGGTATGTCCGGTCATTTCATAGCTAAATGTTCAATTTCTAGTGAAAGTGACAGGGACGAAGATAAGAAGGGGAAGAAGGAGAAGAAGAGATACTACAAGAAGAAAGGCGGCGATGCGCACATATGCCGGGAATGGGACTCCGACGAGAGCTCCACCGACTCCTCCTCCGACGAGGACGCCGCCAACATCGCCGTTAACAAAGGCCTCCTCTTCCCCAACGTCGGCCACAAATGTCTCATGGCTAAGGATGGCAAGAAGAAGGTACACTCTAGAGCCATCCCCAAATATACAACATCTAGTGATGAGGGTAGCTCTAGCGATAATGAAGATGATTTACTTGCTCTTTTTGCCAACCTTAACATGGAACAAAAGAAAAACATTAAATGAATTAATAGAAACCATTAACGAGAAGGATGATCTCTTGAAAAGCCAAGAGGACTTCCTCGTTAAAGAGAACAAGAAATTTGTTAAGTTGAAAAATGCTTATGCCCTAGAAGTAGAGAAGAATGTAAATTTAACTAAAGAGCTAAGCATGTGTAATGATTCAATTTCCCGTCTTAGAATTGAGAATGAAAATTTAGTTTCTAAGATTGAAAAATTGAATTTTTGCAATGAATCTATTTTCTGTCTTAGAGATGAGAATGCTAGATTAAATGCTAAGATAGAGGAATTAAATGTTTGCAAACCCTCTACATCTACTGTTGAGCATGTTACCATTTGCACTAGATGTAGAAATGTAAATGTTGGAGCTATTGATGATCACCTTGCTATGATAAAACAACAAAATGATCACATAGCTAAATTAAGTGCTAAAATGGCTGAGCATGAACTAGAGAATGAAAAATTTAAATTTGCTAGAAGCATGCTCTATAATGGGAGACGCCCTGGCATTAAGGATGGGATTGGTTTCCAACAGGAGAACCAAAACAACACCAAACTTAATGCCCCCAAAAGATTGTCTAATTTTGTTAAGGGTAAGGCTCCCATGGTTCAGAATAGTGAGGGCTACATTTTATATCCTGCTAACTATCCCGAACATAAGATTAGGAAAATTCATGTTAGGAAATCTCATTCTGTTTCTCACCATGCATTTATGTACAAAAATGAGGCTTCTAGCTCTAGGCATACCACTCATGTTAAAATGCCTAGAAAGAAAATTCCGGCTGCATCAAATGAACATATGTCTCATTTAAGACTTTTGATGCTTCTTATGTTTTAACTAACAAATCAGGCAAAATAGTTGCCAAATATGTTGGGGGCAAACACAAGAGTCCAAAGACTTGTGTTTGGGTACCCAAGGTGCTTGTTTCTAATGTGAAAGGACCCAAGATCGTTTGGGTACCTAAGAACAAGGCCTAAATTTGTTTTATAGGTTTATGCATCCGGTGGTTCAAGTTGGATAATAGATAGCGGGCGCACAAACCACATGATAGGGGAGAAAAGGATGTTCTCCTCCTATGAGAAAAATGAAGATCCCCAAAGAGCTATTATATTCGGGGATGGAAATCAAGGTTTGGTCAAAGGTTTGGGAAAAATTGTTATATCACCTCACCATTCTATTTCCAATGTTTTTCTTGTAGATTCATTAGACTACAATTTGCTTTCTGTTTCTCAATTATGCAAAATGGGCTACAACTGTCTATTTACTGATATAGGTGTTACTGTCTTTAGAAGAAGTGATGATTCAATAGCATTTAAGGGAGTGTTAGATGGTCAGCTATATTTAGTTGATTTCAATAATGACCAAGCTGAACTAGACACTTGCTTAATTGCTAAGACTAACATGGGTTGGCTCTGGCATCGTCGACTTGCCCATGTTGGGATAAAGAATCTCCGCAAACTTCTAAAGGGAGAACACATTTTAGGACTAACAAATGTTTATTTTGAGAAAGACAGGATTTGTAGCGCATGCCAAGCAGAAAAGCAAGTTGGAGTCCACCATCCACATAAGAACATCATGATGACTAACAGGCCGCTCGAGCTACTCCAGATGGATCTATTCGGCCCGATAGTTTACATAAGCATCGATGGGAGTAAGTACTGTCTAGTTATTGTGGATGATTATCCTCGCTTCACTTGGGTATTCTTTTTGCAGGAAAAATCTCAAACCCAAGAGACCTTAAAGAGATTCTTGAGGTGGGCTAAAAATGAGTTCGGATTGAGAATCAAAAAGATCAGAAGCGATAATGGGACGAATTTCAAGAATTCACAAATTAAAGGTTTTCTTGAGGAGGAGGGGATCAAGCATGAGTTCTCTTGTCCCTACACACCTCAACAAAATGGTGTAGTGGAGAGGAAGAATAGAACTCTATAGGACATGGCAAGAACCATGCTTGATGAGTACAAGACACCGGACCGGTTTTGGGCCGAGGCAATTAACACTGCCTACTACTCCATCAACCGGTTATATCTTCATCGAATCCTCAAGAAGACATCATACGAACTCCTCACTGGTAAAAAGCCCAATGTTTCATATTTTAGAGTCTTTGGGAGCAAATGCTTTATTCTTATCAAGAGAGGTAGAAGTTCTAAATTTGCTCCTAAAGCTATAGAAGGCCTTTTATTTGGTTATGACTCAAACACAAGGGCATATAGAGTCTTCAACAAATCCACTGCATTAGTTGAAGTTTCTTGTGACATTGTGTTTGATGAAACTAATGGCTCCCAAGTGGAGCAAGTTGATCTTGATGAATTAGATGATGAAGAGGCTCTGTGCGTCGCACTTAGGAACATGTCCATTGGGGATGTGTGTCCAAAGGAATCCGAAGAGCCCACACAAGCACAAGATCCACCATCATCTTCCATACAAGCATCTCTACCAACTCAAGACGAGGATCAGGCTCAAGATGATGAAGATGAAGAGGATGAGCCACCTCAAGAGGAGGACATGGATCAAGGGGGAGATGAAGATGATCAAAAAATAAAGGATCAAAGACCGCCACACCCAAGAGTGCACCAAGCAATTCAAAGAGATCACCCCATCAACTCCATACTTGGTAACATTCATAAGGGGGTAACCACTAGATCTCGAGTTGCACATTTCTATGAACATTACTCTTTTGTGTCTTATATTGAGCCATACAGGATAGTGGATGCATTAAGAGATCCGGGTTGGGTGGTGGCTATGCAAGAGGAACTCAACAACTTCACAAGGAATGAGGTATGGCATTTGGTTCCGCGTCCTAATCAAAATGTTGTAGGTACCAAGTGGGTATTCCGCAACAAGCAAGATGAGCATGGTGTGGTGATAAGGAACAAAGCCCAACTTGTGGACGAAGGTTATTCACAAGTCAAAGGTTTGGATTTTGATGAAACTTATGCACCCGTAGCTAGGCTTGAGTCAATTCGTATATTACTTGCCTATGCTACTTACCATGGCTTCAAGCTTTATCAAATGGACATGAAAAGTGCCTTCCTCAATGACCCTATCAAGGAAGAGGTCTATGTTGAGCAACCTCCCGGCTTTGAAGATAGTGAGTATCCTAACCATGTGTATAAACTCTCAAAGGCGCTTTATGGACTCAAACAAGCCCCAAGAGCATGGTATGAATGTGTGAGAGATTTCCTTATCACTAATGGCTTCAAAGTCAGTAAAGCCGATCCTACTCTCGTCACTAAAACAATTGCAGAAGACTTGTTTATATGCAAAATTTATGTTGATGATATTATATTTGGGTCTACTAACAAGTCATCTTGTGAAGAGTTTAGTAGGATCATGATATAGAAATTCGAGATGTTAATGATGGGTAGTTGAAATATTTCCTTGGGTTTCAAATCAAGCAACTCCAAGAGGGCACCTTCATCAGCCAAACTAAGTGCATTCAAGACATACTTAAGAAGTTTGGAATGAAGGATGGCAAACCCATCAAGACACCCATGGGAACCAATGGGCATCTCGACCTCAACCCACAGGAGGTAAATCCGTAGATCAAAAGGTATACCGGTCGATGATAGGATCTTTACTCTATTTATGTGCATCTCGACCGGATATTATGCTTTCTGTATGTATGTGTGCAAGGTTCCAGGCAAATCCTAAGGAAGTTCGCCTTAGGGCCATGAAAAGAATCATGAGATATTTAGTTTACACTCCTAAGTTTGGGCTTTGGTACCCCAAGGGATCTACCTTTGATCTAATTGGGTATTCTGATACCGATTATGTCGGATGTAAGATTGATAGAAAGAGCACATCAGGGACTTGTCAGTTTCTAGGAAGATCCCTGGTGTCTTGGGCTTTAAAGAAACAAAACTCCGTAGCTCTTTCCACTGCCAAAGCCAAGTACATTGCCGCGAGCCATTGTTGTGCGCAATTACTTTGAATGAGGCAAACACTCAGGGACTATGGCTACAAATTGAGCAAAGTCCCTCTTCTATGTGATAATGAGAGTGCAATTCGCATGGCGGGTAATCCTGTTGAACACAGCCGCACTAAGCACATAGACATCCGGTATCACTTTCTGAGAGATCACCAACAAAAGGGGGATATCGAAATTGCTTATGTTAACACCCACAACCAATTAGCCGATATCTTTACCAAGCAACTAGATGAGAAGACCTTTAGCAAACTTAAGAATGAGCTAAATATACTTGATTCTCGGAATTTTGATTGAAACATTGCACACATATCTATTTCATATACCTTTGATTATGTCTCTTTCATTTGGTACAAATAAATACTTCTTATTTTTCTTGTGCCAAGTCAAAGACTAATGTGCTTTAAAGTTTATCCCTATGATTAGTCTTAGATTGAAAGGGAAATGGAGTATTCGGCAAAGACAAAGGCTTCCACTCAACTCTAACGGTATCATTTACCCTTTGCCGCTACTCCTACAACTCTCAATGGTATGATTCTTCACTCATATTTTCTTTATCATTTGGGAGACAGTATTAGGCCCCAAAGGGGGAGGAAATACATAAGGGCTCTCAAGTTCTCTATTTTTGGCGATTAATGCCAAAGGGGAAGAAAGTATTTAGCCCAAAGCAAAGGACCGCACCACCATTTCAAAATTTCAAAAATAAGTATTTCAATTGGTATTTGATCAAAATGAATTTTCAATTGGTATGTGAAGAAAATTTCTCAATTGGTATCTTCAAAACTTCACATTAAGACTGAAAGAATTTCAAATTAGCATATTTTCAATTGATATCTAATTTTAACTCATATGTGAAACAAGAATTTCAACTGGAAATCTACTTCAAAACCCTCTTGAAAGCTAAGGGGAGAATTTCATTCAGGGGAAGCTTTTATGTAGTCAAAGGAAAAGCATTTGAAACAGGGGAGGAATTTCAAATCCTAAAAATGCTTCTTGCAATCATACTCCTATATCTTTGACTACTTGCAAAAGTTTTTTGAATAGATTTTCAAAAGATTTGCAAAAACAAAACTTGTGGTGCAAATGTGGTCCAAAATGTTAAATAAAAGAAAGGCAATCCATTCACTCTTATTCTTAGTGATACTTTCAATTTGTTTAACTCTAAGTAACCTATGCACGTTCATCATAAATACAAACTAGTTACATTTCTGCACTTTATACTTGCTTTAGTTTGTGTTGGCATCAATGACCAAAAAGGGGGAGATTGAAAGGGAAATTGGGTTAACCATTTCCTATAATTAATTTTGGTGGTTGATGATCAACACAAACACATGGACTAACTAGTTTGTCTAGAATTCATGTATTACAGGTGCACAAGGTTCAACACAAACTAAGAAAGAAATCAAGTTAGGGACTCAATAAAAAACCGGAGCAAAACCTTGAGTGTGCTAAAAGTTGGTGCACCAGACTGTCCGGTGTGCCACCGGACAGTGTCCGGTGCACCAGGCAGTACATATGAACCAGCCACTCTCCGGAATTTCAAGGCGCGCTCCGCTATAATTCATTGGACTGTTCGGTGTGCCACCGGACTATCCGGTGAGCCAGTGGAGCAAGAGCTCTCTGGCGCCAACGGTCGACTGCGCAGAAGTGAACATTGATGAATAGTGCCGCGTAGAAGTCAGAGCAGCAAAGTTAGAGAGTATCGGACTGTTCGGTGCAGCTAGAAGACAAGGCGCTCCAACGGTCAAACACTCCGAACCCTAACGGATACGCTGTCGTGGCGTGCATCGGATAGTGCACAGTGCCTGTCCGATGGTGCACTGGACTGTCCGGTCCGGTGCGCCCATCGCCAGCAGCCTCCACCAACGGCTATGGAAGTGGTTGGGGGGCTATAAGTACCCCCCAACCACCTCATTCATATCCATCCAAGCATTCCACACATTCCATTCATTGCAAGAGCAAAAGCCCAACACTCCAAGACACAATCAAAGCAATCAATCCACTCAAAGCCCCAAAATCAACTCTAGTGCATTAGGGCTTGTGAGAGGATCACTTGTGTTCTTTATTGCTATTGTTGCTTGGTTTGGCCTTTTTTCTTTTCCCTTCTATTTCTCAAGTGACTTGTAATCGAAGCAAGAGACACCTAAGTGTGTGGTGGTCCTTGCGGGGTCTAAGTGACCCGAGAGATTAAGGAAAAGGCTCACTCGGTCTAAGTGACCGTTTGAGAGAGGGAAAAGGTTGAAATAGACCCGGTCTTTGTGACCTCCTCAACGGGGACTAGGTTCTTTGGAACTGAATCTCGGTAAAACAAATCACCGTGTTCACTCGCCTTGATTCTTGTTTGATTTGTTTTCCCCTCTCTAACGTTTCCTTGCTAGTGTGAATTTGAGTTGGCTCTCATACGTTATACTCAATCCTTGAGCAACTCCTAGCAAGAGAGATATTCTTTTGGACTTGAACTTAATTCTAACGCTAACCCCCGACCTTAGTGTGTGTTTAAGTTTATAAATTTCAGGTTTTGCCTATTCACCCCCCTAGGCGACTTTTAGAGACCACTTGGACTTGATGAAGGGTCCTTACACTCCAACATGTTGTACCCTTCTCTGTGCTTTGTTCTTCTGTTTCTTGTTGGCTGGTTCAGAACTCGAGCCGCCTGTGATTGGGAGCACTAGCTTCGTTGTCGAAGATGACACAACTTGGTTGCTTTGCGAAGCCATTGTCGTAGTTGTGGAAGTGAGTTCACCAGAGGTGGGCGCCAATGTTGGTCACTTGTTCTCAAATGCTATAAGTCAAGAACAAGGCAACACAATTGTTAATGGTTAAAGACCTTCGTCCTTCGAAGAATTATTTTCTCTCAGATATAATGATCTTCAGACGAAGGTCATGAAGAACATACCTTCATCATTTTATCATAGGAATATGAATAATTAAGCAATAGAACATAAAGAAATAAAGATCGTAATTATGAATCAATTATATATTCGCAGAGTAAATATTAATAATATTCATATTACATTAATACCTTTGGCTTGGCAGAAGATAAGGATGCGAGAATGACGCGAGAGAGATTACAATCCAACGTGAACAGTACGTGGTATTGTTCATCTATTTATAGGCACGAGACACAGCCTGGGTAAAATTACATTCATGCCCTCAAACATTTGTTTACAAGTAATTAAAACTAATAAGGTCTATCTAGTCCTTTTTCCTTCTTTGCTTGGTCTGGGCCGAAGCTATTGACCTTCGGCATCTTGCACTATCGACAAAGCCATTGAGCTTCGTCTCGAAGAGTTGAGCCTAGGCTGAAGGTAACTTCGACAAGCTTTTGTATCATTTTGCCGAAGGTGTTTTTGCCTTGAGGACCTTCAGCAGAGAATAAGACCCCGAACAGGGAAATGTGCTCTTCTGAAAGGGAAATGTGCCCTTGGGCAATTTCTATTATGTTTTAGTGATTAAGTGCCCAACACATTTAATTGAGTTCTTATGTGCTAAATGAAGAGAGAAGTGCAAAACAAAGAGAAGGTATGTTTCTAGACTTAGTACAGTTTTTTTATTACTAATGAAGTTATCTAAGTGTTAAAAATAGAGAAAAGAAAAAAAAGAAAAGGATTGCAAAAGACTAGATGTGTACAGCCAAAGATCAGCTCGGTCTGGCACACCGGACTGTCCAGGCTAGTCCGCGTGACCAGGCTGCTCTTGGGACTCGACGGCGGCGTACGACTATAATTCACCGGACTGTCCGGTGGTGCACCGGACTATTTGGTGAGTCGTCCACGACGAACTCGTCGCTCTTGGGAAGAGGATCAGCGGTGTACGACTAAAATTCACCGGACTGTCCGGTGGTGCACCGGACTATCTGGTGAGCCAACGGTCGGTCGCGCAATCTTCGCGCGACGTGTGGCAGCTTCAACGGTCGGCAGGGGGCACCGGACTATCTGATGTGCACCGGACAGTGTCCGGTGCGCCAACAGGCCCGAAGCTGCAACGGTCGTCTGCGCCAGAAAAGGAAGGAGATCGGCACTGGACCGTCTATAGTGACTGTCCGGTGGCGCACTGGACTGTCTGGTGCGCCAGTCGACAGAATGCAAGGATAGCTTTCCTTGTTGATCTTCAATGGTTCCTATCTGCCTTAGGGCTATAAAAAGGACCCCTAGGTGCATGGAGGAGAAACACAAGCTTACAAGAAACATTCTAAGACTTCAATACTCCAACTTCACGCATTTGATTCTTTGAGATAGTGATTTGAGCTCCATTTGAGTTGTGAACTCCGTGCGTTGTGTTTTGAGCTCGAGTTGTGACTTGTGTGCGTGATTGTGCTGTGATTTACACCTTGTGTGTGTTGCTCATCCCAACCTTACTTCATGCTTTCTTTGTGATCATCATTGTAAGGGCGAGAGGCTCCAACTTGTGGAGATTCCTCGCAAATAGGAAAAGGATATAAGGAAGAAAATCCGTGGTATTCAAGTTGATCATTGGATCACTTGAAAGGGGTTGAGTACAACCCTCATCCATTGAGATGCCACAACGTGGAAGTAGGCAAGTGTTACTTGGCCGAACCATGGGATAAAATTGCGTGTCTCTTGTGATTGCTCTCTCCTTGACTGTCTGTGTTCTCAAGAGCTCGTTTCAAGATACTTAGCCATTCTAACTTTCATAACTAAGTTGTGTGGCTATTAGTGTTGAATTTTATAGGATCACCTATTCACCCCCCTCTAGGTGCTCTCAATTGGTATCAGAGCCGTTCTCTTCACGTAAGGGACTAATCGCCCGAAGAGATGGATCCTAAGGGAAAGGGGATGGTGGTCAACAACAAGGAGAAGGAGTCCATCTTCAACGAGCCAAGAGATGACAAGCCCACTGACTCTGGCTCAAGTCACAAGAAGAAGGACAGGAAGAAGAAGAGGCGCATCAAGAAGATCGTCTACTACGACAGTGATGAATCTTCTTCTTCACCAAGAGACGACGATGACTCGTCCAAAAAGAAACCGGTTAATCAAAACTATTCATTTGATTATTCTCGTAATCCATTCAATTCTAATGCTCATCTGCTATCAATTCCACTTAGTAAACCTCCACACTTTGATGGAGAAGACTACCCTTTTTGGAGTCACAAAATGCATAGTCACTTATTTTCTCTCCATCCTAGTATTTGGGAGATAGTTAAAAATGGAATGCATTTCGATAGTACGGATAACCCTGTGTTTATTAATGAGCAAATTCACAAGAATGCACAAGCTACCACTGTTTTGCTAGCATCTTTATGCAGGGATGAGTACAACAAGGTGAGCGGCTTGGACAACACCAAGCAAATCTGGGACACCCTCAAGATATCTCATGAGGGAAACGACACCACCATGATCACCAAAATGGAGTTGGTGGAAGGCAAGCTAGGGAGATTTGCGATGATCAGGGGAGAGGAGCCAACGCAAACCTACAACAGGCTCAAGACCCTGGTCAACAAAATTAGAAGCTATGGAAGCACAAGATGGACGGACCACGACATCGTCCGACTTATGCTAAGGTCATTCACGGTAATTGACCCCCATCTTGTAAACCTCATTCGTGAAAATCCCAGGTACACCAAAATGACGCCCGAGGAGATACTCGGAAAATTCGTGAGCGGGCGTATGATGGTAAAGGAAGCACAATATGTGGATGATGCTCTTAATGGACCTCTACCCGTCTACGAGCCTCAACCCGTTGCTCTCAAAGCAACAAGTAGCAAGGAGGCGCTACTAAGTAAGGTGGCACAAGTTGAAGCTGTCGGGCTAAACGAAGATGAGATGGCCCTAATCATCAAACGCTTCAAGACCGCACTAAAAGGACGCAAGGAGTACCCCAACAAGAACAAAGCAAAGGGGAAGCGCTCCTGTTTTAAATGCGGTAAGACTGGTCATTTTATAGCACAATTCCCAGATAATAATAATGATCAGGAACAAGAAAAGAATGGGAAGAGAGAGAAGAAGAAGGCTTACAAGAAGGCGAAGGGCGAGGCGCACCTTGGCAAAGAATGGGATTCTGACTGCTCTTCATCCGACTCCGACGATGAAGGACTGGCAGCCTCAGCCTTCAACAAATCTTTGCTCTTCCCCAACGAACGCCACACTTGCCTCATGGCCAAGGAGAAGAAGGTGAGTGTTCGAGATTCCCCTAAGTACTCTACTTCTAGTGATGAGGATTCCTCCGATGATGAAGTAGATTACTCTAGTCTATTTAAAGGATTAGATAGAGCTAAAGTAGAAAAGATTAATGAACTAATTGATGCTTTAAATGAAAAGGATAGACTTTTAGAAAAGCAAGAGGATATTTTGTATGAAGAGCATGATAAATTTGTTAGCGTTCAAAAATCTCTTGCTCTAGAAATTAAGAGAAATGAAATGTTATCCTCTGAATTGTCTGTGTGCCATGAATCAATCTCTAGTTTAAAGATTTTGAATGAAGATGTAAATGCTAAGCTAGAGGAAGCTAATACTACTAGATCTTGTGTAGAACATGTAGTTATTTGCAATAGATGCAAGGATTTTGATATTGATGCTTGTGATGATCATCTTGCGTCCATTTCTAAATTAACTGATGAGGTGGCAAGTATTAATGCTCAACTTAAGACTTGCAAGATTGATTTTGATAAATTAAAGTTTGCTAGGGATGCCTACACAATTGGTAGACACCCCTCAATTAAGGATGGGCTTGGTTTTTGAAAGGAAGCCAAGAACTTAACAAGCCAAAAGGCTCCCATTCTCGCCAAGGAGAAAGGGAAGGCCCCTATGGCTAGTAGTACTCAAAAGAATCATGCTTTCATGTATAATAGGAAAATTGCTAATCATTCCAATTATAATAGGAGTTATGATCATGATGCTTTTGATTCACATGCAATGTTTGCCTCGAGTTCTACTTTTGTCCACGGTAGAAGTAGGCCTAGGAGAAATCATGTTGTGCATCATGTGCCTAGGAATGTGTGTAATGAATCCACTACTATTTACCATGCTTGCAATACTTCATTTGCGCTTTTATGTAAGAATGCAAAAGTAGTGGCTAGGAAATTGGGATCCAAATGCAAGGGAGACAAGACTTGTATTTGGGTTCCAAAGGCTATTGTGACTAACCTTGTAGGACCCAACAAGAGTTGGGTACCTAAAACCCAAGTGTAAATTGCCTTGCAGGTTTATGCATCCGGGGGCTCAAGCTGGATTATCGACAGCGGATGCACAAACCACATGACGGGGGAGAAGAAGATGTTCACCTCCTACGTCAAGAACAAGGATTCCCAGGATACGATTATTTTTGGAGATGGGAACCAAGGCAAGGTCAAAGGCTTGGGCAAGATAGCCATTTCATTCGAGCATTCTATCCAATGTGTTCTTAGTTGAATCGCTCGGGTATAACTTATTGTCTGTGAGTCAATTATGTAACATGGGTTATAATTGTCTATTTACCAATATTGATGTTTCTGTCTTTAGAAGGAGTGATGATTCATTAGCATTTAAGGGTGTATTAGACGACAAACTCTACTTAGTTGATTTTTTGAAAGAGGAGGCCGATCTAGATGCATGCTTAATAGCTAAGACTAGCATGGGCTGGCTGTGACATCGCCGTCTAGCACATGTTGGGATGAAGAACCTTTATAAACTTCTAAAGGGAGAACATGTGTTAGGACTAACCAATGTATGTTTCGAAAAGGATATACCTTGTGCAGCTTGTCAGGCAGGGAAACAGGTGGGAAGCACTCATCACAATAAGAATGTGATGACAACATCAAGACCACTGGAGCTTCTTCACATGGACCTCTTCGGACCCGTCGCCTACCTTAGCATCGGGGGAAGTAAGTATGGTCTAGTAATTGTTGATGATTTTTACCGCTTCACTTGGGTGTTCTTTTTGCAGGATAAACCAGAAACCGAATGTACCCTCAAGCGCTTTCTAAGGCGGTCTCAAAACGAATTTGAGCTCAAGGTGAAAAAGATAAGAAGCGACAACGGGTCCGAGTTCAAGAATCTGCAAGTGGAGGAGTACCTTGAGGAGGAAGGCGTCAAGCACGAGTTCTCCGCTCCCTACACACCATAGCAAAATGGTGTGGTAGAGAGGAAGAACAGGACGCTTATTGACATGGCAAGGACGATGCTTGGAGAGTTCAAGACACCCGAGCGGTTTTGGTCGGAAGCTGTGAACACAGCCTGCCATGCCATAAACCGGTTATATCTGCATCGCCTCCTCAAGAAGACCTCGTATGAACTCCTTACCGGTAACAAACCCAACGTCTCATACTTTCGTGTATTTGGGAGCAAATGTTACATTCTAGTAAAGAAAAGTAGAAATTCTAAATTTGCTCCCAAGGCAGTAGAAGGGTTTTTACTAGGGTATGATTTAAATACAAGGGCGTATAGAGTCTTCAACAAATCATCGAGTTTGGTTGAAGTCTCTAGCGACGTTGTATTTGATGAGACTAATGGCTCTCCAAGAGAGCAAGTTGATCTTGATGATGTAGATGAAGATGATGTTCCAACGACCGCAATGCGCACGATGGCAATTGGTGATGTGCGACCACAGGAACAACAAGAGCAAGATCAACCTTCTTCCTCAACAATGGTGCATCCCCCAACTCAAGATGATGGACAGGTTCCTCAAGAAGAAGCGCATGATCAAGGGGGAGCACAAGAAGAACAAGTCTTGGAGGAAGAAGCACCACTGGCCCCTCCAACTCAAGTCCAAGCAACGACCCAAAGAAATCACCCCGTCGATCGATTCTGGGTGACATAAGCAAGGGAGTAACAACTCGCTCACGTTTAGCTAATTTTTGTGAGCATTACTCGTTTGTCTCTTCTATTGAGCCTTTCAGGGTAGAAGAGGCCTTGCAAGATCCGGACTGGGTGTTGGCCATGCAGGAAGAGCTCAACAACTTCAAGAGGAACGAAGTTTGGAGCCTGGTGCCACGACCCAAGCAAAATGTTGTGGGAACCAAGTGGGTGTTCCGCAACAAGCAAGACGAGCACAGGGTGGTGACAAGAAACAAGGCTCGACTTGTGGCAAAAGGTTATGCCCAAGTCGCATGTTTGGATTTCGAGGATACTTTTGCTCCTGTGGCTAGGCTAGAGTCTATTCGAATATTATTAGCCTATGCCGCTCACCACTCTTTCAGGTTGTTTCAAATGGATGTGAAGAGCGCTTTCCTCAATGAGCCAATCAAGGAGGAGATGTATGTGGAACAACCCCCTAGCTTTGAGGATGACAGGTACCCTGACCATGTGTGTAAGCTCTCTAAGGCGCTCTATGGACTTAAGCAAGCCCCAAGAGCATGGTATGAATGCCTTAGAGATTTCTTAATTGCTAATGCTTTCAAGGTTGGGAAAGCCGATCCCACGCTTTTCACTAAGACTTGTGACGGTGACCTTTTTGTGTGCCAAATTTATGTCGATGACATAATATTTGGTTCTACTAACCAAAAGTCTTGTGAGGAGTTTAGCAGGGTGATGACTCAAAAGTTTGAGATGTCGATGATGGGCGAGTTGAACTACTTCCTTGGGTTCCAAGTGAAGCAACACAAGGATGGCACCTTCCTCTCCCAAACGAAGTACACTCAAGACCTTCTCAAGAGGTTTGGGATGAAGAACGCAAAGCCTGCGAAGACACCAATGGGAACCAACGGGCATGTCGACCTCAACAAAGGAGGTAAATCCATTGATCAAAAGGCATACCGGTCTATGATAGGTTCCTTGCTTTATTTGTGTGCTAGTAGACCGGACATTATGCTTAGTGTATGCATGTGTGCTAGATTTCAATCTGACCCCAAGGAATGTCACCTTGTGGCCGTTAAGCGAATTCTTAGATATTTAGTCGCTACGCCTTGCTTCGGGATCTGGTATCCAAAGGGGTCTACCTTTGACTTGATTGGATATTCAGACTCCGATTATGCCGGGTGCAAGGTTGATAGGAAGAGCACATCAGGGACGTGCCAATTCCTAGGAAGGTCCCTGGTATCTTGGAGTTCAAAGAAACAAACATCTGTTGCCCTATCCATCACTGAGGCCGAGTATGTTGCCGCAGGACAGTGTTGCGCGCAACTACTTTGGATGAGGCAAACCCTCAGGGACTTTGGCTACAATCTGAGCAAAGTCCCACTCCTATGTGACAATGAGAGTGCAATCCGCATGGCGGATAATCCTGTTGAACATAGCCGCACTACGCACATAGACATCTGGCATCACTTTCTAAGGGACCACCAGCAAAAGGGAGATATCGAGGTGTACCATATTAACACCGAGAACCAGCTAGGCGATATCTTCACCAAGCCTTTAGATGAGAAAAGGTTTTGCAGGTTGCGTAGTGAGCTAAATGTCGTAGATTCGCGCAACTTGGATTGATCTATAGCATACATGTGTTCTATGCCTTTGATCATGTTACTTTATGCATTTATGTAATGTGTTGCTTATTTATGGTGCTCAAGTTGTGCAAGGGATCCCCGGACCTCACAAGTCCTTGTGTGAGTGATGCACATATTAAGGGGGAGATGTGCTACAACTTGACCCTTTGAGACTAATCCGTCTGTTTGAGTATACTTGATGTAGTCTCAAAGGTGGATTGAAAGGGAAAGGTGAGCTAGGATCACACAAAGACTTCCAGTGCACTCCGGTATTAGTGCACTTAATTCTAAGTTCTTTCGTATGCTCTTATTGCCTTTTGCTCTTAATTGACATTTTTTGGTGAGGCAATGGGGTTAAAGGGCCAAGAATGATCCCGTTTTGGTGCTTAATGCCAAAGGGGGAAAAATTAAGGCCAAAGCAAATGGATCAGCTACCACTTAAGAATTTTGAAATTTTTTGAAAATAGTAGAGTTAGAATTTTTGATTTGTCCAAAATACTCCTATTGCAAAATCTAGTCTCTTGTGGGGAGAATTTTTCATTATGGGAAAAGGGGGAGTTTTTGGCACTTGATCAATTTCACTCTTGCATTATCTATCTTTGTGCCCAAACAAGTGTGTTTGACTTAGAGATAGGAAAATGAATTTGATTTGCAAAAACAAACCAAGTGGTGGCAAAGAATGATCCAAATATGCCAAATTGGAATAAAAAACAATTTTGTTCTCAATTGCATTGATGTTGCACTTCTTTTGGTTGCTTTTGGATGTGTTGGCATAAATCACCAAAAAGGGGGAGATTGAAAGGGAAATGTGCCCTTGGGCAATTTCTATTATGTTTTAGTGATTAAGTACCCAACACATTTAATTGAGTTCTTATGTGCTAAATGAAGAGAGAAGTGCAAATCAAAGAGAAGGTATGTTTCTAGACTTAGTACAGTTGTTTTTGGTTACTAATGAAGTTATCTAAGTGTTAGAAACAGAGAAAAGAAGAAAAGAAAAGGATTGCAAAAGACTGGATGTGTACAGCTAAAGATCAGCTCGGCCTGACACACCGGACTGTCCGGTGGTGCACCGGACTGTCCGGTGGTGTGTCCGGTGCACCAGGCTAGTCCATGTGACCAGGCTGCTCTTGGGACTCGACGGCGGCGTACGGCTATAATTCACCAGACTGTCTGGTGGTGCACCGGACTGTCTGGTGATTCGTCCGCGACGAACTCGTCGTTCTCGGGAAGAGGATCAGCGGCGTACGGCTAAAATTCATCGGACTGTCCGGTGGTGCACCGGACTGTCCGGTGAGCCAACGGTCGTCTGCGCCAACGGTCGGCCGCGCAATCTTTGTGTGACGCATGGCAGCTTCAACAGTCAGCAGGGGGCACCGGACTGTCCGGTGCGCCAACAGGCCCGGAGCTGCAACGGTCGTCTGCGCCAGAAAAGGAAGGAGATCGGCACGGGACCGTCTACAGTGACTGTCCGGTGGCGCACCGGACTGTCCGGTGCGCCAGTCGACAGAATGCAAGGATAGCCTTCCTTGTTGATCTTCAACGGTTCCTAGCTGCCTTGGGGCTATAAAAAGGACCCCTAGGCGCATGGAGGAGAAACACAAGCTTACAAGAAATATTCTAAGACTTCAATACTCTAACTTCACGCATTCGATTCTTTGAGATAGTGACTTGAGCTCCATTTGAGTTGTGAACTCCGCGCGTTGTGTTTTGAGCTCGAGTTGTGACTTGTGTGCGTGATTGTGCTACGATTTGCGTCTTGTGTGTGTTGCTCATCCCAACCTTACTTCGTGCTTTCTTTGTGATCATCATTGTAAGGGCGAGAGGCTCCAACTTGTGGAGATTCCTCGCAAACGGGAAAAGGATATAAGGAAGAAAAGCCGTGGTATTCAAGCTGATCATTAGATCACTTGAAAGGGGTTGAGTGCAACCCTCGTCCTTTTTTATTTGATCACGTTGTGTAATCCACTGCTGTAGTATAGCCTACCAAAAATGTTGGCGCATCCAATCATCGATGTCCAGTTCAAGTACCACAACACCATCAAACCCACATTTTCTATGCGCCGTTGTGTTCTGCTAAACCAAGCGATTCCCGGTCAATTAGTTTGCAGAGATAACAAAATAATTATTGTACTGTCAATTCCTTTATATGGATTCAGCCGATACCTATTGCCAAACAAAACAAAGTTGGGCATAATAGAGCGTATGCACTTGTAACTCGATCAGGTACACAGATACAAATAGCTAAATAGCAAGTTAGGGTTCTTGGTTCCGTAGGGAAAAGAAGGAGCCGGCATACCTGGTGCTTGCTGTCGACGGGGCAGGGTCTGACGGATACCTGGGCACCTGACCTGAAGCGTCCCGATCCTTTGGGACTCAAATGTGATACAATTACTAGTCCCAGGAGGCTAGTAAACACATTCCTTACTTCAAATAGTATAGAGTTTAGATAAAGGTTATTACAATACCGGGGTACAAGCTCGAGAGAGCCAAAATAAGAAGCGCGGTAGGAAAATATACTAGCCCAAGCCACAGGCAGAACTGGGTGCAGACATAGCCCTCTCAATCAAGCATAGCAGAAAAGAAGTCTTCGGCTGCTGAAAAACATGAATAAATTTGGGTGAATACACTAGGTATTCCGCAAGCCCACCCCGCTCCCGTAAAGAGAAAGAGACCTATATCATACATGCTTTATATGGTGGAGTTGAAGTCACTCTTTGTTTTCTTAGATAAAGGCAGTTGCTGTAAGGTTTTTCCCCAAAGACTTAAAAGTAACAAAATACTCAATCACCACTGAGCTTCCCGCTCCCGTGGCCTTGTTTTCTTTTTCAACACCCCCTTACACACGCATTTCCCTGCTAACGAAGGGTATGAAAACACTAATTGTCATCCCACACCAGACTCATCCATACCAGTGGACACAGACTATTCGAATAGGTTTCAACTCTGCGTAGAGGGGTACACTTTACCCACTAGCCCGGTTTCTGCGATCTCACCGTCGCGAGACCCGAATGCCGGATCTCTTTCCTTCCTCATACGTCCTAACCTTAACGGTTATCCGGAAGGAGTCAGGCCACCACCATGTCCAAACCGGACAAAACTTTCCCCCTCCTTATCCTCCCGGTGCTCCCCAGCCTTCTTAACCCTGGGGTTGGACCGCACGATTTCGGATTGAGTGACTGCCCACACAGTCTCAAGTGGTTGTACTATAAAGGAGTACCGGTAGTGGAAAAATGACAAGCCGGTCCTTATATGAGGGGACAATCCTTCTGCTCACGCCTAAACCAGCTGAGCCAACACCTTGGGCCCTCCCCTAAACCAGGGAGTCCTTGATCATCCCACTCCCAAGGTGACGAGGGTGAGTACCCTTCATCGCATAACTTTTCGAAAAGAGACTTTGTTTGAAGAAACATATTGCCTTATTTTCCCAATTTATATTTCGTATACAAAATGTATATGTTAATGCGGGCCATCTTCTCATTCACAATGCAATTATCCCACCCTGAATTCCCGGCCTAGGCAGTGGTAGAAAGAGTAGGTAATTTATGCATCAAGGGAAGGATGGACTTGCCTTCTGTTGGGGACTTGTTCTCAAATGCTTAGAGTTAAGAACAAGGCAACATAAAGAATGTTAAATGTTAAAGTCCTTCGTCCTTCGAAACATTATGCCCCTTCGGGAAATAATGAGTTTCGGACGAAGGTCATAAGGTACATACCTTCGTAATTACAACAAGTAATGACGAAGGACTTATATAAAGCACGAAATATAATGTAAACAACATAAAATCATTTCTATTTTATTAACATGGAAAAATAGAAATGATTTCAAATTACAAATGTACCTTCGGTCCTGAAAGAAGGTATAAAGTACAAGCGTGACGCAAAAGCAGAATGCCAAGTCAGCGTGAACAGTACGGGAATACTGTTCATCTATTTATAGACGCGGGATGCAGCCCACGTGAAATTACATTCATGTCCATTACATTTGTTAACGGTTTATGGAAATCTGTCGAGGCCCCCGAAGTCTTTTCATCTTTAAGTCGGTTCCCCCTTATGCCGTCGCGCCGAAGCTTCCCTGCGCACAGCTTCGGCTGCCCTCGACCTTCGTCTGGTTCAAGCTTCGTCCTGGTCGTGCTCCATATCCATAATTCTGAATCCGAAAATACCTGTTCATATAATCCACTTGGAAAACATTGTCAAATCATGTTTTTGAGGACCTTCGGAGGACGAAGGCCCCCAACAGTAGCCCCTCGCAATATTAATTTGTAAATAATAAATTCAGATTGCGATATGGACGAAGGCCTTGAGCCGAAGGTCCGAAAAAACACCTTCCCTTTGCTAGAATAGCAACATTCACTGACAAGCGGGGCCTTTCAATTTTCAACGCTCTAGGCGTATAAATAAGATCACATTGCGAATTCATTTGGTACGCACGCTTGCCTTTTGCTTCGGCCCACTAAAATTTTTAGCTCTTGTTCGTTAAGATTTGCTGGTCTTTTTGATTTCGAAGCTTCGGCCTCGGGAACAATTTTTTAGCGTTTCCGAAGATGTCTGAAGGCAAGAAGATCCCTGCCGAGACGAAGCTGAAGATCCCTGCTGAGACGAAGCTGAGTCTCGAGGAGGAAAAGAATCTGGGGTTTCTGATAGCGATGGCAGAGACTAATACAGAGAAAATCACGAAGGAGATTCTCGAAGGTTTGTCCGAAGATACTGATGACAGCGACAGCTATGATGTGGAAAGTGGTGGGGAGGAGGCCGAAGATCGACCGTGGCGACCAAGTCACACAGTTTTTAGGAAAACGACCATCAAGCAGAGTCACATTGATAATATGAGGGGGCGATATTTCCGAGACATATCTATTGTGAGAGCTGATGCCGGGGAAAAAACTTCTCCCACCCCCGAAGAAGATGAAGTTGTGATTTTCCGAAGCTTCCTCAAGGCTGGGCTTCGATTCCCCCTGGGCAACTTTGTTGTTGAGGTACTAAAGACGTTTCAGGTCCATCTGCATCAAATCACTCCCGAAGCCATCATAAGGATGGGAGTGTTTATCTGGGCTGCGAGAAGCCAAGGTTTGGAACCGAACGCTAAAAGCTTTTGCAACATGCATGAGTTATTATACGAGACGAAGCCCTGGGGAAAGGAGCAATACCACAACAACTTTGGGTGCTACAGCTTCGGCGCCCGCTCCGGGTCAAGCTGCCCTGTGCCGACCTTTCGGAAGAGGTGGCCCGGAGCCTGGATGACTGGATGGTTTTATGTAAAGAATGATCTAACAGCTCAAGAGAATGTGAAGAGTATTATTATGCACCCAATCTGGCAACGCTTCGGTCTTCGAAGGCCGAAGGTCGAAATGGACGAAGCCGCCGAAGAATGCCAAAGAGCCTTCGGGGTAGTCTGCTCGTTTATTGGGACAAGGGATTTGGTCCAAGAACACATCGCCTTCAGGGTATGGCCACTTGCAGAAAAGTGGGAAATGCCGAAGGAAACCATCAAAGAGTCCGACGAAGGTGGACTAGTCAGATTAAAGTACACATTCAAATATGCAGATAAATTTATTGAACCTGATGATGACTGGCTGAAGAGCATTGAAACATTAAGTGATGAATTACTCGGGGCATATTCGAAGGCTGAAAATACCGCACTATCAGCAGCCTTCGGAGGCCGAAAAAAGAAGAGACTGAACCGAGTATTTGATGCAATTGGGTTCTTCTACCCTGATTATTGTTATCCCATCCGAAGGCAAAAAAGGAAAAACATAACCTCTGAAAAAGAAGAAGCTGGAACCGCTCCTAGCGAGCCAGAACCAAAAGGAAAAAGGTTGAAGGTCCTCACACACCGACCACGCCATATTGAACCAGCTTCGGTGCCTGAGTTCACTGGAGAAACTTCTTCGGCCGCTGAAGCTGAACAGCCAACCTTGCTGCCAGAAATTGCAGAGATGGCCAAAGCACCATCGACAGGAAAAATGGAAGAAGCGAAAAATCTGTCTAAGGAAAAAGCATCAGAAATTTTAAGTCCTGTTGTAAATGTCGAAGCAACAAAAATCCAAAAGGGTCCAATGGTGACCCCAAAAAGGAAGAGAATGGTAAATGTACTAGATGTCTTGGAGACAATTAAGTCTTCAAGCACAACTCCAAAAAAGAGTGTTGAAATCGCTGAAGCTTCCTCTGAAGCTCCGACGCAACAAGCTGAAGCTGAAGCTGGGCCTTCAGAGCCCTTCAGGGAACAAACTTTGGAAGCCGAAGCAATAAAAATACCAGAACCAATTTTAATTGAAGAGACTGACACTGCCATCCCCGAAGTGCCTGCCAGTATGTGTGATTACATCATACGACATGCTTCGGGGAAAAAATTATCTGAAGAAGAAACTCATGAAGCTAACCATTATGCAAAGGAACTAAAATATCCAAAGGGGGCAGTAATATTCAATGGGACAAATGAAGATGATTTTTTATACTGCCTGCCTGACAACAAAGAGCTCTCTGTCTGCCGAGAAATGGCCAGGAGTATTGGTTTTCCGAAGCTCGAATCTGGGTTAAGCGCCATGACAAAAGAAGATCTCGCAGACAGTCTTGCGTACAACAGCCTGAAGGTATGGGAATTTAACGCTTGAAAAGAAAACCCTCTTGTATTATTATTATATATTTTTTTACACGACACATTCGTTTTTTCTTATATGAATTCTTTTTCGTATAGGGCCTGATCCTAAGCAACGCGCTGAGAGCGCAAAAGAGCGCCGAAGATGAAAGTTATGAGATTGCGTTCAACAATTTGCGCTCCGAAGTTATCAAATTGAGAAACGAAGCTCTAGAAAAGGATAAAATTCTTCTTACACTGATAGACAAAGTAAAAAAGGATGAAGCTGCTTCAAAAACCCAGGCCGAAGCCCACAAGCGCGAAATTAAAGATCTTCAGAAACAGCTGACTAGAGCTAGAGAAGAGCGCGTTCTTGAGGAGACAAAACGAGAACTCAGCGATCATATGGTCAACAAATTGGAGTTAAGAGTTAAAGAGCTTCGTACATCTCAGGGTAAATGTTATGTCAAATCTATAGAATGTGTGAATAAAATTAAAGCCAGCTTTGCCAGCGCGGGCGCCTTCTCCAGCGAAGAGAATTTCTCTCGAGGCAATCCCGAAGGTCCATTGGAATGGATTAGTCACGAAGCAGAGGCCTTCGAGGAGATCCTGAGCAGCCGTGGCGATATTTGCGCTTTTTCGGGCGCCAGAGGAATTGCCTCTGTCTTAGAGAAGAAAGGTTGCGATCATGTAAAATTTCTTGCTCAGTCCGAAGCTGCCTTATCTTCCGAAGACATTAAGGATCCCTCAGCCGAAGCAAGCGTGGTTGGCGGCAAATTTTTTACGGATATCTGGAACGACGGCGGCCGAGGAATGGCGCAAGAGATTATCCAAAGGAGTGAAAAAGGCATCCATGATGCTAGAAAAGTGGCGGAAACTACTGAAAAGAGTACGGAACCCGAAAGGCAATTAGGTATTAATTAGTTACTCTTATTGTGTTTGTAATTTTTGTTTCAAACTCTGCACTTAGTTTGTAATAGTGATGAAGAAATGTTCTCTTCCCTCAGAAGCTGCTGGGTTGACTGCCGACCCACACACAAAAGGAGATGAAGAAATCAAACAAATGGCCGAAGCTATCATGGACAAAGTTGTTGACCAACTTTTAAATGAAGTCGCCGAAGCAGTATTAAGAGAGGACTAGATGCTATTAGAAAAACATTTAAATTGTGGTCTGTGTAATATTTTGTACATTCGGATGTAATATACAAGTTTCTTTTCATTATTCAATTCTTCACGATGCATGAAACTCTATATACATACCTTTTTGAGCCTTCGGCGAAAAAACACCTTCCCTTCTTTTCATGCTTCGTGAAGAAGACATTCTTTGTTAAAATTATTCTGATGAATGATACCCATGCTTCGTGAAATCATTATCCGAAGCTATACTCCGAGGTTATGCAATCTCAATATTGATCTGAAAAAGCTCACCCATGTTTCATAAAAATATTCTCCGAAGCTGTAATCCGAAGCTATACAATTTCGATATCACTTTCTCAGAGCATCCTTACGAAGGTTGAGAGTGTCACTTTCTTTTGCGAAATGCAACATGATGTATGATGCTTATGTTGTGCAAAATGATGTGATGATGTTATGCTATGCATGTGACATCTGTTCCGAAGATACTCATAAAATATATTCGTAAGCTCTGCATTCCCTTAGGAACGTCTTCGGAGCTTCTTCGTCTTTTACTTAGACGATCTCAGCGTTGACTTTTCGCTGTAAGCCTCCCTTAGGAGCTTCTTCGCCCTTTACTTAGGCGGTATCAGCGTTGATTTTTCGCTGTAAGCCTCCCTTAGGAGCTTCTTCGCCTTTTACTTAGGCGGTATCAGCGTTGACTTTTCGCTGTAGGCTCTGCATTCCTTTAGGAACGACTTCTGAGCAGAAAACTTACACTGCGCTCCCTTTGGAACGACTTTTTGTGACTTCGCAAACTTACGCTGCGTTCCTTAGAACGACTTTCTGTTACTCCGAAGGATTTTTAATTCGAAGGTCCTCCTTGGTAACGGGAAAAATTTTAAGCTTCAGCAACTTAAGCTTGTGGATCAGATAGATCTTCCTCGCGGAAAACAACGAAATTATTACATGAAAACTACCAATGTTTTTTGCTTCACAGAAAATAAAACTGAATAGGAAAGAGTGCTATCAAAGGTAGGATATATGTCAATATATGTGCTTCGACTCTGGCACAGTGCTGTTAACTGTGCGAGCTTCGGACTGCTCTCTGAAGTCCCTCTGATGTAGAGTGTATTGACTCCCTTCTGGCTGTTGGCCTTGCTGCAATGGAGGTGGGGGCGGAAGCTGTTGCCAGGAAGCTTGAGGTTGACTTGCCGAAGCTACAGAAGCTGCAGGGTGGTTGTCTATGTATTGTGGGACATAAGGCGGATGATACGAAGCAGTATGCATGACCTGCTTCGGCTGAGCTTGCTGAGATGCAGCTTCGGCAATTTCCTTTTGCTTCTGGATTGTAATATGGCACGACCTAGTGGTATGGCCCTTGCCTTCTCCACAGAACAAGCAAAACAGTCTCCTTGGCTGATCTCCGAATCTTCCGCCGAAGCCCCTGGCGCCTCTGCCTCTTGGAGCTGGTGGCCGGAAGGAAGTTTGTTGTTGCCCCGAAGCCTGTGATGAGCATTGCGGTCTGTTCTGACTCCCCTTATCATCATTCTGAGTGTTGTGGATAGAACGGACATGTCTCGGGTAGTATCTTCCTCCGAAGCCCCTGGTCATTTCAGAAAATCTGAAGGCCTCCTCCCTTCTTTGACGAAAGTCATTGTCAGCACGAATGTACTCATCCATCTTTTGGAGCAATTTCTCCAAGGTCTGAGGAGGCTTTCTAGCGAAGTATTGAGCTGCAGGCCCAGGACGAAGCCCCTTGATCATGGCTTCGATAACAATTTCATTGGGCACCGTTGGTGCCTGCGCCCTCAATCGTAAAAACCTTCGGACATACGCCTGAAGGTACTCTTCTTGATCCTGAATACACTGGAACAGGGCTTGAGCTGTGACCGGCTTCGTCTGAAATCCTTGAAAGCTGGTCAATAACATATCCTTCAGCTTCTGCCATGAAGTTATTGTTCCTGGCCGAAGGGAGGAATACCAGGTCTGAGCAACATTCCTGACGGCCATGACGAAAGACTTCGCCATGACTGCAGCATTGCCCCCGTACGAAGACACCGTTGCTTCGTAGCTCATCAAGAATTGCTTCGGGTCGGAGTGACCATCAAACATGGGAAGCTGGGGTGGCTTATATGATGAAGGCCAAGGTGTAGCCTGCAGCTCAGCAGACAGAGGAGAAGCATCATCAAAAACAAAATTTCCCTGATGGAAATTATCATACCAGTCATCTTCGTTGACGAAGCCCTCCTGATGAAGGTCTTTCTGATGAGGCCTTCTGTTCTGCTCATCGTGAGTAAGATGGCGGACTTCCTCAGAGGCTTCGTCTATCTGCCTTTGCAACTCAGCTAGGCGGGCCATCTTCTCCTTCTTCCTTTGTACTTGTTGGTGTAGCATCTCCATATCCCTGATTTCTTGGTCTAGCTCTTCTTCCTGAAGTGTTGGGCTGACAGCCTTTCTCTTCTGGCTTCGGGCCTCCCGAAGAGAGACGGTCTCCTGGTTGTGGTCCAGCGGTTGCAGTGCTGAAGCCCCAGTCGCTGGAGCTTTCTTCGGCGCCATAGCTTCCGAAGGTGTTCAAAAAAGCTCGAAGTGGAAGTGAGTTCACCGGAGGTGGGCGCCAATGTTGGGGACTTGTTCTCAAATGCTTAGAGTTAAGAACAAGGCAACATAAAGAATGTTAAATGTTAAAGTCCTTCGTCCTTCGAAACATTATGCCCCTTCGGGAAATAATGAGTTTCGGACGAAGGTCATAAGGTACATACCTTCGTAATTACAACAAGTAATGACGAAGGACTTATATAAAGCACGAAATATAATGTAAACAACATAAAATCATTTCTATTTTATTAACATGGAAAAATAGAAATGATTTCAAATTACAAATGTACCTTCGGTCCTGAAAGAAGGTATAAAGTACAAGCGTGACGCAAAAGCAGAATGCCAAGTCAGCGTGAACAGTACGGGAATACTGTTCATCTATTTATAGACGCGGGATGCAGCCCACGTGAAATTACATTCATGTCCATTACATTTGTTAACGGTTTATGGAAATCTGTCGAGGCCCCCGAAGTCTTTTCATCTTTAAGTCGGTTCCCCCTTATGCCGTCGCGCCGAAGCTTCCCTGCGCACAGCTTCGGCTGCCCTCGACCTTCGTCTGGTTCAAGCTTCGTCCTGGTCGTGCTCCATATCCATAATTCTGAATCCGAAAATACCTGTTCATATAATCCACTTGGAAAACATTGTCAAATCATGTTTTTGAGGACCTTCGGAGGACGAAGGCCCCCAACACCTTCATAGAAGCTTTCCAGACACAAAAGATCTACTTCCGGGAGATCGGGCTCCGGCCCTTCTTCTGGGGCTACGGGTTTCGGATCCGCGGTTCCCGCTTCTTCTATTAAAACAATCAATAAACAATACATCAACAGTAGTCTACTAATTGTAGTGTGTTATTTACCAACATTATTATTACCTAGGATTTTTAGAAATTATTTGGATAATTTTTGGTGCATAAAATATTGAACAAAACTAATTTAATGAGAAAAAGGTGAAGAAAAGAAAAAGAAAAGGGATTTCTACTCTGCTGGGCCGGGGGGGGAGGTTTTTGGCCCAACCGGGCGCGAGCGCGCGCGCGCGGGCACGCCTGCGGCCCAGCTGCGGCCCACGGGCGAGGGAGACGGCGCGGGCGCGCGGGGGCGACGGCGTCGCGGCGGGCCCACTAATCAGCGAGAGCGGAGGGGGAGAATAGTGCCGCGGTCTGACGGCGCGGGCGAACCGGCCGAGCGGGGGAAAAACCGGCCACCGGTGGCCCGGCTCTTGGTCCACGGGGAGGTGGATTAGCACGGGCAGGGGCTGGCGATCCTAGGGGTAGGCTTAATTTGACTAGAGGGGGTTGGGAGGGGGCTGCCCGCGGGGAGGTGGCGGAGCTCCGCGGCGGGGATCGCCGCCGGTGGGCTCTTGGGTGAGGGACTGGGGCGGGGGAGTGGTGTTTTGGGTTCGCGGCTTTGTGAGGGAGCTGCTTGGTTCCCTTAATTGCTCGCTGGACCAACGGAGAGGGAGAGAGAGAAGGAGGGAGGGACTCACCGGAGAGGGGGGAGACGGCGGTGCTCTGCGAATTGCGCTTGGGCGAGGGGAGGAAGGTAGTGGCCGAGGCCGGTGCGGGGAAGGAGATGCCCGAGGCGACCTTTTTATAGGCGCCCGAGGGGAGGGGAGCGGCGGAGCTCGGCGGACGCCGATGAGGTGCACAGCGTCGGCATTAATGCCGCACAGTGGCGCCGATGAGACTCCACGGCGGGGCGGTACTGGGCAAGGACGTTGGTCAAGCGGGGGAGGACGGGGCGGTGCCGAACTCTTCCTGTGCGGCGAGGGGACGGCGATGGAGGGGACGGTGGAGCTTCGTACGCGGGGAAGACGACGCGGCTGACCGGTGGGGCCGGTCTGCCAGTGAGGGAAAGTAAGCGAGCGAGAGGGGCTGGCGGGTGGGGTTGGCGTGTCAGCGAGAGCGGGTGAGGGGAGCGTGCGGGCGGCTTCACGTGCAAGCAGGTCGGCTAATGGGCTGAGGGAGGGGAATGCGCGGGCGCGTGGGAGGGGAGGCGGCCGCGACATGGGCCAGAATTGGCCCAGCAGGGGGAGCTCTTTCCTTTTTCTTTTTATTTTCTAAAACTCATTTCATTTTTGTTTCTTTTTCTTTTTGCACAAAATTATTTAGTGGATATTCTAGGTGTTGGAAAATAAAATCTAAGTGAGGTGCTTGTGATCAAACAAAGTGTATGCATATGATGGGAAAGATCTAAGGGAGTTTTGGAGTAGAAGATAAAAAGAGGGGAGGGGTAGATTAGGGTTTCAAACCTGGTTTAGAATTTTGGGATGCTACAAACCTACCCCACTTAAAGGAATCTCGCCCTCGAGATTCAGGCGGAGCTCGAGAAAAGGTAAGGGTATTCCTTCCTCAGAGAGTCCTCACTTTCCCAAGTGGCTTCCTCTTCTCCATCTCTGCTCCACTGAACCTTACAGAGTCTCACTTCTGAGTTGCGGTCCTTCTGACTGCTGAGTTGAGAATCTTCACTGGCTTTTCCCGGTATTGGAGATCCTTTTGAATCTGAATTGCCTCTGCCTCGATGTGGTTTTCTGGTACTTTTAGGCATTTGCGGAGCTAAGACACATGGAACACATTGTGAATATCTGACATGGATTATGGTAGCTCAAGACGGTATGCTGCGGGTCCCACTCGGCTAATGACGGGGTAGGGACCAACGAAACGTGGTGCTAGCTTTCCTTTCATTTGGAACCTTTTGACACCACACATCGGGGAGACTTTGAGATAAACGAAATCTCCTTCCTCAAATCTGAGTTCTCTTCGTCTGTTGTCTGCGTAACTTTTCTGTCGACTTTGAGCTTCAAGTAACCTCTTGCGGATCAAGGCAACTTTCTCTTCGGCTTCTTTAACAAAGTCGGGTCCTTCAAGGGTCCTTTCCCCTACATTGGACCACATTAGGGGAGTCTGGCATTTTCTCCCATACAATGCTTCGAACCGTGACATTTTGATGCTGGCCTGATGGCTGTTGTTGTATGAGAATTCGGCATACGACAAACTGGACTCCCAATCCCTGTCGAACGTTAACACACAGGCCCTTAGTAAATCTTCGAGGATCTTGTTGACTCTTTCTGTCTGACCATCTGACTGGGGGTGATAAGCGATGCTGAAATCTAACTTGGTGCCATTGCTAGCTGAAGGCCTTTCCAAAATTTGGAGGTGAACTGCGTTCCTCTGTCTGACACTATCTTTCGCGGAATGCCATGGAGCTTGACTATCTCCTTAAGGTATATTCGGGCAAGGGCGGCTCCTCCAAAAGTGGTTTTTACTGGAACGAAGTGGGCCACCTTGGTGAGACGATAGATTATTACCCAGATAGAATCATTTCCTTTCTGCGTTCGGGGCAGTCCGGTCACGAAATCCATGCCTATTTCTTCCCACTTCCATTCAGGTACTGGGAGGGGCTGTAGCAGGCCTGCAGGCTTCTGATGTTCGACCTTCGTTCGTTGACAGGTGTCACACTGGGCCACATACTGTGCTATTTCCTTCTTCATCCTTTTCCACCAATATCTGGCTTTGAGGTCTAGGTACATCTTGGTGGTTCCTGGGTGGATGGAGTAAGCTGAGTTGTGGGCTTCATTGAACAGGACTTCCCGTGCCTCTCCCATTGGTACACACAGGCGGTTCTTGAACCAGAGGACTCCTTGTTCATCTGTCCTAAGATCCGGAAGTTGCTCCTTGCGAGCTCTTTCCATAAGTCTGGCTGTCTTAGCGTCCAGGTGTTGAGCCTTGCATATGAGATCCTCTAGCATTGGTTTGACTTCCAGGCTACCGTTGTCTCCCAGACATGCATTTAGCTGAGCTGATTCTTTCTTCCAATCTTCTAAAAAGTTGGCCCCTTTAATCCCGAAAGGTTTTCGGTTGAGGGCGTCTGCTACCACGTTGGCCTTCCCGAGGTGGTAGTGGATTTCGAGGTCATAACCCTTGATCAATTCAAGCCATCTTCTTCGACGGAGGTTGAGGTCTGGCTGAGTGAAGATGTACTTCAGACTCTTGTGATCGGTGAAGATGTGGCATTTGTTCCCAATCAGATAGTGCCTCCATATTTTCAGGGCGTGAACTATGGCTGCCAATTCCAAGTCGTGGGTAGGGTAGTTCTGCTCGTGGGGCTTGAGTAAGCGGGATGCATAGGTATAGATGGCCAATAAGCACCAGGCCCGTGAGCCCGGCATGAAGCCCGCTTTTTGGGCCCGGTCCGAGCCCGGCCCGCTTTTCGTGCCGTGCCGGGCTTGGACAGGAAACTAGGCATGGCGGGCTAACCCGGCACGGCCCGTTTACCTCTAAGCCCGTTAAGCCCGTTTTTTTACACTAAAACGTGCTTACCGGCTTGTTTAGCCCGCTTTTTGGCCCGCTTTTTTCGTGCTAAACGGGCCGGCCCAGCCCGTTTAGGCCCGCTGCGGGCCGGGCTTGGACAGGAAATTGAGCCCGCGGGCTCAGCAAGCCCGGCCCGGTTTTCGGCCGGGCTTCACCGGGCCCGGCCGGGCGGCCCGTTTGGCCATCTCTATGCATAGGCAATAACTTTTTCATTTTGCATCAAGACACACCCTAAGCCTTGCCTTGAAGCATCACAGAAGATGACGAAATCCTGGTGTATATCTGGTAGTGTCAAAACAGGCGTGGTTGTAAGCTTTTCCTTGATGATCTGGAAACTTTCTTCACACTTCGGAGTCCACACAAACAAATTGTCCTTTTTGAGAAGTTCGGTCATAGGTTTTGCCATGCTGGAGAATCCTTTAATAAAGCGGCGGTAATACCCCGCCATTCCCAGAAAGCTTCGTACTTCACTGACGTTGGATGGTTGTTTCCATTTTGAAACGGCTTCCACCTTGGATGGGTCCACTTCTATCCCTTCTGCAGTCAAGATATGCCCTAGGAAGGCTATCTTTTCTAACCAGAACTCACACTTGCTGAGCTTAGCATAAAGTTGATGTGCCCTGAGTCTTCTGAGGACGATTCGAAGGTGATGCTCATGGTCCTTGCGATTCTTGGAATAGATGAGGATGTCGTCGATAAAAACCACGACAAACTTATCCAATTCTTCCATAAATACCTTATTCATGAGGATCATGAAAAAGGCGGGTGCGTTTGTCAGCCCAAATGGCATCACTGTGAATTCATATTGCCCGTATCTGGTGACGAATGCAGTCTTCTGAATGTCTGCTTCCTTGATCCCCAGTTGGTGATATCCTGACCTGAGGTCTATCTTGGAGAAGTATTTGGCTCCCTGCAGCTGGTCGAAGAGGTCATCGATCCGAGGGAGAGGGTACTTATTCTTGATTGTAACTTCGTTCAAGGACCGATAATCAATACACATTCTCATACTTCCATCCTTTTTGGTAACGAAAAGGACGGGTGCTCCCCGGGGAGACGAACTGGGACGGATGTACCCCTTTTGTTGCAGCTCTGCAATCTAGAGTTTTAATTCTGCTAACTCTGTGGGGGCCATGCGGTATGGTCTCTTTGCGATGGGCGCAGTGCCTGGAATGAGATCTATATAGAACTCCACTCCTCTTTCTGGTGGCATTCCAGGCAATTCTTCCAGAAATACATCCTCAAACTCTTCAATTACGGACATGTTTTCTGCTACCATATTAAACATCATTGGATCGTTGGCGGGCGGCTGGGCTTGACAGGAAACTGCTTTCCCTTGGTGATCAGTGAGAAGGATGGTCTTACTTGCGCAGCTGATGATACCCTTGTGCTTAGTTAGCCAATCCATTCCTAGGATCACATCAATCCCTTGGGATGGCAAGACGGTTAAGTCTGCCAAGAACACTACCCCACTTAAAAGAATTCTGACTTGGGAGCACCTGAGTTGGCATAGGAGGTCTGATCCTGGGGTTCGGGTGACCAAAGGGGTAGCTAGGGGTGTAGAGGGGATGCCATGCTTTTCCACAAACTTAGTGGCTATAAAGGAATGGGATGCTCCTGAATCAAAAAGCACAGTAGCGGGAGTAAATTCAATAAGGAATTCACTGAGCACTACTCCCGGGGCTTGCTGGGCTTCTTGAGCGTCGACGTGGTTGACTCGTGCTCTGCCCTGGTACTGAGTCCTGCTCTCCTGGCTGTTGGAAGGAGGTGCCTTGGAGGTAGGTGCCAAGGGAATCTTGGGGCCATTCACCGAGTTGGAGTAGGTAGGTCCAGGTGCCTTCAACTGGGGGCAGTTATTCTTGAAGTGACTGTGGTCTCCGCAGTGCCAACAGGCATTTGCTGGCTGTTGATTGCTTGCAACGGAGGGTGCCTGAAGGGAGCTCTGACTCTGCTGACTGTAGCGCGAGGGAGTGGGTCCAGATGATTTATTGAAGCTTGGTCCCCTGAGTGGAAGCCCAAAGGGTCGAGCTCTCTGGTGACGTTCTTGCTGTTGAGCTCGGAGAACTTGGAATTTCCTCTTGAGGTGCCCTTTTTCTTCCTCTTTCGCCCTTTCCACTTGGATAGCTTTGTTGGAGAGGTGAGAAAAGTTGAGGAAGTCTTGGCTGGCGAGGATGGTCTTAAGCTCGGGTCTTAGTCCTTTCAGGAAACGTGCCATCTTCCTGGACTCGGTGCTGACATCGTCAGGCGCGTAACGGGCCAACTCTGTAAACTTGTGCACATACTCATTGACTGTTCTCCTGCCTTGAGTTAGCTCCCGAAATTCATCCTCCTTGAGTTGAACTATCCCCTGGGGTACATGGTGCTCACGGAAAGCTGTTTCAAATTCTGCCCAGGTAGCATCTCTAACGGCCTCACTAAAGGTGTCCCACCATGCTAAAGCCATTCCTGAAAGCTGATGAGCTGCCAGTTGGACACACTGATTTTCGGGGCATCCGATGGCTTCCAGCTTCCTCTTGATCGTGCGAAGCCAGTCATCTGCATTGAGGGGATTGCTGGACCCACGAACGTGGGAGGCTTTAGTCTCAAAAATTCTCCCATCCTGTCCTGTGGCCTTCCACCACCTGGGCGCTGGTTTTCTAGACTTCTAGTGAGAACTTCAATGAGTCGGGTTTGATTGGCTAGAACTTGGGCCAGATCTAGTGCTAGTTCCGGAGGTGCGGGGAGGTGGGTCCCATCCCCTTCTCCGCCAGCTTCTCCTGCTGCTCCTAGGGGAAAACCTGCTCCAATCCCGGAGGCGGTAGGCGTGGTTTTATCCGAAGCCATCTACCAGGGGAAAAGAGTTACTACCATGCACATGCCATTTTTTTAACTAGTTATTTTATTCATTACATCAAGCCATTACATAATACAGCACACAGCTACCATAAGTTCATTACACGCGAGTGCTATTCTAGGGTACTCCCGAACTCCTTCTCTAAAGTGTCCCCAAACTCCTTGAGAAGGTCATCAAGGCTGGCTAGGGACATCTCCTCGGTGTCGGACGAGTTCCTTAACCCGGCAGGGGGTAGGGTTGGAGGGGCTTCTTCCTTCTGCTCAGTCTGACATCCTTGGCTTTTGGTGTTCTTGCGTATTTTTCTTGCGGGGGCGAGCTTCTTTAGTTTCTTGTCGTAGTCCATCTTTAGGGTGCGGTAGGCCTCACGGGTATTGGCTTCCTCGCCTTCTGCTATTGCGAGGCTTTCTTGAAGGGACGCCTTTTCCCCTGAAAGTTCCCTGACTTTTTGCTCCAGACTTTCCACCCGGGAGGTTAGGTAGGTGCAGTGGAGGGTGAGGTCATCATATTGGTTATCAAGGGTGTGAAGGTATCCAACCATGTAGACGATGGTGGGATCATCCTCAATAGGATCTCCTCCTGACAGGGCCTGAAGTCTTTTCCTCCAGGTGGGGGTATTCATGTTGCTGGGTGGAAAGTAGCGAAGGGGAGTTTCAAAGATCACCTTGTTGTAGTTCTGGCATAGTTGTCGGAGGGCTGTTTGGGCCACATTCTGGCAAGTATCTAGAAAGAGGTATCCGGTAAAAGTGACTTGGAAGGAAGGATGGTTCGAATAGTTTCAGCTTTCTCCTAGGTAGACTGCCATAGAGCATTTCTCCATTCCGCCCTCGAAATACTCCTTCCAGACGTATTCCGGCTTCTTGCGGATTCCCATGCGAAGCGCACAACTTCGCAAAAGATGTGGGAACCCTTCCACCTCTGAGCAGTAGGATGTTCTAATGGCCAGAGAGTCTTCCATCTGGAATAGGAAAAGAAGGGTCTGTTAAAATCGGGGAAGAGGAGAGAAGACTTTTCTTGGGGTAAGAGGTATTTTCCTTTAAGGCAAGTTTTAGGGTCAGGGCTGCGACCTACGGCCAGTCTTATGGCTCTGATACCACCTGAAGCGTCCCGATCCTTTGGGACTCAAATGTGATACAATTACTAGTTCCAGTAGGCTAGTAAACACATTCCTTACTTCAAATAGTACAGAGTTTAGATAAAGGTTATTACAATACCGGGGTACAAGCTCGAGAGAGCCAAAATAAGAAGCGCGGTAGGAAAATATACTAGCCCAAGCCACAGGCAGAACTGGGTGCAGACGTAGCCCTCTCAATCAAGCATAGCAGAAAAGAAGTCTTCGGCTGCTGAAAAACATGAATAAATTTGGGTGAATACACTAGGTATTCCGCAAGCCCACCCCGCTCCCGTAAAGAGAAAGAGACCTATATCATACATGCTTTATATGGTGGTGTTGAAGTCACTCTTTGTTTTCTTAGAGAAAGGCAGTTGCTGTAAGGTTTTTCCCCAAAGACTTAAAAGTAACAAAATACTCAATCACCACTGAGCTTCCCGCTCCCGTGGCCTTGTTTTCTTTTTCAGCACCCCCCTTACACACGCATTTCCCTGCTAACGAAGGGTATGAAAACACTAATTGTCATCCCACACCAGACTCATCCATACCAGTGGACACGGACTATTCGAATAGGTTTCAACTCTGCGCAGAGGGGTACACTTTACCCACTAGCCCGGTTTCTGCGATCTCACCGTCGCGAGACCCGAATGCCGGATCTCTTTCCTTCCTCATACGTCCTAACCTTAACGGTTATCCGGAAGGAGTCAGGCCACCACCATGTCCAAACCGGACAAAACTTTCCCCCTCCTTATCCTCCCGGTGCTCCCCAGCCTTCTTAACCCTGGGGTTGGACCGCACGAGTTTGGATTGAGTGACTGCCCACACAGTCTCGAGTGGTTGTACTATAAAGGAGTACCGGTAGTGGAAAAATGACAAGCCGGTCCTTATATGAGGGGACAATCCTTCTGCTCACGCCTAAACCAGCTGAGCCAACACCTTGGGCCCTCCCCTAAACCAGGGAGTCCTTGATCATCCCACTCCCAAGGTGACGAGGGTGAGTACCCTTCATCGCATAACTTTTCAAAAAGAGACTTTATTTGAAGAAACATATTGCCTTATTTTCCCAATTTATATTTCGTATCCAAAATGTATATGTTAATGCGGGCCATCTTCTCATTCACAATGCAATTATCCCACCGTGAATTCCCGACCTAGGCAGTGGTAGAAAGAGTAGGTAATTTATGCATCAAGGGAAGGATGGACTTGCCTTCGTCGAAGCTTTCCTGGCACAAAAGATCTACTTCCGGGAGATCCCGCTCCGGCCCTTCTTCTGGGGCTACGGGTTCCGGATCCGCGGTTCCCGCTTCTTCTATTAAAACAATCAATAAACAATACATCAACAGTAGTCTACTAATTGTAGTGTGTTATTTACCAACATTGTTATTACCTAGGATTTTTAGAAATTATTTGGATAATTTTGGGTGCATAAAATATTGAAGAAAACTAACTTAATGAGAAAAAGGTGAAGAAAAGAAAAAGAAAAGGGATTTCTACTCTGCTGGGCCGGGGGGGAGGTTTTTGGCCCACCCGGGCGCGAGCGCGCGGGCGGGGGCGTGCCTGCGGCCCAGCTGCGGCCCACGGGCGAGGGAGACGGTGCGGGCGCGCGAGGGCGACGGCGTCGCGGCGGGCCCACCCGTCAGCGAGAGCGGAGAGGGAGAACGGTGCCGCGGTCTGACGGCGCGGGCGAACCGGCCGAGCGGGGGAAAAACCGGCCACCGGTGGGCTCGACGGCGGCTTGCCGCTGGTGGCCCGGCTTTTGGTCCACGGGGAGGTGGATTAGCACGGGCAGGGGCTGGCGTTCCTAGGGGTAGGCTTAATTTGACTAGAGGGGGTTGGGAGGGGGCTACCCGTGGGGAGGTGGCGGAGCTCCGCGGCGGGGATCGCCGCCGGTGGGCTCTGGGTGAGGGACTGGGGCGGGGGAGTGGTGTTTTGGGTTTGCGGCTTTGTGAGGGAGCTGCTTGGTTCCCTTAATTGCTCGCTGGACCAACGGAGAGGGAGAGAGAGAAGGGGGGAGGGACTCACCGGAGAGGGGGGAGACGGCGGTGCTCTACGAATTGCGCTCGGGCGAGGGGAGGAAGGTAGTGGCCGAGGCCGGTGCGGGGAAGGAGGTGCCCAGGGCGACCTTTTTATAGGCGCCCGAGGGGAGGGGAGCGACGGAGCTCGGCGGATGCCGGTGAGGTGCACAACGTCGGCATTAATGCCGCACAGCGGCGCCGATGAGACTCCACGGCGGGGCGATACTGGGCAAGGACGTTGGTCAAGCGGGGGAGGACGGGGCGGTGCCGAACTCTTCCTGTGCGGCGAGGGGACGACGATGGAGGGGACGGCAGTGAGGGGACGGCGGAGCTTAATACGCGGGGAAGACGACGCGGCTGACCGGTGGGGCCGGTCTGCCAGTGAGGGAAAGGGCGCGAGCGAGAGGGGCTGGCGGGTGGGGTTGGCGTGTCAGCGAGAGCGGGTGAGGGGAGCGCGCGGGCGGCTTCGCGCGCAAGCAGGCCGGCTAATGGGCCGAGGGAGGGGAATGCGCGGGCGCGCGGGAGGGGAGGCGGCCGCGACATGGGCCAGAATTGGCCCAGCAGGGGGGGAGCTCTTTCCTTTTTATTTTTATTTTCTAAAACTCATTTCATTTTTGTTTCTTTTTCTTTTTGCATAAAATTATTTAGTGGATATTCTAGGTGTTGGAAAATAAAATCTAAGTGAGGTGCTTGCGATCAAACAAAGTGTATGCATATGATGGGAAAGATCTAAGGGAGTTTTGGAGTAGAAGATAAAAAGAGGGGAGGGGTAGATTAGGGTTTCAAACCTGGTTTAGAATTTTGGGATGCTACATGACCTAGGGCGGCGGCGGTTGCCTACAATTTTAGCAATATAATGGCTTTCAAAATTAACAGGTCTGCTACATTCAAACAATTCACATTTCAACTAAAGTTGAATAGCATTTATAATCCAAAATAAATATGTCAACTCAAGGAGTTTATATCAGATTCGTTGGAAGTGGAAAGCGACTAAGGGAACAATCCGGTCAACATGGATCTCTCTGAAAAACTCAAACACGCATCCTAACATTGGGCGAAAGCGTTTGTAGCACATTGGCGTGCTAGCCTGCTAGGATATGCAACCTAATCACATGAACAAAAGGCATGGAAGGCAATTGTATAGTGTAGAGGGTAGCTGTAGCCTCTAATGGAGCTGAGGGGGAAGGGGAGGGGGCCGCTGTAGTTAGCCTAAGCTGCTAAGGCTGATCAAGATCCGTTGCCCGTGGAGAAACTGAAGCTCACCTGAAGGGGCCTCTTGGAAGGGGCCTCTTGGAGTGTATCCATGGTGTTGATGGCAGAGCCCGTAGGAGCTCTGCACCTCGCCGTCGCGAATGGGTGATCACGTGAGGGGCAGAAGGGGATGGGGTTGTGGATGGTGGGGATGGCGCGGCGGGGGAGCAGGGTTGCGGATGGGTGGGGATGGCGCGATGGTCGCGGCACCGAAGTTGCGGGGAACAGGGTCTTCAGGCGGGGGAAGTCATGGGAGTGGGGTTGCAGATGGGTGCTGGGTGGGGATGGCGCGGCGGTCGCGGCGCTGAAGCCGCGAGGAACGGGGTCGTCGGGCGGGGGCACGCGGGGTGGATGGCGCCTGGAATCCGAGGATGGGGTGGCGGAATCCGAGGATGGCTACTGTTGGGGATCTGCTTCGTCGCCGAAGGTCCTGCTTAGAAGGTTAACACAGAAGCAACGACGAAGATACCATTCAGGGAGCTTCGGCATAGCAACGCGCCTTAAGACGAAGGGTTGTACCAACTTAAAGATGCAAAGACCGATCGGCCCATGATAACCTGTGTCTTGATTGTAACCAGTTATAAAGGGTATAAATATAAACTCGTACAGGCTGCGTCCTGTGACTATAAATAGGTGAACAGTACCCCCGTACTGTTCACGTTGACTTGTAATCACTGTTGCGTCACGCTTGGATTTTTCACCTTCTGTCAAGCCGAAGGTATAAATGTAATTTAATATTATTTATGTTTATTCATGACAATTGAAAAAAGATATTAATAGTATTATATGACTACATGATTATTTATGTTGCCTTTTATATTTCATATGCTTCTTCTTCCGTTAATCTACACTGTAATGATGAAGGTTCATCTTTCACAACCTTCGTCTGAAGATCATTATATCCTAAAGAAAATAATGTTTCGAATGACGAAGGGCCTTAACCTTTAACGTTTTGTGTTGCCTTGTTCTTAATTCGTAGCATTTGAGAACAAGACCTCAATATTGACCCCAACAGTTGGGCACGGCGCGTGGTGGCCTTCTATAGTTGGAGCGGATGCGAGATCTCAGGCACAGGGGAGGAAGAGGAGGAGGCGGCGGCGGCGGAATCAGCGAATGCGGACGCACAGTGAGGGGAGGCAGGGGCGCAGACGCACGGGTGGAGGCTGAGGGCGTCACGGCGGGGGCACGGTGATACCTGTAGACGCCCTTATTGTACCCTTAAGATATAGTAGAGATTGTTAATTAACACTAGATACCAAATAACTATTTGGCACCACCCTCTCCAGCGCACCCTCACCATGCAGGCCGTCTCCTCAAACACGCACTTCTCCATGGGCGGGCGCAGCCGGCCAGCCAACCGCTCCGTCACTCTCTAAAAAACGAAGCATGCATGCGTAATTTGATGTTACACTAAAAAAACAGGCATTACGAAAATGAAGTTAACAAATTCAGTCATTCTACAAAAAAACATACATATATTACGAGAAAGGAAATGAACAAACTCATTCATTCTATGAATATTCATTCATTCCATCTTTTAGTTCCAGTCATTTATAAGAGAAACTGAGATATGAGTCACTTAATAAGCCATTCATTCTAAAAAAATAAACATTAAAAAAGAACTGAACAAACTCAGTCATTCTATAAATACTTAGTCATTCATGAGAATAACTAAGATATAAATCATTTAATGAGTTAGTCGTTCTAACAATAATTATAAAAAAGTGAACAAACTTGGTCATTTTATAAATACTCAGTTATTTCATTTTTTTAGTATCAGTCATTCATGAGAATAACTGACATATGAGTTATTTAGTGAGTCAACCATTCTAAAAAAAATAGGCATTGCATAAAAAATGAACAAACTTAGTCATTAATTTTTTTGGGCTCAATTATTCATGAAAGTTACCGAGAGAAGTCATAATATATATGTTATAAAAGAAATCCAGCATCCTTCGTCTAAAATTTGATAGCAAATAGCAGCATAGAATAACTCTGGTCAAATATCACAGCAAGACAAAGACATATGTTACATATCTTGGCCTGTACAAGAAGATTAGCGTAGAACCAAGACTAAAAGCGGCGCTAATTGGAGTTCGACACGTTGCCTGAGTTGGAACCTTGCACGTTTGGCAGTGCTGATCTAAGCACGCAGGAGAGCGAGGCGGGTGGCTTGGCAGGTGCACCGTGCACACAACACGGGCGGGCGGCTGGGCAGTGCTGCTCCGACGACGACTCCACTCGGTCAGGCATGCATGAATGCGTGATGCATGTCTAGTTTTATTCATCCGTCCAGATTGGTGATGGGGCCCGTGAACCAGTGTCTGGCGCTGAGCACCCAGGACGCGATGACGAGGAAGAAGAGGCCGCCGACGGCGACGGGTGTGTAGTTGAGCGTGTCCTTGGTGACCGGGTACGCGACCGGCAGCGAGAAGAGCACGGTGATGGTGGCCACCCAGAGCACAGCGACCCAGCCGACCATGACGCCGTAGCGGCCCAGGCTGAAGGGCCCCGGCACGAAGCACTTGCGCGCCAGAGTCACCCGGAACAGGACCGGCAGCGCGTACGAGATGTACAGCCCCACCGTGGCGATGGACACCATCGCCTGGAACGCCACCAGGCTGCCCAGAGACTGCATTTTTTTGGGTCTATTATTAACCATTCATTCATTAAACATGGATGAGAATCGAGAAAGCAGCTAGTCAGCAAACACAGTGCAATTTACCGGGAGCGCCATGCAGAGCGCGATGAAAGCCGAGAGCCAGACGGCGTTGATGGGCACGTCCTGCCTGTTGACCTTGTGCCAGACGGAGGAGAAGGGCATGGCGCCGTCCCTCGAGAACGCGTAGGCCATCCTGGAGTTGCTGGTGACCGAGCTCATGCCGCACAGGTAGATGGCGACGGCGACGATCCCCAGGCAGACGATCCCGCCGACGCCGCTCCCGTAGCGGCTCTTGAAGGCGAGGTAGAACACCTCGGCGATGGCGTAGCCGCCGGCGTCGTTGTCGGGGCTCAGCAGGTAGGGTATGTCCTTCACCGCGAAGGTGATGCCGAGGATGTAGCCCCAGCCCACCAGGATGGAGATGCCGATCGCGCTGATGATGCCAATGGGGCCGTTCTTATCCGCGTTCTTCGTCTCCTCAGTCTGCAACCGCATCAGGAATTCAGGACAGACAGAGGACGCTGCATCGATCGCAAGGTCGTAATCGGTGTTGCTCCAGGTTCAAGTACGTACGTACCATATGCGCAGAGGCGTCGTATCCTGTGAACGTGTACTGGCTCATGAGCAGCCCCAGGACAAAGATGTGCTGGCTGCTCCGGATCCCGGCGCCGTCGTTGTCGGTGTTGAAGTGGGTGAAGACGAACTCGGCGCTCGCCCTCTCGGTGGCAACGGTCGGCACGGCAATCATCAGGACAAACACGCCTGCAGCCACGAGCAGGAGGATGATGCCTGTGCATGCAGAGAGATCGAGAATGGGAGGGAGGCTACCTAGCACGTTCCAGGCCGCGGCGAACTGGCCGAGGAAGGAGAGGCAGGTGATGGGAAGGCTGTTGATGACGGCGTGGCTGAGCAAGATGGCGGCGTGGAAGCCGAGCACCATGTACTTGGACGCCACGTAGCCGCCGCCGGTCTTGCCGCCGGTGGCCAGCAGGATGATCACCTGGATTGTTAGAAATATAGGCATTTTCCATATCATTTTAATTCCATAAATTAACATTATGATGATGACATATAAAATATGTTTAATTATAGAAATCACTATCTCATATATATCCATAACAATATGGATCAGGAGAACATAAAGCATACGAATCATAGAAATATAATAAGCATATAAACATGGAACATGTATTATTATGGAACAACTGAAAATAAACAGATAGCAACATAAACAGCATAACTGTAAAATTAAGACAAACAGATTTATCATATTACTAGTATAATCAGGCATCAGACATGTCATGATATAATACGACAAAACAGATTGGATAAATTTATGGCTATAAATAAAACAGCAGGTATGAACATATATAATTTGCAGAATGTAAAATAGTGAGGAGATGAATTGATCATACCCTCCCATGCGCTCCGAGGATCTAGATCCTTGTCCAACTTCAATTGTCATGTCTTCAGGAAGAAGACGATTTGGGCAGTCGCGTAGACGCTCCCCAAAAACCTAATTGCCGATCCCCCGTGCAAGGTCTCGAACGGCACCGGCTTCGGAGGCACCTGCCCTCTCGCTTCTCTGTGCGCGCAGAGTCACGAGATGGGAATACCCTCACTCGGCGGCTGGACTGTGATTCTGAAAGTAGTGTGTTCGCGTGTACCGAGTGACAGGGGTGCTCCTCTATTTAACCTCTCGCAGAGGGAAGTTGAAGGAGAAAGGTCGCCGAGTCACGCCAAGAGTCGGCCAGCTCTCGCCGAGTTATGCCATGAGTCGGCCAGCACTCGCCGAGTCAAGGGTCACTCGGCTGGCTGGCGAAGAGACAGAGTCACTCGGCTGACGAAGAGACAGGGTCACTCGGCTGGAGAGTCACTCGGCCGACGAAGAGACAGGGTCACTCGGCTGACGTACGCGGTTAGTGAGTGCTAAAAATTAACACAACCACACCACGCCCGCTCGCCTGCCTGCCTCGCCTCGCCTCGCCTCGCCTCGCCACGCCACGCCACGCCCGGCCCGGCCCGGCCGGCGGCGGCGGCGGCGCGCGCGCGCGCGCGTGTGGCACGCCCTTGTCCATTTCTTGACTTCTCAAGTTAAGTGGAATAAATCCCACCATATAAGTCAAGGCAAAAGACCCTTGGACTTCCAATGTGGTACTATTGGTATTCTCCACCATTACACACCCTAGAGTTTATTCAATAAATGGGCCAAGCCCATAAAAGATCCAACAATCCCCACCAAACTCTAGGGTTTGTAATGATGAAGTATCAGAATCACAATCCTTTGATATACCAGTTTTCGATGGAGACTGTTAAGTTGAACATCCATCTAGAATAAGAGTTTCACTCACTCACAACTGAACAATGGACTATGCCTTGAATTGACAGTTTTGTGCGAAATAAGATTCACTCAAATCCTTTGCTGATACTTGGCTGCAAAAGGGTATTCCCGCTGTTTAGAAGCATATAAGTCACACTTCAGTGCCTTTCATGAGTATTTAGGGATTACCCAAGTCCCATAGACTGTGACTAGCAGTCTGACTCATATAGGTGTATTCCTCAAAAGATGTTCTGTAGGACAACATCTCACCTTTATAAGACTCTTGGAATACATTAAGGTAAATACCATCCTGCCTTACAGATAGGAAAGATGTGCATCAGAAATGAGTTAAGAAAGGGATCTTTCCTCACAACCTACTCCTAGCTTGTTTCTCCACTCTACTTCACGGGATCTCCGATCACATAGAGCAGGTTACCACTAGAGTAGATCTCACATGGGTCTCATACCCATTTCCCTCGATGCACTTTCTATCACATTGCGTGATAGACCCTTAGTGAATTGATCTGCCAGATTATTCGAGGTGTGGACATAATCCACAGTTATAACTCCGGAGTTTTTCAACTTTCTGACAGATTTCAATCTCCTCTTAACATGCCTTGTAGACTTCATGTTATTCCTAGAACTGTTAACCTTAGTAATCACCGTTTGGTTGTCACAGTTCATGGAAATAGCCGGTATCGGTTTTTCAACTACCGGTAAGTCCAATAGGAAATCACGAAGCCACTCGGCCTCAGCCCCAGCAGTGTCTAATGCTGCGAGTTCTGCTTCCATTGTAGACTTTGTTAAGATAGTCTGCTTGCAAGACTTCCAGGAAACAGCGCCACCTCCAAACAGAAACACATATCCGCTTGTGGCATAAAGCTCATCAGCATCAGAAATCCAGTTGGCATCACAATAGCCTTCCAGCACTTTTGGGTTTCCGGTATAATGAATACCGTATGTCATAGTACCTTTCAAATACCGCAACACTCTCTCAAGAGCACGCCAGTGATCATCTCCTGGTTTCGACACAAACCGACTCAGCTTACTCACAGCATAAGAGATGTCTGGCCTTGTTGCACTTGCAAGGTACATGAGCGAGCCAATGATCTGGGAGTATGTCAATTGATCCCTTGCTATTCTCCGATTCTTTCTTAATAGCACACTGGGATCATAAGGTGTTGGAGCAGGATCACAGTCACTAAAACCAAAGCGACTCAATACCTTTTCCACATAATGGGATTGTAACAAAGTTACCCCACCATCAGCTTCTCTAACAAGCTTGATGTTTAGAATGACATCAGCTTCTCCCAAATCTTTCATCTCGAAATTGCTCGATAGAAGATTTTTAACTTCCTCAATCACATTGAGATTTGATCCAAAGATCAAAATGTCATCAACATAAAGACACAGCATAACAGACTCACCCCCACCATACCGATAGTATACACACGTGTCAGATTCATTTACAACAAAGCCAGCTGCTGTAAGAGTATTATCAAACTTTTCATGCCATTGCTTAGGTGCTTGTTTTAGTCCATACAATGATTTTATCAACCTGCACACCTTGTTCTCTTGACCATCCGCAATAAACCCTTCTGGCTGATCCATATAGATCTCCTCATCCAACTCTCCATTTAGGAAAGCTGTCTTAACATCCATCTGATGAATGATAAGACCATAAGAGGCTGCCACGGCTATTAATGTGCGAATTGTAGTCAATCGAGCCACTGGTGAGTAGGTATCAAAGAAATCTTCACCCTCCTTTTGGGTATATCCTTTGGCCACAAGCCTTGCCTTGTACCTCTCGATTGTACCATCAGGCCTAAGCTTTTTCTTGAAGATCCATTTGCAACCTATAGGTTGACAACCATAAGGACGGTCAACGACCTCCCAAGTTCCATTAGACATAATAGATTCCATCTCACTCCTTACTGCTTCCTTCCATAAGTCAGCATCAGGAGAGGAATATGCCTCACTAATGGTAGTTGGTGTGTCTTCCACAAGGTACACTATAAAGTCATTACCAAAGGATTTTGCAACCCTCTGTCTCTTGCTCTTTCGAGTGACTATAGTGTCATCCTCCTCAGGGATGTGCACGTGAGAATCCTCAGCATGATCTATAGGAATCGACAGTTCGTGCTCATGGGGAATTATAGTCTCATGACTTGTATCACTAGGTGTATTCTTCATGGGAAACTCATTCTCAAAAAATGTTGCGTCTCTTGATTCCATGATAGTATCAACATACATATCAGGCACATCAGATTTTATAATTAAGAACCTATACCCAGTGCTGTGAAAAGAGTACCCAAGGAAGATACAGTCAACAGTTTTAGGCCCAAGTTTACGCTTTTTGTTGATTGGCACATTCACTTTAGCCAAGCAACCCCAAGTGCGCAAATACGAGAGATTTACTCTTCTCTTTTCCCATTCCTCAAATGGAGTGATCTCTTTGTTCTTTGTTGGAACTCTATTCAGGACATGACATGCTGTCAAAATCGCCTCACCCCACCATGCCTTGGATAATCCCGCTGTACTCAACATGGTATTCACCAAATCTGTTAGAGTGCGGTTTTTCCTTTCAGCAATCCCATTGGATTGTGGTGAGAATGGCGGTGTCCTCTCATGAATAATACCATGTTCCACGCAGAACTCATCGAACACATTAGAGAAATATTCTCCACCTCGGTCGGACCTTAAACGTTTTATTTTCCTCTCAAGTTGGTTCTCAACTTCAGCTTTATAGGCCTTAAAATAATTGAACGCTTCATCTTTTGTTTTTAAGAGATACACATAACAAAATCTAGTGGAGTCATCTATAAAAGTGAGAAAGTATCTTTTACCACCTTTGGTCAAAATTCCATTCATCTCGCACAGATCAGAATGAACAAGTTCTAGAGGTGCCAAACTCCTCGCCTCAGCAGCCTTGTGAGGCTTGCGGGGTTGTTTTGATTCAACACACACATGGCACTTAGACTTTTTGACCAAGTTAAATTTAGGAATTAAATTTATATTTGCTAACCGCATAAGACAGCCAAAGCTTGCATGACAAAAACGTGAATGCCATAAATCCGACTCATCAGAAAAATGAACAGAATTCACGAGTTTATTACACACATCATGCAGTGATAAGCGGAACAACCCTCCGCAGTCATATCCTTTACCAACAAAAGTACCATGTTTCGACACAACACATTTATTTGACTCAAGAACAACTTTGTAGCCATCTCGACATAGCATAGAAGCACTAACGAGATTCTTCTTGATAGAGGGCACATGCTGCACGCTCTTCAATGGCACCGTCTTTCCCGAAGTAAACTTCAGAATGACCGTACCAACACCAAGAACATGAGCACGCGACCCATTTCCCATTAACAAGGCGCCAGATCTCCCGACCTGGTAGGAGGAGAACATAGAGGCATCAGCACACACATGAATATTTGCACCACTGTCCATCCACCACTCAGGTGAATTACAAACTGAGAGAACAAATGGTAAAGAATTACCATACCCAGATGTTCCATCTCCAGTTTCAGTGGTTACAACATTGGCTGATTTCTTGTCCTGAGTGAACTTGCGATCAGGGCACTCTCTAGCCCAATGTTGATCACTGCCACAGACAAAGCAACCTCCCTTTCCCTTGTTGTTGTTCTTCTTTTTAAATTGTGCTGTATGAACAGGTTTATTTGCGTTCTCTGGTTTGTTTTGGTTTTTCTTCTTGTTAAACTTGCGGAAGTTTCTCTTCTGCACCACATTAGCAGTAGAGGTCTCCACACCTTTTCCATTGTCCTTTGATCTAGCTCTTTCCTCAACATCAAGAGTACCAATGAGCTCCTCCACATTGAACTCTTGTCTCTTATGTTTGAGAGAGGTAGCAAAATCCTTCCAAGAAGGTGGCAACTTGGCGATTATACCGCCAGCCACAAACTTGTCAGGCAAAGGACAAGGAAAAAGTTCGAGTTCCTTAGCTAGTGCCTGAAACTCATGAGCCTGTTCCACTACAGATCGGTTCTCAACCATCTTGTAGTCATACAGCTGCTCCATGAGGTACAGCTCGCTACCAGCGTCAGTAACTCCAAACTTTCCAACAAGAGCATCCCACAGCTCTTTCCCTGTGGGAAGGATGATATAACTTTTCTGGAATTTTGTGTCCAGTGCGCTAATTACTGCTCCTCGAAAGAGGTTGTCTTCAGCCTTAAACTTAGCCTCATCCTCAGGAGGTAAGTTGGCAGGCTTGCCCTCAGCGGCATGAAAACAAGACATAGCAGTTAGCCACAATTCCATCTTAGCTTTCCATATCAAGAAGTTTTTACCATCAAAAGGATCAGGCTTTAGCACAGCAGCAAAACCTCTGACAGAAAAATGCCTAACATTAGGTTTTTGGATTGTTAGAAATATAGGCATTTTCCATATCATTTTAATTCCATAAATTAACATTATGATGATGACATATAAAATATGTTTAATTATAGAAATCACTATCTCATATATATCCATAACAATATGGATCAGGAGAACATAAAGCATACGAATCATAGAAATATAATAAGCATATAAACATGGAACATGTATTATTATGGAACAACTGAAAATAAACAGATAGCAACATAAACAGCATAACTGTAAAATTAAGACAAACAGATTTATCATATTACTAGTATAATCAGGCATCAGACATGTCATGATATAATACGACAAAACAGATTGGATAAATTTATGGCTATAAATAAAACAGCAGGTATGAACATATATAATTTGCAGAATGTAAAATAGTGAGGAGATGAATTGATCATACCCTCCCATGCGCTCCGAGGATCTAGATCCTTGTCCAACTTCAATTGTCATGTCTTCAGGAAGAAGACGATTTGGGCAGTCGCGTAGACGCTCCCCAAAAACCTAATTGCCGATCCCCCGTGCAAGGTCTCGAACGGCACCGGCTTCGGAGGCACCTGCCCTCTCGCTTCTCTGTGCGCGCAGAGTCACGAGATGGGAATACCCTCACTCGGCGGCTGGACTGTGATTCTGAAAGTAGTGTGTTCGCGTGTACCGAGTGACAGGGGTGCTCCTCTATTTAACCTCTCGCAGAGGGAAGTTGAAGGAGAAAGGTCGCCGAGTCACGCCAAGAGTCGGCCAGCTCTCGCCGAGTTATGCCATGAGTCGGCCAGCACTCGCCGAGTCAAGGGTCACTCGGCTGGCTGGCGAAGAGACAGAGTCACTCGGCTGACGAAGAGACAGGGTCACTCGGCTGGAGAGTCACTCGGCCGACGAAGAGACAGGGTCACTCGGCTGACGTACGCGGTTAGTGAGTGCTAAAAATTAACACAACCACACCACGCCCGCTCGCCTGCCTGCCTCGCCTCGCCTCGCCTCGCCTCGCCACGCCACGCCACGCCCGGCCCGGCCCGGCCGGCGGCGGCGGCGGCGCGCGCGCGCGCGTGTGGCACGCCCTTGTCCATTTCTTGACTTCTCAAGTTAAGTGGAATAAATCCCACCATATAAGTCAAGGCAAAAGACCCTTGGACTTCCAATGTGGTACTATTGGTATTCTCCACCATTACACACCCTAGAGTTTATTCAATAAATGGGCCAAGCCCATAAAAGATCCAACAATCCCCACCAAACTCTAGGGTTTGTAATGATGAAGTATCAGAATCACAATCCTTTGATATACCAGTTTTCGATGGAGACTGTTAAGTTGAACATCCATCTAGAATAAGAGTTTCACTCACTCACAACTGAACAATGGACTATGCCTTGAATTGACAGTTTTGTGCGAAATAAGATTCACTCAAATCCTTTGCTGATACTTGGCTGCAAAAGGGTATTCCCGCTGTTTAGAAGCATATAAGTCACACTTCAGTGCCTTTCATGAGTATTTAGGGATTACCCAAGTCCCATAGACTGTGACTAGCAGTCTGACTCATATAGGTGTATTCCTCAAAAGATGTTCTGTAGGACAACATCTCACCTTTATAAGACTCTTGGAATACATTAAGGTAAATACCATCCTGCCTTACAGATAGGAAAGATGTGCATCAGAAATGAGTTAAGAAAGGGATCTTTCCTCACAACCTACTCCTAGCTTGTTTCTCCACTCTACTTCACGGGATCTCCGATCACATAGAGCAGGTTACCACTAGAGTAGATCTCACATGGGTCTCATACCCATTTCCCTCGATGCACTTTCTATCACATTGTGTGATAGACCCTTAGTGAATTGATCTGCCAGATTATTCGAGGTGTGGACATAATCCACAGTTATAACTCCGGAGTTTTTCAACTTTCTGACAGATTTCAATCTCCTCTTAACATGCCTTGTAGACTTCATGTTATTCCTAGAACTGTTAACCTTAGTAATCACCGTTTGGTTGTCACAGTTCATGGAAATAGCCGGTATCGGTTTTTCAACTACCGGTAAGTCCAATAGGAAATCACGAAGCCACTCGGCCTCAGCCCCAGCAGTGTCTAATGCTGCGAGTTCTGCTTCCATTGTAGACTTTGTTAAGATAGTCTGCTTGCAAGACTTCCAGGAAACAGCGCCACCTCCAAACAGAAACACATATCCGCTTGTGGCATAAAGCTCATCAGCATCAGAAATCCAGTTGGCATCACAATAGCCTTCCAGCACTTTTGGGTTTCCGGTATAATGAATACCGTATGTCATAGTACCTTTCAAATACCGCAACACTCTCTCAAGAGCACGCCAGTGATCATCTCCTGGTTTCGACACAAACCGACTCAGCTTACTCACAGCATAAGAGATGTCTGGCCTTGTTGCACTTGCAAGGTACATGAGCGAGCCAATGATCTGGGAGTATGTCAATTGATCCCTTGCTATTCTCCGATTCTTTCTTAATAGCACACTGGGATCATAAGGTGTTGGAGCAGGATCACAGTCACTAAAACCAAAGCGACTCAATACCTTTTCCACATAATGGGATTGTAACAAAGTTACCCCACCATCAGCTTCTCTAACAAGCTTGATGTTTAGAATGACATCAGCTTCTCCCAAATCTTTCATCTCGAAATTGCTCGATAGAAGATTTTTAACTTCCTCAATCACATTGAGATTTGATCCAAAGATCAAAATGTCATCAACATAAAGACACAGCATAACAGACTCACCCCCACCATACCGATAGTATACACACGTGTCAGATTCATTTACAACAAAGCCAGCTGCTGTAAGAGTATTATCAAACTTTTCATGCCATTGCTTAGGTGCTTGTTTTAGTCCATACAATGATTTTATCAACCTGCACACCTTGTTCTCTTGACCATCCGCAATAAACCCTTCTGGCTGATCCATATAGATCTCCTCATCCAACTCTCCATTTAGGAAAGCTGTCTTAACATCCATCTGATGAATGATAAGACCATAAGAGGCTGCCACGGCTATTAATGTGCGAATTGTAGTCAATCGAGCCACTGGTGAGTAGGTATCAAAGAAATCTTCACCCTCCTTTTGGGTATATCCTTTGGCCACAAGCCTTGCCTTGTACCTCTCGATTGTACCATCAGGCCTAAGCTTTTTCTTGAAGATCCATTTGCAACCTATAGGTTGACAACCATAAGGACGGTCAACGACCTCCCAAGTTCCATTAGACATAATAGATTCCATCTCACTCCTTACTGCTTCCTTCCATAAGTCAGCATCAGGAGAGGAATATGCCTCACTAATGGTAGTTGGTGTGTCTTCCACAAGGTACACTATAAAGTCATTACCAAAGGATTTTGCAACCCTCTGTCTCTTGCTCTTTCGAGTGACTATAGTGTCATCCTCCTCAGGGATGTGCACGTGAGAATCCTCAGCATGATCTATAGGAATCGACAGTTCGTGCTCATGGGGAATTATAGTCTCATGACTTGTATCACTAGGTGTATTCTTCATGGGAAACTCATTCTCAAAAAATGTTGCGTCTCTTGATTCCATGATAGTATCAACATACATATCAGGCACATCAGATTTTATAATTAAGAACCTATACCCAGTGCTGTGAAAAGAGTACCCAAGGAAGATACAGTCAACAGTTTTAGGCCCAAGTTTACGCTTTTTGTTGATTGGCACATTCACTTTAGCCAAGCAACCCCAAGTGCGCAAATACGAGAGATTTACTCTTCTCTTTTCCCATTCCTCAAATGGAGTGATCTCTTTGTTCTTTGTTGGAACTCTATTCAGGACATGACATGCTGTCAAAATCGCCTCACCCCACCATGCCTTGGATAATCCCGCTGTACTCAACATGGTATTCACCAAATCTGTTAGAGTGCGGTTTTTCCTTTCAGCAATCCCATTGGATTGTGGTGAGAATGGCGGTGTCCTCTCATGAATAATACCATGTTCCACGCAGAACTCATCGAACACATTAGAGAAATATTCTCCACCTCGGTCGGACCTTAAACGTTTTATTTTCCTCTCAAGTTGGTTCTCAACTTCAGCTTTATAGGCCTTAAAATAATTGAACGCTTCATCTTTTGTTTTTAAGAGATACACATAACAAAATCTAGTGGAGTCATCTATAAAAGTGAGAAAGTATCTTTTACCACCTTTGGTCAAAATTCCATTCATCTCGCACAGATCAGAATGAACAAGTTCTAGAGGTGCCAAACTCCTCGCCTCAGCAGCCTTGTGAGGCTTGCGGGGTTGTTTTGATTCAACACACACATGGCACTTAGACTTTTTGACCAAGTTAAATTTAGGAATTAAATTTATATTTGCTAACCGCATAAGACAGCCAAAGCTTGCATGACAAAAACGTGAATGCCATAAATCCGACTCATCAGAAAAATGAACAGAATTCACGAGTTTATTACACACATCATGCAGTGATAAGCGGAACAACCCTCCGCAGTCATATCCTTTACCAACAAAAGTACCATGTTTCGACACAACACATTTATTTGACTCAAGAACAACTTTGTAGCCATCTCGACATAGCATAGAAGCACTAACGAGATTCTTCTTGATAGAGGGCACATGCTGCACGCTCTTCAATGGCACCGTCTTTCCCGAAGTAAACTTCAGAATGACCGTACCAACACCAAGAACATGAGCACGCGACCCATTTCCCATTAACAAGGCGCCAGATCTCCCGACCTGGTAGGAGGAGAACATAGAGGCATCAGCACACACATGAATATTTGCACCACTGTCCATCCACCACTCAGGTGAATTACAAACTGAGAGAACAAATGGTAAAGAATTACCATACCCAGATGTTCCATCTCCAGTTTCAGTGGTTACAACATTGGCTGATTTCTTGTCCTGAGTGAACTTGCGATCAGGGCACTCTCTAGCCCAATGTTGATCACTGCCACAGACAAAGCAACCTCCCTTTCCCTTGTTGTTGTTCTTCTTTTTAAATTGTGCTGTATGAACAGGTTTATTTGCGTTCTCTGGTTTGTTTTGGTTTTTCTTCTTGTTAAACTTGCGGAAGTTTCTCTTCTGCACCACATTAGCAGTAGAGGTCTCCACACCTTTTCCATTGTCCTTTGATCTAGCTCTTTCCTCAACATCAAGAGTACCAATGAGCTCCTCCACATTGAACTCTTGTCTCTTATGTTTGAGAGAGGTAGCAAAATCCTTCCAAGAAGGTGGCAACTTGGCGATTATACCGCCAGCCACAAACTTGTCAGGCAAAGGACAAGGAAAAAGTTCGAGTTCCTTAGCTAGTGCCTGAAACTCATGAGCCTGTTCCACTACAGATCGGTTCTCAACCATCTTGTAGTCATACAGCTGCTCCATGAGGTACAGCTCGCTACCAGCGTCAGTAACTCCAAACTTTCCAACAAGAGCATCCCACAGCTCTTTCCCTGTGGGAAGGATGATATAACTTTTCTGGAATTTTGTGTCCAGTGCGCTAATTACTGCTCCTCGAAAGAGGTTGTCTTCAGCCTTAAACTTAGCCTCATCCTCAGGAGGTAAGTTGGCAGGCTTGCCCTCAGCGGCATGAAAACAAGACATAGCAGTTAGCCACAATTCCATCTTAGCTTTCCATATCAAGAAGTTTTTACCATCAAAAGGATCAGGCTTTAGCACAGCAGCAAAACCTCTGACAGAAAAATGCCTAACATTAGGTTTTTGGATTGTTAGAAATATAGGCATTTTCCATATCATTTTAATTCCATAAATTAACATTATGATGATGACATATAAAATATGTTTAATTATAGAAATCACTATCTCATATATATCCATAACAATATGGATCAGGAGAACATAAAGCATACGAATCATAGAAATATAATAAGCATATAAACATGGAACATGTATTATTATGGAACAACTGAAAATAAACAGATAGCAACATAAACAGCATAACTGTAAAATTAAGACAAACAGATTTATCATATTACTAGTATAATCAGGCATCAGACATGTCATGATATAATACGACAAAACAGATTGGATAAATTTATGGCTATAAATAAAACAGCAGGTATGAACATATATAATTTGCAGAATGTAAAATAGTGAGGAGATGAATTGATCATACCCTCCCATGCGCTCCGAGGATCTAGATCCTTGTCCAACTTCAATTGTCATGTCTTCAGGAAGAAGACGATTTGGGCAGTCGCGTAGACGCTCCCCAAAAACCTAATTGCCGATCCCCCGTGCAAGGTCTCGAACGGCACCGGCTTCGGAGGCACCTGCCCTCTCGCTTCTCTGTGCGCGCAGAGTCACGAGATGGGAATACCCTCACTCGGCGGCTGGACTGTGATTCTGAAAGTAGTGTGTTCGCGTGTACCGAGTGACAGGGGTGCTCCTCTATTTAACCTCTCGCAGAGGGAAGTTGAAGGAGAAAGGTCGCCGAGTCACGCCAAGAGTCGGCCAGCTCTCGCCGAGTTATGCCATGAGTCGGCCAGCACTCGCCGAGTCAAGGGTCACTCGGCTGGCTGGCGAAGAGACAGAGTCACTCGGCTGACGAAGAGACAGGGTCACTCGGCTGGAGAGTCACTCGGCCGACGAAGAGACAGGGTCACTCGGCTGACGTACGCGGTTAGTGAGTGCTAAAAATTAACACAACCACACCACGCACGCCCGCCCGCCCGCCTTGCCTCGCCTCGCCACGCCTCGCCACGCCCGGCCCGGCCGGCGGCGGCGGCGGCGCGCGCGCGCGCGTGTGGCACGCCCTTGTCCATTTCTTGACTTCTCAAGTTAAGTGGAATAAATCCCACCATATAAGTCAAGGCAAAAGACCCTTGGACTTCCAATGTGGTACTATTGGTATTCTCCACCATTACACACCCTAGAGTTTATTCAATAAATGGGCCAAGCCCATAAAAGATCCAACAATGGATCAGCTGCGCCAGGGAGTAGTCCACGCTGGTGGTCACCGCCCACTGCACAGCAGCACTCAGGAGTGAGGACCTCGATCGGCTCAGGCTCAGCTAGCGAGAAAGCAGTCACTTTGCAGGAAAAAGAAAACGGGGTTCAGGAAAATGGTGTCTCACCTGTCCAACAACATTGAACCTGAAAGCCACACGGCGGACACACACACACACACACACACAAAAGACACGCGTATGTTAGATTAGATTAGAGGGCGAAAAGAATTGTGCTGGAATCAAATATATAGTGTAGGGACTCTCTGAACAAAAGGTTCTCAAAACATTGATTTTTTAATCGAGTCTAAGTCTAAGTGTAACGAGGCAGTCGACGAAGGTCACCTTCATCCAGGAACGATGAGCAGCGAATACGAACACAGAAACGAAGCAACGACCTTCGGCTCCGTAGTTATGTGTTTACAGAGATAAAAGACAAGATATATCCAAAGCTTGCTCAACACTGCCATGAAGGAAGTGATAATAATGCCCTTAGTTGATTTGTGTAGTTAATGTGTATAAGGCTGAGGACATGTTTCTAATTTTTACGAAGTTGTATTCCTCCACTAGAAATAGGGGAACATTGCCATGTATATGGGCACGGATTTCAGGGAGAGAAATTTGAATTGTTGCTTCTACGAAGATTGTGTTTGCTGTTTTCGAAGGTACGATTGTAATTATCATTTAACAAAACAACGAAGAAGGTTAACACCTACAAGATGAGTAATCTAAAATGTTTTTTTGTTACGATCTCTCCATCTACATTTCAATTCTTATCTATTTATCTCTTACCTTCTCCTAACATCCTTGAGGAGAATTAATTAACAAGAGAAAAATAAATTTACTTATCTGTGTTGCCTCGTTCTTGATTTCACCTAGGAATAAAAAACAGGTGTTTGCTTCACGAATTTAAAGAGAGAATGAATGCGATGGGATGGGATCATTGACATTTGGCAACTCCCAAATACAACAATTCCGAATTCTCTATGTTGTACTGTACTGTGCTATGTAACTGAAGCAACCGTTTACTGAAAGCCTGATTATTGTTTTAACTCTTGGTCAGATAGCTGTCCCATGCACTAGTTAAACCCCGACCATATAAGCAAGCACTACCGCAATTCAAAGGCCCTATACGTGTCTAGTTTTGGCTTCTCTAGAAAAAGTATTTTTCTATGTGTTTTTAGGAAGTCTTAAGCCTAGTTTGAGAACCGCAATGAATTTTCATTTTTCTAAGGAAAATTAGTTCATTTTTATTTGGAAAAATAAAAATCTCTTAGAAAAATATAGTTCCCAAACTAGCTCTTAGAGTATTACATTTGGCTGGAAATATAGTTACTCCTATTTTTACGGCGAAGGGGAGGACAAAAGAGAGTCGGAGATCTCTCTCTTTTTTTTTTGGCTCCTTCACTCGTTTGCTGGAGTTAGCTCCTTCGTATTTTTTATGAAGAAGCAAATAGAGAAACCTCATGTTTGGTATATTTTTTAAGAAGCTGTTGAGGGAGCCTTTAAAAAAGTTCTACTAAACAGAGCCAAAATCTTAAAAACCTTCTAGAAGTATTGTCTTTCGTTAGAACTTAGGGGGTATTTGCATACCAGAAATAAATTTTAGTCTTTATCACATTGTATGTTTGATACTAGTAAGAAGTATTAGATATGATATAATTATAAAACTAATTATACATATAAGGACCATAAAACTATTAAGCCTAATTAGTTCATGCTTCGTCCATATGATGCTAGAATTATTGATTTATTACACTTAATAAATGTGTTTCGTCATTTATGATTTATCTGTATCAATAATTTTGTAATTAGACTATATTTAATACTCGTAATGTTTTTAAATATTCGATTTGATATGGACTAAACTTTAGTCACATAACCCTCCCTAGGCTATGGCTAGTAGAGTGTGTATATACACCTTTTATAGGTTGAAGTTTTAAATGAGAGATATGGATGAGTAAGATGCTAAAGATATTAAGAAACTTTCTGACAGTGTCACACCCTCATAATAGGAATGGCAAATTTAGTCTCTACAGCAGAGCACCAATGTCCCTCCTATATAAGACTGTGTCCAGCAAGTTATTCATATGGTCACCTAATATACTATTTTACTATTTGTAAAATGAAGTTTGAAATAATAGATCGAATAAGAATAAGAGATATGATATGTAAGTTGTTTACTATAGTCTTAAGTAAGGTCAAAGCGCGCATATTGACCAATGACCAGGGCATATGGTTTCAACTCTTCTTGGAAGCATAAAAAAATAAGAATATTTCACATGACCCCCCCCCTCCCCCCCCCCCCCCCCCCCCGATTCCTTGAAAGTTGAACCGTACAAAATTCCCGTTTCCCAAAACGAGAAAAGAAACCCGGCGGCGAGCACTCCTCTCAGGGCTATTTGGGACTATTATTTTTCTAAAGTATTTATATTTTTCCAAAAAAATAAATTAATTTATATTGAAAAATAAAAATCATTTGGAAAAAAGGTTCTGCCCTTAAAGGAACGTAATGCGCCCGGCCCGGCGGATAACGATCTTACCGTACCATCCGGTGATCCATGAGGCGAAGGGCGCCCAGCGCTTGCCGGAGAGGCGAGCGCTCCAGTAGTAGAGGCCGCCGGAGGTGGGGAAGGAGGAGCAAATCTCGGCCATGGACGCGCCGACGGCCATGGTGAAGGCGCCGGCGATGAACCAGCCGAAGGTCATGGTGGCGGGGCCGCCGAAGTTGAGCCCCGTGTTGTATAGCGTCGTGACCCCCGTCAGCACCGAGATGATGGAGAAGGAGAAGGCGAAGTTGGACAGCACCCTGGTAAGTGGTAAACAGACAAGCGAGAGCGCGCGCGGTCGCCGTCGTCGATCGAACCAACGGACGCGAATGTGAGTGACCGAACGAGCGAGGGAACAAACTAACGGAAGAAAGAAGGCGAAAGACGACGGAGGTACGAGGAACGTACGAGAGGTCGCGCTTCAGCTCCTGCCTGTACCCGAGCTCCCGCAGGCGCGCCAGGCCGGTGTCGTCACTGTGGTCGACGGTCACGGCGCTGCCGCCGCCGGCCGGAGACCTGTTCCACGTCATGGCGCGCGCCGCGTCGATCTCTAGCTAGCTCCGGGACCGAGTCGTTGCCGGAGGTTGTGCACTGCGGTGCGGTAGGAGACGGTGTGCCAGAGGCAAGGGGAGGACGCCGGACGCCGGAGAATATATGGGGGCTGCGCTTGAAGGAAGGGTGGAACGGAAAGAAGTGTGGCTGCTCTCTGGGCGCGGGCGCGCGGCTGCTAAGTCAACTCGAAAGTGCGTTGGGGCCCGGGAAGACGGGCATCAATGTGGTTGCTGGGCCTGGATTTGTTCGTTAAACCTCGACTTATTCGTTTTCCTCTTAAATCTGTGTGAATTGAATGGATTTAAATTCTAAACAAATAAAAAACTTTTATAATTTTTTTCCATTTCATCCAATTCATATGAGACGAAAATAACCGAATAAGGCCTTATTTTTTAGAAAATCTCTTCAATGACATTCAAACTTATATCAATCCCTTCAATACAATTAGAATTTTAAAGTCATTGCGGTTAGTTTGAAGTTAACGATGTTAGTTCCGTTTAAAGCAAATCCCTCAAATGTTATCAAAACCTATACTGATCCCTTCAGTACCACTAGAAATTGGTTCGATCTATTTAGATTTTAAAAAATTCCAGAATAAAAAAACACGCACTCGTGTTTCTCCGGCCCTAGCTCTAACCACTACCGGAATTTGGCTCTTTGCCGAGTGCCATATTCTTTGCCGAGTGTTTTATTTCGGGCACTCGGCAAAGAGCTCTTTGCCGAGTGCCACACAAAAAACCCTCGGTAAAAGAAAACACTCGGCGAAGAAGCTCTTTGCCGAGTGTTTTATTTTTGACACTCGGCAAAGAGTTTCTTTACCGAGTGTCTTTTTTTGACACTCGGCAGAGGGCTCTTTGCCGAGTGTCACAAATACAACACTCGGCAAAGAGCTCTTTGCCGAGTGTTTTTTCTCCAACACTAGGCAAAGACAATTTAAAAATCACAATTTAAAGTAGTAAATTAATTCAAATGAAAAAGTTTTCAACTACAAATTTGTATAACTCATCATGATGTACAATTTATATATTGAACATTTCTTCATATGACAAAACAAAAATAAATTTGTTCATAAAACCTATATCTCTCTCGTAGTTTATGAAACTACGAGAGAGACGTATAGAATTTGTGCATATTGTTAGAACCATCATCTGAGATAAACAAATTACCAAACAACCAAAATAAACTTTGTAAATCTTGAGAAGTTATAGAAGTTTATAGTTGACAACTTTTTCATTTGAAGTCATATTGTCAACGAAAACTACGTCTGAATTTAAAAAATTTAAAATTTGAATTTTGAAAACGACTTCGAAAGGAAAAACCACCAACATGAAAGTTGTAGGTATTGAAGAGTTATGAAACTTTGTAGTTGACAATGTTTTAGTTTGAAATCATCTTGTTATGCAAAACTATGTTTGAATTTTGAAATTTAAAATTTTCAAACTGTCTCGGATGGAAAAACCACCAAAATAAAAGTTATAGGTCTTGAAATGTAATGAAACTTTGTAGTTGACAATTGTTTGATTTGAAATCATCTTATCATTGAAAATTTCGTGTGAAGTTTTTAAATTTAAAATTCAAATTTTATAAACGGTCTCGGATGTAGAAACTATTAAAATAAAACTTTTAGATCTCAAAAAGTTATGCAACTTTATAGTTGGTCACATTTTCAAATGAACTCATTTAGTGTCTTAAATAATCAAATTACTCTCGATTTGTTATAGTACATGGGGAATGGAAACGTAATATAAACATAATTGGTGTAGTAGTGTAGTGGTTTAGGAGGGTATGCGCGAGAGAGAGGTTGTGAGTTCGAATCTCACCATTTACAAAACATATAAGTTTGATTCAAAATAATAGTGAAAAATGCGAGAGAGAGGTTGTGAGTTCGAATCTCACCATTTACAAAACATATAAGTTTGATTCAAAATAATAGTGAAAAATGATAGGGCAACGGGTAAGGTAATAGGGTAGGGTTGGAGAGTTGTTCCTAGAATTTAAAAAATGTTTTGCTGTTTTTTTTAATTTTTTGGATTCTTAATTTGCCGAGTGTTTTTCTTTGCCGAGTGCTTTTTGACACTCGGCAAAGTCTTTGCCGAGTGTCCGAAAAAAAGCACTCGGCAAAGAACCCTTTGCTGATGAAATCTTTGCCGAGTGTTCTTTGCCGAGTGTTACACTCGGCAAAGGCTTTACCGAGTGTAAAATAGCCTTTGCAAAGAACGCGATTCCGGTAGTGAACAAGTAAATAATTTTTTGAGTCATTTAGCTATTTGTAAAATGAACAACATATACGTGTGACATATAAAATTTTGTTTCTCCAATAGATAATACATATGCAAATTTATGCATCGGAGGAGAGCAACTCCAAGAGACTCTTTATATTATTTCTAATTGATATGAACAAAGATTTTAAATAATTTTTAAAAATTTCAGTCTATATTTTTTAGAACCCAGGAAACTATGTGGTTATTCATTTATACCGATTCAATCTATTCAATTTTTCATATATTTCCAAAACTATTAGGAAGCAAATAGATCAAACTAATATATCAAAGTAATTTTGGGGTTTCAAAAAGTATGAACTAAACTTTGGTCTATATTTTTTTATTCTGGGTTTTTAAAACTCAAATAGATCGAATCAATTTCTAGTGGCATTGAAAGGATCGATATAGATTTTGATGGCATTGAAAGGCTTTGCTTTAAATGGAACTAACGACGTTAGCTTCAAACTAACGGCGATGGCATTCGAGGGATTATAGTTTAATTTTGATGGCATCGAAGTGAAGCTATAAATTCTAATTTCATTGAAGGAATTGGTATAAGTTTAGATGGTATTGAAGGGGTTTTCTCCTTTTTTTACTCCAACCCGGGGCACACAGATTATGTCCAACTCGACGATGTACGGATCTGCGGCAGCAACGAGATTCTCTGGGATGTATGGCACAGAAATAGGAGTAAGGGCACCTTTACAAGGAGCACCAAAATGTAAGAGGGAGGACATCTAAGTTGAGTTGAGAGGGGGGCTCCATGGTGACAACCTAGGCTCTACCATGTGTGACACATAAATGAGCGGGGGTTGGACCCTCACTCACCACTACGTAGGTCCGCCCTTGTCACACCCGGTTTCAGAAGACAAACCGAATACGAACCATGTATGTGCCAGGATCAGCAATTCACGTACACATCAGTTACATAACCGGACATCATCATACAGTGCTCAGATAATAACATAAAAGAGGGTAATAGTTAATTGCATCATGATGTCCGAGGCATCCACATAGTCATTAACATATATCAAAGTGCGAAAACAAAACGTAGATAAACACGACCTTCACAGGCAGCCGACTGGGGGTTTGCCGCTAACCCGCGCCTAGAACTCATCGTACTCTTGGAACTACTGGAAGTCCTCCACCATGACTTCATCTTCTCCTGAGTAGTGGTTGCAACGTGGACAACCTAGGGGGGTTTGGTGTGTAAAGCAAGGGTGAGTACACATCAACATACTCAGAAATTGTCCCATTTGGTTGTTGTGGACTAGCTTTATGTGGGGTTAAGGTCAAGCAGTTGCTTTTAGTTGGTTAGGTAATTATTACTAGTAGAGAGCCAGGTTTTAGCATTGACCCAAATTGTTAACCCAAAAGTACCCTTTCCAAACGGAAAGAATACCAGGAACCATAATCATAATCAAAACCATCCTCATCCTCATTATCACCTGTAAACAAAGTATCTCTGATAAAGGTGTCTCTAATCAGTGAGCTCCCAAGGCCGCTCATAACCACGAGCACGGCTGATATATCAGTTTTATAACACTATGCAGAGGTTGCACACTTTACCCACGAGCCGTGATTTCTTTTTGCCTCGCGCCAATCAAACCCTTAAACACTACCAAGGTGAATAGGTAAGGTTTCACTATGTAGCATTTTCAAAGATTCCCGAGGCTGTAGTCGCCCGTTAGGTTTCCTAAATGTACCGCACTCCTTCCAAGGGGCAAACCACCCTCGACAGAGCGAGCCGCATACACCGAGCCCCATTGACGGCACGACGGCGAAGTGAACTAGACCTCAGTTCCTTAAATTATTTAGCTAAGGACATCCCATACCAACATCATGGTTGTACTGTTTTTCTGGGTGGTCATCCAACAAACCAGTCCTTACGGAGAGGGACTCGAGAAATCGCTCGAATCCCCTTAAATGTCACAAAGTCATCATCATAATCAAGAGGGAAAACAACGTATCATAAATAATCTCATCATGTTCATTGATTAGGGTGAAGCATTAGCATAGAGCTAAACCAAAATAATCCAACCCACATAGGTAAACAAGGGCATGATAAACAAAGCTAGTTAATCCTTAGGTATAAATTATGTAAATGTGGGGAGTGAATTTTAAAATGTATAGGACATAGATGGGTTAAGGGACACTTGCCTTCACCAGCCAGCTGTTGCTCAAGGTCTTCACCTGCAACTCCTTTGGACTCCGCCAACGGACCGTTATTTATACGAGTTCAAACATACTTTCCATAAATTTAATATAAAAGAACAATACACCATGTAGTGGAATACAACAAATAAGCAGACGCTTGGTGCAGGGCTTGCACCTACGACTAAGCGAGAAAGAGAAAACAATGGTCGAGGCTACGGTCGAAAGACGATTACGTTAAGCAGCTATGGATTAAAATACTTGTCTAATCATAACCATATTAATCTTAACAATCGTGTTATGCATAAAATAAAGTTACGCTACACGCTTAATTATTATAAACAACTCAAGGTAAATTTAAAAGGATTGTCGCGCGGCGAAGCGCACGGCGGCACACACGAACTAAACTGAAAATTGGGACAAGTTGTCGCGCGACGAGATGCGCGACAGCACGCACGAACTAAACTGAAAATAAAATGAGTCGCCGTGCGGCGAAGCGTGCGACACAAAACATAGACTAAATTGAAATTAAACAAATCGTCGCGCGACGAAGCGTGCAACGAAACACTTAAATTAAATATGAAAATAAGGTAAAGCGTCGCACGACGAAGCACACGATGGCATTAGAACACTTAAACTGAATTTAAAACAAAACGTCGCGCGACGAAACGAGCGGCACAACACTTTAATAATCTGAAATTAAAATGAATCGTCGCGCGACGAAGCGCGCGACGTAGCATACTAATAAATCCGAATTTAAAATGAATCATCGCGCGACGAAGCGCACGACGCAACACACTAATAAATCTGAATTTAAAATAGATCATCGCGCGATGAAGCGCACGACGCAGCACATAAATTAAACTAAATTTAAAACTAATCAAACCGAATTTTAAACGTTACACGCTAGGGCTGCGCGCGCGGGAACGGGACTGCGCGCGCACGGGGACGTGCTGCGCGCGCCGGGGGCGCGTAGGGGGCCGCACCCGAGGGGCCACGCCGAACCGCACTGGGAGCTACGCTCGGGGGCCACGCTGGACCGCCCTGGGGGTGCACAGGGAGGGTCGTGCGCAGGGGAAGGAGGGAGAGCGGTGACAACCGTCCACCGGATCACACCTAGGGCAAGGGCTGTGGAAGAGAGGGAGAGGGAAGTTGCTACGCGGGAAAAGATAAAATGAGAGAGAGAGAGAGAGGAGGGAGGCGCGCATGGGGGGGTGAGGCTGAAAGTTCCCTTTGACCCGGGAACAGGATCTGGATGTCGCCTAGAGGGGGGGGTGAATAGGCGAATAAAACTTATTACTTTAAAACTTAAATTCTTACTCTACCCGAAGACTTAGTACGCAGTGGAATGAGAAGACTCTTCGAGTAGGTCGCAGCGGAATGGAAGATCCTGTCTCAAAAATGTCCTGCACTTCAAATCAAGCTTATACCACAGATAAGTATTGAAGTGCAGATATAAAGGTGAGTAAAACAGAGAGTCAGGATACGATACAGAATAGAGCACACAGACGCAAGGATTTATCCCGAGGTTCGGCCAAGCCTGAAATGCTTGCCTAGTCCTCGTTGGAGTTAGCCACACCTGGGCTTGGAGTCTATTTCAACTCCTTCCTCCGTTTGCTCAGATCTGTCAGTATGACAGATAGAGCCTTTCACTATTGAGTGGGGTTACAACAGAACCGCGGCTGCTTACAAACTTCTTGGCAGCACCCCGGCAGAGTAACGATACGCTCAAGACCTTGCTCTAGCTCTTAGCAGCACTACTCCTCTTCTCTAAAAGCTTATAGCTGTGCCTTCTACACAAACTATAGAGTTACACACAAGAGGGAGAGCGAGAATTGATTCCAATGAAGTCTACACTTGTTGGCTGCACTTCTATCTTGCTTGAGGCGCCTAGGGGTCCCTTTTATAGGCACAAGGGGCCTAGGAGCCGTTGGAGGCAATTCTGGAAGGCCAATCTTGCCTTCTGTCGTCGGGGGCACCGGACAGTCCGGTGCACACCGGACACTGTCCGGTGCCCGATTTCTTTCCTTAACTGGCGCTTCCGACCGTTGCAGACCGTTGGAGATCTGAGAGCCGTTGGCGCACCGGACATGTCCGGTGCACACCGGACAGTCCGGTGCCGTCTTCCGACCGTTGGCTCCGCCACGTGTCCCGCGCAGATTGCGCGGCCGACCGTTGGCCCGGCCGACCGTTGGCTCACCGGACAGTCCGGTGCACACCGGACAGTCCGGTGAATTTTAGCCATACGCCGTCGGCGAATTCCCGAGAGCGGCCAGTTCGCTCCGAGCCAGCCTGGCGCACCGGACACTGTCCGGTGCACACCGGACAGTCCGGTGCTCCAGCCAGAGCTGAGTCTTGGCTGTTCACAGCCAAGTCTTTTTCTCCTCTTTTCTTTTCTTCTTCTTTCTGTTTCTAACACTTAGACAAGTATATTAGTCCACAAAACCAATGTACTAAGTATAGAAACATACCTTTTCTTAATCATTAAATCTATAGCATTCCACATGCTTGAGCTTTGATGTTGGACTCATAAATCATCAAGTCGGCTTGACTTGATCTAGATTGACATTACTTGGCTCCAACATCCTGTAAAGGTCACATAGAACATCTCCAAACATAGGAACAACCCAAACTAAAGATCAAGGTGAACTTAGCTCTTTTGGGCTGCTTCCAGTTCTAGTTTTGACACTTGTTCTCCTTCTAGTGACCTTGATCTCCTTCTTAGAGCTTGATCTTGAGCCTTATGACTTACACCACATAACTGTAGCTGTTACCTCATTGGCTGTAAGTCACGTTCTTATGTAGTGATTCTTGATGTGCCGTAGCTGTTCTCAACTCGATCACCCTTGACTTTGCAAGCCTTCTTCTTCACCCTTGGCTTTGGGTTCCTCAGCCTCCTTGACCTTCTCCCGTGCACTTGGTACCTCGAAGCTCTTCTTGCCTCCGTCCTTGGCTTGATCAGTTGTCTCCTAGCTACGCACCCGAGTCTCACTTTATGCAATGTCCATCCTACTTGTGATGTCCATCATGTATCCATAATTCAGTTCTTGGACCATCACAATTGTTCACTTGTGTTGAATCCTGTAGGCTTTACCTTAAGCACCTGTTCAACACTTAGTACACTTGTTAGTCCTTTAATTGAGTTGTCATCCAAACACCAAAACTCACAAGAGAGCTTTCAATCTCCCCCTTTTTGGTGATTGATGGCAACACAATTAAAGCTTACATAAGATTAAGATTTGAAGCACAAATTTTGAATTCTAAGTTTATAGAATGCTCCCCCTAAATATGTGCTTACTTCAACAACGTAATCTTGACCTCAGACGCCAATTTGCACATACTTAGGCAATTCGAAACATTTCTACACCTTAGCACTTTTTAGGATGCATTGTGTCAAGAATCAAACCATGAAACTATAACACTCAAATGCACATAATCAAACACACAAATGCACATAATCAGAGATAAACACAATTCAAATTAGTGGATATATCACAGGAATATCAACCTACCACTATTCACCATTAAGATACAGATTTAAACTAAGATACCAATTTAAAGCAATCTTAAAGCACTATTGACCACATGCATCATTATCCACATGACTGTCTATTTCAGAATGAACACAATTGATGCCAATTAATTCATGGCAACGGAAGCACTAGTCCATATGATGCAACACATATAATACTACAGGAAGCATATGAATAACACACTAGCAAAGCTTAAACTAACACATCACCCCTTAGGATAAGCTTCCCTCTCAGGTTGAGATAAGCTTTAATGCACAAATTCTCCCCCTTTGACATCAAACACCAAAAACCATACTCGAGCAAGAACATAGGATGATGTCAAGGGACAGCAGGGTGTCAAGGGGAAAAACGACTATCAAAGACTCCCCCTTACTTATTGAACATATGCACTATCAACATTTAGGTAAGATACATATATGCAAAAAGATTAATACTCCCTTTTGTACCTTTACCATGTTGTAGTGTACTTCCCATCTTGAAAGTAGTTAATCTCTCGAGAGCTTCTCCACACTTGTGCCTGATTCTCTCTCCTAACTTTTTCTTGTTGCTAAGACACCAAACTTAGAACAAGTTATAGTATTGGACACACGAAGACTTCTATTCTCATGATTATCAAAAGATGTCAATTGAAGCGAACTATTATGGCTACCAATTTAAAGATACCAATTTAAAGATACCAATTGCAAAGTTCACTTATTATCATGGCTCCATGATATTTAAGAATAAGCATTTATTATCACCAGATATTATAGAGCATGAGCAATCTAAAGATATACAATTACTCATGACTTAAGATACCAATTACTTGACTTACAGAGGTACCCAAGTCCTGATTGCTCCATTTCTTGCACATCTTCTCTTTTCCACCTAGAGACTACACAAGATTGCTCAAGAAACAGTTAGTCTCACAAGTTATGTGTGCTCCCCCTCAAGTTGTGCATCAAGTATTTGAATGACTTGCACTTTGCACATTCTAGCTTCCTTAGAACTAGAGGGAATCACAACATGTCTTGGTCAAAGCATACTTTATCACTTTCATCACACATAGATGCCAATTTGAATATCAAATGAAAAGCCACTTAACATCAATTGAAGGCTAAATGAAAGGTTGACTAAATACAACAATGCATGCCTCAGTGGCACATAAGCCAATTGGATACTCACAGGAAGTCTAACATTTACACGCAACTTAGACATGCTTAACTATCATTGGAGCACATATACCAATTGAAAGACAACACGATCATGTCTAAAGCACATCATAGTTAAGAAGGTTCTTTAGGTACACCAAAAGAAACAACATTCTAATGCATAAGCCACGATATTACCAATGAAATGCAAGAACATAGCTATGATCACTATCAATGGAATTTCAAGATAATCATTAAAATTGCACAGTTCCATTTTCCATACCTTTGCCTTTATGAGAGCACTAGTTATCACCAATTCAGGGCTCCTTTTGCTCATGCACCTCATAGCTCAAAAGGGCACGACATGGATTTGAAATTCACACAGTACCAAACTAGGGTAATCATGTGAACATGGACTAAACAAAATGTCATATTTGCACATAGCATTACTTACAAAAAGTTACAGGTTTATCCATATACACCAAGAGAGATAATCGTTGTGGATATAACAAATGAAAGAGCTACCAATGAATGATTCAAAAGATATATCCTATAGAGCATCAGCCATGATTAAGCAACCATCATTATGATCCATTTAACACAGGCAATCATAAAGCATAACTACTCTAAGGACAGGTAGCATATCAAGCCAACTTAAGAGCAATACTAAATTGCAACTATGTACTTAAAATACATAGGTACCGTCCTTTGGAGAGCAAGTTGTAGATTCTCATCAAGGTCCTTTACTTGATTCACCAATAATGATTCAGGACCTATACACCTTATTTCACTTGAGATGAACATGGGATTAGTGTTTCACAATAATTCAACTTTGGGTCAATAAACACCAAAACAATTAACAGCTTAAGCATAGAGTTTTAGATAACCGTCTTAAGCTCTCCCATGGTCTCCAGTCCATCTCAAGGCACCTGCATGGTCTAGTTAGCATAGTTTGGTACCCATCTCGAGATGGGTCCATAATGATCATCTAAATGTGCCTTTGGTACCCAAATTGCCTTTGTGCTAGTTCTAGGTGATCTCGTTATAGATCTAGCACAAGTGTATGATTTGGGTCTCCTACCCGAATAAGATTGACACAAATTCACTTGCTTAGGAATCTTACCTTTATAACATACCTTGGATAGATGACCCTGCTCACCACACTTGTAGCAGAAGCGTCGCTCAACTTGACACGATGCTTGCTGTGTGTCATTTTCCTTGGTGAGGGTCACCTTGGAGGATGCACATCCTTGACCCTTCATGACCGGACATGAAGTGATCGTGTGGTCCTTTTTGTTGCATCCAAAACAACTCCTTGTCCCTTCATTCTTGTCTTTGTACGGACAAGATGCGATGAGGTGGCCTAACTTCTTGCACTTGAAACACCTCCTTTTTCCTTTTCCCTTTTTGTACTTGATTGACATGGAGAGAAGGTTAGTGCAAACAAAATGATTAATTGAATCTTTACCTTTTTCCTTTTTCATGTTGATTTCTTCATTTATAGCTTTGGGAACATTCTTCTTGTTGAGCTTAACACTTGCTGCAGTTTTTCCTTTCTCAAGCTTCTTCACCACGCGCTCGTGGATGTCTTGAGAGAGTTGAGCAATGTGTCTTCTCCTCAGCTGTCTTTGCTTCTTGTTCCCACGCAATTTTCTTTTTGATCCTGCAACTTGTTTCTCAAACAAAGATTGGCCTTTCTTGGGGTGGTGGAGGTCAGCACATGATAATATTTTGACCAATTGATTACTAGTGCAAGAATGAGGTTCATATGAGTTTAAACTAGTAATTACTACCTCATGAGCAATATCGAGCATGATATGATCATCAACTAGTTTACTATGAGAGTATGACAACATATCATACTTTTCACTAAGAGCAAGCTTTTCTAGATTCATTATTTCTACTTGACTTCTAAGCATAGAATTTTCAGTTTTAAGTTGAGCAACATTAGATAGAGCGTCATAATTATTACTTTGCTCAATTAACATTGAATCATACCGTTGGACCAAGACATCATGAGAGCACCTTAGCTCCTCATGTTCTTTGGTCATCTTCTCCAGGCTGTTGTTTGTTTTGATGAGAGTCTCCTCTAGCCTGATAAGCGTCTCGCCTTGTTCCTCCTCAACAACTTAACTAAGAGCACTTTGTCTTCTTTGTTGAGATGGGTGTAGAACCGGCGAATTTCCTCTTCTTCCACATCACCAGTCTCATTTTCCCTATCGTTATTTTTAGTGGAAGCAATACAGGAAAATGTACCTAGTGGTGATGAAGACTCATCCTCGCTATCATCCTCATATTCCTCCTCATCATCACTTTCGTCTCCACTTTCATTGTTAGCAATAAGACATTTATAACTAGTGGAAGACAAACCTGTCGGTGAGGTGGATTCATCGTTTGGGTGCCATCGTTCTTGTTCTTCTCCCTTTGAATGGTTAGTATCACAAGTAATATAGGGAGTAGGAGCATCACAGTTTGCCACAAAATATTTTTCTTTGATCCTATTCCATAAATCATGAGCATCAACAAATAGATCACTATCACTACTCATGATGGCAAAATAGGCACTTCTAGAAAGAGACTCAACTAAGATGTTACAAGCACGGTGATTAAGAGATAAGCATCTTGGTTCATCATTAGAGGGATTTTTGCTACTATCAGATGGAAAAATACTTCTACTAAAAATCTGTCTCAAATCAGAATCAATACTCATGAAAGCATTATAAATAGAGACAGACCAAGATTTGTAATTTGAGCCATCGCCTAAAAGAATTTCTACAGTTACCTCTTGTGACGACATCGTTATCTCCGGACGGCTAAGCCTACACTGGAGAGGCCTAGCTCTGATACCAATTGAAAGTTCCCTTTGACCCGGGAACAGGATCTGGATGTCGCCTAGAGGGGGGGGGGGTGAATAGGCGAATAAAACTTATTACTTTAAAACTTAAATTCTTACTCTACCCGAAGACTTAGTACGCAGTGGAATGAGAAGACTCTTCGAGTAGGTCGCAGCGGAATGGAAGATCCTGTCTCAAAAATGTCCTGCACTTCAAATCAAGCTTATACCACAGATAAGTATTGAAGTGCAGATATAAAGGTGAGTAAAACAGAGAGTCAGGATACGATACAGAATAGAGCACACAGACGCAAGGATTTATCCCGAGGTTCGGCCAAGCCTGAAATGCTTGCCTAGTCCTCGTTGGAGTTAGCCACACCTGGGCTTGGAGTCTATTTCAACTCCTTCCTCCGTTTGCTCAGATCTGTCAGTATGACAGATAGAGCCTTTCACTATTGAGTGGGGTTACAACAGAACCGCGGCTGCTTACAAACTTCTTGGCAGCACCCCGGCAGAGTAACGATACGCTCAAGACCTTGCTCTAGCTCTTAGCAGCACTACTCCTCTTCTCTAAAAGCTTATAGCTGTGCCTTCTACACAAACTATAGAGTTACACACAAGAGGGAGAGCGAGAATTGATTCCAATGAAGTCTACACTTGTTGGCTGCACTTCTATCTTGCTTGAGGCGCCTAGGGGTCCCTTTTATAGGCACAAGGGGCCTAGGAGCCGTTGGAGGCAATTCTGGAAGGCCAATCTTGCCTTCTGTCGTCGGGGGCACCGGACAGTCCGGTGCACACCGGACACTGTCCGGTGCCCGATTTCTTTCCTTAACTGGCGCTTCCGACCGTTGCAGACCGTTGGAGATCTGAGAGCTGTTGGCGCACCGGACATGTCCGGTGCACACCGGACAGTCCGGTGCCGTCTTCCGACCGTTGGCTCCGCCACGTGTCCCGCGCAGATTGCGCGGCCGACCGTTGGCCCGGCCGACCGTTGGCTCACCGGACAGTCCGGTGCACACCGGACAGTCCGGTGAATTTTAGCCGTACGCCGTCGGCGAATTCCCGAGAGCGGCCAGTTCGCTCCGAGCCAGCCTGGCGCACCGGACACTGTCCGGTGCACACCGGACAGTCCGGTGCTCCAGCCAGAGCTGAGTCTTGGCTGTTCACAGCCAAGTCTTTTTCTCCTCTTTTCTTTTCTTCTTCTTTCTGTTTCTAACACTTAGACAAGTATATTAGTCCACAAAACCAATGTACTAAGTATAGAAACATACCTTTTCTTAATCATTAAATCTATAGCATTCCACATGCTTGAGCTTTGATGTTGGACTCATAAATCATCAAGTCGGCTTGACTTGATCTAGATTGACATTACTTGGCTCCAACATCCTGTAAAGGTCACATAGAACATCTCCAAACATAGGAACAACCCAAACTAAAGATCAAGGTGAACTTAGCTCTTTTGGGCTGCTTCCAGTTCTAGTTTTGACACTTGTTCTCCTTCTAGTGACCTTGATCTCCTTCTTAGAGCTTGATCTTGAGCCTTATGACTTACACCACATAACTGTAGCTGTTACCTCATTGGCTGTAAGTCACGTTCTTATGTAGTGATTCTTGATGTGCCGTAGCTGTTCTCAACTCGATCACCCTTGACTTTGCAAGCCTTCTTCTTCACCCTTGGCTTTGGGTTCCTCAGCCTCCTTGACCTTCTCCCGTGCACTTGGTACCTCGAAGCTCTTCTTGCCTCCGTCCTTGGCTTGATCAGTTGTCTCCTAGCTACGCACCCGAGTCTCACTTTATGCAATGTCCATCCTACTTGTGATGTCCATCATGTATCCATAATTCAGTTCTTGGACCATCACAATTGTTCACTTGTGTTGAATCCTGTAGGCTTTACCTTAAGCACCTGTTCAACACTTAGTACACTTGTTAGTCCTTTAATTGAGTTGTCATCCAAACACCAAAACTCACAAGAGAGCTTTCAGAGGCGCCAGGGGGCGCGCGCCATGGGTCGGGCCCGAAACCCGCTACTCGCACTAAACTCTAAACGGAATTAAATCGCGAAACGAAAACTGAAACGAGACAAACGCGCGACTAGACACAACATCAGACAAAAGAAATATGCTTCGGCATGATGCAACACCCATATCAACTTAGGTTTTGTTTACACGCGATACAGACACCAGTCTCTATACTGCTTTGAAAATTGGAAGAAGGAACGAAACGGGAAGAGAAAAGAGAGTAACATCTGAATTTGGTGAGTATCGGAGAAGAAAAATTATACCCCTCAAATTCAGGGCGTTACGACCCTTGACAGCGAGCTTAATGAACCAGCGAGCGTTGACTCTCTACCGAAGAGATCGCCTGACCTCGCCTCCTTCGTGGTGGCTCCACCCTTCGAGGAGATCGACAGTCGATACACATGGTTTTGACTCATTCAGCAAAAAGTTAGCTATATGTTTGCTTCTTTTGTTTATATAGTTTTCTTTTTTAAACTTATATCGTATATTTATATAAACTTAAATTCTATATAATACTAGTTTTTACGATTTTGCTTAGTTTTGTCATACTGTCTTTTTGCCCCCTCCTCGTGAATTCTCGTCCTGCGTCCGCTACTGGTGAGGGTGTCGAGCACGGGGCACAGATAAAACCCTAGAGAATTGTTGTTTTCCTACTTTGTGGTCCGAGGGTATGGCATGGGGCCAATGGGCCATACCCGCCATAACGGGTGCTCTGCCCATGGCAGCAACGGAGGCGTGGTGTGCCACGTAGGCAAAAGTGGCAAAAATGTGACATGGGTTTTGTTGGGGGGGCCTTTGTCTTCCGAAGGTCCTCAAAAACATGATTTGACAATATTTCCCAAGCGTAATATATGAACAGGTACCTTCGGACTTGGATCAAAACCATATACAATATGATAAGCACGAACAATACGACGGATGATGAAGCTCCGAAGCCATGCGCATGGAAGCTTCGGCATAGCAGTAGAAAGAGGAACCGACTTAAAGGGGAAAAGGCTATATGGACCTCAATGGATTATCCTAAAGTCAATAGTAAATATAAAGGGCATAAGTGTAATTTTACACAGGCTGCGTCCTGTGCCTATAAATAGATGAACAGTGCCCCCGTACTGTTCACGCTTTCTTGTACTGGCTCGTGCCTCACGTTTGCTGTCAAGCCGAAGATACAAATGTAATTCAATATTGTTCTTACTCATTCATGATTATATATTAAAGATACATACATAATATTATATGATTATTCATGTTATTTCTCATGTTTCATATACTTCATCTTTCATTAATATATGCTGTGATGATGAAGGTACTTCCTTCATGACCTTCGTCCGAAGATCGTTATATCCTTAGGGAAATAATGCTTCGAAGGACGAAGGGCATTAACCGTTAATATATCCTTTGTGTTGCCTTGTTCTTAATTCATAGCGTTTGAGAACAAGTCCCCAACATTGGCGCCCACCTCCGGTGAACTCTTTCGATCACCTTCAGCAAGCATTGACCTTTGTCATGCCGTCGAAGAAGATAACTGCACCAGGGGCTGCTGCACTGCAGCCACAGGACACAAATCAGGAGATTCTTTCTCTTTGAGAGGCTTGAAGCCAGAAGAGAAAGGCCACCAGTCCAACACTCCAGGAGGAGGAGTTGGACCAAGAGATCAGGGACATGGAAATCATCCATCAACAAGTACAAAGAAAGAAGGAGAAGATGGCCCGGCTGGCCGATCTTCAAAGGAAGATTGACGAGGCTACTGAAGAAGTACATCATCTTGTCCAAGATGAACAAGACCGAAGGCCCTAGCACAGGGAGCTTCATCAAGAGGGTCTATTCAATGAAGATGGATGGTATGATGATTTCAGTCATGATACTTTTACTTTTGATGATGCTTCTCCCTTGGCAGCAGAACTGCAGGCTACTACATGGCCCCTATCATATAAGCCACCCTAGCTTCCCATGTATGATGGGCATTCAGATCCGAAGCAATTTCTGATGAGTTACGAAGCAACTATATCTTCGTACGGGGGCAACACCGCAGTCATGGCGAAGTCTTTCGTCATGGCAGTCCGGAATGTGGCCCAGACATGGTATTCTTCTCTTCGGCCAAGGACTATCACGTCATGGCAGAATCTTAAAGACATGCTAGTTACCAGTTTCCAAGGCTTTCAGACGAAGCCAGTCACAGCTCAGGCCCTGTTCCAATGCACACAAGATCATGAGGAATACCTCCAGGCGTATGTCCGAAGGTTCTTGCGATTGAGGGCACAAGCGCCCACTGTGCCCAATGAAATTGTCATTGAGGCCATGATTAAGGGCCTTCGACCAGGACCTACGGCTTAGTACTTCGCTAGGAAGCCCCCACAAACTCTAGAGAAGCTGCTCCAGAAAATGGATGAGTACATCTGGGCTGACAACGACTTCCGCCAAAGAAGGGGGGAAGCTTACAGATTCTCGGAAATGACCAGGGGCTTCAGAGGAAGAATCCACCCGAGGCATGTCAGGTCAATCCATAATTCCACCCAGAGTGATGACAAAGGGAGTCAGCCTCAAAGGTCGCAATACTGAGAGCACCTAGAGGGGGGTGAATAGGTGATCCTGGAAAACTTGAAACTTAGTGCCACAAAAACTTGATTAGGAGTTAGCACCAATAAGGCCAAGTGGCTAGAGAGGAGTCTTAGCAAAAACACAATAACCACAAAGATATCAACACAGAGATGGCACAGTGATTTATCCCGTGGTTCGGCCAAGTCCAACGCTTGCCTACTCCACGTTGTGGCGTCCCAACGGATGAGGGTTACAATCAACCCCTCTCAAGCGGTCCAAAGACCCAGTTGAATACCACGGTGTTTTGCTTTGTTTACTATATCCCGTTTGCGAGGAATCTCCACAACTTGGAGCCTCTCGCCCTTACCCTTTGATGTTCACAAAGAAGCACGGAGTAAGGGAGGGATGAGCAACGCACACAAGACACAGAAATCACAACAAATACGCACACACAAGACCCAGACTTGAGCTCAAAAGAATATCACGAGGTTGTCACACCCGGTTTTTAGAAGGCAAACCGAATGCGAACCATGTACGTGCCAGGATCAGTTATTCACGTACACAGCAGTTACATAACATGGACATCATCACACAGTGCTCAAATAGTATTAAAAGGGGAAATAATAGTCGATTACATCATACGTCTGAGACGTCCATATAGTTCTTACAATAAATCAAAGTGCGGAAAAGAAACGTAGATAACGCGGCCTTCACAGGCAGCCGACTGGGGGTTGCCGCTAACCCACGCCTAGAACTCGTCGTAGTCTTGGAACTCCTGGAAGTCTCCTTCCACAGCTTCATCTTCGCCTGAGCAGTGGTTGCAATGCTGACAACCTGGGGGGGGGGTTTGGTGTGTAGAGCAAGGGTGAGTACACATCAACATACTCAGCAAGTATCCTGTTTGGCTGTAGTGGACTAGCTTTATGTGGGGATAAGTCAAGCAGTTGCTTTTAGTTGGTCAGGTTATTACTTACTAGTAGAAAGCCAGGTTTTAACATTAACCCAAGTTATTAGCCCAATGTATTCTTTCCAAACGGAAAGAATACCACTTACCAATACCATAATCATAATCAGAACCATCAATCTCATTGTCACCTGTACCAAAGTATCTCTGATCAAGTATCACTAATCTCTGGAGCTCCCTTGGCCGCTCATAACCGCGAGCACGGCTGATATATCAGTTTCATAACACTCTGCAGAGGTTGCGCACTTTACCCACAAGCCGTGATTCCCTCTTGCCTCGGGCTGATCAAACCCTTAAACACTACCAAGGTGAATAGGCAGGGTCTCACTACGTAGCCTTTACAAAGATTCCCCGGGGCTGTAGCCACCCGTTAGGTTTCCTAAATGTACCGCACTCCTCCCCAAGGGACAAATCAACCTTGGCAGAGCGAGCCGCATACACCGAGCCCCATTGACGGCACAACGGCTAAGCGAACTACACCCCGGTTCCTCTAATTATTCAGCTAAGGGCGTCCCATTCCACCCTCATGGTTGCACTGTTTTCCCGGGCGGTCATCCATTGAACAGGTCCTTACGGAGAGGCACTCGAGAAACCGCTCGAGTCCCCTTAAATGCCACAAGTACGATCATAAATAAGAAGGGGAAAACAGCGTATCACAGATAATCACATCATGTTCATTGATTAGAGTTGAGCAATAGCATCAGACTAAGCAGTAATAATCCGACCCAAATAGGTAAACAAGGACATGAATAACAAAAGCTAGTCAATCCTTAGGTATAAATGTGTAATGCGGGAGGTGAATTAAAGAATGAATAGGACAGAGATAGGTCAAAGGACACTTGCCTCCACCAACCGACTGCTGCTCAGGGGCTTCTCCTGCGAATTCCTCGGGCTCTTCGACCGGATCGTTCTCTATGCGAGCGCAAACATACATACATCCACATATTTAATACAAAAGAACAGTACACCATACAAGGGAACAGGTAAAACGAATATGCATCAAGTATGACATTTGACATCGCATTTGTTATGGTTAGAAAGAAACGGGAAAGGGTCTCGCAGGGGGGTTAAAGTTTATGCACTAATGATCAGTTACAATTGGTTCTTAACAAAAGAATTCTGTTATATATATACTAATGGAAACCTAATCATTTTTAGTTGATCAACATTGAATGAGATAAACAATTAACTACGTGAATCAACTAGCATAACGGAATTTAAAATTAAACTTCCTATTTTCCATAGCATAAACAATGATTAGTCTACCTAAAATAAAGTAATTATGATCACAGAAAGTAAATAAAATAAAATAAAAAAAATAAAAAAAACAGAGGGGGGGGGGGGCGGTTGAACCGGCCCTAGGGCGGTTGAACCGGCCCTAGGCTGGGCGGCCGAACGCGGGGGAGGGCGGCTGAGCCGGCCGGTTGAACCGGCGGCCAGGGCGGCTGAACCGGCCCTGCGCAGGGGGCGCGGCCAAGGGGCCAGGGGCGGCCGGGCGCGGCCAGGGGCTGGCCGGGGGCTGGCCAGGGCGCGGCCAGCGGCTGGCCAGGGGCGGCCGGGGCCGGCTATGGCGCGGCCGGGCGGGGCTAGGGGGCGGCCGGGGCCGGCTATGGCGGCCGGGCGGGGCTGGGGGGCGGCCGGCGCGGCCAGGGGCGGCCGGGCCATGGCCGGGCAGGGAGGGGGAGAGGAGGGGAGAGGGGAGGGGGAGGGAGAGAGGGGAGGGGGGGGGCGGCTCACCGGCGTCGGGGAACGACGGCGAGGGGCGGCCGGCGGCAGGGGGCGACGGCGGCTTAGGGCAGAGGGTAGGGGCGGCGCTAGGGAGAGAGAGAGAGGGAAAATGAGAGGGAGAGGGAGAGGGTTTGGGGAAAAAGGGAGAGGGGGGGGCGGCTGGGCCTTGCCAAGGCCCAAGAGGGGGGCGCCAGGGGCGGCTGGGCCGGCCGGGGTCGGCCCACGGCGCGGGAGAGAGAGAAAAAGAGGAGAGAGAAAGAGAGAGAAAAGAAAGAAAAGATTATTTCCCTGTTTTCGAAATCCGATCTTCCTACATGAATGCATTTGCACTTTCAAAGCAATCAAAAGAAATGCAAGGTTCGGCATGGTGCATCAAACAACATAAAACAGTTTTATGGTTTTCTTACACGGGAGTTCCAAACCGAATCCCGCTAAAACTTTGGAAAAGGTCAAGGTTTAGCGAGGGAAAAAGAAAAAGAAAAGGTAACGCCCGAATTTTGGCGAGTAAAGAAAAGAAAAAATTCAACTGCAAAATTCGGGGCGTTACAAACCTATCCCCCTTAAAAGAATCTCGCCCTCGAGATTCAGGGCTGGCTAGCAAAGAGCTCTGGGTACTTGGCCATCAAATCATCTTCACGCTCCCAGGTTGCTTCTTCCTCAGAGTGGTGACTCCATCTGACTTTGCACATCCTGATGGTCTTCCTTCGGGTGACTCTATCTGCAACCTCAAGGATCTGAGCTGGCTTCTCAACATAGGTCAAGTCCTCCTGGACTTCCAGACCTTCCACTGGCAACTGCTCTTCTGGCACACGCAAGCACTTCTTCAACTGAGACACATGAAAGACATCATGCACAGCTGACAAATTCTCTGGCAGACTGAGCTGATAGGCCACTTCTCCACGCTTTGAGAGAATCTGGTACGGACCAATGTAGCGGGGTGCTAGCTTGCCCTTCACTCCGAACCTTCTGACTCCTCTGATCGGTGACACTTTCAGATAGACAAAGTCTCCGACTTCAAAACTCAGCTCTCTTCTTCTTGTGTCTGCATAGCTTCGCTGCCTTGATTGCGCTATCTTCAGATTCTCTCGGACCATCTTGATGTTCTCCTCAGCTTCAAGCAGAATGTCTGGCCCAAACACCTGCTTTTCTCCAGGCTGATCCCATTGCAACGGAGTTCTGCAACTCCTTCCATAAAGCGCTTGAAATGGTGACATCTTCAAACTGGCCTGATAACTGTTGTTATAGGAAAACTCTGCATAAGGTAATCGCTTGTCCCATCCGGACTGATCTTGCAACGCACAGGCTCTCAACATGTCTTCAAGAATTTGATTGGTTCTTTCAGTCTGGCCATCTGTCTGCGGGTGATAAGCTGAACTGAAATTCAGATGTGTGCCCAAAGCTTCATGCAGCTGCTGCCAGAAATGAGAGGTGAACTACGTTCCTCTGTCTGACACTATCTTCTTTGGCACACCATGAAGACAAACGATCCGAGACATATACAACTCTGCCAATACGGCACTGCTGTAGGTGGTCTTGACAGGTATGAAGTGGGCTGACTTGGTCAAACGGTCCACTACTACCCAAATGGAATCGTAGCCGGCTCGAGTGCGAGGCAATCCGACTATGAAATCCATACCAATTTCATCCCATTTCCACTGAGGGATCTGCAACGGTTGCAACAATCCAGCAGGTCTCTGGTGCTCTGCCTTAATTCTTCGACAACTATCGCACTTAGCCACATGCTCTGCGATTTCCCTCTTCATTCCATACCACCAGAATTTCTTCTTCAGATCCTGATACATCTTCTCACTGCCAGGGTGAATCGAATAAGCTGTCTCATGAGCTTCCTTGAGAATCAACTCCCGAATAGACTGGACATTGGGAACACACAAGCGGTCTTTAAACCATATCACGCCTTCTGCATCTTCTCGAAAATCTTTGCCTCTGCCATCTAGAATCAGTCGCCGGATCTCACTGATCTTCTCATCATTCTTCTGCGCTTCTTTGATTTCGCGCTCCAAGGTAGGTTCCAATTCAACTGTGACTCCTCGCGAATTGTTCAGAAACCCGAGACTCAACCTGTCAAACTCTTTGGCCAACTCATAAGGCATCGGACGAGCGACCATCAGATTGACTTGACTCTTTCTGCTCAAAGCATCTGCCACTACGTTTGCTTTGCCTGGATGGTAATGGATCTCCAACTCATAGTCTTTGATCAACTCTAACCATCTTCGTTGCCTCATGTTCAATTCTGACTGAGTGAATATGTACTTCAGACTCTTGTGATCTGTGTAAACATCGCATTTCTGTCCATACAGATAGTGCCTCCATGTCTTCAGTGCGTGAACCACTGCTGCCAACTCTAGATCATGGATTGGGTAATTCTTCTCATGAACCTTCAGCTGTCGGGACGAGTAAGCCACAACTCTTCCCTCTTGCATCAACACGCATCCCAAACCTGTGTAACAAGCATCACAATACACGGAGAAGGGCTTGTGCACATCAGGCAAGACTAGGACAGGCGCTGTTGTCAACTTCTCTTTCAGCGCTTCGAAGGCCTCTTGACATTTCTGGGTCCACTTGAACTCAACCTTGTTGCCTAGCAACGCTGTCATTGGTTTCGCAATCTTCGAAAACCCTTCAATGAATCGCCGATAATATCCGGCCATTCCAATGAAGCTCTTGATTCCTCGAGCATCCGTTGGCGCTTTCCAGTTCAGAATGTCTGCCACTTTCTTCGGATCCACAGCCAATCCCTCTTTGTTGATTATGTGACCCAAAAACAGGACTTCACTGATCCAGAACTCACACTTGCTCAACTTTGCATACAACTGGTGCTCTCGCAATCTCTGCAATACCATCCTCAAATGATCTGCATGTTCTTCTTCGCTTTGAGAATAAACCAGAATGTCATCAATGAATACCACCACAAACTTATCAAGATAATCCATGAATACACTGTTCATCAAGTTCATAAAGAACGCTGGTGCATTGGTCAAACCAAAAGATATCACTATGAACTCATATAAACCATACTTGGTAATGAATGCCGTCTTCGGAATGTCCGAAGGCCGGATCCTGAGCTGATGATAACCTGACCTCAGATCAATCTTGGAGAACACACTGGCTCCTCTCAACTGGTCAAACAGATCTTCTATTCTGGGCAAGGGATACTTGTTCTTGATCGTGACTTCATTCAAAGCTCGATAATCGATACACATCCTCTTGGTGCCATCTTTCTTTTCCACAAACAAGACAGGGGCGGCCCAAGGCGAGGTGCTTGGCCGGATGTAACCTTTCTCTGACAGCTCATCAATCTGCTTCTTAAGCTCAACCAGCTCTGGTCCAGATATTCTGTAAGCTCTCTTAAAGATAGGGGCGGTTCCAGGAAGAAGCTCTATGGCAAACTCAACTTTCCGCTCTGGTGGCATACCCGGTAAGTCCTTTGGAAACACATCTGGGAATTCGGACACAACCTTGATACTCTCAATTGGGTCTGCTTCACTGCTATCGACAGCCATCTGATAACAACTTCCTTTCTTTGGCTCAGGCGGGACTAACTTGGTCACCACTTCCTCTCCTAGTGGGGACACCAACTTGATTGTCCTTTTATCACAACTGATAACTGCCTGATACTTATCTAGCCAATTCATCCCTAGGATGACATCTATTCCCTGAGTACCCATTACTATAAGGTTAGCGGGAAACGCTATCCCCCTTATTTCCACACTTGTATTCAAACATATGCTATCAGCTCGAATTCTACCACCAGCTGAGTCAATTTGAATGGGGGTTGACATGGCAGTAATTGGAAGATTATGTGCTTCTACCCATGATGCAGTAATAAAAGAATGCGTTGCTCCAGTATCAAATAACACTTCTGCAATATGGGAGTCGACTGGGAACATACCTACTGTCATGCCGGGAGTCTCCTGAACTGCTTCAGCCTCCAAGTGGTTCAGCCTTCCATGATTATAGCGCTGCTGAGGGCGGTTGCCTGCTCCAGACTGAGACACATTCTGCTTTGCTGGGGCATTGGGGCCTGACTGCTGCTGGGCTGCCTTCTTTGGACACTGCATCACCCAATGGCCTTGCTCTCCACAGTGGAAACATGCCCTGTTTCCAACCTGAGCTGGTGCTGCCTGATTGCTCTGCTGGCTTGCTAGGGCAGAAAGACGAGGTGTCTGCTGATTCTGCCTCTGAAACTGACCTCCTGATTGATTGCTCTGACGGTTCTGATACTGATGCTGAGGATACTGCCTTTGGAACTGCTGATACTGCTGACGCTGCTGATGCTGCTGAGGTGGACGCTGGTTCTGCCTGAACTGCTGAGGTTGATTGCCTGAGAAACGGGGACGACTGCTGCTTCCAGGCTGGGGTCCACTGATCTTGCGCTTACGATCCTCCATCTCCTTACGCTTCCTTTCTGTCATGATTGCTCTGTCAATCAGGTGCTGGAATGTCGGGAAGGTATGGTTCATCAGCTGATACTGCAAGGGGTCAACCAAGCCTCTCAAGAAACGGTACTGTCGCTTGGCGTCGGTGTTGACATCCTCAGGAGCATAGCGAGACAACTGCAGAAACCTGTCCCGGTACTCACTGACAGATGATGACCCTTGCTTAAGGGCCAGGAACTCCTCCTTCTTCACTGTCATCAGACCTGCAGGCACATGGTACTGACGAAAGCTACCTCTGAACTCTTCCCAGGTGATGGTGTCGGGGTCGGCATGGGTGGCGAGGTAAGACTCCCACCATGATTGGGCTGCTCCTCTCAACAGATGGGGACCATATAAGACTTTCTCCCTGTCGTCACACTGAGCGGTATGCAACTCCCGCTCCACAGTGCGCAGCCAATCTTCAGCATCCATGGGGTCAGAAGAGTGAGCGAACGTTGGTGGATGACCTCTCATGAATTCAGCACGCTTGTCTCTGGGCATCTGAGGCATCTGAGGCTGGGGTGGTGCTTGCTGCTGCTGCTGCTGAATGGCGGCCAGAGTCTGACCGATGGCCTGAACTGCCTGAGTCTGCATCAGAAACATCTGCTCGATCGACATCGGGGGCGGGGGTGGCAGCTGCTGCTGCTGAGGCGCCTCATCTTGCTGACCGGCTTGCTCCTACTGAGCACGCCTTCCTCCTCTGCGCCTGTTCTCTGACATCTGCAGAACGCAACCACACATCAGAACTGATCTGGCAAATCTTGCAGCATAAGAAAAGAGTATAGAATTCTCCAACAGCACTGAACAGATGAGCATCTTCACTGATCTCCAACACAGACCACACAGCTTCTCAGATAAAGAGGAAAGTAGAATAAAAGATTTCCCAACTATATAACTAACTCCATTAACATAATATGTAAGCCAAAATGCAGGGGATACCCACACTCTGGTGACAGTCATTACAAAGATCCAAACCAGACATAGTTCATCATGACAAACATAAATGCACAGGATATAGCAAACTACCCTGTCTAACTAAGACTAACTAAGACTGAGACTAACGCTAAGACTGAAGCTTCTATGTATATATATTTTGTATTAATTACAAGATCCAACTCTAACGATCTATGGTTCTAGATTTATCTTGGTCTTGCAGTCGGGATTGCCATAAGACTGGAGTCCACGCCGAGGTGAGCGATACGGGTGCTGAGTCCCAACGAGGGCGGGGGAACCATCATCCAAGTGACGACGCTCCGCGCGCTCAGCCCGCAGCAGGGCGATCTCAGCACGAGCCCTACTCAGCTCGTCTAATGCATGGTCCAGCTCCGTGTTTAGCACGGCGGCTAGGTTGACTGTGCTGCTCAACCTAGGATTGTCCTCACCAGCAGGTGAAACAATCACGCCTCCTGTGCTGCCAGATGGACGGCGGGGGTAATACTTCAGGTCGAGACCATCAGCTACCCCACCGAGAACCGAGCAGTAGTGCGAAAGCGCACGCCGTGCAGCATCCTGCATGGCTGCCTCAGCTGAGTCCCGCTCAGAGATAGAATAGTGCTCTGAGCAAGCCTCCGCGCCTTGGAGACTGTTCTCCGGACGGCGCACCAAACAGGTCGCCTCCCAGCGGTCCGGGTAGACCCTGCGACTATGCTGGTAGACCACACAGCGATACTCGATGGACCAGGTACGCCGGTCAAGTGCCCGACGTAGCAGAGTGTCGAGCGCGTCGTGGAAGTGACACCCGCGAGCAGCGTCGCGAGTGATGGGTCGAGCAACCCATCCTTCCGGCTCATGGTTAGAGAGGTCGAGGTCGTGGCTCGAGCTGTCGTCGCCACCTCCGTCGTCTGGGTCTCCTCCAGCAGCTACTCCAGAAGCTGGGGCGCCCAGTGGTGGTGCAGGGGGCGCCTCCAGGGGAAGCACAGGAGAGCAGCTCCTCACAGACTCTATCTCCTGCTGGAGCGAGAAAGAAGAGCCTCGCTGCTCCTGTCGTCGACGTTCCTGCTCCTCATGCAGGCGGTGGTGCAGTCTCTCCAAGTGGCTGGACTGTCCGGCCACGGGACGGCGAAGCGGACGCTCAGCAAGGCGGGAGGGTAAGAAGGGGATGACGGACTTTCGTGCAGTGTGTCTAAGACGAGCCATCTACAAAAGACATCGCAAGCAAAAGGGTGAGAACAGAATTAATATGACCAGCAAATAATGAATCATAAATAAATGAAGGATCAGAATAAAACATAATTTTCAGCAAGGTATAATATATAGTAGAACATAGGTTTGGTCAGTAGGACCAACTTTTGAAGGGATACCAAAGTCAAGGCAAGGACAGAGGTCTATAGTCCTTAGAACGACCATTCTACTCTAGGTTAGCGGTCCTACAGTCAACACGGCTTTGATACCACTTATGTCACACCCGGTTTTTAGAAGGCAAACCGAATGCGAACCATGTATGTGCCAGGATCAGTTATTCACGTACACAGCAGTTACATAACATGGACATCATCACACAGTGCTCAAATAGTATTAAAAGGGGAAATAATAGTCGATTACATCATACGTCTGAGACGTCCATATAGTTCTTACAATAAATCAAAGTGCGGAAAAGAAACGTAGATAACGCGGCCTTCACAGGCAGCCGACTGGGGGTTGCCGCTAACCCACGCCTAGAACTCGTCGTAGTCTTGGAACTCCTGGAAGTCTCCTTCCACAGCTTCATCTTCGCCTGAGCAGTGGTTGCAATGCTGACAACCTGGGGGGGGGGGGTTTGGTGTGTAGAGCAAGGGTGAGTACACATCAACATACTCAGCAATATCCTGTTTGGCTGTAGTGGACTAGCTTTATGTGGGGATAAGTCAAGCAGTTGCTTTTAGTTGGTCAGGTTATTACTTACTAGTAGAAAGCCAGGTTTTAACATTAACCCAAGTTATTAGCCCAATGTATCCTTTCCAAACGGAAAGAATACCACTTACCAATACCATAATCATAATCAGAACCATCAATCTCATTGTCACCTGTACCAAAGTATCTCTGATCAAGTATCACTAATCTCTGGAGCTCCCTTGGCCGCTCATAACCGCGAGCACGGCTGATATATCAGTTTCATAACACTCTGCAGAGGTTGCGCACTTTACCCACAAGCCGTGATTCCCTCTTGCCTCGGGCTGATCAAACCCTTAAACACTACCAAGGTGAATAGGCAGGGTCTCACTACGTAGCCTTTACAAAGATTCCCCGAGGCTGTAGCCACCCGTTAGGTTTCCTAAATGTACCGCACTCCTCCCCAAGGGACAAATCAACCTTGGCAGAGCGAGCCGCATACACCGAGCCCCATTGACGGCACAACGGCTAAGCGAACTACACCCCGGTTCCTCTAATTATTCAGCTAAGGGCGTCCCATTCCACCCTCATGGTTGCACTGTTTTCCCGGGCGGTCATCCATTGAACAGGTCCTTACGGAGAGGCACTCGAGAAACCGCTCGAGTCCCCTTAAATGCCACAAGTACGATCATAAATAAGAAGGGGAAAACAGCGTATCACAGATAATCACATCATGTTCATTGATTAGAGTTGAGCAATAGCATCAGACTAAGCAGTAATAATCCGACCCAAATAGGTAAACAAGGACATGAATAACAAAAGCTAGTCAATCCTTAGGTATAAATGTGTAATGCGGGAGGTGAATTAAAGAATGAATAGGACAGAGATAGGTCAAAGGACACTTGCCCCCACCAACCGACTGCTGCTCAGGGGCTTCTCCTGCGAATTCCTCGGGCTCTTCGACCGGATCGTTCTCTATGCGAGCGCAAACATACATACATCCACATATTTAATACAAAAGAACAGTACACCATACAAGGGAACAGGTAAAACGAATATGCATCAAGTATGACATTTGACATCGCATTTGTTATGGTTAGAAAGAAACGGGAAAGGGTCTCGCAGGGGGGTTAAAGTTTATGCACTAATGATCAGTTACAATTGGTTCTTAACAAAAGAATTCTGTTATATATATACTAATGGAAACCTAATCATTTTTAGTTGATCAACATTGAATGAGATAAACAATTAACTACGTGAATCAACTAGCATAACGGAATTTTAAATTAAACTTCCTATTTTCCATAGCATAAACAATGATTAGTCTACCTAAAATAAAGTAATTATGATCACAGAAAGTAAATAAAATAAAATAAAAAAAAATAAAAAAAACAGAGGGGGGGGGGCGGTTGAACCGGCCCTAGGGCGGTTGAACCGGCCCTAGGCTGGGCGGCCGAGCTGGGCGGCCGGGGCGGCCGAACGCGGGGGAGGGCGGCTGAGCCGGCCGGTTGAACCGGCGGCCAGGGCGGCTGAACCGGCCCTGCGCAGGGGGCGCGGCCAAGGGGCCAGGGGCGGCCGGGCGCGGCCAGGGGCTGGCCGGGGGCTGGCCAGGGCGCGGCCAGCGGCTGGCCAGGGGCGGCCGGGGCCGGCTATGGCGCGGCCGGGCGGGGCTAGGGGGCGGCCGGGGCCGGCTATGGCGGCCGGGCGGGGCTGGGGGGCGGCCGGCGCGGCCAGGGGCGGCCGGGCCATGGCCGGGCAGGGAGGGGGAGAGGAGGGGAGAGGGTAGGGGGAGGGAGAGAGGGGAGGGGGGGGGCGACTCACCGGCGTCGGGGAACGACGGCGAGGGGCGGCCGGCGGCAGGGGGCGGCGGCGGCTTAGGGCAGAGGGTAGGGGCGGCGCTAGGGAGAGAGAGAGAGGGAAAATGAGAGGGAGAGGGAGAGGGTTTGGGGAAAAAGGGAGAGGGGGGGGGGGGGCGGCTGGGTCTTGCCAAGGCCCAAGAGGGGGGCGCCAGGGGCGGCTGGGCCGGCCGGGGTCGGCCCACGGCGCGGGAGAGAGAGAAAAAGAGGAGAGAGAAAGAGAGAGAAAAGAAAGAAAAGATTATTTCCCTGTTTTCGAAATCCGATCTTCCTACATGAATGCATTTGCACTTTCAAAGCAATCAAAAGAAATGCAAGGTTCGGCATGGTGCATCAAACAACATAAAACAGTTTTATGGTTTTCTTACACGGGAGTTCCAAACCGAATCCCGCTAAAACTTTGGAAAAGGTCAAGGTTTAGCGAGGGAAAAAGAAAAAGAAAAGGTAACGCCCGAATTTTGGCGAGTAAAGAAAAGAAAAAATTCAACTGCAAAATTCGGGGCGTTACAGAGGTTCTCACTAGAACGGAGCTCAAATCACTAAGAATGTCGAACAAGTGCGCAAGAATGAAGTGTGAGTGATCAACAACGCTCAAAGGATGCTTGGTGTTCTCCTCCATGCGCCTAGGGGTCCCTTTTATAGCCCCAAGGCAGCTAGGAGCCGTTGAGAGCATTCCAGGAAGGCAATTCTTGCCTTCAGTCGCCTGGCGCACCGGACAGTTTGGTGCACCACCGGACACTGTCCGGTGCAGATTTCTTTCCTTATTTGGCGAAGCCGACCGTTGCAGATTCAGAGCCGTTGGCGCACCGGACAGTCCGGTGCCCCCTTGTGACCGTTGGCTTGGCCACGCGTCACGCGTGGAATCCTTGGCCGACCGTTGGCCCAGCTGACGTTTGGCTCACCGGACAGTCCGGTGAATTATAGCCGTACGCCGTTAATCACTTCCTGAGAGCGACGACTTCGCCTGTGAATGGCTCACCGGACAGTCCGGTGCACCACCGGACAGTCCGGTGATTTATAGCCGTACACCGCCGTCGAAGTCTCGAGAGCAGCAAGTTCGCCAGAGCCAGCTTGGCGCACCGGACTCTGTCCAGTGCACCACCGGATAGTCCGGTGCACCCAGACCGAGCAGACTTTGGCTGAACAAGCCAAGTCATCTCCAAATTGATTTCCCCTGTTTCCAGCACTTAGACACAATACATTAGTTCTCAAAACAATGTACTAAGCCTAGAAACATACCTTTAGACTTGATTTGCACTTTGTCCATCAATTGGCATAGATTTATACTTAAGCACTTGTGTTGGCACTCAATCACCAAAATACTTAGAAATGGCCCAAGGGCACATTTCCCTTTCAATCTCCCCCTTTTTGGTGATTTATGCCAACACAACATAAGGCAACTGAAAGGAGTGCATCATCAATGCAAATAGGAACACAAATTTGTTTTGAATCAAATTTGGCATGTTTGGATCATTCTTTGCCACCACTTGGTTTTGTTTTTGCAAATCAATCTCAATCTCCTATCTCTAATTCAAACACAATTGTAGAGACATAAAGAGAATTGTTCCAAGAGAAATTAATCAAAGATTTCAAAAACTCCCCCTTTTTCCCATAATCAACCATTCTCCCCATAAGAGGCCAACTTTTGACAAGAGAGACAATAAGAGAGTTTTGACAAACCAAAAGCTCTATTCTACTATTTTCAAAATTTCTCAAGTGGTAGCTGATCCATTCATTGCTTTGGCCTTATTTTCTCCCCCTTTGGCATCAAGCACCAAAACGGGATCAATTTTGGCCCTGGAACCCCATTGCCTCACCAAAATCTTCAAATAAGAGTACAAAGGCAATAAGAAGATGGGGATGAACTTGGAGTGAGTTACCCTCTCATCGGAGTGCAGTGAAAGTCTTTCATGGTCCAAGTCCACCTTTTCCTTTCAATCCACCTTTGAGACTAAATCAAGCTAACTCAAGCACACGGTTAGTCTCAAAGGGTCAAGTTGTAGCACATCTCCCCATAAATATGTGCACCACTCACACATGGACTTTCGAGGTCCGGGGAGTGTTTGTACAACTTGAGCACCATAAATAAACAACAAAATGCATAAGGAACATGATCAAAGCATAATACACATGTATGCTACAAATCAATCCAAGTTCCACGAATCTAAGACATTTAGCTCACTACGTAGCCTGCAAAAGGTCTTTTCATCTAAAGGCTTGGTAAAGATATCGGCTAGCTGGTTCTCGGTGCTAATATAGAACACTTCAATATCTCCCTTTTGCTAGTGGTCTCTCAAAAAGTGATGCCGGATGTCAATGTGCTTTGTGCGGCTGTGCTCGACAGGATTGTCCGCTATGCGGATAGCACTCTCATTATCACATAGGAGTGGGACTTTGCTCAGATTGTAGCCAAAGTCCCGGAGGGTTTGCCTCATCCAAAGTAGTTGCGCGCAACACTGTCCTGCGGCAACGTACTCGGCCTCAGCGGTGGATAGGGCAACAGAAGTTTGTTTCTTAGAACTCCATGACACCAGGGACCTTCCTAAGAATTGGCACGTCCCCGATGTACTCTTCCTATCGACCTTACATCCAGCATAGTCAGAGTCTGAATATCCAATCAAGTCAAAGGTAGACCCCTTTGGATACCAGATCCCGAAGCAAGGCGTAGCGACTAAATATCTAAGAATTCGCTTCACGGCCACTAAGTGACACTCCCTTGGATCGGATTGAAATCTAGCACACATGCATACACTAAGCATAATATCCGGTCTACTAGCGCATAAGTAAAGCAAAGAACCTATCATGGACCGGTATGCTTTTTGATCAACGGACTTACCTCCTTTGTTGAGGTTGACGTGTCCGTCAGTTCCCATCGGAGTCTTTGCGAGCTTGGCGTCCTTCATCCCAAACCGCTTTAGCAAGTCTTGCGTGTACTTCGTTGGAGAGATGAAGGTGCCGTCCTTGAGTTGCTTCACTTAGAACCCAAGGAAGTAGTTCAACTCGCCCATCATCGACATCTCAAACTTTTGAGTCATCACCCTGCTAAACTCTTCACAAGACTTTTGGTTAGTAGAACCAAATATTATGTCATCGACATAAATTTGGCACACAAATAAGTCACCATCACAAGTCTTAGTGAATAAAGTCGGATCGACTTTCCCAACCTTGAAAGCATTAGCAATAAAAAAGTCTCTAAGGCATTCATACCATGCTCTTGGGGCTTGCTTAAGTCCATAGAGCGCCTTAGATAGCTTACATACGTGGTCGGGGTACCGTTCATCCTCGAAGCCAGGGGGTTGCTCCACGTACACCTCCTCCTTGATTGGCCCGTTGAGGAAAGCGCTCTTCGCATCCATTTGGAACAACCTAAAAGAATGGTTTGCGGCATATGCTAGCAATATACGAATAGACTCTAGCCTAGCCACAGGAGCAAAAGTCTCCTCAAAGTCCAAACCTGCGACTTGGGCATAACCTTTTGCCACAAGTCGAGCCTTGTTCCTCGTCACCACCCCGTGCTCGTCCTGTTTGTTGCGGAACACCCACTTGGTTCCCACAACATTTTGCTTGGGACGCGACACCAGTGTCCAAACTTCATTTCTCTTGAAATTATTGAGCTCTTCCTGCATGGCCAACACCCAATCCGGATCTAGCAAGGCCTCTTCTATCCTGAAAGGCTCAATAGAAGAGACAAAGGAGTAATGCTCACAAAAATTAACTAATCTTGAACGAGTAGTTACTCCCTTGCTAATGTCACCCAAAATTTGGTCGACGGGATGATTCCTTTGAATCGTCGCTCGAACTTGGGTTGGAGGTGCCTGAGGTGCTTCTTCCTCTTCAACTTGGACATCCTGTGCTCCCCCTTGATCACACGCCTCCACTTGAGGTACCTGTTCGTCATCTTGGGTTGGAGGATGCACCATTGTTGAGGAAGAAGGTTGATCTTGCTCCTTTTGTTCCAGTGGTCGCACATCGCCATTCGCCATGGTGCGTATTGCGGCCGTTGGAATGTCTCCTTCATCTACATCATCAAGATCAACAACTTGCTCTCTTGGAGAGCCATTAGTCTCATCAAATACAACGTCGCTAGAGACTTCAACCAAACCCAATGATTTGTTGAAGACCCTATACGCCTTTGTATTTGAGTCATAACCCAACAAAAACCCTTCTACATCTTTGGGAGCAAATTTTGAATTCCTACCCTTCTTCACTAGAATGTAGCATTTACTCCCAAAAACTCGGAAATACGAAACATTGGGTTTGTTACCGGTTAGAAGCTCATACGAAGTCTTCTTGAGGAGGCGGTGAAGGTAGACCCGGTTGATGGCGTGGCAAGCCGTGTTCACGGCTTCCGACCAAAACCGCTCGGGGGTCTTGAACTCTCCAAGCATCGTCCTCGCCATGTCTATGAGCGTCCTGTTCTTCCTCTCTACCACACCATTTTGCTGTGGTGTGTAGGGAGTGGAGAACTCGTGCTTGATCCCTTCCTCCTCAAGGTACTCCTCCACTTGAAGATTCTTGAACTCGGACCCGTTGTCGCTCCTTATCTTCTTCACCTTGAGCTCAAACCCATTTTGAGCTCTCCTTAGGAAGCGCTTGAGGGTCCCTTGGGTTTCAGATTTATCCTGCAAAAAGAATACCCAAGTGAAGCGGGAAAAATCATCGACTATAACAAGACCATACTTACTTCCTCCTATGCTTAGATAGGCGACGGGTCCGAAGAGGTCCATATGAAGCATCTCCAAAGGTCTTGATGTGGTCATCACATTTTTGGTATGATGAGAGCTTCCCACCTGTTTACCTGCTTGACAAGCTGCACAAGGTCTATCTTTTTCGAAAGTTACATTAGTTAGACCTATCACGTGTTCTCCCTTTAGAAGCTTGTGAAGGTTCTTCATCCCCACATGAGCTAAACGGCGATGCCACAGCCAGCCCATGCTAGTCTTAGCAATTAAGCATGCATCTAGACCGGCCTCCTCTTTTGCAAAATCAACTAAATAGAGTTTGCCGTCTAATACACCCTTAAAAGCTAGTGAACCATCACTTCTTCTAAAGACAGACACATCTACATTTGTGAATAAACAATTATATCCCATATTACAAAGTTGACTTACAGATAACTAATTATATCCCAGCGACTCAACTAAAAACACATTAGAAATGGAGTGCTCGGATGAAATAGCAATCTTTCCTAACCCTTTCACCTTGCCTTGATTCCCGTCATGGAATATGATTGAGTCTTGGGAATCTTTGTTCTTGACGTAGGAAGTGAACATCTTCTTCTCCCCCGTCATGTGGTTTGTGCATCCGCTGTCGATAATCCAGCTTGATCCCCCGGATGCATAAACCCGCAAGGCAAATTTAGGCTTGGGTCTTAGGTACCCAACTGTTGTTGGGTCCTACAAGGTTAGTCACAATGGTCTTAGGGACCCAGATGCAAGTTTTATCTCCCTTGCATCTTGCCCCTAACTTCCTAGCAATCACCTTCTTATCCTTTCTACAAATAGCAAAGGAAGCATTGCAAGCATGATAAATTGTAGAAGGTTCATTAATCTTCCTAGGAACATGAGCAACATTTCTCCTAGGCATATGATGAATGACACTGCTCCTAGGCATATCTCTACCATGCATATAGGAAGAACTTGAAGCAAACATTGCATTTGAATCATAAGCATTACAACTCCTATCATGATGAATATTTCTAGAAATTTTCCTATACATAAATGCATGATTCTTTTGAGCACTATTAGCCATAGGGGCCTTCCCTTTCTCCTTGGTGGAGATGGAGACCTTATGGCTTGTTAAGTTCTTGACTTCCCTCTTGAAACCAAGACCATCGGTGTCTACCAATCGTGTAGGCATCCCTTGCAAATTTTAGCTTATCAAATTCACTCTTGCTAGTCTTAAGTTGGACATTAATACTAGCCACCTCATCATTCAATTTAGAAATTGAAACTAGGTGTTCACTACAAGCATTAACATCAAAATCTTTACACCTATTGCAAATTGTAACATGTTCTACACAAGATGTTGATTTATTAGCTATTTCTAACTTAGCATTCAAATCATCATTTATGCTCTTTAAGCTAGAAATAGAGTCATGGCATGTAGACAATTCACAAGAGAGCATTTCATTCCTTTTAATTTCTAAAGCAAGGGATTTTTGTGCTTCTACAAACTTATCATGTTCTTCATACAAAAGATCCTCTTGCTTTTCTAATAACCTATTCTTATCATTCAAGGCATCGATCAACTCATTAATCTTATCGACCTTAGTTCTATCTAAGCCCTAGAATAAACATGAATAGTCTATTTCGTTATCGCTAGATTCTTCATCACTTGAGGAAGCGTTAGTACTAGTATTACGAGTGCTTACCTTCTTTTCCCTTGCCATGAGGCAAATGTGATGCTCGTTGGGGAAGAGGGATGACTTGTTGAAAAGGCGGTGGCGGCGACTCCTTCGTTGTCGGAGTCGGACGACGAACAATCCGAGTCCCACTCCTTGCCAAGGTGTGCCTCGCCCTTAGCCTTCTTGTAAGACTTCTTCTTTTCCCTCTTGTTCCCTTGTTCCTGGTCACTATCATTATTGGGACAATTAGCGATAAAATGACCAATCTTACCACATTTGAAGCATGAGCGCTTCCCCTTCGTCTTGTTCTTGTTAGGCTGCCCCTTGCGACCCTTTAGCGTCGTCTTGAAGCGCTTGATGATGAGGGCCATCTCTTCATCATTAAGTCCGACCGCCTCAACTTGCGCCACCTTGCTAGGTAGCGCCTCCTTGCTCCTCGTTGCCTTGAGAGCAATAGTTTGAGGCTCTTGGATTGGGACATTTAATGCATCGTCGACGTATCTAGCCTCCTTGATCATCATTTGCCCGCTTACAAACTTTCTAAGTATCTCCTCGGGTGTCATCTTCGTGTACCTAGGATTCTCACGAATATTGTTCACAAGATGTGGATCAAGGACGGTAAAAGACCTTAGCATTAGGCGGACGACGTCGTGGTCCGACCATCGCGTGCTTCCATAGCTCCTTATTTTGTTGACGAGGGTCTTGAGCCGGTTGTACGTTTGGGTTGGCTCCTCGCCCCTGATCATCGCGAATCTCCCAAGTTCGCCCTCCACCAACTCCATTTTGGTGAGCATGGTGACGTCGTTCCCCTCATGTGAGATCTTGAGGGTGTCCCAAATCTGCTTGGCGTTATCCAAGCCGCTCACCTTATGGTATTCGTCCCTGCACAATGAAAGCTAGAAGAACAGTAGTAGCTTGTGCATTTTTGTGAATTTGCTCATTAATGAACATGGGACTATCAGTACTATCAAATTTCATTCCACTCTCTACTATCTCCCATATGCTTGGATGGAGAGAGAACAAGTGACTACGCATTTTGTGACTCCAAAATCCGTAGTCCTCTCCATCGAAGTGAGGAGGTTTACCAAGTGGAATGGAGAGTAAATGAGCATTGGTACTTTGCGGAATACGAGAGTAATCAAAAGAAAAGTTTGAATTGACCATTTTCTTTTTCTCGTAGTCGTTGTCGTTGTTGTCCTTTTGGGAAGAAGTGGACTCGTCGCTGTCGTCGTAGTAGACGATCTCCTTGATGCGCCTTGTCTTCTTCTTCTTCCCATCTTTTCGTTTGTGGCTCGAGCCCGAGTCGGTAGGCTTGTCATCTTTCGGCTCGTTGACGAAAGACTCCTTCTCCTTATCATTGATCACAATCCCCTTGCCCTTAGGATCCATCTCTTCGGGCGATTAGTCCTTTCGTGAAGAGAACCTGGTTCTGATACCAATTGAGAGCACCTAGAGGGGGGGGTGAATAGGTAATCCTGGAAAACTTGAAACTTAGTGCCACAAAAACTTGATTAGGAGTTAGCACCAATAAGGCCAAGTGGCTAGAGAGGAGTCTTAGCAAAAACACAATAACCACAAAGAGATCAACACAGAGATGGCACAGTGGTTTATCCCGTGGCTCGGCCAAGTCCAACGCTTGCCTACTCCACGTTGTGGCATCCCAACGAACGAGGGTTGCAATCAACCCCTCTCAAACGGTCCAAAGACCCACTTGAATACCACGGTGTTTTGCTTTGTTTACTATATCCCGTTTACGAGGAATCTCCACAACTTGGAGCCTCTCGATGTCGATGTTTCGAAACCCAGGGGGTCCCTAGACTGACGAGTGAATCGTCGTCGCGTGCCCCAGCCTAGATGGGTCGACGCGAGGCGGAACGCGAAGGGGGGAAAGGAAGCAGCCGGAGGGAGGCAGGCGTGAGAGAGTGGATCCCGCGGCCTTCGTGTTTGCCCCGCGCCTGAGTCGGGTGCGCTTGTAGTAGGGGGATACAAGCGTCCACGCGGGAGTGGGAGCGAGCGGCCTTGCGCGAGCGCTGTCCCATCCTTCTCCGCGCGGGCCAACCAACCCTCTGTAAGAGGGCCCTGGTCCTCCCTTTTATAGGCGTAAGGAGAGGATCCAGGTGTACAATGGGGAGTGTAGCAGTGTGCTAACGTGTCTAGCGGTGGAGAGCTAGCGCCCTAAGTACATGCCATCGTGGCAGCCAGAGAGGTCTTGGCACCCAGTTCGCGTGGTGTCGTGGCTGTCGGAGGAGTGCTGGAGCCTGGCGGGAGGACAGCTGTTGGGGCTGTCGAGTCCTTGATGACGTCCTCTTGCTTCCGTAAGGGGGCTGAGAGTCGCCGTCGTCACAGGGCATGCGGGGCGCCATCATTACTCGCATGGTGGAGCGAGCCAGATGGGACGCCGGTCTGGTTCCCCGTAGCCCGAGTCAGCTCGGGGTAGGGTAATGATGGCGCTTCCTGTTGATGTGGTCGGTCCATGTCCTAGGCTGGGCGAGGTGGAGGCTCCTCCGTGGTCGAGGTCGAGGTCGAGCCCCTGGGTCGGGCGAGGCGGAGTTCGTCGTCTTCCGGGGCTGAGCCCATGTCCGAGCCCTGGGGTCGGGCGAGGCGGAGTTTGCCGTCTTCCGGGGCTGAGCCCGAGTCCGAGCCCTGGGTCGGGCGGAGCGGAGTTCGCCGTCTTCTGGGGCTGAGCCCGAGTCCGAGCCCTGGGTCGGGCGGAGCGGAGTTCGCCGTCTTCCGGGGCTGAGCCCGAGTCCGAGCCCTAGGTCGGGCGGAGCGGGGTTCGCCGTCTTCCGGGGCTGAGCCCGAGTCCGAGCCCTGGGTCGGGCGAGGCGGAGTTTCCTATGATGCCCGAGGCTGGTCTTGGCTGCTATCAGCCTCACTCTGTCGGGTGGCTCAGCAGTCGGAGCGGCTCAGGAGGCGCTGTCCTCTTGTCAGACCGGTCAGTAGAGCGGCGAAGTGACTGCGGTCACTTCGGCTCTGTCGACTAGTGGGCGTGCGTCAGGATAAAGGTGTCAGGCCACCTTTGCATTAAATGCCCCTGTGATTTGGTCGGTCGGCGTGGCGATGTGGCCATGGTTGCTTCTCGGTGAAGACTGGGCCTCGGGCGAGCTGACAGTGTGCCCGTTGCTGGAGGGGGTCCTCGGGCGAGACGTAGGTTCTCCGGGGTCGGCTTTCCTTGCCCGAGGCTAGGCTCGGGCGAGGCACGATCGTGTCCCTTGAATGGACCGATCCTTGATTTAATCGCACCCATCAGGCCTTTGCAGCTTTGTGCTGATGGGGGTTACCAGCTGAGATTTAGGGGTCTTGAGGGTACCCCTAATTATGGTCCCTGACAGTAGCCCCCGAGCCTCCAAGGGAGTACTAATACTCGCTTGGAGGCTTTTGCCGCACTTTTTTGCAAGGGGACCAGCCTTTTTTGGTTGCATTCTGTTCCGGTGGGTGCGCGCGAGCGCACCCGCCGGGTGTAGCCCCCGAGGCCTCGGAGGAGTAGTTTTACTCCTTCGAGGTCTTAGTGCGTTTCGCAACACTTCGGCCGGTCTAGTTGTTCCCTCATGCGAGCTGGCCGTAGCCCGAGTGCACGGTCGGGTCCCAAGTTCTCGGGCTGGTATGTTGACGCTTTCAACGGTTTGGCCGGAGCTGGGTTTGCGAGAGTAGCCCTCGAGCCTCTGCACAGGGCGAGAGGACGGTCAAGGACAGACTCGTCTTTTTTACATACGCCCCTGCGTCGCCTTTCCGCAAGGAGGAGGGGGGAAAGCGCCATGTTGCCCTCGGAGGGCGCCGAACATGGTGTTTCCGGTGAGCTGCTGGCGGGTAATCCGAGCGGACGCCCGTGCCCCATTTGCTAGGGGCCGGCTAGAGGCCCGGAGGCGCGCTCCAAAAGTACCTGCGGGTGATCTGCCGGACCCGGTCCCCTTTGACGGGGTTCGAGGGCTCGATGCCTCCCACTGATGGGATTCCGTTACAAGATCGCTCCCGCTGGTCTCGGAAATGTCCTAGGGCACCTCGGGAGCGTAGCCCGAGCCTTGGTTATGTATCGAACGTACCCAGGGTCATCCCTCGCTCTGTGTCTGAGGCGACTGTGAACCCTTCGAGGGCCAGCCTACGAACCCCTGATCAGTAATGGGCGCGGAGCCCGAGTGGCCTGAGGCGACCGTTGAACCCTTCGAGGGGCCAGCCATCAAACCTCTGACCAGTAGTGGGCGCAGAACCCAATCGATCTGAGGCGGCCGTTGAACCCCTCCGAGGGGCCGACCTTCGAACCTCTGATCAGTAGGGAGGCTTGGAGCCTGTTTCCTTCATGGAGAAGGGTCCTTTTCGGGGTATCCCCTTTCCCGGTCCCTGTTGCAAGAGAGAGAAAGAGGAAAAGGAAAAGGATACAAAGTCGAATGACGTGGCGTACCTCTTTCGACGCGGTTATTATGGCGAAGGCGAAGCGTCTCTTGCTTCTCCCGCCTGAGGCGCCGCCTATCCCGCCGCGGAGTTAATGCGATGGGGCGAGTGGTTCGCGAGGCGGTCGTTGCGCGTGCGTGTGCCGTTCGAGGAACGGATCACGGGCGCGCCGTCTTCACGCCGTGAGAGAGGGCTCCCTCGCTGCCCCTGGATGGGATGTGAGCTTGGCTGACGACGTGACCGCTGCTTCTGCCCGCCTGTCACCGCCATTACTGCCGGCCCATTTTTGACCGCATTTGACCGTCATGCTTGGCTGGCACTGCAGGGTTGCCTCGAGTCGCGGTATTGACTCCGCAGTCGAGGAGGCGCGGTAGCGGCGTGAGTGGCGGTGCAGTTGCTCACACGTAGCAACCGGCGCGCCGGTTGCATGACGCGTGGGCCTGGACCTCCATGCTGGGCTCGTTGGAGTCGAAGGGGCGCACCCACTTGGCACGGTTGCATGCCGCCTGCATGGCTGTCCGCCCTTTCACCCGCTAGTCTGGGCTAAAGTGGAGGAGTGCTTGTAACCGCCGGGTGGTTACATGCACCGCGCGCGCGTGGCGGTTTGGCTTCTTCTCCCCTGAACCAGCTTGCATGACGTGTGGGACCCAGCCCCCGCGCCGTGGGGGGGAGAATCTTGGAGCGTGTTGGAGAAGGCTCAACCCGCAACGGTTGAGGGCGCAAGTGGGGAGAGTCGCCTTTAAAAGGGGGGCGACCCCCTTGGAGAGCAACCATGTCTTCGCGCTCCCCTCATGCATCGTGTCTTCCCACCTTCCGAGCCCCCGGGCGGGGGACGCCCGGAATCCTTCCGTCTTGTCGTCGGAGGAACGCAACTTCGTGGAAGTTGGTACCTTTCAGCCATCGTTTGGCTTCAAGGATTTTCATCATGCAGCCCGGCTGCATCCCCTCGCCGGTGGTCACCCAAGACGGTGACCTCCAGCTTGATGGCGGGGAGAAGCGAGCCGGGCTGCGGCCCCTACCTCTCCCTCAGCTTCAAGGATGTTCATCATCAGTGCTGGGGAGGGGAGTGTGCCGAGTTGGGGTCGGTCCTTGTGCGAGCGGCGGCCCGCTCCTTCCCTCAATGATCGGGGGAAGGGCGTCCGCCGTTCGCGGCATGGGCAGCTGCCGCGTGCCCGGCTCTCTGAGCCGAGCGGCTTCGGAGCCGCTCCCGGTGCCGCCTTTCGCCACGACAGCTGGAAGAGGTTCTGCCGCCGACGAGCTAGCCGGCGCCACCCATGGGCTGACCTCCAACTCTACGGCCTTCTGCCCGTCCTTGCCTCTCGAGTTGGGGGCATGGGCGAGGGCCTCATGGCAGCAGCATCCGCCCTGAGGTCATCGTTGCTGCTGTTCGGCCCTCTGGAGCAGAAGTCGTCGTCGTTGCCGCTACCGGGGCGGGCGACGCCGAGCCGTTCGTCGGTCTTCTGTTGCTCCGCAGGCCCCCCAATCGCGTGGGGTTGTTCGTACCTGCGGAGGAGGAACCAGAGTTCCGTTTATAAAGGCACCTTAAGTGCCGGTGTTTTGTTCAACGCGGCTGTCGAGGCCTGAACGTGTATGTATTTTTGGCATGGAGCCATGTTTTTTCTTCATTTCGAGCACTAAGACTCGCCTTGTCGATTATCTGAACCGCCTCACCGAGCGTGAGTTGCCTCGTGCAAAGGTGACGAGTGAGGTATCCGTATCTCGGAGGAGTAAGAGTCCCTCGGCTCGGTCGGCCTTGCTGTCCGAGGCCCCTCTTGCTTAGTTAAAGGAACCCCTCGGCCGCCCTTCGATGAGCCGAAGCCGGAGATAGCGGTGTCAGCACGGACGGAGGCAGAGTTGGCTTCGAAAAGGAGGTGTGGTTGGCTAGAGCCTAGCCGGGTCGTCCACTGGCGGAACCGACGCCGGGGTTGAGCTGCCGAGGCCACAAGCCGAGCTGATGTCTTTGGGGGGCAGCTGGCCGAGGCCTCGGGGTGGCCGGCCGAGCCGCCTGCTCGGGCCGGATTCTCGAAGAAGACCCTGGCGGTGATGGCCCGGGTGTGGTGCTGATGTCGTCCTTCAGAGCGGGGGACCTCCGACCGCGTCGCCGTCCGAGGCTAGGTCAGACCCCGCCGAAGGTGTAGTTGATGCCAAGGGTGCTGCTGCCCCCTTCGGCTGTCGACGTCCGAGCCTGCAGGATCAGGTTGTCTTGTAGTGTGTGTATGTTTTCTGTGGCCGCCGAGGCCTAAACACACCGTCGTCGTGTTGTAAAGCTGCGTTTCTTTTCCTCTTGTTTCGAGTATCCGGACTCATTTGTCGGTAACAGAATTGTTTGTGCGGGCGAGAGTTGCTTTTCACGGAAGGTGATGAGTGAGGTATCCGTATCCCGGAGGCATAGGAATCCCTCGGCTCGGTCAGCCTTGCCGCTTACGCGCGCTCTTACTCGTCCATGGGGTTCTGTTACCGACGCAGTCGAGAAGGCCCGAAAAATCATTTCGGCAGATGTAGAACCCAAAATCCTATTTTGAAAACTAGGAATATTTCTCCAAAGATTTTTGAATTAAAATATCATTTAAGAATACTTATCTTATTCATGAAACTGACATCTCCTAAAACAAAAATAGTTGCCAATAAAGATTTAATTAAAGTACCATATCCCTTTGTTAAAATATACACATTTATATTTATTCTCTAAAGAATTTTATAAACTAGAGATTTTATTTCTTAAAATACCTATTCTCTATTTTGAGTGTGTATGAAATGTGCATATAAAAGTATTGACAAAAATAAATAGGAATATGCATCATGCTGAGTATTTCCTTGATCGCGTATTTAACTAGATTCTAAAGTCTTCGCTCAAATATAATTTGGGATTTGAACATTGAAATTGGAATTGAAAAATAAAAACATAAAATAGAGAAATAATAAAAAGAAAAAAAAAACAAGAAATTAAAAAGGCTACCTCGACATGCATGATCCCATGACCGCTCTTGCTCAGCCAATCTGATTATCTGAAACCAAGCCCACGTCTCTTTCTTCCTTTTTTTTATTCTCTTGCCGCAAATGACATCATCTTGAGGTAACAATGACATCAAGCTAGCAAGGAAATCCAGCACGTCGTGATCTTCTTTGTAAGAAAACGCACCAAACTGAACGCCGTAGCTGTCGTCAAGTTTGTTGGGATTTTGGCTCCAATTGACCCGGACTCGTTCCCCTCTCACAGTATAAATAGGTACCAACCATAGCCCTAGCCCATCGATATTGCAATGGTTCCTGTTATTCCAAAGCCTCATCACCAAGCGTGAGCAACCCAGGGGACAGACCGAGGGAGAAAGAATGCACGAAGCGACAATGGCGCCTGGGAGTTTGGCTTGCTCCACCGCTTCTGTGCTTGACTGGCTGGTGCCGGGGCAAACCTTGGTGAACCGCCGTTCTGCCCAGGGAGGAATTCATCCGGGGCATCGCAAGGACAGTGGACCAGCGCATCGCTATCGAACAGCAAAGACATCGCCGCTCTATCTCGGGGTCGACTCGCTCAAGCTTGGGCGCTGGTACGTCCTCAGCCGTGTAGTTCGTTGTTATTAGGCAAAATTCAGTCCGCGCTTCGTTGGTTGTTTGCTCGAGGTTTGCCGGTATGCGCGCTAATGGCGCGGCGGCGCTGCGCGGTCGTCTGCTTGGCCAGAGGATGAAGACGAATCCTGGAGCGTCGGTCTGTTGATGAGCGGCGCAGATTGAGAGATGCGTCCCGCTTTGGGTGAAGAGATCAGGCACCGTTAGATGTCGATCGGATGGATCGGGGTGGATCTCTAGTATTTAAAATGTGGAGCGTTGGATGGCGATCCGACGGTCTAGATGCGGTACCGGTTCGGTCGGGGGAAAGATTTAATCTGGGCCCTTGATCAATGATCGGGCGGCCGATCTTCACCGATACCCCTTCGCCGTGGGAGTTTTGCGTAAGAGCCCTCGGGTTTCGGTAAAATAAACCCGCCGTCCGGACAACAGCGCCCTGTGTCTTAGGAATAATTGTGTTTTAGCCCCTGCGCTTCTTAGATTTTGGGGCGCAGTCCAGTAAATAATAAAAACAGAGAAATTGAATTAGAAATTGAATTTTTAATATAAAAACAATTCCTAAAACTTGTTTAATTCATAGGAAATTCACATGATGTCCAAATTATTTCATTCCAATTTCTATAATTCTAAAATATTATTGTTTACCACATAGTACCTCTGATTTGACATGAAAACCACTTTAAAATCTAATTCCTAATTTAATCTTGTACAAAACACATAAAATCATTAGAAATTCATAATTTCTTCGTTTTAACTCCGATTTGATCCGTTCAAGTTGCGTTAGTCTCGTAGCAACACGTAGATTATTATTATTCAGTTTGTTATTATGTTTGGTGTGATGTTAATTTTGCCTATACAATGTTTGTTTGTATTGCTACGACTAGAGCGAGGTCACGTGTCACCTGAAGATCATCCTGGTACCTGGAATCTCAAGTCCCAGGCAAGTTGTGCCCTTGATCACTTCTTTTCACCTACTCATGTTCTGATTAATCATAATGATCTGCATAGGTTAATTTTGATGGGACCCAATAGGTTACCCCAGTTTGTCTATCTTTATACCTTGTTTACCACTGAACCTTCTGGGTAGTACCGCAGGATGAAGCGCATGGAGGATGCTGTGATGTGTTCGTGAGAGGTCTAGGTCGTCGTCTCCCAGTCAACTTTGGGTTGCTGGACCGTTGTCTCCTTATAATGTAATTATTTATTTTGTATAGAACTCCTGTTATATATAAAGATGTGACATTCGATCCTGTGCCATGATTCATCATATGTGTGAGACTTGGTCCCAGCACACCTGGTGATTATGTTAGCACCCGGGTTTTGGACCCCTAGAATCCGGGTGTTACAGAAGTGGTATCAGAGGAATGTTGACTGTAGGACGAAACCTAGATAGAACCGGATAACCCTTATCTACTTACCTTTGCTACTCTGATTCTTTCTAAACTTATCTTAATCTTTTCTCATCTATTTCCGCTTACTCTGATTATTCTTATCTCTTCTTTCTAAAGACAAATTTGGATTTCACACTTTGAAATCCTATGCCTAAAGTGACTTTAGGAATAGGAGACCTACTCTTTGCTACCACAAGGGTGGAATGGGACGCCCTTGGCCGATTAATTAGGAAAGCTAGTGGAAGACTACCTTACCCGAAAGGGGCAAGGGCAGTAGGGGAGTGGTCAGTGTAGGGAGGCCCTCGGGAGGATTTTGCTGCGATGGCGGTCCTGCAAGGGATTCCTGCACTGGAACTTCCTATAAACTGTAGCGGGTTTTCTGAAGCTAGTGGAACTTTGTAAAGGCCTCGTAGTGTTACCCTGCCTCGCCTCCTCGGTAGAGGTGTATGGGATTGGCCGTCTCTTGGCAGATGGGTAATACGACTTGTGGGTAAAGATGCGCAACCTCTGCAGAGTGTAAAACTGGTATACTAGCCGTGCTCACGGTCATGAGCAGCTCGGACACTCACATGATTAATCTATGGAACTAAATTCAATTTGTCATATGCATTGCATCGCAGGTGATGTTGTTACTTTTGTTCTACTACTTAATTGGGTTGGTATTTACTTATACTTAGTAATTGCTAATAAAATTTTGTCCAACTTTAAAAGCAATGCTCAGCTCTAACCATCTTCTTTGGTAAGCCTTACACTTCACGTGAGCTCCCACCTTTGGCAAGTTCATGCACATTATTCCCCACAACTTGTTGAGCGATGAACGTATGTGAGCTCACTCTTGCTGTCTCACATACCCCACAGGTTAAAGAACAGGTACCGCAGGATGAAGCGCATGGAGGATGCTGTGATGTGTTCGTGAGAGGTCTAGGTCGTCGTCTCCCAGTCAACTTTGGGTTGCTGGACCGTTGTCTCCTTATAATGTAATTATTTATTTTGTATAGAACTCCTGTTATATATAAAGATGTGACATTCGATCCTGTGCCATGATTCATCATATGTGTGAGACTTGGTCCCAGCACACCTGGTGATTATGTTAGCACCCGGGTTTTGGACCCCTAGAATCCGGGTGTTACAGCAGAGGAGCTCTCGAGCATGAAGACTTGTTCGGTCCGTGGAGTCACTTATCCGAGCGCGAGTTACTTATCGCAGAAGGTGATGAGTGAGGTATCCGTATCCCGGAGGCGTAGGAGTCCCTCGGCTCGGTCAGCCTTGGCTGCTTACGTGTACTCCGTCGTTTTCAGGATCCACTTTTGAAGTAGTCGAAGAGCACGAAAGGCATTCTGGCAGAAAAGATTTTTTTTCTTTTTTCGAGGAAAATTTTGACGTAGAGGGGGTTGCCCCCTTCTAGCCCCCGAGGGAGGGTCGGGCTTTGCCGAGGCAAGGCTGACCCTTCCTTGACGACCAGACTTGGTGTGTGAACGAGGTATACGAGCAACTTGAAAGCATCTTAAGGGTAGAAGCGACGTAGCTGTTGGATGTTCCAAGCGTTGCCGTAGACCTCGCCTTGACTGTTGGCCAGCTTGTATGTTTCGGGCTTCAGAACCTTGGCGATGACGAACGGCCCTTCCCAGGGAGGCATGAGTTTGTGCCACCCTCGGGTGTCTTGTCGCAGCCGAAGCACCAGGTCGCCCACCTAGAGGTCTCGGGACCGAACCCCTCGGGCGTGGTAGCATCGCAGGGACTGCTGGTACCGCGCCGAGTGTAGTAAGGCCATGTCCCAAACCTCCTCCAGCTGGTCCAGTGAGTCTTCTCGGTTGGCTCAGTTTCCTTGGTCGGTGTAGGCCCTCGCCCTCGGGGAACCGTATTCTAGGTCTGTGGGCAAGATGGCCTCGACCCCATAGACTAGAAAGAACAGTGTGAAGCTCGTGGCTCGGCTCGGCGTTGTCCTCAGACTCTAGACCACCGAGGGGAGTTCCTTCATCCACCGCTTGCCGAACTTGTTGAGGTCGTTGTAGATTCGAGGCTTGAGTCCTCGCAGGATCATGCCGTTGGCCCGCTCCACTTGCCCATTCGTCATGGGGTGTGCCACGGCAGCCCAGTCCACCCGGATGTGGTGATCCTCGCAGAAGTCTAGGAACTTTCTGCCGGTGAACTGGGTATCGTTGTAGGTTATGATGGAGTTCGGGACCCCAAAGCGATGGATGATGTTGGTGAAGAACGCCACCGCCTTTTCGGACCTAATGCTGTTTAGGGGTCGGACCTCGATCCACTTGGAGAATTTGTCGATGGCGACCAACAGGTGCGTGTAGCCCCCGGGTGCCTTCTGCAAGGGGCCAACGAGGTCCAGACCCCACACAGCAAATGGCCAGGTGATGGGTATGGTCTTCAGAGCCTGAGCGGGCAGGTGGGTCTGCCTCGCGTAGAACTGACACCCTTCGCAGGTGCGGACAATTGTAGTAGCGTCGGCCACCGCCGTCGGCCACCGCCGTCGGCCAGTAGAATCCTTGTCGGAAGGCATTTCCAACGAGGGTTCGAGGTGCTGCGTGATGGCCGCAAGCCCCCGAGTGTATCTCTTGCAAGAGCTCCTGGCCTTCGGCGATGGAAATGCATCGCTGGAGGATGCCTGAGGGGCTGCGGTGATAGAGCTCCTTCCCATCTCCCAGCAAGACGAAAGACTTGGCGCGCCGCGCCAATCGCCGAGCTTCGGCTTGGTCGAGGGGCAGCTCTCCTCGGTGGAGATATTGCAGGTACGGGGTCTGCCAGCTTTGATTAGGCGTGACCTCGCTCTGTTCCCCCTCGACACGCAGTGCCTCACCCTCGGGGCCGAGGGTACCTCGGGCTGAGCCGAGGGTACCTCGGACCGTGCCGAGGGTACCTCGGACTGGGCCGAGGGTACCTCGGATTGAGCCGAGGGTGCCTCGGGTGGAGCCGAAGGTGCCTCGGGCTCGGGCGTGTCTTCGGTCTTGACGGAGGGTTGATGCAGGTCTCGGGAGAATACGTCCGGGGGAACTGTTGTTCGTCCCGAGGCTATTTTAGCCAGCTCGTCCGCAGTCTCGTTGTAGCGTCGGACGATGTGGTTGAGCTCGAGCCCGTAGAACTTGTCTTTCAGGCGCCGAACCTCATCGCATTAGGCTTCCATCTTCGGGTCGCGGCAGTGGGAGTTCTTCATGACTTGGTCGATGACGAGCTGCGAGTCACCGCGAGCATCGAGGCGTCGGACCCCTAGCTCGATGGCGATTCGCAACCCGTTTACCAGAGCCTCGTACTCAGCCACGTTGTTGGACGCCGGGAAGTGGAGGCGTAGCATGTAGCGTAGGTGCTTCCCGAGAGGCGAGACGAAGAGGAGGCCTGCGCCGGCCCCCGTCTTCATCAGCTACCCGTCGAAAAACATGGTCCAGAGCTCCGGTTGGATCGGAGCCGTCGGGAGCTAGGTGTCGGCCCATTCAGCCACGAAGTCCGCCAAGACCTGGGACTTGATGGCCTTCCGAGGGGCGAACGAGATCGTCTCGCCCATGATCTCCACCGCCCACTTCGCAATCCTACCCGAGGCCTCTCGGGACTGGATGATCTCTCCCAGGGGAAGGATGACACCACAGTCACCGGATGAGACTCGAAGTAGTGTCGCAACTTCCGCCGTGTTAGGATCACCGCGTACAGCAGCTTCTGGATTTGTGGGTAGCGGATCTTGGTCTCGGACAGTACCTCACTGATGAAGTAGACTGGCCTCTGGACGGGCAATGCATGCCCTTCTTCTCGTCTCTCAACCACGATCGCGGCGCTAACCACCTGGGTGGTTGCGGCGACGTAGATCAAGAGGGCTTCTCCGGCAGCGGGGGGCACCAAGATGGGCGCGTTCGTGAGGAGCGCCTTCAGGTTCCTGAGGGCTTCCTCAGCCTCGGGGGTCCAAATGAAGCACTCAGCTTTCCTTAAGAGGCGGTACAGAGGCAGACCCCTTTCGCCGAGGCGGGAGATGAAGCGGCTCAGAGCCGCGAGACATCCCATGACCCTCTGTATGCCTTTCAAGTCCTTGATTGGCCCCATGCTGGTGATGGCTGCAATCTTCTCCGGGTTGGCTTCGATGCCCCGCTCGGAGACGATGAACCCCAAGAGCATGCCTCGGGGGACCCCGAAGACACACTTTTCGGGATTAAGCTTCACGCCTTTCGCCTTGAGACATCGGAATGTCGCTTCAAGGTCGGAAAGGAGGTCGGAGGCCTTCCTCGTCTTGACTACGATGTCATCGACGTAGGCCTCGACCGTTCGGCCGATGTGTTCGCCAAACACATGGTTCATGCATCGCTGGTACGTTGCCCCCGCATTCCTCAAACCAAACGGCATTGTAACATAGCAGTACATGCCGAAGGGTGTGATGAATGAAGTCGTGAGCTGGTCGGACTCTTTCATCCTGATCTGGTGATACCCTGAGTAGGCATCGAGGAAAGACAGGGTTTCGCACCCAGCAGTGGAATCCACAATCTGATCAATGCGAGGCAGAGGGTAGGGAACCTTCGGACATGCTTTGTTTAGACCAGTGTAGTCTACACACATCCGCCATTTCCCCCTTTCTTTCTCACAAGCACAGGGTTGGCAGGCCATTCGAGATGGAATACCTCTTTGATGAACCCTGCCGCCAGTAGCTTGTGGATCTCCTCGCCTATGGCTCTGCGCTTTTCTTCGTCGAATCGGCGCAGAGGTTGCTTCACAGGTCGGGCCCTAGCTCGGATATCCAAAGAGTGCTCGGCGACTTCCCTCGGTATGCCGGGCATGTCCGAGGGACTCCACGCGAAAACGTCGGCGTTTGCACGGAGAAAGTCGACGTGCACTGCTTCCTATTTGGGGCCGAGCTCGGAACCGATCCGAATCTGCTTGGAGGCGTCGTTGTAGGGGTCAAGAGGGACGGACTTGACCGTCTCCGCTGGTTCGAAGTTGCCGGCATGGCGCTTCACGTCGGGCGCCTCCCTAGAGAGGCTCTCCAGGTCAGCGATGAGGGCCTCGGATTCGGCGAGGGCCTCGGCGTACTCCACGCACTCCACATCGCACTCGTACGCGTGTCGGTACGTGGGCCCGACGGTGATGACCCCGTTGGGGCCCGACATCTTGAGCTTGAGGTAGGTGTAGTTGGGGACGGCCATGAACTTGGCGTAGCATGGCTTCCCCAGCACTGCGTGGTAGGTTCCTCGAAACCCGACCACTTCGAACGTGAGGGTCTCCTTTCGAAAGTTGGAGGGCGTCCCGAAGCAGACGGGTAGGTCGAGTTGTCCGAGGGGTTGAACGCGCTTCCCAGGGACGATCCCGTGGAAATGCGCAGCGCCCGTCCGGACCGAGGACAGATCGATCCGTAGGAGCCCGAGGGTCTCGGCGTAGATGATGTTGAGGCCACTGCCTCCGTCCATGAGGACCTTGGTGAGCCTGACGTTGCCGATGATGGGGTCGACAACGAGTGGGTATCTCTCCGGGCTCGGCACGTAGTCTGGATGGTCGGCCCGGTCGAAGGTGATGGGCTTGTCGGACCAGTCTAGGTAGACTGGCGCCGCCACCTTTACCGAGCAGACCTCCCGACGCTCTTGCTTGCGGTGCCGAGCTGAGGCGTTCGCCACTTGCCCGTCGTAGATCATGAAGCAGTCGCGGACCTTGGGGAACCCTCCTGCCTTGTGATCTTCCTTGTTTGCGTCGTCGAGGGCCTTGCCACCCTCCGCGGGTGGCCCGGCCTTGTGGAAGTGTCGTCGAAGCATGGCACACTCCTCGAGGGTGTGCTTGATGGGCCCCTGATGATAGGGGCACGGCTCCTTGAGCATCTTGTCGAAGAGGTTGGCACCTCTGGGAGGTTTCCGAGGGTTCTTGTATTCGGCGGCGGCGACAAGGTCCACGTCGGCGGCGTCGCGTTTCGCTTGCGACTTCTTCTTGCCCTTCTTCTTGGCGCCACGCTGAGTTGACGCCTCGGGAGCATCTTCCGGTGGGCGGCCCTGGGGCTGCTTGTCCTTCTGGAAAATGGCCTCAACCGCCTCCTGGCCAGAGGCGAACTTGGTGGCGATGTCCATCAGCTCGCTCGCCCTGGTGGGGGTCTTGCGACCCAGCTTGCTCACTAGGTCGCGGCAGGTGGTGCCGGCGAGGAACGCGCCGATGACATCTGAATCGGTGACGTTGGGCAGCTCTGTGCGCTACTTCGAGAATCGCCGGATGTAGTCCCGGAGAGACTCTCCCGGCTGCTGGCTGTAGCTTCGAAGATCCCAGGAGTTCCCAGGGCGCACGTACGTGCCCTGGAAATTGCCGGCGAAGGCTTGGACCAGGTCGTCCCAGTTGGAGATCTGCCCTGGGGGCAGGTGCTCCAGCCAGGCTCGAGCGGTGTCGGAGAGGAACAGGGGGAGGTTGTGGATGATGAGGTTATCATCGTCCGTTCCACCCAGTTGGCAGGCCAGCCGATAGTCCGCGAGCCACAGTTCCGGTCTCGTCTCCCCCGAGTACTTTGTGATAGTAGTCGGGGTTCGGAACCGGGTCGGGAATGGTGCCCGTCGTATGGCGCGGCTGAAAGCCTGCGGACCGGGTGGTTCGGGCGAAGGACTCCGATCCTCCCCGCTGTCGTGGCGTCCCCCACGCCTGGGGTGGTAGCCTCGGCGCGCCCTATCGTCGAGGTGGGCCCGACGGCTGTGATGACGACGCTCGTTGCCGAGGCGACCCGGGACTGCAGGCGCTGTGTTGCGCGCGCGCCCGGAGTGGACCGAGGCTTCCCTCATGTATCAGGAAGTCGCGGCGCGATGTTCCGAGGGGAACCCCTGCCTTCGGGAGGCAGAGCTTTCGGCCCATCGAACCGCGGCGTCCTCCAGGAGATTCTTGAGCTCTCCCTGTATACGCCGCCCCTCAGTGGTTGATGGCTCCGGCATCGCGCAGAGGAGTATTGCCGCTGCAGCCAGGTTCTGGCTGACTCCGCTGGAATCCGGCGGCGGCCTCACCCTGACGTCGTCGGTGATGCGGTGCTGGATGTCCTGGGGGAGATGACGCGCTTCTCTGGCCGGGGGTTGGACCACCCATTCCTGCCCGATGTCCCGGCGGATCGGCACAAGCGTTCCTGCTCCCTCGTCGAGCCTGGCCTGCCTCTCGCGGATTTGCTCGAGCTGTGGGTCAGGACCCCCCGCCGGGACGGGGACCACAACTAGCTCTCGAAGGATGTCAACGCGAGGCACAGGCCTAGGGGGATCACCGTTTTCTGGCATACCAAGATGGTTGCCTTCGCCGGGACCCCCTAGATCGATGTGGAAACATTCACGACTTGGGCCGCGGTCCTCGTTGTCGAGGCCGCGGCTGCCGTCGGAACAGTCGGAAAGGAAGTAGTCACATGCGGTCATGAAGTCCCGCACGACACTGGGGTTACCAATTTCGGAGAAATCCCAACAGAGGTCGGGCTCGCCATCTTCCTCGGACCCCGAGGGCTCATAGGTCGAGTCAGCCGTCAGTCGGTCCCAGGGTGACCGCACACGATACCCTAGAGGGTTTGGACTCGTCTCTATGAAAGTGCTCACCGAAGCGGGGTCGCTTGGTGGGTCGAGGCCGAATCCAAAAGACGCGAGATGGGAATCAGTCGGTACCTTTCGGTCGACGGGCGGTGACGAGGTCGCGTCTGGGACTGACTGCACCGTTGTCTCAGGTACGAGGGTGACGCCCAGCAAGTCCTTCGCGAGCGTGCTGGCGTCGTGCGTTTGCTTGAGATTGGCATGTTGCGGGGAGGTGGCGCTCGTCTTCGTCTCAGACGCGAGATCGATGCCCGACGCGCCCTCCGTTGGGGCGCCGACGCCGTCGACTCGCTTGACAGCCAACGAGGTGCCGCTTCCCGCTTGGCCTTGGTTGCCCCGCCTCCTCCTCTGTCGGCGGGGGAGGGGACGGGACAAGCCCGAATGTCGTCCTTCCACCACGTGGGGAAGGCGTCGTCGATTCCCTCGCCGGCGAGCGGGTTGTCGACCGCCACTGTCGCTGTCGCGCGGCGAGAGAAGGAGTATCATGTCGTAGCTGCCGTCGAGGGTCATGAACTCAAGATTCCCGAAACGGAGCACCGTCCCGGGCCGGAAAGGTTGCTGGAGACTGCCCATCTGGAGCTTGACGGTAAGCTGTTCATCAACGCGCAGCAGGCCCCTACCTGGCGCGCCAACTATCGGTGTTTCGAAACCCGGGGGGTCCCTAGACCGACGAGTGAATCGTCGCCGCGTGCCCCAGCCCAGATGGGTCGACGCGAGGCGGAACGCGAAGGGGGGAAAGGAGGCAGCCAGAGGGAGGCAGGCGTGAGAGAGTGGATCCCGCGGCCTTCGTGTTTGCCCCGCGCCTGAGTCGGGTGCGCTTGCAGTAGGGGGATACAAGCGTCCACGCGGGAGTGGGAGCGAGCGGCCTTGCGCGAGCGCCGTCCCGTCCTTCTCCGCGCGAGTCAACCAACCCTCTGTAAGAGGGCCCTGGTCCTCCCTTTTATAGGCGTAAGGAGAGGATCCAGGTGTACAATGGGGAGTGTAGCAGTGTGCTAACGTGTCTAGCGGTGGAGAGCTAGCGCCCTAAGTACATGCCATCGTGGCAGCCGGAGAGGTCTTGGCACCCTATTCGCGTGGTGTCGTGGCTGTCGGAGGAGTGCTGGAGCCTGGCGGGAGGACAGCTGTTGGGGTTGTCGAGTCCTTGCTGACGTCCTCTTGCTTCCGTAAGGGGGCTGAGAGCCGCCGTCGTCACAGGGCATGCGGGGCGCCATCATTACTCGCATGGTGGAGCGAGCCAGATGGGACGCCGGTCTGGTTCCCCGTAGCCCGAGTCAGCTTGGGGTAGGGTAATGATGGCGCTTCCTGTTGACGTGGTCGGTCCATGCCCTAGGCTGGGCGAGGTGGAGGCTCCTCCGTGGTCGAGGTCGAGGTCGAGCCCCTAGGTCGGGCGAGGCGGAGTTCGTCGTCTTCCGGGGCTGAGCCCATGTCCGAGCCCTGGGGTCGGACGAGGCGGAGTTTGCCGTCTTCCGGGGCTGAGCCCGAGTCCGAGCCCTGGGTCGGGTGGAGCGGAGTTCGCCGTCTTTCGGGGCTGAGCCCGAGTCTGAGCCCTGGGTCGGGCGGAGCGGAGTTCGCCGTCTTCCGGGGCTGAGCCCGAGTCCGAGCCCTGGGTCAGGCGAGGCGGAGTTTCCTATGATGCCCGAGGCCGGCCTTGGCTGCTGTCAGCCTCACTCTGTCGGGTGGCTCAGCAGTCGGAGCAGCGCAGGCGGCGCTGTCCTCTTGTCAGACCGGTCAGTAGAGCGGCGAAGTGACTGCGGTCACTTCGGCTCTGTCGACTAGTGGGCGTGCGTCAGGATAAAGGTGTCAGGCCACCATTGCATTAAATGCCCCTGCGATTTGGTCGGTCGGCATGGCGATGTGGCCAAGGTTGCTTCTCGGTGAAGACTGGGCCTCGGGCGAGCTAACAGTGTGCCCGTTGCTGGAGGGGGTCCTTGGGCGAGACGTAGGTTCTCCGGGGTCGGCTTCCCTCGCCCGAGGCTTGGCTCGGGCGAGGCACGATCGTGTCCCTTGAATCGCACCCATCAGGCCTTTGCAGCTTTATGCTGATGGGGGTTACCAGCTGAGATTTAGGGGTCTTGAGGGTACCCCTAATTATGGTCCCCAACACTCGCCCTTACACTTTGATGTTCACAAAGAAGCACGGAGTAAGGGAGGGATGAGCAATGCACATAAGACGCAGAAATCACAGCAAATACGCACACACAAGACCCAGACTTGAGCTCAAAAGAATATCACGAGGTTCTCACTAGAACGGAGCTCAAATCACTAAGAATGTCGAACAAGTGCACAAGAATGAAGTGTGAGTGATCAACAACGCTCAAAGGATGCTTGGTGTTCTCCTCCATGCGCCTAGGGGTCCCTTTTATAGCCCCAAGGCAGCTAGGAGCCGTTGAGAGCATTCCAGGAAGGCAATTCTTGCCTTCAGTCGCCTGGCGCACCGGAAAGTCCGGTGCACCACCGGACACTGTCCGGTGCGGATTTCTTTCCTTATTTGGCGAAGCCGACCGTTGCAGATTCAGAGCCGTTGGCGCACCGGACACTGTCCGATGCACACCGGACAGTCCGGTGCCCCCTTGTGACCGTTGGCTCGGCCATGCGTCACGCGCGGAATCCTCGGCCGACCGTTGGCCCGGCTGACGTTTGGCTCACCGGACAGTCCGGTGCCTCACCGGACAGTCCGGTGAATTATAGTCGTACGCCGTTAATCACTTCCTGAGAGCGACGACTTCGCCTGTGAATGGCTCACCGGACAGTCCGGTGCACCACCGGACAGTCCGGTGATTTATAGCCATACACCGCCGTCGAAGTCCCGAGAGCAGCAAGTTCGCCAGAGCCAGCCTGGCGCACCGGACTCTGTCCAGTGCACCACCGGACACTGTCCGGTGCACCACCGGACAGTCCGGTGCACCCAGACTGAGCAGACTTTGGCTGATCAAGCCAAGTCATCTCCAAATTGATTTCCCCTGTTTCCAGCACTTAGACACAATACATTAGTGTGACAGAACCTCCCAAGTAATTAGGCCCACCTACAGTTGTCCTTGTCCAACAGACATCAGACAACCCTGTAGATGTTCCTGAATCACTTGACAGTTCGGTATCTTTATCCTTGCCTTTCCAGGAACGTTTCACCCGTCTGACAGACAATATGCTCATCGGAGATGCGGAAATGCGGAAGCGATTACATAAACTTACCTTTATTTATAAAGTAGGAGTAAGTTATATAATACAGACCAGAGAGTGCTGAAAAGTATTATTACAATACCTGGAAGGTAAAAACTCCTCCCATAAGTTCTTTACACAAAAGTTTTTAAGGAGGACCCCGTCCTCCGGCAGCTTCAGTCTTGATTATCTTCACCTATCACCACCTTGGTACAAAAACAACAACAGTTTGTTGTCTCCTCACCTAAAAACAACGGGGGAATAAACCTTGAGTATGGAATTACTCAGCAAGTCTTACCCGACTAAGGAAAAGACTCTCAAGGGTATGCTAGTTAAGGGGAGTCAAGGTAAGGCCTTTCAATAATCAAAGACTCTGTTTGCAGAATTGCTTACTAAAGTGGATCCTTAAAATCCAATTTTATTGCCAGGTTAAGTAAAATTACCTGCAGCTAGAGTTCTTTCTACCCTAGTTCAATCACTTGACCTGCACTAGCCAATTTCTTATCAACCCTTCATCTTCACTGGAGTGCTATGTGTAAGTCAGTGGCCAAGTCTCCATAACCGCGGAGGTACGGCGATCCGAATCGATTATACTCAGCTGAGGATCTCCGATCACACGACATATGTAGCACTTAACCCTTGCATATGTCAACCCGCCACCGGGGTTCTTAAGACCAGATCAGGTTCACGCACACCGAGAGCACAGATACACCACCGTCCAGCCTCTTGCCACGGAGGGTACATGCTACTCTCGCCACCGCTCCACGCCCATTTCGTGTTATCTTATTCTGGCCTTAGTCTGCCCGAGGCAAGGCTTACCCATGACGAGGCATGTGACCAGTTAAAGGGTCCTCGGTCAGCAGGCCTACATCGACAAGGTCCTTAATCGACTCAGACGGAGACACTACACCGAGACTCTCTTCTCGTGCAAGTCACCCGCCCGGTCTTAGCTTAATCATTTCAACCCAAAGTTTGGTACCTGACAGAGGTACATCTTTTCCGGATGTTGAACCCATCACGGCCATGATGGATCCACCATCAAGTTTTATTTTCGAAAACATCCCACCCACTTTTGCCACATCATATTTTGTAAAAACAAAACATTTTGTTTTTCTAAAGCAAGGCTAAGCATCAAAAATCTTTTGTAAAACGGGTGATCAAGGAAGGTAATCAAATTCAAGGAAGGTAATGCAGGAATTGTTTTAGCAATCAACTCCTATCACCTAATGCACCAATCAAGTGAGAAAGATTTTTAAAAACATCAAGGAAGGTGGCAAATGCACTGGGGCTTGCCTTTGTTTATGGGTGAGTCAGGCTCAGATCCACAAATATCGAAGTAGAAACAGTTCTCAGCCTGTGTTTCCAAAGGTGGTGGTGCTTGCTCTTCAGTGGCTTCCACTTCTTCTTCGTGTTCTAATCATACCCATATATATGTATAAGAATGGATGCCATGGGATGCTCATGAGGGTGCAAAGATAATATAAACTTATTATCTAAGTCTTGAATACAACTTTCCTTCACGGTACTCCGAGAACTTAGGGTTTCCGGAGTCAGTAAAGGAGTTCACAGGGCAGGGGGGTGTGTTTTGGGGTTTGGTGATCAAACAAGGTCCAAATCAACCCAAATTCTACCCAAGGCTTCTAAATAATATAAGGAACTCATATAAAAATTTTGAGTATTTTTGGGATTACCATTTATCTTTTAAAAATCCAGAACTACTATCTTAAACTATTTTAAATACCTTAAAATTCCCTGTTTAAACTAAAAATCATTAAACTATTTTTATTAAATTCTAGGGAAAATAAGAAACCTAGGAAAATTGCTTTCACAATTTTACCACTTTTCTACATTTTTCTATATATTTCTACAGTGATTCTGAAAAAGAAAAGGAGAAAGGGTGAATAGTGTTGGGCTGAATCTAGCCCAGTCGGCCCAGTCCCAGGCAGAAGCGCGCCCGCGCGCAGCCGCGCTGGTGACTTTGCAGAAAGGCCCTTGCGTTTTAGAACAACCCGAAGTAGATCCGAAGCACTATTCACTGAGTCGCTGACGCTTCACACAGAGCCCCCTTGATTTCTAATTCTTTGCACGCCCAAGTCCACGACGACGGCAGCGCGGGGAGCACTCCGGCGAGCACCTGTACTGGCTGATTGGGGCAACGGCTGGGTTCTCCGAGCAACAGACACCAAATTGGATCTACCCCGAGTATTTCCCCCAACCCAATTGCACGAATGGCGACCTATTAAGCTCTATCCGCGTGAACCGAATAGGTGGCGGACAGATGAATGCGTTCCCGGTGATCTAGAGCTATTCCGTACCAATTGGCTGTTCGGCCAGAATCACAGAGCGACAAGAGTGCTTGAACAAAGGAGAAGGAGGGATGAACTGACCTAGAAAGGGCTGGCCGCGGTGAGCTTGATTCTACGGTGGCGGAAACCTGATTTGGGGAGAATTGGAGATTCTCGAGCTCTGGTGAATGATTGTGGCTGATTAGTGGTGTTGGAGACTTGTTCTCAAATGCTTCGGATTAAGAACAAGGCAACATAAAAAGTGTTAAATGTTAATGCCCTTCGTCCTACCAAACATTATTCCCCTTCGGGAATAATGAGTTCCGGACGAAGGTCACAAGAGACATACCTTCGTAAATTCAACAAGTAATAACGAAGGATTCATATAAAACATGAAATGTAAATCATAGAATCATTTCTATTTTATTAACACAGAGAAATAGAAATGATTACAAATTACAAATGTACCTTCGGTCTTGAGAGAAGGTAAAAAGTACAAGCGTGACGCAAATGCCAATGCCAAGTCAGCGTGAACAGTACGGGAGTACTGTTCATCTATTTATAGACGCGGGACGCAGCCCACATAAAATTACATTCATGTCCATTACATTTGTTAATGGCTTATGGAAATCTGTCAAGGCCCACGTAGTCTTTTCATCTCTAAGTCGGTTCCCCCCTCTGCCATCGCGCCGAAGCTTCCCTGCGCACAGCTTCGGCTGCGCTCGTCCTTCGTCTGGTTCAGGCTTTGTCCTGGCCGTGCTTCATATTTATAATTCTGAGTCCGAAGATACCTGTTCACATAATCCACTTGGAAAACATTGTTAAATCATGTTTTTGAGGACCTTCGGAGGACGAAGGCCCCCAACAGTAGCCCCTCGCAATATTAATTTGTTAATAATAAATTCAGATTGCGACATGGACGAAGGCCTTGAGCCGAAGGTCCGAAAAAACACCTTCCCTTTGCTAGAATAGCAACATTTACTGACAAGCGGGGTCTTTCAATTTTCAGCGCCCTGGGCGTATAAATAAGATCGCACCGCAAACTCATTTGGTACGCACACTTGCCATCTGCTTCGGCCCACTAAAATTTTTAGCTCTTGTGCGCTAAGATTTGCTGGTCTTTTTGATTTTGAAGCTTCGGCCTCGGGAACAATTTTTTAGCATTTCCGAAGATGTCTGAAGGCAAGAAGATCCCTGCTGAGACGAAGCTGAGTCTCGAGGAGGAGAAGAATCTGGGGTTCCTGATAGCGATGGCAGAGACCAATACAGAGAAAATCACCAAGGAAATTCTCGAAGGTTTGTCCGAAGATACTGGTGACAGCGACAGCTATGATGTAGAGAGTGGTGGGGAAGAGGCCGAAGACCGTCCATGGCGGCCAAGTCACACGGTTTTCGGTAAGACCACTATCAAGCAGAGTCATATTGATAATATGAGGGGGAGGTATTTTCGAGATGTATCTATTGTAAGAGCTGACGCTGGAGAAAAGACTTCTCCCACTCCCGAAGAAGATGAAGTTGTAATCTTCCGAAGCTTTCTCAAGGCTGGGCTTCGATTCCCCCTGAACAATTTTGTTGTTGAGGTACTGAAAACATTTCAAGTCTACCTTCATCAACTCACTCCCGAAGCTATCATAAGAATGGGGATTTTTGTCTGGGCTGTGAGAAGCCAAGGTTTGGAACCGAACGCTAAAAGCTTCTGCAACATTCACGAATTGTTATATGAAACGAAACTCTGGGGAAAAGAACAATATCACAACAATTTTGGGTGCTATAGCTTCGGTGCCCGCTCCGGGTCGAGCTGCCCTGTGCCGACCTTTCGGAAGAGATGGCCCGGAGCCTGGATGACAGAGTGGTTTTATGTGAAGAATAACTTATCAGCACAAGAAAATGTTAAGAGTATTATTATGTGCCCCATCTGGCAACGCTTCGGACTTCGAAGGCCGAAGGTTGAAATGGACGAAGCAGCCGAGGAGTGCCAAAGAGCCTTCGGCGTTGTGTGCTCCTTCATTGGAACAAGGGACTTGGTCCAAGAGCACATTGCCTTCAGGGTATGGCCACTTACAGAAAAGTGGGAAATGCCGAAGGAAACCATTAAAGAGTCCGACGAAGGCGGACTAGTTAGACTGAAATACACATTCAAATATGCAGATAAATTTGTTGAACCTGATGATGACTGGCTGAAAAGCATTGAAACATTAAGTGATGAACTACTCGGGGCATATTCGAAGGCCGAAAATACTGCGCTATCAGCAGCCTTCGGAGGCCGAAAGAAGAAAAGGCTCAACCGTGTGTTTGACGCGGTCGGGTTTATGTACCCTGATTATCAGTATCCGGTATTGGGTCGCAAGAGGAAAAACACTTCTCCTGCGACAGAAGCTACCACGAGTGCCCCAAGTGAGCCAGCGCCTCAAAGAAAAAAGATGAAGGTGCTCACCCATCGGACACGCTTTATTGAGCCGGCCACAGTGCCAGAATTCATTGGTGAAGCTTCTTTGGCCTCTGAAGCTACAGAACCAGCTCCAGTGCCGAAGATGGAAGAGAAGACTGAAGCGCCTTCAGCAGTAGAAAAGCCGAAGATTGACGAGCCAAAAATGTCTGAAATCTTAAGTCCTTCGGTAAATGTCGAAGTAATAAAAAACCAAAAGGGGCCATCGGTGACCCCAAAAAGGAAAAGAATGGTAAACGTACTAGATGTCTTGGAGACAATTAAGTCTTCAAGCACAACTCCAAAAAAGAGTGCTGAAGTTGCTGAAGCTTCTACTGAAGCTTCGACGCAACAGGCCGAAGCTGAAGCTGGGCGTTCAAAGCCCTACAAGGAGCAACCTTTGGAAGCCGAAGCAATAAAAATATCAGAACCAGTTTTAGTTGAAGAAATTGACACTGCCATCCCCGAAGCTCCCTCCAGCGTATACGATTACATCGTGCGACATGCTTCGGGGAAGAAACTGTCTGAAGAAGAGATCTATGAAGCGAATCACTATGCGAAAGAGTTGAAGTATCCGAAGGGGGCAATGATATTTAATGGGACAAACGAAGATGATTTCCTGTACTGCCTCCCAGACAATAAAGAATTATCCGTGTGTCGGGAAATGGCCAGGAGTATAGGCTTCCCGAAGCTCGAAGCTGGTCTAAGCGCCATGACAAAAGAGGATCTCGCAGACAGTCTTGCATACAATAGCCTAAAGGTTTGGGAATTAAGCGTTTGAAAAAGCTTTTTTAATACGTAATTCATTCCTACATTCTTATATGGATTCTTTTTTCGTACAGGGCTTAATTCTAAGCAACGCATTAAGAGCCCAAAAAAGCGCCGAAGATGAAAGCTACGAGATTGCGTTCAACAATTTGCGCTCCGAAGTTATCAAACTGAGAAACGAAGCTCTGGAGAAGGATAAAATTCTGCTTACGCTGGTAAACAAAGTAAAGAAGGACGAAGCTGCTTCAAAAACCCAGGTCGAAGCCCAAAAGCGTGAAATTAAAGATCTTCAGAAGCAGCTGGCTAGGGCTAAAGAGGAACGTGTGCTGGAGGAAACAAAACGAGAACTCAGTGATCATATGGTCAACAAATTGGAGTTAAGTGTTAAAGAGCTTCGTGCTTCTCAGAGGAACTGTTATGTTAAATCTGTAGAATGCGTGAATAAAATTAAAACCAGCTTCGCCAGCGTGGGCGCCTTCTCCAGCGAAGAGAATTTCTCTCGAGGTAATCCCGAAGGTCCACTGGAATGGATTAGTCACGAAGCAGAGGCCTTCGAGGAGGTCCTGAGCAGTCGCGGCGACATCTGCGCTTTTTCGGGCGCCAGAGGAATTGCCTCTATCTTAGAGAAGAAAGGTTGCGGGCATGTAAAAGTTTTAGCTCAGTCCGAAGCTACCTTATCTTCCGAAGACATCAAGGACCCCTCGGCCGAAGCAAGCATTGTTGGTGGCAAATTTTTTACTGATATCTGGAACGACGGCGGCCGAGGCATGGCACAAGAAATCATCCAAAGGAGCGAAAAAGGCATCCATGATGCCAGGAAAGTGGCAGAAGCTGCCGAAAGGAGTACAGAGCCCGAAAGGCAATTAGGTACCAATTAGTCGCTCTTGTTGTGTTGTAATTTTTATTTCAAACTTTGCTCACGGTTTGTAATAGTAATGAAGAAATATTCTTTTCCCTCAGAAGCTGTTGAATCGATTGCCGACCCGCACACAAAAGGGGATGATGAAATTAAACAAATGGCCGAAGCTATCATGGACAAAGTTGTTGATCAACTTCTAAATGAAGCCGCCGAAGCAGTATTAAGAGAAGACTAGATACTATTTAGAAAAAACATTTAAAGTGTGATCTATGTAACATTTTGTACATTTGAATGTAATATACAAGCTTCTTTTCATTATTCAATTCTTTACGATGCATGAAACTCTACATACATACCATTTTTGAGCCTTCGGCGAAAAAACACCTTCCCTTCTTTTCATGCTTCGTGAAGAAAATATTATCCGTTAAAGCTGTTCTGATAAGTCACATCCATGCTTCGTGAAAGCATTCTCCGAAGCTATGCAATTTCGATACTGCTCTGATGAAGCTTGTCCATGCTTCGTGAAAACAGCCTCCGAAGCTATTTTCCGAAGATTATCATTGTATTCCCTCGTGACTTTGCAAAATTTGTACTTTCTCAAATCATTCTTTCGAAGGTTAATACTGTGTGCCCTTCTTTTGCCGTATGCAACATGATGTATGATGCTTATGCTATGCGGAATGATGTGATGATGTTATGTTATGCAAATGACGTCTGTTCCGAAGATACACACAAAATACATTCGTAAGCTCTGCATTCCCTTAGGAACGTCTTTGGAGCTTCTTCGCCTTTTACTTAGGCGGTATAAGCTCTGCATTCCCTTAGGAACGTCTTTGGAGCTTCTTCGTCTTTTACTTAGACGGTATCAGCGTTGACTTTTCGCTGTAAGCTCTGCATTCCTTTAGGAACGACTTCTGAGCAGAAAACTTACACTGCACTCCCTTTGGAACGGCTTTTTGTGGCTTCATGAACTTACTCTGCGTTCCTTAGAACGACTTTCTGTTACTCCGAAGGGTTTTTAATACTTCGAAGGTCCTCCTTGTTAATACAAAAACTTTATCAACTTAAGCCTGTGGAGAAAATAGGTTTTCCTCGTGGGAAACAGCGAAATTATTACATGGAAACTATCAATGTTTTTTGCTACAGAGAATAGAAACTGAATGGAAAAGACTGCTATCAAAAGTAGGATATGTGTCAATAAATGTGCTTCGACTCTGGCACAGTGCTGTTGACTGTGCGAGCTTCGGATTGTTCTCTGAAGTCCCTTTGATGTGGAGCATATTGACTCCCTTCTGGCTGCTGGCCTTGTTGCAGCGGAGGTGGAGGCGGGGGCTGTTGCCATGAAGCTTGAGGTTGACTTGCCGAAGCTACGGAAACTGCAGGATGGTTGCCCACATACTCCGGGATGTAAGGCTGATGGTACGAAGCAGTATGCATGACCTGCTTCGGCTGTCCCTGTTGCGCTGCAGCTTCTGCTAGCTCCTTTTGTTTCTGGATGGTAACATGGCACATCCTGGTGGTATGGCCCTTGTTCTCACCACAGAATAAGCAAAATGTCCTCCTTGGTTGATCTCCAAATCTCCCGCCGAAGCCCCTGGCGCCTCTGCCTCTCGGAGCTGGTGGCCGAAAGAAAGTTTGCTGCTGCCCCGAAGCCTGTGAGGAGCACTGCGGCCTGTTCTGCTGACTCCCCTTGTCATCATTTTGAGCTGAGTTGTGAATGGACCTGACATGCCTCGGATAGAATCTTCCCCCGAAGCCCCTGGTCATCTCAGAAAATCTGAAGGCCTCCTCCCTTCTTTGGCGAAAGTCATTATCAGCACGAATGTACTCGTCCATCTTTTGGAGCAACTTCTCCAAGGTCTGAGGAGGCTTCCTAGCAAAGTATTGAGCTGCAGGACCAGGACGAAGCCCCTTGATCATGGCTTCGATGACAATTTCATTGGGCACCGTTGGAGCCTGCGCCCTCAGACGCAAGAACCTTCTGACATACGCCTGAAGGTATTCTTCATGGTCCTGAGTGCACTGGAACAAAGCTTGAGCAGTGACCGGCTTCGTCTGAAATCCTTGAAAGCTGGTTAACAACATATCCTTCAGCTTCTGCCATGAAGTGATCGTTCCTGGTCGAAGGGAGGAGTACCAGGTCTGAGCAACATTCCTGACGGCCATAACGAAAGACTTCGCCATGACCGCAGCATTGCCCCCATACGAAGACACTGTTGCTTCGTAGCTCATCAAGAACTGCTTCGGGTCTGAGTGGCCGTCGAACATGGGAAGCTGGGGTGGCTTATAGGATGGAGGCCAAGGTGTAGCCTGCAGCTCAGCGGACAAAGGAGAAGCATCATCGAAAACAAAATTTCCCTGATGGAAATTGTCATACCAGTCATCTTCGTTGACGAAGCCCTCCTGATGAAGGTCTTTCTGCTGAGGCCTCCTGTTTTGCTCATCATGGGTAAGATGGCGGACCTCCTCAGAGGCTTCGTCTATCTGCCGTTGCAACTCAGCTAGCCGGGCCATCTTCTCCTTCTTCCTTTGCACCTGTTGATGTAGGATCTCCATATCCCTGATTTCTTGGTCTAGCTCTTCCTCCTGAAGCGTTGGGCTGACGGCCTTTCTCTTCTGGCTTCGGGCGTCCCGAAGAGAGACGGTCTCCTGGTTGTGGTCCAGCGGTTGCAGTGCTGCAGCCCCAGTCGCTGAAGCTTTCTTCGGTGCCATAGCGAAGGTCTACAGCTTCCGAAGGTGTTCAAAAAACTCGAAGTGGAAGTGAGTTCACCGGAGGTGGGCGCCAATGTTGGAGACTTGTTCTCAAATGCTTCGGATTAAGAACAAGGCAACATAAAAAGTGTTAAATGTTAATGCCCTTCGTCCTACCAAACATTATTCCCCTTCGGGAATAATGAGTTCCGGACGAAGGTCACAAGAGACATACCTTCGTAAATTCAACAAGTAATAACGAAGGATTCATATAAAACATGAAATGTAAATCATAGAATCATTTCTATTTTATTAACACAGAGAAATAGAAATGATTACAAATTACAAATGTACCTTCGGTCTTGAGAGAAGGTAAAAAGTACAAGCGTGACGCAAATGCCAATGCCAAGTCAGCGTGAACAGTACGGGAGTACTGTTCATCTATTTATAGACGCGGGACGCAGCCCACATAAAATTACATTCATGTCCATTACATTTGTTAATGGCTTATGGAAATCTGTCAAGGCCCACGTAGTCTTTTCATCTCTAAGTCGGTTCCCCCCTCTGCCATCGCGCCGAAGCTTCCCTGCGCACAGCTTCGGCTGCGCTCGTCCTTCGTCTGGTTCAGGCTTCGTCCTGGCCGTGCTTCATATTTATAATTCTGAGTCCGAAGATACCTGTTCACATAATCCACTTGGAAAACATTGTTAAATCATGTTTTTGAGGACCTTCGGAGGACGAAGGCCCCCAACAAGTGGTGGCTGGTTAGCTGACGACCTTGCGGAGCTAGTCACGGGCTCAATTTATAGGGAGGACAGGTGGTGGCCGTGAATTTTGGACGAGACACACGGCGGTCGGAAGTGAGGAAGAACGGTGGTGCAGTGAACACGTATTCACCGCCGTGGCAGTAACTCCGATGGTCGACGGGGAGTTTAGAGGGTGTCACGGCGATGCGATGGCGCGGTTAGGACACGCGGTGGCCAACGGCGATGGCACGACGACGGTGAGCACTTTACCCGCGGGCGGTGAGCCAGGGGAGATGAACTACGACTAGCCGGAGTGGCTTCCAGGTCACTGGCGGCGACGATCTTTTGACCCCGCGACGTTATCAACTTACCCGAGCGTGAATCATGACGCCGACGACGCGAATCACGACGAGGGGGGGGGGTCACCGGCGGTGGGAACCGTTGCGCTGACGATCTGATCCCCTTTGCTACTGTACCATGGTGAACTCCCAACAGAGCACCTGACAGCTAGAGTTGAGGGTCGATTTTCTCCAAATTTTACTTGGCAACTCACCCAAGTCTCTGCATCAAAGTTGTAGTGCTACTTACCAGCTACAAATCGACTATAGGGATTACACTTATTTGAGCACTGGATCAAGGTCAAACTGGCTCTCAAACTTGGGTCCAAGTCACTGCCTATCTGAAATTCAGACTGAACCAGCCTGACAGCTTGACTTCAGGCCTGCTTATCTCCAAGATTTTCTTAACAACAATGCTTACACTCTTAAGCAAAGTTGTTCTCCTATAATTGGGCTACAATCTTGATGTGGTGACCTAGGGCAAAAACCCTATAGTTTGAAAGTTACAAAGGTTCAAAGTTGAAGGAAACACACTGATTTCAGACTTAGGCTCAATAGAGCTAAAGGGGTGATTTTTGCAAATTAGTGCAAAACTTAGGGTTTGGCTTGCAATTTCACACATGGGTGACCCAAAGGACTTAAGATACTTATTTATCTTGGTTTTTGCACTTTAGTCCAAAAATGGACTAATTTTGCACATAGGTCCCTAGGGTTTGGTTTTAGGGTTTTCCAGGGTTCCAATTAGGGTTTCTGGTATTCCAAGGGTATAAATGTAATTCAACTTTGTTTTTGAGGACATTTTATAACTCTTCCCGTAAAGCCTTTAGGTTTTCTCATCTTGGGTTAAGCTTTACCCCTTTGAGCCTTATTTAGGGTTAGGTTCCCTATCCAGGGTCCTATTTGCAAAACACCAAAAACAATACACTTGATTGAAATTTTTACCTAGTGAATGCATTCTAGGTGTATCAAACATATGAAATGCCCATGCTTATGATGCCATGCTCAAGTTTTAGTTACAGTAACACCAGGGGTGTTACAATTAGTTCTCAAAACAATGTACTAAGCCTAGAAACATACCTTTAGACTTGATTTGCACTTTGTCCATCAATTGGCATAGATTTATACTTAAGCACTTGTGTTGGCACTCAATCACCAAAATACTTAGAAATGGCCCAAGGGCACATTTCCCTTTCAAATACACCTCTTAATCTTCGAGGCAACAACAAAGCTCTTTCAGGCCACCAGCTCCAAGGGGCAGAGGTGCCATGGGCTTCGGAGGAAGATTTGGGGATCAGCCTAGAAAGATCTACTGCTTATTCTGTGGTGAGGACAAGGGCCATACTACAAGAATGTGCCAAATCACCATTCAGAAGCAAAAGGAGATAGCAGAAGCTGAAGCTCGGCAGAATTTGCTAAAGCAGGTCTTGCACACTGCTTCGTGCCATTCTCCCTACATACCAGAGTATGTGCAATCATCCTGCAGCTTCTGTTGCTTCGGCTAGCCATTCACAGGCTTCTTGGCCACAACTACCACCCCCACCACCACTACAACCGACCTATTCCCGAAGCCAGAAGCCAGAAGGGCACCAGCACTCTCAACAGCAACGGGAATTCAGGGAGGAATCCGAAGCTCTCACAGTCAACAGTACTCTGCCGGAATCAAAGCACATTTATTGAGAGATATCCTACCTCTGAAAAATTTCTTATATTCTATGTCATTTTTGTTTTTCAATAAAGAACAAGTAATGTAGATCTAGATTTAATTCCTTGTAATAGTTTTGTTTCTATTAAAATGAAATATATCTTCTTCACAGATTTACGAAGCTGAAAAATTACCGAAGCTCAAAAGTCGTTCTTAAGGGAGCGCAGTGTGAGTTTTGACGAAGCTACAAAAAGTCGTTCCTAAGGGAGCGCAGTGTAAGTTTTCTGCTCAAAAGTCATTCCAAAGGGAATGCAGAGCCAAATACCACCAAAATATAAGGCGAAGAAGTTCAAAAGACGTTCCTAAGGGAATGCAGAACTTACACCGAAAAGTCAACGGTGATACCGCCGAAATAGAAGGCGAAGAAGTTCAAAAGACGTTCCTAAGGGGATGCAGAACTTACACCGAAAAATAAGCGGTGAAGCCGAAAAATAAACGGCAAAAAGATTCCAATCGTTCCTAAGGGGACACAGAGATGGTGTGTTCCAGTGTGGGCGTGTGGGTGCGTATCTTCGGCATTAGCATCATCTTTCGCATCATCACATCATCCCGCATAACATCACATCATACATCATATTGCACTGTGACATGAATTGAATACGAAGTCGACCTTCAGAGACTGCTTTATAAAAAAAGAAAGTGTGCTAAGGCACAAAGTAAGCTGAAAAATACAACTTCGTCAGCTCTATTACAAAAGAAGGGATCCTTTGTTTACGAAGCTGGGATGTTTTTACGAAGCATGGATATTTTCACGAAGCACGGGTTTTCTTCTTTACGAAGCATGAAAAGAAGGGAAGGTGTTTTTTCGCCGAAGGCTCAAAAACGGTATGTATAAAAAGTTTCATGCATCACAAAGAACCGAATCACAAATAATTTACATATTACATTCAAAAATATGCACATCGAATATTACAGTCTTCATACAACAAAGCTACATTGATTATCTAAAAATGTTTTTACAATAAGTACTAGTCCTCTTTTAGGACCTTCTCCGCAATTTCATTTAACAACTTGTTAACAACTTCGTCAACAATAGATTCGGCCATATTGATGATCTCTATTGCTTTCTTCGATTCTGGGTTAGCCAGGGGGTCGAACGATTCCGGAGGAGGAGATAGTTCAGCTATAGTAGAAAAAAATTAATCATTTCGAAGTCACAAAAACAAATGTCGAAGCTAGATGCCGCGAAACAATACCTATGCGCCTCTCGCGCTCTGCAGCTTCTTCCGCTTGCTTAGCTTGTACTCGGGCGTTATAGATGTCTTTTTCACTCTTCTTCATAATTTCCTGAGCTATTTCTCGGCCACCATTTGCCCAGATGTCAGTGTAAAATTTTCCGCCCATTAAGCTTGCTTCAGCTGAAGGATCCTTTGTGTCATCCACGGAGAAGGCAGCTTCGGCTTGGGCCAGGGTCTTGACATGATCGCAACCTGCCTTCTCCAGGATGGCTGAAATTCCTCTTGCACCGGAGAACGTGCAGACATCCCCGCGATCACTTAAATTTTCTTCAAAAGCTTCGGCCTCTCCGCTTATCCATTCGATAACACCTTCAGGGTCGCCTCGTATAAAGTTATCTTTGTTGGAATAGGCGCCCACGTTGGCGAAGCTAGCCTTTATCTTCTCCACGCAGCCTAGGGATTTTTTGAAGCATCTTTCTTTGGATGCGCGTAGTTCTTCAACTGTTTTTTCTAAATAGTTTTTCTAATATTCACTAATATCTCGGTTGGCCTCTGCGAGCCCACATTTTTCTTTGGCTTTGGCCAGCTGTTTCCGAAGGTCTTCAATCTCATTCTTTTGAATTTCAGCCTGAGCCTTGAAACTTGCTTCATCTTCTTTTATTTTATCCACCAATGAAAGTAGAATTTTGTCTTTTTCTGTGGCTTCGTTTCTTAGTCCGATAACCTCTGTTCGAAGGTTGTTGAGAGCTATAGTGCAGCTCTCGTCTTCAGCATTCTTTTGCGCCCTTAGGGCATTGCTAAGTATTAAGCCGTGCAAGAAAGAATAAAAGGATTAACATGAGAGTAAAAGACTTCATTCCAGAGTTCATAAGCTACAAAATTCACAATTTCTGTACCTTCAGTCTGTTGTATGCAAGACTATCTGCGAGATCGGTCTTTGTCATGGCGCAAAGGCCAGCTTCGAGCTTCGGGAAGCCCATACTTCTAGCCATCTCCTGGCAGACGGATAATTCTTTATTGTCCGAGAGACAGTACAAGAAATCATCTTCGTCCGTACCATTGAACACTAAGGCCCCCTTCAGGTACTTCAGTTCCCGGGCATAGTGTTTGGCTTCGAAAATTTATTCTTCGGACAATCTTTTTCTCGCAGCATGTCGAATGACATAATCAAAATTTTCGGAGAGTGCTTCGGGAGTAAGGGATTCGCCTTCTTTGGCCACACTTTTCTCAAAAGCTATATTAGTATCTGGAGTTATTCTTTTGGCCCCCTGCTCGGTTGTGGCAAGCTTTGTCTCAGCAGGCACTGTGGGCCCTGCCTCGGTTTCAGCCTGGGTTTTTGTAGCTTCAGCTTCTATTTGCTCAGTATCAACTTTGGGTTGCGTTTTGTCAGCTTCGGCAACCTTCCCTATGGGAGCAGGACTTATGGAGTCGGTCGTTTCCAATACATCTAATACATTCACCATCCTCCTTTTCTTAGGAGTGGTGGCAGAACTCTTTTGTGCCTTCAGTGCTGTCGTTTCTGTTATACTTAAAATCCCTGACATCTTTGTTACTTCTTCAGTTTTTGACCTTTCAGCCTTATCTTTGTCAACCTTCGTTTCAACTAGCTCAGCCGAAGGTACTTTCGGCATTGTAGCCGGCTTTTCAGTATTCTGTATAGTTGAAGCAGTTTCTTTTCTTTCGGCAGTAGAAGATGTCCCTGCGCTGAACTCAGGAACCACGACCGGTTCAATGTAACGTGGTTGGTGGGTAAGAACCTTCAATTTTTTGCCCTTCGGCATAGGCTTATCTAGGTTGTCCGAAGCAGAAGTTTTCCTCTTTTTCCCTTGTTCTCGCAGCGGGTAGCGGTAGTCAGGGTATACGAAGCCGATGGCGTTGAAAACTCTATTTAATCTTTTCTTTCTCCGGCCACCGAAGGCTGTGTACAAGGCATTGTCCTCGGTTTTGGAGTACGCCCCAAGTAACTCGTCGCTAGTAGTCTCAATACACTTCAACCAATCATCATTTGGTTCATCAAATTTATCTCCAAACCTGAAGGAGTATTTCAGCCGGACCAAATCACCTTCGCTAGAATCATTGATGGTTTCCTTCGGCATTTCCCAGCCTTCTGCAAGCGGCCACACCCTGAAGGCTATGTGCTCCTGAACTAAATCTCTTGTGCAAATAAAAGAGCAAACAGTGCCGAAGGCCTTCCGACACGCTTCCGCAGCATCATCAATTTCAACCTTCGGCCTTCGGAGGCCGAAGCGGGACCAAATGGGACGCATAATGACTTCCCTTAAAATCATTCTTCACGTAAAACCATTCCTCCATCCAAGCTCCAGGCCACCTTTTTCGGAATGTTGGTACCGGATGACTTGCGTTGGGGCGGGCGATAAATCCATAACAACCGAAGTTGTTGTGGTACTGTTCTTTACCCATGGCCTTCGTTTCATACAAAAGTTCGTACATGCTGTAGAAACACTTCGCGCTTGGCTCTAACCCTTGGCTTCTTACTGCCCAGACGAAGACTCCCATCCTCAATATGGCTTCGGGGGTCATCTGATGAAGGAAGATTTGGTAAGTTTTCAACACTTCAACTACAAACCTGCTCAGTGGAAACCGAAGCCCAGCTTTGAAGAAGCTTCGGTAAATCACAACTTTGTTTTCCTCAGGGGCAGGGACTTTGTTGTCTCCACCAGCTCTTACAATAGACATATCCCGAAAGTATCTTCCTATCATGTTGTCAAGATGACTCTGTTTAATTGTTGATTTCTCAAAGATTGTATGACTTGGCCTCTAAGGCCGATCCTCAGAATCTTCGCCCCCGCTTTCCGCATCATAACTGTCACTGTCACCAGTATCTTTAGACAGGCCTTCCAGTATCTCCTTAGTAATCTTCTCTGTATTTGTTTTTGCCATTGACTCGATAAATCCAGCAATGTAGGGATTCACAGCCTTCTTCTCCTCAAAAAGCTTCTCCTCTTCAATCAGCTTTGTCTCAGCAGCAACCTTCTTGTCCTGAGACATTTCTCTTTTAGAAAGGACGAAAATGCGTCTTTTTAGCCGAAGCTTAGAAAGATTGAAAAACTAGCAAGCGTTAGTGAGCAAATGCTGCGAAATTGAGAAAGTAAAACAAATGGCACAAGCAGCGTATCAAATATAGCTGGTGTGAGTTCTTATTTATACGCTCAGCGTGCTCCAAATTGGGGGGGGGGCGTTTGTCATTGACTGTTGCTATTCTAGCAAAGGGAAGGTGTTTTTTAGACCTTCGGCTTAAGGCATTCGTCCATGTCGTAGTCTGAATTCGTTATCTTAACAAATTAATACTGCGAGGGGCTACTGTTGGGGGCCTTCGTCTTCCGAAGGTCCTCAAAAACATGATTTGACAATATTTCTCAAGCGTAATATATGAACAGGTATCTTCGGACTTGGATCAAAACCATATACAATATGAGAAGCACGAACAATACGAAGGATGACGAAGCTCCGAAGCCATGCGCAGGGAAGCTTCGGCATAGCGGCAGAAAGAGAAACCGACTTAAAGAGGAAAAAGCTATATGGACCTCAATAGATTATCCTAAAGTCAATAGTAAATGTAAATGACATGAGTGTAATTTTACACAGGCTACGTCCTGTGCCTATAAATAGATGAACAGTGCCCCCGTACTTTTCGTGCTTTCTTGTACTGGCTCGTGCCTCACGTTTGCTGTCAAGCCGAATGTACAAATGTAATTCAATATTGTTCTTACTCATTCATGATTATATATTAAAGATACATATATAATATTATATGATTATTCATGTTATTTCTTATGTTTCATATGCTTCATCTTTCGTTAATATATACTGTGATGATGAAAGTACATCCTTCATGACCTTCGTCTGAAGATCGTTATATTCTTAGAGAAATAATGCTTCGAAGGACGAAGGACATTAACCGTTAATATATCTTTTGTGTTGCCTTGTTCTTAATTTATAGCGTTTGAGAAAGTCCCCGTCAGGTTTAAAATGTGGTGACCAATGTGTTATGGTCATCGTGAAAGTGGTATCTAGAGAGTTGCCATCTTCAGTATGACAAATAGTTAAATATCTCGCTGCGCGAGTAGAGTTGATTTCGTTAAATCGAGGCCTGATTTGGTCGCTTTTTTTAGGACGGGTTTTCAAGCAAATAGACACACCAGTTTAAAAAGTTCGATAAAAATATTATACAAGGGGAAAAAACATGCATAATCGCAATTTTTAAATAAAAGACTGAACAACATGCAAACCCAGCAACACCAAACTTGGGCCGCACCGGGTACACGACACGGACGCTTTCGCACCAGGCTTTGCCAACTCCCACGCTCCAACAGCGGCAAAACACCGCTACGAACTGAATGCTTACTTAGCTTGCCACACATGTACTTGATTTACGTAGAATTAATCGGACGACACACGCGACTAATGACCAGTCATTCAAGGTGCTGTGGAGCGCAGAAGCAGAGCCAGCACCCCGCACGCAAGCGCGGCGGCGAGAGCCAAGCTGGCGCGCCCGCGGCTGCCGTGCCGCCGGGCCGCATCAGACTTGGACTCCCGCCTGTTGTCGTCCCGCGGGTACATCTCCCCCGCCGGGTACCCGTACGGCTGCGGCGGGTAGTAGTAGTACCCGGTCTGTGGCGGGTAGTACACCGGGAGCGCCGGCGCCGGCGGTGGTGGCGATGGGGACGGGGGCGGGGGCGGGGGCGGCGAAGGGACCGGCTCCGGCTGCGCCGGCGGAGGGTGGTGGGTCGGCACCTCTGGCGGCAGCGGGTGCGGGTCCAGGTCGCAGACGCACATGAAGCACTTGCAGTCCTCGTCGGTGGCGATGCCCAGCACTACCGCCGCCGCGAACGCGAGCATGGTGACCACCACCGCGGCCGCGACATGGAGCGGCAGCATTCCGCCTCGGATCGGGCTTCTCATGGTAGGAGTAAAGCTTTCTTCTTCTTCTTCTAAGTGGTTCAGTGGTCACTACTGCGCCGGAAATCCAGACCACAGGGCACAGGTATATATAAGTGATTTGGGAAGCATGTGCTGGTGCATCTGCATGGCGTAGTTTTTCGTGTTGCAGGTGGAACGACTGCTCGTTTCCGGGGGTTGCGTATACGTGCTTTGCTTCAGGGACCAAACCAAATAAACGCAGACTGTTTTCTTTTTTCTTTTTTGGTTTTCGCTTTGAGATGGTGTTTAATTTAATCACTTCTGTTGAAACTAGCTTCTTCTCTCTCGATGGATCACTGACCAACCATTAAAGCCGAGTCAGAGCTACAACTGAGAGTATCATGCAGCAAAATGGCGTGTAACTATAGAACGATGACTAAGGTAAAATTCCGGCCAGGGCGGAGCAAGGATTATAATATAAGGGGAGCCAATCAATTCATTAATACTATCTGATAAAAAAATATTATATAATGTTATCAAATTTAAGCACTCAACATGGGATAAAAATTTTAGATCTTTATAAATTTTTTTAATGGATGAGTCCATTTTCTAGCTAATTGATATATTGAATTAAAGTTGTGACACAAGAACAATATGAAAATAATAAAGATGATATAACGATGAATATCCGACTGATGAGATTCAACTTTTACATAATGACCATAATATTTATGAGGCAGCTAACAATTTTTGAGAATTCAAAAATCCAACTAGCCTCGAGGATCCATGAAAATTCATCAAACTACGCAGGTACATGTCAAATTTATCGTGTACACACTAACTATAAGATGACAACTTTAATTGAAATTTATAGATTTTATTATCCAGGAGATCTAATTTAGTACGTATATAAGTTGTTTGCGCTCATTTTGCTACTTTGCGTGATCACCTTGTTTGGACTTTGGTTGGCATACTACAACAGAGTTATGGATCATATATTACTAACCACTATATTAAACCTTCAATTAATTGTGTTGCATAAAATTTACAGTATATATATTTAAACACACAAAATTTAGAATATATATATATATATATATATATATATATATATATATATATATATATATATATATATATATATATTCTTGCTGTCTTAGAGCCTTGGGAGGGGCCATGGCCCCTGCCGGCCCCCCCTTGGCTCCGCCCCTGATTCCGGCTAAGCTATCTCCAGATCACCTGTCACATCTTCTATTTTAAACTTCTATATACAAACAACGATTGATTAAGGTCAGCTTGGTCCAAATTAATTTTCACTAATAGTTAATACTAATAGCCACCTTTAATATTATGGTGTACTAATAATTTAGTACCATACTGTAAGTTTAAGGGAAAAATCAATCAACTTAAATAGGTGGACCAATGATACATCTATTCAGAAGTTGAGAAAAGGATAAAACATTGCCACACGCGTGTGCCGCCGTCGCCGAGCTGTGGCTGTGGTTCGTGGTTCCAAACGGTTGCGCATTTTGCCTGGAGTGATGACAGTCACGATGACCATCTGTTCCTGTCTTATGGCTAGTAACTGACGTCGATTTCTGGCTCTAATGGCTCGTCAGTTTCTGGCTCTAATGGCGTGACCATTACTATCTGTTGCCCTTCTCCCCTCCCTTTGTCAGTGTATAAGTACGAAGGAGGTGGACGCTCTTCCAGTTACGCGAACAGTCTCTCAGACGCGTTGCACTCAGCCTATTCCCGTCCCACCTCTTGCGAGCACAGAGAGAGTGGGAGAGCAGGCCTCCAAAATCACCGTCCGCAGAGGTACACTTGCACGGGTATGCGGGCAATCATGTTTTTGGGGAGTATACTCACGACTGATTGCTTCGTCCGCTCGACTAGCGCTGATCCCGTTCTTCATCATCGGTGCCATTCGAGGGACTGTACTGTGTACACCTGCCTGCACCGAGTTTGACTACATCGAACATACACACGAGATGTCTCGTGTGAATGGAGCCACTGATGCCTTGAGCATCGGTCCCTCCGCACGGTACTTTCTAATTTCCATAATTGTGCATGTTTCTTTTCTATTTACTGTTTATGCGAGTAGTAATACTGAAAGGGAAATAGGGTTTAACCTTTTCCTACAAATAATTTTGGTGGTTGAATGCCCAACACAAATATTGGACTAACTAGTTTGCTCGAGATTATATATTCCTCAGGTGCATAAAGGTTCAACACAAACCTAAAAAGACTAAATAAAGGGTTTAAAAAGAAAGGAGCAAAGAAACCCAAGTGTGCTGTGGTCTGGCGCACCGGACAGTGTCCGGTGCACCAGGACCATACAACTTCGAACTTGCCACCTTCGAGTTTTCCAGGCCGCGCTCCGCTATAATTCACCGGACTGTCCGGTGCACCAGCGGAGCAACGGCTCTCCAGCGCAACGGTCGACTGCAAAAGCGCGGGACAGACATACAGTGCACGCAGAGTCAGAGCGCAGAAGTCAGAGAGGCACCAGACAGTCAACAGTACCTGTCTGGTGTGGCACCGGACTGTCCGGTGCCGCATGCAGACAAAGCTCCAATGGTCAACTGCTCCAGAACCCTAACGGTTGGGTGACGTGGCTGGCGCACCGGACAGTGTCCGGTGGCGCACCGGACTGTCCGGTGCTCCCATCGACAGCAGCCATCCCAACGGCTATTTTGGTGGTTGAGGGCTATAAATACCCCCAACCACCACCACTCCAAGCATCCAAGTTTCTAGCACTCCACATTCAATACAAGAGCTAGTGCATTCAATACTAGACACAATTCAAAAGAATCAAAGCCTCTCCTAGTCCCAAATTCACTCCAAACACCTAGTGACTAGAGAGATTGTTTTGCTCGTGTTCATTGAGCTCTTGTTCTTGGATCGCTTTCTTCTTCCTCATTCTTGTTCTCTAAGTGACTTGTAATCAAAGCAAGAGACACTAAGTTTGTAGTGGTCCTTGCGGGGTCTAAGTGACCCGGTTGATTAAAAAGAAAGCTCACTCGGTCTAGGTGACCGTTTGAGAGATGGAAAGGGTTGAAAGAGACTCGGTCTTTGTGACCACCTCAACGGGGACTAGGTTCTCAAGAACCGAACCTCGATAAAACAAATCACCGTGTCATCCGCTTTATTTCTTGGTTGATTTGTTTTCGCCCTCTCTTTCGGACCCAAGTATAATTCTAACGCTAACCCCGGCTTGCAGTGTGTGCTTAAGTTTGTAAATTTCAGATTCCGCCTATTCACCGCCCTCTAGGCAACTTTCAATTGGTATCAGAACCCGGTACTTCATTAGAGTCTAACCACTCGAAGTGATGTCGGCAGATCATGCCAAGAGGGAGATCGTGACCGACGGTGACAAGCCCACAAGCCACAGGAAGGCTCCATCAAGGGAGTCCGGTAACAAAGTGAAGGAGGGATCCCCTTCACACGTCAAGTCGCATCGGAGTGGCGACAAGAAAAAGAAAATGAAGAAGGTGGTCTACTATGAGACCGATTCATCATCGCCTTCTACATCCGGCTTCGACGCGTCGTCCGTCACTTCTAAGCGCCATGAGCGCAAGAAGTATAGTAAGATGCCACTTTGTTATCCCCGTATTTCTAAGCGCGCTCCTTTACTTTCTGTTCCATTAGGCAAACCACCAGTTTTTGATGGTGATGATTATTGTATGTGGAGTGATAAAATGAGGCACCACCTAACCTCACTCCACGCAAGCATATGGGACATTGTTGAATTTGGAGCGTAGGTACCTACCGTAGGGGACGAGGGCTACGACTCGGATGAGGTTGCGCAAATCAAGCACTTTGACTCCCAAGCAACCACTATACTCCTCGCCTCCTTGTGTCGAGAGGAGTATAATAAGGTGCAAGGGCTAAAAAGTGCTAAGGAGATTTGGGACGTACTCAAGACCGCGCACGAAGGAGATGAGGTGACCAAGATCACCAAGCGGGAGACGATCGAGGGGGAGCTCGGTCGATTCATCCTCAACCAAGGAGAGGAGCCACAAGCTATGTACAACCGGCTCAAGACCTTGGTGAACCAAGTGCGCAACCTCGGGAGCACAAAATGGGATGACCATGAAATGGTCAAGGTTATTCTTAGATCACTCGTATTTCACAATCCCACTCAAGTTCAATTAATACGTAGTGATCCTAGATATAAGCTAATGTCTCCCGAGGAAGTAATAGGAAAGTTTGTGAGATTTGAATTGATAATCAAAGGCTCCAAACAAATCATCAACTTGGAGCAAGGTGGCACCTCCACACCCGAGGTGCAACCCGTCGCATTCAAAGCGACGGAGGAGAAGAAAGAAGAGTCTACATCAACTAGGCTCCCCATCGACGCCTCCAAGCTTGACAACGAGGAAATGGCGCTCATCATCAAGAGCTTTCACCAAATCCTCAAGCAAAGGAAGGGGAAAGATTACAAGCCCCATTCAAAAAGGGTGTGCTACAAATATGGTAAGCCCGGTCATTTTATTGCTAAATGTCCAATGTCTAGTGATAGTGACAGGGGCGACGACAAGAAGGGAAAGAGGAAGGAGAAGAAAAAGTACTACAAGAAGAAGGGCAGTGATGCCCACGTATGTCAGGAATGGGACTCCAACGAGAGCTTCACCGACTCCTCCGATGAGGATGCCACCAACATCACCGTCAACAAGGGACTCCTCTTCCCAAACGTCGACCACAAGTGCTTTATGGCAAAGGACGGCAAAAAGAAGAAGGTAAAATCTAGAGCCTCCACTAAATATACAACATCTAGTGATGAGGGTAGCTGTAGTAAAGATGAGGATGATTTGCTTACCCTTTTTGCCAACCTTAACATGCAACAAAAGGAAAAATTAAATGAATTGATAGGAGCCATTCATGAGAAGGATGAACTCTTGGATAGCCAAGAGGAATTCCTTATTAAGGAAAATAAGAAGCATGTTAAAGTGAAAAATGCTTATGCTCAGGAGATAGAAAAATGTGAAAAATTGACTAATGAGCTTAGCATTTGCCATGACATTGTTTCTAACCTTAGAACTGAAAATGCTAATTTAATTGCTAAGATTGAAAAATTAAATGTTTGTAATAACTCAATTGTCAGTCTTAGAAATGAAAATGATAGTTTAATTACTAAGATTGATAAATTGAATGAATCAATTTCTAGCCTTAAAATTGAGAATGATAAATTAATTTCTAAGGCTAAAGATTTGAATGTTTGCAATGATTCTATTTCCAGTCTTAGAAATGAGAATGCTATTTTACATTCTAAGATTGATGATTTAAATACTTGCAAACCATCTACATCTACTGTTGATCATATGTCTATTTGCACTAGATGTAGAGATATTGATGTTGATGCTATCCATGATCACCTTGCTTTAATTAAACAACAAAATGATCATATAGCTCAACTAACTGCTAAAATTAATGAGCATGAAATTGAAAATGAAAAGTTTAAATTTGCTAGAAGCATGCTCTATAATGGGAGACGCCCTAGCATTAAGGATGGCATTGGTTTCCAACAGGGAAGCAATGTCAAGTTTAATGCCCCTAAGAAATTGTCTAATTTTGTTAAGTGCAAGACACCCATGGTTCAGGATAATGAGGGATACATTTTATATCCTGCTAATTATCCCGAACATAAAATTAGGAGAATTCATGCTAGGAAATCTCATTCTATTTATCACCATGCTTTTATATATAAGAATGAGGCATCTAGCTCTAGGCAATCAACTCATGTTAAAATGCCTAAAAAGAAAACTCCTGCTGCGTCAAATGAGTCTATTATTTCATTTAAGACTTTTGATGCATCTTATGTTTTAACTAATAAATCAGGCAAAGTAGTTGCCAAATATGCTAGGGGAAAACACAAGGGATTAAAGACTTGTGTTTGGGTACCCAAGGTGCTTGTTTCTAATGTGAAAGGACCCAAGACTGTTTGGGTACCTAAGAACAAGGCCTAAATTGTTTTGCAGGTTTATGCATCCGGGGGCTCAAGTTGGATAATTGATAGCGGATGCACAAACCACATGACTGGGGAGAAAAGAATGTTCTCCTCATACGAGAAAAACGAAGATCCCCAACGAGCTATCACATTCAGGGATGGAAATCAAGGTTTGGTCAAAGGACTTGGTAAAATTGCTATATCACCTGACCATTCTATTTCCAATGTATTTCTTGTAGATTCTTTAGATTACAATTTGCTTTCTGTATCTCAATTATGTAAAATGGGTTACAACTGTCTTTTTACAGATGTAGGTGTTACTGTCTTTAGAAGAAGTGATGATTCAATAGCATTTAAGGGAGTGTTAGAGGGTCAACTATACTTATTTGATTTTAATAGGGCTGAACTTGACACTTTCTTAATTGCTAAGACTAATATGGGTTGACTCTGGCATCACCGACTAGCCCATGTGGGGATGAAGAATCTTCACAAGCTTCTAAAGAGAGAGCACATTTTGGGACTAACAAATGTTCATTTTGAGAAAGACAGGGTCTATAGCGCATGCCAAGCAGGAAAGCAAGTTGGCGCCCATCATCCACACAAAAACATAATGACAACAGACAGGCCACTGGAGCTACTCCATATGGATCTATTCGGCCCGATCGCTTACATAAGCATCGGCGGGAGTAAATACTGTCTAGTTACTGTGGATGATTATTCTCGCTTCACTTGGGTATTCTTTTTGTAGGAAAAATCTCAAACCCAAGAGATCTTAAAAGGATTCTTGAGACAGGCTCAAAATGTAAGTGATATCACTTTTTGAGGGATGACCAACAAATGGGGATATCCAAATTACTTATGTTAGCACCAAAGAACAACTAGCCGATATCTTCACTAAGCCTTTCGATGAGAAAACCTTTAGCAAACTTAGGAATGAGCTAAATATTCTTGATTCTCAGAATTTTATTTGAAACATTGCACACATAGCTCATTTATATATACCTTTGATCATATCTCTTTCATTTTCTATGATAATGTGTTTCCAAGTGTATTTCTATACTAAGTCATGGATTGAAAGGGAAATGGAGTACTCGACGAAGACAAGGCTTCCACTCCACTCTACCGATGTCATTTACACTTCGTCGTTACTTCACCACACTTCAGATTGGTATAATATTTTCACTCATATTTACTTGTACCAATGGGGGAGAAAGTAAAGGGCTCTCAATGTCTTCGTTTTTGGCGATTAATGCCAAAGGGGGAGAAAGTATTAGCCCAAAGCAAAAGGACCGCACCACCACCACATTTTAAACGAAGTTTTCAAATTGATATCTTAATGTGTTTTCAAAAGGGGGAGAAAGTTTTTAGTATTTTCAAAACTTAGTAAAACCCTCTTGAACACTAAGGGGAGAATTTCATTTAGGGGGAGTTTTATTTTAGTCAAAGGAAAAGCATTTGAAACAGGGGAAGAAATTTTAAATCTTGAAAATGCTTCTTGCAATCTTATTCATCTATCTTTTACTATTTAGAAAAGGTTTTGAAAAGACTTCACAAAAGAATTTGCAAAAACAAAACAAGTGGTGCAAGCGTGGTCCAAAATTTTAAATAAAAGAAAGCAATCCATGCATATCTAGTAAAAATATGATTTGGTTTAATTCTAAGTAACCTATGCACTTACATTATGCAAACTATTTCATTCTGCACTTATATATTTGCTTTGGTTTGTGTTGGCATCAATCACCAAAAAGGGGGAGATTGAAAGGGAAATAGGGTTTAACCTTTTCCTACGAATAATTTTGGTGGTTGAATGCCCAACACAAATATTGGACTAACTAGTTTGCTCGAGATTATATATTCCTCAGGTACATAAAGGTTCAACACATACCAATAAAAATACTAAAGAAAGGGTTCAAAAAGAAAGGAGCAAAGAAACCCAAGTGTGCTGTGGTCTGGCGCACCGAACTGTTCGGTGTGCAACCAGACAGTGTCCGGTGCACCAAGACCGTACAACTCCGAACTCGCCACCTTCGTGTTTCTCTAGCGCCTTATGTGCTTAATATTTCATTTAAAACTTTTGATGCTTCTTGTGTGCTTACTAACAAATCAGGCAAAGTAGTTGCCAAATATGTTGGGGGCAAACACAAGGGTTCAAAGACTTGTGTTTGGGTACCCAAGGTGCTTGTTTCTAATGTCAAAGGACCCAAGACTGTTTGGGTACCTAAGAACAAGGCCTAAATTGTTTTGCAGTTTATGCATCCGAGGGCTCAAGTTGGATCATTGATAGCGGATACACAAACCATATGATAGGGGAGAAAAGGATGTTCTCCTCCTATAAGAAAAACGAAGATCCCCAAAAAGCTATCACATTCGGGGATGGAAATCAAGGTTTGGTCAAAGGACTTGGTAAAATTGCTATATCACTGGACCATTCTATTTCCAATGTTTTTATTGTAGATCCTTTAGATTATAATTTGCTTTCAGTTTCTCAATTATGCAAAATGAGTTACAACTGTCTTTTTAGTGATGTAGGTGTTACTGTCTTTAGAAGGAGTGATGATTCAATAGCATTTAAGGGAGTGTTAGAGGGTCAGCTATACTTAGTTGATTTTAATAGAGCTGAACTTGACACTTGCTTAATTGCTAAGCCTAATATGGGTTGGCTCTGGGATCGCTGACTAGCCCATGTTGGGATGAAGAATCTTCACAAACTTCTAAAGGAAGAACACATTTTGGGACTAACAAATGTTCATTTTGAGAAAGACAGGGTTTGTAGCGCATGTCAAGCAGGAAAGCAAGTTGGCGCTCATCATCCACACAAGAACATCATGACAACGGACATGCCACTAGAACTACTCCACATGGATTTATTCGGCCCGATCGCTTACATAAGCATCATTGAGAGTAAGGACTATCTAGTTATTGTGGATGATTATTCTCGCTTCACTTGTGTATTCTTTTTGCAGGAAAAATCCCAGACCCAAGAGATTTTAAAGGGATTCTTGAGACAGGCTCAAAATGAGTTCGGTTTAAGGATCAAAAAGATAAGAAGCGACAATGAGACGGAGTTCAAAAACTCTCAAATTGAAGGCCTTCTTGAGGAGGAGGGCATCAAGCATGAGTTCTCTTCTCCATACACACCTCAACAAAATGGTGTAGTAGAGAGGAAGAATAGAACTCTACTGGACATGGCAAGAACCATGCTTGATGAGTACAAGACACCGGACCGGTTTTGGGCCGAGGTGATTAACACCGCATGCTACTCCATCAACCGGTTATATCTACACCGAATCCTCAAGAAGACATCCTATGAACTCCTCACCGGTAAAAAGCCCTATGTTTCTGTTGAGGACTTGTTCTCAAATGCTATGAATTAAGAACAAGGCAACACACAAGAAAAATGTTAAATGTTAATGTTCTTCGTCCTTCGAAGCATTACTTCCCTTAGGACATAATGATCTTCGAACGAAGGTTATAAAAAACGTACCTCCATAAATATAACACATATAATTGGAGGATTAAGGTCATGAAACATAAGACAACATAAATAATTACATAGTACCAAAATATGAATGTTTATTGTCAAATAATCATGAATACATAAAAGTTAAATTAAATTACATTTATACCTTGAGCTCGATTGAATACGAAGATTCAGATGCGATGCCCAAGCGTGAATAGTATGGGGGTACTGTTCACCTATTTATAGGCACAAGGCGCAGCCTGTGTAAATTTACATTCATATCCTCTACAAATGATTACAATCATTACACAGGTTATCATGGGCCGATTGGTCATCTCACCTTTAAGTCGGTGCCTTTTGAAATATACTATGAAGCTCCCTGACTGGTAGCTTCGGCATCGTCCCTGTTCTGGCCTTCCGAAGGTGCTTCTTCTCACAGGACCTTCGACGACGAAGCAGACCCCCAACAGTAGCCCCTTCACGGTGCCAGATCGTTTTTCGTAATGAGCTTGACCCGTGAAAAATTCTTTTATGCTTCGGAATGCCGAAGGTCCAAAAAACACCTTCCCTGAGCTCGTTGACGAGAAACGATTTAAATATCCCGAGTGCAAGGCAGTCCCACCATAGGACGGGTTCACTCGATCTGGTGATTCGTCTCCTCGGGCAGTATGGTCCACCGTTCAGCGGGTGTGGGCGGCTGTTCAGCGGGTGCAATCGTCCTGTCGATTTACCTTCCCACCTGCAACACTGTAAATACAGACGGGTAGGTGTGAAGTTACCACAGCATTTACTACTATTGTACTGTTGTGCTGCCGAAAAATTCGACCACAGCCGAAGCTTATTCACCGTACTCCAAACCAAAGCTTCGTCGCAAGAGGGAGCTTCGACAAAGATAAAAATTATTCAACTTCGCAAGAAATTCAATCATCAAATGGCTAGGGCCCGTTCAACAGCTAGGGTTACACGCGATGAAGAGGAGTCCGAAGTTGCTGGAACTGCCATGATCTCCGAAGTAATGAGGTGGTTGGGACTGGTTATGCCAGAGGGTACTACTAACAAAAATGCACCTGCTGCCGAAGCTGAGCAGGCAGATATTGCAGAAAGTGAGGCTGACGAGGAAGATATAGATGATTATTCCGGCGTGCCATCTAAGCCCAGCCACTTGGATTTTGGAAAATCGACTGTCTCCGAAGCTGATATGCCGATGATGATAAAACTAGGTTACTTCGGGGAAGCTGAGAAGAAGCTGGTTCGCTTTGGCAGGGAAGAGACAATCCCGAAACCAGAAAACAATGAGGTGGTAGTCTTCAGAAGCTTCTTTAAAGTAGGATTAAGGTTTCCTCTGCATGGGATGATTGCAGATGTTTTGGAAAATTTTGAAGTTTATCTTCATCAGCTGACTCCTAACGCTATCATTAGGCTCAGCATCTTTATCTAGGCTCTCTGAAGCCAAGGAGCGGAGCCGGTTGCCGAAGCCTTTTGCCGGGTACACGAACTTCACTATCAGACGAAGGCTAGGGAAGATGGATTGCACGAGAACTTTGGCTGCTATAATTTTGCTTATCGCAAAGACATGAAGACACCGGTGGTTAGCTACCACACCAAATGGCCGACCAGTTGGAAAACTGAATGGTTTTATGTTAAGATTGATGAGAAAAAGGAGAAGTTAGTATAGAGCCCGCTAGAGCTAACCTTCGGGTTGACTAGGCCTCAGTGCAATATGACGCCTGGGACAGCATGCCTAGATGTTGTGGGTGATTTTAGAGTTGTGTCTGAGCATATTGGTACTAGGGATTTAGTTCAGAAATATTTAGTCAATAGGGTATTCCCAACGTTAAAGGAATGGGATATGCCGAAGCTTAAGGGAGAGAAGAAAAAGAATGAACTCGTTCGGTTGCCTTATCATTTCAAGTTCAAGAAACACTTCAAAGAACCCTGCCAGGAATGGTTGGATACAATTGAAGTTATGTGCAATGAAATCTTGGGCAATTATACAAAAAAAGAAGATCAACTGATGACAGCAGCCTTCGGCACCCAGCCGAAACGAAGGTTAAACCGAGTAATGGACGCTTTGAAATTTGAATACCTAGACTATGAAAGGTTAAGCAAAGGTGCCGAAGGGCCAAAACGAAGAAGGGTTGTTAGTGTTGTACAAAGACAAGCTGCCAGGATGATAAAAGAGGATGAAAATTTAGCAAAAAATAAAAAAATCTAGTCCTGAGCCAAAGGTAGTTGTGTCGAAGAAAAGAAAGGCTCCAACTTCGAAGCCGAAGGCTGATTTAGAAGAAGAAGCTCCCTCAACGCCTTCTGTCACTGACGCAGAAGAAATTTTAAAGGTAATGACTGAATCTCTACCTAATAAGCTAAGTCTGCTAGGACCGGAATTGATGAAGCTTTTACAGAAGAAGAAGAAGAAGCCTTCGGCTGCCGAGAAGCCTGCTGAACCAAAAAGCGAAGAATTATCACTGTCATTGAGGCTATTGAAGAAACACCGCCACCGGCCTCAGCGCCGAAAACAGCAGCAGCCGAAGCTGCTACTTCCGAAGTTGCAGCAGCCGAAGCCACAGATTTGGAAACCACACTCGATGACATTGATGAAATGATTTTGAAAATGGCTGAGGAAGAAACTGCTGCAGCTGCTAAGGAAACCCCGGCCGTAGTGCCTAAAAAAGGGGAAAATGACTGAAAAAGAGAAGGAGCCTGCCGAAGATACTTTGGAAGAGGAAAATTTTAACTTTCAAAACATAATTGGGCAAGAATTGTCAAAGGCTGAAAAAGAAGAACTGAAGGACTATGCCATATCGTGCGGGTATCAGCCAGGGGCACTACTCTTCGGTGGTGTTGCCGAAGAGAGTTTAGGATGCCTTCGGGACCGAATTGGGGCGAAGGTTGTCAGCACTTTATCGAAAAGTGTTGGTTTTCCGAAGCTCAAAGCTGATCTCAGCAGATACCGGCGACAACATATCGCCGGTAGCCTGTTTTATTCTAACTTTAAGGTAAAATTTTTCCCTTTACTTTTTATTGTTTCGATATGAAGATGTTTTTTGATGAAGATTATTTTGCCAGAGCCTACTGCTAAGCAAAGCCTTGAGGATGCAACAAGACCTCGAGGACAAGAAAAACGAAGTTATAATTGAGGGTTTAGAGAAGAAGATCAAAGATCATGAAGCTGCCCTAGAAAAGAAAGACTTCGTGCTTCAAACGATGGAAGGTTCACTAGCAGAAGCTCAAGCTAAGATCGCTAGATTAAACAATGAACTTTCCCTGTAGTCAAAAAACTTTGAGCAAGAGAAGAATGATTTCTAAACAAAACTCGAAGCTGAGGCTGAAAAAAGTTCAAATCTTCAGAAATCACTCAAAGATCTTCAGGAAAAATGCTTAGGCTTCGGCACCCGGTGCGTTCAACGACTGAAATAGGTCTTTAACTCAGTTGGGGCCAGCTCCGAAAAGTTTAAACCTTCGGTTGAAGACTTGTCGGGGACACTTGATCATATTGAAGGTGAGGTTGATGCTCTCGACGAAATTATAGCTGGACATGGTGACTTTTGTGCCCTATTGGCTTCTCGAGGCACAGCTGTCGCTTTCATGAAGGCTGGCTGTACACATGAAAATATTGTAAATAGACCAAACTTCAACCTGTCACTGGCAGACTTGAACGACATCCCCGGCCTGGCCCGAAGTATTGGAAATAGATTCGTTACTCAAATCTGGGCAAAGGGCGGGCGAGACTTGGCTGGTGACGAAGCTCGAAGTCACCTTAAACCGGTAATAAACTCATATCTTGTGCTTACCTTTTTCCTTGAAACTTGAATTTACCTTATAATGCTTTGATATGTACAGGATGACGAAGCCGAGGAGCATTGAGCCAAAGCCTAGCAGATGATCCGAAGCTTGGCAGATGATGATGAAGCTGAAAACCTAGCTGTGAAAAAACTCTAGAAAAACTCTTGTATCATCCTTTGTAAAGAATATTGTAATTTGAGAATCAGACTCTACTTGTAAATTTGTCCATACCTTGTAATATATTTTTACCTTTCTGTCAATGTGTGAACTACTTTGATGTGGCCGAAACTTGTATTTTTTGAGCCGAAGGCGAAAAACACCTTCCCTTCTTTTCGTACGCAACAAAGCTTGATCTGCTTCTGAAGCCGTATTCTTGGAGACGAAGCAACTGTCTATCTGTATGATATGATGATGATCCTATGTATGCCTAAATGAATGTTTATGAATGCAATGTATGATGTAATGTATCGTGCAAGTGAATGCCTAGTCACACACATACGAAGCTTCATCCATAACCTTCATTCCCTTAGGAATGACTGAAATCTCTTTGTCGTTTATTTTTTGGCTGCACCGCTTATTTTTCGGTGTAAGTTCTGCATCCCCTTAGGAACATCTTTTGAACTTCTTCGCCTTCTATTTCGGCGGTATTCACGTTGACTTTTCGCGCTTCGCCTTCTATTTTGGCGGTATTCGCGTTGACTTTTCACGCTTCTCCTTATATTTCGGTGATATTTGGCTCTGCATTCCCTTAGGAACGACTTTTGAGCAGAAAACTTACGCTACGTTCCCTTAGGAACGACTTTTGTAGCTTCGTCATGCTCTGCATCCCCTTAGGGACGACTTTCGAGCTTCTTCCTATTTTTTTCTTTTTTTGCACTCGATGGTGCATGCTCAGATTTTACATTTACATATCTTGGGGGACTTTGCCATCGTAGGGCTGAATTAAAAAGGAAAAATTACAGACTATGGCCCCATTAAAAACCTTTCTCCCCCTTTGGAAAGGAAAAGGGTGCCATAGAAAAAATGAAAAAGATTACATCAATTTATACATAATATCGCCGAAGCTCATCCGCATTCCAGGATCTAGGAATGTCGTTGCCGTCCATGTCCTTTAACCTGTAAGAACCGGGTCTTGACGAAGATACTACCAAAAAGGGTCCTTCCCACTTCAGCTGAAGCTTGCCTACTGTGTCAGGGTTGGCCACTCTCCGAAGCACCAAGTGTCCTGGCTTAATGTCTTTCAATTGAACTTTTCTATCGCGCCATTTTATTGTTTCGGCTTGATATTTGTTGATGTTTTCCACAGCCTGAAGTCTGGTCCCTTCTATAGTATCTTTTGTCACAAAATAATTAGCTTCGTCTTCGGCCGAAGCTACTGTTCTTATTGACCCCGTTTTAGCCTCTTCGGGTGTTATGGCTTCATCACCGAACAATAACTTAAATGGTGTGAAACCTGTTGATCTTGATACGGTCGTATTGTGGCTCCACACCACTTTAATCAATTCATTCGGCCACTTTCCTCTGGGCTAATTAAAGATTAGCTTCATTATTCCTGTCATTATAATACCATTTGCTCTTTCGACAAGTCCATTTGACTCTGAATGTCTGACTGACGCAAAATGAATCTTCGTGCCAATTTGATCACAGAATTCCTTGAAAGCTTCGGCATCAAACTGTGTTCCGTTATCCACAGTTATAGCCTTCGGCACACCGAAGTGACAAACAATGTTTTGCCAGAAAAATTTCTGGACTGTGACCGAAGTTATCGTGGCCAAAGGCTTCGCCTCAATCCACTTGGAAAAATATTCTACAGCCACCACAACATATCTTAAATTGCCTTGTGCTGGTGGAAGTGGACCTAACAAATCCAGGCCCCATCTTTGCAATGGGCAGGTTGGTTGTATTAACTGAGTCAAAGATGAAGGTTGTTTCTGATTTCTTGCACATTTTTGGCAATTTTCACACTTTTGAACCAAATCTGCTGCGTCCGAAGCTGCCTTCGGCCAATAGAACCCTTGTCGAAAATTTTTTCCTAGAAGTGGTCTGGACCCAATATGAGATCCACACAATCCTGCATGTATCTCCTTCATCAGTTCTATACCTTCAGTTCTGGATAAGCACTTGAGAAGTGGGGAACAAACTCCATGTTTATATAATTCCCCTTCTATTATGACATATGGTCTTGTTCTTGCTTCCATTCTTTTGTTATAAACCTCATCATCCGAGAGATGATTACCTTGGAGGAAAGATATAAGCTCAATCCTCCAGTCTTTACTATGGACAGGAGATATTGTGAGCACTGCTCTTTCGAGAAGTTCTACCGAAGGTGCTCTTATTGTCTCGAAAAACACCTCCGAAGGTAGAGGAAGCCCCTGTGCTGCTGACTTGGCTAGCAGATCAGCATGCTCATTTCCCCCTCTTGGAATATTCTTAATAGAAAATCCTTCGAAAGAAGCTTCGAGCCTTCGAACTATGTCCAAGTATCTCTTAAGCTTCGGATCTCTTGCCTTGCAACTCTTGTCAACATGTCCAGAAATAACTTGAGAGTCAGTTTTGAGGACTGCCCTTCTTATTCCCATTGCCTTTAACTTTCGAAGTCCCAAAAGTAATGCTTCGTATTCAGCAATATTATTTGTATAGCTGAAATCAAGCCATGCTGCATAACATGTTCTTACTTTGGAAGGTGCAACTAAGACAGCAGCTGCACCTGCACCGAAGGTTCCCCATGAGCCGTCGCAGAACACTATCCAGGCTTCGACATCTTTATTTGCTTCTTCTTCTTGAGCCTCTGGCATCCAATCCGCAATGAAGTCTGCTAACGCCTGGGACTGAATTGAGGAGCTATGCACATAGTCAATACTGAATTCATTAAGCTCCGCGGCCCACTTTCCAATCCTTTGTAACACCCCTGGTGTTACTGTCACTAAAGCTTGAGCATGACATCGTAAGCCTTGGCATATCATGTGTTTGTCACACCTGGAATACGTTCACCAGACAAAAATTTCAAACGAGTTGAATTGATGTGATATGTCATGGGTATAACCCTAGGGAAGGGTGCTTAACCCTAAACTGAGCTTAGGAGGTCAATAAAGCCCAAATGAGTTAGGTTCTCAAAACTTATTATAATAATCATAAAATGTCACCATGGATGGACTTAAGTGGCATTCAAACCCTAGAAATACCAAAAACCCTGAATAGACCCCTGGAAAACCCTGGACTGAAACCCTAGGGGGTTATATGCAAATGTTGCACACTTCTGGACCTAAGTGCAAGTATCAAAGTAAAAGGGGCACCTTAAACCCACTAACTTTTATATTCAAGGATTTGCAAGAGGAATGGTGAGATTTGGACCTTTTTGTAAAAAGACCTATGGAAGCCATGTAACTAAGTCTGAATTTCAGTAGGTTGAGACCATCTTTGGAGCTGTGTATCTCTTTACTCATGAGAATTTTGTCCTAGGTTAGTACATCAAAATGGTAGAGCTACTATAGGGGTATAAGTTCGATTGAGAGACCTGACCCTAAAACTTTATAAAATCTCGAGAAAACATACCCAAAACCGAGTCAACAGAACTCTGAATTTTTCAGACCAAAAACAGTAATCTGAAAACTAAAAGTGTAGTGAATCGAGCTAGGTTTGGAGCCTTTTTGTGACCAATCTAGAGGTTTAAAGGCTGGGAGCTATGTAGATAAATTAGAGACCATTAGAAGGGGATTAAATGTTCTTAAGAAGTATAGGCTTGATCCTATGCAAATATTGGAGAAAATGATACTCAAAATCGAGCTGTCTGAATAGCAATTCAGACTGTCAATCTGATCAGTCGGTTCTGAATATTACCTGTTTGCTCCGCTTTGAAGCCTTGTAAAAAGTGTCCTGGGTGACTTTGTGCCAAAATGTCTTAAGCAAAGTTGGAGAGGTTGTGTTCATGAGCAAGTTTTATTAAGAAACTTTGGCCTGGTGTTGTATAGATTTAGGAGATAATGGCGCCCAAACTGCCCCTGTCAGAAAGAAGAGAATGGAATGAGCAACTGAAAACTAAAATTCAGAAGAGTAAAATGGTACCAGTGTGTTGTAGCTGATTTTTGGGTACCATAACTTGTAATCTATAAGGATTAGGTCCAAGAGACTTACAGTAAATTTGTAGACCCTCGATCTGGGAACAAGTTCTATTAACAGTTAATGATCTGTATTAATTAAAAAATTAAGAGAACAGGCTAATTGAAGTTGGGTGGATCAGTCAAGAGCTGTAGATTCCAAATATAGAAATATCTAACCTTGATCTTTTGGCTTTCCTTGCCGTGACCAACCTGGGAATCAGATGAAGATTGGGATGAAGTGCTGGCATGGTAATCAGATTTGTGCATCCCTGAAATATCACCTATGTAAATATCCTGTACAATGCATCTCATCCTTACCCCCTCTTTTCTTTTGCCCATGGATAATCTTCACCCTGTGTTGCTAGATTCTATGTGTTTGCGTGGTTTTGTTGGAGGAAGCCATGACTGCATCTCTTATTCATAGTTATCTTGGTTGCAAATTCAAGAATCCAGCTTCTTGATCTTTTTATTGCCTATATAAGGAACCACCGGGAGGGGGAGGGAAAGGCAAGAATTAATCAGTGATCTTTGCTTCGACCTATAACCAAGGTGAGCAGCTTCAAATGCAGTACTGCCTCCCTCAAACCATGCTCTAGACATGCCCTGTTCCACTGATCAAACCGCCGCGCGTGTCCGGTGATCACCTCAACAACACCTCGGCTTCACGTGGCCAGGCAGTTACGGTATGACTCAATCCCTAAGACTTGATGTTCTAGCATCCCCGTACCTTGGTGAAGCTCACTGAGAAGTCCGTTTGGTCCTTGCGGTCTTAGTTTGGTCGGAACACGGGCTTGACACCGCGTGAACTGTCCTGGTGATGACCCACTCAAAGTTCAGTTGGTCCTGGGGCAATTCTTGTGAGCGTCGTGTTGCCTGCATCCTACTCGTGCTCCCTGTGCCCTCAATTTGAAACATCCTGTGCTTGAGCTATTTGGGTGAGCACCGCAGTACTGAGCTCCCGCCTTGAGCGTGGTCATGGCACTCTGTAAGTTAGTGAGTCAAATCCATGCCTATAGATGCTCGGGGTAGGTTAGGATTTGGTCTGGTCGCTATCCAACGGCTGCCCGGGCTCTCCTCCACCGTAGTGTCACAGGGGGAACGTGTCCACGCCGCCGACGACGTTGGGGACTCACGTTGTAAAGACAAGAAACCTAGAAGGGGCCAGAAGTAAAATGTCAGTGACTCGCAGAGTTCAGTTGAGGACTTCGTTTCAGATTTCCAAACTAGCAAGGGTCTTTGCGCAAATGCGACGACGCGACCGTAGGCGCGCCTAGATTCTGTATAGGTTTGGGCCGAGTGGGCTGATAGCGGCCCAATACTATTGAAAAGCTTTTCCTTTTTCTTTTTCTGAGAAAGCGTAGAAATCTATAAAGAATTCGAGAAAAATAATAAAAATATGGGACCAATTTTGCTAGGCTCCTAATTTTCTATAGTATTTAACAAAAATAGATTCATGAATTTTAGTTCCAATAGGGAATTATGGGATATTTAAAATAGCCAAAACCCCTACTTCTGGAATTTTAGAAATTATTTAATAATCCCAAAAATCACTAAACTTTTTGGGTGAGCTCAAATTAATATTTAAAAGCCTTGGATAAAGTTTGGTATGTTTTGGACCATGTTTGATACTTAGAACCCAAAACCCTAACCCCCTGCCTTCTGACCTTCACTATTGACTCCGAAAACCCTAAGTTCTCAGAAATCCGTGAAGGAAAGTTATATTCAAGACCTTAGATAATAAACTTATATTATCTTAGCATTTTCATAAGCATTCATATGCATAATGCATTTCAATTAGGTACGATAATTGATCACGTGATGCGGAAGACGAGCCAAGTCGACCCCAAGTGCAGGCTCCTCCGCATGGTGATGTTGAAGGACGAACCTGCTGGATCAAGTGCTAAGGCAAGGATGGTCGTCAAGTGGTCGCCACTTAACAACACTAACCTAGTGTTACTCAGGCAAGCCTCGGTGCATTTGCCACCTTCCTTGATGTTTTTAAAATCTTTTTCACTTGATTGATGCATTAGGTAATAGGAGTTGAATGCTTAAACAATTCCTGCATTTCCTTCCTTGAACTTGATTACCTTCCTTGAACCCTGTTTTTACAAAAGGTTTTACTATGCTTAGTATTGCTCTAGTAAAACAAAAGGTTTTGTTTTACAAAAGATGATTGGCAAAGTGGGAAGGATGTTTTTGAAAATAAAACTTGATGGTGGATCCACCATGGCCGTGATGGGTTCAACATCAGAAAAGATGTACCTCTGCCAGGTACCAAAATTTGGGATTGAAATGATTAAGCTGAGACCGGGCGGGTGACTAAGGCCAGAATAAGATAACACGGAATGGGCGTGGAGCGGTGGCGAGAGTAGCGTGTACCCTCCGTGGCAAGAGGCTGGACGGTGGTGTATCTGTGCTCTCGGTTCGCGTGAACCTGATCTGGTCTTAACAACCCCGGTGGCGGGTTGACATATGTAAGGGTTAAGTGCTACATATGTCGTGTGATCGGAGACCTCAGCTGAGTATAATCGATTCGGATCGTCGTACCTTCGCGGTTATGAAGACTTGGTCACTGCCCTATACGTAGAACTCCAGTAAAGATGAAGGGTTGTTAAGAAATTGGCTAGTGCAGGTCAAGTGTTTGAACTAGGGTAGATAGAACTCTAGATGCAGGTAATTTTACTTAACCTGACATTAAAAATGGATTTTTAAGGATCCACTCATAGTAAGCTTTTCTGCAAAACAGAGTCCTTGATTCTTGATAAGCCCTTCCTTGAATCCCTCTAGCCAGCATACCCTTGAGAGTCTTTTCTTTAGTCGGGTAAGTCTTGCTGAGTAATTCCGTACTTAGGGTTTTATTCCCTGTTGTTTTTCAGGTTCTAACCTTGTGCTGTTGTGATGGTGTTAAGTGCCGGTGGGCTCGGCCTTCTTATAAGTCTAAGTAACCCTTCTATACTTCTTATTGAGGATGGTCATTTGAGTTAGCATATATTTCAAACTTATACTTTTGTAACCACTCCGATAAAATAATATAAAATTTTTGTAACTTGTAAAATTTGGTAATAGTATTTCCGCTGCAAAACTAATGTGTGTGATTTGTGTTACTTAATCCCGCGGTTCTGGTTGCAAGTGGTTTATCCAATGTCCTTGGGCAATCGAACAGATCCTATTAAGTTATCTGGTGCACATGCATAGCCGTCTGAGGTCTTTGGGACAAGGACAGGTGCATGTAGGCCCGATAACTTGGAGGTTCTGCCACATCCTTCCAGTAGCTTCTCTGTTTCTCATAATATCCTTCAAAGGCTGTGATGAAGGAACAATTATGTGATATGCTTGAAAATAATGCCGGAGCTTCCTGGAGGCCATTAGCACAACATACAATACCTTCTCCAACTCTGTATAGTTTTTCTTTGATAAACTTAGAACTTCAGAGACAAAATATACTGGAGCTTGCTTCTTAATTTGGCCTTCAAGCTTCTCCTGTACAAGCGCCACACTCACTGCAGAGTGCGAAGCTGCCACATACAATAGTAATGGAGCCCCTGGCGCAGGTGGAGTTAATGTTGTTAGATCAATCAAGTACTGCTTCAACTCTTTGAAGGCCTTCTGCTGAGCTGGGCCCCATTGAAAAACTTCTGCTGACTTTAGTATTTCAAAGAATGGCAAATTTCTTTCTGCTGATTTAGATATAAATCTATTCAATGATGCCAGTCTTCCTGTCAGCCGTTGGGCTCCCTTCTTTGTGCTTGGTGGTTCCATTCGAAGGATAGCTTCGATCGTGCTTGGATTAGCTTCAATCCCCTTCATTGAAACTAGGCAGCCAAGGAACTTACCCTTCTTCACTCCAAAGACACATTTTTCTGGATTTAATTTCAGGCCAGCTTGCCTAAAGTTAGCAAATGTTTCTTGTAGATCAGTAATGTGATTTTCTTGCTTTGTGCTTTTTACTATGATGTCATCAACGTATGTTAGCACATTTCTGCCTATCTGAGAATGAAGGACCTTAGCTGTCATTCTGCTGAAGCTTCCTCCAGCATTCTTGAGCCCCTCAGGCATCCGAAGATAGCAATAGGTGCCACTGGGAGTTATGAAGCTAGTCTTCGGCTCATCCTCCTTCATCCATATTTGATGATATCCTGAGTAGCAATCCAGCAGACTCATAAGTTCTGAAGAAGCTGCTGCATCTACAAGAGAGTCTATTCTTGGTAATGGAAATTCGTCCTTTGGACAGGCCTTGTTAAGATCTGTGAAGTCAATACACATTCTCCATTTGCCGTTGGCCTTCTTCACCATAACAGTATTGGCAAGCCACTTTGGATATTTTACCTCTCTGATAAAACCAGCACAGAGAAGCCTTTTTACTTCATTTCGAGCACCTTCGGCTTTATCATCAGACATTATCCGAAGCCTTTGCTTTCTTGGCCTGAAGGATGGGTCGACATTGAGTGAATGTTCAATGACGTCTCTGTTGACACCACAAAGGTCATTGGCTGACCAAGCAAAGATATCTTTGTTGTTGAATAAAAACCTTATCAAAGTTTTCTCCTTCTCTTCAGATAGTTGAGACCCCAGCAATACTTTCTGCTCTGCTATATCTTCACATAAAAGCATGAGTTTCGGCTGATCAGCCGAAGCAGCCTTCTCTCTTCTGTACTTATACTATTCACAAGCTTTGACTCCATCTATATTGTGGATTGCTTTTGAATCTGTCCGATTTCCTTCGGCCTTTCTGGCAGCCTTTTGACTTCCATGAATAGCAATGGGCCCTTGTTCCGAAGGTATCTTCATGCATAGATATGCTGGGTGAAGTATTGCTTCGAAAGCATTAAGTGTCCCTCGACCAATGATTGCATTGTAGGGGTATTCCATATCAACAATGTCAAAAACAACCTATTCAGTCCTTGTATTGTGAACAAAGCCGAAGGTAACTGGCATTGTGATTTTGCCAAGTGCTATGATCTGCCTTCCTTCGAAGCCACATAGGGGATGTGTAGCATCGTGAATCTTATCTTCTGGCTCTTGCATTTGTCTGAAGGCCTTAGCAAATATGATATCCGCAGCACTGCCTGTATCAACCAGAACATTGTGGACCAGAAAACCCTTGATGACACAAGATATGACCATAGCATCATTGTGAGGATAGTCCTTGAGCTGAAGGTCCTCCTGGGAGAAGGTGATTGGGATGTGAGACCATTTTGACTTGATGAAGGGTCCCTGCACCCCAACATGCTGCACCCTTCTCTATGCTTCCTTCTTCTGCTTCTTGTTAGCCGGTTCTGAACTTGAACCGCCTGTTATCGGGAGCACAAGCTTCGTAGCCGAATGTGCTTCAGCTTGGTTGTTGAACGAAGCCATCAGCTCAACAGTGGAAGTGAGTTCACCGGAGGTGGGCGCCAATGTTGGGGACTTGTTCTCAAATGCTATGAATTAAGAACAAGGCAACACACAAGAAAAATGTTAAATGTTAATGTTCTTCGTCCTTCAAAGCATTACTTCCCTTAGGATATAATGATCTTCGGACGAAGGTTATAAAAAACGTACCTCCATAAATATAACACATATAATTGGAGGATGAAGGTCATGAAACATAAGACAACATAAATAATTACATAGTACCAAAATATGAATGTTTATTGTCAAATAATCATGAATACATAAAAGTTAAATTAAATTACATTTATACCTTGAGCTCGATTGAATACGAAGATTCAGATGTAATGCCCAAGCGTGAATAGTACGGGGGTACTGTTCACCTATTTATAGGCATAGGGCGCAGCCTGTGTAAATGTAGCGCCCTGAATTTGGGAGTAGAATTTTTTCTTCTTTTCTCTTCCCGTTTCGCCTCCTTTTTCCCCATTTCAAACCAGTATAGTGACAGGTGTCCGTGTCGTGTATAAACAAAACCTAAGTTGACATGAGTGTTGCATCATGCCGAAGCACATTTCTTTGTCTGATGTTGTGTTTAGTCGTGTGTTCATCTCGCCCCGTTTCGGATTTCGGTTCATGAATCGATCTTCCGATCTGTGGTTGTGCGTGCCACGAGGTTTCGACCCGCGGTGTGACCCAGCCCGACCCGGTCCGGCCCAGTCCGACTCGCGCGCCCCCGGCGCCCCACACCCCCGTTCCCATGTGCCCCCTCCTCCTCTCCCTCTCTCATTTGGATTTCCCGCGCAGCAACCTCCCTCTCCCTCTCCCACCTCTCTCTCCTCGTGGTGCCCTAGGGATTGGAGACGGCGATCACCAGAATTTGGACCCCGAGGTGAGCTCCCCTCCCCTCTTCTCTCTCTTCTCTTCCCATCCCCCTCTCTTCTCCCATGCGCCCCCCATTTTTCTCTCCCTGCGCGCGCGCTCCCCACGAGCACGGCCCCGGTGGCGCGGCCCGGCGCGGGCGCGGCTCTGGCACGGGCGCGCGGCCCCGGCACGCGGCTTCGGCCCCCCGACGTGCGGCCTTGGCCCCCTGCGCGGGCGTGGCTTCCCCCGGCGGCGCGGCCCCGGCCTCGGCGCGTGGCCTCAGCCCCCTGCGCGTGGCTCCGGCCCCTGCGCGCGGCCTCGTTCCCCTACGCACGGCCGTCCTAGCCCCGTTGCACGGCGTCCGACCCTCAGATTAGTTAGTTTAAAATTTTGTTTAATGAGCGTGTTGAGTCGCGCGCTTCGTCGCGCGACAAATTGGTTTAGTCTCAGGTTTTATTAATGTGATGCGTCGCGCGCTTCGTCGCACGACGATTTAATTTAAGTTCGTATTTATCAATGTGCTGCGTCGCGCGCTTCGTCGCGTGACGATTCAATTTAAATTTATGTTTATTAATGTGCTGCGTCGCGCGCTTCATCGCGCGACGATTCATTTTAAATTCGTATTTATTAAGGTGCGTTGTCGCGCGACGATTCGTTTTAAAATTCAGTTCAGCTGACGTAAGCCATTGTGCGTTTCGTCGTGCGACGCTTAATATTTGTTTATAAAAGTAATGCAGGAGTCTCGTTGCGCGCCTCATCGCGCGACAAGTCGTTTATTTCTTAAATTCAATTTGAATGTTGCGTCGCGCGTCTCGCCGTGCGACCATTTCCTTTGATTCACCTTTATCTGCTTATAATAATTAAATGTGGAACATGGCCTTACTTTATGCTAAACGCAATGGCCAAATTAATACCCTTCTGTTTAAATGAGTAGTTTAATTTATAATTGTATAACGTGATCGCTTCTCGAGTGTAGACTCGACCGCTATTTTCTCCTTCTCGCTTAGTCGTAATTGCGAGCCCTGCGTTGAACGTGTGTTTAATTATTGTATTCCATTATATGGTGTACTGTTCTTTTGTATTAAATGTGTGGAATGTATGTCTGAACTCGTATAGAGAACGATTTGGTTGGAGAATCCGAAGAGCTCGCAGGTGAAGCCCCTGAGCAGCAGTCGGTTGGTGTAGGCAAGTGTCCCTTGACCTATCTTTGTCCTATACATTCTTTAATTCACCTCCCGCATTCCACAGTTATACCTAAGGATTGACTAGCTTTTGCTATCCCTGTCCTTGTTTACCTATTTGGGTCGGATTATTATTGGTTAGCTTTATGCTACTGCTTAACATTAATCAATGAACATGATAAGAATTATCTATGATACACTGTTTTCCCCTCTTTTATTATGATGTTATACTTGTGGCCTTCAAGGGGGCTCGAGCGGTTTCTCGAGTGCCTCTCCGTAAGGACCTGTTCGTTGGATGACCGCCCGGGAAAACAGTGCAACCATGAGGGTGGAGTGGGACGCCCTTAGCTGAATAATTAGAGGAACCGGGGTGTAGTTCGCTTAGCCGTCGTGCCGTCAATGGGGCTCGGTGTATGCGGCTCGCTCTGCCAAGGTTGATTTGTCCCTTGGGGAGGAGTGCGGTACATTTAGGAAACCTAACGGGCGGCTACAGCCCCGGGGAATCTTTGTAAAGGCTACGTAGTGATACCCTGCAGGGTCACCTTGGTAGTGATCAATGGAGAGTCATGACCTCCGGGCAGAAAGGGAAATCACGGCTTGTGGGTAAAGTGCACAACCTCTGTAGAGTGTTTGAAAACTGATATATCAGCCGTGCTCGCGGTTATGAGCGGCCAAGGGAGCTCCAGTGATTAGTGGTACTTGATCAGAGATGTTCGGATTACAGGTGGCAATGAGATCGATGGTTTTTGGAATTGACTCTGGTAATGGTAAGTGGTACTCTTTCCGTTTGGAAAGGAGTACGTTTGGGTTAATAACGTGGGTTAATTCTAAAACTTGGCTTTCTCTACTAGTAATAATAATCTGACCAACAAAAAGCAACTGCTTGACTTACCCCCACATAAAGCTAGTCCACTACAGCCAAACAGGATACTTGTTGAGTATGTTGATGTGTACTCACCCTTGCTCTACACACCAAATCCCCCCTTCCCCACGTTGTCCGTATTGCAACCACTGCTGAGGAGAAGATGAAGCCATGGAAGGAGACTTCCAGGAGTTCCAAGACTACGATGAGTTCTAGGTGTGGGTTAGCGGCAACCCCCCTAGTCGGTTGCCTGTGAAGGCCGCATTTATCTACGTTTCGTTTTTGCACTTTGATTTATTGTAAAGACTATGTGGATGTCTTGGACATCATGATGTAATCGACTATTATTTCCCTTTTTAATACTATTTGAGCACTGTGTGATGATGTCCATGTTATGTAACTGCCGTGTACGTGAATTGCTGATCCTGGCACGTACATGGTTCGCATTCGGTTTGCCTTCTAAAACTGGGTGTGACAGTAAATTTACATTCATATCCTCTACAAATGATTACAATCATTACACAGGTTATCATGGGCCGATTGGTCATCTCATCTTTAAGTCGGTGCATTTTGAAATATACTACGAAGCTCCCTGACTGGTAGCTTCGGCATCATCCCTGTTCTGGCCTTCCGAAGGTGCTTCTTCTCACAGGACCTTCGACGACGAAGCAGACCCCCAACAGTTTCATATTTTAGAGTCTTTGGTAGCAAATGTTTTATTCTTGTTAAAAGAGGTAGAAAATCTAAATTTGCTCCCATGGCTATAGAAGGCTTTTTACTAGGATATGACTCAAACACAAGGGCATATAGAGTCTTCAACAAATCCACTGGATTAGTTAAAGTTTCTTGTGACATTGTGTTTGATGAGACTAATGGCTCCCAAGTGGAGCAAGTTGATCTTGATGAATTAGATGATGAAGAGGTCCGTGCGTCGTGCTAAGGAACATGTCCATTGGGGATGTGTGTCTTAAGGAATTTGAAGAGCCTCCACAAGAACAAGATCAACCATCATCTTCCAATCAAGCATCTCCACCAACCCAAGATGAGGAACAGGCTCAAGATGAAGAAGATCAAGAAGATGAGCCACCTCAAGAAGAGGTCAATGATCAAGGGGGAGAAGAAGAAATCAAAGACAAGGAAGATGATCAAGAAATTCAGGGTCAAAGACCGCAACACCCAAGAGTCCACCAAGCGATTCAAAGAGATCACCCCGTGAACTCCATCCTCGGTGATATCCATAAGGGGGTAACTACTCGATCTCGAGTAGCTCATTTTTATGAACATTACTCTTTTGTGTCCTCTATTGAGCCATACAGGGTGGAGGATGCACTAGGAGATTTAGATTGGGTGCTGGCAATGCAAGAGGACAACAACTTCACGAGGAATGAGGTATGGCATTTAGTTCCACGTCCTAATCAAAATGTTGTAGGTACCAAGTGGATATTCCGCAACAAGCAAGATGAGCATGGTGTGGTGATAAGGAACAAAGCCTGACTTATGGCCAAGGGTTATTCACAAGTCGAAGGTTTGGATTTTGATGAAACTTATGCACCCGTAGCTAGGCTTGAGTCAATTCGCATATTACTTGCCTATACTACTTACCATGGCTTCAAGCTTTACCAAATGGACGTGAAAAGTGCCTTCCTCGATGGACCAATCAAGGAAGAGGTCTATGTTGAGCAACCTCCCGGCTTTGAAGATAGTGAGTACCCTGACTATGTATATAAGCTCTCAAAGGCACTTTATGGGCTCAAGCAAGCCCCAAGAGCATGGTATGAATGCCTGCGAGACTTTCTTATCACTAATGGCTTCAAAGTTGGCAAAGCTGATCCTACTCTCTTTACTAAAACTGTTGCAAATGATTTGTTTGTATGCCAAATTTACATTGATGCTATTATATTTGGGTCTAAGGTCACCTTCATCAGCCAAACCAAGTACATTCAAGACATACTTAATAAGTTTGGAATGAAGGATGCCAAGCCCATCAAGACACCCATGGGAACTAATGGGCATCTCGACCTCGACACGGGAGGTAAATCCGTAGATCAAAAGGTATACTGGTCGATGATAGGATTGAGAGCACCTAGAGGGGGGTGAATAGGTGATCCTGTAAAAATCAAATACTTGTAGCCACAAAACTTGGTTAAGTGATAGTGCAATAGAACCAAGTAGCTAAGGACCGAGTTCGTGTGAAACACAATGGTCACAAAGAAAGACAACACACAAGACACGGTGATTTATCCCGTGGTTCGGCCAAGTGTAATACTTGCCTACTCCACGTTGTGGCGTCCCAATGGACGAGGGTTGCACTCAATCCCTTTCAAGTGATCCAATGATCAACTTGAATACCACAGTGTTTTCCTTTCTTATACTTTCTCCCGTTCGCGAGGAATCTCCACAACTTGGAGCCTCTCGCCCTTACACTTGATGATCACAAAGAAGCACAGAAGTAAGGGAGGGGAGAGCAACACACACAAGACTCAAAGCGAGAGCACAATCATGCACACAAGCCACAACTTAAGCTCAAAACACAACGCAAGGAGTTCTCTACTCAAATGGAGCTCACGTCACTATCTCAAAGAATCGAATGCGTGAGAATGGAGTCTTGGTGCTTTGGAATGATCAAAGAATGCTTAGGTGACTCCTCCATGCGCCTAGGGGTCCCTTTTATAGCCCCAAGGCAGCTAGGAGCCGTTTGAGGCAACTTTTGAAGGCAAATCTTGCCTTTTGTCAGGTGGCGCACCGGACAGTCCGGTGCGCCACCGGACAGTCCGGTGCGCCACCGGACAGTCCCTATAGTTGTCCGGTGCGCAATCTCCTTCCTTTTCTAGCGCATCCGACCGTTGTTGATTTCTGGCAGTTGGCGCACCGGACACTGTCCGGTGCACACCGGACAGTCTGGTGCCCCCTGCCGACCGTTGGCGCGCCCACGCGTCGCGTGCGGATTGCGTGGCCGACCGTTGGAGCAGTCGACCGTTGGCTCACTGGACAGTCCGGTGAATTTTAGCCGTACACTGTTAAATGTTTCCCGAGAGCGACGACTTCGCCACGGACGACTCACTGGACAGTCCGGTGCACCACCAGACAGTCCGGTGATTTATAGTCGTACGCCGCTGTCATGTCCTGAGAGAGGCCTGTTCACCGGAGGCTGGTCTGGCGCACCGGACACTGTCAGGTGCACCACCGGACAGTCTGGTGGTGCACCTGACAGTGTCTGGAGCGCCAGACTAGCCTCCGGTGAACAGGCCTCTCTCGGGACTAGACAGTCCGATGCACCCAGACCGAGCTGCATTTGGCTGTACACAGCCAACTCCATTCCAAACTAATTTCTCCTGTTTCTAGCACTTAGACACAATACATTAGTACTCAGATCAATGTACTAAGTCTAGAAACGTACCTTGTAATATGATTTGCACTTCTTCACTCTTTAGCACAAATTAGCACTTAGAGAAAATGTGTTGGACACTTAATCACCAAAACACTTTGGAAATGGCCCAAGGGCACATTTCCCTTTCAATCTCCCCCTTTTTGGTGATTTATGCCAACACATCAAAAAGCAACTAAAAGAAGTGCAACATCAACGCACTTGAGAACAAGAATTGTTTTTTATTCAAATTTGGCATATTTCGATCATACTTTGCCACCACTTGGTTGGTTTTTGAAATCAAACTCATTTTACTATCTCTAAGTCAAACACACTTGTTTAGGCACAAAGAGAGATATTCAAATGGAAAAAATTGATCAAGAGCCACAAACTCCCCCTTTTTCCCATAATCCTACATTCTCCCCATAAGAGGCCAACTTTTGACAATAAGAGACAATAAGAGTATTTTGACAAATCAAAAAGTTCTAACTCTACTCTTTTCGAAATTTCACAAGTGGTAGCTGATCCATTTGCTTTGGCCTTAATTTCTCCCCCTTTGGCATTAAGCACCAAAATGGGATCATTCTTGGCCCTGTAACCCCATTGCCTCACCAAAATTGTCAATTAAGAGCAAAAGGCAATAGGAGCATAGAAATGAACTTGGAGTTAATACCGGAGTGCAGTGGAAGTCTTTGCATGGTCCAAGTTCACCTTTCCCTTTCAATCCACTTTTGAGACTAAATCAAGAACTCAAACACAAAGATTAGTCTCAAAGTGTCAAGTTGTAGCATGCCTCCCCCTAAATAAATGCATCACTTGCAAATGGACTTGTGAGGTCTGGGGATCATGGTTACAACTTGAGCACCACAAATGAACAAAAATAGATTGAAATGCATAAATTTCATGATCAAAGGCATAAAACACATGTATGCTATAGATCAATCCAAGTTACGCGAATCTAAGACATTTAGCTCGCTACGCAACCTGCAAAATCTTTTCTCATCTAAAGGCTTGGTGAAGATATCGGCTAGCTAGTTTTTGGTGTTGATATGGTACACCTCGATATCCCCCTTTTGCTGGTGGTCTCTCAGGAAGTGATGTCGGATGTCTATGTGCTTAGTGCGACTGTGTTCAATAGGATTATCTGCCATGCGGATTGCACTCTCATTGTCACATAGGAGTGGGACTTTGCTCAGATTGTAGCCAAAGTCCCGGAGGGTTTGCCTCATCCAAAGTAGTTGCGCGCAACACTGTCCTGCGGCAACATACTCGGCCTCAGCGGTGGATAGGGCAACGGAAGTTTGTTTCTCTGAACTCCAAGACACCAGGGACCTTCTTAGGAATTGGCACGTCCCTGATGTACTCTTCCTATCAACCTTGCACCTGGCATAATCAGAGTCTGAATATCCAATCAAGTCAAAGGTAGAACACTTTGGATACCAGATCCCGAAGCAAGGCGTAGCAACTAAATATCTAAGAATCCGCTTAACGGCCACAAGGTGACATTCCCTTGGGTCGGATTGATATCTAGCACACATGCAAACGCTAAGCATAATATCCGGTCTACTAGCACATAAGTAAAGCAAGGAACCTATCATAGACCGATATGCCTTTTGATCAACGGACTTACCTCCTTTGTTGAGGTCGACATGTCCGTCGGTTCCCATTGGAGTCTTTGCGGGCTTGGCGTCATTCATCCCAAACCGCTTGAGCAAGTCTTGCGTGTACTTCGTTTGAGAGATGAAGGTGCCGTCCTTGAGTTGCGTCACTTGGAACCCAAGGAAGTAGTTCAACTCGCCCATCATCGACATCTCAATTTTTTGTGCCATCACCCTGCTAAACTCCTCACAAGACTTTTGGTTAGTAGAACCAAATATTATGTCATCGACATAAATTTGGCACACAAATAAGTCACCATCACAAGTCTTAGTGAAAAGAGTTGGATTGGCTTTCCCAACCTTGAAAGCATTAGCAATTAGAAAATCTCTAAGGCATTCATACCATGCTCTTGGGGCTTGCTTAAGTCCATAGAGCGCCTTAGAGAGCTTACACACATGGTCGGGGTACCGTTCATCCTCAAAGCCAGGGGGTTGCTCCACGTACACCTCCTCCTTGATTGGCCCGTTGAGGAAAGCGCTCTTCACATCCATTTGGAACAACCTGAAAGAATGGTGAGTGGCATAGGCTAACAAAATGCGAATTGACTCTAGCCTAGCCACAGGAGCAAAAGTCTCCTCAAAGTCCAAACCTGCGACTTGGGCATAACCTTTTGCCACAAGTCGAGCCTTGTTCCTTGTCACCACCCCGTGCTCGTCCTGTTTGTTGCGGAACACCCACTTGGTTCTCACAACATTTTGCTTGGGACGTAGCACCAGGGTCCAAACTTCATTTCGCTTGAAGTTGTTGAGCTCTTCCTACATGGCCAACACCCAGTCCGGATCTAGCAATGCCTCTTTTACCCTGAAAGGCTCAATAGAAGAGACAAACGAGTAATGCTCACAAAAATTAGCTAGACGTGAGCGAGTAGTTACTCCCTTGCTTATATCACCCAAAATCTGGTCGACGGGATGATTCCTTTGAATCGTCGCTCGAACTTGAGTTGGAGGGGCCCGTGGTGCTTCTTCCTCCACAACTTGGTCTTCTTGTGCTCCCCCTTGATCACACGCCTCCTCTTGAGGAACCTGTTCATCATCTTGAGTTGGGGGATGCACCATCGTTGAGGAAGAGGGTTGATCTTGCTCTTGGTGTTCCTGTGGTCGCACATCTCCAATTGCCATGGTGCGAATTGCATCCATTGGAACATCATCTTCATCTACATCATCAAGATCAACTCGCTCTCTTGGAGAGCCATTAGTTTCATCAAATACAACGTCGCTAGAGACTTCAACCAAACCCGATGATTTGTTGAAGACTCTATACACCTTTGTATTTGAGTCATAACCTAACAAGAACCCTTCTACAGCTTTGGGAGAAAATTTGGAATTCCTACCTTTCTTCACTAGAATGTAACATTTACTCCCAAATACACGAAAATATGAAACGTTGGGTTTGTTACCGGTTAGTAGTTCATACGAGGTCTTCTTGAGGAGGCAATGAAGGTAGACCCAGTTTATGGCGTGGCAAGCTGTGTTCACAGCTTCCGACCAAAACCGCTCGGGCGTCTTGAATTCTCCAAGCATCGTCCTCGCCATGTCTATGAGCGTCCTGTTCTTCCTCTCTACCACACCGTTTTGCTGTGGTGTGTAGGGAGCGAAGAACTCGTGCTTGATTCCTTCATCCTCAAGATACTCCTCCACTTGTAAGTTCTTGAACTCGGACCCGTTGTCGCTTCTTATTTTCTTCACCTTGAGCTCAAATTCGTTTTGAGCTCTCCTTAGAAAGCGCTTAAGGGTCCCTTGGGTTTCTGATTTATCCTGCAAAAAGAATACCCAAGTGAAGCGGGAAAAGTCATCAACAATAACTAGACCATACTTACTTCCCCCGATGCTGAGGTAGGCGAAGGGTCCGAAGAGGTCCATGTGAAGTAGCTCCAGAGGTCTTGATGTAGTCATCACATTCTTGCTGTGATGAGTGCTTCCCACTTGTTTGCCTGCTTGACAAGCTGCACAAGGTCTATCTTTTTTGAAAAACACATTTGTTAGACCTAACACATGTTCTCCCTTTAGAAGTTTGTGAAGGTTCTTCATCCCAACATGTGCTAGACGGCGATGCCACAGCCAGCCCATGCTAGTCTTAGCAATTAAGCATGCATCTAGATCGGCCTCCTCTTTTGAGAAATCAACTAAGTAGAGTTTGCCGTCTAGTACACCCTTAAAAGCTAATGAACCATCACTCCTTCTAAAGACAGACACATCTACGTTGGTGAATAAACAATTGTAACCCATATTACATAGTTGACTAACGGACAACAAGTTGTACTCGAGCGATTCAACTAAGAACACATTTGATATGGAATGCTCGGATGAAATAGCTATCTTCCCTAGTCCTTTAACCTTGCCTTGATTCCCATCTCCAAAGATGATCAAATCTTGGGAATCTTTGTTCTTGACGTAGGAGGTGAACATCTTCTTCTTCTCCGTCATATGGTTTGTGCATCCGCTGTCGATAATCCAGATTGAGCCCCCGGATGCATACACCTGCAAGGCAGATTAGGCTTGGGTTTTAGGTACCCAACTCTTGTTGGGTCCTACGAGGTTAGTAACTATAGCCTTTGGGACCCAAATGCAAGTCTTGTCTCCCTTGCATTTGGCCCCCAACTTCTTAGCAACCACTTTCTTATTTCTATATGAAAGTACAAAAGCAGTATTTCAAGCATGGAAAACAATAGCAGATTCATTATGCATTTTCCTAGGCACATGATGAATAACATTTCCCTTCCTAGGCCTACTTCTACCATGCACAACAGTAGAACTTGAAGCAATCATGGCATGTGAATCATAAGCATCATAACTCCTATTATAATGAGCATTCCTAGAAAATTTTCTATCATAAATGAACGCATGATTCCTTTGAATGCTACTAGCCATAGGGGCCTTCCCTTTCTCCTTGTTGGGAATGGGAGCCCTTTGGCTTGTTAAGTTCTTGGCTTCCTTGCGAAAGACAAGCCCATCCTTAATTGAGGGGTGTCTACCAATCGTGTAGGCATCCCTAGCAAATTTTAACTTATCAAAGTCACTTTTGCAAGTCTTAAGTTGAGCATTAAGACTTGCTACTTCATCATTCAATTTTGTAATAGCAATGAGATGTTTATTACAAGCATTAACATCAAAATCCTTGCATCTATTGCAGATAACAACATGTTCTACACATGAACTAGATTTATTAGCTACTTCTAGCTTGACATTTAATTTATCATTAACACTCTTTAAGCTAGAAATAGACTTATGACAAGCAGATATTTCAGAAGATAGAATTTCATTCCTTTTAGTTTCTAAGGCAAGAGATTTTTGTACACTAACAAATTTATCATGCTCTTCATACAAAATGTCTTCTTGCTTCTCTAAAAGTCTATCCTTTTCATTTAAGGCATCAATTAATTCATTAATTTTATCTACCTTTGCTCTATCTAAGCCCTTAAATAAATCAGTATAATCTACTTCATCATCACTAGATTCATCATCGCTTGAAGTAGTATTCTTAGGAGTTTCTTGAACGATTACCTTTTTCTCCTTTGCCATGAGACAGGTGTGGCGTTCGTTGGGGAAGAGAGAGGACTTGTTGAAGGCTGAGGCAGCGAGTCCTTCGTCGTCGGAATCAGAAGACGAGCAGTCCGAGTCCCATTCCTTTCTGATGTGTGCCTCGCCCTTTGCCTTCCTATAGCTCTTTTTCTTCTCTTTCCTCCCGCCCTTTCCTTGTTCCTGGTCACTAGAGTTATCGGGTCAATTTTCTATGAAATGACCAGTCTTACCACATTTAAAACAGGAGCGCTTTCCCTTTGCTTTGCTCTTGTTGGGATGCTCCTTTCGTCCTTTTAGCGCCGTCTTGAAGCGCTTGATGATGAGGGCCATTTCATCTTCATTTAGCCTGGCAGCTTCAACTTGTGCCACCTTGCTAGGTAGCGCCTCCCTGCTGCTGCTTGTTGCCTTGAGTGCAACGGGTTGGGGCTCATAGATGGGCATTGGGCCATTCAACGCCTCATCAACGTATCTTGCTTCCTTGATCATCATACATCCGCTCACAAACTTTCCGAGAATTTCCTCGAGCGTCATCTTTGTGTACCTAGGATTCTCACGGATTGAGTTCACAAGATGAGGGTAAATGATAGTAAAAGACCTGAGCATAAGTCGGACGACGTCGTGGTCCATCCATCTCGTGCTTCCATAGCTCCTGATCTTGTTGACCAGGGTCTTGAGCCTGTTGTACATTTGCGTTGGCTCCTCTCCCCTGATCATGGCAAACCTTCCTAGCTCGCCTTCCACCAACTCCATTTTGGTGATCATGGTGGCATCGTTCCCCTCCTGTGAGATCTTGAGGGTGTCCCATATTTGCTTGGCGTTGTCCAAGCTGCTCACCTTGTTGTATTCATCCATGCACAACGATGCTAACAAAACAGTGGTAGCTTGTGCATTTTTGTGAATTTGTTCGTTAATAAAAACAGGGTTGTCCATACTATCAAATTGCATTCCATTCTCAACTATCTCCCAAATACTAGGGTGGAGAGAGAAAAGGTGACTACGCATTTTGTGACTCCAAAAACTGTAGTCCTCTCCATCAAAGTGTGGAGGTTTACCAAGAGGAATAGAAAGCAAATGGGCATTGGAATTATACGGAATACGAGAATAATCAAAAGAAAATTTTGAGTTAACCGGTTTCTTTTTCTCGTCGTAGTCGTCGTCTCTTTGGGAAGAAGAAGACTCGTCGCTGTCGTAGAAGACGATCTTCTTAATGCGCCTCTTCTTCGTCCCGTCCTTCTTCTTATGACTCGAGCCAGAGTCAGTGGGCTTGTCGTCCCTCGGCTCGTTGAAGATGGACTCCTCCTTATCATTGATCACCATCCCCTTTCCCTTAGGATCCATCTCTTCGGGCGATTAGTCCCTTACGTGAAGAGAACGACTCTGATACCAATTGAGAGCACCTAGAGGGGGGTGAATAGGCGATCCTGTAAAAATCAAATACTTGTAGCCACAAAACTTGGTTAAGTGTTAGTGCAATAGAACCAAGTGGCTAAGGACCAAGTTCGTGTGAAACACAATGGTCACAAAGAAAGACAACACACAAGACACGGTGATTTATCCCGTGGTTCGGCCAAGTGTAATACTTGACTACTCCACGTTGTGGCGTCCCAATGGACGAGGGTTACACTCAACCCCTTTCAAGTGATCCAATGATCAACTTGAATACCACGGTGTTTTCCTTTCTTATACTTTCTCCTGTTCGTGAGGAATCTCCACAACTTGGAGCCTCTCTCCCTTACACTTGATGATCACAAAGAAGCACGAAAGTAAGGGAGGGGAGAGCAACACACACAAGACTCAAAACGAGAGCACAATCACGCACACAAGCCACAACTTAAGCTCAAAACACAACGCAAGGAGTTCTCTACTCAAATGGAGCTCAAGTCACTATCTCAAAGAATCGAATGCGTGAGAATGGAGTCTTGGTGCTTTGGAATGATCATAGAATGCTTAGGTGACTCCTCCATGCGCCTAGGGGTCCCTTTTATAGCCCCAAGGAAGCTAGGAGCCGTTGGAGGCAACTTTGGAAGGCAAATCTTGCCTTCTGTCGGGTGGCGCACCGGACAGTCCGGTGCGCCACCGGACAGTCCCTGTAGCTGTCCGGTGCGCGATCTCCTTCCTTTTCTGGCGTATCCGACCGTTGCTGATTTCTGGCAGTTGGCACACCGGACAGTCCGGTGCCCGCTGCCGACCGTTGGCGCGCCCACGCGTCGCGCGCGGATTGCGTGGCCGACCGTTGGAGCAGTCGACCATTGGCTCACCGGACAGTCCGGTGTCTCACCGGACAGTCCGGTGAATTTTAGCTGTACGCTGTTGAACGTTTCCCGAGAGCGACGACTTCGCCGCGGACGACTCACCGGACAGTCCGGTGCACCACCGGACAGTCCGATGATTTATAGCCGTACGCCGCCGTCAAGTCCTGAGAGAGGCATGTTCACCGGAGGCTGGTCTGGCGCACCGGACACAGTCCGGTGCACCCAGACTGAGCTGCATTTGGCTGTACACAGCCAACTCCATTCCAAACCAATTTCTCCTGTTTCTAGCACTTAGACACAATACATTAGTACTCAAATCAATGTACTAAGTCTAGAAACGTACCTTGTAATATGATTTGCACTTCTTCACTCTTTGGCACAAATTAGCACTTAGAGAAAATGTGTTGGACACTTAATCACCAAAACACTTTGGAAATGGCCCAAGGGCACATTTCCCTTTCTAGGATCTTTACTCTATTTATGTGCATCTCAACCGAATATTATGCTTTCTGTATGCATGTGTGCAAGGTTCCAAGCCAATCCTAAGGAAGTTCACCTTAGGGCCGTGAAGAGAATCATGAGATATCTAGTTTACACTCCTAAGTTTGGGCTTTGGTACCCCAGGGGATCAACCTTTGATTTAATAGGATATTCTAATGCCGATTGGGCAGGGTGTAAAATTGATAGGAAGAGCACATCATGGACTTGTCAGTTTCTAGGGAGATCCCTGGTGTCTTGGGCTTCAAAGAAACAAAACTCAGTCGCTCTTTCTACTGCCGAAGCCGAGTATATTGCCGCAGGACATTGTTGTGCGCAATTACTTTGGATGAGGCAAACCCTCAGGGTCTATGGCTACAAATTGAGCAAAGTCAATCTCCTATGTGACAATGAGAGTACTATCCGCATGGCAGAGAATCCCATTGAACACAGCTGCACTAAGCACATAGACATTCGATATCACTTTTCGAGGGATCACCAACAAAGTTGGATATCGAGATAGCTTATGTCAACACCAAAGATCAATAAGCCGAAATCTTCACCAAGCCATTAGATGAGAAAACCTTTAGCAAACTTAGGAATGAGCTCAATATTCTTGATTCTCGGAATTTTGATTGAAACATTGCACACATAGCTCATTTAAATACCTTTGATCATATCTCTTTCGTTTGCTACGACTAATGTCTTTCCAAGTGTCTTTTTAATGCTAAGTCGTCGATTGAAAGGGAAATGGAGTACTCGACGAAGACAAGGCTTCCACTCCACTCGTCATTTACCCTTCGTCATTTACCCTTCGTCATTACTCCATACTTCACATTGGTATAATCTTTTCACTCATATTTACTTGTACCAAAGGGGGATATAATATAAAGGGCTCTCAAATGTCTCCGTTTTTGGTGATTAATGCCAAAGGGGGAGAAAGTATATTAGCCCAAAGCACAAGGACCACACCACCACCAAATTCAAAATTTTCAAGAATTTTTCAAATTGGTATCTAAATGTATTTGACCTTGTTCAAATTAGTATTTACAAAAATTGACAAAACCCTCTTGAACAGTAAGAGGAGCATTTTATTCAGGGGAGTTTTGTTTAGTGTCGGCGTTCCGAGACCGGGGGGTCCCCGAGCCGACGAGTGAGTGTGCCGCGTGCCCCAGCCCAGATGGGTCGAGCGCGTGGGCGAGCGCGAAGGGGGGAGAGAGAGAGAGGGAGAGCAAGAGCGAGGTGGCCGGAGCCGGGTCGTGAGGGAGTCGGAGAATCCCGCGGCCTTCGTGTTCGTCCCGCGCCCAGGTCGGGTGCGCTTGCAGTAGGGGGTTACAAGCGTCCGCACGGGTGAGGGGAGCGAGCGGCCCCGAGAGAGCGCCTGCCCCTGCCCTTCGCGCCCGCGAGGCCAACCTTCTCTAAGAAGGCCCTGGTCCTTCCTTTTATAGGCGTAAGGAGAGGATCCAGGTGTACAAATGGGGGTGTAGCAAGGTGCTACGTGTCTAGCGGGGGAGAGCTAGTGCCCTAAGTACATGCCAAGGTGGCAGCCGGAGAGATCTTGGCACCCAGCTAGTGTGGCGTCGTGGCTGTCGGAGAAGCGATGGAGCCGGACGGAGGGACAGCTGTCGGAGTGGCTGGGCCCTTGCTGACGTCCTCCTGCTTTCGTAAGGGAGCTGAGAGCCGCCGTCGTCATGGGTCTAGCGGGGCGCCATCATTGCCTATCTGGCGGAGCTGGCCAGATGGGACGTCGGTTCTGTTCTCTGCGGCCCGAGTCGGCTCGGGGTAGGGTGATGATGACGCTTCCTGTTGACGTGGCGGACTTGTGCCCTAGGTCGGGCGACGTGGTGGCTCCTCCGAGGCCGAGGTCGAGTCTATCCTGCATGGCCGAGGCCGAACCTGAGCTCCCGGGTCGGGCGAGGCGGAGGTCGCTCGGCAGAGGCCAGGGCGGAGTCCGAGCCCTGGGTCGGGTGAAGCGGAGTTCGTCGTCTTCTGGGGCCTTAGCCCGAGTCCGAGCCCTGGGTCGGGCGGAGCGGAGTTCGCCGTCTTCCGGGGCCTTAGCCCGAGTCCGAGACCTGGGTCGGGCAGAGCGGAGTTCGCCGTCTTCCGGGGCCTTAGCCCGAGTCCGAGCCCTGGGTCGGGCGGAGCGGAGTTCGCCGTCTTCCGGGGCCTTAGCCCGAGTCCGAGCCCTGGGTCGGGCGGAGCGGAGTTCGCCGTCTTCCGGGGCCTTAGCCCGAGTCCGAGCCCTGGGTCGGGCGGAGCTTCCTCTGGCGCTTTCGGCCAAGCCTGGCTACCCGTCAGTCTTACCTTTTGCGTTAAAGGCCCCAGTGATTTGGTCGGTTGGCGCGGTGATTTAGTCAGGGTTACTTCTTATCGAAGGCAAGGCCTTGGGCGAGCCGGAGATGCGTCTGCCGTGAAAGAGGAGACCTCGGGCGAGACGGAACCATCTCAGGGTCGGCTGCCCTCGCCCGAGGCTAGGCTCGGGCGTGGCGTGATCAAGTCGCTCGTATGGACTGATCCCTGACTTAATCAAACCCATCAGGCCTCTGCAGCTTTATGCTGATGGGGGTTACCAGCTGAGAATTAGGCGTCTTGAGGGTACCCCTAATTATGGTCCCCGACAGTAGCCCCCGAGTCTCGAAGGGAGTGTTAACACTCGCTTGGAGGCTTTCGTCGCACTTTTTTGCAAGGGGACCAGCCTTTCTCGGTTGCACTTTGTTCCGGTGGGTGCGCGCGAGCGCACCCGCCGGGTGTAGCCCCCCGAGGCCTCGGAGGAGTGGTTTCACTCCTTCGAGGTCTTAATGCCTTGCGTAATGCTTCGGCTGGTCTGGCGGTTCCCTCATGCGAACAGGCCGTAGCCCAGGTGCACTGTCGGGGCCCAAGTTCTCGGGCTGGTATGTTGACGCTGTCAACGGTCTGGCCGGAGCCGGGTTTGCGAGAGCAGCCCCCGAGCCTCCGCACAGAGCGAGAGGACGATCAGGGACAGACTCGGCTTTTTTACATACGCCCCTACGTCGCCTTTCCGCAAGGAGGAGGGGGGGAGAGCGCCATGTTACCCTCGATGGGCACCGAACATGGTGTCTCCGGTGAGCTGCAATCGGGTAATCCGAGTGGACGTCCGTGCCCCGTTCATTGGGGGTCGGCTAGGGGCCCGGAGGCACGCCCAAAAGTACCTGCGGGTGATCTGCCGGACCCGGTCCCCTGGCGACGGGGTCCGAGGGCTCGTTGCCTCCCTCCGATGGGATTCCGTTACAGAGCCGTTCCCGCTGGTCTCGGAAATGTCCTAGGGTACCTCGGGAGCGCAGCCCGAGCCTTGGTTATGTATCGAACGTACCCCTGGTCATCCCTCGCTCGGTGTCTGAGGCGACTGTGAACCCTTCGGGGGGCCAACCTTCGAACCCCTGATCAGTAATGGGCGCGGAGCCCGAGTAGCCTGAGGCGGTCGTGGAACCTTTCGGGAGGCCGACCTTCGAACCCCTGACCAGTAGTGGGTGTCGGGCCCACGTGATCTGAGGCGGCTGTTGAACCCTTCGGGGGGCCAGCCTTCGAACCCCTGATCAGTAAGGAGGCTCGGAGCCTAGTTCCTTCACGGGGAAGGATCCCTTTGGGGGTATCCCCTTTCCCGGTCCCTGTTGCAAGAGATAGAGAAAGAAGGAAAAGGGAAAAAGGATTCGAAATTGAACGTCGTGGCGTACCTTTTTCGGTGTGGTTGCTTTGGCGAAGGCGAAACGTCGCCAGCTGCTCCTGCCAGTAGCGCTGTCCGTCGAGCCGCGGAGTTAATGCGCCGGGGCGAGTAGTTGGCGAGGCTGCCGTTGCGCGTGCGCGAGCCGTTCGAGGAACGGGTCACGGGCGTGTCGTCTTCACACCGTGAGAGAGAGGGGGTTCTCTTGCGGCCTCCGGATGGGACGTGAGCCTGGCTGATGGCGTGATCGCTGCTCTTGCGCGCCTGCCACTGTCATTACTGTCGGCCCACTTTTGACCGTGTTTGACCGCTGCGTCAGGCTGGCGCAGCTGGGCCGCGCGCTGGGCCGCCTTGGGTCGTGGTATTGGTTCCGCAACCGAGGAGGTGCGGTGGTGGCGCAAGTGGCATAGTGGCTTACATGCAGCATCCAGCGCGCCGGTTGCGCGACGCGTGGGCTTGAGCCTTCATGCTGGCCTGTCAGGAGTCGGAGAGGCGCGTCCACTTGGCGCGGTTGCATGCCGCCCGCATGGCTGCCCGCCCCCTTCGCCCGTTGGTCTGGGCAAAAGTGGAGGGTCACTTGTAACCGCTGGGTGGTTGCGCGCACGCCGCGCGCGGCAGTTCGGCTTCTTTTGCTCGGAGCCGGTCCGCATGACAGGTGGGTCCTAGCCCCCGCGCCGCAGGGGAGGGCTTTGGAGGTGTGTTGGAGAAGACTCAGCCCGTGATGGTTGGGGGCGCAAGCGTGGAGAGTTGCCTTTAAAAGGAGGGCGACCCCTTTCGTAGGGCGACCATGTCTTCTTCCTCCCTTATGCATCGTGTCTTTCTACCTTTCAAGCCCCCGGATGGGGGAAACCGCCGTCTTCGTGCCTCGTCGTCGGGGGATACCACTCCGTGGGAGCGGGTACCTTTCGGCCATCGTTCGGCTTCAAGGATTTTCATCATGCGGCCCGGCCGCACCCCTCCACCGGCGGCCACCCAGGAGGGTGACTTCCGGCTTGGTGGTGGGGGAAAGCGAGCCGGGCTGCGGCCCCTGCCCCTCCCTCAGCCTCAAGGATTTTCATCACCAGGGCTGAGGAGGGGAGTGTGCCGAGTTGGGGTCGGTCCCTGCGCGGGTGGTGGCCCGCTCCTTCCCTCAGTGATCGGGGGGAAGGGCGGGAGCCGTCCGTGGCGCTAACAGCTGCACCGTGCCCGGCTCTCTGAGCCGAGCAGTTTCGGAATCGCTCCCGGTGCCGCCTCCCGCCACGGCAGCTGGAAGAGGTTCTTCCGCCGGTGCGACAGCCGAGGCTGGCCACGGACCGACCTCCAACTCTACGGCCTTCTGCCCGTCCTTGCCTCTCGAGTTTGGGCAAGGGCGGGGACCTCCCAGCAGCAGCATCCGCCCTGAGGCCATCATTGCTGCTGTTCGGCCCCCCGGGGCAGAAGTCTTCATCGTCGCCGCTGTCGGGGCGGTCGGCGACATGCCGTTCGTTGGTCTTCTGTTGCCCCACAGGCCTACCCCCATCGAGTGGGGTTGTTCGTACCTGCAGAGGGGGAACCAGAGTTCCGTTTGTAATGGCACTTCGAGTGCCGGGTTTTTTGTTCATTTTCGGCTTTCGGGGCCTGAACATGTATGTAACCACGGCACGGAGCCGTGCTTTTTCCTCATTCCCGAGCACTAAGACTCGTCTGCTGATTGTCTGAACTGCTTCACTAAGCATGAGTCGCCTCGTGTCAAGGTGACGAGTGAGGTATCCGTATCCCGGAGGCGTAGGAGTCCCTCGGCTCGGTCGGCCCTGTTGTCCGAGGCTTCTCTGGCTTAGTTAAAGAGACCCCTCGGCCGCTCTTCGACGAGCCGAGGCCGGGGGTAGCGATATCAGCATGAGCAGAGGCGGAGTTGGCTCGGAAATGAAACCTGGTTGGCCGGAGCCTAGCCGAGTTGTCCGTTGGCAGGATCGGCGCCGGAGTCGGTCAGCCGAGGCTTCGGACCGGGCTCGTGCCCTCGGAAGGTGGTTGGCCGAGGCCCCGGAGGTGGCTGGCCGAGCCGCCTGCTCGGGCCGGATTCCCGGAGAAGTCCCTGACAACGATCGCCCGGGCGTGGTGATGACGCCGTCCTTTGGAGCGGAGGGCCTCGGATCGCGTCGCCGTCCGAGGCTAGTTCGGGCCTTGCCGAAGTTGCTGTCGATGCCGAGGGTGTCGCCGCCCCCTTCCAGCGCCAAGACCTGAGCCTGCAGGATCAGCTTGTCTTGTAGCGTGTGCTTTGTGTGGCCGTCGAGGCCAGAACACACATCCTTGCTGTGCTGTAAAGCTGCGTCCCCTTTCCTCTTGTTCCAAGCATCTGGACTTTTTGTCGGTAACAGGGATATTTGTGCGAGCGAAAGTTGCTTCTCGCGGAAGGTGAGGAGTGAGGTATCCGTATCCCGGAGGCGTGGGAGTCCCTCGGCTCGGTCGGCCTTGCCGCTTACGTGCACTTTTACTCATCCATGAGGCCCTATCACCGACTTAGTCGAGAAAACTCGAAGAATCGCTTCGACAGAAGAGCTTCCGAACGTAGAGACTTGTTCGATCCGCGGAGTCACTTTATCCGAGCGCGAGTTACTTATCGCAGAAGGTGATGAGTGAGGTATCCGTATCCCGGAGGCGTAGGAGTCCCTCGGCTCGGTCAGCCTTGGCTGCTTACGTGTACTCTGTCGTTTCCATGACCCACTTTTCGAAGTAGTCAAAAAGCACGAAAGATATTCTGATAAAAGAGATTTTTTGTTCGAGGAAAATTTTGACGCAGAGGGGGTTTCCCCCCTTTTAGCCCCCGAGGGAGGGTCGGGCTTTGCCGAGGCGAGGCCGACCCTTCCTTGTTGACTAAACTTTGCGTGGGTGCGAGGTATATGAACAATTTGGAAACATCTCAAGGGTAGAAGCGACGTAGCTGTTGGATGTTCCAAGCGTTGCCGTAGACCTCGCCTTGACTGTTGGCCAGCTTGTACGTTCCGGGCTTCAGAACTTTGGCGATGACGAACGGCCCCTCCTAGGGGGGCGTGAGCTTGTGCCTCCCTCGGGTGTCTTGCCGCAGCCGAAGCACCAGATCGCCCACCTGGAGGTCTCGGGGTCGGACCCCTCGGGCGTGGTAGCGTCGCAGGGACTGCTGATACCGCGCCGAGTGTAGTAAGGCCCTGTCCCGAGCCTCATCCAGCTGGTCCAGCGAGTCTTCTCGGCTAGCTTGGTTGCTTTCTTCGTTGTAGGCCCTCGTCCTCGGGGAGCCGTATTCCAGGTCAGTGGGCAGGACGGCCTCGGCCCCGTAGACCAGGAAGAACGGCGTGAAACCCGTGGCTCGGCTTGGCGTCGTCCTCAGGCTCCAGACCACCGAGGGGAGTTCCTTCATCCATCGCTTGCCGAACTTGTTGAGGTCATTGTAAATCCGAGGCTTGAGCCCCTGTAGAATCATGCCATTGGCACGTTCTACTTGCCCATTCGACATGGGGTGAGCTACGGCGGCCCAGTTTACCCGGATGTTGTGATCCTCGCAAAAATCCAAGAATTTTTTGCCGGTGAACTGGGTGCCGTTGTCGGTGATGATGGAGTTCGGGACCCCGAAGCGATGGATGATGTTGGTGAAGAACGCCACCGCCTGCTCGGATCTGATGCTGTTCAGGGGTCGGACCTCGATCCACTTGGAGAATTTGTCGATGGCGACCAGCAGGTGCGTGTAGCCCCCGGGCGCCTTCTGCAGAGGGCCAACGAGGTCCAGACCCCACACAGCGAAGGGCCAGGTGATGGGTATCGTCTGCAGAGCCTGAGCGGGCAGGCGGGTCTGCTTCGCATAGAATTGGCACCCTTCGCAGGCGCGGACAATTCTAGTGGCGTCAGCCACCGCCGTCGGCCAGTAGAAGCCTTGGCGGAAAGCGTTCCCAACGAGGGTTCGAGGTGCCGCATGATGGCCGCAAGCCCCCGAGTGTATTTCCTGCAGGAGTTCCTGACCCTCGGCGATGGAGATGCATCGCTGGAGGATGCCCGAGGGGCTATGGTGGTAGAGCTCCTTCTCATCGCCCAGCAAGACGAACGACTTGGCGCGTCGCGCTACCCGCCGAGCCTCGGCTCGGTCGAGGGGCAGTTCTCCTTGGCGGAGATATTGCAGGTACGGGGTCTGCCAATCCTGATCTGGCACGACCCCGCTCTGCTCCTCCTCGATGTGCAGTGCTTCGCCCTCGGGGGTCGAGGGCTCCTCGAGTTGAGCCGATGATGGCTCGGGCTGGGCCGAGGTCGCCTCGGACGGGGCCGAGGGCACTTCGGGCTCGGGCGTGTCGCCTATCTTGACGGAGGGTTGGTGCAGATCCCGGGAGAAGACGTCCGGGGGAACCGTCGTTCGCCCCGAGGCTATCTTCGCCAGCTCGTCCGCAGTCTCGTTGTAGCGCCGGGCGATGTGGTTGAGCTCGAGCCCGTAGAACTTGTCTTCCAGGCGTCGAACCTCATCACAGTAGGCCTCCATCTTCGGGTCGCGACAGTGGGAGTTCTTCATGACTTGGTCGATGACGAGCTGCGAGTCGCCGCGTGCATCGAGGCGTCGGACCCCTAGCTCGATGGCGATTCGCAGTCCGTTGATCAGAGCCTCGTACTCAGCCACATTGTTGGACGCCGGGAAATGGAGGCGGAGCACGTAGCGCAGGTGTTTCCCGAGGGGCGAGACGAAGAGCAGGCCCGCACCGGCTCCCGTCTTCATCAGCGACCCGTCGAAAAACATGGTCCAGAGCTCCGGTTGGATCGGAGCCGTCGGCAACTGGGTGTCGACCCATTCGGCTACGAAGTCCGCCAGTACCTGGGACTTGATGGCCTTCCGAGGGGCGAACGAGATTGCCTCGCCCATGATTTCCACCGCCCACTTCGCGATCCGACCCGAGGCTTCCCGGCACTGGATGATCTCCCCCAGGGGGAAGGATGACACCACAGTCACCGGATGAGACTCGAAGTAATGTCGCAGCTTTCGCCTCGTCAGGATCACTGCATACAGCAGCTTCTGGACTTGTGGGTAGCGGATCTTAATCTCGGACAGCACTTCGCTGACGAAGTAAACTGGCCTCTGAACGGGCAAAGCATGCCCCTCTTCCTGCCTTTCGACCACGATCGCGGCGCTGACCACCTGAGTGGTAGCGGCGACGTAGACTAAGAGGGCTTCTCCATCAGCTGGGGGTACCAAGACGGGCGCCTGGGTGAGGAGCGCCTTCAGGTTCCCGAGGGCTTCCTCGGCCTCGGGAGTCCAAGTGAAGCACTCGGCCTTCCTTAAGAGACGGTACAGGGGCAGGCCTCTTTCGCCGAGGCGCGAGATGAAACGGCTCAAGGCCGCGAGGCATCCCATGACCCTCTGTACGCCTTTTAAGTCCTTGATGGGCCCCATGTTCGTGATGGCTGCGATCTTCTCCGGGTTGGCTTCGATGCCCCGCTCGGAGACGATGAATCCCAAGAGCATGCCTCGGGGCACCCCGAAGACGCACTTCTCGGGATTGAGCTTGACGCCCTTCGCCTTGAGACATCGGAATGTCAGTTCAAGGTCGAAGAGAAGGTCGGAGGCTTTCCTCGTCTTGACTACGATGTCATCGACGTAGGCCTCGACCGTGCGACCGATGTGTTCGCCGAACACATGGTTCATGCACCGCTGGTACATTGCACCCGCGTTCCTCAAACCGAACGGCATGGTGACATAACAGTACATGCCGAAGGGCGTGATGAAAGAAGTCGCGAGCTGGTCGGACTCTTTCATCTTGATTTGATGATACCCTGAGTAGGCATCGAGGAAAGACAGGGTTTCGCACCCTGCAGTGGAGTCCACAATTTGGTCGATGCGAGGTAGAGGGTAGGGGACTTTCGGACATGCTTTGTTGAGACCAGTGTAGTCTACACACATCCGCCATTTCCCCCCTTTCTTCCTCACAAGCACAGGGTTGGCAAGCCACTCAGGGTGGAATACCTCTTTGATGAACCCCGCTGCCATCAGCTTGTGGATCTCCTCGCCTATCACCCTGTGCCTTTCCTCGTCGAATCGGCGCAGAGGCTGTCTGACCGGTCGGGCTCCGGCCCGAATATCCAGCGAGTGCTCGGCGACATCCCTCGGTATGCCGGGCATGTCCGAGGGACTCCACGCAAAGACGTCGGCGTTTGCGCGGAGAAAGTCGACGAGCACTGCTTCCTATTTGGGGTCGAGCCCGGATCCGATCCGAATCTGCTTGGAGGTGTCGCCACTGGGGTCGAGAGGGACGGCCTTAACCGTCTCTGCTGGCTCGAAGTTGCCGGCATGTCGCTTCACGTCCGGCACCTCTCGGGAGAGGCTTTCCAGGTCGGCAATGAGAGCCTCGGACTCGGCGAGGGCCTCGGCGTACTCCACGCACTCCACATCGCATTCGAATGCGTGTTTGTACGTGGGGCCGACGGTGATGACCCCGTTGGGGCCCGGCATCTTGAGCTTCAGGTAGGTGTAGTTGGGGATGGCCATGAACTTCTCGTAGCATGGCCTTCCCAACACTGCGTGGTAGGTTCCTCGGAACCCGACCACCTCGAACGTCAAAGTCTCCCTTCGGAAGTTGGAGGGTGTTCCGAAGCAGACAGGAAGGTCGAGCTGTCCGAGGGGCTGGACGCGCTTCTCGGGAATGATCCCGTGGAAGGGCGCAGCGCCTGCTCGGACGGATGACAGATCGACGCGCAGGAGCCTGAGGGTCTCAGCGTAGATGATGTTGAGGCAGCTGCCCCCATCCATCAAGACCTTGGTGAGCCTGACGTCGCCGATGACGGGATCGACGACGAGCGGGTACTTCCCTGGGCTCGGCACGTGGTCGGGGTGGTCATCCTGGTCGAAGGTGATGGGCTTGTCGGACCAGTCTAGGTAGACTGGCGCCGCCACCTTCACCGAGCAGACCTCCCGACGCTCCTGCTTACGATGTCGAGCCGAGGCGTTCGCCGCATGCCCTCCATAGATCATGAAGCAGTCGCGGACCTCGGGGAACTCTCCTGCTTGGTGATCTTCCTTCTTGCCGTCGTCGCGGGCCTTGTCACCCTCTACGGGTGGCCCGGCCCGGTGGAAGTGGCGCCGAAGCATGACGCACTCCTCGAGGGTGTGCTTGACGGGCCCCTGATGGTAGGGGCACGTCTCCTTTAGTGCCTTGTCGAAGAGGTTGGCGCCTCCGGGGGGCTTCCGAGGGTTCTTGTACTCGGCAGCGGCGACAAGGTCCGTGCTGGCGGCGTCGCGTTTCGCTTGCGACTTCCTCCTGCCTTTCTTCTTGGCGCCGAGCGGAGTAGACGCCCCGGGAGCATCTTCCGACGGGCGGCCCTGGGGCTGCTTGTCCTTTTGGAAGATGGCCTCGACCGCCTCCTGACCAGAGGCGAACTTGGTGGCGATGTCCATCAGCTCGCTCGCCCTGGTGGGGGTCTTGCGACCCAACTTGCTCACCAGGTCACGGCAGGTGGTGCCGGCAAGGAACGCACCGATGACATCGGAGTCGGTGATGTTGGGCAGCTCGGTGCGCTGCTTCGAGAATCGCCGGATGTAGTCCCGAAGTGACTCTCCCGGCTGTTGCCGACAGCTTCGGAGGTCCCAGGAATTCCCGGGGCGCACGTACGTGCCCTGGAAGTTGCCGGCGAAAGCCTGGACCAGATCTTCCCAGTTGGAAATCTGCCCTGGAGGCAGGTGCTCCAACCAAGCGCGAGCGGTGTCGGAGTGGAACAGGGGGAGGTTGCGGATGATGAGGCTGTCGTCGTCCGTCCCACCCAGTTGACAGGCCAGGCGGTAGTCCGCGAGCCACAATTCCGGTCTCGTTTCCCCCGAGTACTTTGTGATAGTAGTCGGGGGTCGGAATCGGGGCGGAAACGGCGCCCGCCGAATGGCTCGGCTAAAGACCTGCGGACCGGGTGGTTCGGGCGAGGGACTCCGATCCTCCCCGCTGTCGTAGCGTCCCCCACGCCTGGGGTGATAACCTCGGCGCACCCTTTCGTCGAGGCGGGCCCGACGGTCGCGATGAGGGTGCTCGTCGCCGAGGTGGCCCGGGGCCGCAGGCGCGGTGTTGCGCGTGCGCCCGGTGTAGACCGAGGCTTCCCGCGTGAGTCGGGAAGTCGCGGCACGAGGTTCCGGGGGGTACCCCTGCCTTCGGGAGGCAGAGCTCTCGGCCCGCCGGGCCGCAGCGCCTTCCAGGAGATGCTTGAGTTCTCCCTGGATTCGCCGACCCTCGGTGGTTGATGACTCCGACATCGCGCGGAGGAGCATCGCTGCGGCGGCCAGGTCCTGACCGGTTCCGCCGGATGCGGGTGGCGGTCTGTCCCTGGCATCGTTGGCGATGCGGTGCTGGATACCTTGGGGCAGGTGACGTATTCCTCCGGCCGGGGGCTGGCTCGCCCATACCTGCCCGATGTTCTCGCGGATTGCCCCGAGCGCTCCTGCTCCCTCATCGAGCCCGGCCTGCGCCCCGCGGACTTGCTCGAGCTGTGGGTCGTGACCCCCCGCCGGAACGGGGACCACAGCTAGCTCCCGCGGGATGTCGGCGCGAGGCGCTGGCCTAGGGGGATCACCATCCTCCGGCATGCCGAGACAGCCGCCTCCGGAGGGATCCCCTAGCTCGACGTGGAAACATTCGCGGTTCGGGCCGCAGTCCTTGTCGCCAAGGCCGCGGCTGCCGTCGGAACAGTCGGAGAGGCAGTAGTCACATGCGGTCATGAAGTCCCGCATGGCACTGGGGTTGCCAAATCCGGAGAAATCCCAGCAGATGCTGGGGTCGTCATCTTCCTCGGACCCAGAGGGTCCGTAGGTCGAGACACCCGTCAATCGGTCCCAAGGCGACCGCACACGAAACCCCAGAGAGGTTGCACTCGCCTCAACGTGAGCGCCCGCCAAAGCGAGGTCGCCAGGCGGGTTGAGGCCGAGTCGAAATGACGAAGGATGGGAATCAGCCCGTACCTTTTGGTCGACGAGGATCGACGAAGTCGCATCGGGGGCTGATCGTACTGTCGTCCTGGGTGTGAGGGCGACGTCCTGCAGGCCCTCCGTGAGCGTGCTGGCGTCGTCCACTTGCTCGGGATCGGCGTGACGCGGGGGGACGGCGCTCGCCTTCGCCTCAAACGCGGGGGTGATGCCCGACACGTCCTCCGTTGGGGCGCTGGGGATGTCGATTTGCTCGACAGTCGACTGAGCGCAGCCTCCCGCTCAGCCTTGGTTGCCCCGCCTCCTCCTCCGATGGCGAGGGAGAGGACGGAGCGAACTCGAAAGTTGTCCTTCCCCCACGCGGGAAAGGAGTCGTCGATTCCGCCGCCGGCGGGCGGGCTGTCCGCCACCATTGTCGCTGTCGCGCGGCGGTGGAAGGAGTATCATGTCGTAGCTGCCGTCGAAAGACATGAACTCGAGACTCCCGAAACGGAGCACCGTCCTGGGTTGAAGAGGTCGTTGGAGACTGCCCATCTGGAGCTTGACGGGAATCTACTCGTCAACACGCAGCAGGCCCCTACCTGGCGCGCCAACTGTCGGCGTTCCGAGACCGGGGGGTCCCCGAGCCGACGAGTGAGTGTGCCGCGTGCCCCAGCCCAGATGGGTCGAGCGTGTGGGCGAGCGCGAAGGGGGGAGAGAGAGAGAGGGAGAGCGAGAGCGAGGTGGCCGGAGCCGGGTCGTGAGGGAGTCGGAGAATCCCGCGGCCTTCGTGTTCGTCCCGCGCCCAGGTCGGGTGCGCTTGCAGTAGGGGGTTACAAGCGTCCGCGCGGGTGAGGGGAGCGAGCGGCCCCAAGAGAGCGCCTGCCCCTGCCCTTCGCGCCCGCGAGGCCAACCTTCTCTAAGAAGGCCCTGGTCCTTCCTTTTATAGGCGTAAGGAGAGGATCCAGGTGTACAAATGGGGGTGTAGCAAGGTGCTACGTGTCTAGCAGGGGAGAGCTAGTGCCCTAAGTACATGCCAAGGTGGCAGCCGGAGAGATCTTGGCACCCAGCTAGTGTGGCGTCGTGGCTGTCGGAGAAGCGATGGAGCCGGACGGAGGGACAGCTGTCGGAGTGGCTGGGCCCTTGCTGACGTCCTCCTGCTTTCGTAAGGGAGCTGAGAGCCGCCGTCGTCATGGGTCTAGCGGGGCGCCATCATTGCCTATCTGGCGGAGCTGGCCAGATGGGACGTCGGTTCTGTTCTCTGCGGCCCGAGTCGGCTCGGGGTAGGGTGATGATGACGCTTCCTGTTGACGTGGCAGACTTGTGCCCTAGGTCGGGCGACGTGGTGGCTCCTCCGAGGCCGAGGTCGAGTCTATCCTGCATGGCCGAGGCCGAACCTGAGCTCCCGGGTCGGGCGAGGCGGAGGTCGCTCGGCAGAGGCCAGGGCGGAGTCCGAGCCCTGGGTCGGGTGAAGCGGAGTTCGTCGTCTTCTGGGGCCTTAGCCCGAGTCCGAGCCCTGGGTCGGGCGGAGCGGAGTTCGCCGTCTTCCGGGGCCTTAGCCCGAGTCCGAGCCCTGGGTCGGGCGGAGCGGAGTTCGCTGTCTTCCGGGGCCTTAGCCCGAGTCCGAGCCCTGGGTCGGGCGGAGCGGAGTTCGCCGTCTTCCGGGGCCTTAGCCCGAGTCCAAGCCCTGGGTCGGGCGGAGCGGAGTTCGCCGTCTTCCGGGGCCTTAGCCCGAGTCCGAGCCCTGGGTCGGGCGGAGCGGAGTTCGCCGTCTTCCGGGGCCTTAGCCCGAGTCTGAGCCCTGGGTCGGGCGGAGCTTCCTCTGGCGCTTTCGGCCAAGCCTGGCTACCCGTCAGTCTTACCTTTTGCATTAAAGGCCCCAGTGATTTGGTCGGTTGGCGCGGTGATTTAGTCAGGGTTACTTCTTATCGAAGGCAAGGCCTCGGGCGAGCCGGAGATGCGTCTGCCGTGAAAGAGGAGACCTCGGGCGAGACGGAACCATCTCAGGGTCGGCTGCCCTCGCCCGAGGCTAGGCTCGGGCGTGGCGTGATCAAGTCGCTCGTATGGACTGATCCCTGACTTAATCAAACCCATCAGGCCTCTGCAGCTTTATGCTGATGGGGGTTACCAGCTGAGAATTAGGCGTCTTGAGGGTACCCCTAATTATGGTCCCCGACATTTAGTCAAAGGAAAAGCATTTGAAACAGGGGGAGAAATTTCAAAACTTGAAAATGCTTCTTGCAATCTTATTCATATATCTTTGACTATTTGCAAAAAGACTTTGAAAATAATTTCTAAAAGAATTTGAAAAACAAGTGGTGCAAACATGGTCCAAAATATTAAATAAAAGAAAGCAACCCAAGCATATCTAGTGAAATTGTAAATTGGTTTAACTCCAAGTAACCTATTCACCTACATTATGCAAAGTAGTTCAATTCTGCACTTATATATTTGCTTTGGTTTGTGTTGGCATCAATCACCAAAAAGGGGGAGATTGAAAGGGAAATAGGGTCAAACCTTTTTCCATAATTAATTTTGGTGGTTGAATGCCCAACACAAATATTGGACTAATTAGTTTGCTCTAGAATACATGTTCTACAGGTGCATAAAGGTTCAACACAAACCAACAAAAAGATTAAAGAAAGGGTTCAAAAAAAGGAGAAAAGAAACCCAAGTGTGCCCTGGTCTGGCGCACCGGACTGTCCAGTGTGCCACCGGACAGTGTCTGGTGCACCAGGATCGTACAACTCCGAACTCGCCACCTTCGGGTTTCTCCAGCGCCACTCTGCTATAATTCACCGGACTGTCCGGTGTGCCACCGGACTGTCCGGTGCACAAGCGGAGCAATGGCTCTCCATTGCAACGGTCAACTGCACAGTGCCCTGACAGTGCTACAGTTCATGGCAGAAGTCAGAGCAGAAGTCAGAGGCGCACCGGACAGTGAACAGTACCTGTCCGGTGCGGCACCGGACTGTTCGGTGCCCCAAGAAGTCAGCGCTCCAACGGTCGACAACGTCCGAACCCTAACAGTTGGGTGACGTGGCTGGCGCACCGAACTGTTCGGTGCGCTCTTCGACAGGCAGCCTCCCCAACGATTATTTTGGTGGGTGAGGGCTATAAATACCCCTCAACCACCACCACTCTAACCATCCAAGAATTCAACACTCTCCATTCAATACAAGAGCAAAGTGCAACACTCCAAGATCAAGACACAAATCAAAGCCTCCGATCCAATCAAAGTCCCCAATTCAATTCTAGTGTTTTAGGACTTGTGAGAGGATCGTTCTTGTGTTTCTTTGTTGCTCTTGTTGCTTGGTTGGCTTTCTTATTTCTCTCATTCTTACTCTCAAAGCCTTGTAAGCGAAGCAAGAGACACCAATCGTGTGGTGGTCCTTGCGCGGTCTAAGTGACCCGAGAAATCAAGGAAGAAAGCTCACTCGGTCTAAGTGACCATTTGAGAGAGGGAAAGGGTTGAAAGAGAACCGGTCTTTGTGAGCACCTCAACGGGGACTAGGTTCTCAAGAACTGAACCTCGGTAAAACAAATCACAGTGTCATCCACTTTATTTCTTGGTTGATTTGTTTTCTCCCTCTCTCTCGGACTCGAGTTTAATTCTAACGCTAACCCCGGCTTGTAGATTGTGTTTTAAGTTGTAATTCAGATTCCGCCTATTCACCCCCCTCTAGGCGACTTTCACCGGCCTTTGTGGCCTCCTCAACGGGGACTAGGTTCTTTGGAACCGAACCTCGGTAAAAGAAATCACCGTGTTCACTTGCATTGATCTTCACTTGATTTGTTTTCCCTCTTTCCTCTCTCTAAAGTTTCCATGCTAATATTGATTTGAGTTTGCTCCCAAAGTTATACACATCAATTTGAGCGACTCATTGCAAGAGAAACAATCTTCCGCACTCGGATTTAATTCTAATGCTAACCTTGGCCTTAGTACGTGTTTAAAGTTTATAAATTTCAGGTTTTGCCTATTCACCCCCTCTAGGCGACTTTCAATTGGTATCAGAGCCAGTGCTTCATTAAGAGTCTAACAAACTCGAAGTGATGTCTAGAGATCACGCTAAGAGGGAGATTGTCACCGGCGACAAGGCTATAGGCTCTGGAAGGACTCTATCAAAGGAGTCCAGCGACAAATATAAGGAGGAATCCTCCTCCTCCATCAAGTCACATCAGAAGGGTGACAAGAAGAAAAAGAAAATGAAGAAGGTGGTCTACTACGAGACCGACTCTTCATCACCTTCCACATCAGGCGTCGAGTCTACTACTTCGAAGCGCCACGAGCGCAAGAAGTATAGTAAGATGCCTGTTCGCTATCCTCGCATTCCTAAACACGCTCCTCTACTTTCGGTACCCCTAAGCAAACCACTATATTTTGATGGTGAAGATTATTGCATGTGGAGTGATAAAATGAGGCACCATCTAACCTCACTCCATGAAAGCAAATGGGATATTGTTGAGTTTGGAGCGCAGGCACCATGGGCGGGTGACGAGGACTACGACTCAAATGAGGCCGCCCAAATTAGACATTTTAACTCCCAAGCAACTTCTATACTCCTCGCCTCCTTGTGTCGAGAGGAGTATAATAAGGTGCAAGGGTTGAAAAATGCCAAATAAATTTGGGATGTCCTCAAAACGGCGCACAAGGGGACGAGGTGACCAAGATCACCAAGCGCGAGATGATCAAGGGGGAGCTCGATCGATTCGTCCTCAACAAAGGAGAGGAGCCACAAGCAATGTACAACCGGCTCAAAATGATGGTCAACCAAGTGCGCAACCTCAGGAGCACCAAGTGGGATGACCATGAAATGGTCAAGGTTATTCTTAGATCTCTTGTTTTTCGTAATCCCACTCAAGTGCAACTAATCCATGGAGACCCAAGATATAAACAGATGTCTCTCGAGGAGGTAATTAGCCAGTTTATGAGCTTTGAACTTATGATCAAAGACTCCAAACATATTGTCAGCTTGGAGCAAGGCGCTACCTCCACACCCGAGGTGCAGCCCGTTGCATTCAAAGCAACAGAAGAGAAGGAAGAGTCTACACCAAGTAGACTACCAATTGACGCCTTCAAGCTCGACAACGAGGAGATGGCTCTTATCATTAAGAGCTTTCGACAAATCCTCAAACAAAGGAAGGGGAAGGACTAAAAACCCCATTCCAAGAGGGTGTGCTACAGGTGTGGTAAGTCTGGTCACTTCATTGCAAAATGTCCATATACAAGTGACAGTGACAGGGACGACGACAAGAAAGGGAAGAAGAAAATGAAGAAGAGATATTACAAGAAGAAGGGTGGTGAGGCGCACATGGGGCGGGAATGGGACTCCAACGAGAGCTCCACCGACTCCTCCAACAACAAGGACGCCGCCAACATCGCCATCAACAAAGGCATCCTCTGCCCAAACGTCAGCCACAAGTGCCTCATGGCTAAGGGCGACGAAAAGAAGAAGGTACACTCTAGAGATACCCCCAAATATACTACATCTGATGATGAGGGTACCTCTAGTGATTATGAAGATGATTTAACTTCTCTTTTTGTCAAGCTAACTAAAGATCAAAAGAAAAAGGTAAATGAATTGATAGAATCCATTAACGAGAAGGATGATCTCTTGGAATGCCAAGAGGACTTGCTCATTAAGGAAAATAAAAAATTTGTTAAGTTGAAAAATGCTTATGCTCTAGAAGTAGAAAAATATGAAAACTTATCTAAGGAGCTTAGAATTTGCAATGATTCGATTTCCTGTCTTAGAGATGAGAATGCTAGTTTAAATGCTAAGATAGAAGAATTGAATGTTTGCAAACCATCTACATCTATTATTGAGCATGTCACTATTTGCACTAGATGTAGAGATGTTAATATTGAAGCTATTGATGATCACCTTGCCATGATTAAAGAACAAAATGATCACATAGCTAAACTAACTGTTAAAATTGCCGAGCATGAATTAGAGAATGAAAATTTTAAATTTGCTCGTAGCATGCTCTATAATGGGAGACGCCCTAGCATTAAGGATGGCATTGGCTTCCAACAAGGGAGCCAAAGCAACATCAAGCTTAATGCTCCCAAGAACAAACTCTCTAATTTTGTTAAGGGTAAGGCTCCCAAGGTTCAGGATAGAGAAGGTTACATTTTATATCCTGAAAACTATCCTGAGCATAAGATTAGAAAAGTTCATGCTAGAAAACCTCATAATGTTTCTCACCATGCTTTTATGTATAGTAATGGGGCATCTAGCTCTAGGCATTCAACTCATATCAAAATGCCTAAAAAGAAAATTTTCAATGCATCAAATGAGCATAATATTTCATTCAAGACTTTTGATGCATCTTATGTGCTCACTAACAAATCAGGCAAAGTAGTTGCTAAATATGTTGGGGGCAAACACAAGAGTCCAAAGACTTGTGTTTGGGTACCCAAGGTGCTTGTTTCTAATGTGAAAGGACCCAAGACCGTTTGGTACCTAAGAACAAGACCTAAATTTGTTTTGCAGGTTTATGAATCCAGTGGATCAAGTTTGATAATCGATAGCAGGTGCACAAACCACATGATAGGGGAGAAGAGGATGTTCTCCTCATATGAGAAAAATGAAGATCCCCAAAGAACGATTATATTCAGGGATGGAAATCAAGGTTTGGTAAAAGGTTAGGGTAAAATTGCTATATCCCCTGACCATTCCAATTCTAATGTTTTTCTTGTAGATTTTTTAAACTACAATTTGCTTTCAGTTTCTCAATTATGTAAAATGGGCTACAACTATCTCTTTACTGATGTTGGTGTTACTATCTTTAGAAGAAGTGATGATTCAATAGCATTTAAGGGAGTGTTATATGGTCAGCCATATTTAGTTGATTTTAATGATAACAATGCTGAACTAGGCACTTGCTTAATTGCTAAGACTAACATGGGCTGGCTCTAGCATCGCCGACTTGCCCACGTTGGGATGAAGAATCTTCACAAGCTTCTAAAAGGAGAACACATTTTTGAAAGGGAAATGTGCCCTTGGGCAATTTCTATTATGTTTTGGTGATTAAGTGCCCAACACATTTAATTAAGTTCTTATGTGCTAAATGAAGAGAAAAGTGCAAATCAAGACATGAGGTATGTTTCTAGACTTAGTATATTGTTTTGAGTACTAACATATTTTGTCTAAGTGTTAGAAATAGAGAAAAGAAGAAAAGAAAAAGGATTGCAAAAGACTGGCTGTGTGTAGCCGGAGCTCAGCTCAGTCTGGCACACCGGACTGTCCGGTGCGCCAGGCTGGTTTCCGGTGAACAGGCCGCTCTCGGGAAAGTTTGGCGGCGTACGGCTATAATTCACCGGACTGTCCGGTGGTGCACCGGACTGTCCGGTGAGCCAACGGTCACCAGCGCAATCTGCGGGCGACGCGTGGCCCGCACCAACGGTTGACAGGGGGGCACCGGACTGTCCGGTGTACACCGGACAGTGTCCGGTGCGCCAACTGGCCCGGAGGTGCAACTGTCGTCTGCGCCATAAAAGGAAGGAGATCGGCACCGGACCGTCTACAGTGACTGTCCAGTGGCACACCGGACTGTTCGGTGCGCCACTCGACAGAAGGCAAGGATAGCCTTCCTTATTGATCTTCAACGGCTTCTAGCTGCCTTGGGGCTATAAAAGGGACCCCTATACCACGGAGGAGTTACCCAAGCTTACAAGAAACATTCTAAGGCTCCAAGACTCTAACTTCACGCATTCGATTCTTTGAGATAGTGACTTGAGCTCCATTTGAGTTGTGAACTCCGTGCATTGTGTTTTGAGCTCAAGTTGTGACTTGTGTGCGTAGTTGTGCTGCGATTTATGTCTTGTGTGTGTTGCTCATCCTAACCTTACTCCGTGCTTTCATTGTGATCTTTGTTGTAAGGGCGAGAGACTCCAATCTTGTGGAGATTCCTCACAAACGGGAATAATCATCTAAAGGAAAAACCATGGTATTCAAGTTGATCATCAGATCACTTGAAAGGGGTTGAGTGCAACCCTCGTCCATTGGGACACCACAACGTGGAAGTAGGCAAGTGTTACTTGGCCGAACCACGGGATAAAAATCGTGTGTCTTGTGTTGATCTTTCTGTGATTGTTTTGTCCTTAAGAATTCACGTCTCAACTACTTAGTCGCACGAACATTTCTATAACCAAGTTTTGTGGCTATTAGTTTTTGATTTTTACAGGATCACCTATTCACCCCCCCTCTAGGTGCTCTCAATTGGTATCGGAGTCGTTCTCTTCTCGTAAGGAACTAATCGCCCGAAGAGATGGATCCTAAGGGAAAGGGGATGGTGGTCAACGACAAGGAGAAGGAGTCCCTCTTCAACGAGCCAAGGGACGACAAGCCCACTGACTTAGGATCGAGTCACAAGAAGAGGGACAGGAAAAAGAAGAGGCGGATCAAGAAGATCATTTACTACGACAGCGACGCCTCCTCTTCTTCACCAAGAGACGACAACGATGACCCGTCTAAGAAGAAACCGGTTAATCAAAACTTTTCATTTGATTATTCTCGTATTCCTTTCAATTCCAATGCTCATTTGCTTTCAATTCCTCTTGGTAAACCTCCACACTTTGATGGAGAGGACTACTCTTTTTGGAGTCACAAAATGCGTAGTCACTTATTTTCTCTCCATCCTAGTACTTGGGATTTGGACTGCTCTTCATCCGACTCCGAAGATAAAGGACTGGCAGCCTCGGCCTACAATAAGTCTTCTCTCTTCCCCAACGAACGCCACACTTGCCTCATGGCCAAGGAAAAGAAGGTAAGTGTTCGAGATACCCCTAAGTACACTACTTCTAGCGATGATGATTCTAGTGATGATGAAGTAGATTATACTGATTTATTTAATGATTTAGATAAAGCTAAAGTAGATAAAATCAATGAGTTAATTGATGCTCTAAATGAAAAAGATAGATTGCTAGAGAAGCAAGAGGACATTTTATATGAAGAACATGACAAATTTGTTAGTGTACAAAAATCTCTTGCTTTAGAAACTAAAAGAAATGAAATGTTATCTTCTGAGTTATCTGCTTGCCATGAAATTATATCTTGTTTAAAGAGTTTAAATGATGATTTAAATGCTAAGCTAGAGGAAGTTAATAAATCTAGTTCATGTGTAGAGCATGTTAGTATTTGTAATAGATGTAAGGACTTTGATGTTAATGCTTGTAATGAACATCTTATTGCTATTACAAAATTGAATGATGAAGTGGCAAGTCTTAATGCTCAACTTAAGACCTGCAAAAATGATTTTGATAAGTTAAAATTTGCTAGGGATGCCTACACAATTGGTAGACACCCCCCTATTAAGGATGGACTTGGTTTTCAAAAGGAAACCAAGAACTTAACAAGCCAAAAGGCTCCCATTCTCAACAAGGAGAAAGGAAAGGCTCCTATGGCTAGTAGTTCTCAAAAGTGTCATGCCTACATTTATGATAGAAAATATTCTAGGAATACTCATAGAAGTTATGATCATAATGCTTTTGATTCACATGCTATGTTTGCTCTAGCTCTACTTTTGTGCATGGTAGAGGTAGGCCTAGAAGAAATCATGTTGTGCATCATGTGCCTAGGAGAGTGTGTAATGAACCTTCCACTATTTACCATGCTTGCAATACTTCACTTGCGCTTGTATGTAAGAATGAAAAAGTAGTTGCTAGAAAGTTGGGATCCAAATGCAAGGGAGACAAGACTTGTATTTGGGTTCCAAAGGCTATTGTGACTAACCTTATAGGACCCAACAAGAGTTGGGTACTGTGGGGGACAGATATCCCCCGGGTCCACTAAAAGAGTAAAAGACCTCACGAAAGGCCCAAGGGCCCAATAAATCGTGAGGCCATTCTTTCGTGGGCCTGGGGAAGAATAATCAGCAGAGCAGGTTGACACGAGGCCGGATCGGTGTAAACCTGGACGGTCCACAATGTCGAGCGAGCGATCGCAACAGAGATCCGACTTTCCCGCGCTGGAGCTCTCATGCAACGGAGCCACGCGGGGATAGGTTGACAGAATCATAGGGAGATAGACTCGAGCAGTTCACTATTTTTTAGGCGCACGTTGTTATCATATCTACATGTATTGCTCCACGGTCGAATATATAAGGCCTAGGGGGCACCCCTTCAAATCGATCGATCCTACTACTTAGCCCCCACTTCAACTCTCGGCATTCTCAATTCAGAGAGCTCTCTTGTAACCTCATTCACCCAGCATACTCACCAGGACGTAGAGTGTTACGCATCTCTAAGCGGCCCGAACCTGTAAACATTGTCCACTGTCCCACGTGCAATTGGCACGAACCATTTTGCTACAGTCGTCGACACCATCCTACTCCTAAAAACACCTTGAGGGGTAACCCCGGGTGTGCGGTCGGATCCAAAACACCGACAGCTGGCGCGCCAGGTAGGGGGTGTGTCGACGATCCAAGCTAGCTCAATGGCCGTCACCTTCTACAGCAAGATCACCCTGCGTCCCGGATCCGTATTCTGCTTCGGAACAATCTCATCCGTAGTGGATGAAGAGGGAACTCTACACCGCATTGCGGATCCGCCGGAAAAGAAGTCTCCTCCAACAAACTCCGAAAATGCCGGAGAAGCGCGACCTCCAGCTCTCCGGAAAAAGATCGTCTCCAGAAAATCGGGAACCGAGGGCCCGCTGACCCGGAGAACTCCACTGTCTACTTCCCCGACAAAAGAATGGACACAGATCGCGAGGAAGAAGGAGACCAAGGGAAAGCAAGTCGTTCTTTCCGTTCCTCCGCCCTCAAAGGAGAACGGAAAGAAAGTCGCCGCGACGACAGTACCATTCTACCCCGACGTCCTCTTCATCGGGAGAGTGGAGTCGCCTACCGTCTCCGACGACGAGCCGACCGCACCCGGAGAAGAACCGCCTCAACGAGAATCCCGCCGGCGGAGGAACCGGCGCAGGAACATTCGACGACATCACGCGGCCGGAGAACGGGATCCGGAGCAGCCTGTCTCGCGAGACAAGGTCTCGGAGATAGGAGAGACTCCGGAAGAACGCGTCTTCAGGGAACGAAGGAACTCCCGACGACAAGACCGTCGACGAGCTCAGGAACAAGCCGAGCAAAACGCAAGGCAACGCCGAGAAAATCCACTACTCGGCCGCAACCTGAACCCCGACTTCGCCCGAGCCATGAATACGCCGAGTGAAGTCGGAGGAGTGCTAGCTCGGATAGCTGACGGACTCCCTCGGACTCCAGACGCCGAGGGCTATCGACGCCTGCTCACCCAGGCGGCCAACCATCTTCTACCTCTCGCTCACCCACCAAACGATTTGCGGCACGCCATCAACAGTCGTCGGGACGCGCGGAGTTCTATCAACGCTTCGTGCGAACGACGGCATGAGAATGAGATACGCCGCCGGGAGGAATACGACAGGGATCATGGCATCCCCACTCGGAGCTAAGCCACCGGAACCGAATCAACGACGGCCTCGACTGGTGGAACTGCCCGGGGACGGTCGAGGAACCACGACAACTACTCTCCTCCCCGGGACAGACATCATCACCGACGACGGGAGGACACATGCGGAGTGTCAGCCCTCACTCCACGCCTTAGGGCCATTCAATGGCCCCCAAACTTCAAGGTATCCAATGTCGATAAATATGAACCTAAGCAAGATCCAGGGGGTTGGCTAGCCGTCTACACCACCGCTGCTCGAGCTACCGGGGCATCCGAAGACGTGATGACCGCGTACTTACCCATTGTCCTTGGGCAAGACGCGCTGCAATGGCTGCGACATCTACCCCGACACTGCATCGATGACTGGGGCGACTTTAGTCGACGCTTCACCGCCAACTTCTAGTCCCTCTCCGACAAGCCGACACAACCGTGGGACCTCAAATCCATCAAGCGCCGGGGGGACGAGACTCTCCGGTCGTACCTCAAAAGGTTTCAGACCATGAGAAATCGTATCCCCGAGGTCACGGAGGCGGCCGTGATCGAGGACTTCTACAGAGGATCCAATGACTCGGCTTTCGTCCGAGCCATACTATAGAAGGCGCCGACTACCTCCGAGGAGCTGTTCCGGGAAGCCGACCTCTACATCACCGCCGACGAGCGGGCCCAGGACCTCATCGGAGGAGCAAAGCCCGCACCGGCAGCACCACGACGCGACGCGAACCAGCAACCCGACAAACGATGGGAGAAGAGGCCTCGCGAAGAAGTACACGCCGCCGGACCACCTGCCTCTCGCGCCCGAGGAGGACCTCGTGGAGGCGAACGCACGCTGGACGACATCCTCGACACCCAGTGCCCGTACCACAAGGACATGCGCCACACTCTTCGTAACTGCCGGGACTTCAAGCATTCCGTCGGACGCGGCCGACCCTTCCAACCTCTACCTCCTCCTCCGCCGAGGGGAGGACCAGATGAACCACGACAACTCCATCAGCAGGAGGAGGGAGGAGGAGGAGTAGCTTTCCCACGCGTTGACAGGGAGGTCAACGTCATCTTCGGCGGACACGGATCGCAGGAGAACAAAAGACAGCAAAAGCTCAACGATCGCCAGATACTGGCGGCGACCACCGGCCCTCCCGCCCCATACCGGTGGTCGGAGCACCCGATCACTTTCACTCGGGCGGATCAATGGCTCAACTTCGACCACCCGGGCAAATACCCGCTTCTCGTCGATCCGGTGATCCGAGAGAGCCGGGTGAAGAAGGTGTTAGTGGATGGGGGGAGCAGCATCAACGTCACCTTCCCCCGGACACTCCAAGGCCTGGGAGTTCACCTCAAAGAGCTCCACGAGTCGGACACCCCTTTCTTCGGTATCGTGCCGACGGAAGGGGAATACCCGCTGGGCCACATCTACATGCCAGTCACCTTCGGAACTCCGGAGAACTACAGAACCGAGTTCCTGAGGTTTGAAGTGGCGAACTTCGACTGCGGGTACAACGCCATCATCGGGAGGCCGGGACTGGCCAAATTCATGGCCATCCCTCATTACACGTACCTGATACTGAAGATGCCAGGGCCACAAGGAATCATGACTGTGCGCCGGCTTCCAAGGCGCCGCAGAGTGTTTCCGAGTGGCCATCCAAGCAGCCCTCACCACCAAGTCGTCGGCGGTTTCTTCGACACTGGTGAACTCTAAGCCTGAAGAGGACCTCGCAGTACCGGCGAACGAAGCTCAGGCTGTGACTTCTATGCGGCCGATTGAAGAAACCAAGAGGATCAACCTGGGGTTCGCTGATGAACGCAAGACTGCCATCATCAGCTCCAGCTTGGACGACAAATAGGAAAGTGCGCTCGTCCAGTTTCTGCAAGATAACCGAGACGTATTCGCATGGCAACCTGCGGATATGCCGGGAGTCCCAAGAGAACTGGCCGAGCACAAACTGAAGGTCTACCTCCAGGCAAGGCCGATTCGGCAAAAGCTACGACGTTTCACGCCCGACAAGAGAGAGGCCATTCGTGCTGAGCTGGCCCGCTTGGTCGCGGCCGGGTTCATTAGAGAAGTGTTACATCCCGAGTGGTTAGCCAACCCTGTTCTTGTACTCAAAAAGAATAAACTGGATTGGCGCATGTGTGTTGATTATACTGATCTCAACAAACACTATCCGAAGGATCCCTTCGGGCTCCCGAGGATAGATCAGGTGGTGGACTCCACCGCTGGGTGTTCTGTGCTGTCTTTCCTGGATTGCTATTCCGGATACCACCAGATTAGTATGGCAAAGGAAGATGAAGAAAAAACAGCATTCATTACTCCATTTGGTGCTTTCTGTTATACCTCCATGCCGTTTGGCCTCAAAAACGCTGGAGCAACCTACCAGAGAGCCATTCAAACATGCTTAGTCGATCACTAGGGCAAGCGTGTGGAGGCCTACATGGATGATGTGGTTATCAAAACAGAGAACTCAGAAAACTTCATCGAAGACTTACAACTGGTTTTCAACAATCTGAGGCGGTATAGATGGAAGCTTAATCCCGAGAAATGTGTTTTCGGGGTACCGGCAGGAAAGTTACTCGGGTTTATTGTCAGCAACCGGGGAATTGAGGCTAATCCAGATAAGATTGAAGCCATCATGAAGATGGAAGCACCTCGATCACAAAAGAAGGTTCAGCGACTTACTGGATGTATGGCAGCTCTGAGCAGATTTATATCTAGGCTGGGGGAGAAAGGTCTACCGTTTTACAAGCTACTCAAAAAGGTGGATAAGTTTCAGTGGACTTCAGAGGCACAGGAAGCTCTAGATGCACTGAAGAAATTCTTGACAACACCACCAGTACTGAAACCACCACAACGAGCCACATCAACCCAACCGGCTGAAGATCTGTTGCTATATATCTCTTGCACGACTCACGTGGTAAGCACTGCGTTGGTAGTCGAACGAGCAGAAGAAGGACATGCCTACCCCGTGCAACATCCTGTTTATTTCATCAGCGAAGTTCTGGGTCCATCGAAGAAAAAATATCCTCAAGTGCAGAAGCTATTATATGCAGTATTTCTGACTGCCCGCAAGCTGCGTCACTACTTTGATGATCACAAAGTCATAGTAGTCACCGGCTTTCCGATAGGGGATATTCTTCGCAACAAGGAAGCAATTGGCCGAATAGCTAAGTGGGCCTGTGAACTGGGGTCTCATGACATCGAATTCCGACCTCGTACTGCCATAAAATCTCAAGCATTGGTTGACTTCGTTTCAGAATGGACTGAACAACAATACCAGAGAACCCAGAAACGGCAGAAGTATGGAAGATGTATTTTGATGGCTCACTGAAGCTGCAGGGAGCGGGAGCAGGAATTCTCTTCACCGCACCTGGAGGCGAGCACCTCAAATATGCCCTCCAGTTGCTGTTTCCAGCCTCTAACAATGCAGCCGAGTATGAAGCTTTGATCCATGGATTGAACATCGCCATATCATTGGGCATCAAGAGATTGATGGTATACGGAGACTCTCTGGTAGTCATTAGCCAGATAAACAAAGAGTGGGATTGTTCAAACGATTCAATGGGAAAATACTGTACTGCCGTCCGAAAGTTGGAAGACAAGTTTGAGGGTCTGGAATTTCATCATGTAGAAAGAGATCGGAACACAGCAGCCGATGTACTATCCAAGTTAGGATCCAGTCGAACTCAGGTCCCACCCGGAGTCTTTGTGCAAGAAATACTACAACCGAGTATCTCAATGAATCAAACAGAAGAATGCAACATTATAGATCAACCTGAATCAGACTCTGATGACTGGAGAAGGTCGATCATTAAGTATATAAAGAATGAGGAAGAACCAGACGACAAGAACTCGGCAGAGCGCATTGCCAGACAGTCGGCTCACTATACACTCATTGGGGAGACCTTGTATAGAAGGGGTGCATCAGGCGTCCTCATGAAATGCATTCTCTCGACCACTGGGAAGCAACTTCTGGAGGAGGTCCATGCTGGGTAATGTGGAATACATGCAGCCTCCAGAACACTAGTCGGGAAGGTCTTCAGGTCAGGATTCTATTGGCCAACAGCAAAGAATGATGCAGCCGAGTTAGTTCAGAGGTGCGAAGCTTGCCAATACTTGTCAAAACAACAACATCTGCCACCACAGCAACTGCAGACCATACCAGTAACTTGGCCTTTCGCATGCTAGGGACTAGATATGATTGGACCTTTCAAGAAAGCTTAAGGGGGATACACTCATGTATTGGTAGCAATCGACAAATTCACTAAATGGATAGAATTCAAGCCCATCGCATCTTTAACCTCTGCTAAGGCCGTGGAATTCATACAAGACATAATATTTAGATTCGGGATACCAAACAGCATCATAACTGACTTAGGATCCAACTTCACAAGTTCAGAGTTCTTCGACTTCTGCGAGCAAAAGAGCATTCAGATCAAGTATGCGTCTGTAGCACATCCATGGGCCAACGGGCAAGTTGAGCGAGCCAACGGGATGATACTGGAGGCACTCAGGAAAAAGGTCTTCGACAAGAATGAAAAGTTCGCAGGAAAGTGGATAAGGGAATTGCCCTATGTCGTTTGGAGCCTAAGAACCCAACCCAGTCGAGCTTTGCATGGAAACACTCCTTTCTTCATGGTCTATGGGTCAGAGGCAGTGCTACCCGCCGATCTCAAGTTCGGGGCGCCAAGGTTGATCTTCGAAAACATAGCAGAAGTTGAAGCCACCAGGCTGGAGGACATCGATGTACTTGAAGAAGAACGGCTAAATGCGGTAATCCAATCAGCACGGTATCAGCAGACTCTAAGGCGCTATCACGACAAAGCCGTGCGGCAACGATCCTTCTCAGTAGGAGATCTCGTCCTCCGCCGAATTCTAACGGGGGAAGGACGGCACAAGTTGTCGCCCTTATGGGAAGGACCCTTCGTGGTAGCAGAAGTCACTCGGCCAGGATCCTATCGTCTCACTCAGATGGATGGCACAGAAGTCGGGAACTCCTGGAACATAGAACACCTCAGGAAGTTTTATCCCTAGCTGCATTTCGAAAGCTATCAGACGACGATGTACTCTGTAAAATGGAAATGTGTCATCAATAAAGAAAGGCTTGAAATATACTCAGTTTGTTCACGGTTGACATGCTCACGTTTACTCAACTTGGGGCGACCACTATGCCGTGCTAACGGAGCAATCGGCTTAAGTCGGCAACGACTTAAGGCGGTGCAACATGCTCACGCTTACTCAACTTGGGGTGACCACTATGCCCTGCCAACGGAGCAATCGGCTTAAGTCGGCAACGACTTAAGGCGGTGCAACATGCTCACGCTTACTTAACTCGGGGCGACCACTATGCCCTGCCAACGGAGCAATTGGCTTAAGTCGGCAACGACTTAAGGCGGTGCAACATGCTCACGCTTACTTAACTTGGGGCGACCACTATGCCCTGCCAACGGAGCAATCGGCTTAAGTCGGCAACGACTTAAGGCGGTGCAACATGCTCACGCTTACTTAACTTGGGGCGACCACTATGCCCTGCTAACGGAGCAATCGGCTTAAGTTGGCAACGACTTAAGACGGTGCAACATACTCACGCTTACTTAACTCGGGGCGACCACTATGCCCTGCTAACGGAGCAATCGGCTTAAGTTGGCAACAACTTAAGGCGGTGCAACATGCTCACACTTACTTAACTCGGGTGACCACCATGCCCTACTAATGGAGCAATCGGCTAAAGTCAGTGGCGACTTAAGCCGGTGCCACATGCTCATGCCTATGCAATTCAGGGGATGACTTCTATATCCCGCAAACAAATTTCATAATCATCGCGCGTCATTTCACCACTGCAAATCTACGAACTGATGAATTCTGAGACAATAAGAGAGTAATTATATCATTCGAATGCTGAACTGATATCCTCTAACAAATACTCAATCATGCTAACCGCACGCTCAAAGCACGCAAAATGTTTCTCTATTTCGCAATGTCTTTTTCAGGAGCGACCGACGAAGAAGGGCGACTCGAGGAATCAGGGGCAGCATTCACATCAGCCCTTATGTCTTCAGGAACAACCACGCCGGGTCTCCTCATCAAGATCCGTCCCACCCGAATAGCCTTGTCCATGGCTCTGTCACGCTGAGCTTTGAGAGTAACAGAAGTTTCTTCGGCAACTTTAGCAGCCAGTCGAGCAGTTTCTAACTCCTGGACAATGGATTTTTTGGAAGCTCGGAGTTCTTTGATAGTAGCATCCTTTGCTGATATCAACTGCTTGAGCCGGGTTACCTCATCCATGGATTCCTGCAGCTTACAACGTTGGAGGTCTAATTCTTCCATGGTGAAGCGATGACTTCTCTCCAAGATAGTCAGCGAGTTGCTAGAATCACGATACAAACTTTCAAGATTGTCTCTAGAAGCAGCAAGGATGCGTTTTTCTTCCTGCAAACAAAAGTCAACCCCCTCAAACACCAAGCAAGTAATGGCAGCACAACAAGGCAAAGCGCAGTTTCATAAATCACCTTTTCAGAGTCGAGCTGAGCATGAAGAGAAGAACTCAGTGCATTGGCGTCATCTAAAGCAGCGGAGACCTGACCCAACTCAACCTAACTCTGAGAGTACTTTTCCTCAAAGTCAGAGCATCGCTGGGCCAATTCAGCCTGATCTCGGGAATGTTTTTCTTCAAGAGTGGAAATCTGCTGAGTCATGCCTAGCAGGAGGTAATCAAACAAAATAATGGTCAAAATATAGAGCAGTCTATAGTGAAGGCAAAGAAAAGCAAAAGGGCACTAACCAGTGTTGGTTGCCTCCAATTTAGAGATACGATGTTGAAGCGACACTGGATTCCAACATGTAAGTGACGAAGCTACTTCTGGGATAGAAGCACCCTGTAGCCTCAGCTGGCCAGCCATCCCATCCACCAAAGCCTGATGAGGAAAACAGATGAGTGTAATGACAGCAGTTCACACAATGTGAAAACCAAGCTAAAATACATCACAGTACCTGGAGGTTGGAAAAGAACGAAGGGATCCCCAAATCAGGAGAGATCAGTTGATAATTAGGCGTGAGGCCACCACCCGAAGCAGCTCGCAACGAACCAGTAGGAATCAGCTCGGTGCCTTCAACAGAGCCAAACACTCGATCAGCGGGGACGCTGCCCTCTAAAGCGACTCCCAGGTCCACGGTTTGGGCTACCACCATACAGCCAGAGTGTGGAGGAGATCCCGCATGAACGTCCATGGAAGTACAGGAAGGAGACCCTGCTCGGGCACCCTCGGGGGCTGGGTCATGGTTTGCACTGCCCACTTGAGCCGGATCATCCCCGGCAGCACCCTCGGGGGCTGGGCAGTGGCTTACACTCTTCGCCCGAGCCAAGTCATCCCTGGCGACATCCTCGGGGGCTGGGCATGTGTCAGCACCATTCTTGAGGTCCAAGCTCTCTGTAGTAACCACCTCTAAGGTTGACGGGCCCTTAGTTACTTCCATAGGACCAGGACGATCCAAGTCAGTCTCCCGACCCTCGAGATCGCGCTCTAAGGTCGACGAAGCACGGGATGACCTCAACCCAGCATCAAGCACGTCAGCGCAAGCCTCCATTGCACCATCATCCACTGGCTCCGATAACAAGTCCTCCAGAACCATATCCTCGAGAGTCTGATCAAAATTGGCCAGGGACAGTTCTTGCAGACCAATGAGAGCAGACAAAGCAGGAGAGGGAACTCCACTACTTTCACCGCTAGCAATGAATTGCCGACTGTTTTTCCGAGTCAAAGGAACTTCATTTTCTCCCTCCTCGTCATCCACATTAGCAACACAGGCAGCACCCCCATTGGGATCAGCAACTGATTCGGGACACCCATTGGGATCAGCGTCAGTAAATTCAGTCGCAAGCACTTCTTCAGCATCAGGAACCGAAGTACCAACATCCCGACCCAAACTGGGTACCTGCCGAAGGCGTCTCCTTTTCTTTTTCTGTTCATCAGCAGAAGGGTCGGATGGATTGGCTCGGCAAGGGCGCCTCGGGCGAGTACCAGCAGGTTTCTGAGTATCTAAGGTCACACCAGCCTCTGGGAGGGGCGCCACCACCAATGCCCCAGCAGGAGCAGCGTCAGAAGAGTCCTCAGCCAGCAAATCAAGCATGGCACCTATCTCCGCATCACTAGGGTTCAGGGGCACCTCAAAATAAACCTGTCGTTCATCATCAGGAATTCCCCCGAATGTGGCAACCAAGGCACTAACTTCTTCAGCAGAGGGCCGCACTCTAAGGCCCAAACTGCCGTCAGTAGCAGGAGGATTCGACACAAAAAGAGTGAAGGCTTTGGGAGGAGGCAAGTTCCAGGCCGAGTATGCCACTGGAGCACCAACATTTGACACTTTACCCCTAAGGATCATCTCTAGTCGACTCACCAAGTCTGCAGAAGGAATTCTTCTGTTAGTAACCCGAGTTGAGTCGGCTAGCCCTCGATACAGATAAGCTGGGTAGGCCCTGTCTTTCAATGGCTGAATATTCTTGAAAACAAAATCAGTAACCACGGCTTCAGCAGTTAGACCCCTCTCTTTCAGCAGTCCAACTTCAGCTAGCAACACACCTGCCTCGGCTACTTCCTGATCTGTGGGAGACTCGGTCCAGCTTGGGGTGCGAACGTCCGGCTGTCTTCCCGACCGGGAAGGGAGAGAATTCCCATAATTCTCAACTATAAACCATTCCAGGCGCCATCCCTTAATACTATCCTTGAGAGGGATCTCGAGATATTCAGTTTTCCTCCCGCGGCGCATCTCCAAGCTGGCACCCCCGACCAACTGGTGTTGTCCCCCGGCCATCCCAGGGCGACAATGATACAAGTATTTCCACAGACCGAATGCGGCAGCACGCCAAGAAAGGCCTCGCATAAATGAACGAAAATGGAGATTTGCATAATTGAATTGGGATTCAAATGGGTCAAGTTAATATGGTAGAAATCAAGGAGGCCACGGAAAAAGGGAGAGATGGGAAGGCCAAGGCCGCGGAGAAGGAAAGGGGCGTAAACAACGGACTCATGGGTATCCTCCGTCGGAACAGTAAATCCATGGCAAATCCGCCAAGAACAGAGTTCTCGCGGAGGAAGAACCCCGATGGATACAAGGTGGAGAAGTTCAGTTTCAGAAATGACGGACATGTGATTACCTGCGAAAGGCAACTGGCTGTTGGGGTCGATTGGAGGAATCACCGCAGCAGACGAGCTCGAGGTCTTCCTCTTGGGTGCCATCTCGATTCTACCAGCGAGCAGGGTGGGAGGTGAATGGCGGAGAGGATTCAAAAGCGGGAAAGCAAGAACTAGGGCACGGAAAGCAAAGGCGGCTAAAAGTGCAGCACTTAAGGGATATTCTCGAGCCAGATACCGTTTCAAAAAGTGCCCAGTCATCACCCGGCGGTTATTTCCAAAACCCCAGCATGCCACGTGGTCACCCGGCAGTTATCTCCAGAACACCGGTGCGCCACCTCATCACTCGGTCATCATCCTCTAAGTGGCTCGCGCGGCCTGCTATCAGTCGGCGTTACCTCTAAAACGCTACTATCATATTCAATCACTCGGTGTTGCCTCTAAAAAGCTGATATAGTGATCAGGTGCTTGGCGTTGCCTCTAAAACGCCGACATCACCCTCCAGTCACTCGGCGTTACCTCTAAAATGCTGCTATCGTATTCAATCACTCGGCGTTGCCTCTAAAAAGCTGATATAGTGATCAGTTGCTCGGCGTTGCCTCTAAAACGCCGACATCACCCTCCAGTCACTCGGCGTTACCTCTAAAACGCTGCTATCATATTCAATCACTCGGCGTTGCCTCTAAAAAGCTGATATAGTGATCAGTTGCTCGGCGTTGCCTCTAAAACGCCGACATCACCCTCCAGTCACTCGGCGTTACCTCTAAAACGCTGCTATCATATTCAATCACTCGGCGTTGCCTCTAAAAAGCTGATATAGTGATCAGGTGCTCGGCGTTGCCTCTAAAACGCCGACATCACCCTCCAGTCACTCGGTGTTGCCTCTAAAAAGCTGATATTGTATTCAATCGCCCGGCAGTTATCTCTAAAACTCCGATATTGTGTTCGATCACTCAACAGTTACTCTAAAAAGCGCCGACACCATCTACAAAGTTACTCGGCGGCTACTCCTAAAAAGCATCAGTTGGATGCTCGAGTTATTCATTTACTGTCTCAAAGGAATCAGTTTCACAAACGAGCAAGACAAGTCATAAAGGAGAAGCCAACATCATTCTTTCATTAGAAGGGAAGATAGCGCACTTACAAATCAACTCTTTACGAGTTGATACTTCCCTATTACTACTACATTACATTACTACTACTACTACACTACGCTATACTATTCTACATTACTACTACATTATTCTAAATATACTATACTAATATCTAAAAAACTAGTGGCATCTAGCCACTGGCCCTGTTGCTGCCGCCGCCGCTGCCGCCCCTGGTGCTGCCCCTGCTGCTGCCGCCCCGGTTGCTGCCTCTGCTGCTGCCACCGTCATCGTCCTTGCTGCCGCCGCCGCTGCCCCTGCCGTTGCCGCTGCCGTCACCGTCGTCGCCGCCATTGTCGTCATCGTCGTCGTCCTTGTCCTCGCCGCCGCTGTCCGAGTCCTCCTCATCCGAGGAGTACTCCAACCCATCCGAGCCCTCGAGCCCGGAGCGCTCGATGGCACGGATGTACGACCAGACCTCCGCCGCGAGCCCCTGGGAGTCGTCTGAGTTGTCAGACGACTCACGCAGGGGGACGGGAGCCGGAGACCCCTCAGACCCAGAGGAGAACTCCTCCTCTGAGTACTCCGAGTCACCAAACTCCTCCGATGGAGGAGTTGGCTCACGCTTGCGCTTGTTGTTCTTGCCCATGGTGGAAGCAGAAGGGAGAGAAGAGAGGAAAGCAGCAGAAGAACAACAAAGAGATGTGAAAAAGCCAGAGAGACAACGGCGTTACTTATAGAAGGAGAAGGCAACCGCTCACCTCCAACCGCGGTCACTGAACAGTCGCAAAGCATTCAATAAGCACTTCAACCCGTCTGAAGACACGTCAGGCGGCTGACGCCGTTTCACGCAACACAACACCCATTGGGACTCCAGTCAACAGCACGGAGGATATGATTACACCCGCCGTCACATCACATTACTACTCAGAAGCAGCCGGCTAAAACACTCAGCGTACCAAACCGTCCCTTGCCCACACCCATTGGGGGGGACGCCCAGGAATTATCAGTATATTTTTCAAAGTGGTCACATCTGTGCAGGGCACGCAGTGAATACCTCAAGACAAAAATGAAATATCAGTGAGGATTAGAGGAAAGCCAAATATAGCCAGTGAAGTACAAAATATGGTCGACAGAAGCGACTTGAAGACTAGACAGAGAACGTCCATCAAAAGTCCAATCAGTCACAGAGCAAATAAATTACACTACCTAGCAAGATATGGATGGATTGCGAACTCGGCTGCAAAAGACAAAATACATGCTGACCTCTGAAGCATAATATTGATGACATAGTGCGGATGACATCATGCCGATTTTTTACAAGCAGAAAGGATAATCTTCAGCAAAAAGACACAAAAGGAAGACCTTCGAGTGGATTATCCTCAAAAATCCACTTGAAGCTCGGGGGCTACACCCCATGAATCATCATTCCAAGCCAAGATAGTGCCGACTCCTAACGCATGGGACAAGATTAAAGACAAATCTAGCACTCAACCGAAATGCAGGAGTAGAAATGGGAATAATTTTTGGTGAAGACCTTCGAGTAGTTTATTTTCTAAAAATCTACTCGAAACTCGGGGGCTACACCCATTGGGTGCACCTCCGGTGCACCCAATGAAGTTTAGGGTCCTGCAAAGCGAAATGCCGACCTCTAAGGCACGGGTACGAAATAAAGCTTCGGTTTGAGAAGGATCAAAAGCAGGGGGAAACAGTAAGAAGTCGTTCTCTTCAAATCACCTGCAAGCTGGACCTGGGATCTTTGGGCTGATTACTTCTAAATTAACCCAAAGATCGGGGGCTTGTGGGGGACAGATATCCCCTGGGTCCACTAAAAGAGTAAAAGACCTCACGAAAGGCCCAAGGGCCCAATAAATCGTGAGGCCATTCTTTCGTGGGCCTGGGGAAGAATAATCAGCAGAGCAAGTTGACACGAGGCCGGATCGGTGTAAACCTGGACGGTCCACAATGTCGAGCGAGCGATCGCAACAGAGATCCGACTTTCCCGCGCTGGAGCTCTCATGCAACGGAGCCACACGGGGATAGGTCGGCAGAATCATAGGGAGATAGACTCGAGCAGTTCACTATTTTTTAGGCACACGTTGTTATCATATCTACATGTATTGCTCCACGGTCGAATATATAAGGCCTAGGGGGAACCCCTTCAAATCGATCGATCCTACTACTTAGCCCCCACTTCAACTCTCGGCATTCTCAATTCAGAGAGCTCTCTTGTAACCTCATTCACCCAGCATACTCACCAGGACGTAGGGTGTTACGCATCTCTAAGCGGCCCGAACCTGTAAACATTGTCCACTGTCCCACGTGCAATAGGCACGAACCATTTTGCTACAGTCGTCGACACCATCCTACTCCTAAAAACACCTTGAGGGGTAACCCCGGGTGTGCGGTCGGATCCAAAACACCGACAGGTACCTAAAACCCAAGTGTAAATTGCCTTGCAGGTTTATGCATCCGGGGGCTCAAGCTGGATTATCGACAGCGGATGCACAAACCACATGACGGGTGAGAAGAAGATGTTCACCTCCTACGTCAAGAACAAGGTTAAAGGATTGGGTAAGATAGCCATTTCATCCGAGCATTCTATATCCAATGTGTTCTTAGTTGAATCGCTCGGGTACAACTTATTGTCTGTGAGTCAATTATGTAACATGGGTTATAATTATCTATTTACAAATGTTGATGTTTCTGTCTTTAGAAGGAGTGATGGTTCATTAGCATTTAAGGGTGTATTAGACGGTAAACTCTATTTAGTTGATTTTTCGAAAGAGGAGGCCGATCTAGATGCATGCTTAATAGCTAATACTAGCATGGGTTGGCTGTGGCATCGCCGTCTAGCACATGTTGGGATGAAGAACCTTCATAAACTTCTAAAGGGAGAACATGTGTTAGGACTAACCAATGTCTGCTTCGAGAAAGATAGACCTTGTGCAGCTTGTCAGGCAGGGAAATAGGTGGGAAGCACCCATCACAACAAGAATGTGATGACAACATCAAGACCACTAGAGCTTATTCACATGGACCTCTTCGGACCCGTCGCCTACCTTAGCATCGGGGGAAGTAAGTATGGTCCAGTAATTGTTGATGATTTTTCCCACTTCACTTGGGTGTTCTTTTGCAGGATAAATCAGAAACCCAAGGGACCCTAAAGCGCTTTCTAAGGAGGGCTCAAAACGAATTTGAGCTCAAGGTGAAAAAGATAAGAAGCGACAACGGGTCCGAGTTCAATAATCTGCAAGTGGAGGAGTATCTTGAGGAGGAAGGCGTCAAGCACGAGTTCTATGCTCCCTACACATCACAGCAAAACGGTGTGGTAGAGAGGAAGAACAGGACGCTTATCGACATGGCGAGGATGATGCTTGGAAAGTTCAAGACACCCGAGCGGTTTTGGTCGAAAGCTGTGAACACAGCCTACCACGCCATAAACCTGCTATATCTGCATTGCCTCCTCAAGAATACCTCCTACGAACTTCTTACCGGTAACAAACCCAATGTCTCTTACTTTCGTGTATTTGGGAGCAAATGCTACATTTTGGTGAAGAAAGGTAGACATTCTAAATTTGCTCCCAAGGCTGTAGAAGGGTTTTTACTAGGGTATGACTCAAATACAAAGGCGTATAGAGTCTTCAACAAATCATCGGGTTTGGTTGAAGTCTCTAGCGACATTGTATTTGATGAGACTAATGGCTCTCCAATAGAGCAAGTTAATCTTGATGACAAAGATGAAGATGATGTTCCAACGGCCGCAATGCGCATGATGGCGATTGGAGATGTGCGACCACAGGAACAACAGGAGCAAGATCAGCCTTCTTCCTCAACAATGGTGCATCCCCCAACTCAAGATGATGGACAGGTTCCTCAAGAAGAAGCGTGTGATCAAGGAGGAGCACAAGAAGAACAAGTTATGGAGGAAGAAGCACCACTGGCCCCTCAACTCAAGTTCGAGCGACGATCCAAAGAAATCACCCCATTGGTCAGATTCTGGGTGACATAAGCAAGGGAGTAACAACTTGCTCATGTTTAGCTAATTTTTGTGAGCATTACTCGTTTGTCTCTTCTATTAAGCCTTTCAGGGTAGAAGAGGCCTTGCAGAATCCGGACTGGGTGTTGGCCATGCAGGAAGAGCTCAACAACTTCAAGAGGAATGAAGTTTGGAGCCTGGTGCCACGTCCCAAGCAAAATGTTGTGGGAACCAAGTGGTTGTTCCGCAACAAGCAAGATGAGCACGACGTGGTGACAAGAAACAAGGCTCGACTTATGGCAAAAGGTTATGCCCAAGTCGCAGGTTTGGATTTCGAGGAGACTTTTGCTCCTGTGGCTAGGCTAGAGTCTATTCGAATATTATTAGCCTATGCCGCTCACCACTCTTTCAGGTTGTTTCAAATGGATGTGAAGAGCGCTTTCCTCAACGGGCCAATCAAGGAGGAGGTGTATGTGGAACAACCCCTGGCTTTGAGGATGACAGGTACCCCGACCATGTGTTTAAGCTCTCTAAGGCGCTCTATGGACTTAAGCAAGCCCCAAGAGCATGGTATGAATGCCTTAGAGATTTCCTAATTGCTAATGCTTTCAAGGTTGGGAAAGTTGATCCCACTCTTTTCACTAAGACTTGTGATGGTGATCTTTTTGTGTGCCAAATTTATGTCGATGACATAATATTTGGTTCTACTAATAAAAAGCCTTGTGAGGAGTTTAGCAGGGTGATGACACAAAAGTTCGAGATGTTGATGATGGGCGAGTTGACCTACTTCCTTGGGTTCCAAGTGAAGCAACTCAAGGATGGCACCTTCCTCTCCCAAACGAAGTACACTCAAGGTCTTCTCAAAAGGTTAAGGATGAAGGACGCCAAGCCCGTGAAGACACCGATGGGAACCGATGGGCATGTCGACCTCAACAAAGGAGGTAAGTCCGTTGATCAAAAGGCACCTTCCTTGCTTTATTTATGTGCTAGTAGACCGGACATTATGCTTAGTGTATGCATGTGTGCTAGATTTCAATCCGACCCCAAGGAATGTCACCTTGTGGCCGTTAAGCGAATTCTTAGGTATTTAGTCGCTATGCCTTGCTTCGGGATCTGGTATCCAAAGGGGTCTACCTTTGACTTGATTGGATATTTAGACTCTGATTATGCCGGGTGCAAGGTTGATAGGAAGAGTACATCAGGGACGTGCCAATTCCTAGGAAGGTCCCTGGTGTCTTGGAGTTCAAAGAAACAAACATCTGTTGCCCTATCCACCGCTGAGGCCGAGTATGTTGCCTCAGGACAGTGTTGTGCGAAACTACTTTGGATGAGGCAAACCCTCAGGGACTTTGGCTACAATCTGAGCAAAGTCCCACTCCTATGTGACAATGAGAGTGCAATCCGCATGGCGGATAATCCTGTTGAACATAGTTGCACTAAGCACATAGACATCCGACATCACTTCCTGAGAGACCACCAGCAAAAGGGAGATATCGAGGTGTTCCATATTAACACTGAGAACCAGCTAGCTGATATCTTCACCAAGCCTTTAGATGAGAAAAGGTTTTGCAGGTTGCATAGTGAGCTAAATGTCTTAGATTCGCGTAACTTGGATTGATCTATACCATACATGTGTTCTATGCCTTTGATTATGCTACTTTATGCATTTCAATCCATTATTGTTTATTTGTGGTGCTCAAGTTGTACACATGATCCCCGGACCTCACAAGTCCATTTGCAAGTGATGCACTTATTTAGGGGGAGATATGCTACAACTTGACCCTTTGAGACTAACCTTTGTGTTTGAGTATTCTTGATGTAGTCTCAAAGGTGCATTGAAAGGGAAAATGGACTTGGATGTTGCAAAGACTTCCACTGCACTCCGGTATTGGTGTATTTACTTCCAAGTTCATACATATGCTCTTATTGCCTTTTTGCTCTTAATTGACAATTTTTGGTGAGGCAATGGGGTTAAAGGGCCAAGAATGATCCTGTTTTGGTGCTTAATGCCAAAGGGGGAGAAATTAAGGCCAAAGCAAATGGATCAGCTACCACTTGTGAATTTTGAAAACAATAGAGTTAGAATGTTTGATTTGCCCAAAATACTCTTATTGCAAAATTTAGTCTCTTATGGGGAGAATTTTTTATCATGGGAAAAGGGGGAGTTTTTGGCACTTGATCAATTTCACTCCTGATTTATCTCTCTTTGTGCCCAAACAAGTGAGTTTGACTTAGAGATAGGAAAATGAATTTGATTTGCAAAAACAAACCAAGTGGTGGCAAAGAATGATCCAAATATGTCAAAACTTGTGCAAAGACAATTTTGTCCTAGCTGCCTTGGGGCTATAAAAGGGACCCCTAGGCGCATGGAGGAGTTACCCAAGCTTACAAGAAACATTCTAAGACTCCAAGACGCCAACTTCACGCATTCGATTCTTTGAGATAGTGACTTGAGCTCCATTTGAGTTGTGAACTCCGTGCGTTGTGTTTTGAGCTCAAGTTGTGACTTGTGTGCGTAGTTGTGCTGCGATTTGTGTCTTGTGTGTGTTGCTCATCCCAACCTTACTCCGTGCTTTCATTGTGATCTTTGTTGTAAGGGCGAGAGACTCCAATCTTGTGGAGATTCCTCGCAAACGGGAATAATCATCTAAAGGAAAAACCATAGTATTCAAGTTGATCATCGGATCACTTGAAAGGGGTTGAGTGCAACCCTCGTCCATTAGGACGCCACAACGTGGAAGTAGGCAAGTGTTACTTGGCCGAACCACGGGATAAAAATCGCGTGTCTTGTGTTGATCTTTCTGTGATTGTTTTGTCCACAAGAATTCGCGTCTCAACTACTTAGTCACACAAACATTTCTATAACCAAGTTTTGTGGCTATTAGTATTTGATTTTTACAGGATCACCTATTCACCCCCCTCTAGGTGCTCTCAATTTTAGGACTAACAAATGTTCATTTTGAGAAAGAGAGGATTTGTAGTGAAGCAGGGAAGCAAGTTGGAGTTCATCATCCACACAAGAACATCATGACGACCGACAGGCCACTTGAGCTACTCCACATGGATCTATTTGGCCCGATAGCTTATATAAGCATCGGCGAGAGTAAGTACTGTCTTGTTATTGTGGATGATTATTCTCGCTTCACTTGGGTATTCTTTTTGCAGGAAAAATCTCAAACCCAAGAGACACTAAAGAGATTCTTGAGACGAGCTCAAAACGAGTTCGGATTGAGAATCAAAAAGATTTGAAGCGACAATGGAACAGAATTCAAGAATTCACAAATTGAAGGATTTCTTGAGGAGGAAAGCATCAAGCATGAGTTCTCGTCTCCCTACGCACCTCAACAAAATGGTGTAGTGGAGAGGAAGAATAGAACTCTATTGGACATGGCAAGGACCATGCTTGATGAGTACAAGACACCAGACCAGTTTTGGGCGGAGGCAATTAACACCGCCTGCTACTCCATCAACCGGTTATATCTCCACCGAATCCTTAAGAAAACATCATATGAACTCCTCAACGGTAAAAAGCCCAATGTTTCTTATTTTAGAGTTTTTGGGAGCAAATGCTTTATTCTTGTTAAGAGAGGTAGAAACTCTAAATTTGCTCCTAAAGCAGTACAAGGCTTTTTACTTGGTTATGACTCAAACACAAGGGCATATAGAGTCTTTAACAAGTCCACTAGATTAGTTGAAGTTTCTTGTGACATTGTGTTTGATGAGACTAATGGCTCCCAAGTGGAGCAAGTTGATCTTGATGAATTAGATGATGAAGAGGCTCCGTGCATCGCGCTAAAGAACATGTCCATTGGGGATGTGTGTCCAAAAGAATCCAAAGAGCCCACACAAGAACAAGATCAACCATCATCTTCCGTACAAGCATCTCCACCTACTCAGTAAGAGGACATGGCTCAAGAAGGAGAAGATGAAGACCAAGATGATGAGCCACCTCAAGAGGATGACATTGATCAAGAGGGAGACGAAGATGATCAAGACAAGGAGGATGAGCAAGAAATTTGGGATCAAAGGTCGCCACACCTAAGAGTCCACCAAGCAATTCAAAGAGATCACCCCGTCAACTCCATACTTGGTGACATTCACAAGGGGGTAACCACTAGATCTCGAGTTGCTCATTTTTGTGAATATTACTCTTTTGTGTCCTCTATTCAGCCATACAGGATAGAGGATGCACTAAGAGATCCAGATTGGGTGGTGGCAATGCAATAGGGGCTCAACAACTTCACGAGGAATGAAGTATGGCATTTAGTTCCATGTCCTAACCAAAATGTTGTAGGTACCAAGTGGGTATTCTGCAACAAATAGGATGAGCATGGTGTGGTGACAAGGAACAAAGCATGACTTGTTGCAAAAGGCTATTCACAAGTCGAAGGTTTGGATTTCGATGAAACCTATGCACCTATAGCTAGGCTTGAGTCCATTCGTATATTATTTACCTATGCTACTTACCATGGCTTTAAGTTATACCAAATGGACGTGAAGAGTGCCTTCCTCAATGGCCTTATCAAGGAAGAGGTATATGTTGAGCAACCTCCTGGCTTTGAAGATAGTGAGTATCCTAACCATGTTTATAAGCTCTCAAAGGCGTTTTATGGGCTCAAGCAAGCCCCAAGAGCATGGTATGAATGCCTGAGAGACTTCCTTGTCACTAATGGCTTCAAAGTTGTTAAAGTTGACCCTACTCTCTTCACTAAAACAATTGCTAAAGACTTGTTTATATGCCAAATTTATGTTGATGATATTATATTTGGGTCTACTAACAAGTCAACTTGTGAAGAATTTAGTAGGATCATAATACAGAAATTCGAGATGTCTATGATGGGGGAGTTGAAGTATTTCCTTGGATTCCAAATCAAGCAACTCCAAGAGGACACCTTCATCAGCCAAACTAAGTACATTCAAGATATTCTTAAGAAGATTGGAATGAATAATGCCAAATCCATCAAGACACCCATGGGAACAAATGGACATCTCGGCATCGACACGGGAGGTAAATCCGTAGATAAAAAGGTATACTGGTCGATGATAGAATCCTTACTCTATTTATGTGCTTCACGACCGGATATAATGCTTTCTGTATGCATGTGTGCAAGGTTCCAGGCAAATCCTAAGGAAGTTCACCTTAGGGCTGTAAAAAGAATCATGAGATATTTAGTTTACACTCCTAAGTTTGGGCTTTCGTACCCCAAGGGATCTACCTTTGATTTATTTGGGTATTTCAATACCGATTATGCTGGATGTAAAATTGACAGGAAGAGCACATCAAGGACTTGTCAGTTTGTAGGAAGATCCCTGGTGTCTTGGGCTTCAAAGAAACAAAACTCAGTAGCTCTATCCACTGTCGAAGCCGAGTATATTGCTGCAGGACATTGTTGTGCACAATTACTTTGGATGAGGCAAACCCTTAGGGACTATGGCTACAAGTTGAGCAAAGTCCCTCTCCTATGTGATAATGAGAGTGCAATCCGTATGGCGGATAATCCCGTTGAACAGCCGTACTAAGCACATAGACATCCGGTATCACTTTTTGAGAGATCGCCAACAAAAGGGGGATATCAAAATTGCTTATGTTAGCACCCACAACCAACTAGCCGATATCTTTACCAAGCCACTAGATGAAATGACTTTTAGCAATCTTAGGAATGAGCTAAATATACTTAATTCTAGGAACTTTGATTGAAACGTTGCACACATAGCTCATGTATATACCTTTGATCATGTCTCTTTCATTTGGTATAAATGCATATTTCTTATTCTTCTTGTGCCAAGACTAAGACTAATTGCTCTCAAGTGTATCTCTATGATTAGTCTTAAATTGAAAGGGAAATGGAGTATTTGGCAAAGGCAAGGCTTCCACTCCAACTCTGACGATATCATTTATCCTTTGCCTTTGCTCATGCAAATCTCAATTGGTATGAACCTTCACTCATATTTATTTTACCAAAGAGAGAGAAAATAGGCCCCAAAGGGGGAGAATTGTACAGTGGCCTTTCAAAATTCTTCGTTTTTGGCGCTTGATACCAAAGGGGGAGAATTTATTGGCCCAAAGCAAAAGGACCGCACCACCATTATTTTTTTTAAAAAAAATTCAAAACTAAAGGAAGAAATTATTTCAATTGGTATTTCAGTTAGTCTCACAATTTCAATTGGTATCTGTTTCAAAAAGGAAAATCATTTCAAAAACCCTCTTGAAAGCTAAGGGGAGAATTTCTTCAGGGGGAGTTGCTATTTAGTCAAAGTAAAAGCATTTGAAATAGGGGGAGAAATGTCAAATCTTAAAAATGCTTCTTGAATCATATTCTTATACCGTTGGCTATTTGCAAAAGAATTTGAAAAGATTTTTCCAAAAGATTTGCAAAAACAAACAAGTGGTGCAAATGTGGTCCAAAATGTTAAATAGAAGAAAGCAATCACATTCATTTTTAGACTCATGTAGAAAGTCTTTCAATTGGTTTATATCTAAGTAACCTATGCACGCCAATCATAATTGCAAACTAGTTACATTTTTACACTTTATATTTGCTTTGGTTTGTGTTGGCATCAATCACCAAAAAGGGGGAGATTGAAAGGGAAATGGGCTTAATCATTTCCTATAATCGATTTTGGTGGTTGACGTCTATCACAAACCACGTGGACAAACTAGTTTGCCTAGATGACTTTTATTTCAGGTGCATAAGGTTCAACACAAACCAAGAAAGAAATGAAGTTGGGGACTCAACAAAGTTTGGAGCAAAAGACTTGGAATGGTGCTACCAGTGGCGCACCGGACAGTGTCGGTGTTAACACAAACCAAGAAAGGAATGAAGTTAGGGACTCAACAAAGTTTGGAGCAAAAGACTTGGAATGGTGCTGTCAGTGGCGCACCGGACAGTATCCGGTGTGCACCGGACATTGTTCGGTGCCCCAGGCCGAGCACCACTCCAACAGGCCGCTCTCGGGTTTTTTCCAAGGGGTGCTCCACTATTATTCACCGGACTGTCCGGTATGCACCGGACATGTCCAGTGAGCCAACGAAGCAACGATAATCTGGCGCTCAATGGTCGACTGCGTGAACAGTAAAAGCGCACAGTGCAGAAGTCAGATGTCAGGCTGCGAAGTCATAATGCATCGGACATGTCCGGTGTGCCACCGGACTGTCCGGTGCAACTACAAGACAAACAACTTCAATGGTCAACCGCTCTAAACCCAACGACGTGTTGATGTGACACACACCGGACAGTGAACAGTGCCCTGTCCGGTGCACCACTGGACTGTCTGGTGCACCATCGCCAACAACGGCTAGAATAGTGGTTGGGGCTATAAATACCCCCAACCACCTCCATTCAAGTCATCCAAGTTTTCTGAACTTCACATTCAATACAAGAGCAATAGCATTCACTCCAAGACACATTCCAAAGATCAAATCCTCTACAAGCCTCAAAATCAACTCAATTGCTTAGTGACTTGAGAGAGGGTGTTTTGTGTTCTTTTGTTGCTCTTGTTGCTTGGATTGTTTTCTCCTTCTTATTCTTACTCTCTAAAGTGCTTTGTAAGTCTAGCAAGAGACACCTAAGTGTGTGGTGATCCTTGTGGAGTCTTAGTGACCCAAGTGATTAAGGAGAAACCTCTATCGGTCTGTGTGACCGATTAAGAGAGGGAAAGGGTTGGAATAGACCCGGCCTTTGTGGCCTCCTCAACGGGGACTAGGTTATTTGGAACCGAACCTGAGGTAAAACAAATCATTGTGTTCACTTGCATTGATCTTCACTTGATTTGTTTTCCCTCTTTCCTCTCTCCAAAGTTTCCTTGCTAATATTGATTTGAGTTTGCTCCCAAAGTTATACACATCAATTTGAGCGTCTCATTGCAAGAGAAACAATGTTCCGCACTCGAATTTAATTCTAACGCTAACCCCGGCCTAAGTACATGTTTAAAGTTTATAAATTTCAGGTTTTGCCTATTCACCCCACTCTAGACGACTTTCAATTTTACCCACAAGCCGTGTATCCCCTCTAGCCTGTGTCGGCCAAACCCCCAGTCCTTCGACCCTTGGTGCGTGTGTGGACCGTTCAGCCCCAGAGCGTGGATCGTCTGGCCGACGAGCAGAGGAGACCCTCTCCTGTAGCAAAGTTGCAAACTGTCTAGCCCATGCCGACGCAGAGAGCACCGCCAGACGGTACAACCCCTAGTGTTTGGTATATCAGATCGGCGACAACAGTGGCGTTACTACGGACTATACCTAGTAAATCTAAGTCAAAATCCTTTTTTCCAATCCCCTCCCATCCACGTGAGATGAATAACCCAACAAGACCTTACACAGTGCAAATTGAACTCGTTGCAAGATGGTTAACCAAAAATAAAAAGATCACTCTCCACGACGTCATACTGTCCGTAGCGGTTACCTCTAAATTTTTTTTCTATATCACTTTTTTGCGTCACATCATCAACATTTCACCCCCTACTTTTTCATCTCCCGCAGCAGTTCCTCCTATATTCCCCCTATACCCCACTACAACTATAAAATATCATTATCTAACCCTATTCATTTTTTATTACTATTTTGTCAACTATTAAATAGGGGAGCACTGTGCAAGGGGCGCTACAGTGCTCCCCTTTATCTGGGGGACGAGTGTGGTCTCCCCTTGCGCTGCAGCGCATAGGGGGCCATTTGGAGGCAGCCGCTGCGCGCGTAGAGGCCCCCTACGCGTACACAGTGCAAGGGGAGGGAGCACGGTGCGGCTGCCGCTGCAGTCAGACTGTCCGCAACGGTTACCTCTAAATTTTTCCCCTATATCACTTTTTGCGTCACATCATCAACATTTCACCCATACTTTTCATCTCACGCAGCGGTTCCCTCTATATTTTCCCTGTATACCCACTACAACTATAAAATATCATTATCTAACATTATTCATCTTTTATTACTATTTTTCAACTATTAAATAGGGGAGCAATGTGCAAGGGGACGCTATAGTGCTCCCCTTGATCTGGGGGACTGGCACGGCCTCCCCTTGCGCTGCAGCGTGTAGGGGGCCATTTGGAGGCAGCCGCTACGCGCGTAGAGGCCCCCTACACGTACACAGTGCAAGGGGAGGGGGCACGGCGTGGCTGAAAGGGAAATGTGCCTTTGGGCCATTTCTATAATGTTTTGGTGATTAAGTGTCCAACACATATTAAGTGAGTTGATTATGTGCCAAACAAGCAAGAAGTGCAAATCATGTAACAAGGTATGTTTCTAGACTTAGTACATTGTTTTGAGTACTAACATATTGTCGGCGTTTCGAGACCGGGGGGTCCCTGAACCGACGAGTGAAGTGTCGCCGCGTGCCCCAGCCCAGATGGGTCGGCGCGAGGCCAAGCGCGAAGGGGGGAAGTGAGGTGGCCGGAGACGTGCGTGAGAGAGGTGGAAATCCCGCGGCCTTCGTGTTCGTCCCGCGCCCAGGTCGGGTGCGCTTGCAGTAGGGGGTTACAAGCGTCCACACGGGGGAGGGAGCGAGCGGCCTCACGCGAGCGCCTGTCTCGTCCTCGTCCCCGCGCGGCCAACCCTCTCTAAGAGGGCCCTGGTCCTTTCTTTTATAGGCGTAAGGAGAGGATCCAGGTGTACAATGTGGGGTGTAGCAGAGTGCTACGTGTCTAGCGGAGGAGAGCTAGCGCCCTAAGTACACGCCATCGTGGCGGCCGGAGAGATTTTGGCGCCCGGTTTGTGTGATGTCGTGGCCATCGGAGGAGCGCTGGAGCCTAGCGGAGGGACAGCTGTCGGGGCCGTCGAGTCCTTGCTGACGTCCTCTTGCTTCCGTAAGGGGGCCGAGAGCCGCCATCGTCAGGGAGCGTGCGGGGCGCCATCATTGCCTATCTGGCAGAGCGAGCCAGATGGGATGCTGGTCTTGTTCCCCGTAGCCTGAGTCAGCTTGGAGTAGGGTAATGATGGCGCCTCCTGTTGACATGGCCGGTCCACGCCCTAGGTTGGGCGATGTGGAGGCTCCTCCGAGGTCGAGGTCGAGTCCGTCTTCCGCGGCCGAGGCCGAGTCCGAGCCCCTAGGTCGGGCGAGGCGGAGGCCGTTGGCTGAGGCCAGGGCGGAATTTGAGTCCTGGGGTCGGGCGAAGCGGAGTTCGTCGTCTTCTGGGGCTAAGCCCAAGTCCGAGCCCTGGGTCGGGCGAAGCGGAGTTCGCCGTCTTCCGGGGCTTAGCCCGAGTCCGAGCCCTGGGTCGGGCGGAGCGGAGTTCGCCGTCTTCCGGGGCTTAGCCCGAGTCCGAGCCCTGGGTCGGGCGGAGCGGAGTTCGCCGTCTTCCGGGGCTTAGCCCGAGTTCGAGCCCTAGGTCGGTCGGAGCGGAGCTTCCTATGGTGCGTGCAGCCGGGCATGACTGCCCGTCAGCCTCACTCTGTCAAGTGGCACCGCAGTCGGAGCGGCGCAGGCGACGGTGTCTTTCTGTCAGACCGGTCAGTGGAGCGGCGAAGTAACGGCGGTCACTTCGGCTCTGTCGGCTGAGGGGCGCGCGTCAGGATAAAGGTGTCAGGCCACCTTTGCATTAAATGCTCCTGCGATTTGGTCGGTCGGTGCGGCGATTTGGTCAGGGTTGCTTCTTGGCGAAGACAGGGCCTCGGGCGAGCCAAAAATATGTTCGCCGCTGGAGGGGGGCCTCGGGCGAGGCAGAGATCTTCCGGGGTCGGCTGCCCTTGTCCGAGGCTAGGCTCGGGCGAGGCGTGATCGAGTCCCTCGAATGGACTGGTCCCTGACTTAATCGCACCCATCAGGCCTTTGCAGCTTTATGCTGATGGGGGTTACCAGCTGAGAATTAGGAGCCTTAAGGGTACCCCTAATTATGGTCCCCGACAGTAGCCCCCGAGCCTCGAAGGGAGTGTTAGCACTCGCTTGGAGGCTTTCGTCGCACTTTTTTGCAAGGGGACCAGCCTTTCTCGGTTGCGTTTTGTTCCAGTGGGTGCGTGCGAGCGCACCCACCGGGTGTAGCCCCCGAGGCCTCGGAGGAGTGGTTTGACTCCTCCGAGGTCTTAACGCCTCGCGCAATGCTTCGGTTGGTCTGGTCGTTCCCTCATGCGAGCTAGCCGTAGCCCGGGTGTACGGTCGTGTCCCAAGTTCTCGGGCTGGTATGTTGACACTGTCAACGGTTTGGCCGGAGCCGGGTTTGCGAGAGCAGCCCCCGAGCCTCTGCACAGGGTGAGAGGGCGATCAGGGACAGACTCGACTTTTTTACATACGCCCCTGCGTCGCCTTTCCGCAAGGAGGAGGGGGGAGAGCGCCATGTTGCCCTCGGTGGGCGCCGAACATGGTGTCTCCGGTGAGCTGCAGGCGGGTGATCCGAGCGGACGTCCGTGCCCCATTCATTAGGGGTCGGCTAGAGGCCCAGAGGCGTGCCCAAAAGTACCTGCGGGTGATCTGCCGGACCCGGTCCCCTGGCGACGGGGTCCGAGGGCTCGATGCCTCCCTCTGATGGGATTCCGTTACAAGATCGTTCCCGCTGGTCTCGGAAATGTCCTAGGGTACCTCGGGAGCGCAGCCCGAGCCTTGGTTATGTATCGAACGTACCCATGGTCATCCCTCGCTCTGTGTCTGAGGTGGCTGTGAACCCTTTGGGGGCCAGCCTTCGAACCCCTGATCAGTAGTGGGCGCGGAGCCCGAGTAGCCTGAGGCGGCCGTTGAACCCTTCCGAGGGGCCGGCCTTCGAACCTCTGACCAGTAGTGGGTGTGGAGCCCACGTGCTCTGAGGTGGCTGTTGAACCCTTCCGAGGGGCCAGCCTTTGAACCTCTAATCAGTAGGGAGGCTCGGAGCCTGGTTCCTTCACGGGGAAGGATCCTTTTCGGGGTATCCCCCTTTCCTGGTCTCTGTTGCAAGAGAGAGAAAGAGGAAAAAAGGAAAAGGATACGAAATCGAACGACGAGGCGTACCTTTTTTGACGCGGTCATTATGGCGAAGGCGAAGCGTCGCTTGCTTCTCCTGCCAGAGGCGCCGCCTGTCCCGCCGCGGAGTTAATGCGATGGGGCGAGTGGTTCGCGGGGCAGCCGTTGCGCGTGTGAGCCGTTCGAGGAACGGAACACGGGCGCGTTGTCTTCACGCCGTGGGAGAGGGTTCTCTCGGTGCCCCCGGATGGGACGTAAGCTTGGCTGACGACGTGACCGCTGCTCCTGCCCGCCTGCCACCACCATTACTGCCGGCCCATTTTTGGCCGCATTGACCGTCGCGCCAGGCTGGCGCCACTGGGTCGTGCGCTGGGTCGCCTCGAGTCGCGGTATTGGTTCCGCAGTCGAGGAGGCGCGGTGGTGGCGCAAGTGGCGGTGCAGTTGCATGCACGAAGCATTCGGCGCGCCGGTTGCATGACGCGTGGGCCTGGGCCTCCATGCTGGGCGTGTTGGGAGTTGGAGAAGTGCGCCCACTTGGCGCGGTTGCATGCCGCCTGCATGGCTACCCGCCCTTTCGCCCGCTGGTCTGGGCAAAAGTGGAGAGCCGCTTGTAACCGCTGGGCGGTTGCACGGACCACGCACGGCGGTTTGACTTCTCCTGCTCTGGGCCGGCTTACATGACATGTGGGACCCAGCCCCCGCGCCGTAGGGGAGGACCTTGGAGCATGTTGGAGAAGACTCGGCCCACGACGGCTGGGGACGCAAGTAGGGAGAGTCGCCTTTAAAAGGAGGGTGACCCTCTTGGAAGGCGACCGTGTCTTCGCGCTCCCTTATGCATCGTGTCTTTCCACCTTCCAAGCCCCCGGATGGGGAATATCCGCCGTCTTTCCGCTTCGTCGTTGGAGGAACGCAACTCTGTGGGAGTTGGTACCTTTCAGCTGTCGTTCGACTTCAAGGATTTTCATCCGGCAGCCCGGATGCATCCCCTCGCCGGAGGTCACCCAAGACGGTGACCACCAGCTTGATGGTGGGGAGAAGCGGACCGGGCTGCTGCCTCCGCCCCGCCCTCAGCTTCAAGGATCTTCATCACCCTTGCTGGGGCGGAGGGTGAGGTGAGTCGGGAGGCCGCCTCCGCGTGGGTCGGTAACCCTTTTCTTCCCCCGGCGTCTGGGGGAGAAAGGCATCTCCCAGTTCCGCGAAGGCTTCCCTCAGCCATGCCGGGGTAGGTGGACCGCCGCTGCTCAGCCAGGGTGCGGCATTCCGTCCTCCGTCCGGACGATGGTTGCGCCGCGTGCGGGCCGGCCACGTCCAGGCCTTCCTCGCGCCGATAGCCGCATCAGTGGGCCGCCCAGCACGTCGTGTGCCGCGAGGGCGGCGCTCATGTTCTGGGCGACTCCGGCAAGGGCGAGGACCTGCCGGTGCGCTTTGAGGTGTCTGGCGCCCGCTGGCGCGGTGCTGAGGTGGTGACAGCCGGAGAAGGCTTCTATGTCAACGAGATTGCCAACTCCACCCGCACCCCTGGGCCTCCGTCTTCCGGCCTGAATGGCTGGTTCTCGTCCTTGGTGAACGAGAGCCCCCCTGCCGTAGCGCCCGCCCGGAAGCCGCTGCTGAAGCTGCTTCGCCGCCCGGGGCGGAGGTCATCGTCGCTGCTGCCGGAACGGGCGACGGCGAGCCACCCGTCGGCCTTCTGTTGCTCCGCAGGCCCCCCAATCGCGTGGGGTTGCTCGTACCTGCGGAGGTGGAACCGGAGTTCCGTTTGTAATGGCACTTCGAGTGCCGGTGTTTCGTTCAATGCGGTTGTCGAGGCCTGAACGTATATGTAATTTCGGCACGGAGCCGTGTTTTTTCCTCATTTTCGAGCACTAAGACTCGCCCGTTGGTTGTCTGAACCGCTTCACCAACCGTGAGTCGCCCCGTGTAAAGGTGACGAGTGAGGTATCCGTATCCCGGAGGCGTAGGAGTCCCTCGGCTGGGTCAGCCTTGTTGTCCGAGGCTTCCCTTGCTTGGTTAGAGGAAAACCCTCGGCCGCTCTTCGATGAGCCGAGGCCAGGGGTAGCGGTGCCAGCGCGAACAGAGGCAGAGTTGGCTCGAAAAGAAGGCCTGGTCAGCCGGAGCCTGGCCGGGTCGTCCGTTAGCGGGGCCGACGCCGGAATTGATTTGCCGAGGCCTCGGGTCGGGCTGATGTCCTTGGGGGACAGCTGGCCGAGGCCCCGGGGTGACCGGCCGAGCCGCCTGATCGGGCCGGATTCTTGGAGAAGACCCTGGCGGCGATGGCCCGGGCTTGGTGATGATGTTGTCCTTCAGAGCGGAGACCCTTGGACCGCGTCGCCGTCCGAGGCTAGGTCGGACCTCGCCGAAGGTGTTGTCGACGTCGAGGGTGCTGCTGCTCCCTTTAGCCGTCAAGATCTGAGCCTGCAGGATCGGATTATCTTGTAGCGTGTGTTTTCTGCGGCCGCCGAGGCCGAAACACACCCTCGCCGTATTGTAAAGCCGCGTCTCCTTTCCTCTTGTTTCGAGTATCTGGACTTTTTTGTCGGTAACAGAACTGTTTGTGCGAGCGAGAGTTGCTTCTCACGGAAGGTGATGAGTGAGGTATCCGTATCCCGAAGGCGTAGGAGTCCCTCGGCTCGGTCGGCATTGCCGCTTACGCGCACTCTTACCCGTCCACGGGGTTCTGTCACCGACGCCGTCGAGAAGGCTCGAAGAATCGCTCCGGCAGAAGAGCTTCCGAACATGAAGACTTGTTCGATCCGCGGAATCACTTATCCGAACGTGAGTTACTTATCGCAGAAGGTGATGAGTGAGGTATCCGTATCCCGGAGGCGTAGGAGTCCCTCGGCTCGGTCAGCCTTGGCTGCTTACGTGTACTCCATCGTTTTCAGGATCCACTTTCGAAATAGTCGAAAAGCACGAAAGACATTCTGGCAGAAAAGATCTTTTTTCGAGGAAAATTTCGACGCAGAGGGGGTTCCCCCCTTTTAGCCCCCGAGGGAGGGTCGGGCTTTGCCGAGGCAATGCTGACCCTTCCTTGATGACTAAACTTTGCGTGGGAGCGAGGTATATGAACAACTTGAAAACATCTTAAGGGTAGAAGCGACGTAGCTGTTGGATGTTCCAAGCGTTGTTGTAGACCTCGCCTTGACTGTTGGCCAGCTTGTACGTTCCGGGCTTCAGAACTTTGGCGATGACGAACGGTCCCTCCCAGGGGGGCGTGAGCTTGTGTCGACCTCGGGCGTCTTGTCGCAGCCGAAGCACCAGGTCACCCACCTGGAGGCCTCGGGACCGGACCCCTCGGGCGTGGTAGCGTCGCATGGACTGCTGGTACCGCGCCGAGTGTAGTAAGGCCTTGTCCCGAGCCTCTTCCAGCTGGTCCAGCGACTCTTCTCGACTAGCTTGGTTGCTTTGGTCGGTATAGGTCCTCGTCCTCGGGGAACCGTATTCCAGATCTGTGGGCAAGATGGCCTCAGCCCCATAGACTAGAAAAAACGGCGTGAAGCCCGTGGCTCGGCTCGGTGTCGTCCTCAGGCTCCAGACCACCGAGGGGAGTTCCTTCATCCATCGCTTGCAAAACTTGTTGAGGTCGTTGTAAATCCGAGGCTTGAGTCCTTGTAGAATCATGCCGTTGGCACGCTCTACTTGCCCATTCGTCATGGGATGAGCCACGACGACCCAGTCCACCCGGATGTGGTGATCCTCGCAGAAGTCCAGGAACTTTCTGCCGGTGAACTGGGTGCCGTTGTCGGTGTTGATGGAGTTCGGGACCCCGAAACGATGGATGATGTTGGTGAAGAACGCCACCGCCTGCTCGGACCTGATGCTGTTTAGGGGTCGGACCTCGATCCACTTGAAAAATTTGTCGATGGCGACCAACAGGTGCGTGTAGCCCCCAGGTGCCTTCTGCAAGGGGCCGACGAGGTCCAGACCCCACACAGCAAAAGGCCATGTGATGGGTATCATCTGCAGAGCCTGAGCGGGCAGGTGGGTCTGCCTTGCGTAGAACTGACACCCTTCGCAGGCGCGGACAATTCTAGTGGCGTCGGCCACCGCCGTCGGCCAGTAGAAACCTTGTCGGAAAGCATTTTCGACAAGGGCTCGAGGTGCTGCGTGGTGGCCGCAAGCCCCCGAGTGTATTTCTCGGAGGAGTCCCTGACCTTCGGTGGTGGAGATGCATCGCTGGAGGATGCCTGAAGGGCTATGGTGGTAGAGCTCCTTCCCTTCTCCCAGCAAGACGAACGACTTGGTGCGCCGCGCCAACCGCCGAGCTTCGGCTCGGTCGAGGGGTAGCTCTCCTCGGTGGAAATATTGCAGGTACGGGGTCTGCCAGTTTTGATCAGGCGTGACCCCGCTTTGCTCCCCCTCGACGTGCAGCGTCTCGCCCTCGGGGGCCAAGGGTACCTCGGGCCAAACCGAGGGTGCCTCGGGCCGAGCCGAGGGTGCCTCAGGCTCGGGCGTGTCGTCGATCTTGACGGAGGGTTGATGCAGATCTCAGGAGAAGACGTTCGGAGGAACCGTTGTTCGCCCCGAGGCTATTTTTGCCAGCTCGTCCGCAGTCTCGTTGTAGCGCTGAGCGATGTGGTTGAGCTCGAGCCCGTAGAACTTGTCTTCCAGGCGCCGAACCTCATCGCAGTAGGCCTTCATCTTCGGGTCGTGGCAGTGGGAGTTCTTCATGGCTTAGTCGATGATGAGCTGCGAGTCACCGCGAGCGTCGAGGCGTCGGACCCCTAGCTCGACGGCAATCCGCAACCCGTTGACCAGAGCCTCGTACTCAGCTACATTGTTGGACGCCGGGAAGTGGAGGCGTAGCACGTAGCGTAGGTGCTTCCCGAGGGGCGAGATGAAGAGTAGGCCTGTGCCGGCTGCTGTCTTCATCAGCGACCCATCGAAGAACATGGTCCAGAGCTCCGGTTGGATCGGAGCTGTTGGTAGCTGGGTGTCGACCCATTCAGCCACAAAGTCCGCCAAGACCTGGGATTTGATGGCCTTCCGAGGGGCGAACGAGATTGTTTCGCCCATGATTTCCACCGCCCACTTTGCAATCCTACCCGAGGCCTCTCGGCAATGGATGATCTCCCCCAGGGGGAAGGATGACACCACAGTTACCGGATGAGACTCGAAGTAGTGTCGCAACTTCCGCCGTGTCAGGATTACCGCGTACAGCAGCTTCTGAACTTGTGGGTAGCGGATCTTGGTTTCGGACAGTACCTCGCTGACGAAGTAGACTGGCCTCTGAACGGGCAATGCATGCCCCTCTTCTTGCCTCTCGACCACAATCGCGGCGCTAACCACCTGAGTGGTTACGGCGACGTAGACCAAGAGGGCTTCTCCGGCAGCTGGGGGCACCAAGATAGGTGCCTTCGTGAGGAGCGCCTTCAGGTTCCCGAGGGCTTCCTCGGCCTCAGGGGTCCAAGTGAAGCACTCGGCCTTCCTTAAGAGGCGGTACAGAGGTAGACCTCTTTCGCCGAGGCGTGAGATGAAGCGGCTCAGAGCCGCGAGACATCCCATGACCCTCTATACGCCTTTCAAGTCCTTGATGGGCCCCATGCTGGTGATGGCTGCGATCTTCTCCGGGTTGGCTTCGATGCCCCGCTCGGAGACGATGAACCCCAAGAGCATGCCTCGGGGCACCCCGAAGACACACTTTTCGGGATTGAGCTTGACGCCTTTCGCCTTGAGACATCGGAATGTCACTTCAAGGTCGGAAAGGAGGTCGGAGGCTTTCCTCATCTTGACTACGATGTCATCGACGTAGGCCTCGACCGTGCGGCCAATGTGTTCGCCGAACACATGGTTCATGCACCGCTGGTACGTCACGCCCGCATTCCTCAAGCCGAACGGCATGGTGACATAGCAGTACATGCCGAAGGGTGTGATGAAAGAAGTCGCGAGCTGGTCGGACTCTTTCATCCTGATTTGGTGATACCCTGAGTAGGCATCGAGGAAAGACAGGGTTTCGCACCCAGCAGTGGAATCCACGATTTGATCAATGCGAGGCAGAGGGTAGGGAACCTTCGGTCATGCTTTGTTCAGACAAGTGTAGTCTACACACATCCGCCATTTCCCCCCTTTCTTTCTCACAAGCACAGAGTTGGCAAGCCATTCGGGATGGAATACCTCTTTGATGAACCCTGCCGCCATTAGCTTGTGGATCTCCTCTCCTATGGCTCTGCGCTTCTCCTCGTCGAATCAGCGCAGAGGCTGCTTGATGGGTCGGGCTCCGGCTCGGATGTCCAGCGAGTGCTCGGCGACATCCCTCGGTATGCCGGGCATGTCTGAGGGACTCCACGCAAAGACGTCAGCGTTCGCGCGGAGAAAGTCGACGAGCACTGCTTCCTATTTGGGATCGAGCCTAGAGCCGATCCGGACTTGCTTGGAGGCGTCGCTGCTCGGGTCGAGGGGGACAGACTTAACCGTCTCCGCTGGCTCAAAGTTGCCGGCATGACGCTTCACGTCTGGCACCTCCTTGGAGAGGCTCTCTAGGTCGGCGATGAGGGCCTCGGACTTGGGGAGGGCCTCGGCGTACTCCACGCACTCCACGTCGCATTCGAACGCGTGTTTGTACGTGGGGCCGACGGTGATGACCCCGTTGGGGCCCGACATCTTGAGCTTGAGGTAGGTGTAGTTGGGGATGGCCATGAACTTCGTGTAGCATGGCCTCCCCAATACCGCGTGGTAGGTTCCTCGGAACCCGACCACCTCGAACGTTAGGGTCTCCCTTCGGAAGTTGGAGGGTGTTCTGAAGCAGACGGGAAGATCGAGTTGTCCGAGGGGCTGGACGCGCTTCCCGGGGATGATCCCATAGAAAGGCGCAGCGCCCGCCCGGACCGAGGACAGATCGATACGCAGAAGCCCGAGGGTCTCGGCGTAGATGATGTTGAGGCTGCTGCCTCCGTCCATGAGGACCTTGGTGAGCCTGACGTCGCCGATGACGGGGTCGACGACGAGCGGGTATTTCCCCGGGCTCGGCACGTGGTCGGGGTGGTCGGCTTGGTCGAAGGTGATGGGCTTGTCGGACCAGTCTAGGTAGACTGGCGCCGCCACCTTCACCGAACAGACCTCCTGGCGCTCTTGCTTGCGGTGCCGAGCCGAGGCGTTCGCCGCTTGCCCGCCGTAGATCATGAAGCAGTCGCGGACCTCGGGGAACTCTCCTGCCTGGTGATCTTCCTTCTTGTCATTGTCGCGAGCCCTGCCACCCTCCGTGGGTGGCCCGGCCCTGTGGAAGTGGCGCCGAAGCATGACGCACTCCTCAAGGGTGTGCTTGACGGGCCCCTGGTGGTAGGGGCACGGCTCCTTGAGCATCTTGTCGAAGAGGTTGGCACCTCCGGGGGGTTTCCGAGGGTTCTTGTACTCGGCGGCGGCGACAAGGTCCTCGTCGGCGGCGTCGCGTTTCGCTTGCGACTTCTTCTTGCCCTTCTTCCTGGCGTCGCGCTGAGTTGATGCCTCGGGGGCATCTTCCGATGGGCGGCCCTGGGGCTGCTTGTCCTTCCGGAAGATAGCCTCGACCGCCTCCTGGCCGGAGGCGAACTTGGTGGCGATGTCCATCAGCTCGCTCGCCCTGGTGGGGGTCTTGCGACCTAGCTTGCTCACCAGGTCGCGGCAGGTGGTGCCGACGAGGAACGCGCCGATGACATCCGAGTCGGTGATGTTGGGCAGCTCGGTGCGCTGCTTCGAGAATCGCCGGATGTAGTCCCGGAGAGACTCTTCCGGCTATTGTCGGCAGCTTCGGAGGTCCCAGGAATTCCCGGGGCACACGTACGTGCCCTGGAAATTGCCGGCGAAAGGTCGGACTAGGTCATCCCAGTTGGAGATCTGCCCCGGAGGCAGGTGCTCCAACCAGGCGCGAGCGGTGTCGGAGAGGAACAGGGGGAGGTTGCGGATGATGAGGTTGTCATCGTCCGTTCCACCCAGTTGGCAGGCCAGACGGTAGTCTGCGAGCCACAGTTCCGGTCTCGTCTCCCCCGAGTACTTTGTGATAGTAGTCGGGGGTCGGAACCGGGTCGGGAACGGCGCCCGCCGTATGGCCCAGCTGAAGGCCTGCGGACCGGGTGGTTCGGGCGAGGGACTTCGATCCTCCCCGCTGTCGTAGCGTCCCCCACGCCTAGGGTGGTAGCCTCGGCGCACCCTCTCGTCGAGGTGGGCCCGACGGTCGCGGTGATGGTGCTCGTTGCCGAGGCGACCCGGGGCCGCAGGCGCTGTGTTGTGCGTGCGCCCGGTGTAGACCGAGGCTTCCCGCATGAATTGGGAAGTCGCGGCATGATGTTCCGAGGGGTACCCCTGCCTTCGGGAGGCGGAGCTCTCGGCCCGCCGGACCGCGGCGCCTTCCAGGAGATCCTTGAGCTCTCCCTGGATTCGCCGCCCCTCAGTGGTTGATGGCTCCGGCATCGCGCGGAGGAGCATTGCTGCTGCAGCCAGGTTCTGGCCGACCCCACTGGATGCGGGTGGCGGCCTGACCCTGACATCATCGGCGATGCGGTGCTGGAAGCCCTGGGGTAGATGACGCATTTCTCCGGCCGGAGGTTGGCCCGCCCATGCCTGCCCGACGTCCCGGCGGATTGGCTCAAGCGCTCCTGCTCCCTCGTCGAGCCTGGCCTGCACCCCGCGGATTTGCTTGAGTTGTGGGTCGTGACCCCCCGCCAGAACGGGGACCACAGCTAGCTCCCGTGGGATGTCAACGCGAGGCACCGGCCTAGGGAGATCACCATCCTCCGGCATGCCGAGACGGTTGCCTTCGGTGGGACCCCCTAGATCGACGTGGAAACATTTGCGGCTCGGGCCGCAGTCCTCGTCGCCGAGGCTACGGCTACCGTCGGAACAGTCGGAAAGACAGTAGTCGCATGCGGTCATGAAGCCCCGCATGGCACTGGGGTTGCCAAGTCCGGAGAAATCCCAACAGAAGCTGGGCTCGTCGTCTTCCTGGGACCCAGAGGGCCCATAGGTCGAGACGTCCGTCAACCGGTCCCAAGGTGACCGCATACGAAACCCCAGAGGGTTCGGATTTGCCTCTACGAGAGCATCCGCCAAAGCGGAGCCGCTAGGCGGGTCGAGGCTGAATCCGAAAGGCGTGGGATGGGAATCGGTCGGTACCTCTTGGTCGACGGGCGGTGATGAAGTCACGTCGGGGACTGACTGCACCGTCGTCTCAGGTACGAGGGTGACACCCAGCAAGCCTTTCGCGAGCGTGCTGGCGTCATCCGTTTGCTCGGGATTGGTGTGTCGCGGGGAGACAGCGCTCGTCTTCATCTCAAGCGCGAGGTCGATGCCCGTCGCGCCCCCCGTTGGGGTGCTGGCGTTGTCGACTCGCTCGACGGCCGACGAGGCCCTGCCTCCTGCTTGGCCTTGGTTGCCCCGCCTCCTCCTCCGTCGGCGGGGAAGAGGACGAGGCGAGCTCGAAGGTTGTTCTTCCACCACGCGGGGAAGACATCGTCGATCCCGCCGCCGGCGGGCGGACTGTCGGCTGCCATTGTCGCTGTCGCCCGACGGTGGAAAGAGTATCATGTCGTAGCTGCCGTCGAGGGACATGAACTCAAGGCTCCCGAAGCGGAGCACCATCGAGAGCTGGAGAGGTTGCTGGAGACTACCCATCTGGAGCTTGACGGAAAGCTGTTCGTCAACACGCAGCAAGCCCCTACCTGGCGCGCCAACTGTCGGCGTTTCGAGACCGGGGGGTCCCTGAACCGACGAGTGAAGTGTCGCCGCGTGCCCCAGCCCAGATGGGTCGGCGCGAGGCCGAGCGCGAAGGGGGGAAGTGAGGTGGCCGGAGACGTGCGTGAGAGAGGTGGAAATCCCGCGGCCTTCGTGTTCGTCCCGCGCCCAGGTCGGGTGCGCTTGCAGTAGGGGGTTACAAGCGTCCACACGGGGGAGGGAGCGAGCGGCCTCACGCGAGCGCCTGTCTCGTCCTCGTCCCCGCGCGGCCAACCCTCTCTAAGAGGGCCCTGGTCCTTCCTTTTATAGGCGTAAGGAGAGGGTCCAGGTGTACAATGGGGGTGTAGCAGAGTGCTACGTGTCTAACGGAGGAGAGCTAGCGCCCTAAGTACACGCCATCGTGGCGGCCGGAGAGATTTTGGCGCCCAGTTTGTGTGATGTCGTGGCCGTCGGAGGAGCGCTGGAGCCTGGCGGAGGGACAGCTGTCGAGGCCGTCGAGTCCTTGCTGACGTCCTCTTGCTTCCGTAAGGGGGCCGAGAGCCGCCATCGTCAGGGAGCGTGCGGGGCGCCATCATTGCCTATCTGGTGGAGCGAGCCAGATGGGACGCCGGTCTTGTTCCCCGTAGCCTGAGTCAGCTTGGAGTAGGGTAATGATGGCGCCTCCTGTTGACGTGGCCGGTCCGCGCCCTAGGTTGGGCGATGTGGAGGCTCCTCCGAGGTCGAGGTCGAGTCCGTCTTCCGCGGCCGAGGCCGAGTCCGAGCCCCTAGGTCGGGCGAGGCGGAGGCCGTTGGCTGAGGCCAGGGCGGAATTTGAGTCCTAGGGTCGGGCGAAGCGGAGTTCGTCGTCTTCTGGGGCTGAGCCCAAGTCCGAGCCCTGGGTCGGGCGAAGCGGAGTTCGCCGTCTTCCGGGGCTTAGCCCGAGTCCGAGCCCTGGGTCGGGCGGAGCGGAGTTCGCCATCTTCCGGGGCTTAGCCCGAGTCCGAGCCCTGGGTCGGGCGGAGCGGAGTTCGCCGTCTTCCGGGGCTTAGCCCGAGTCCGAGCCCTGGGTCGGGCGGAGCGGAGTTCGCCGTCTTCTGGGGCTTAGCCCGAGTCTGAGCCCTGGGTCGGGCGGAGCGGAGTTCGCTGTCTTTCAGGGCTTAGCCCGAGTCCGAGCCCTGGGTCAGGCGGAGCGGAGTTCGCTGTCTTCCGGGGCTTAGCCCGAGTCCGAGCCCTGGGTCGGGCGGAGCGGAGCTTCCTATGGTGCGTGCGGCCGGGCCTGACTGCCCGTCAGCCTCACTCTGTCAAGTGGCACCGCAGTCGGAGCGGCGCAGGCGGCGCTGTCTTTCTGTCAGACTGGTCAGTGGAGCGGCGAAGTGACGGCGGTCACTTCGGCTCTGTCGGCTGAGGGGCGCGCATCAGGATAAAGGTGTCAGGCCACCTTTGCATTAAATGCTCCTGCGATTTGGTCGGTCGGTGTGGCGATTTGGTCAGGGTTGCTTCTTGGCGAAGACAGGGCCTCGGGCGAGCCGAAAATATGTTCGCCGCTGGAGGGGGGCCTCGGGCGAGGCGGAGATCTTCCGGGGTCGGCTGCCCTTGTCCGAGGCTAGGCTCGGGTGAGGCGTGATCGAGTCCCTTGAATGGACTGATCCCTGACTTAATCGCACCCATCAGGCCTTTGCAGCTTTATGCTGATGGGGGTTACCAGCTGAGAATTAGGAGCCTTGAGGGTACCCCTAATTATGGTCCCCGACACATATATTGTCTAAGTGCTAGAAACAGGAAAAGAAAGGATTGCAAGACTTGGCTGTGTACAGCCAAAGTCCAGCTCGGTCTGGCACACCGGACTGCCCGATGGTGTACCGGACAGTGTCCGGTGCGTCAGGCTGAACTCCAGAGAACAGGCCGCTCTCGGGAAAAGTTTGGTGGCGTACGGCTATAATTCACTGGACTGTCCGGTGGTGCACCAGACTGTCCGGTGAGCCAACAGTCGTCTGCGCCAACGGTCGGCCGCGCAATCTTCGCGCGACGCGTGGCCCGCACCAACGGTCGACGGGGGGCACCGAACTGTCCGGTGCGCCAACCGATCCCGAGGACCAACGGTCGGATGCGCCAGAATAGGAAGGAGATCACGCACCAGACAGCTACAGTGACTGTCCGGTGGCGCATCGGACTGTCCAGTGCGCCACCCGACAGAAGGCAATCTTGGCCTTCCTTGTTAGTCTCCAACGGCTCCTAGCTGCCTTGGGGCTATAAAAGGGACCCCTAGGCGCATGGAGGAGCTACCCAAGCATTCACTAAGCATTCTAAGTCTCCCGCACTCCGTCTCCGCGCACTTGATCGATCGTGTTAGTGATTTGAGCTCCGTTCTAGTTGTGAACTCTTTGTGCTTCATTTTGAGCTCAAGTCTCGGCTTGTGTGCGTGTGTGTGCTGCGGATTTGTGTGTGTTGCTCCCCAACCTTACTCTTGTGTTTTCATTGTGATCTTTGTTGTAAGGGTGAGAGACTCCAACTTGTGGAGATTCCTCGCAAACAGGAAAAAGAGAAAAGGAAGAAAAGTCGTGGTATTCAAGTTGATCATTGGATCACTTGAAAGGGGTTGAGTGCAACCCTCGTCCATTGGGACGTCACAACGTGGAAGTAGGCAAGTTTCACTTGGCCGAACCACGGGATAAAAATCGCGTGTCTCTTGTGATTGCTCTCTCTTTGTTTGTCTGTGTTCGCAAGAGATCACTTCAAGCCACTTAGCCACACTAACACTTATAACTAAGTTTTGTGGCTATTAGTTTTTGATTTTTACAGGATCACCTATTCACCTCCCCCCTCTAGGTGCTCTCAATTGGTATCGGAGCTATTCTCTTCTCGTAAGGGACTAATCGCCCGAAGAGATGGATCCTAAGGGAAAGGGGATGGTGGTCAACGACAAGGAGGAGTCCCTCTTCAAAGAGCCAAGGGACGACAAGCCTACTGACTCAGGATCGAGTCACAAGAAGAGGGACGGGAAAAAGAAGAGGTGGATCAAGAAGATCATTTACTACGACAGCGACGCCTCCTCTTCTTCACCAAGAGACGACGACGATGACTCATCTAAGAAGAAACCGGTTAATCAAAACTTTTCATTTGATTATTCTCGTATTCCTTTCAATTCCAATGCTCATTTGCTTTCAATTCCTCTTGGTAAACCTCCACACTTTGATGGAGAGGACTACTCTTTTTGGAGTCACAAAATGCGTAGTCACTTATTTTCTCTCCATCCTAGTACTTGGGAGATTGTCGAAAACGGAATGCATTTTGATAATACTGACAACCCCGTTTTCATAAATGAGCAAATTCATAAGAATGCACAAGCTACCACTGTCTTGCTAGCATCTTTGTGTAGGGATGAGTACAACAAGGTGAGCGGCTTGGATAACGCCAAGCAAATTTGGGATAACCTCAAGATATCACATGAGGGGAACGACGCCACCATGATCACCAAAATGGAGTTGGTGGAAGGCGAGCTGGGAAGGTTCACGATGATCAGGGGAGAGGAGCCAACACAAACATACAACAGGCTCAAGACCCTGGTTCACAAGATTAGAAGCTATGGAAGCACAAGATGGACGGACCACGACGTCGTCCGACTTATGCTAAGATCATTCACAGTAATTGATCCCCATCTTGTTAACCTTATTCGTGAGAATCCTAGGTACACCAAGATGACGCCCGAGGAGATTCTTGGGAGGTTTGTGAGCGGGCGTATGATGGTGAAGGAGGCCCGATATGTGGACTATGCTCTAAACGGTCCACTACTCGTCCACGAGCCTCAAACCGTTGCCCTCAAAGCAACAAGCAGCAGGGAGATGCTACCAAGCAAGGTGGCACAAGTTGAATCTGCCGGGCTAAACGAAGAAGAGATGGCCCTAATCATTAAACGCTTCAAGACTGCTCTAAAAGGACGCAAGGAGCACCCCAACAAGAACAAAGCAAAGGAGAAGCGCTCCTGCTTCAAATGCGGTAAGACTGGTCATTTTATAGCACAATGTCTCGATAATGAAAATGACCAAGGGGAAGAAAGACATGGGAAGAAGGAGAAGAAGAAAAGCTATAGGAAGGCGAAGGGCGAGGCGCACCTTGGCAAATAATGGGACTCGGACTACTCTTCTTCTGACTCCGACGACGAAGGACTCGCTGCCTCGGCCTTCAATAAGTCCTCTCTCTTCCCCAACGAGCGACACACTTGCCTCATGGCCAAGGAGAAGAAGGTAAGTGTTCGAGAAACCCCTAAGTATACTACTTCAAGCGATGATGATTCTAGTGATGATGAAGTAGATTATACTGATTTATTTAAGGGTTTAGATAGAGCTAAAGTAGATAAAATTAATGAGTTAATTGATGCTTTAAATGAAAAGGATAAACTTTTAGAAAAGCAAGAGGATATTTTGTATGAAGAGCATGATAAATTTGTTAGCGTTCAAAAATCTCTTGCTCTAGAAATTAAGAGAAATGAAATGTTATCCTCTGAATTGTCTGTGTGCCATGAATCAATCTCTAATTTAAAGATTTTGAATGATGATTTAAATGCTAAGCTAGAGGTAGCTAATAAACCTAGTTCATGTATAGAATATGTTGAAATTTGCAATAGATGTAAGGATTTTGATATTGATGCTTGTGATAAACATCTTGCGTCTATTACCAAATTAAATGATGAGGTGGCAAGTCTTAATGCTCAACTTAAGACTTGCAAGGTTGATTTCGACAAGTTAAAATTTGCTAGGGATGCCTACACCATTGGTAAACACCCCTCAATTAAGGATAGACTTAGCTTTCGAAAGGAAGCCAAGAACTTAACAAGCCAAAGGGCTCCCATTCCCAACAAGGAGAAAGGAAAGGCCCCTATGGCTAATAGTACTCAAAGGAATCATGCTTTCATTTATAATTATAGAAAATTTTCTAGAAATGCTCATTATAATAGGAGTTATGATGCCTTTAATCCACATGCTATGTTTGCCTCTAGCTCTACTTTTGTGCATGGTAGAAGTAGTCCTAGGAGAAGTAATGTTGTACCTCATGTGCCGAGGAGAATGTGCAGGAAACCTTCTACCATTTACCATGCTTGCAATACTTCATTTGCGCTCTTATGTAAGAATGATAAAGTAGTTGCTAGAAAGTTGGGATCCAAATACAAGGGAGACAAGACTTATATTTGGGTTCCAAAGGCTATTGTGACTAACCTTGTAGGACCCAACAAGAGTTGGGTACCTAAAACACAAGTGTAAATTGCCTTGCAGGTTTATGCATCCGGGGGCTCAAGCTGGATTATCGATAGCGGATGCACAAACCACATGACGGGGGAGAAGAAGATGTTCACCTCCTACGTCAAGAACAAGGATTCCTAGGATACGATTATTTTTGGAGATGGGAACCAGGGCAAGGTCAAAGGCTTAGGCAAGATAGCCATCACCAACGAGCACTCCATTTCAAACGTATTTCTAGTAGAGTCGCTTGGATATAATCTCCTGTCTATAAGTCAATTGTGCCACATGGGCTACAATTGTTTGTTTACTAATGTTGATGTTTCTGTCTTTACAAGGAGTGATGGTTCATTAGCGTTTAAGGGTGTACTAGACGGCAAACTCTACTTAGTTGATTTTTCGAAAGAGGAGGCCAATCTAGATGCATGCTTAATAGCTAAGACTAGTATGGGCTGGCTGTGGCATCGCCGTCTAGCACATGTTGGGATGAAGAACCTTCACAAACTTCTAAAGGGAGAACATGTGTTAGGACTAACAAATGTATGTTTCGAGAAAGATAGACCTTGTGTAGCTTGTCAGGCAGGAAGACAGGTGGGGAGTACTCATCACAACAAGAATGTGATGACAACATCAAGACCACTGGAGCTACTACATATGGACCTCTTCAGACCCGTTGCCTACCTTAGCATCGGGGGAAGTAAGTATGGTCTTGTTATTGTTGATGATTTTTCCCGCTTCACTTGGGTGTTCTTTTTGCAGGATAAAACAAAAACCCAAGGGACCCTAAAGCGCTTTCTAAGGAGGGCTCAAAACGAATTTGAGCTCTAGGTGACAAAGATAAGAAGCGACATCGGGTCCGAGTTCAAGAATCTTCAAGTAGAGGAGTATCTTGAGGAGGAAGGCATCAAGCACGAATTCTCCGCTCCCTACACACCACAGCAAAATGGTGTGGTAGAGAGGAAGAACAGGACGCTTATCGACATGGCGAGGACGATGCTTGGAGAGTTCAAGACGCCCGAGCGGTATTGGTCGGAAGCTGTGAACACAGCCTGCCACGCCATAAACCGGCTCTATCTGCATTGTCTCCTCAAGAAGACCTCCTATGAACTCCTTACCGGTAACAAACCCAATGTCTCTTACTTTCGTGTATTTGGGAGGAAATGCTACATTTTTGTGAAGAAAGGTAGACATTCCAAATTTGCTCCCAAAGCAATAGAAGGGTTTTTACTAGGGTATGACTCAAATACAAAGGCGTATAGAGTCTTCAACAAATCATCGAGTTTGGTTGAAGTCTCTAGCGACGTTGTATTTGATGAGACTAATGGCTCTCCAAGAGAGCAAGTTGATCTTGATGACATAGATGAAGATGATGTTCCAATGGCCGCAATACGCACCATGGCGATTAGAGATGTGCGACCACAGGAACAAAAAGAGCAAGATCAACCTTCTTCCTCAACAATAGTGCATCCCCCAACTCAAGATGATGGACAGGTTCATCAAGAAGAGGCGAGTGATCAAGGGGGAGCACAAGAAGAACAAGCTATGGAGGAAGAAGCACCACTGGCCCCTCCAACTCAAGTCCGAGCGACGATCCAAAGGAATCACCCCGTTGACCAAATTCTGGGTGACATAAGCAAGGGAGTAACTACTCGCTCAAGATTAGCTAATTTTTGTGAGCATTACTCGTTTGTCTCTTCTATTGAGCCTTTCAGGGTAGAAGAGGTCTTGCAAGATCCGGACTGGGTGTTGGCCATGCAGGAAGAGCTCAACAACTTCAAGAGGAATGAAGTTTGGAGCCTGGTGCCACGTCCCAAGCAAAATGTTGTGGGAACCAAGTAGGTGTTCCACAACAAGCAAGACGAGCACGGGGTGGTGACAAGAAACAAGGCTCGACTTGTGGCAAAAGGTTATGCCCAAGTTGCAGGTTTGGATTTTGAGGAGACTTTTGCTCCTGTGGCTAGGCTAGAGTCTATTCGATTATTATTAGCCTATGCCGCTCACCACTCTTTCAGGTTGTTTCAAATGGACGTGAAGAGCGCTTTCCTCAATGGGCCAATCAAGGAGGAGGTGTATGTGGAACAACCCCCTGGCTTTGAGGATGACAGGTATCCTGACCACGTTTTTAAGCTCTCTAAGGCGCTCTATGGACTTAAGCAAGCCCCAAGAGCATGCTATGAATGCCTTAGAGATTTCTTAATTGCTAATGCTTTCAAGGTTGGGAAAGCCGATCCCACTCTTTTCACTAAGACTTGTGATGATGACCTTTTTGTGTGCCAAATTTATGTCGATGACATAATATTTGGTTCTACTAACCAAAAGTCTTGTGAGGAGTTTAGCAGGGTGATGACTCAAAAGTTTGAGATGTCGATGATGGGCGAGTTGAACTACTTCCTTGGGTTCTAAGTGAAGCAACTCAAGGACGGCACCTTCCTCTCCCAAACGAAGTACACTCAAGATCTTCTCAAGAGGTTTGGGATGAAGGACGCCAAGCCTGCGAAGTCACCGATGGGAACCGACGGGCATGTCGACCTCAACAAAGAAGGTAAGTCCGTTGATCAAAAGGCATACCGGTCTATGATAGGTTCCTTGCTTTATTTATGTGCTAGTAGACCGGACATTATGCTTAGTGTATGCATGTGTGCTAGATTTCAATCCGACCCAATGGAATGTCACCTTGTGGCCGTTAAGCGAATTCTTAGGTATTTAGTTGCTACGCCTTGCTTCAGGATCTGGTATCCAAAGGGGTCTACCTTTGACTTGATTGGATATTCAGACTCCGATTATGTCGGGTGCAAGGTTGATAGGAAGAGCACATCGGGGACGTGCCAATTTCTAGGAAGGTCCCTGGTGTCATGGAGCTCAAAGAAACAAACATCTGTTGCCCTATCCACCACTTAGGCCGAGTATGTTGCTGCAGGACAGTGTTGCGCGTAACTACTTTGGATGAGGCAAACCCTTCGGGACTTTGGCTACAATCTGAGCAAAGTCCCACTCCTATGTGACAATGAGAGTGCAATCCGCATGGCGGATAATCCTGTTGAACACAGCCGCACTAAGCACATAGACATTCGGCATCACTTCCTGAGAGACCACCAGCAAAAGGGAGATATCGAGGTGTACCATATTAACACCGAGAACCAGCTAGCGGATATCTTTACCAAGCCTTTAGATGAGAAAAGGTTTTGCAGGTTGTGTAGTGAGCTAAATGTCTTAGATTCGCGTAACTTGGATTGATCTATAGCATACATGTGTTTTATGCCTTTGATCATGTTACTTTGTGCATTTATGAGATTTGTTGTCTATTTATGGTGCTCAAGTTGTGCAAAGGATCCCCGGACCTCACAAGTCCATGTGTGAATGATGCACATATTTAGGGGGAGAAGTGCTACAACTTGACCCTTTGAGACTAACCCTCGTGTTTGAGTTACCTGATGTAGTCTCAAAGGTGCATTGTAAGGGAAAGGTGAACTTGGACCATGCAAAGACTTCCACTGCACTCTGGTATTGGTGTATTTACTTCCAAGTTCATATCTATGCTCTTATTGCCTTTTTACTCTTAATTGACATTTTTGGTGAGGCAATGGGGTTAAAGGGCCAAGAATGATCTCGTTTTGGTGCTTAATGCCAAAGGGGGAGAAATTAAGGCCAAAGCAAATGGATCAGCTACCACTTGAGAATTTTGAAAATAGTAGAGTTAGAATTTTGATTTGTCCAAAATACTCTTATTGCAAAATCTAGTCTCTTGTGGGGAGAATTTTTCATTATGGGAAAAGGGGGAGTTTTTGGCACTTGATCAATTTCACTCTTGCATTATCTCTCTTTGTGCCCAAACAAGTGTGGTTGACTTAGAGATAGGAAAATGAATTTGATTTGCAAAAACAAACCAAGTGGTGGCAAAGAATGATCCAAATATGCCAAATTTGAGTCAAAAACAATTTGGTCTTCAATTTGAATCGATGTTGCACGTTTTGCATTGCTTTTTGATGTGTTGGCATAAATCACCAAAAAGGGGGAGATTGAAAGGGAAATGTGCCTTTGGGTCATTTCTATAATGTTTTGGTGATTAAGTGTCCAACACATATTAAGTGAGTTGATTATGTGCCAAACAAGCAAAAAGTGCAAATCATGTAACAAGGTATGTTTCTAAACTTAGTACATTGTTTTGAGTACTAACATATATTGTCTAAGTGCTAGAAACAGGAAAAAAAAGGATTGCAAGACTTGGCTGTGTACAGCCAAAGTCCAGCTCGGTCTGGCACACCGGACTGTCCGGTGGTACACCGGACAGCTACAATGACTGTCCGGTGGCGCACCGGACTGTCCGGTGCGCCACCCGACAGAAGGCAATTTTGGCCTTCCTTGTTGGTCTCCAATGGCTCCTAGCTGCCTTGGGGCTATAAAAGGGACCCCTAGGCGCATGGAGGAGCTACCCAATCATTCACTAAGCATTCTAAGTCTCCCACACTCCGTCTTCGCGCACTTGATCGATCGTGTTAGTGATTTGAGCTCCATTCTAGTTGTGAACTCTTTGTGCTTCATTTTGAGCTCAAGTCTTGGCTTGTGTGCGTGTGTGTGCTGCGGATTTGTGTGTGTTGCTCCCCAACCTTACTCTTGTGTTTTCATTGTGATCTTTGTTGTAAGGGCGAGAGACTCCAACTTGTGGAGATTCCTCGCAAACAGGAAAAAGAGAAAAGGAAGAAAAGCCGTGGTATTCAAGTTGATCATTGGATCACTTGAAAGGGGTTGAGTGCAACCCTCGTCCATTGGGACGCCACAACGTGGAAGTAGGCAAGTTTCACTTGGCCGAACCACGGGATAAAAATCGTGTGTCTCTTGTGATTGCTCTCTCTCTTTGTTTGTCTGTGTTCGCAAGAGATCACTTCAAGCCACTTAGCCATACTAACACTTATAACTAAGTTTTGTGGCTATTAGTTTTTTATTTTTACATGATCACCTATTCACCCCCCTCTAGGTGCTCTCAGCGGTTGCCGCTGCAGTCAGACTGTCCGTAGCGGTTACCTCTAAATTTTTCCCCCTATATCACTTTTTTGTGTCACATCATCAATATTTCACCTCTACTTTTTCATCTCCCGCAGTGGTTCCCCTATATTTTCCACCTATACCCCACTACAATTATAAAATATCATTATCTAACCCTATTCATCTTTTATTACTATTTTTTCAACTATTAAATAGGGGAGCACTGTGCAAGGGGCGCTAGCTCCCATTGATCTAGGGGACGAGCGCAACCTCCCCTTGCGCTGCAGCGCGTAGGGGGGCATTTGGAGGCAGCCGTTGCGCGCGTAGAGACCCCCTACGCGTACACAGTGCAAGGGGAGGGGGCACGGCGCGGCTGCCGCTGCAGTCAGACTGTCCGCAACGGTTACCTCTAAATTTTTTTCCTCTATATCATTTTTTTGCGTCACATCATCAACATTTCACCCCCTACTTTTTTTATCTCCCGCAGTGGTTTCCCTTATATTTTCCACCTATACCCACTACAACTATAAAAATATAATTATCTAACTCTATTAATTTTTTATTACTATTTTTTAACTATTAAATAGGGGAGCACTGTGCAAGGAGACGGTACAGTGCTCCCCTTGATCTGGGGGGACAGACACCACCTCCACTTATGTTGTAGCGCGTAGAGGACCATTTGAAAGTAGCCGCTGCACGAGTAGAGACCCCCTACGCATACACAGTGAAGGGAAGGGGGCACGGCGCGGCTGCCACTACAGTCAGCCTCAGCATGGAAGTCTAGCCATCTGGTCAGGCTGGGCACCGACCGACAGATGAGTGACAGAGTGAGCCCGCTGAGGGCCTATTGGCAGGGACAAAATTTGGCTCGGCCACGATCCAAATCGGCTTCAATACGTGAGGCGTGCGTGCTGTTTTCCCCTGTATATATATTTTTCTTCTTTTGCCCTCGCTTGATCTAGGTCTCGTCTAGACGAAAAGACTCATCTTCTCTGGTACTCTGGTTGCGGCAGAACGGTCGGATCTCCCCCACCGATGGCCGCCTCCCAGTCACCCACGCTCCTCCTTCTCGTCGTCGTCCTCGCCGCCGTCGCACCAGGTCCCTCCAGCGCGCGCCACGTCATCAATTTCGCCCCTTCCCGCGCCGTCAACCCCGCGTCCCTCGCTTGGGACCCTACGGCGCAGCACTTCGTCGTCGCAGGCGGCGGTGATGCCGTCCTTTGCGTCTCCGACGCTGGGGTCACCGAGTCGATCGTCTCATCTGGCGCCTCCTCCGTCGCCGTCGACGACCGCCGACGCCGCCTGCTCGTCGCTTCCCCGGGATCCGTCTCCGCCTTCGACCTCCGGTCCCCGCGCCCGCACCGCCTCATCCTCTCCACGCCGGTCCCGGACCCCGCCCCTCCGGGCGGCATCGCTGTGGACCCGCACACAGGGAACGCGTTCCTCACCGTGGGCGCCCGAATCTACAAGGTGTCCGTAGAGGGCGACCTCGCCACGCTCGCCACCGCGCCGGCGCTCGGCTCAGAGCCCCTAGCCTCGCTCACCGCGCACGTGAGCCGAGGCTTCCTGCTCGTGGGCCAGCCCGGCACGGGCAGCATCCTCCGCGTCGACATGGAGGACGGCGCCACGAGGACCGTGTCCTGCGCCCTCACGCCCCCCACGCCGATGGCCGTGGCAGTCCGGACCGATGGGGCGGTGGCGGTGGGTGGGGCCGCGGGGCTGCGCCTCGTCGTGAGCAACGACGGGTGGGCGTCGTGCGGGGTGCGGGACGAGGCTGCGCCCGCGCCCGACGGTCTCGTGGCCGCGGTGGCAGTGCGGGAGCGGCGACGGGTGTACGCGCTGGTGGAGGCGGAGGCGGTGAACGGGGTTAACAAGTGGCAGATCGAGGAGGCCTCGTGGAAATCGGAGTCGGAGGGGGAGATGGTGGTGGTGCTCGTCTTCGTCGGCGTCGCCCTTGCCATATTCATGTTCTGGAGGTTCCAGATGCGGCAGCTGGCCGGCAACATGAACAAGAAGATCAGATAGTAGTAACAACGCAATGTCTCTTTCCTTCTGTTTTAGAACAATCTGTTGGCAAAGGCAAGTGCGTTTGTCATGCCATAGTTGGTGTACTTGTGGATTAGACACGTTATTTGTATCTATATATTTATGAGATCTTAGTTTGATAGTTCTTGATAAGTGAAGGCAAAAATCAGGAGAACCATTGCTCCTTCGTTAGCCACTGTACCTGCAAATTTACACAAATAATCATACCTTACAGGTTTGTTCTTACGGCGTAATTGCACTTGATTCAGTAAACATTGGTTTGATTATTTGTATGTTCTGTTCGGAGATAGATGTCAGTTTGATAGCAGACGCCCGAGAACCTTCAGATTTGATGTGTCCACCCGAGAACCTTCAGATTTAATGTGTCCTGTGGCGTGCGCTATTGCTATTTTTAGCGGACGCTTTACCGAAGACACCCTTTATACAGGAGAAGCATGACAACTTTAACTACAGTGCTAAAAGTCGAAACTCAACGATCTCATTAACATCAGCCTAGGTTAGGTTCGTTAGAAGCCTGATTCCTAATGTCTCTGTCCTTTGCTAGAGTAGTAGCTGCCTGAGAGGGTGACAGGGTCTAGCTGTCTGTCAATGACCCTCCTGTGTTTCCTCTTTCCAAACATTATATCTGGCACACATGAAAATAGTACGTAGTTGTTATTATATTTTGTTTTGTGTTCAAATTTTGTAGCAAGGACGCCCACCACCCAGCTGTGTATATATTGTTGGAACACTGCACCATCCATCCGTATCGCCATGTCCTGAAGACTTCGATGCGACGATGCCATAAGGTCAATGGAATTATTGATTCAGTTGTCTGATAAGTGATCATAGAGCGCAGACATTGTTTGGATAGTACGGCTTAACCGTTGACAGTTAACTTCCCAGTGACCACAATCTTTGCCTGAATCAAGGTCCAAGTGAAGAGTTCACGCTTCTACTCGGCAAGCAGTGGAATCTGACAGAGATAATGTAGAGCAATGAGTCAACACTGAACAGAGGTGAAGCATGTAGATAACATATGAAAAATAAAATCAAACAAAAGCAAAACGAACCTTCTTAGGAGCTGTTCAGGTGTCCAATATAAGAGGTTTCAACATGATTGAATAGAAACAATAGTGTCTCGATGCAGTAGTTCTGATTAAGGTCACAAATAGTAACATAATCATCTGTTGGGAAGTCAACGGAATGGAGCGAATAAACGTTACAGCATGATGTTATCAGGTATCACCACCAATTGACCATGAACACTTTACCAAGCATGGAAGGCAAGGTGAGAGGCACCAAATACAGGAAGCATGTATAGTGAGTAGAGCACACCAGGTCCACAGCAGATTGAAACATTGAACAGATAAAAACGGTGGCACCACACAGGATGCTTCGAATGCTGATGGAGTTCATTCAGTGGCCAAATTTCGATGGCATGGTATGTAAGATTCGTTAGGTAATGGACTGGCATCACCAGCAGATGCATTTGATGTAACAGGAAATGAATACTTCACTTTTTATATTAAGCGGTCAAGTTTACCAAGAATAGAAGGCAAGCTGAGGTTACCAAAAGAGGTATGCTCCGTGCTCATACCGGCTGGCTGACCAAATAAACATTGCGGCTAGACCATATGAAAGATGATTCGAATTCAGTGGGGAAATCACCATGGCGTAATATGCAGGCTTCATCAATTAACAAACTAACATCACGAAGAGCTTCAGACCGACGTTCTTTAGAAAGAGCTGAAGCTCTTCATGACGCCAGGTTGAACAAAACGGCAAGTATGAATCACTAACCATGAGCTGAGCAAGAAGGCAGAGAAAACATAGGCAACTAATACCAAGTGCCAAACATAGAAGCAACAAAAACTATATGGCAAGAATCAAACAACTAATACTGAAATTCTGCGATACAAGGTCCAGTTACCACAGCAATTTTGGAAACCATAAACCATGTTTAGCTAGGTATGAAATAACCAATGGAACATGTGTTTCATCATTCTTTTATAGAACTTTATACAGGCAGGGACATGCTATATATTTTCGGAAGAAATAGCAAGGATTCATAAAAGCATACAATCAGACACCAATTATACTTACTACAATATAATTTATATCTGTGTAGCCATGCCATGTAAAATAAAGGGAACGGTAATTTATATCCTATAACAGAGACATGTACATATGCATGCTACTAAAGCATACAGTTAAAGAACAGATAATATTCACACTCAGATATAGAATTATGTAGATTTCCAAAGATATTACTCCAATACTCCTGTCCCTGAACAAAGTAGTCTAACAAATTCACAGTATAGAAAATATCTTGATTGGATTTAGAACTCATGAGCCGAATCTGAAGTTCTGAACCGATCAAAACAAAAGGAATCAGGATCTATAACAACATAAATGGGTTAGGGTTCGGAATTCATACCAGAGAGAGGATAAGCCCTGGTAGGTGAGAAGACGATGAGGTGGAGCCATGGAGGTTTGCATCACGGGCATGGTTTGATGCTTAGGGAGCACACTGCTGCATACAGCGCCGGTCTGGAGAGGGGAGTTAGGGAGGATGTGAACATGATGGAATAGTCAATAGATCAAGTGGATGGGGGCGACACATGTGCCGCACCCTGCACCATCGGAGAGGATGAGTATGACCTGGGAATTGCACCTATAATGCTGGGACGTGGGCATCCATGCCACCGTCGTTGGAGAAGAGGATCTGTTGAGGGCAATTGATAGGGGAGGGGACGACATGATTCATAGACTCAGAAACCAGGAGGACAGGTAGAAATGAAAAGGCATGTCAGAGCTAAGAATGGACAGACAGATCTTTCTCCCGACCCTAGACTGGACGAACGAAACAGTGGAATTTCAGTAAACAACGTAGCAATAAAAAAAGGGCAAAAGTTGTAGTAAACTGTCTAGCCTTTTATAGATGAGCCTCAGTAGTCACAGCATGTATAAATTTTAGAGAAGTTGCACTGCCGCAAAGGGCAAAACTGCAGGGTCCTCAACGTCAACAGATGTCCCGAAGCTAGCGAAGTAAGATGGCTACAATCCCTTTGTTTTTTCATCTTATCAACAAAAACCACAAGGACCGCAAAGCCCCGTTTTCTACGCAGTTGCATGATTCCATTACAATACCTATATTGCTGACATGCTAAATTCTCAAAATTCGAACTAACTTGTAAACCTGAGCACTTCTAGATGGTAATGCCAATTCCAAGGAGTTGCGACAACCATCAGCTCTTTTATCAGAGGTCCTCCGCATATACTGACTACTCTTGAGGGTTTCACATCCACCATATTTAGTTTCATCTGTGTTGAAGATGAGTTGGTATTCCCCAGCTTCATCCACACCAACACGATACGACTGATGGGAGACTTGAGGATTGAAATTAAATATGAAAAATAAAGGCCCTCTTGTGAAAGATATGACCATGCTTGTGTCATCACAGTGAAGAATGTTGGGTGGACCTCTAGAAATTATCCTTTCATTTTCATCCAAGCTCATAACATCCTTGTCAAAGTTAAATATATGTTTATGAAAAACTTTGTCCAATAGTTCCCATTGCCGATTAGCTAACTGGAAGGAATAGTCATTGCTTGGCATAGGAAATTCAACTCTTTCTGGATGTGCAAATTCATTGCCCATGAAGTTGAGATAAGCGCCTCCGCTTGTCGTGAAAGTAATTAGTTTCATCAATTTCAACAAAGAAGAAGCTCTAATCAAATTGTCGTCAACAGAACCAACAGAGCACTCTCTTGAATTCAGAATTATCTCAGCAAAAGACTTGCGTCCAGATATGGACTGGTTATGATTTTCAACATATGATAGCATATTCTGGTTACTACTTACTAATACTTTAATAATCTTATTCATGCTCCATTCTTGTTCAGGGACATTTTCAAGATGCCACAACCACATTTCTGGTATAGAAAGATTGACCCAGTAGTTGAATCCCAATCCGCCTTGAGTAGTTGGCTCACATAATCCAGGATAAAATGTTGCATCTTCAGCAATTGTTACAATATCTGGATGAAGACGATGTAACATTTCATTTGCTAGAATTAGATATATCAGTGCATCCTTGTCAACATACTGATTGCAATACTCTTCCATGGCACCAGTAAAAGTAGAAAACCCATTATGAGTATATAACATAGAAGACAAGGAATGGAACTGGAATCCATCAATCCGGTACTCAGTGACCCACCAATTCAAATTGGACAACAAGAAGTGCAGAACATCCACATCATCATATTTAAACATCCTGGTGCCCCAGTACTTGTGATGCCCTCTTTTTCCACTGTGGAAGTAACAGTCATTAGAGCCATCAAAAAGTGATAAGCCAACCAGTTCATCTGCGGATGCATAGGAGTGGATAATATCCAGAAGCACTACTAATCCAAGGCCATGCGCTTCATCGACTAATTTCTTGAAGTCATCTGGGGTGCCAAATCTGCTGCTGACTGCAAAATAATTAGTGACCTTATAGCCAATGGAGGAGTAATCCTTGTGCTCCACAACACCAATCAGCTGAACAGCATTATATCCAGCTTTTTTTATATGCGGTAGGACTTTGGATGTGAACTCCTGAAATGATGAAACCTTTTGCTCTGAACCACTTATTCCAACATGACATTCATATATTCTAAGTGAACCCTTCACCTTTGGACGTTCAAATCTCCATTTGTAAATTTCTTCAGGAGGAGGTTCCCAATGTACTGCATAGGATTGCTTCCCCTCAGCATCTGGAAGAACATATGCAGCCCAAGCAGGAATACGTTCTAAAGCACCATCAGGAGTATTAAGATAAACCCTGTACTTGTCTTTATGAGAAATTGTTGGAACATATTTCTCAAGCCATGCTATTCGACCTTTCCTCATTTCAACCCAGTAAGCAAGGGGAGGTTTTTTTGCTTGAAACTTTTCAAATGATGCACGATCAGTTACAACACTGAAAATGTCAAACTCCTGCCCATTGTCAATGATATCATAGGAAGGCAACAAGCTGGAGGAGTCAGCCTTCTGCGATGCTTTGAACTCATTGTATCTTGTTTGGGCATCAGGAATTTCACCTAGCTCCTCCTCTGTTTGTGGACCGTTTGGGCCAAACATTTGCTCATATAGCTTAACAACCATCTCTAACTGAGACTGACGGGACCTGATTTCTCCAGGTTCCCAATACTCTTCTTTCATCCTACGCATTATTTCATCAGCATCAATGCCATTGTCACCTTTATCATAGTCATCCACATAATTGTATTCCTGGAAGAAATATTCATCTTGTTCTTGCCCTTCTCTGAGCTTATCTTCAAGTATGATAAACCAATATCCAAAATCATCATGTCCTAAATGACCTTCCCTGGCACAGTTTTCAGTTGGCGACCACTGATTAAAATCACCAATCAAAGAACAATACCGAGCACCTGGAGCCCATTCCATGAAATCGATGCGGTGTTGTCGATGTCGGTGCATGCCCAATAACTCAAACCCAGAAGATGCCTCTTTCAGATCAATAAACCGAGAACACAGCTCCCATCTACGGTCCTTCAAGGCCTTGTGCCGGTCGCGGAGGAACTGGGCGAAGGCGCGGTCCGAGACGCCGAGCTTGGTGAGGAAGCCTACGGGGTCGATGGCATCGCCACGGCCACCGGGGCGCTGCCTGGGCGGGCGCTCGCGAGGCGCGGACGAGGAAGAAGACGAGTTGCAACGAAATGGATAACCATGCCGGCGTCCAGGATGAGGACGGCAGCTAGTTGGGAGATCTGAGCGGCCCGCGGAGCCTGGGCAGCGGTCGGCGCCGACAAGGGGAGGAGGGGGCCGCGGGACAAGGAGGAACAGAGGGCACGAGGCCATAGTTTTGAGGTTCGTGCGGTGGCCGAGGAATGGGGAGGGAGGAGCGCTGGGAGACGCGGCGGGCCGGCTGGAGGCCGAGAGCGAGAACGCCCGGCGACGGCAAGGGTTACCGTTTTGGAAGGATGACAGCAACGAAATGTGATAACGTACTCTATTAAAAATCTAACAGGGTGTCGATAGACGTGTTCAAGGTAGGGTCGAGTTCGGGTCGGGTAAAGATTGGGTCGTGGATCATTTATCATGGTCCGTACCCGATCCGTGTCTAGTGTCGGGTCGGGTCGGCTCTGCCTCCCTGATTGACGTGTCGGATCGAGGTCGGATTTTTTCGGATTGGGTCAGGCTTTTTGTCTTTTGGTCGAGGTTTTTTGGGTTGGGTCGGGTTTTGTGTCAAAAATCACGGCCCGTAAATTATTACGGGTCAAAAAGTATAGCATGTACCCGCTTGTTGCATTGGTCGGGTAAGGTCGAGTCGGGTTTTTTTCGGGCGGGTTGGTCGTGTCGGGTGACCCATGAACAGGTCTAGGCGTCGATACCTCTGTGCCCCCGCCTCGTCTCTCGCCCGGAATTGTCCCCTGCGCCGCGAGATGATGTCGTCCACCACGCCCGCGATTTGTGCCCCCTGTTACTCTATTAAGAATCTAACGAGGTTGTTGATACCTCAGTGCCCCCGCCTCCCGCCCGCGATTGCCCCTAGCCTGCGAGATGACGCTGCCCACCGCGCTCGCGATTTGTGCCCCCTACGGCAATCCTCACGCGTCGTCATCCCTATCATCACGCCCACGATTTCCCCCCACCCCACCCGATCTTCATTGTTCCCCCCGTGGTCGAGTCAACCCTCACGCATCATCCCCATCACAGCGCCTATGATTGCCCCCTCCCACCCCGCCCAACCGTCGAGATTGTCATCGTCTTCCCCTTGTCGATCGGTGCATCAGAGGAATTAGGAGGTGTGGGGATCCGAAGAAGCATGGTGTGGGGATCCGAAGAAGCATGCTGGTGACGGGCGACACGAGGTTCATCGGTGCAGTGTCGCCGACAACTTCCACAACTCCGTCCTCGAGATGCTCGACTGTGTCCGCCTCATCACCAACCCCGCGGTCTCTGCCCGCCTCGACTTCATCCCCGTTAACACCTCGTCATGGCCTAGTACCCAACCCCCTATCCTCGACGCCGCCACCCCACTCACTTTCTGAAAGCGGCTCTTCCACAGCTCTTGGCCTCGGTGTCGCCCTCGCCCCTCGCCCCCGTCCTCGGCCTCTTCCCCCTCCCATATTCAGCTCGCCCCTCCCCCCGCCCCGTCCTCGGCTATTCTCTTCGCCTCTGCCACGCGCCAGCGTCACGCCCAGCGTCAATCCCCGCCTCCTCCTCCCCCACCCCTCTCCCCCGCTCGAGGCTCGATCTCTCCTCCTCCCCCCATATATGGTCCCTCTCCTACGTTTTGTTCTAGTCTCTTCCTAACTTCCTCCTCCTGTAGAGAGAGAACCTGGTGGCTTCGCGAAGGATAGGGTGGCCGAGGATTTCAAGGCGTCTAGCCCAGGTGAGGGCCCTTCGTCAATCAATAACCCGCTTTGTTTTCTTTTCCCATTTTTTGTCTTCTCCTTTCCCTGTAGCTATTTTCATATTTTTAGACAATGGGATAAAAGTACCCAAGCTATGCCTCCATAAAGGCTACAACTGCTTATTACAAAACATGATAGAAAAAACTGATGTCTCCCACAACACTAGACGAGACACCACACAACGCGAATAAAGAAATCTAAAAGTAAATCCTATAAGAGAT